>CM070574.1:58230364-59722015 GCA_036346355.1 Rhipidocladum racemiflorum
TCTACTCTTTATTTTTGCTCCGCATCGGTTTTCCGAGCGAGCTTGGAGTGCATGACAACAATCGACTTAAGGACGGTTGCGGTGGAAGTCACGCTTCCTTGAACCCTTGACTTAGCAAAATTTTGCCTCCCGAGGTAGCCCATGAGGGGACTTTAATGGCAGCTTTAGTGAGATCGTGACGCATATGGCCTTAGGTTTTTCGACAACGGGTGTTCAAATTAACTAAGTCGACCATTAGGCTACGGGGACACCGGAGCGCCATGACCGTGCTGCAGGGATCGTCTTCTGAACTAGCCGTCCGATCACCTACCCCTGCACGCCGTTCTCACTTAGGTGGTTTCGCCCCTTTGCTACTTGGGTTTTTGCAAGGCCAGCGAGGTACCCAAGGGGGAGCGCCCTGACACCCGCTTGGCAACCAGTGGGCGTAGAGACCAAAAGAAGAGAGGTAGGGAGAAAAAAATTACTCACGGATAAAGGAAGTGAACAACATTTTCAATTTCAAACATAAGGCCTTCCCACGACCAGTAGTGGAGAGGAAGACACATTCCGCCTGGTCGATCGAGCAGAGCACAGGACTTACAACCGGTCAAAGAGAGTAGAACTGGCGTGACTTGCTTGATTTTCTGCGTGTTGCTCGGGAGTTCACCGGCCTCTTACGCCGTGTTCGATTGGCCAACGGCCGCCCGGGAGACGAGTAGATCGAACCACTTTGAAGGAGTCCCTCTCCGACTTTGGGGAAGTGACTTATGCGACCCGACATCTGGCTGGATCGATCCTTCGCGAGCACGAGGTCCGCCCAACATTGCACGATGTTCTCTTCGTTGACCCGGAGGCGTGGTACCATTTGACCGACTTTGCTTTGGTACTCATACTGTTGGCCGCGGGCAGGGCCGCCAGGTCCCGCACCTCTTCCAAGAGAGATTGACGTTGTCCCACGGCGCGAGATCTTCCTGATCCTCCTCGCGGCAACGCCGCGACACGTGGTGATCCCAGCTACCGGCTTTCGAGAGGGAGAATGAGCCAGACTTCGGCGTCGTAGACCAGGAAGAAAGGGGTTTCCACCGGTGGGTTCAGAAGCTAGCGGAGTGGGGCGCGCGAACAACCACCTAACACAGCCAGCCGGAAGCTCTTCGGTCCACCGGGTCCCACGCTTACGGCAGTCGATCGAATGCCGCAGTGTCTTGAGGCCTTTTCAGCATCGGCGCGTTGGCCTTTCGACTTGCGTTGCTCCTCGGATGGGCAACCGAGGCAAAAGCAGACAGCTGGTGCCCATCTCTTAGCAGAGAAGTCTACAGGAAAACATGGCTACCGGTGAATCGTGTGCCGTTGTCGGTGATGATGCGGTTGGCGACTCGAAGAAGCGGGCGAAGATCCCTTGCATGGGTCTTGATCAGCAGCGGCGGTAATAGCTCTCACGCGCCGGCTTCCACCCACTTAGTAGAATTTGTCAATAGCGACAAACATGTGGGTGTAGCCCCTGTGGCCAGCTGGAGAGCGGTCCCGAGGATATCCGGCTGATCAGATCGCCTTGAAGAGCGCCATGAGAGGCCCGGGATGGTTTTGTAGGGCTTAGCGCAGTTGGTGGATTTGCGCTTGGTATGGAATTGGCACGCCTCGCACCTCCTCACCAGCTTCGCAAAGCATCCTGGAGGGCGTGTTGTGCTAATAGAACCCTTGGCGGAAAGCCTTTCCGCGCCATCGTTTGACCGAACACATGGCTCCCGACACGCCTCCCGTGGATATCGAGATGCACTGATGAAGAATCCACGTTTCTACCCTGATGCGTACAGGTCCTCGCCCACCAGGGTATCAGCACTTGGCCTTTACGTGCTACCTTCTTTCTTTGATGCATGCATCGCCGGGACGACACTTGATCCCTTGCAGTAGGCCAGGATTGGATCCATCCCATGTGCCTTCGGTGCCAAGCCTTCGGCAATGACCACGCAGGTGGTCGTCCAGGGCACTCACGCTGTTTGGGCGCTTCCGCGGGAACCACTTTTCCCTCCCAGCGAGCGAGGGTCGGGGCGGTATCACCATCGTGGCCCACCGAAGGCGGGTCGCGATGGACGGTCATGGAAGCCTTTTCTTCAAAGACCCCGACCGGGAGGCCAGAGAAGTCTTGTTGAAGCGGTGAGCAAGCTCATTCGCCAAGTAGTTGTATCCGGCGTCGGAGGGATATGAGCGCATACGCCCAATCCTTCAAGTGTCGCTCCAATTTCCTCGACCTCCGCCAGGTATGCTTTATGCCATAATGGCGGGGGTCGAAGGCAGGAAAAGAATCCTTCCTTGCTTGGTTGATTGACCGATGAGGAGTCGCCCTTCACTAGCAGCGCCCGAACACCCGATGGCGCATGTGGTACCGAAGCCCACCAAAGCAAACCCTTTCGTCGACTCGGCGGCGTTGTTAGTGGAAACAACCTTGAAGTCGAGGACGACCACGCATTACTTGACGAAGATCCCGGTCAGAGAGGACCAAGAAGGACGCCAGGCCTCAGCGTAGCCGAGCTTGAAGGATCCGTCGAAGAAAAGTGTCCAGGGGGAGGATGCGGGGGCCTCATCTGCTTCGAGCTCAGCTGGAGTCCACTCGACGACGAAGTCTTCTAGCCTTTGACTCTTTATTGCGGTACGAGGGGCAAATTTGATACCGAACTCCCCGGCTCGACCGGGATCACTTTGCGATGCGGCCCTCTGGCCATTCCCACGGGGTGTGTGGAGGATCTCACGCCAGGGGGGAATGAGGAGACCATCGTTATCTCCCTCCCTTGGAAATAGTGCGCGCCAACTTTCTTGACGCCACTATCACAAGGCGTGAGACCATCTTCCCGAGCTTGAGGATACCTTATTTCCGTCGTCATTAGCACCTTGCCGATGTAATAGACCGGCCCGTTGGATACCCTCTCGGCTCCACCACCAGGCCGCCGCTCACTACGAGTAGGGAAGTATCCTGCCACAACGCATTTTAATAGTGATGGCTCACCGGCTCGGGAGCGACCAAAGACAGGAGGAGGAGAGGTACTTCTTTAATTCTTCGAACGCTCTTTGGAGCTTGCACTGGGTCCATTCAAAATGAGTTGGTCTTCTTCAACATCTTGAACAAAGGCAGGCTCTTCTCCCCTAAGCCAGGAGCAATAGAACTCGGCCAAGGGAGGCTGTGACGGGCCGGGTCAAACTCTTCTGCATCGGCTTAGCGAGCCGGGTAGGCGGCCATTGCACTCCGCTCAATTGCTTCTATCTTCTCTCGGAGTTGACCCTCGATCCCTTGCGACCGGAGACCGAGGAATCCGAGAAAGCTTCCCCGGATGAGGAACGCCTTGGAGACACGCACTTCTCGGGATTCAACTTTAGACAATATTTTCTCGAGGCGGGAGAAAGGTCTCTTCCAGGGGTCTGGACAAGCTCATCGGCCTTCTTTGTCTTTACTACCAGGTGCGTCCAACACTTACACTTCAAGGTTTTTCCCAGCACTTGGGGCTCCAAACACAATGTGCATGGCCCGGGTCTAGTGGAGCGGAAAGCCGTTCTTTAGGCCCGAAGGGCATCGGACATAACAATATACACCGAGAGGAGTCACAAAAGCGATCTTCTCTTACCCGTCTTTTCCCGTGCCATACCGATCCGATGATAACCGGAGTAGGCGTCAAGGAAACATAGATTGCTTAGCACCCGCGCCAAGTGGAGTCGGCGGCTTGATGTCTATCCGCGGCAGGAGTGCGGATTCTTAGAGGCGAGGCCTTGTTGAGGCTCGGTGAAGTCGATGCACATTCGCCACTTCCCGTTGGACTTCCTCCACAAGCACAGAGGTTGGCCAACCACCCCGGGTAGGTGGCCTCCCTTTGCGACAATCTTAGTAGACAGAAGTTTCTCCACTTTGTCCCGAATGGCATCCTGCCGCTCTGGCGCCTGCCGCCGGATCTTTTATCGAACCGGGTGTGCTCCCGGGAGCATTGCCAATCGATGCTCAATCACCTCCCTAGGGACCCCAGTCATTTCTGACGGTTCCCAAGCGAACACGTCCAGGTTAGACCAGAGGAAGGTGACGAGCGTGCCTTCCTATTTGGCGCTGAGGTCGATGCCGATCTTCACGACCTTGCCGGAGCCATCCTCCCCCACGGAGACCACCTTCGCCGCCTCGAGGACCGGGCAAGGCCTTGGCCCCGACCGAGGGGCGCCAGCCGCTGCCTTTATCACAAGACCGAAGCAGGTGGTGCCTACCAGATCCTCGGGACATTTCGCTTGCTGAGACGCAGGGCTTCCAAATGGCCCACCTTCATCGTGATTGGGCCCCAGGCGAGGGATCTTCACCAGCATGTAGGCGAGGTGGGCAATCGCCATAAATTTGACCAGAGCTGGTCGGCCAAGGTGGCATTGTACGGAGGTTAAAGTCAGCGACTCCAGAAGTCGACAGCTCCGTCCTGGAAGTTTTTCGCACTCCCGAACGTGAACAGTAGCCGGACCAGCCTCAGGGGCAAGAGGCCCACCCGGGGCAACCTCAGAGAAAAGTGGGGCCTGGACGCGGCTCCTCTCACTGATATCTGAGCGCTTTGGTACGCCCCAGCAGATAAAGAAGTTGATGGTGCTGCCTCCATCAACGAGAACCCGCCCAAGCTTCGCGTTGCGAACGGTGGGAGACACCATAATCGGGAGATGGCCAGGGCCAGAGACATTCTCTGGGTGGTCGGCCCGGCTGAAAGTGATCGGCCAAGCCCGACCACTTACTTCAAAGAGCTGCCCGCCCCGGGGGCCGATGCAGTAGCGCAGACCTGCCGTAGGTCCCGCTTGTACTGTGAGTTTGATGAGTAGGTGGCTGAGCCACCGTGAATGAACGCCACCGTATGCTCCGCCTATTGGAAGGCCAACGGAGCTGAGTCTGGCCGCCACCGATCTCCATGGTCTTTCCGTGGCGCTTCTTGAGCCAGCTAGTCCACCGGTTTGGACACAACTTGGCAATCCTCCAAATCGTGGTTCACTGCTTCGATGGATGGGGCAATAAGGTTTGCCCCACTATCTTCGCGACGGGCGAGCGGCAGTTCTCGCGATCGCCGCTATGGTCCCGGCGCCATCCTCGGTTTTGATTTGTCGCGACGGACTTGGTTTTCGGTTCGGCAACCAGGACTTCCCTAGCGGTGGCCTCCTTTCGCTTCTTCTTCTTCTTGGCGGTCGAGGAATTCGAGGTGTCGGGCGCCGCTGGGTCGGAAGGCCTTGTCGCAAGACTCCCGAAGCTACGCTCGGGCGCACTTGTACGCCAGGGGAGAACAACTCGAAGTGGTTACGATGGCGCGGGTAGCCATCTTCTCCTGCATCTTATGGTCCACGGACCCTCCTGGAATGCAATGATCACCGATTGCTCTGAACCGGGATCGTGTTGGCGGGCAAAGTGGCTGAATCGCCAAATGAATTTTCTCAGGGACTCCCTCTCCATCTGTTCCAGAGCGTGGAGGTCATCCTCCATGCCCGGCTGAGCGTAGGAGCCCTGGAAGTTGGCGACGAAAATGTCGCACAACTCCTCCCACGAGCGCACAGAGCCTCATGGAGGTTAAGTAGCTAAGACGGCGAGCCCAAGTTAGTGTCAGTCGAGGTAGTTGGCCATAACTTTTCGGAGCCCCTGCAGCTGTGATTTCACCGTGGTGTAGATTTGTAGGAACTCCTTCGGGTTGGCGGTGCCATCGTACTTCTCGATGGAGGCGGGGTGGAATCTTTCCGGCCACGCAGCTTGCCGGAGACGGAGAGAAAACGCCTGGCATCCAACGTTGTAGGGGAGCGTTGTCGCCGCCAGCCCTCACCCTGGGATGGGGTCAAGGAGTGCGCAGCCCACGCCTCTCCCAGCAGTCGAGGAAGCCCCTGTTGATCACCAGTGCTCGGGGTTGACGCTGTCGCGAATGGCGTTCGCGACGTCCCCTGAGGACGTGGCGTAGGTCCCCACCACGCTGGAGTTGCCTCTCATCCAGGCGCGATCTGAGATCCTCGAGATTTTGTGATGCCCTAGGTCTGAGAGCGATCCTAGTTCTTTTCCGTCGTGGTTGTTTCGAAAAGAGAGAAGTTTGGTCGGGAATTGATTAAGTAAAGTTCATGCGACGTTTTAATATTTTTTTTGGAGCGTCGGGCTAGAATCAGTGGGCTGAGGACAACCTGGGCCGAGGCCGGGATTTCCCTCCCCACCTCTCCCTCCCCCTTCCCCTAAGTGGGCCGGCCCACTAGCCAAGGGGGGCGCCACCCCTTTTCCCCCTAACCCTAGGCGCCTCCTCCCTCTCCCTCTCCCTCCCCTAGCAGCCACCTCTCCCTCCCCTTCCTTCCCCTACGTGGTGGCTCAAGATCCGCCGCGAATCGCGAAGGAGAAGGCGAGGAGCGACTCCGTGGAGGCGTGGAGGACGAGCAGATCGCCGATTCGGGGTTCATCGCGTGTTCTTCGTGGGTTCGCAAGGGAGAACACTAGGTAAAATACCCAAACTTTTACCTCTGTTTTACCTAGGGATTAGGAGTGTATTAGATCTGGTGGTGAGGGTTTTGGATGGATCTTGTTGGGGGAGAAGGGTAGATGTTCACGTGGTGCTGTTTCTGGAAGGGGGGATTGTGCAGCGCGGATTGTTTCGCGTTTTACGTGGCATAGATGATTTTTCCTGCCAAAACCTATAACTAGAAAGTTGTAGATAACGTCGAGACCTAGCTTCTGTAATTTTTTCAGAATTTTTGGGGAAGTTTTCTGAGAGTTATCTCTGTTGCAAACCGACGAACAGAATCTGGGAACAGATTTCATCCACTGTGTTGGACGACTGTTTAGGCATATTTAACAGAGGATTTAGAATTTATGATCTTGTGGAAAGTTGTAGATCTCTGTCAATATATAGTTTTCCTGTAATTTTTTCATATTTTTATGTTCTGTAGAAAAAAAGATACGAAAAAGAGAATGGGGGTTGCTGTTGTTCGATCCGGACAGATCGGGGTTTCGGTGTTGGAAAAGGGGAACGGGTTGTAGGAATTGCGTGTTTGAGTTGTGTGATCAATTGTGGTGTTATTGCATACTGAAAATATGCTTGTACAGGTGGTGCCCCTTCTGGACGCAACTAGATTCGCTGTCACGCCGGTAAAGGCAAGTGGAAGTAGTGTTATGGTTGAACTATACATCGTTGTTTGCATTGCCTTCAAGTTATATTTCCTGATGACATTAATCATACATGGTTTGATCATTTGCTAGGAAGATTGCAATAATTAGATTAGCAATGTGATGATGTGCTTTGGCTTTGAACCATGAGTAAAGAGAAGAATGATGTTGCCTATTGGTTGAACTGTCTAAATAGTTCATCTCAATGTTATTTGTTTTTCTATCCATGTTATATGATGGCATGCAAATATGTGGACTCAATGTGGAAAATTATGAATGAATTCATGCATGAAGCATTAACTGCATAATCATGCATTGAAGTTTGTCGACGCCAACAGGCTTGCGATCAAGCACGCAAGACAACACCGTGTGTTCCTGAGAAAGGGCACGGTGAAGAGGATCATGGCATAAGCATATGCACAAGCATCAGCATTTCTTGAGGTTGTGGTAGTCGATGTTGTGGTGTTGAATGTAAAGCATGTGGTGTGTTAAATTCTTGATGGATGTGATTATGTGTTAATTGTTCGCTTGCTGAGATTACCCAATCTCACCGCATGTGTTTTGTTGTTTTCAGGTAGCGTGCAAGAGACATAAGCATGAGGGGTGGAGCTAGCAACACAATAAACCTTCGAATGTCTTCACAACTCCCATGAACTAGTGTTTATTTAATACATTAGCTTGCTGAATTTTATTTACACTTAGACTATTTGTTGTTATGACTAAACTATTCTTGCTTATGGTTGGTTTTAGACTTGTTGTCGCTAGTATTGTTGAATTGCTTATATTCCTCGCTTGAATTGCTTATCATGAAATGCTTCCGTAATGTCCTGCTTTTTAGGGAGATGCTGTAAATTTTCTTGTTCTATAGTTTAGTTTTAAGGTGTTACAGCTTGGTATCGTGAGCGGGCTTTAGGTCCTTGGTGTATGAATTTAGGAGAGATATTCTAACATGAACTAAAACTTTGTTGTGTGAAATTAGTAACATTGCTTAGGTATAACTCTTAAAATTGCCATAGGATAATAAACTTTTAATACTGAATAGGATTGTTAATCAACTTTAAAATTGACACACTTGCACTATTAGGATGGGATGGGCTGCATTGCATGGCATGCGATGTTCGACTATATTTATTGTTTGATTGTGGGTGATTTTGTTATGCTTTTGTTGTTGTTGTGACTGTTTGCTTGCGGCTTGTTGGGTGCAGTATGCCACCAAAGACGCGTGCGGCGGTAGGCCGTTCGGGGGCCTCGCCCCGAGCCGTCGGAGGCAGCTGAACCTACCCAGCCGAGAGCGGGGTTTCGGCAGAGATAGTGGCCGCCATGAGGGCGATGCAGAGGAGTTATGGTGGTGCTGAGGAGGCGCAGACAGCCGCCCGCCGCGGGCGCTGGCCGAAGCGCTGCGGCCGCGGGCGCGGCAGCGATGGCATCAAGCCGAGGGAGTGGGTTGGACTGCGCTGGATAGCTTTGATGGGGTGGGCAATCCGATCTGTGCGTGGATTGGTTGTCCTATGTGGAGATGCAGGTGGACGCTTTTGAGGTGGCGGCGCGAGGAGCGTGTCCGCTCGTGGCGCAGCTCTTGAAGGGGGAAGCCCAGATCTGGTGGAGGGGTGCGCCGACCTGAAGGGCGCTGGCCGGTGACTCCTCTTGGGAGGAGTTTGTCCGGCAATTTGAGAGGAGGTTCTACCCCGCCACCTTCCTCGACAAGATGCAAATTGACTTGGGACAGTATGCCCAAGACAAGAAGATCGTGGCGGAGTACGAGGTTGGCTTCAACCAGATCATACGCTTTGTGCCCCATGTGGCACGTGACGAGGTGGAGAAGGCAGCATGGTTCCGGCAGGGACTCCGCCCACGCCATTCGCCATATGTTGGGCGCTTTCCCCATTGTCGATTTCCGGACAATGGTGGAGCAAGCTCTGGAGTGTAGAGCTGCAGCCTGAACTACACCGAAGAGCATCGCAAACCTGCCACGGAGAGTAGGTTAAGGGCCCTCCAGAGAAGAAGGGCCAATCCTCCGGTACTTGGAATAAGAAGGGAAGAATTTACCCCGTCACCAGCCCTATGGTGGCCGTCCTACTCAGCGGCAAAGACACCTCAGGGGAGGTGCGCGTCAGCATCGTGCCATAGTCACTCCCGGCATGGGGATGGTATGTTTCCCGTTGTGGCGATTCCCATCGCCGCAGCGAAAAGCTCGTGGAAGGGAAGGTGCACCATCCGTGGTCGGGAGGATCACAAGGATGTGGTGTGTCAGAAGAACCCCAACGGCAAGTCGCGTTGGGAGCCGTGACATCCTCTCCAGTGGACAGACGATGGGGCGTGATGCATATGTTGCCATCGGCTCCTACTGCAAAGCACCTCCCGGCGCCTACTCCGATTACCTCGCTCTACCCGGCACCACTCGGGGACTTACCGGATGCCCCAGCTTCCACCGCCACCTTCCTCGGGACTTCGCTGTGGGTCCTCGCGCGACATATCCAGATGCGAGGGTTGCACCATCTCGATCTACCCCGAGTCCACGCTTTGCCCTCTTCGGGGACGCGGATCGTGGCAATGTGGTGACAGTACTATTTCTGTTAATTTTGTGGTTGCCGGTGTGTTGTTCGACTCGGCGCTTAGCTACTCGTTTGTCTCGTGGATTTTGTTGTTCGGGCTGGTCTGATGCATGCGGAGTTTGGGTGATGCCGTGGTGGTTAGTGCACCGCAAGGATTGATTTCTAGTTCGAGAGTCCTGTCAGTGGCTGTCACTTTCTATTAGTCGATGAGGAGTTCATGGCGAATCCGTGGTGATTTCCTTGGAGCCATTTGATGTTATCCTTGGCATGGATGGCTATCCAGCACCAGCGGTGATTGATGCGCTTGGCGGACATGACAAACTACCTGCATGATCCATCTCGGGCAAGAAATAACTTTCCAGGGGAGTGCTATGCGGTACTCCCTCTCCTTTTGTGTAAGCTGTTCCCAAACTCCCTGATGTTGAAATCAGGGGTCCTCACAGTCCATGGTTGAGGGTCGAGAGGAGGAGAAGAGTTTGGAGGGCATTGCTGTAGTTTGCCGATATCCATATGTGTGTTTCCAGTGAGCTTCCGGGATTGCCTCCGGAGCGGGAGACTATCTTCCGCATTGATCTTGTTCCTGGTACGAGGCCGATTTATAAAACCCCGTACCGGATGGCTCCGATAGAGCAAGTGGAGTTGAAGAGGCAATTGGACGAACTCCTAGCTAAGGGGTTTATTAGAGTGAAGCTCATCTCCTTGGGCGGCTCTGGTCTTGTTTGTGGGGAAGAAAGATGGCACCAAGCGGCTATGTGTGGACTACCGGGCGCTTAATCAAGTTACCATTAAGAACAAGTATCCATTGCCTCGCATTGATGACCTTTTTGATCAATTGAGGGGTGCCAAAGTATTCTCCAAGATCGATTTGCAATCTGGGTATCATCAGTTGCGGATTAAGGAGGAGGATATTGAAAAGACGGCTTTCAACACGAGGTATGGGCATTTTGAGTTTGTAGTCATGTCTTTTGGACTAACGAATGCTCCTGCCGTCTTTATGGAAGCCATGAACAGGATGCTCCATGAATATCTTGATGTCTTCATTGTCGTCTTCATTGATGACATTCTTGTCTACTCGAAGTCCGAGGAGGAGCACGCCGTGCATCTCGCCTAGTTTTGGAGGCTCTTTCAGAGAAATCAATTCTATGCCAAACTCAAGAAGTGCGCCTTCCGGTTATCGGAGGTGAGTTTCCTTGGGCATGTCATCAACCAAAGTGGTATCACAATTGACCCAAAGAATGTTGTTCTGTGGTTGGATGGCGAAGACCGTCTAGTGTGACGGAAATCAGGAGTTTTCTTGGGTTGGCAAGGTTATTACCGGCCAGTGCATAATTTCTCTATCATAGCTAAGCCGATGACAAGGCTCACTCGTAAAGGGTTCCTTTCTATCCGGACAGAGGAGTGTGAGACTAGTTTCCAGACGCTAAAGAACAAACTGGTCAATGCACCTATTCTATCTTTACCTGCGGAGTGGCAAGCGATATACAAGGTATGCAGATGCCTCCAGGATTGGTTTGGGTTGTGTGCTCATGCAAGAAGGTCTGTGGTCATTGCTTTATGCTTCAAGACAGTGAAGACTCATGAACAGTAATTATCCCACCCATGATCTCGAAAGTTAGCCGTGGTTTTTGCCTTGAAATTGTGGGAGGCACTATCTTTATGGGGAATCTTGTGATATTTTCACTGATCATAAGAGCCTCAAATATATATTCACCAATGAGAGCTGAACCTGCGGCAGCAATGTAGATAGTTGGAATTGATAAAGGACTTTGATGTGTCGATCCAGATCATCCCGGCAAGGCTAATGTCGTATGGATGCCTTGAGTAGAACGGGTGTCCCCAAGACCGCTATGCCCTTGGTTGCGGAGTTCGGAAAGAGGACAGGTCACTTATCGCTTTGCTGGGGTTGCGCAAGAGGAGACTCGGATGATCATTCAGTCTTGCATACCCGAGCCGGTTGTATGAGGCTCAGCCGTGCAGGATCGCTTGCTTCAGGAGGTTCGGTTGGAGGATTTCGTGAGGAAACATCGGGATTTCAGCATAGATGAGCATGGTTCGATCTCGGTTTAGAGGTCAGTCTTTGTGTGCCTCAGAATCGGATGTGAAGATGGACATTCTAAGGGAAGCCCATAGGACTCAGTATTCCGCTCACTCCGCGAGACCAAGATGTATCGTGGATCTGAAACAGAGTTTCTCGTGGAAGAGGATGAAGGTGGATATCGCCAAGTATGTGGCTTCTTGTGGAGTGTGCCAACAGGTAAAAGCCGAGCATAAGAGGCCCGCTGGCCTCTATTACCCATTGGAAATTCGAATGGAAGTGGGAGCACATCACTATGGACTTTGTGATTGGAGTTACTCGCCGCCATGCGAGGTAGAGATGCCATTTGGGTGGTGGTGGATAGACTCACTAAGTCCGCACATTTCATTCCAATGAAGACGACCACCCGGCACTGCATCTAGTTCCCTTATACATGAAGGAAGTGCTTAGGCTCCATGGCGTGCCTAAATCGACATTGTCTCCGATCGTGACACTCAGATTTGTGTCCCTGCTTTGGCAGAGTTTGCATAGTGCTCGGGAACAAAACTCTCTCTCGGCACATCTTTTCATCCCAGACAGATGGCTGGCCTGAGCGGACCATCAGACTCTAGAGGACATGCTTCGGAAAGCGTGTGTTCTTTCTTGGAAATGAAGTTGGGAGGATCACTTGGCCTTGGTAGAGTTTGCTTATATAATAACAGCTTACCAGGCTAGCATTCGAATGGCCCCATTCGAGGCGCTTTTATGGGCGAAAGTGTGTCTCCCCACTTTGCTGGGATGCTGATTGGTGGAAATTCTTTGCGAGGTCCTGATTGGGTTCAGGGGACCTTTGAGAAAGTGCAGAGATACGGCAGAATCTCCTGGCCGCCCAGAGCCGTCGAGAAGAGTTATGCCGATAACAGGAGGCTGGATTTGGAATTTTCAGTGGGTGATCAAGTCCTTCTCAAGGTATCTCCAACAAAGGGTGTCATCCGCTTTGGTACCACCCCGGCAAGCTTAGCCCGAGGTACATTGGTCCGTTCAGTGGTGGCACTGGTGGGCAGTTTGGCCTACCGTCTGGAGTTGCCGGACTCTTTGAGGGGAGTACATGATGTCTTCCATGTCTCTATGTTGCGGAAGTATCTTCATGACCCAGAGCACAAGATTGACCTCGAGTCGACATAGCTGAGCAAGACCTCGACGTTGGAGTGTCGCCCACTTCGTGATACTTAGACTCCCTGAGCGGTCATGAGGAGGAGAACCATCGTGTATGTGAAAGTTCTGTGGACAAATCAGTCCGAGCGGGAGGCAACTTGGGAACCTGGAGGACCAGGTACGGAAGAAGTATCCTGCGCTTTTGAGGATATCAAGGTAAAATGTTGTTTACTTTTTGCCTTTTTTTTAGCGCCAGAAGCTAAAAGGAGTAGATTCGGGACTAATCCTTTTAAGGAGGGGAGAATGTGATGCCCTAGGTCCGAGAGCGATCCTAGTTCTTTTCACGTCGTGGTTGTTTCAAAAGAGAGAAGTTTGGTCGGGAATTGATTAAGTAAAGTTCATGCGACGCTTTAATATTTTTTGGAGCGTCGGGCTAGAATCAGTGGGCTGAGGACAACCTGGGCCGAGGCCGGGATTTCCTCCCCACCTCTCCCTCCCTTCCCTAAGTGGGCCGGCCCACTAGCCAAGGGGGCGCCACCCTTCCCCCTAACCTCAGGCGCCTCCTCCCTCTCCCTCTCCTCCCCTAGCAGCCACCTCTCCCTCCCTTCCCTTCCCTACGTGGTGGCTCAAGATCCGCCGCCGAATCGCGAAGGAGAAGGCGAGGAGCGACTCCGTGGAGGCGTGGAGGACGAGCAGATCGCCGATTCGGGGTTCATCGCGTGTTCTTCGTGGGTTCGCAAGGGAGAACACTAGGTAAAATTCCCAAACTTTTACCTCTGTTTTACCTAGGGATTAGGAGTGTATTAGATCTGGTGGTGAGGGTTTTGGATGGATCTTGTTGGGGGAGAAGGGGAGATGTTCATGTGGTGCTGTTTCTCGAAGGGGGATTGTGCAGCGCTATGGATTGTTTCGCGTTTTACGTGGCATAGATGATTTTTCCTGCCAAAACCTATAACTAGAAAGTTGTAGATAACGTCGAGACCTAGCTTCTGTAATTTTGCCAGAATTTTTGGGGAAGTTTTCTGAGAGTTATCGCTGTTGAAAACCGACAAACAGAATCTGGGAACAGATTTCATCCACTGTGTTGGACGACTGTTTAGGCATATTTCATTCTGGAAAGTTGTAGATCTCGTCAATATCTATCTCCTATAATTTTTTCATATTTTTATGTTCTGTAGAAAAAAAGATATGAAAAAGAGAATGGGTGTTGCTGCTGTTCGATCCGGACAGATCGGGGTTTCGGTGTTGGAAAAGGGGAACGGGTTGTAGGAATTGCGTGTTTGAGTTGTGTGATCAATTGTGGTGTTATTGCATACTGAAAATATGCTTGTACAGGTGGTGCCCCTTCTGGACGCAATTCAGATCCGCTGCTCACGTCGGTAAAGGCAAGTGGAAGTAGTGTTATGGTTGAACTATACATCGTTGTTTGCATTGCCTTCAAGTTATATTTCCGTTGACATTAATCATACATGGTTTGATCATTTGCTAGAAGATTGCAATAATTAGATTAGCAATGTGATGATGTGCTTTGGCTTTGAACCATGAGTAAAGAGAAGAATGATGTTGCCTATTGGTTGAACTGTCTAAATAGTTCATCTCAATGTTATTTGTTTTTCTATCCATGTTATATGATGGCATGCAAATATGTGGACTCAATGTGGAAAATTATGAATGAATTCATGCATGAAGCATTAATCGCATAATCATGAATTTGAAGTTTGTCGACGCTATTGCGGCGCGTAATCGCCATTACAACACCGTGTGTTCCCGAGAAAGGGCAATGTTGAAGAGGATCATGGCATAAGCATATGCACAAGCATGAGCATTTTACTGAGGTTGTGGTAGTCGATGTTGTGGTGTTGAATGTAAAGCATGTGGTGTGTTAAATTCTTGATGGATGTGATTATGTGTTAATTGTTCCGCTTTGCTGAGATTACCCAATCTCACCGCTTGTGTTTTGTTGTTTTCAGTAGCGTGCAAGAGACATAAGCATGAGGGGTGGGCTAGCAACACAATAAACCTTCGAATGTCTTCACAACTCCCATGAACTAGTGTTTATTTAATACATTAGCTTGCTGAATTTTATTTACACTTAGACTATTTGTTGTTATGACTAAACTTATTCTTGCTTATGGTTGGTTTAGACTTATTGTCGCTAGTATTGTTGAATTGCTTATATTCCTGTTTGAATTGCTTATCATGAAATGCTTCCGTAATGTCCTATTTTTAGGGGAGATGCTGTCGAAATTTTCTTGTTCTATAGTTTAGTTTTAAGGGGTGTTACAGATTTCCCCTCGACTCGGGGGGACCGCGGGAAGAAGCGGAGTCACGTGCATGTCCCCCTATGCCGGAGGGGGCCGTAATCGGGCTCCTTCCTTATCCCGGCCCTTGACGTCGGGAGGAGTTGTTGTGCAACGGTTGGAACCTCCTCGCTTGGCCACCAGCACGCTTTCGCCGGACGCCACGGCGCCGAAGCCTCGGCCGCCGCCGCCAACTCAAGTTGAGCGGCGCCGACTAGGCGGGCGATATCCCGCAGCCCACGGAGTGGCCGGGTATCACGCTTCAGCGACTAATCGGAGAGGATGATCGAGGAGCGCATTTAGCCGCATGAAGGCTCGCGCGGAGTGTCGCCCCCATCACCACACGCCATTGGACGGGCTGGCCCTCGGCCTTGAGAGCCACGCTGCGTGTCCCTCCTACAATGGGGATCCGGCCGACCGGCTCATTCCCGGCATCGGATCGGCTCACGGCATCGCTTTCCTCGGGTAGATTGCTGCGCTTGAGTGCGACCGCCATGCGCATAATCGCCTTTACTTCTTCTAAGCTTCGAATCGAAACCGAAGGAAGAGGGCAATCTAACCACCAATAGCCCCTACCTGGCGCCGCCATCGTCGGGCGTTTCTAGCCAACAGCACCTCCGAATCGGGTGCTTATGAGGTTCGGGACGGGGCTTTCGGGCACCGCCGGTGGAAGAACGGAGATCGTAGTGCCGTGAAGCTTCGAAGGATGGGGACGCCGATTTACCTGTGTTCGGGCCTTCAAGAGTAACAACCCTAGTCCTCGCTTCTCTTGCTATTGCTTATCTTGTCGAGTATGAATCGAATCCTAACTTGAGAAAAATGGAACCTATGAGCAATGGTTGAAGTTTCTCCCATGCACCCCACCCCCTTTTATACTTGGGCTGGCGGGGCGCATAAGAGAGGCTTACACTGCGAGCCATGCTCATTACACTGCCACGGGTGCATTAAATGCGCCCGTCACTGTCCTTACACCCCATTAAATGCCTGCCGCAGCCGGCCACACTTCGCCTGCCCCACGCCACCAACGCCGCCGCTTCCATCAGGGGTGAGGTGTCGCCATTACGCTACCCGTAATTAATGCACGCTGGGAAGGCGCGTCGCCATACCGCAGCTTCACACTTTGCATTTAATGCGCACGATTCGCATTAAATGCCCTTGACCTGGCAACGCCGTCGCCTGGGTGGTGCGCGCCGATGGCGTAGCCAGCGCGCCACTGCTTACCGGCGACCACCTCATCGGGCACCCGCGGCGTGGCTCGACCGCCACCGCCCACTAGGCGACGATAAAGTTATTAGGCGCCAAAGCGCGACCGCCACCGCCCACCGGGCTATCACTTTACGGGCGCCAATGGCGTGGCCTGGTCGCCACCTATCCGCTAGGCGACCACTTTACTAGGCGCCCAGTGGCGTGGCCTGAACGCCACCTGTCCACTGGGCGACCACATTGCTGGGCGCTTGGCGTGGCTCGCCGCCACCGCCCGGCTGGTGACTACTTTGACTAGGCGCCAAAGCGGCGTGGCTCGACCGCCACCGCCCATCTGGCGAATACTTTGCTGGCGCCAGCGGCGTGGGCTCGACCGCCACCGCCATGGCGACCACTTTACTAGGCGCCCAGTGGCGTGGCCTGACCGCCACCGCCCACCTGGCGACCACTTTACTAGGGCGCCAGCGCTGGCGTGGGCTCGACCGCCACCTGTCCACTAGGTGACCACTTTGCTGGGCACCCAGCGTCGTGGCCTGACCGCCACCTGCCCACTGGGCGGCCACTTTACTAGGCGCCCAGTGGCGTGGCCTGACCGCCACCTGTCCACTGGGCGACCACTTTACTAGGCGCCCTTTTGCTCGCCGTGGCGGGGGGGCTCGGACGCGCTCGCCGCTCGCTCGGCGACCGCATTAACTGCGGGGGAGCGGGTACCCTGGTGTAGAATACGCCGACAGCCGTCAACACCTGTTGCATGTAAGAACTTGTAAGATCTTTGGTTATAGGCTTGAATGTTGAGAGAATTGCCACCACCTCCTTGCAGTTGATAGGAACATTATACTTGTTATATTGTTTTCTTGTCTTCTACTAACCATGTCAGGTGATGAGGATTTGCTGCATCACTCTCCACGCGCAAAGGGAATTGTTGCTAGAATGTCGCTGCAAGAAGACCGCCTCCGGTCTATCGAGACCGCTCAGGGAGTTGCTAACACTAATTTTGCTACTATTTTGTCTAGACTTGATACGCTTGCAGGAACTTTCAATCCTCCACCTCATCTTCTAAGCAACAAAAATGGCATACTACATGCTCAGGTACATGTTGATGATGATTCTCTAGGTAAGGTTAAATTCGCCATTCCACCTTTTAATGGTCAATATGATCCTGATGCCTATATTAATTGGGAGATAGCAGTAGACAAAGAATTTGGCAAGTATGATTTGTCTGAAAATGAAAAGATTATGATTGCTGCTAGTGTGCTAAATGAATATGCATTAACATGGTGGAAACATATTTGTAGAAAAGAGAGAAAACCTGAAAATTGGAAGGCCATGAAAAGACTTATGAGAATTGACTATGTCCGTGAATATCATACTGAATTTTTGTATACTAGACTCCAATGCTTGAAACAAGGAAATAAGTGTGTTAAGGAATACTACGAACGATTGCAAAATCATTTGTTGCGTTGTGGTTTAGTTGAATGTGAAGAAGCAATAGAGCTTAGGTTCATACGTGGATTCAATCAGGAAATTCAAGATGCTCTTGTTGATGAAACATATAGTTCTCTTTCGGAATTGGTTGTATGTGCTTGTAAAGTTGAAAAAATGCTTGCTGAATCCATGAAAGAATCATTAGCTTCATTTGAGGTGCCCATTGTTGCACCTTCTTTTGTAGCTAACATTTTGCAGAAAAGTGAGCACCATCGAGGGAATGATGTAGAAGAGCATATGGAGAAAGAAACGATCAGTACTACCCCATGTGTAAGTGAAGAGATAATAGTTGAAGAAACGCCTACAACAAACCTGATGAGAACTTACAAGGTAATGTAACAGTATGGACTCTACACATGGAGAAAATAATTTTGAAGAGCTAAATCGCCCACAAATCATGCTATCGTTGAGCAAGTATTAATGGAACCGATTGCTGATTTTGCTTTGTTACAAGATGATTTGCTTGCTATTTCTTGTGATAAAGAAGAATTGTGTGATAATACTTCACTTATATCCTTGACACAACTAGTGAGTGGACATGTTACTTTTGTTAACACACTAGACACTTGTACTGAAAATAAACATGTCATTCACATTGCAAGCGAAAATGAGAGTTGAAATTGATGTCTTCTTTAGATACATTAGGCTACATTGAATTTGATGTTCCGTGTAATCTGAATTATTTAGAGGAGAGAGTTTTTTTACATTCTGATTTGTCCAGGTTATCACAAAATATTTTCCATGTTATTTGCAAAAATAGTGAGAAAGGAGAGTATAAAGCCGATCGAGTTTACATTTGTTCAGATTTTGAACCTCTGCTTGCCATGCAACAATGTCATCAATTTGATAAGTGATATATCACTAATCATGTCATATCAAGTACTTTTGATTCAACTTACAAGTCACATGATAGTTTTCAAGAAAGGGAGTATATGGTTGATAGAGATTCTCGATCCATTGATTTGATTGCAAATGTGCATGCTGCTTTGTTTCCTGTCACTCCTAACATTTTCCAGGACAATATAATGGAGTCGAGGATGACTCCACATCAAGAAAGGGAGGATGATGAGACCATGCTCATCATGGACAGAACTAACAATGCAAACATATGGTCATCACCAAGATGGTCACAACCAAGTGTTGCTGCAATTATATCAACTACATGGCTTCATCGACCCCCACCTTGGCCAGGACCATTAAGTTGGCGACACTTCACAGCATCCTCTACTTCGTTTACATCTACTACAATGGCTCCATCTACATGGTTTTATCGACCCCCACCTTGACAAGATTTAAAGACATACTTGAGAAAAGATGATGAGCTTGAGTCGAGGACGACTCAAATGCAAGAAGGGGAGGATGATGAGGACATCACTACCATGGATGCGGCCATGCCTACAAACCCAATTGAAGCCAACAATGTTGTAATACCCTTGGCCAATTACTCGAGCTCGCGCACGACATTTCAATTGCCAGGTGAATGCGTTCCTCGGGTTGCATACAAATAATTTAATGAATGGAATGCTATTTAATCCTTGTGATGATTTTATTGTCGTTAGGAACCAAGGAGAAGGACTCCCAAACATCAAGCATGAAGCCAATTCTTCCGGTGCACAAGTTCAACTCGGATTCGGCCTCCGGGACAACACCAACTTAAAATGACCATAACTTTTGATCCACAAGGGTGTTTGGGGTCTATGAGTACTGGTTTGAAAGGTTTCGACATCCTCTTTCCAACGGATCCTGCCCCACCTCCAAATTCCTTACGAGTTAACGGGAATCTGCAAAACAAGTTCGATCATCTTTCCAAATCCGAGTCAAACTAGGAATAGGAGTCCTACTCGGCCATGGATGTGGTTTGGACGCCCCTAGCCTAGTTTTGGCCTCCTATTTCTCCTATATATAGCTAGGAGTCCCCAAAATAACTTGGGTTTTGGTTCTTTGATATTTTAGCCTTTGCTACTATTTTGAGTCTTTTAGACGTGCTCAACTACCGCCTAACAAGCTCCTTGTATCGAACCCCAACTTTTCAATACTTCATCTATATTTGCAATTTTAGATTGCTTTTGCCTTGTTCTTGCTTGTTCTTCGATTGCTTGCAGGAATTGATGTTCGTGATCAGGTTGATCGTGCCCACGGCAAGGTCAATAACCCTCTGGAGTTGGTTTAGCGATTGCTAAGGCGCATCATCGCTGTATCGC
Organism: Rhipidocladum racemiflorum; assembly: GCA_036346355.1. Classification (NCBI taxonomy): domain Eukaryota; kingdom Viridiplantae; phylum Streptophyta; class Magnoliopsida; order Poales; family Poaceae; genus Rhipidocladum; species Rhipidocladum racemiflorum. The sequence continues at coordinate 58,250,371 of CM070574.1, forward strand.
TGTAGTCGGATCGCCAAAGTCGCCTCCACCCAAATCGAAAGTTATCATTCTCATCGAAAGATCGGGACACCCAGTGTTACATCAGTTTGGCACCCGGCTTCATTTCCTTCATCACTCTCATTTCGTGCCGCAATGTTTCATTTTGGCGTGCAAGGTTGCAGCGTGTGGGGTGCTTGCCATGATGTTCCATTCCGTGCATCATTTTCGGCGCATGTGGTGTTTGCCACAATGTTTCATTTCGTGCATCATTTTCATTTTCGTGATATTGCCGCCGCAGCTGCCCGCTCGGACCTGGCCGTGGGGATTCTTTCAAGCATACTCGAACGGATTCGAAACAAATGATGAAAAGCGGTAGCAAACATGATAACTTCTTTCGGGGCGTTTGGCACTAAGTTCAGTTTCGTGCATCGGTTCCGTTTGTATTCTGCTTATATTACCCGTGGTAACCCGTCGTGGTGGAATGTTTGACACCGACTCGGACATAATCGAAATGCATACCAAAATGAGTTAAAGCACATATGAACTCCAATCGTTGTGTTTGGCACTCAGTTTCATACCGCACAACGTTTTCGAATGGGCGCCGCTTGTAGTATTCGTTCGTGCTCATCGTGGGGAAATGTTTCACAAGAACTCGGACGGACTCGAAATGCATGCCGAAAAGTGTGTGGGTGTATATGAAGTTCATTCGGCATGATTGGAACAAAGGTTCGTGTTGTGCACCATTTTGGTATGCGTGTAGTTTGCAGTACCATTAGGGACCCGCCGTGCATGAATGTTTCGCATCGACTCGCACGTACTCGAAATGCTTGTTGAAATGGGATAGGGCATATATGAACTCCATCGGGGAAGTTTGACATCAATTTTCCTTTCGTGCATCATTTTCGTCCGGACGCAGCTTGCTGTACACCTTGCGACCCGTCGCGGAGAGATGTTCCATACTCACTTGGACGTATTCGAAATGAATGCATAATTGTGCTGAAAGGCATGTAAAGTCCACTCGCGGAGTTTGGCCTATATTTTCCTTCCGTGCATCGTTTTGATACGCACGCACCACAAGATTCGCTGGCACCTATCGCCGAGAAATGTTTTACACCAACCCTAAGCAAAGCAGAAATGCATGCCGAAATGAGCTTGGGCGCACATGAACACTATTCGGGGTGTGCCCGCGAGCTTTCTTTTCGCACTCGCTCGCAGTGCGAACGTGACTTATGGTTCCGTTTGTGGTGTAGGTTTCACACCGACTCGGATGAGCCCAAATTGCTTGCTAAAATGAGCTACGGCAAACATGAAGCCCATTCTGGTTGATTGACACTCAGCTTCATCTTATGCGTCGTTTTCTTGTGAAAATCCATGCACCATACAGTCCTCGTCGCGGAGGAATGTTTCCCACGACTCGGAAAGATTCAAAACGCATGCCGAAATGCGCTTGGGCATATACGAAGTTCATTCGGCATATTTGCAACAATGTTTCTCATTGTGCACGATTCTGGTACGCGTATGGTGTACATTACCATAGTGTATGAATGTTTCGCTTCAAGTCGGACGTACTCGAAACGCTTGCTGAAACGGGCTAGGGCACATGTGAAGCCCATTCGGGGAGTTTGACACCTAGTTTCATTTCCTGCATCGTTTTCATTCGGACGCAGCTTGCAGTAGCCCTTGTGACCCGTCGCGGAGGGATGTTTCGCACTCACTCGGACGTATTCGAAATGAATGCAGAATTGCGCTGAAATGCACAAGCTTAACAACGTAAGTTAATTCCGGTGTTTGGCAATCGGTTTCGTTCGTGCATCGCTTTCAATTCTTTCGGCTTAGGAACTCGTCGTTGCGGAATATTTCACGCCGACTGGACAGATTCAAATGCATGCCTAAATGAGTCACAACACATATGAATTGCATTCGGCGTGTTTGGCACCCGGCTTCATTTCGCTCATCACTTTCGCTTTCGTGCGCAATGTTTCCTTTTGGCGCAAGGTTGCAAAGGTGTGGGGTGCTTGCCACGATGTTCCATTCCGTGCATCATTTTGGGCGCGTGTGGTGTTTGCCACAATGTTTCATTTCGTGCATCATTTTCATTTTCTTATGGTCGCCACCGCAGCGTTTCGCTCGACCGTCGTGGGGATTCTTTCAGACATACTTGAACGGATTCAAACAAATGATGAAAAGCGGTAGCAAACATGATAACTTCTTCGGGCGCTTGGCACTCGCCCATTTCGTGCATCGGTTCCATTTGTATTCTCGCTTGTATTACCCGTGGGAACCCATCGTGGTGGAATGTTTGACACCGACTTCGGACATATTCAAAATGCATGCCAAAATGAGTTAAAGCACATATGAACTCCAATCGCTGTGTTTGGCACTCAGTTTCATACCGCACAACGCTTTCGAATGGGCGCCGCTTGTAGTATTCGTCGCGTGCTCATCGTGGGGAAATGTTTCACAAGAACTCGGACGGACTCAAATGCATGCCTAAAAGTGTGTGGGCGATATGAAGTTCATTCGGCATGATTGGAACAAAGGTTCGTGGTTGTGCACCATTTTGGTATGCGTGTAGTTTGCAGTACCATTAGGGACCCGCTGCAGATGAATGTTTCGTGATCGACTCGCACGCACTCGAAATGCTTGTTGAAATGGGATAGGCATATATGAACTCCATCGGGAAGTTTGACACCAATTTTCCTTTCGTGCATCGCTTTCGTCCTGACGCAGCTTGTAGTACACCTTGCGACCCCGTCATGAGAGATGTTCCATACTCACTTGGACGATTCGAAATGAATGCAGAATTGTGCCGAAAGGCATGTAAAGTCCACTCGCGGAGTTTGGCCTATATTTTCCTTCCGTGCATCGCTTTGATACGCGACGCAGCTCACAAGACTCGCTGGCACCTATCGCTGAGAAATGTTTTACACCAACCCGGCAGCAGAAATGCATGCCGAATGAGCTTGGGCGCACATGAACACTATTCAGGGTGTCCGCCACGAGCTTTCTTTCGCACTGCTCGTGCGAACGTGACTTATGGTTCCGCTTTGTGGTGTAGGTTTCACACCGACTGGATGAGCCCAAATTGCTTGCTAAAATGAGCTACGGCAAACATGAAGCCCATTCGGGTTGATTGACACTCACCTTCATCTTATGTCGCTTTTCTTGTGAAAATCCATGCACCATACAGTCCTCGTCATGAGGAATGTTTCCCACGACTTCGGAAAGATTCAAAACGCATGCCGTAAATGCGCTTGGGCATATAATGAAGTTCATTCGGCATGTTTGCAATAATGTTTCTCATTGTGCACGATTCGCACGCTGCGTGTGGTGTACATTACCATAGTGCATGAATGTTTCGCTTCAAGTCGGACGCATCAAACGCTTTGTCAAACGGGCTAGGGCACATGTGAAGCCCATTCGGGAGTTTGACACCCAGCTTCGTTTCTGCATCGCTTTCATTCTGACGCAGCTTGCAAGAGCCCTTGTGACCCGTCGCGGAGGGATGTTTCGTGACTCACTCGGACGTATTCGAAATGAATGCGTAATTGGCGCTTGAAATGCACAAGCTTAACATCGTAAGTTAATTCCGGTGTTTGGCAATCGGTTTCGTTGCGTGCATCGCTTTCAATTCTTTCGGCTTAGGAACTCGTTGCTATGAATATTTCACGCCGACTTCTGACGGATTCAAATGCATGCCTAAATGAGTCACAACACATATGAATTGCATTCGGCGTGTTTGGCACCCGGCTTCATTTCGCTCATCACTTTCGCTGCGGCCGCAATGTTTCCTTTTGGCGTGCAAGGTTGTAGTGTGTGGGGTGCTTGCCACGATGGTCCATTCCGTGCATCATTTTGGGCGCGTGTGGTGTTTGCCACAATGTTTCATTTTGTGCATCATTTTCATTTTCTTATGGCTGCCGCCGCAGCGTCTGCTCGACCCGTCGTGGGGATTCTTTCAGACAAACTCTAACGGATTCAAACAAATGATGAAAAGCGGTAGCAAACATGATAACTTCTTTCGGGGCGTTTGGCACTCAGTTCAGTTTCGTGCATCGGTTCCATTTGTATTCTGCTTGTATTACCCGTGGGAACCCGTCGTGGTGGAATGTTTGACACCGACTCGGACATATTCGAAATGCATGCCAAAATGAGTTAAAGCACTTATGAACTCCAATCGTTGTGTTTGGCACTCAGTTTCATACCGCACAACGTTTTCGAATGGGCGCCGCTTGTAGTATTCGTTCGTGCTCATCGTGGGGAAATGTTTCACAAGAACTCGGACGGACTCGAAATGCATGCCGAAAAGTGTGTGGGCGTATATGAAGTTCATTCGGCATGATTGGAACAAAGGTTCGTGTTGTGCACCATTTTGGTATGCGTGTAGTTTGCAGTACCATTAGGGACCCATCGTGCATGAATGTTTCGCATCGACTCGCACGTACTCGAAATGCTTGTTGAAATGGGATAGGGCATATATGAACCCCATCGGGGAAGTTTGACACCAATTTTCCTTTCGTGCATCGTTTTCGTCCGGACGCAGCTTGTAGTACACCTTATAATTCGTCATGGAGAGATGTTCCATACTCACTTGGACGTATTCGAAATGAATGCAGAATTGTGCTGAAAGGCATGTAAAGTCCACTCGCGGAGTCTTGCCTATATTTTCCTTCCGTGCATCGTTTTGATACGCACGCAGCTCACAGTACCCGTTGGCACCTATCGCTGAGAAATGTTTTACACCAACCCGGAAGCAGCAGAAATGCATGCCGAAATGAGCTTGGGCGCACATGAACACTATTCAGGGTGTCTGCCACGAGCTTTCTTTTTCGTGACATCGCTCGTGCGAACGTGACGTATGGTTCCGTTTGTGCTGTAGGTTTCACACCGACTCGGATGAGCTCAAATTGCTTGCTAAAATGAGCTACGGCAAACATGAAGCCCATTCGGGTTGATTGACACTCAGCTTCATCTTATGCATCGTTTTCTTATGAAAATACATGCACCATACAGTCCTCGTCGCGGAGGAATGTTTCCCACGACTCGGAAAGATTCAAAACGCATGCCGAAATGCGCTTGGGCATATAATGGTTCATTCGGCATATTTGCAACAATGTTTCTCATTGTGCACGATTCTGGTACGCGTATGGTGTACATTACCATAGTGCATGAATGTTTCGCTTCAAGTCGGACGTACTCGAAACGCTTGCTGAAACGGGCTAGGGCACATGTGAAGCCCATTCGGGGAGTTTGACACCTAGTTTCATTTCCTGCATCGTTTTCATTCGGACGCAGCTTGCAGTAGCCCTTGTGACCCGTCGCGGAGGGATGTTTCGCACTCACTCGGACGTATTCGAAATGAATGCAGAATTGCGCTGAAATGCACAAGCGAACAACGTAAGTTAATTCCGGGTGTTTGGCAATCGGTTTCGTTTCGTGCATCGCTTTCAATTCTTTCAGCTTAGGAACTCGTCGTTGCGGAATATTTCACGCCGACTCGGACAGATTCGAAATGCATGCCTAAATGAGTCACAACACATATGAATTGCATTCGGCGTGTTTGGCACCCGGCTTCATTTCGTTCATCACTTTCGTTTCGTGCCGCAATGTTTCCTTTTGGCGTGCAAGGTTGCAGTGTGTGGGGTGCTTGCCACGATGTTCCATTCCGTGCATCATTTTGGGCGCGTGTGGTGTTTGCCACAATGTTTCATTTCGTGCATCATTTTCATTTTCTTATGGCTGCCGCTGCAGTGCCCGTTCGGACCCGTCGTGGGGGATTCTTTCAGACATACTTGAACGGATTCGAAACAAATGATGAAAAGCGGTAGCAAACATGATAACTTCTTTCGGGGCGTTTGGCACTCAGTTCAGTTTCGTGCATCGGTTCCATTTGTATTCTGCTTGTATTACCCGTGGGAACCCGTCGTGGTGGAATGTTTGACACCGACTCGGACATATTCGAAATGCATGCCAAAATGAGTTAAAGCACATATGAACTCCAATCGTTGTGTTTGGCACTCAGTTTCATACCGCACAACGTTTTCGAATGGGCGCCGCTTGTAGTATTCGTTCGTGCTCATCGTGGGGAAATGTTTCACAAGAACTCGGACGGACTCGAAATGCATGCCGAAAAGTGTGTGGGCGTATATGAAGTTCATTCGGCATGATTGGAACAAAGGTTCGTGTTGTGCACCATTTTGGTATGCGTGTAGTTTGCAGTACCATTAGGGACCCGTCGTGCATGAATGTTTCGTGATCGACCGCGACGCACTCGAAATGCTTGTTGAAATGGGATAGGGCATATATGAACTCCATCGGGGAAGTTTGACACCAATTTTCCTTTCGTGCATCGTTTTCGTCTGGACGCAGCTTGTAGTACACCTTATAATTCGTCGCGAGAGATGTTCCATACTCACTTGGACGTATTCGAAATGAATGCAGAATTGTCTTTGAAAGGCATGTAAAGTCCACTCGCGGAGTTTGGCCTATATTTTCCTTCCGTGCATCGCTTTTGATACGCGACGCACCACAAGATTCGCTGGCACCTATCGCCGAGAAATGTTTTACACCAACCCTAAGCAGCAGAAATGCATGCCGAAATGAGCTTGGGCGCACATGAACACTATTCAGGGTGTCCGCCACGAGCTTTCTTTTCGCACTGCTCGTGCGAACGTGACTTATGGTTCCGTTTGTGGTGTAGGTTTCACACCGACTCGGATGAGCCCAAATTGCTTGCTAAAATGAGCTACGGCAAACATGAAGCCCATTCGGGTTGATTGACACTCAGCTTCATCTTATGCGTCGTTTTCTTGTGAAAATCCATGCACCATACAGTCCTCGTCGCGGAGGAATGTTTCCCACGACTTGGAAAGATTCAAAACGCATGCCGAAATGCGCTTGGGCATATACGAAGTTCATTCGGCATGTTTGCAATAATGTTTCTCATTGTGCACGATTCTGGTACGCGTGTGGTGTACATTACCATAGTGCATGAATGTTTCGCTTCAAGTCGGACGTACTCGAAACGCTTGCTGAAACGGGCTAGGGAACATGTGAAGCCCATTCGGGGAGTTTGACACCCGCTTCGTTTCCTGCATCGCTTTCATTCGGACGCAGCTTGCGGTAGCCCTTGTGACCCGTCATGAGGGATGTTTCGCACTCACTCGGACGTATTCAAAATGAATGCGAGTGCGCTGAAATGCACAAGCGAACATCGTAAGTTAATTCCGGTGTTTGGCAATCGGTTTCGTTTCGTGCATCGCTTTCAATTCTTTTCAGCTTAGGAACTCGTCGTTGCGGAATATTTCACGCCGACTCGGACGGATTCAAATGCATGCCTAAATGAGTCACAACACATATGAATTGCATTCGGCGTGTTTGGCACCCGCTTCATTTCGCTCATCACTTTCGTTCGCGCCGCAATGTTTCCTTTTGGCGCAAGGTTGCAAAGCAGGGGTGCTTGCCACGATGTTCCATTCCGTGCATCATTTTGGGCGCGTGTGGTGTTTGCCACAATGTTTCATTTTGTGCATCATTTTCATTTTCTTATGGCTGCCGCCGCAGCGTCTGCTCGACCTGGCCGTGGGGATTCTTTCAGACAAACTCGAACGGATTCGAAACAAATGATGAAAAGCGGTAGCAAACATGATAACTTCTTTCGGGGCGTTTGGCACTCAGTTCAGTTTCGTGCATCGGTTCCATTTGTATTCTGCTTGTATTACCCGTGGGAACCCGTCGTGGTGGAATGTTTGACACCGACTCGGACATATTCGAAATGCATGCCAAAATGAGTTAAAGCACTTATGAACTCCAATCGTTGTGTTTGGCACTCAGTTTCATACCGCACAACGTTTTCGAATGGGCGCCGCTTGTAGTATTCGTTCGTGCTCATCGTGGGGAAATGTTTCACAAGAACTCGGACGGACTCGAAATGCATGCCGAAAAGTGTGTGGGCGTATATGAAGTTCATTCGGCATGATTGGAACAAAGGTTCGTGTTGTGCACCATTTTGGTATGCGTGTAGTTTGCAGTACCATTAGGGACCCATCGTGCATGAATGTTTCGCATCGACTCGCACGTACTCGAAATGCTTGTTGAAATGGGATAGGGCATATATGAACCCCATCGGGGAAGTTTGACACCAATTTTCCTTTCGTGCATCGTTTTCGTCCGGACGCAGCTTGCAGTACACCTTGCGACCCGTCGCGGAGAGATGTTCCATACTCACTTGGACGTATTCGAAATGAATGCAGAATTGTGCTGAAAGGCATGTAAAGTCCACTCGCGGAGTTTGGCCTATATTTTCCTTCCGTGCATCGTTTTGATACGCACGCAGCTCACAGTACCCGTTGGCACCTATCGCTGAGAAATGTTTTACACCAACCCGGAAGCAGCAGAAATGCATGCCGAAATGAGCTTGGGCGCACATGAACACTATTCAGGGTGTCTGCCACGAGCTTTCTTTTCGTACTCGTTCTGGTGCGAACGTGACTTATGGTTCCGTTTGTGGTGTAGGTTTCACACCGACTCGGATGAGCCCAAATTGCTTGCTAAAATGAGCTACGGCAAACATGAAGCCCATTCGGGTTGATTGACACTCAGCTTCATCTTATGCGTCGTTTTCTTGTGAAAATCCATGCACCATACAGTCCTCGTCGCGGAGGAATGTTTCCCACGACTCGGAAAGATTCAAAACGCATGCCGAAATGCGCTTGGGCATATACGAAGTTCATTCGGCATGTTTGCAACAATGTTTCTCATTGTGCACGATTCTGGTACGCGTGTGGTGTACATTACCATAGTGCATGAATGTTTCGCTTCAAGTCGGACGTACTCGAAACGCTTGCTGAAACGGGCTAGGGCACATGTGAAGCCCATTCGGGGAGTTTGACACCCAGTTTCGTTTCCTGCATCGTTTTCATTCGGACGCAGCTTGCAGTAGCCCTTGTGACCCGTCGCGGAGGGATGTTTCGCACTCACTCGGACGTATTCGAAATGAATGCAGAATTGCGCTGAAATGCACAAGCGAACATCGTAAGTTAATTCCGGGTGTTTGGCAATCGGTTTCGTTTCGTGCATCGCTTTCAATTCTTTCAGCTTAGGAACTCGTCGTTGCGGAATATTTCACGCCGACTCGGACGGATTCGAAATGCATGCCTAAATGAGTCACAACACATATGAATTGCATTCGGCGTGTTTGGCACCCGGCTTCATTTCGTTCATCACTTTCGTTTCGTGCCGCAATGTTTCCTTTTGGCGTGCAAGGTTGCAGTGTGTGGGGTGCTTGCCACGATGTTCCATTCCGTGCATCATTTTGGGCGCGTGTGGTGTTTGCCACAATGTTTCATTTTGTGCATCATTTTCATTTTCTTATGGCTGCCGCTGCAGTGCGCGTTCGGAACCGTCGTGGGGGATTCTTTCAGACATACTCGAACGGATTCGAAACAAATGATGAAAAGCGGTAGCAAACATGATAACTTCTTTCGGGGCGTTTGGCACTCAGTTCAGTTTCGTGCATCGGTTCCATTTGTATTCTGCTTGTATTACCCGTGGGAACCCGTCGTGGTGGAATGTTTGACACCGACTCGGACATATTCGAAATGCATGCCAAAATGAGTTAAAGCACATATGAACTCCAATCGTTGTGTTTGGCACTCAGTTTCATACCGCACAACATTTTCGAATGGGCGCCGCTTGTAGTATTCGTTCGTGCTCATCGTGGGGAAATGTTTCACAAGAACTCGGACGGACTCGAAATGCATGCCGAAAAGTGTGTGGGCGTATATGAAGTTCATTCGGCATGATTGGAACAAAGGTTCGTGTTGTGCACCATTTTGGTATGCGTGTAGTTTGCAGTACCATTAGGGACCCGTCGTGCATGAATGTTTCGCATCGACTCGCACGTACTCGAAATGCTTGTTGAAATGGGATAGGGCATATATGAACTCCATCGGGGAAGTTTGACACCAATTTTCTTTTCGTGCATCGTTTTCGTCCGGACGCAGCTTGCAGTACACCTTGCGACCCGTCGCGAAGAGATGTTCCATACTCACTTGGACGTATTCGAAATGAATGCAGAATTGTGCTGAAAGGCATGTAAAGTCCACTCGCGGAGTTTGGCCTATATTTTCCTTCCGTGCATCGTTTTGATACGCACGCAGCTCACAGTACCCGTTGGCACCTATCGCTGAGAAATGTTTTACACCAACCCGGAAGCAGCAGAAATGCATACCGAAATGAGCTTGGGCACACATGAACTCTATTCTGGGTGTCTGCCACGAGCTTTCTTTTCGTACTCGTTCTGGTGCGAACGTGACTTATGGTTCCGTTTGTGGTGTAGGTTTCACACCGACTCGGATGAGCCCAAATTGCTTGCTAAAATGTGCTATGGCAAACATGAAGCCCATTCGGGTTGATTGACACTCAGCTTCATCTTATGCGTCGTTTTCTTGTTAAAATCCTTGCACCATACAGTCCTCGTCGCGGAAGAATGTTTAACACGACTCGAAAAGATTCAAAACGCATGCCGAAATGCGCTTGGGCATATACGAAGTTCATTCGGCATGTTTGGAACAATGTTTCTCTTTGTGCACCATTCTAGTACGCGTGTGGTTTACATTACAATTGTGCATGAATGTTTCGCTTCAAATCGGACGTACTTGAAATGCTTGCTGAAACGGGCTAGGGCACATGTGAAGCCCATTCCGGGAGTTTGACACCCAGTTTCGTTTCCTACATCGTTTTCATTCGGACGCAACTTGCAGTACCACTTGTGACCCGTCGCGGAGGGATGTTTCGCACTCACTCGGACGTATTCGAAATGAATGCAGAATTGCGCTGAAATGCACAAGCGAACATCGTAAGTTAATTCCGAGTGTTTGGCACTCGGTTTCGTTTCGTGCATCGCTTTCAATTCTTTCAGCTTAGGAACTCGTCCTTGCGGAATATTTCACGCCGACTCGGACGGATTCGAAATGCATGCCTAAATGAGTCACAACACATATGAATTGCATTCGGTGTGTTTGGCACCCGGCTTCATTTCGTTCATCACTTTCGTTTGATGCCGCAATGTTTCATTTTGGCGTGCAAGGTTGCAGCATGTGGGGTGCTTGCCGCGATGTTCTATTCCGTGCACCATTTTCGACGTGTGTGCTGTTTGCCACAATGTTTCATTTCATGAAAAATTTAAATTTTCGTATGGCTGCCGCTGCAGTGCCCGTTCGGACCCGTCGTGTGGGGGATTCTTCCAGACATACTCGAACGGATTCAAAACAAATGATGAAAAGCGGTAGCAAACATGATAACTTCTTTCGGGGCATTTGGCACTCAGTTCAGTTTCATGCATCGGTTCCGTTTGCATTCTGCTTGTATTACACGTGAGAACCCATCGTGGTGGAATGTTTGACACCGAGTCGGACATATTCGAAATGCATGCCAAAATGAGTTAAAGCACATATGAACTCCAATCGTTGTGTTTGGCACTCAGTTTCATACCGCGCAACGTTTTCGAATGGGCGCCGCTTGTAGTATTCGTTCGTGCTCATCGTGGGGAAATGTTTCACAAGAACTCGAACGGACTCGAAATGCATGCCGAAAAGTGTGTGGGCGTATATGAAGTTCATTCGGCATGATTGGAAGAAAGTTTCGTGTTCTGCACCGTTTTGGTATGCGTGTAGTTTGCAGTACCATTAGGGACCCACCGTGCATGAATGTTTCGCATCGACTCGCACGTACTCGAAATGCTTGTTGAAATGGGATAGGGCATATATGAACTCCATCCCGGGAGTTTGACACCAATTTTTATTTCGTGCATCGTTTTCGTCCGGACGCAGCTTGTAGTACACCTTGCGACCCGTCGTGGAGGGATGTTCCACACTCATTTGGACGAATTCGAAATGAATGCAGAATTGTGCTGAAAGGCATGTAAGTCCACTCGCGGAGTTTGGCCAACATTTTCCTTCCGTGCATCGTTTTGATACGCACGCAGCTCACAGTACCCGTTGGCACCTATCGCTGAGAAATGTTTACACCGACCCGGATGCAGCAGAAACGCATGCCGAAATGAGGTTGGGCACACATGAACTCTATTCAGGGTGTCTGCCACGAGCTTTCTTTTCGTATGCGTTCCGGTGCGAACGTGACTTATGGTTCCGTTTGTGGTGTAGGATTCGCACCGACTCGGATGAGCCCAAATTGCTTGCTAAAATGAGCTACGGCAAACATGAAGCCCATTCGGGTTGATTGACACTCAGCTTCATCTTATGCGTCGTTTTCTTGTGAAAATCCATGCACCATACAGTCCTCGTCACGGAGGAATGTTTCCCACGACTCGGAAAGATTCAAAACGCATGCCGAAATGCGCTTGGGCATATACGAAGTTCATTCGGCATGTTTGGAACAATGTTTCTCTTTGTGCACCATTCTGGTACGCGTGTGGTTTGCATTACCACTGTGCATGAATGTTTCGCTTCAAGTCGGACGTACTCGAAACGCTTTCTGAAACGGGCTAGGGCACATGTGATGCCCATTCGGGGAGTTTGACACCCAGTTTCGTTTCCTGCATCGTTTTCATTCGGACGCAGCTTGCAGTACCCCTTATGACCCATCGCGGAGGGATGTTTCGCACTCACTCGGACGTATTCGAAATGAATGCAGAATTGCGCTGAAATGCACAAGCGAACATCGTAAGTTCATTCCGGGTGTTTGGCACTCGGTTTCGTTTCGTGCATCGCTTTCAATTCTTTCAGCTTAGGAACTCGTCGTTGCGGAATATTTCACACCGACTTGGACGGACTCGAAATGCATGCCTAAATGAGTCACAACACATATGAATTGCATTCGGCGTGTTTGGCACCCGGCTTCATTTCGTTCATCACTTTCGTTTCGTGCCGCAATGTTTCATTTTGGCGTGCAAGGTTGCAGCGTGTGGGGTGCTTGCCACGATGTTCCATTCCGTGCATTATTTTCAGCGCGTGTGGTGTTTGCCACAATGTTTCATTTCGTGCATCATTTTCATTTTCGTATGGCTGCCGCAAGGTGCCCGTTCAGACCGTCGTGGGGATTCTTTCAGACATACTCGAACGGATTCGAAACAAATGATGAAAAGCGGTAGCAAACATGATAACTTCTTTCGGGGCGTTTGGCACTCAGTTCAGTTTCGTGCATCGGTTCCGTTTGTATTCTGCTTGTATTACCCGTGGGAACCCGTCGTGGTGGAAATTTTGACAACGACTCGAACATATTCGAAATGCATGCCAAAATGAGTTAAAGCACATATAAAGTCCAATCGTTGTGTTTGGCACTCAGTTTCATACCGCGCAACGTTTTCGAATGGGCGCCGCTTGTAGTATTCGTTCGTGCTCATCGTGGGGAAATGTTTCACAAGAATTCGGACGGACTCGAAATGCATGCCGAAAAGTGTGTGGGCGTATATGAAGTTCATTCAGCATGATTGGAACAAAGTTTCGCGTTGTGCACCGTTTTGGTATGCGTGTAGTTTGCAGTACCATTAGGGACCCGCCGTGCATGAATGTTTCGCATCGACTCGGACGTACTCGAAATGCTTGTTGAAATGGGATAGGGCACATATGAACTCCATCCGGGGAGTTTGACACCAATTTTCCTTTCGTGCATCGTTTTCATCCGGACGCAGCTTGCAGTACACCTTGCGACCCGTCGCGGAGGGATGTTCCACACTCACTTGGACGTATTCGAAATGAATGCAGAATTGTGCTGAAAGGCATGTAAAGTCCACTCGCGGAGTTTGGCCTACATTTTTCTTCCGAGCATCGTTTTGATATGCACGTAGCTCGCAGTACCCGTTGGCACCTATCGCTGAGAAATATTTTACACCGACCCGGATGCAGCAGAAATGCATGCCGAAATGAGCTTGGGCACACATGAACTCTATTCGGGGTGTCTGCCACGAGCTTTCTTTTCGTACTCGTTTTGGTGCGAACGTGACTTATGGTTCCATTTGTGGTGTAGGTTTCACACCGACTCGGATGAGCCCAAATTGCTTGCTAAAATGTGCTATGGCAAACATGAAGCCCATTCGGGTTGATTGACACTCAGCTTCATCTTATGCGTCGTTTTCTTATGAAAATCCATGCACCATACAGTCCTCGTCGCGGAGGAATGTTTCACACGACTCGGAAAGATTCAAAACGCATGCCGAAATGCGCTTGGGCATATACGAAGTTCATTCGGCATGTTTGGAACAATGTTTCTCTTTGTGCACCATTCTAGTACGCGTGTGGTTTACATTACAATTTTGCATGAATGTTTCGCTTCAAGTCGGACGTACTCGAAATGCTTGCTGAAACGGGCTAGGTCACATGTGAAGCCCATTCCGGGAGTTTGACACCCAGTTTCGTTTCCTACATCGTTTTCATTCGGACGCAGCTTGCAGTACCCCTTGTGACCCGTCGCGGAGGGATGCTTCGCACTCACTCGGACGTATTCGAAATGAATGCAGAATTGTGCTAAAATGCACAAGCGAACATCGTAAGTTAATTCCGGGTGTTTGGCACTCGGTTTCGTTTAGTGCATCGCTTTCAATTCTTTCAGCTTAGGAACTCGTCGTTGCGGAATATTTCACGCCGACTCGGACGGATTCGAAATGCATGCCTAAATGAGTCACAACACATATGAATTGCATTCGGCGTGTTTGGCACCCGGCTTCATTTCGTTCATCACTTTCGTTTCGTGTCGCAATGTTTCATTTTGGCGTGCAAGGTTGCAGCGTGTGGGGTGCTTGCCACGATGATCCATTCCGTGCACATTTTCGGCGCGTGTGGTGTTTGTCACAATGTTTCATTTCGTGCATCATTTTCATTTTCGTATGGCTGCCGCTGCAGTGCCCGTTCGGACCCGTCGTGGGGGATTCTTCCAAACATACTCAAACGGATTGGAAACAAATGTTGAAAAGCGCTAGTGATGGCGCCGTGATGGCACTGAGGGTGTCCCGATCTTTCGATGAGAAACACATGATCGATTTGTTGGAGTCGACTTTGACCATCCGACTACACCATACGACGACGATGCGCCTTAGCAATCGCTAAACGAACTCCGGCGGGTTATAGATCTTGCCGTAGGCACGATCAACCTGAACACGAGGTTCAATTCCTACAAGCAACCGAAGAACAAGCAAGAACAATAGGATAAGCAATCTGAAATTGCGGATAAAAGTGGAGGTGAAACAAAGTGGAGTCTTATTGACGATCTTGACAAGGTGGCTGTCCCGCACAACTCGCAGCATCAAGTTTGTACTTGGCTAAACTAATCAAATAAAACCCAAAACCCTAAGGAGCCGATGTCTACCTATTTATGAAAGCTAGGGTCGTGGGAATCACGTCCAAAGTAGTAGGTTACCAACTACAACTCTATTACAAGGCCCAAAGCCCAAGTCTTCTCGGTTTGGAAAAGTGATGCCAATTGTTTTGCAGATTCCTGTCGACTCGGATGGAATTTGGGGATGGGACCGGATCCGTTGGAAAGAGGACGTCGAAACCTTTCAAACCAGTACTCATAGATCCCAAACACCCTTGTGGATCAAAAGTTATAGTCGTTTTAATTTGATGCTGTCCCGGAGGCCGAATCCGAGTATAACTTGTGCACCGGAAGAATTGGCTTCATGCTTGACGTTTGGGAGTCCTTCTCCTTGGTTCCTAAGGACAATAAAATCATCACAAGGATTAAATAGCATTCCATTCATTAAATTATTTGTATGCAACCCGAGGAACGCATTCACCTGGTAATTGAATTGACGAGCGCGAGCTCGAGTAATTGGCCCTTGTATGACATTGTTGGTTTCCATTGGGTTTGTAGGTATGGCCGTATTGATGGTAGTGATGTCCTCATCATCCTCCCCTTCTTGCATTTGAGTCGTCCTCGACTCAAGTTCATTATCTTCTCCCAAGTATGGTTTCAAATCGGCAATGTTGAATGTGGGACTAACCCCAAAATCTGCAGGCAATTCAAGCTTGTATGCATTATCATTAATCTTTGCCAATACTTTGAAAGGACCATCAGCTCACGGCATCAACTTAGATTTTCTTAATTCTGGGAATCGATCTTTTCGCAAATGCAACCAAACTAAATCGCCTGGTTCAAAAGTTACATGTTTCCTTCCCTTACTACCAGCAATTTTATATTTTGCATTCATGCGCTCTATGTTTTCTTTAGTTGTCTCATGCATTTTCATAATCATATCAACACGTTGTTAGCATCAATATTCAATTTCTCCGAAGATGGCAGAGGTAACAAATCAATTGGCGCATGAGGTACAAATCCATATACAATCTCAAAAGGGCACATCTTAGTAGTAGAATGCATAGACCGATTATAAGCAAACTCAATATGAGGCAAGCATTCTTCCCACAATTTAATGTTCTTTTTCAGAACAACCCTAAGCATGGTAGATAAAGTTCGATTAACGACCTCAGTTTGTCCATCAGTTTGGGGATGACAAGTAGTAGAAAATAAAAGTTTAGTCCCCAATTTAGCCCACAAAGTTCTCCAAAAGTGGCTTAAGAATTTAGTGTCACGATTTGAAACTATTGTGTTTGGCACACCATGTAAGCGGACAATTTCACGAAAGAATAAGTCAGCAATGTTGGTAGCGTCATCACTTTTGTGACAAGGTATGAAGTGTGCCATTTTTAGAAAATCTATCCACAACGACAAAGATACTATCCCTCCCCTTCTTTGTTCTAGGAAGTCCTAAAACAAAGTCCATAGAAATATCCTCCCAAGGCACGTTAGGAACAGGCAGAGGCATGTATAAACCATGTGGATTAAGTCGTGACTTAGCTTTTTGACATGTAGAACAGCGAGTGATGAAACGTTCCACGTCTCGTCTCATCTTGGGCCAAACGAAATGGCTAGCGAGTATGTCCTCCGTCCTCTTCACACCAAAGTGTCCGATCAATCCTCCTCCCCATGCGCTTCCTGTAGCAATAACAAACGAACAGAACTAGCTGGAATACATAGTTTGTTTGCTCTAAACACAAACCCATTATTGAGGACAAATTTGTTCCAAGTTTTTCCCTCTTTACAATTGAGCAACACATTTTTAAAATCATCATCATGCACATATTGCTCTTTAATCGTTTCCAAACCAAAAATTTTGAAGTCAAGTTGTGAGAGCATGGTATATCTCCTAGACAAGGCATCAGCAATGACATTATCCTTTCCCTTTTTGTGTTTGATGACATAAGGAAATGACTCAATGAATTCAACCCACTTTACATGTCTACGGTTCAGTTTAGCTTGACTTCTAATATGTTTTAACGATTCATGATCAGAATGTATAACAAATTCCTTGGGCCATAAATAATGTTGCCATGTTTCTAAAGTTTGAACTAGCGCATATAACTCCTTATCATAAGTAGAATAATTCAAACTTGGCCCACTCAACTTCTCACTAAAATAAGCAACAGGTTTTCCTTCTGGTAACAGAACACCACCCAAACCAATTCCACTAGCATCACATTCTAGTTCAAAAGTCTTAGAAAAGTCTGGAAGCTGGAGTAAGGGTGCATGGGTTAACTTAGCTTTCAGAATGTTGAAGGCATCTTCCTGCGACTTGCCCCAAGCAAAAGGTACACCCTTCTTGGTGAGCTCATTCATGGGTGCAGCGATGGTGCTGAAATCCTTCACAAAATGACGATAGAATCCAGCAAGTCCTAGAAAACTTACTTTGTGTGACCGTGTTAGGAGTCGGCCAACTCTGTATCGCTTCAACCTTGGCTTGGTCAACTTCAATTCCCTGTGGAGTAACAACATAGCCAAGAAAAGATACTCGATCCGTGCAAAAGGTGCACTTCTCAAGGTTACCAAATAAGCGTGCATCGCGTAAAGCATTAAAAACAGCACGTAGATGTTCAAGATGAGCCTCTAAAGATTTGCTATAAATCAAGATATCATCGAATAAACTACCACAAATTTTCCAATGAAAGCACGTAAAACCTCGTTCATCAATATCATGAAAGTGCTAGGAGCATTAGTCAACCCGAAAGGCATTACTAACCACTCATATAACCCGAACTTAGTTTTAAATGCTGTTTTCCATTCATCTCCTAACTTCATGCGAATCTGGTGATACCCACTACGCAAATCCACTTTAGAGAACACAGTAGAGCCACTTAATTCATCAAGCATATCGTCTAACCGAGGAATAGGATGGCGATATCTAATGGTGATATTATTAATTGCTCGACAATCCACACACATGTGCCATGTTCCATCTTTCTTAGGTACTAAAATGACTGTACAAAGACAAGGACTAAGAGATTCACGTACGTACCCTTTATCAAGCAATTCTTGAACTTGGCGTTGTATCTCTTGCGTCTCTTCAGGGTTGGTTCTGTAAGGTGCTCGGTTGGGCAAGGATGCCCCTGGAATGAGATCAATTTGATGCTCAATCCCTCTAATTGGCGGCAGCCCTGAGGGGATGTCCTTTGGGAAGATGTCAGTGTATTCTGCAAAAGGTTAGTGACAACAGGAGGCAAAGAGAGAGACATCTCCTCTAGTGAAAACAAAGTTTCTTTGCAGACCAAAGCATAGCATGTATACCTACAAACATCCAACTCATTCAAATCAGATTTTTTTGCAAGAAAACAAGAACCTTTCAATTTAATCTCATTAATTTGGGCATAATCAAGGTTAGATTCTCTCTGTTTATGTTGTTCAAGTCCTTTGGCGACAATCTGATTTTCACTCTTAGAATTCTCTCGATTTTTCTCTTTGCTAGATCTAGCAATTTCATCCTTTACAATGGCATCAGGCGACATTGGGTGTAGCACAATTTTCTTTTCTTTATGCACAAAAGAGTATTGATTTGTTCTACCATGATGTAAACAATCCTTATCATATTGCCACGGTCTACCTAATAACATAGAACATGCTTGCATAGGTACGACATCGCAATCAACATAATCATGATAGGAACCTAAAGCGAAATGTACTCTTACCATGCGAGTTACCTTCAGTTTGCCGCTGTTGGTGAACCATTGAATGTGGTAGGGCTGAGGGTGTGGTCTAGTGGAGAGTGCTAGCTTCTCCACCATGTCCATGCTTGCTAGATTATTGCAACTCCCACCATCAATGATTATTCGAATGGATCGCTCCTTGACGACGCCTTTTGTGTAAAACAAGTTGTGGCGTTGATTTGAATCAGTGCGAGCAATCTGAGCACTAAGCACACGTTGTGCAATAATACTCAAATATTGGTCAACATCACCAGCGCTCACGTGCACCTCGTCATGCTCGGCATTCGGATCGCCGTCTTCATGTTCAGCGAGCAAAGCATATGTTTCTTCATCAAGATCACTTGCCGAGTCATACTCGCCGTCTTCACGGATTAGCACACGCTTGTTCGGACACTCCTTCATCATGTGATCAAAACCCTTGCAGCGATGGCACTGAACATCTTTGGTACGTCCCGTTGATGCGACCGACGACGACGAACTATTTGTAGTAGCTTGTGTGGCACTTTTCGTCGGCGTTGGTCGTGGTGCCGAATTTGCGGTGGCGGACGCCGTTCTATTGATGGAAGAGGTCGGCGTGGTAGTACGGCCGGCAGGGGCAGCAGGGTTGCGCGGTATCCACGAAGTAGTTCGGCCTGCAGAAAAGTTAGTCTTTGCCCTCGATTGACGACCCTGCACTTCACGTTCAGCTTTGCAAGCAAGATGGAACAACCGAGTCATTGAATTATAATCCTTATAGTCTAGAATATCCTAGATTTCTCGAGTTAAACCACCTAAGAAACGAGCCATAGAAGCTTCCTCATTCTCAATTAATCCACAACGCAACATGCCAATTTGCAATTCTTGGTAATATTCTTCCACCGAATTCTTACCTTGGTGTAGGCGCTGTAATTTATTCAATAAATCTCTAGCATAGTATGAAGGAACAAATCTATGCCTCATTAGTAATTTCCAGGCTTCCCAAGTGGTGGGTATATTATTTGGATGAGCACGGCAATGTTCTCTCCACCAAACAGAAGCAAAATCAGTGAACTCACTTGTGGCAGCCCTAACAGTTCTATTCTCAGGGAAATCATGGCACGCAAATTTTTGATCAACAAGTAATTCCCAACTAAGGTAACCATCAGGGTCATATTTACCTTCAAAAGGTGGCATATTGAAATTTACCTTAGGGAAAACATCATCTCATTCTCGTTCCCTTGGTCGTGGAGGATCATGTCGCATACCTTGCTGATTGAAGCGTAGCCGACGATGGTCACGATCATTATTGTAATGGACGGGGTTGACCTCCTCCACATCAGTGGTGTTCATCATATTCATGCTCTTCGTTCTGTTCTTCAAAATCTGCTGGGGACCTCTCCCATGGAGCTGAATTGTTGCTTGGACGACGGGGTGGTGGATTGAAAGCACCAGATGCAACAGCTGCAAAACTATCAAGTCTAGCCAAAATAGTAGCAAGAGTAGTGTTAGCAATCTCTTGTGCGGCCTCGATGGATCTGAGATGGTCTTCTTGCATTGACATACGCTCATTAGTGAGCCGTACATCCTCGCTAAGACCATCGGTGGTTTCCCTCGTCATCTTTTGGATGTGAGCAATGAGGCCCTTGGTTCGTGGAGAGTGATGAAGTGAACTCTCGTCACCTGACATGGTTAGTTGATGACAAGGAAACAAAAACCACAAGTATAATGTTCCTATCAACTACTAGGTGGCAAGTCTCTCAAGCGCTCAAGCCTATGACCCAAGTTCTTACAATGCAGCAGGCGTTGTCGGCCGTTGGCGTTGTCAAAGGTTCTCCGAAGTTTGTGTAGAGCGATTGCCAAGGGATCGAATGCCTGTACGGGTAGAAAGTGGAGCTTGGACAGGCTTAATTTAGTAGCAAAAGGTTAGCAATAATCCAATCAGTGAATGCAAAATTGAAGAATTGTTCAACGTCTAGTCACTAGTTGCTGACTCTAGGCTAGCAAGGACTGGTGACTCAAAACTACGGTCAGCGAAAGTACAGTTCCACAGCCATTGGAAAATCAGCGTGAAAAAAATTCGCGAAAGAAGGGAACTATCTCAATAGACTGGGGATCTTGTGAAAACAGGTTTGGCACAGAAAAATTTTCGGATATGTTCCAGACTTTTTTTTTTGTCCGGAACGATCCGACTCGTTTTTCTTTCAAGTGCTATGCAGGCGGAAGACCAGTCGTGTGACCAGTCGGACGGCCAGGTGGGCGACCAGTTGGCTAACAGGAGGGTGACCGGTCGGGCGACCAAGTGGGCGACCAGTCAGGCGGCGACCAGTCGGGCGACCAGTGGGCTATCAGGCGTGCGACCAGTCGGGTGACAAGCGCGGCGACTAGTCAGGCGGCGACCAGTCGGCTAACAGGAGGGCGACCAAGTGGGCGACCAGTCAAGCGGCGACCAGTCGGGCGACGAAGTCGGCTATCAGGTGGGCGACCAGTTGGTTGACAAGCGCGGCGACCAGTTGGGTGATCAGTTAGATGAAAAGAAGCTTCGGTCCGAACACTTTTTTTTAACAGTTCGGGACCGAAACCGAACACACCTCTAAACCGAACACAACTCAAAACCGGCGTGGGAGACAAAAATTCTTCTGACTTGGACTCCAACTAGAACTAGAATTCAGCAACTTGACACGACGATGCAACCAAAAATTCAATAACGCAGTGCACTGGAAAGGAAATTGCGAGGCTCAAATTGTTTTGGTATGGGGAGATCCAATCTGATGGCGCTTCTCTGGACTATAGGAAAGATATCAATCTACTAATCTAGGGTAAAGAATTCTCATCGAGCAACCTGGTTTGCTCTGATACCACTTGATGGCGCCGCGATGGCACTGAGAGTGTCCCCATCTTTCGATGAGAAACACACGATCGATTTGTTGGAGTCGACTTTGACGATCCGACTACACCATACGACGACGATGCGCCTTAGCAATCGCTAAACCAACTCCGGCGGGTTATTGATCTTGCCGTAGGCACGATCAACCTGAACATCGACTCGGATGAGCCCAAATTGCTTGCTAAAATGAGCTACGGCAAACATCAAGCCCATTCGGGTTGATTGACACTCAGCTTCATCTTATGCGTCGTTTTCTTGTGAAAATCCATGCACCATACAGTCCTCGTCGCGGAGGAATGTTTCACACGACTCGGAAATATTCAAAACGCATGGCGAAATGTGCTTGGGCATATACGAAGTTCATTCGGCATGTTTGGAACAATGTTTCTCTTTGTGCACCATTCTGGTACGCGTGTGGTTTACATTACCACTGTACATGAATGTTTCGCTTCAAGTCGGACGTACTCGAAACGTTTGCTGAAACGGGCTAGGGCACATTGAAGCCCATTCGGGGAGTTTGACACCCA
Source organism: Rhipidocladum racemiflorum (assembly GCA_036346355.1). Lineage (NCBI taxonomy): Eukaryota > Viridiplantae > Streptophyta > Magnoliopsida > Poales > Poaceae > Rhipidocladum > Rhipidocladum racemiflorum. The sequence goes on from CM070574.1 coordinate 58,272,711, forward strand.
GTTTCGTTTCCTGCATCGTTTTCATTCGGACGCAGCTTACAGTACCCCTTGTGACCCGTCGCGGAGGGATGTTTCGCACTCACTCGGACGTATTCGAAATGAATTCAGAATTGCGCTGAAATGCATAAGCGAGCATCGTAAGTTAATTCTGGGTGTTTGGCACTCGGTTTTGTTTCATGCATCGCTTTCAATTCTTTCAGTTTAGGAACTCGTCGTTGCGGAATATTTCACGCCGACTCGGACGGATTCGAAATGCAAGCCTAAATAAGTCACAACACATATGAATTGCATTCGACGTGTTTGGCACCCAGCTTCATTTCGTTCATCACTTTCGTTTCGTGCCGCAATGTTTCATTTTGGCGTGCAAGGTTGCGCTTGGGCATATACGAAGTTCATTCGGCATGTTTTGTGTTATGTTTCTCTTTGTGCACCATTCTGGTACGCATGTGGTTTACATTATCATTGTGCATGAATGTTTCGCTTCAAGTCGGACGTACTCGAAACGCTTGCTGAAACGGGCTAGGGCACATGTGAAGCCCATTCCGGGAGTTTGACCCTCTGTTTCGTTTCCTGTATCGTTTTCATTCGGATGCAGCTTGCAGTACCCCTTGTGACCCATCGCAGAGGGATGTTTCGCACTCACTCGGACGTATTCAAAATGAATGCAGAATTGCGCTGAAATGCACAAGCGAACATCGTAAGTTAATTCCGGGTGTTTGGCACTCGGTTTCGTTTCGTGCATCGCTTTCAATTCTTTCAGATTCGGAACTCGTCATTGCGGAATATTTCACGCCGACTCGGATGGATTCGAAATGCATGCCTAAATGAGTCACAACACATATGAATTGCATTCGTCGTGTTTGGCACCCGGCTTCATTTCGTTCATCACTTTCGTTTCGTGCCGCAATGTTTCATTTTGGCGTGCAAGGTTGCAGCGTGTGGGGTGCTTGCCACGATGTTCCATTCCGTGCATCATTTTCGGCGCGTGTGGTGTTTGCCACAATGTTTCATTTCGTGCATCATTTTCATTTCCGTATGGCTGTCGCTGAAGTGCCCGTTCGGACCTGTCGTGGGGGATTCTTTCAGACATACTCGAACAGATTCGAAACAAATGATGAAAAGCGGTAGCAAACATGATAACTTCTTTCGGGGCATTTGGCACTCAGTTCAGTTTCGTGCATCGGTTCCATTTGTATTCTGCTTGTATTACCCGTGGGAACCCGTCGTGGTGGAATGTTTGACACCGACTCGGACATTTTCGAAATGCATGCCAAAATGAGTTAAAGCACATATGAACTCCAATCGTTGTGTTTGGCACTCAGTTTCATACCGCGCAACGTTTTCGTATGGGCGCCGCTTGTAGTATTCGTTCGTGCTCATCGTGGGGAAATGTTTCACAAGTACTCGGACGGACTCGAAATGCATGCCTAAAAGTGTGTGGGCGTATATGAAGTTCATTCGGCATGATTGGAACAAAGTTTCGTGTTGTGCACCGTTTTGGTATGCGTGTAGTTTGCGGTACCATTAGGGACCCGCCGTGCATGAATGTTTCGCATCTACTCGGACGTACTCGAAATGCTTGTTGAAATGGGATAGGGCATATATGAACTCCATCCGTGGAGTTTGACACCAATTTTCCTTTCGTGCATCGTTTTCATCCGGACGCAGCTTGCAGTACACCTTGCGACCCGTCACGGAGGGATGTTCTACACTCACTTGGACGTATTCAAAATGAATGCAGAATTGTGCTGAAAGGCATGTAAAGTCCACTCGCGGAGTTTGGCCTACATTTTCCTTCCGTGCATCGTTTTGATACGCACGCAGCTCGCAGTACCCGTTGGCACCTATCGCTGAGAAATGTTTTACACCGACCCGGATGCAACAGAAACGCATGCCGAAATGAGCTTGGGCACACATGAACTCTATTCAGGGTGTCTACCATGAGCTTCCTTTTCGTACTCGTTCTGGTGCGAACGTGACTTATGGTTCCGTTTGTGGTGTAGGTTTCACACCGACTCGGATGAGCCCAAATTGCTTGCTAAAATGAGCTACGGCAAACATGAAGCCCATTCGGGATGATTCCCACGCAGCTTCATCTTATGCGTCGTTTTCTTGTGAAAATCCATGCACCATACGTCCTCGTTGCGGAGGAATGTTTCACACGATTCGGAAAGATTCAAAACGCATGCCAAAATGCGCTTGAGCATATACGAAGTTCATTCGGCATGTTTGGAACAATGTTTCTCTTTGTGCACCATTCTGGTACGCGTGTGGTTTACATTACCACTTTACATGAATGTTTCGCTTCAAGTCGGACGTACTCGAAACGTTTGCTGAAACGGGCTAGGGCACATGTGAAGCCCATTCGGGGAGTTTGACACACAGTTTCGTTTCCTGCATCGTTTTCATTCGGACGCAGCTTACAGTACCCCTTGTGACCCGTCGCGGAGGGATGTTTCGCACTCACTCGGACGTATTCGAAATGAATGCAGAATTGCGCTGAAATGCACAAGCGAGCATCGTAAGTTAATTCCGGGTGTTTGGCACTCGGTTTCGTTTCGTGCATCGCTTTCAATTCTTTCAGTTTAGGAACTCGTCGTTGCGGAATATTTCACGCCGACTCGGACGGATTCGAAATGCATGCCTAAATAAGTCACAACACATATGAATTGCATTCGACGTGTTTGGCACCCGGCTTCATTTCGTTCATCACTTTCGTTTCGTGCCGCAATGTTTCATTTTGGCGTGCAAGGTTGCAGCGTGTGGGGTGCTTGCCACGATGTTCCATTCCGTGCATCATTTTCGGCGCGTGTGGTGTTTGCCACAATGTTTCATTTCGTGCATCATTTTCATTTTCGTATGGCTGCCGCTGCAGTGCCCGTTCGGACCCGTCGTGGGGGATTCTTTCAGACATACTCGAACGGATTCGAAACAAATGATGAAAAGCGGTAGCAAACATGATAACTTCTTTCGGGGCGTTTGGCACTCAGTTCAGTTTCGTGCATCGGTTCCGTTTCGTAAGTTAATTCCGGGTGTTTGGCACTCGGTTTCGTTTCGTGCATCGCTTTCAATTCTTTCAGCTTAGGAACTCGTCGTTGCGGAATATTTCACGCCGACTCGGACGAATTAGAAATTCATGCCTAAATGAGTCACAACATATATGAATTGCATTCGGCGTGTTTGGCACCCGTGATGAGGACATCACTACCAAGGATGCGGCCATGCCTACAAACCCAATTGAAGCCAACAATGTTGTAATACCCTTGGCCAATTACTCGAGCTCGCGCACGACATTTCAATTGCCAGGTGAATGCGTTCCTCGGGTTGCATACAAATAATTTAATGAATGGAATGCTATTTAATCCTTGTGATGATTTTATTGTCCCTAGGAACCAAGGAGAAGGACTCCCAAACATCAAGCATGAAGCCAATTCTTCCGGTGCACAAGTTCAACTCGGATTCAGCCTCCGGGACAACACCAACTTAAAACGACCATAAATTTTGATCCACAAGGGTGTTTGGGGTCTATGAGTACTGGTTTGAAAGGTTTCGACGTCCTCTTTCCAACGGATCCGGCCCCACCTCCAAATTCCTTACGTGTTAACGGGAATCTGCAAAACAAGTTCGGTCATCTTTCCAAATCCGAGTCAAACTAGGAATAGGAGTCCTACTCGGCCATGGATGTGGTTTGCACGCCCCTAGCCTAGTTTTGGCCTCCTATTTCTCCTATATATAGTTAGGGAGTCCCCCAAAATAACTTGGGTTTTGGTTATTTGATAGTTTAGCCTTTTGCTACTATTTTGAGTCGTTTAGACGTGCTCAACGGCCGCCTAACAAGCTCCTTGTATCGGAACCCCAACTTTTCAATACTTCATTTATATTTGCAATTTTAGATTGCTTTTGCCTTGTTCTTGCTTGTTCTTCGATTGCTTGCAGGAATTGATCTTCGTGATCAGGTTGATCGTGCCCATGGCAAGGTCAATAACACTCTGGAGTTGGTTTAGCGATTGCTAAGGCGCATCATCATTGTACGTTGTAGTCGGATCGTCAAAGTCGTCTCCACCCAAATCGAAGGTTATCATTCTCATCGAAAGATTGGGACACCCAGTGTTAGATCAAGTGGTATCAGAGCTTCAGTTGATCGGTGAGAATATCAGTGCCTTAGGTTAGTTTTTGATTTCTGTCCTAAATTGAAAACTACTCCACAAAAATTCAACCTTTAGTTTCAATCTATTATTTTAGTGAGTTTTGTTATATTTTGATCCATTAGAGTCCATGTTTTAGTTGCTGATCTTTCTTTTCCTTCGCGTAGCTTCAATCCTTCAATTCTGTCCAGTTTGGTATTTCGAGCATAACTTTCACATACGAACTCGGATTTTTGTGTTCTTGCACTCTATTGAAAGCTGAGGATATAAGCTTCAATTCCTTCCACAGTCAATCAATCAAATTCGGTGATCTTCAAACATTAATCTAGGCGACAAGTCTGCTGCCCTAGAAAAACTTCAGTACACCTACCTTTGGGAACCAATTCATCCATTGTGAACACTTTGATCCTATTTGAGACTAGCTTGTTGATATTGCTTAGGGCTGCTCTACTTGATACATTGCATAATCTTTAGTTATCATATCATATTATCTTGTGACACCGAGTTAAGGATTCCAAAACTTTGTTCATACTAGTGTTGGCCGAAAGTCACCAAAAAAAAAAGAGAAAGAGCCAAAAGGACAAAAACAAAAAAAAGGAAAAGAAAAAGATAATTGTGGCCGGTCGCACTACATTGAGCAAAACCCTAATTTGTGTTCGTTACTTTTAGGTTGTGCATTTTATTAATTAGTGAGCAATCTTGTGCCCTTTTTACTTTCTCAAAGCAATAAGTTAGCGTCTCTCTACGACTTGTGCAATAGAGCTTTTGGTGCATCACTTATATTTTATAGCTCATTCCTTGATTGCACAAGTGCCATTATCTTTGCGTGTGTGTTGCCTTCAATTCACTTATATATTTGAGATCGGTAACTAGGGCTTGTGAATTCTAGTTTGGATCATTACTTATCATTACAATAAGTAGAATTATCAGATTGCATAGGAAATAAATTTTGCCTATCCAAGCTCCACACCCAACCTCGTACATTTGTTCGGTCCCTTGGCAATCGCTTTATCCAAGCTTCGGAGAACTTTTGACCACGTCAACGGCTGTCGGCGTTCTAGCCAACAGGCACCTCCGAATCGGGTGCTTATGAGGTTCAGACGGGGGGCTTTCGGGGCAATCGCCGGAGGAAGAACGGAGATCGTAGTGCCGGTGAAGCTCAGAAGGATGGGGACGCTCAGATTTACCCAGGTTCGGGCCCTCCGAAGAGTAACAACCCTAGTCCTGCTTCTCTTGCTATTGCTTATCTTGTGGAGTATGAACTGGAATCCTAACTTGAGAAAAAATGGAACCTATGAGCAATGGTTCGAAGCCCCTCTCCCATGCACCCCACCCCCCTTTTATACTTGGGCTGGCGGGGCGCATAAGAGGCTTACACTGCAAGCCATGCTCATTACACTGCCACGGGTGCATTAAATGTGCCCGTCACTGTCCTTACACCCCATTAAATGCCTGCCGCAGCCGTCACACCCCCGCCTCGGGCCCCACGCCCACCAACGCCGCCCGCTCCGTCAGGGGATGAGGTGCTGCCATTACGTCACCCGTATTTAATGCACGCCTGGGGAAGGCGCGCCGCCATACCGCAGTCTCCATGCTTTGCATTTAATGCGTACGATTCGCATTAAATGCCCTTGACCCTGGCAACGTCGCCTCGGGGGTGGTGCGCCAGTGGCGTAGCCCGCGCGCCACCTGTCTACCGACGACCACCTCACTGGGTGCCCAGCGGCATGGCCTGACCGCCACCTGTCCACTGGGCGACCACGTTACTAGGCGCCCAGTGACCGCCACCTGTCCACTGGGCGACCACTTTACGGGGCGCCTAGCGGCGTGGCCTGGTCGCCACCTGTCCGCTGGGCGACCACTTTACTAGGCGCCCAGTGGCGTGGCCTGACCGCCACCTGTCCACTGGATGACCACTTTGCTGGGCGCCCAGCGGCGTGGCCTGACCGCCACCTGCCCACCCTGGAGCGCCTTTTGGTCTTTGACCTTCCTTTTCCCTTTTTCTCTTTCCTACTTAAATGGCCTTCGGGGAACCGCCCAGTCTCCCGGGTGGGGCCTCATAAAACCCCACGCGCCCCGCAGCATTAAAGATCTTCCGTCATCTCCGGTTCCCGAGGCGGGGTGCGCAGTTATTCCCGCCTCCTAACCGTCGCATGACCCTTGGGATTCCCCACCTTTATGGGGTTTTTAAACTTCTCCCTTTTCGAACCGCCGCGTCCTTTTGGCTTTCCCGCTACGCTCTCCCTCGCCTCCTTATAAGGAGGCCGGCCATGAGGGGGAGCGGTTCTTTTCTTTTCAAACTCCTTTCGCTCTGTTCCTTTTTGCCGCCTTAGAGCTCCTTGCTTCTTCTACATCCGATGGTGCCTCCGACCCCTGCCCCGGTTCTGCCTCCTTCGACCGTCGAGGAGGAGGGCGCCGCCCAGCTTTCCAGGCACATCTCCGGGGGCACCCTCCGCGTCCGGCCCAGCACCGTCGTGCCCCGTTGCCAGCCCAGAGAGGTGGTTTTCTTCAGGTGGCAGCTGGTAGCCGGCCTGGTGCCACCAGTGTCCGACTTCTACCTCTCCGTCCTCAACTTCTATGCCATTCACCACATCCATCTTCCTCCCAACTCCATCATTCTTCTCGCCGTCTTCGCTCACTTCTGCGAAATGTTCGTAGGAGTGCTTCCCAACCTTCTTCTTTTCCGCTTCTTTTACTCCCTTCGCCCTGCCAAGGCCCCCATCCCTGTCTCCGGGGGCTGCCACCTGCGGCTCAGAGACAGGGTCGCATCGCGTTACATCCCGTTGGACAGCCAATCCAACTGGAGGGCGTGGCGCGACGAGTGGGTGTACGTCGTGGACGACAGCGGCATCGAGGTGCTGGAGCTTCCGACCGGGCCACCGGTCAGCAACCCCAACTGGGGGGCTCACGTCAGCGCGACGCCCGAGCTTCAGACGATGCTGGCCCGCACCGACCATGTGGGGGCTCCCGTCCTGGTACAGTGATACTCCATTACTGTTGCGTGGGCCTGGTTAATCACGCAACCCGTAACGGCATCACGACAGACTCAGATTGAAATCACTTGGCTAGCACGATACTCGAATGAGGTCACATGCTACCCAATTGGTTCCAATTTGAGCTTCCCGCAACCATGTGATAACCACTAGTCCCTGGATCAGTAGGCTAGCGTCACATGTTGAGAAGCGAGAGTCTCATCCAAACGAACGTAGTACAAGGGCAGAGGTAATATATTACAACGGTAGATAATAATATTACAACTTGTTCCTGTTAACAAAATGCAGATTGGCTTAAAGTAAACTGAAGAGAAAAACATCAGAGAAACAAAAGTAAAGCGACCGCGGTGTGCCTCCATTCCCTCAGGTAACCGGCGAGCAACTAGCTCCACTAGCCGTCAAACGCACCACCCACGCTGGAGTCATGAACTCTGGTCACCTTCTTCCTCACCTGCATCTTCTGCTCCTCACGCAAATTTTCAGAGCAAACGGTGAGTACACGTATGTACTCGCAAGACTTTATTGTTTACAAGTATAATAATAATGCAGGTTGAACAATGAAGATGGTTGCTACTCTAGTTCAATTTTGCATGAAGCTGAAGTTATTTGCAATAGACTAATAGATTGGAATACTGCACTGTTTATAAAACATTTAGTAAATGAGAGTACAACAATACATAAGGTAATTGTACATTTCATTCAACATCCAAATTCCTCCAACATATCCAACACCACCATCACATGGCAACAGGAATGATTTCCTTCAACATAACCAACACCATCATCACATGGCATCAAGAATCACCACCAGCTTGATCAAATCACCAAACCACCCAATCTTTGAGTTCAACGACTCAACATTTGCATAACACAACCCATCGTTTAAAAGATCTACCGAAATTTAATCCTTTTCAGAAATCAAAACCAAAATTACTATACTTGACAGGAAATACCCAAGATGCTCGTGACCGTGAGCACGGCTAATCGATTAGTTTGTTTAATCTCTACAGAGAATGCACACTTTACCCACACGACTCATTCTAGCAATCATGTCAACCATGCCACGCGATAGATACCGTATCCGCTTTTCTAGATTTTGACGAAACTTTTCCAATTGTCAGCATTTAGCCTTGCGTCAGCCCCGGCGATGTGCGCTCTTTGCTTTGGGTGGGGGCTCCACTCACCCACACAGAGTACCCCCGGGCTAGGCGAGAGTACCCCCCTAAAATTAGGGTGGTTGGGTACAGTACACTCCAAACCTGATTCACCCACACGGATCCAACGATGGCTAACAGCCCATCGTGACTTTTACCCTCAGCAAAGCATCCACCGCTGTTTCACGAAAGCCTCCAACACCTGCGCGTGGTGAGGGAGTATTCTAAGCAATACCAGCACGTCGGCACTGCCCAACTACTTCGACCTGCCACGGCGCAAGATCAAATTCCAACTCATGTACTAGGTTTAGGCTATCCCATACTAGCACATGTGGTTGTACGAAAGGACTTGGTTAAAAACGTCAAGTTCAGTCCTTAGGTTTGCACAGACGAGATCTCCCATCATCCGTCCAGCATAAATCACCATACACCTTTTCCTTTTTCATCTTTTACCAACATAGACTTTATTTTTCCAAAAACCATCATTTCTGAAATCCTAATAACGTATCGAAAATCTTTGATTGACTGAGTCCACCGATCATTATTCAATCAGTCTAAAGCTGGGCTAAGCATATGCAACTATTAGACTTATATTCCCTGGCGACACTTATTATAGCGTCTACCCTTAAACTAGGGCTACTCAAGGATTTTAGGGTAACAACGAGATTGAGATAAGCCATCCAACCTTTAGGGTAACTACCTATCCCCACCATTTAAATATTTGTAATAATCATATGCATGCGCAATAGTTTTGCGAATCATCAAATACATTTGCAATTATAGGAGCAATATGATCAAAGGGGGTGCTTGCCTGCTTGCTCTGAGTTTTGCGTGTCCTCTGGATCGAAGTCCGGATCCTCGCCAACTGCTCCCGAGGCATCAACGTCTAAACGAAAGCGCGACAAAAGAAATAACGAGGAAACGATTAAGATCCAATGAGAACAAGGCAAAAAGGCTCAAAGAAGCGGACAACAACTAATAAGCGAACACGAGAGAGACAACTCAACGAAAATCAAAACTTGAATTGAGACCGGCGATGCAGGTGTACAAACTCGGTAGTGCCGCCCTACGATCAGCGATCGGCCGCAAAGTCGGTAGTGCTGCGGCTCTGAAACCCAAAGAGACCCTCTCACGGAAAATAACTACCGGCGTTGCGGGAGGCGGTAGTGCCGGCCGAACCCGGCGATACCGGCCGCAAGGGTCGGTAGTGCCGACTGGCGGCGATACCGGGACTTACCACGTCGGTAGTGCCGCCTGGTCGACTGAATTTTCGGAAAAGGATTTTCACACAAACGACTTCGGAACTCCGCGACGATTGCATGGATGGGTTCTCGGAGGTGACAAGGACCCATTTATGCAGACCACACGTGGTTCCGACCTCGTTTGGCCTACATCCTAATCCGAGAAACTCTAGAGTCCTAATTTACGCTAAATTCCGACTTTCACCCCGAATCGAATTCAAACCCGATTCCTTTCGCGAAACTCGTACTTTAACGACGTCGAATACGTTCAAGGGTCCTTTTCCTAGCTTTTGGAACTAGGGTTCCAAAGTTTAATTCCAAAAGCTACGAAAATGACATTTAACCTAATCTATCCGATAAAAACGTATTTAGGGTTTCAAATCTCAGTTTTCGCACTAACGAGAACTCTTGCACCTAACCTAGGTTTAGAAACTCAGCTAACAAAAGTTGAGCACTACAACTTGGTTTTCTAGGGTTTTAGCTAAAAGAAAAGTTGATAGAAAAGGAGAAAAGTACAAGATCAAGCTCAAGTCAACCCAGATCTGACTGAAACTTGCTTCACTCACCACAGATTGCTGCTAGGGTTTTGAAAAGTGACGATCTCCTCCGTGGCTTGCTTCACCTTGAGCTCAAGAACAGCGGAGAGAGAGTTTTAGGGAGAGGAAGAGCTTGAGAGAGAGGGAGAGAGCTCCATGGGAGAGAGAGCTAGAGAGGGAGAGCTAGAGGGTGAGAGGGAGAGTGAGAGGGAGTGAAGTGAGGGAGAGAGTTGGCTGGGGGAGGAGAACCCTCTAGAAAAACGTGGAGGTGGCTAGGGAAACCGGTCGACCATGGGCGCCTGCCCCCTGCCCGAACCCCTCGGCCCGATGGCCAGGGCGTGCAGATCGCCGCCCAAGGCAGGAAAACCCCAAAAACCCCCGAAAAACTCCGAAACTCAAAAACCCTTCCCGGAAACCTCTAGGATAGACTCTAGGATAACTAGAGAAGGTTCGGAAACTACGGTTGCTCGGAAATTCTAACCGCACACGAAACGAGATTTTGGAGCAAAAACTAAAATGAAACAGATTGGGCAAACAAATCCAAACACAATTAACTCCAAATAGAATTTCCAAATAACTCACAAAGGATAATTAATATATATATATATATTTTTTTAAAAAAAAGACAAGTTCAAACTCAGGATGTTACAGACCAGCTGGTGGCGGCGGGTCTAACGGGGAGCATGGTCGTCCGGGACTTTATTTCCCGGAGGATTAGCCCTCTGCGCCGTCGCGTCCGCCCGGCCTGGTAGTACCTGGGTCAGGATGACAGGACCCGGACGATCCCTGGAGGTAGGCGGTTATATTTGAATCGCCCCTTTCCCTCGTTCTTCTTTTTTTTAGTTCCCATGGATTCTGACGACACTTTTTTCTTCTTCCTTTTGTTAGCCGCTGGGAACCTGACCCCGAACCTGATTGACGCGTGGATGGGACAGCTGGGCCTGGCCGGCGCCGTCCCACCATTCCCGGAGGGCGCGCTCCCACTATGCCGTTTAGAGCCCAGGGAGCGCGCGCTGATCGTCCAGGCAATGCCGAAAATGGACGCCATGGGGACACCTGACACTACCGCGCGCCAGGCGCCCCTGACGATCCGAGACCCCCCTCCCTCCGGCAATCAGGGGAGGGGCGACCAGGGTAGACGCCGACGCCCTGCCGACGACGACACCACAGGCGGGCCTTCCCAAAGACCCCGCCTTTCGGCGGGCTCCACTGCGCCTTCGCCTGTGCTGCTGGGCTCGACCGGGGCGGGGTCCTCCACCACCGCCGCGGGGAGCTCTTCTGCCCGCGTGGCCAGGCTCCTCAACGGCGGCGAAGTGCATCGGCGGCGCGACCTCGTCCTCCCTCGCCTCCGCTGAGGTGCTGATCCTGGACCCTCCGGCGCCCATTCTGGGAACGATGCCGCCGCCATCGCTAGCTCCGACAACGTTACGGCCGCCGCCACCGCCGCCGGCTCCGACAACGTTTCGGCCGCCGCCGCCGCCACCGCCACCACCAGTGGCGGCGCTTCTCCCTCCTCCGCCGCCGGTTTCGGTCCTCAGGCCGCCGGGACCGGTGCCGTCAGCAGCGCACGGAGGACAGTTCTTTGCCCCGGGTGTGCCCCACTTCCTGAGGCCGCCACCTAGGTACTTTTTCAAAAACGCGCACGCAAAATACAGTCAGATCTCTTAAAAAAGGCATCTTACCGTTATTTTTTCTTTCTTTCAGGGTGCCCAGTCCAGACGTCCTTGCCGCCCAGGCCGGGAACGACCAGGACGCTGGGGCTGCTGTGCCTCAGGGCGCTGGGGCTGCTGCGCCTCAGGGCGGGCAGCTTGAGGAGGGCGACCCCCGCGTGGTCATCCCGCCAGTCGCCGCTGCTCAGGCCCCGGGCCCGGTGGACCCCTTGCCCACCCCGGAGCCCCCCGTCGCCTCCATCCCTTCGGCAGACGCGGATGCTCTGCTGGCCGCCCTTAGCGAGCTCTACTCCAGCACGAGTAGCCGCCTGGCGACAAGCAAGGAACGGTTGACGGAGGCGGGGACCCAGATTAACCGCCTTCGCAAGGAGGTGGAGGACTCCCGCAGACGGGAGTCGGGGTTGGAGCTGCAGCTGCTGAGGGAGCGAGAGAGGTGGGAGCAGAGCGCCCGCCGCACCGAGGAGATCTCCGCGGAGTTGGATGCGGAGAAGGTCGACCGAATTCGGTCGGAGGCGGTTTCTGTTGGAGATCTTTGCGCCACGCCGACCGGCGGTGGCGGCCTAGCCCCACAGGGTTGGTGCAATCGCCTCGCGGAGCGAGCGGTGCACTCGCGATTCTCGCCTCGGCCGTATCGCAGACTTCCTCACGCACTTGCCCGCCGCCCTGACCGCCCGGTCCGCTCAGGAGGGGCGCGCAGTTGCAGGGGCCACGGCGAAGTACGTGTTGGCCTGCTGCGCCAGCCGCGACGCCAACTTCGATCCCGTGGCCACCGTCTAGGGGATTGAAGGCGACTGGGCGCAGGTGGAGGAGCGAGTCCAAGATGTTGCCGAACAGGTTGCTGCACAGCTGGAGATGGAGAACCCCCAGCTGGAGGTAGCCGCGGAAGACGTGGCGATGAGGTTGGACGTTGGCCCGGTTGCCGAAGACGTGGCGGCTGCAGAGGCAGTAGCGGAGGACGAGGAGGAGCCGCCAATAGCGTAGTCCGCCCCCCTGTCTTCTTCTTTTTTGTTTCCGCCTGTAAGATACTTTATGCAAATTAATTTAAAACGAGACTGAAGCACAAGCTCGTCATCATGCCACCCGGGATCTACTCTTTATTTTTACTCCACTAGTTCCGAACGAACGAGCGCATGACCGCTTAATGACTTAAGGACTTGCGCCAGGGAGTCACTTCCTTCGAACCCCTTGACTTAGCAAAATTTTGCCTCCCAGGTAGCCCATAGGGGACGAACACTTAGTGAGTCGTGACAGGGCCTTAGGTTTTCGGCAACGGTGTTCAAGTCGCCGACCCCCACGGGGACACCCGAAGCGTCATGACCGTGCCGGGGATCGTGTTGAACTAGCCGTCCGATCACCTACCCCTGCACGCCGTTCTCACTTAGTGGTTCCGCCTTTGCTACTGGGTTTTTGCAAGGCCGTAGGGTACCAAGGGGGAGCGCCCCGGCACTGCCCAACCGTGGGCCAGAGACCAAAAAGAGGGTAGGGAGAAAAATTACTCTGGATAAAGGAAGTGAACATTCAATTTCAAACATAAGGCCTTCCCCGACCAGCAGTGGAGAGGAAGACACATTCCGGCTGGTTGGGGAACAGAGCCTGGGACTTACAACCAGTCAAGGGTAGAACTTGCGCATATTTTCTATGTTCTGGGAGTTCGCCAGCTCTTCGCCGTCTTCAGTGGCCAGCCTGACCGCCCCGGGACGAGAGACTGAGACCACTTTGAAGGGTCCCTCCCACTAGGGAGACAGCTTATGCGACCCGGCATGCGACTGGATCCTTCGCAAGACCAGGTCGCCCACTGCCAGTGTTCTCTCATTGACCCGGGAGGCGTGGTACCGCCTGAGACTTTGCTGGTCTACGGAGCAGGGCCGCCCGGTCCCGCACCTCTTCCAAGAGATTGACGTTGTCCCGGCGCAGATCTTCCTGATCCTCCTCCGCGAACGCCGCGACACGTGGTGATCCCAGCTCCAGCTCCGAAGGGAGAACAGCTTCCGCGCCGTAGACCAGGAAGAAAGGGGTTTCCCCGGTGGCCCGGCTAGGAGTGGTGCGGAGCAACCACAACACCGCCGGGAGCTCTTCGGTCCACCGGGTCCCACGCTTGCGGAGTCGATCGAATGCCCGGGTCTTGAGGCCTTTCAGCACCAGCGCGTTGGCCCGCTCGACTTGCCCGTTGCTCCTCGGATGGGCAACCGAGGCAAAACAGACCTTGGTGCCCATCTCTTCGCAGACGTCTAGGAAGGCCGCGCTGGTGAACTGTGTGCCGTTGTCAGTGATGATGCGGTTGGCGACTCCGAAGCGGGCGAAGATCCCTTGCATGAATTTGACTGCAGCTGCGGCGGTAATGGCTCTCACCGCCTCGGCTTCCACCCACTTAGTGAATTTGTCGATAGCGACAAACAGGTGGGTGTAGCCCCCTGTGGCCCGCGGGAACAGGCCCAGGATATCCAGCCCCCATACCGCGAAGGGCCATGAGAGCGGGATGGTTTGCAGGGCTTGGGCCGGTTGGTGGATTTGCTTGGCATGGAATTGGCACGCCTCGCACCTCCTCACCAGCTCGCAAGCATCCTGGAGGGCGGTTGGCCAATAGAACCCTTGGCGGAAAGCCTTTCCCACGATCGTTCTACCGGACACATGGCTCCCGCACACGCTTCCGTGGATATCAGAGAGCACAGTGCTCCCCTCTTCCCGAGTGATGCACTTCAGAAGAATCCCGTTTCTACCCTAGCGGTACAGGTCCCCGCCCACCAGGGTATAGCACTTGGCCTTTCGTGCTACCTTCTCTGCTGATGCATCATCGTCGGGGGACACTTGATCCCGCAGGTAGGCCAGGATTGGATCCATCCATGTGCCTTCCCGGTCAAGCGCAGCGACCACGAGGTGGTCGTCCGGGTACTCCGCCAGGCCGGGCGTTTCCGCCGGAACCACTTTCCCTCCAGGCGCGAGGGCTGGAGCGGTATCACCATCGTCCCCACCGGAGACGGGGGCTGCGATGGACGGTTGCGAAAGCCTTTCTTCAAAGACCCCGACCGGGACAGGAGATCTTGTTGAAGTGAGCTAAGCAAGCTCATCCGCCAAGTAGTTGTCGCGCCGGGGATATGAGCATACCCCAATCCTTCGAAGTGCCGCTCCAATTTCCTGACCTCCGCCAGGTATGCTGCCATGACGGGGTCAGGGCAGGAAAAGTCCTTCCTTGCTTGGTTGACGACCAGTAGGGAGTCGCCCTTCACTAGCATGCACCGAACACCGATGGCCGCGGCGGCCCGAAGCCCAGCCAGCAAACCCTCGTACTCGGCGACGTTGTTAGTGGCCTTGAAGTCGAGGACGACCACGTACTTGAGAAGATCCCCGGTCAGAGAGACCAAGAGGACGCCCGGCCCAGCGCCGAGCCTGAAGGATCCGTCGAAGAAAAGTGTCCAGGGGAGGGTGCGGGGCCTCATCTGCCGAGCTCAGCTGGAGTCCACTCGACGACGAAGTCTGCCAGCCTTTGACTCTTTATTACGGTACGAGGGGCAAATTTGATACCGAACTCCCCCAGCTCGACGGACCACTTTGCGATGCGGCCCTCTGCTTCACGATTGTGGAGGATCTCGCGAAGGGGGTATGAGGAGACCACCGTTATCTCCCTCCCTTGGAAATAGTGCCGCAACTTTCTTGACGCCACTATCACGGCGTAGACCATCTTCTAAGCTTGAGGATACCTTATTTCCGCATCGTGTAGCACCTTGCTGATGTAATAGACCGGCCGTTGGACACCCTCTCGCTCCGCCACCAGCGCCGCGCTCACTACAGAGGGGCTAGCCGCCACGTACAACAGCAGTGGCTCACCCGGCTCGGGGGCGACCAGCACCGGGGGGAGGAGAGGTACTTCTTTAAGTCTTCGAACGCCTGCTGGGCATCTGGGGTCCATTCAAACGAGTTGGTCTTCTTCAATATCTTGAACAAAGGCAGGCTCTTCTCCCCTAGGCGGGCTATGAACCGGCCAAGGGAGGCCAGACGGCCAGTCAAGCACTGCAGCTGCTTGAGCCGGGTAGGCAGCTGCATCCGCTCAATTGCTTCTATCTTCTCTGTGTTGACCTCGATCCCGCCACTGGAGAATAGGAATCCGAGTAACTTCCCGGATGAGACGCAGAACACGCACTTCTCGGGATTCAACTTTAGACAATATTTTTTGAGGCGGGAGAAGGTCTCTTCCAGGTCCTGGACAAGCTCATCGGCCTTCTTTGTCTTTACTACCAGGTCGTCAACATACACTTCAAGGTTTTTCCCAACTTGGGGCCCAAACACAATGTGCATGGCCCGCTGGTAAGTGGAGCCAGCGTTCTTTAGCCCGAAGGGCATCCGGACATAACAATATACACCGAGAGGAGTCACAAAAGCAGTCTTCTCTTCGTCTTCCCGTGCCATACTGATCTGATGATAACCGGAGTAGGCGTCAAGGAAGCATAGAGCTTCGCACCCCGCCGTGGAGTCGACGACGATGTCTATCCGCGGCAGGGGGTACGGATCCTTAGGGCAGGCCTTGTTGAGGTCGGTGAAGTCGATGCACATTCGCCACTTCCCGTTGGACTTCCTCACAAGCACGGGGTTGGCCAACCACCCCGGGTAGGTGGCCTCCCGCACAATCTTAGCAGACAGAAGTTTCTCCACTTCGTCCCGAATGGCATCCTGCCGCTCTGGCGCCTGCCGCCGGATCTTTTATCGAACCGGGTGCGCTCCCGGGAGCGTTGCCAATCGATGCTCAAACCTCCCTAGGGACCCCGGTCATTTCTGACGGTTCCCAAGCGAACACGTCCAGGTTAGACCGGAGGAAGGTGACGAGCGTGCCTTCCTATTTGGCGCTGCGGTCGGTGCCGATCTTCACGACCTTGCTGGAGCCGTCCTCCCCCACGGAGACCACCTTCGCTTCGCCCGAGGGACCGGGCGAAGCGCGGGCCCTGACAGGGGCGCCAGTGTCGTCTTTATCGCGGCCGGTGGTGCCCGGCCAGATCCTGTATCTGTTTCTTTGAGGCAGAGGCTTCCAGCCTGTCCACCTTCACCGTGATTGGGCCCCCAGGCCTAGGGATCTTCACCAGCATGTAGGCGTAGTGGGCAACTGCCATAAATTTGACCAGAGCTAGTCGGCCAAGCAGGGCGTTGTACGGGAGGTCAAAGTCAGCGTCCTCGAAGTCGACAAGCTCCGTCTGGAAGTTTTCAACACTCCCGAACGTAACAGGCAGCCGGACCTGCCCCAGGGGCAAGAGGCCCACCCCGGGGGCAACCCCGTAGAAAAGTGGGGCCGGACGCAGCTACTCATACGGTATCTGGAGTGCTTGGTACGCCCCAACAGACAGCAAGTTGATGGCGCTGCCTCCATCAACGAGAACCCGCCCAAACTTCGCGTTGCGAACGGTGGGAGACACCACAATCGGGAGATGGCCAGGGCCAGAGACATTCTCCGGGTGGTCGGCCCGGCTGAAAGTGATCGGCTGCTCCGACCACTTGATGCTTTGCCGCCAGGGGCCGATCTGATGCGCAGACTGCGCGAGTCTCGCTTATCTTGTGAGTTTGATGAGTAGGTGGCTGAGCCACCGTGAATGGACGCCATCGTATGCTCCGCCTATTGGAAGGCCAACGGAGCTGAGTCTTCGTCGTCACCGTCTCCATGGTCTTTCTCGTGGCGCTTCTTGAGCCGCCGGTCCACCAGTTTGGACACAACTTGGCAATCCTCCAAATCGTGTCCACTCGTTCGATGGATGGGGCAATAAGGTTTGCCCCCACTATCTTCGCGACGGGGCGAGCGGCGGTTCCTGCGGTCGCTGCGCTGGTCCCGGCGCTCATCCCCTCGGTTTTGATCGTCGCGACGCCGGGACTTGGTTTCTGGTTTGGCAACCAGGACTTCCCTAGCGGTGGCCTCCTTTCGCTTCTTCTTCTTCTTGCGGTCGAAGGACTTCGAGGTGCCGGCGTCGCCGGGGTCGGAAGGCCTTGTCGCGCACTCCCGAGCTTCGGCCGCCCTGGCGCACTTGTACGCCAGGGAGAACAACTCGGAAGTGGTTACAATGGTGCGGGTAGCCATCTTCTCCCGCATCTTATGGTCACGGACCCCCCTCCGGAATGCAATGATCACTGATTGCTCTGAAATCCGGGGGATCGTGTTGCGGCAGTGGCTGAATCGCCAAATGAATTCTCTCAGGGACTCCCTCTCCATCTGTTCCAGAGCATGGAGGTCATCCTCCACGCCCGGCTGAGCGTAGGAGCCCTGGAAGTTGGCGACGAAAATGTCGCACAGCTCCTCCCACGAGCGCACAGAGCCTCGCGGGAGGTTAAGTAGCCAAGAACGGGCGGAGCCCGTTAGTGCTGTCGGGAGGTAGTTGGCCATAACTTTTTCGGAGCCCCCCGCAGCTCGCACTACCGTGGTGTATATTTGTAGGAACTCCTTCAGGTTGGCGGTGCCGTCGTACTTCTCGATGGAGGCGGGGCGGAATCTTTCCGGCCACGCAGCTTGCCGGAGACGGAGAGAAAACGCCTGGCATCCAACGTTGTAGGGGGAGCAGCGTCGCTCGCCAGCCCCTCGACCCTGGGATGGGGTCAAGGAGTGCGAGTCTACGCTCTCCCCAGAGTCAGAGGGGGAAGCCCCCTATTGATCAGCGAGTGCTCGGGGGTTGACGCGTCGCTGCGAGTGTTCGCGACGTCCCCTGAGGACATGGCGTAGGTCCCCACCGCGCTGGAGTTGCCTCTCATCCAGGCGCGATCTGAGATCCTCGCGATTTCCCCTCGACTCGGGGGGACCGCGGGAAGAAGCGGAGTCACGTGCATGTCCCCCTATGCCGGAGGGGGCTGCAACCAGGGCTCCCTTCCCCTTATCCCGACCCTTGACGCCGGGAGGAGTTGTTGTGCAACGGCTGGAACCCTGCGCGCCAGCCGTGCACGCTTCCTGCCGCCACGCGCCGGAAGCCCCCGGCCGGGCCGTCGCCTCAACCTGTTGTTGAGCGGCGTCGACTAGACGGGCGATATCCCGCAGCCACGGAGTGGCTGGGGTATCACCCCCTAGCGACACTGGAGGATGATCGAGGAGCAGACGAGCCGCATGAAGGCTCCGCGCGGGAGTGTCGTCCCCCAGCACCAAACGCCGTTGGATGGGCTGGCCCCAGAGCGCGGGAGCCACGCGTGTCCCTCCCACAGCGGGGGGATCCGGTCGGATCGGCTCCTTCCCCGGGCGTCGGGATCGGCTACGGGCACTGCTTTCCTCGGGTAGATTGCTGCGCTTGGAGTGCGACTCCGCCATGCAAACAATCGCCCCTACTTCTTCTAAGCTTCGAACCGGAAACCGAAGGAAGAGGGCAATCTAACCACCAATAGCCCCTACCTGGCGCGCCACTGTCGGCGTTCTATCCAACAGGCACCCCCGAATCGGGTGCTTATGAGGTTCAGACGGGGGGCTTTCGGGGCAATCGCCGGAGGAAGAACGGAGATCGTAGTGCCGGTGAAGCTCAGAAGGATGGGGACGCTCAGATTTACCCAGGTTCAGGCCCTCCGAAGAGTAACAACCCTAGTCCTGCTTCTCTTGCTATTGCTTATCTTGTGGAGTATGAACTGGAATCCTAACTTGAGAAAAAATGGAACCTATGAGCAATGGTTCGAAGCCCCTCTCCCATGCACCCCACCCCCCTTTTATACTTGGGCTGGCGGGGCGCATAAGAGGCTTACAATGCAAGCCATGCTCATTACACTGCCACGGGTGCATTAAAAGCGCCCGTCACTGTCTTACACCCCATTAAATGCCTGCCGCAGCCGTCACACCCCCGCCTCGGGCCCCACGCCCACTAACGCCGCTCGCTCCGTCAGGGGGTGAGGTGCTGCCATTACGTCACCCGTAATTAATGCACGCCTGGGGAAGGCGCGTCGCCATACCGCAGTCTCCACGCTTTGCATTTAATGCGCACGATTCGCATTAAATGCCCTTGACCCTGGCAACGTTGCCTCGGGGGTAGTGCGCCAGTGGCGTAGCCCACGCGCCACCTGTCTACCGGCGACCACCTCACTAGGCACCGCCGGTGTGGCTCGACCGCCACCGCCCATCCGGGCGACCACATTACTAGGCGCCGCGATCGCCACCGCCCATCGGGCGACCACTTTACGGGCGCCCGGGCGTGACTGGTCGCCACTGTCATTGGCGAGCACTTTACTAGGCGCCCAGTGGCGTGGCCTGACCGCCACCTGTCCACTGGGCGACCACCTTGCTGGGCGCCCAGCGGCGTGGCCTGGTCACCACCTGTCCTGATGGCGCCGTGATGGCAATATGGGTGTCCCGATCTTTCGATGAGAAACACACGATCGATTTGTTAGAGTCGACTTTGACGATCCGACTACACCGTACGACGACGATGCGCCTTAGCAATCGCTAAACCAACTCCAGCGGGTTATTGATCTTGCCGTAGGCACGATCAACCTGAACACGAGGTTCAATTCCTGCAAGCAACCGAAGAACAAGCAAGAACAATAGGATAAGCAATCTGAAATTGCGGATAAAACTGCAAGCAAAACAAAGTGGAGTCTTATTGACGATCTTGACAAGGTGGTCAAAGACAACTCGCAGGATCAAGTTTGCACTTGGCTAAACTAATCAAATAAAACCCAAAACCCTAAGGAGCCGATGTCGGCTATTTATGAGAGGTAGGGACGTGGGAAACACGTCCAAAGCAGTAGGATACCAACTACAACTCTATTACAAGGCCCAAAGCCCAAGTCTTCTCGATTTGGAAAAGTGACGCCAATTGTTTTGCAGATTCCCGTCGACTCGGACGGAATTTGGGGATGGGTCGGATCCGTTGGAAAGAGGACGTCGAAACCTTTCAAACCAGTACTCATAGACCCCAATCACCCTTGTGGATCAAAAGTTATGGTCATCTTAAGTTGGTGCTGTCCCGGAGGCCGAATCCGAGTATAACTTGTGCACCGGAAGAATTGGCTTCATGCTTGACGTTTGGGAGTCCTTCTCCTTGGTTCCTAAGGACAATAAAATCATCACGAGGATTAAATAGCATTCCATTCATAAAATTATCTGTATGCAACCCGAGGAACGCATTCACCTGGTAATTGAATTGTCGTGCCCGAGCTCGAGTAATTGGCCCTTGTATGACATTGTTGGTTTCCATTGGGTTTGTAAGTATGGCCGTATCCATGGTAGTGATGTCCTCATCATCCTCCCCTTCTTGCATTTGAGTCGTCCTCGACTCAAGTTCATCATCTTCTCCCAAGTATGGTTTCAAATCGGCAATGTTGAATGTGGGACTAACCCCAAAATCTGTAGGCAATTCAAGCTTGTATGCATTATCATTAATCTTTGCCAATACTTTGAAAGGACCATCAGCTCATGGCATCAACTTAGATTTTCTTAATGCAGGAATCGATCTTTTGTAAATACAACCAAACTAAATCTCTGGTTCAAAAGTTACATGTTTCCTTCCCTTACTACCAGCAAGTTTATATTTAGCATTCATGCGTTCTATGTTTTCTTTAGTTGTCTCATGCATTTTCATAATCAAATCAGCACGTTGTTTAGCATCAAGATTCAATTTCTCCGAATATGGTAGAGGTAACAAATCAATTGGAGCATGAGGTACAAATCCATATACAATCTCAAAAGGGCACATCTTAGTAGTAGAATGCATAGACCGATTATAAGCAAACTCAATATGAGGCAAACATTCTTCCCACAATTTAATGTTCTTTTCAAAACAGCCCTAAGCATAGTAGATAAAGTTCGATTAACGACCTCGGTTTGTCCATCAGTTTGGGGATGACAAGTAGTAGAAAATAAAAGTTTAGTCCCCAATTTAGCCCACAAAGTTCTCCAAAAGTGGCTTAAGAATTTAGTGTCACGATCTGAAACTATTGTGTTAGGCACACCATGTAAGCGAACAATTTCACGAAAGAATAAGTCAGCAATGTTGGTAGCGTCATCGCTTTTGTGACAAGGTATGAAGTGTGCCATTTTAGAAAATCTATCCACAACGACAAAGATACTATCCCTCCCCTTCTTTGTTCTAGGGAGTGCTAAAACAAAGTCGATAGATATTTCCTCCCTAGGTACGTTAGGAGCAGCAGAGTCATGTATAAACCATGGGGATGAAGTCGTGACTTAGCTTTTTGACATGTAGAACAGCGAGCGATGAAACGTTCCACGTCTCGTCTCATCCTGGGCCAAAAGAAATGGCTAGCGAGTATGTCCTCCGTCCTTTTCACACCAAAGTGTCACATCACTCCTCCTCCATGCGCTTCTGTAGCAATAACAAGCGAAGCAGAACTAGCTGGAATACATAGTTTGTTTGCTCTAAACACAAACCCATTATTGAGGACAAATTTGTTCCAAGTTTTTCCCTCTTTACAATTGAGCAACACATTTTTAAAATCATCATCATACACATATTGCTCTTTAATCGTTTCCAAACCAAAAATTTTGAAGTCAAGTTGTGAAAGCATAGTATATCTCTAGACAAGGCATCGGCAATGACATTATCCTTTCCTGTTTGTGTTTGATGACATAAGGAAATGACTCAATGAATTCAACCCACTTTGCATGTCTACGGTTCAGTTTAGCTTGACTTCTAATATGTTTTAACGATTCATGATCCGAATGTATAACAAATTCCTTGGGCCATAAATAATGTTGCCACGTTTCTAAAGTTCGAACTAGCGCATATAACTCCTTATCATAAGTAGAATAATTCAAACTTGGCCCACTCAATTTCTCACTAAAATAAGCAACGAGTTTTCCTCCTTGTAACAGAACACCACCCAAACCAATTCCACTAGCATCACATTCTAGTTCAAAAGTCTTAGAAAAGTCTGGAATTTGGAGTAAGGGTGCATGGGTTAACTTAGCTTCAGAATGTTGAAGGCATCTTCTTGTGACTTGCCCCAAGCAAAAGATACACCCTTCTTGGTGAGCTCATTCATGGGTGCAGCGATGGTGTCGAAGTCCTTCACAAAGCAGCGATAGAATCCGACAAGTCCTAGGAAACTCCGCTTTGTGTGACCGTGTTAGGAGTCGGCCAACTCTGTATTGCTTCAACCTTGGCTTGATCAACTTCAATTCCTGTGGAGTAACAACATAGCCAAGAAAAGAGACTCGATCCGTGCAAAGGTGCACTTATCAAGGTTACCAAATAAGCGTGCATCGCGTAAAGCATTAAAAACAGCACGTAAATGTCCAAGATGGTCTTCTAAGGATTTGTAGATCAAGATATCATCAAAGTAAACTACCACAAACTTTCCAATGAAAGCACGTAAAACCTCGTTCATTAGTCTCATGAAAGTGCTAGGAGCATTAGTCAACCCGAAGGCATTACTAACCACTCATATAACCCGAACTTAGTTTTAAATGCTGTTTTCCATTCATCTCCTAACTTCATGCGAATCTGGTGATACCCACTACGCAAATCCACTTTAGAGAACATAGTAGAGCCACTTAGTTCATCAAGCATATCGTCTAACCGAGGAATAGGATGGCGATATCTAATGGTGATATTATTAATTGCTCTACAATCCACACACATGCGCCATGTTCCATCTTTCTTAGGTACTAAAATGACTGGTACAGACAAGGACTAAGAGATTCACGTCGTACCCTTTATCAAGCAATTCGTGAACTTGGCGTTGTATCTCTTGTGTTTCTTGAGGGTTGGTTACGTAAGGTGCTCGGTTGGGCAAAGATGCCCCTGGAATGAGATCAATTTGATGCTCAATCCCTCTAATTGGCGGCAGCCCTGAGGGATGTCCTTTGGAAAGATGTCGGTGTATTCTGCAAAGGTTAGTGACAACAGGAGGCAAAGAGAGGGACATCTCCTCTAGTGAAAACAAAGTTTCTTTGCAGACCAAAGCATAGCATGTATAATGACAAACATCCAACTCATTCAAATCAGATTTTGTTGCAAGAAAACAAGCACCTTTCAATTTAATCTCATTTGGCTTAGCACAATCAAGGTTAGATTCTCTCTGTTTATGTTGTTCAAGTCCTTTGGCGGCCGTCGATTTTCACTCTTAGAATTCTCTCGATTTTTCTCTTTGCTAGATCTAGCGATTTCATCCTTTACAATGGCATCAAAGCGACATTGGGTGTAGTACAATTTTCTTTTCTTTATGCACAAAAGAGTATTGATTTGTTCTACCATGATGTAAACAATCCTTATCATATTGCCACGGTCTACCCAATAACATAGAACATGCTTGCATAGATGCGACATCGCAATCAACATAATCATGATAGGAACCTAAAGCGAAATGTACTCTTACCATGCGAGTTACCTTGAGTTTGCATTGTTGTTGAACCATTGAATGTGGTAGGGCTGAGGGTGTGGTCTAGTGGAGAGTGCTAGCTTCTCCACCATGTCCATCTTTGGCTAGATTATTGCAACTCCCACCATCAATGATTATTCGAATGGATCGCTCCTTGATGACGCCTTTTGTGTAAAACAAGTTGTGGCGTTGATTTGGATCGGCGCGAGCAATCTGAGCACTAAGCACACGTTGTGCAATAATACTCAAATATTGGTCAGCATCACCAGCGCTCACGTGCACCTCGTCGTGCTCGGCATTTGGATCGCCGTCTTCATGTTCAACGAGCAAAGCATATGTTTCGTCATCAAGATCACTTGCCGAGTCATACTCGCCGTCTTCACGGATTATTAGCACACGCTTGTTCGGACACTCCTTCATCATGTGTCCGAAACCCTTGCAGGCGATGGCCTTTGAACATCTTTAGTGCGTCCGTTGATGCGAAGCGGCAGCGAACTATTTGTAGTAGCTTGTGTGGCACTTTTCGTCGGCGTTGGTCGTGGTGCCGAATTTGCGGTGGTGGGCGCCGTTACGTTGATGGAAGAGGTCAGCGTGGTAGTACGGCGGCGAGGGCAGCAGGTGCGCGGTGTCCACGAAGTAGTTCGACCTGCGAGAAAAGTTAGTCTTGGCCCTCGATTGACGACTCGCACTTCACGTTCAGCTTTGCAAGCAAGATGGAACAACCGAGTCATCGAATTATAATCCTTATAGTCTAGAATATCCTGGATTTCTCGAGTTAAACCACCTAAGAAACGAGCCATAGAAGCTTCCTCATTCTCAATTAATCCACAACGCAACATGCCAATTTGCAATTCTTGGTAATATTCTTCCACCGAATTCTTACCTTCTTTGTAGGCGCTGCAATTTATTCAATAAATCTCTAGCATAGTATGAAGGAACAAATCTATGCCTCATTAGCAATTTCAAGGCTTCCCAAGTGGTGGGTATATTATTTGGATGAGCACGGCAATGTTCTCTCCACCAAACAAGCAAAATCGGTGAACTCACTTGTGGCGGCTCTAACTCTTCTATTCTCAGGGAAATCATGGCACGCAAATTTTTGATCCACAAGTAATTCCCAACTAAGGTAACCATCGGTCATATTTACCTTCAAGCGGTGGCATGTTGAAATTTACCTTAGGGAAAACATCATCTCGTTCTCGTTCCCTTGGTCGTGGAGGATCACGTCGCATACCTTCTTTGATTGAAGCGTGGCCGATTGATGGTTACGATCATTATCGTAATGGATGGGGTTGACCTCCTCCGCATCAGTGGTGTCATCATATTCGTGCTCTTCGTTCTGTTCTTCTAAATCTGTTGGGGCCTCCTGTGGAGCTGAATTGTTGCTTGGACGACGGGGAGGTGGATTGGAAGCACCAGATGCGTTGCAAAAGTATCAAGTCTAGCCAAAATAGTAGCAAGAGTAGTGTTAGCAATCCCTTGTGCGGCCTCGATGGATCCGAGACGGTCTTCTTGCATTGACATACGCTCATTAGTGAGCCGTACATCCTCGCTAAGACCATCGGTGGTTTCCTCGTCTTTTGGAAGTGAGCAATGATGCCCTTGGTTCGTGGAGAGTGATGAAGTGAACTCGTCACGACATGGTTAGTTGATGACAAGGAAACAAAAACCACAAGTATAATGTTCCTATCGACTACTAGGTGGCAAGTCTCTCAAGCGCTCAAGCCTATGACCCAAGTTCTTACAAGTTCTTATAATGCAACAGGCGTTGTCGGCCGTTAGCGTTGTCAAAGAGTTCTCGAGAAGTTTGTGTAGAGCGATTGCCAAGGGATCGAACGCCTGTACGGGTAGAAAGTGGAGCTTGGACAGGCTTAATTTAGTAGCAAAAGGTTAGCAATAATCCAATCAGTGAATGCAAAATTGAAGAATTGTTCAACGTCTAGTCACTAGTTGCTGACTCGAGGCTAGCAAGGACTGTGACTCAAAACTGTGGTCGGCGACAGTACAGTTCCACAGCAGATGAAGAACAGAAAAAAAAAATCAGCGCGAAAAAAAATTCGCGAAAGAAGGGAACTATCTCAAAAGACTGGGGATCTTGTGAAAACAGGTTTAGCACATAAAAATTTTCGGATCTGTTCCAGACTCTTTTTTTTTTTTTTTTTGCGGAACGATCCGACTCCTTTTTCTTTCAAGTGCTATGCAGGCGGAAGACCAGTCGTGTGACTAGTCGGACGGCCAGGTGGGTAGGCGGAAGACGCACGATTCGCATTAAATGCCCTTGACCCTGGCAACGTTGCCTCGGGGGTAGTGCGCCAGTGGCGTAGCCCACGCGCCACCTGTCTACCGGCGACCACCTCACTAGGCACCCAGCGGTGTGGCCTGACCGCCACCTGTCCACTGGGCGACCACATTACTAGGCGCCCAGTGACCGCCACCTGTCCACTGGGCGACCACTTTACGGGGCGCCCGGCGTGTTTAGTCGCCACTGTCATTGGCGACCACTTTACTAGGCGCCCAGTGGCGTGGCCTGACCGCCACCTGTCCACTGGGCGACCACCTTGCTGGGCGCCCAGCGGCGTGGCCTGGTCACCACCTGTCCTGATGGCGCCGTGATGGCAATATGGGTGTCCCGATCTTTCGATGAGAAACACACGATCGATTTGTTAGAGTCGACTTTGACGATCCGACTACACCGTACGACGACGATGCGCCTTAGCAATCGCTAAACCAACTCCGGCGGTTATTGATCTTGCCGTAGGCACGATCAACCTGAACACTGAGGTTCAATTCCTGCAAGCAACCGAAGAACAAGCAAGAACAATAGGATAAGCAATCTGAAATTGCGGATAAAATCGCAAGCAAAACAAAGTGGAGTCTTATTGACGATCTTGACAAGGTGGCTGTCCAAAGACAACTCGCAGGATCAAGTTTGCACTTGGCTAAACTAATCAAATAAAACCCAAAACCCTAAGGAGCCGATGTCTGGCTATTTATGAGAGGTAGGGACGTGGGAAACACGTCCAAAGCAGTAGGATACCAACTACAACTCTATTACAAGGCCCAAAGCCCAAGTCTTCTCGATTTGGAAAAGTGACGCCAATTGTTTTGCAGATTCCCGTCGACTCGGACGGAATTTGGGGATGGGGTCGGATCCGTTGGAAAGAGGGCGTCGAAACCTTTCAAACCAGTACTCATAGACCCCAATCACCCTTGTGGATCAAAAGTTATGGTCATCTTAAGTTGGTGCTGTCCCGGAGGCCGAATCCGAGTATAACTTGTGCACCGGAAGAATTGGCTTCATGCTTGACGTTTGGGAGTCCTTCTCCTTGGTTCCTAAGGACAATAAAATCATCACGAGGATTAAATAGCATTCCATTCATAAAATTATCTGTATGCAACCCGAGGAACGCATTCACCTGGTAATTGAATTGTCGTGCCCGAGCTCGAGTAATTGGCCCTTGTATGACATTGTTGGTTTCCATTGGGTTTGTAAGTATGGCCGTATCCATGGTAGTGATGTCCTCATCATGTCCGCTGGGTGACCACTTTACTAGGCGCCCAGTGGCGTGGCCTGACCGCCACCTGTCCACTGGGCGACCACTTTCTTTGGCGCCAGTAGCGTGGCTGACCGCCACCGCCGCGGCGACCACTTTACTAGGCGCCCAGTGGCGTGGCCTGACCGCCACCTGTCCACTGGGTGACCACTTTGCTGGGCGCCCAGCGGCGTGTCCTGACCGCCACCTGCCCACTGGGCGGCCACTTTACTAGGCGCCCAGCGGCGTGGCCTGACCGCCACCTGCCCACTGGGCGGCCACTTTACTAGGCGCTCAGTGGCGTGGCCTGATCGCCACCTGTCCACTGGGCAACCACTTTACTAGGCGCCCTTTTGCTCGCCGTGGCGGGGGGGCTCGGACGCGCCCTGCCCGCCCGGCGACCGCGTTAACTGCGGGGGAGCGGGTACTCTGGTGTAGAATACGCCGACAGCCGTCAACACCTGTTGCATGTAAGAACTTGTAAGATCTTTGGTTATAGGCTTGAATGTTGAGAGAATTGCCACCACCTCCTTGCAGTTGATAGAAACATTATACTTGTTATATTGTTTTCTTGTCTTCTACTAACCATGTCAGGTGATGAGGACTCGCTGCATCACTCTCCACGCGCAAAGGGAATTGTTGTTAGAATGTCGCTGCAAGAAGACCGCCTCCGGTCTATCAAGACCGCTCAGGGAGTTGCTAACACTAATTTTGCTACTATTTTGTCTAGACTTGATACGCTTGCAGGAACTTTCAATCCTCCACCTCATCTTCTAAGCAACAAAAATGGCATACTACATGCTCAGGTACATGTTGATGATGATTCTCTAGGTAAGGTTAAATTCGCCATTCCACCTTTTAATGGTCAATATGATCCTGATGCCTATATTAATTGGGAGATAGCAGTAGACAAAGAATTTGGCAAGTATGATTTGTCTAAAAATGAAAAGATTAGGATTGCTGCTAGTGTGCTAAATGAATATGCATTAACATGGTGGAAACATATTTGTAGAAAAGAGAGAAAACCTGAAAATTGGAAGGCCATGAAAAGACTTATGAGAATTGAATATGTCCCTGAATATCATACTGAATTTTTGTATACTAGACTCCAATGCTTGAAACAAGGAAATAAGTGTGTTAAGGAATACTACGAACGATTGCAAAATCATTTGTTGCGTTGTGGTTTAGTTGAAGGTGAAGAAGCAATTGAGCTTAGGTTCATACGTGGATTCAATCAGGAAATTCAAGATGCTCTTGTTGATGAAACATATAGTTCTCTTTCGGAATTGGTTGTATGTGCTTGTAAAGTTGAAAAAATGCTTGCTGAATCCATGAAAGAATCATTAGCTTCATTTGAGGCGCCCATTGTTGCACCTTCTTTTGTAGCTAACATTTTGCAGAAAAGTGAGCACCATCGAGGGAATGATGTAGAAGAGCATATGGAGAAAGAAACGATCAGTACTACCCCATGTGTAAGTGAAGAGATAATAGTTGAAGAAACGCCTACAACAGCTGATGAGAACTTACAAGGTAATGTAACAGGTATGGACTCTACACATGGAGAAAATAATTTTGAAGAGCTAAAACTGTCCACAAATCATGCTATCGTTGAGCAACTATTAATGGAACCGATTGCTGATTTTGCTTTGTTACAAGATGATTTGCTTGCTATTTCTTGTGATAAAGAAGAATTGTGTGATAATACTTCACTTATATCCATGACACAACTAGTGAGTGGACATGTTACTTTTGTTAACACACTAGACACTTGTACTGAAAATAAACATGTCATTCACATTGCAAGCGAAAATGAGAGTTGAAATTGATGTCTTCTTTAGATACATTAGGCTACATTGAATTTGATGTTCCGTGTGATCTGAATTATTTAGAGGAGAGACTTTTTGTACATTCTGATTTGTCCAGGTTATCATGAAATATTTTCCATGTTATTTGCAAAAATAGTGAGAAAGGAGAGTATAAAGCCGATCGAGTTTACATTTGTTCAGATTTTGAACCTCTGCTTGCCATGCAACAATGTCATCAATTTGATAAGTGCCATATCACTAATAATGTCATATCAAGAACTTTTGATTAAACTTACAAGTCACATGATAGTTTTCAAGAAAGGGAGTATATGGTTGATAGAGATTCTCGATCCATTGATTTGATTGCAAATGTGCATGCTGCTTTGTTTCCTGTCACTCCTAACATTTTCCAGGACAATATAATGGAGTCGAGGACGACTCCACTTCAAGAAAGGGAGGATGATGAGACCATGCTCATCATGGACAGAACTAACAATGCAAACAATTTTCCTTTCGTGCATCGTTTTCGTCCGGACGCAGCTTGCAGTACACCTTGCGACCCGTCGCGGAGGGATGTTCCACACTCACTTGGACGTATTCGAAATGAATGCAGAATTGTGCTGAAAGACATGTAAAGTCCACTCGCGAAGTTTGGCCTACATTTTCCTTCCGTGCATCGTTTTGATACGCACGCAGCTCGCAGTACCCGTTGGCACCTATCGCTGAGAAATGTTTTACACTGAACCGGATGCAGCAGAAACGCATGCCGAAATGAGCTTGGGCACACATGAACTCTATTCAGGGTGTCTGCCACGAGCTTTCTTTTCGTACTCGTACTGGTGCGAACGTGAATTATGGTTCCGTTTGTGGTGTAGGATTCACACCGACTCGGATGAGCCCAAATTGCTTGCTAAAATGAGTTACGGCAAACATGAAGCCTATTCGGGTTGATTGACACTCAGCTTCATCTTATGCGTCGTTTTCTTGTGAAAATCCATCCACCATACAGTCCTCGTCGCGGAGGAATGTTTCACACGACTCGGAAGTTCATTCGGCATGTTTGAAACAATGTTTCTCTTTGTGCACCATTCTGGTACGCGTGTGGTTTACATTACCACTTTGCATGAATGTTTCGTTTCAAGTCGGACGTACTCGAAACGCTTGCTGAAATGGGCTAGGGCACATGTGAAGCCCATTCGGGGAGTTTGACACCTAGTTTCGTTTCCTGCATCGTTTGCATTCGGACGCAGCTTGCAGTACCCCTTGTGACCCACCGCGGAGGGATGTTTCGCACTCACTCGGACGTATTCGAAATGAATGCAAAATTGCGCTGAAATGCACAAGCGAACATCGTAAGTTAATTCTGGGTGTTTGCCATTGGGTTTCGTTTCGTGCATCGCTTTCAATTTTTTCAGCTTAGGAACTCGTCGTTGCGGAATATTTCATGCCGACTCGGACAGATTCGAAATGCATGCCTAAATGAGTCACAACACATATGAATTGCATTCGACGTGTTTGGCACCCGGCTTCATTTCGTTCATCACTTTCGTTTGATGCCGCAATGTTTCATTTTGGCGTGCAAGGTTGCAGCGTGTGGGGTGCTTGCCATGATGTTCCATTTCGTGCATCATTTTCGGCGCGTGTGGTGTTTGCCACAATGTTTCATTTCGTGCATCATTTTCATTTTCGTATGGCTGCCGTTGCAGTGCCCGTTCGGACCCGTCTTGGGGGATTCATTCAGACATACTTGAACGGATTCGAAACAAATGATGAAAAGCGGTAGCAAACATGATAACTTCTTTCGGGGCGTTTGGCACTCAGTTCAGTTTCGTGCATCGGTTACGTTTGTATTATGCTTGTATTACCCGTGGGAACCCGTCGTGGTGGAATATTTGAAACCGACTCTGACATATTAAAAATGCATGCCAAAATGAGTTAAAGCACATTTGAACTCCAATCGTTGTGTTTGGCACTCAGTTTCTGACCGCGCAACGTTTTCGAATGGGCGCCGCTTGTAGTATTCGTTCGTGCTCATCGTGGGGAAATGTTTCACAAGAACTCGGCGGACTTGAAATGCATGCCGAAAAGTGTGTGGGCGTATATGAAGTTCATTCGCCATGATTGGAACAAAGTTTCGTGTTGTGCACTGTTTTGGTATGCGTGTAGTTTGCAGTACCATTAGGGACCCGCCATGTATGAATGTTTTGCATCGACTCGCACGTACTCGAAATGCTTGTTGAAATGGGATAGGGCATATATGAACTCCATCCGGGGAGTTTGACACCAATTTTCCTTTCGTGCATCGTTTTCGTCCGGACGCAGCTTGCAGTACACCTTGCGACCCGTCGCGGAGGGATGTTCCAGACTCACTTGGACGTATTCGAAATGTATGCATAATTGTGCTGAAAGGCATGTAAAGTCCACTCGCGGAGTTTGGCCTATATTTTCCTTCCGTGCATCATTTTAATACGCACGCAGCTCGCAGTACCCGTTGGCACCTATCACTGAGAAATGTTTTACACCGACCCGGAAGCAGTAGAAATGTGTCGGGACCCCGAATTTGCAAATCCGGACCCTCTGTGTATTCAGCACTAGTCCAGGAACGCGCTAGTGCACACAGTCTTAACATCGGTAAATATCACAATCATACCACTCGATACCAATAAAGTACTTTATTTAAATAATCAAACTGGTTACTCGACCTTATGGTCAAGTTACAAATATATGCCTCGCAAGGCGAAACTTATTCAGAGAGAAATAATAGCAGCGGAAAATCAAATAACCCATTGGCGCCATCCCGTATACCACAGCAAGCAGTGGGCTCGCTTCCCTAGGTAGACGGATCCTCTTGGAGCTCCTCCTCCAAAGTGAGTGCAGACTCCTCTTCAAGCGGTGTTGTATTGTGGCAAGGGTGAGTACTTGGTACTCGGCCAAGTCATGCCAGAATGCGAGGCTAATATACTATATGCATGGCTTGGTACAAAGGAATAGCTCAAGGTATATTTGCGATGAAACAGCATTTGACAAGTAATATAAGTAGATTCGAAGCGGTAGAAATAAGTAAAGCATAAATAACTTTTTAAGAAGTTTTAGTCAACATCTTTCCCAACCTAAACCACATTTCCATCAACTTCATTATTAATCCAACCCAACCTTTCCAAACCAAGTTATTTTTGAGAAAATCTAACCCTTGACTGTAATCCCGAGCGATGTCAATACCGCGGACACGGCTATTCGAATAGATTCTAAACTCTGCAGAGGTTATGCACTTTACCCACAAGATACAGTCAAACACCACAAAGGCGAGTTCCCGTAACAAAGTCTTTCGGAAACCTCTAACAATACAAGTGGTCCTCCCCGGTTATTGCGCACTAACCCTTCCCTTTGCTAAGGCGAAGTCTAGGCCAATCAACCGTTAGATGGGTACTGCCTGGCCTCGGCCAGATGCGCTCCCGTACAACTTACACAAAGGGTGTAGTTGACCTCCTGAGGTCCCAGTGCACGTTATTAGCAACTTAGTCAACTAGGTCCGTCCCATTCTGAGACATGTGGTTGCACGTTAGACCCAGTTCAAAGGCTTGCAAGGTTAAGTCCTTAGGGTGACCAGGGCAAGACTACCCGAAGAACCAAATCAACATCCCCGGTGCCACAACTGGCCCACTTGATTACTCTTGCCACATGCCCCGGTCGAAAACTGTTTATCAATCCCAAGTTTATTACCATGCACCACGTGCCATCAACATAACATGAAACTTTTCCAAAAACAGGTTCAATATATCATTAAGTCAATATTAACATTTGATTGTCTAAAATCATGTTATGAGCACGCATGCTTGAGTCTAAGCGTTATACTACAACTGTCTAAACAAATTTTGGAGATTTAATAATGTCCAACTAGTAATCCACAACTAGGGTGACAAAGGTCATGGCACATACTTAAGTAATCAAGGTGTCATACTGACAAATTGGTATTTATCTAACCCCATGTTTAAACAAAGTATTTTTCTAATTGAACTAGCATGCAATAGTTTAAATCAAAATAGATTTGAAATAGGATCAACATGGTCAAAGCACAACTTGCCTTCAAAAAGTACTTGTTCTTGGTCTTGAGTTGGATCTGAGTTAATACTTCTCCTTCGAATCCTTGGCACTTCAGCGTCTACTCGTAAAGCGTGCAAATAGCAATACACAAATAATCAATAGGCAAAAAGTGTCCAAACACCCAAATAAAATCCATAAACAGAGAGAACATAATTTTATGAGTTTTAGAAGCTGGAATCGTCAAATTTGGAGTTAAGGCGTTAAAAGTTATGATTATTTAAAGTTTAAATAATCAATTAAATAATTTTGCAGAGAAAAACTTTAGTCAAAAATTAAATAAAATTCATATTTAGGTAGATCTCAATTTTATACAAATTTAGAAATTTGAATCACTCAAATCGGAGTTGAAGCATAAAAGTTATAAGCGTTTGAAGTTTGAAACAAAATCACGAAATCATTATTTCGAATTAATAAATCATTTTCTTTTGGAAATTAATTATTGCGTCGGCATGGACACGTGGCAGCCTCTGATTGGTTGGTGGCGTCGGTGATCCATGGACTCGGTCCACGCTCGGCTCGGGTCTCACAGTGGACTCGGTCCACGACTCCGCGTGTCGGCCCGACATGTGGGCCGCTCGGGTGGCGTCATCGGCCCGGCGTCAGCGGGGCTCGACCGCGGTCGGCAATTGTGGTCCATCCGATGACGTCATGGGTGGCGTCCACGGTCTGATCGGCCGACACGCGGGCCTCGCGTGTCGATGCTGTACTCTGCCAAGACGCCTTGCGTGGCGCAGTGTAACACCCCAAAATTTTGCTTTTCTTAAATTCAGGTGTGATTTGGCACTTTGGTGAATTTTGGAATTTTCTCGGAATTTATTTGGATTTATTTGGAATTTATTTGAATTTATTCCATGTTGAAATAATTAAAGAATTTAACTTTGCAAATAAAATTTTGTTGGAAATATTTTATTTGAGTCCAAAATGATCCAAAGTATTTTCGAATTTTTGGAATTTTTAAAGTCTTTTGCTATTTTTAATGAATTAAATGAATTCATGGAAATTAATTTAAATATTAAATCGCTGGAAATTCAACTCGGTCGAAATCTTGTTCATCCGACCGAAGTCGAACCCAAGTCGGACTCGAGTCAGGCCAGAAACCGATTGACTCGATCAAACCGACTCAAAACCCTAATCAATCCCAACCGTTGGATCAAGATCCAACGGCTTAAGATCCGCTTGCACGGTTCGAGCCGTATCCGCCCGATCCGATCGCCCGCGGCGATCGTGGCGTTGATCGTGCACGTGGGCGGTATGCGCGTCATCGTCTTCGCCGAGACCGAAGCCGGACTCCGCCGCGCGCGCCGCGGCCGTGTAGAGTTAGGTTTCGTCCCGGCACGAACGCCGAGGCTATTTAAAGCCGGAGTCACGCCGAGGTTGCCCTCATCCTTGCGCACCGTTCCCGAGCCATCTCGCTGAGCCGCCGTCGTTTGCCGTGCGAGCTCGCCGTAGTTGGAGGAAGTGACCGCCATGTTTTGCTCGATTCCGCCGTCGTCCGTCGTCTTCCGCCGAGAAGGAGCCCAGATCCGGAATCCGTGGCAGACGCACCCGAAGAGACCCTTCACTTCACGAGCAACCCCGAACGCCGTCGGGCTCGTCGTCGTCTCCGTCTCCGGTGGTCGCAGCGCGCCATCGCCGCCATCGACCTCGCGAGCTCGTGGACCGTCCGATCTTGATCGATGCGGTTGAGGTGAGTTCACGTGTCCCCAACCCGATTGGATGCGGACCGTTGGATCAAGATCCAGCGGTTCACAAATTGCCACGCGTCGTAGTAGTGTTATTATAGGATTAGATCCGACCGTCCGATCTAAATCGAGCGACTACGATCAACGAGTAGTTTCAACGTGTTAACCCTGGATCTAATCCGCGCCGTTGATTTTCAAACCAACGGCCGTGATTGCGCCGCGTGTCGGGAAGTTGGACCGACGCGGTCGGCCAGACGTCTGGCGTCGCGTGGCCATCGACACGGGGCCCGCGTGTCGGCCGATCGCACCGCGGACGTCACCCATGACGTCAAAGGTCCCACATGTCGGCCGTGCGTGAGTCCCCGACGCGTGATGACGCTACCCGAGCGGGCCCACATGTCGGGTCTCCGCGTGAGTCGTGGGCCGAGTCCACGGTGAGACCCGAGCCGGCGTGGACCAAGTCCATGGACCGGTGGCGTCGACCAACCAATCGAGAGGCTGCCACGTGTCCATGCCGACGCAATAATTAATTTCCGAAAAAGAAAATGATTTAATAAATCGGTTTAATAATTGATTTGAATTTCAAAACTTCAAACGCTTATAACTTTTGTGCTTCAACTCCGATTTGAGTGATTCAAATTTCTAAATTTGTATAAAATTAAGATCTACCTAAATATGAATTTTATTTAATTTTTGGACTAAAGTTTTCCTCTGTAAAATTATTTAATTGATTATTTAAACTTTAAATAATCATAATCTTTTGCGTTTTAACTCCAAATTTGACGATTCGGTTTCTAAAAATCCAGAAAATTATGTTCTCTCTGTTTATGGATTTTATTTGGAGTTTTGGGATGTTTTTGCCTATTGTTTATTTGTGTTTTGCTATTTGCACGCTTTACGAGTAGGCGTTGAAGTCTGGAAGGATTCGAAGGAGAAGTATTGACTCAGGATCCAACTCAAGACCAAGAGCAAGTACTTTTTGAAGGCAAGTTGTGCTTTGACCATGTTGATCCTATTTCGAAATCTATTTTGATTTAAACTATTGCATGCTAGATCAATTAGAAAGATACTTTGTTTAAACATGGGGGTTGGATAAATACCAATTTGCTGTATGACACCTTGATTATTTAAGTATGTGCCATGATCCCTTGTCACCCTAGTTGTGGATTACTAGTTGGACATTATTAAATCGCCAACATGGGTTTAGACCGTTGTAGTATACTGCTTAGACCTGCTACGTGCTCATGACATGATTTTGGACAATCAAATGTTAATATTGACTTAATGATATATTGAACCTGTTTTGGAAAGGTATCATGTGATGTTGATGGCACGTGGTGCTTGGTAATCAACTGGGGTTTTGATAAGCGATGTCAGGTGGGCCGATTGTGGCATTGGGGATGTTGATTTGGTTCTTGGGTAGTCTTGCCCTGGTCACTCTAAGGACTTAACCTTGCAAGCCTTTGAATCGGGTCATACTTGCAACCACATGGCTGGAATGGGACGGCCCTAGTTGACTAAGTTGCTAAGGACTCGCTTGTGGAGCCTCAGGGTGTCAGTTACACCGTTTGTGTGATTGTACGGGGGAGCGTATCGTGGCTGTGGCCAGATACCCATCTAACGGTGTGTTGGTCCCATACTTCGCCTTGGCTAAGGGAAGGGATGGTGTAGAGCACGAACCGGAGAGGACCACCTGTGTTGTTTGAGGCTTCCAAAGGCTTTGTTCACGGAACTCGCCTTTGTGGTGTTTGACTGTATCTTGTGGGTAAAGTGCATAACCTCTGCAGAGTTTAGAATCTATTCGAATAGCCGTGTCCACGGTACTGGACAATGCTCGGGAATTACAGTCAAGGGTTAGATTTTCTCAAAAATAACTTTGGTTTGAAAGGTTGGTTTGGTTTAACAATGAAGATGATGGAAATGTGGTTTAGGATGGGGAAAATGTTTATTAAATTTCTTGAGAAGTTATTTATGCTTTACTTATTTCTCACGCTTTGAATCTACTTATATTACTTGTCAAAAGTCATTTCTGCAAATATACCTTAAGCTATTCCTTTGTACCAAGCCATGCATATAGTATATTAGCTTGCATTACATGCATGACTTGCCGAGTACCAAGTACTCACCCTTGCCTCAACACAATACAGTTGAAGAGGAGACTATGCCGGCCGGAGGAGGAATTCCAAGAGGACCCGTCTACTTAGGGATGCGAGCCCGATCGGTTACTGTGGTATCTTGGATGGCGCCACGAGTTATTTGATTTTCATTCTTTGTTATTTCTCTTTTAATAAGTTTAGCCTTGCGAGTATATATTTGTAACTTGACCATAAGGTCAAGTAACCTGCTTAGTTATTTAAATAAAGTACTTTGATAATATCGATTGGTATGATTGTGATATTTACCGATGTTAAGACTGTGTGCACTAGCGCGTTCTGGACTAGTGCTGAATACCTGAAGGGTCGGATTTGCAAATTCGGGGTCCCGACAGAGGTGGTATCGAGCCATACTTATTTGTAGGCTCAACCCTAGCTAGAATGGTCATAGTGAGGATAAAACCTATTTTCTAAAAAGCTAAAAATTTGTGAAGACAAGAAATGACATCTCGACTTATCCCCTTCTCTCTTTTCTTGTCTCTTGCTAAAATTATCCCTTACCTTGTCACAATTTAAAAATTCCGAGTTCTTACGTAAAGCACTCTTGTGACAGATGAAGGAAGAGTTCAACTACGTTGATCTGGGAGTTGGTCACGCCGCTGAACTTTGGCATATGCTACAGACTCTTGGAGATTTTGAGAAGCCGCAATACCAAGTGGAAGTGATCAGACAAGCGGGATTGATCAAGGCTTGTGACGTGAGGATTGAGGTACCTGCTAGGAAAAAGGGCCCAGGCAATCGCCCGATACATCACCCTTTGCCAGAGATCTACAATGCGAGATGGGTATCCAAGAAGTATCACGACGAGCAATGCGGCACATTACCCGTATCTACGCCAGAGGTGGAGAGTACGGTGTTCGTTACCATCCGCGCCAGCGATAACCTTCTTGACCGAGGGAGATTCGGGATGAGGATGCCACGGTTACACGATTGGCACGATTTGTCGTCGCCAGGAAGATGTACTAGATAATACAGGCAAGGAGCTACGAAGGCCCGCAAGGAGATCACGACAGAGAAGAGCAGATGGCGGAAGCTCAAGAGTATGTGGCACACCTTCTGCGAAGGATTGACGAGTTGGAGATGACTTTATGCGGACGGACCAAGCGATTTCGAGCTACACGAGCCAGATCCGGAGGAGTCGGATCTCGATGAGGACACCGCTTCTTCGACTACCACAGATGACACGATTCTTTGGACATGGACATGGCGATCGTTTCGCGCCTATGCCGCAGCATCCGTACCCAGGCCGTGGAGGTTTTCTCGATGAGTGAGCATAGGTTCTATAGTGAGACTCCTTCGCCGAGTCAAGTCACAGAATAAAGAGCCACCCTTTAGGCGTTAGACTCCAGAGTTAGTTCGATTTGGATTTGCTTTGTTTGCGGAGTGTGCAGTATGTGTTGCAAGGCCCTTAGGCATTGTAAGCAGCCATACCAAGTTATTAATAATAAAGTTGGACCTTAAAGTTACCCCTTTCGGC
Organism: Rhipidocladum racemiflorum; assembly: GCA_036346355.1. NCBI lineage: Eukaryota > Viridiplantae > Streptophyta > Magnoliopsida > Poales > Poaceae > Rhipidocladum > Rhipidocladum racemiflorum. Next base: position 58,311,471 of record CM070574.1, read on the forward strand.
CCGCATAAGTTCCATATTACTTGTCTATTCTTGTTTCCCTCTCATCTCTAAACCTAGAGCAAATCGACAGATGGTGAACACCCGTGGAAACTTTGGAAGCAATGGGAGTGGTTCTCGCCACAGAAAACCCCAATGATGGAGCACCAGCACCGCCACTTGGATATGCAGAATTTCGGAGCTTTTCTTGCTGCCCAGACTCGATTGATGCATGCTATGATGCAACAAATGCAGCACGTCCTTGCTCAGGCCACTGCTAATCAAGTTAATCGGGGGCCACGCTTGAATACAAAGTGTCGAGTTCATGAGAACTCACCCACCCACTTTCTCTGGGAATGCCAATCCATTGGAGGCCGATGATTGGTTAAGATCAATTGAGAGGAAGCTACACATAGCTCAATGCATAGGGAATGAGAAGGTACTCTACGCTTCTCATCAATTTGGAAGGAACAATGGCCGAATGGTGGGAGAACCACATGCCACACAGGAGAACCCTCAAGATATCACTTGGGAAGAGTTCACAATTTGCATTAAGCGGTATCACGTGCCTGAAGGAATCATGGACCTTAAGAAGGAGGAGTTCAGAGCACTGAAGCAAGGTAATCAGCCAGTGGCCGACTACCTGAACAAATTCACACAGCTAGCACGCTACGCACCTGAGGATGTAGCGACAGATAAATCCAGACAGTCTCGTTTTATGAAGGGACTCAACTCAGGATTGCAAGTAGGGTTGATCACCCACACCTTTCCAGATTTCCAAGAGTTGGTGAATAAGGCGCTTATTCTTGAGGACAAGCGCAAGGAACTGGATGAGAACAGGAAGCGCGAGGATGCAACAAAGAAGGATCACGCCAGGGAACGCCAGCGCTTGAGGGTTGCACCAAATCATTTCTTGATTCCAACCACGAGAATGCAACAAGGACACCATCCCGGCACCAAGACCTGTCAATCAAAACTACAGACCCAGCCCCGCTTCGCTACTCGAGCGATCGGCAAAGGAACAGTGAGGCGCTACAAGCGCAACGAGCCAGACACTTTGCCAGCAGTTGTCCCAAGAAGACAGCAGGAGTGACCCGATTCGCTTCAACCTAGGAACCACCCAGCTAGGGCGCCCGGCACGAGGAGCCACACCAGGGCCGTGGTGAGAGGCCGAGTCAACCATGTCACCGCAGATGCAACTGCGAGAATGCTACTGACGTAAATCTTGGGTAAGTTACTTGTTAACTTTCGATACACCTGCTTGATTTTGTTTGACTCACGGAGCTTCGCATTCGTTTGTTTCGCAAGGCTTTGCTACTAGAAATGATTTGAGGATTGCAAGACTTAAGTGCATGCTTTTAGTTCAAACCCACAGTTCCGAACTCCGAGCGAAAGTAGGATGTTAGGGGTGAGAATCTTGATAGGTGGAATAGAGTTCCTAGCAAACCTTATAATTTTGGAGACCGGACCTTAGGCGTCATATTGGGAATGGATTGGTTATCCAAACACAAGGCCGTATTGGATTGTGGACGAAGGACTATCTCGATTGAGAGCCCGTGTGGGAAGGAAGTGGAATTTCAAGCCACTGCGATTAGAGATGGACAGTTGATGGTTAACGGTACCAAGGCAATCAGCATAGAGGATGTCCCAAAGAGTGAATGAGTACCCGATGTTTTTCCAGAAGATCTACAGTATGCCGAGACAGGGGACATAGAGTTTGTGATAGAGCTTGTACCGGTACAAAGACCGATAGCAAAGAGACCCTATCGGATGTCTACAGGAGTTGGTAGAGATGAAGAAACAGCTAGAAGAGTTAATGGAGAAAGGATTTATCGAGACCAAGTTAGTCGCCGTGGGGAGCACCGGTTTTGTTTGTCAAGAAGAAGGGCGGGAGTTTCGGGATGTGCATTGACTACCGTGGCACTCAATGAAGTCACCGTGAAGAATAAGTATCCGCTACCAGGATTGATGATTTGTTTGATCGGTTGAGAGGAGCGGAGTTTTCTCCAAGATTGATCTCGAGATCGGGATACCATCGATTGAAGATCCGATCGAGAAGATATTCCAAAGGCTGCATTCTCGTCAAGATATGGACATTACGAGTTCTGATTATGTCCTTTGGGCTGACGAATGCGCCCGGCTTATTTCATGAATATGATGAATAAGGTGTTCATGGAATATTTGGACAAGTTTGTCGTCGTGTTCATAGACGATATCCTAATCTACTCCAAGACAGAGGATGAACATGCCGAACACTTAAGGCGAGTTTTGAAAAAGCTGAAGGAACAGCAACTTTTCGCCAAGTTCAGCAAGTGTGATTTTTGGAGGGACAAGGTGGAGTTTCTTGGACATGTAATGACCGCAGAAGGAGTCGCCGTAGATCCAAGTAAAGTAGAAGCTGTGTTACATTGGGAACAGCCAAAGACGGTGACCCAGATTCGGAGTTTCCTTGGAATGGTAGGATACTACCGCCGCTTCATCGAAGGCTTCTCGACAATTGCGAAACCTCTTACGCTTCTTTGAAGAAGGAAAAGAAGTTTGCATGGGCGCTTGAGAATGTGAGAAAGGATTTGGGAGCTGAAGAAGCGATTGGCGTCGGCACCGATGTTAGTTCTACGGATGTTGCTCAAAGCTTCGATATTTATTGTGACGCATCGCGCCAAGGACTTGGATGTGTCTTGTCTGCAGAATGGAAAGGTCGCCGCTTATGCATCAAGGCGATTGAGGACGCATGAGGAAAATTATCAGACACATGACTTAGAGTTAGGCTGCCGTAGTGCATGCTTTGAAGATATGGCGTCACTATCTGATCGGAAACAGATGTGAAGTATATACGGATCATAAGAGCCTTAAGAACAAATTCACCCAGACGGATCTCAATATGAGGCCGAGGAGAGGGTTAGAGTTGATCAAGGACTATAATGTAGTAAACCATTACCATCCCGGGAAGTCCAACGTAGTAGCCGATGCTCTGAGTCGGTAAATCCTTTCCGTGAGTGAGTTGCTAGCCACAAGTCAGGATGTGTTTTGTGAGGATTTTGAGAAAATGTAGTTTGAGGTAGTACCTAGCGGTTTCTTGGCCACATTTGAAGTAAAGCCTACCCTAGAGGATCAGATCCGAGAAGGGCGAAGGATGATGACAAGATCCGTAGGATTAAGTCCATCAAGGAGGAAGGCAAGGCGAGAGGACTTCAAGTTGGATGAGCAAGGCACGTTGTGGATGAAGGATCGCATTTGTGTGCCTAACAAAAGGAGTTAAAGCAGCGATTACGGAAGAAGCCCATGACTCCAAGTACTCGATTCATCACAGGCGCCAAGATGTATCGAGGATCTGAAGGAGAGATGCAGTGGCCGAGTATGAAGCGTGAAGTTGTCGAGCATGTTGCCTTGTGCGATGTATGCCAGAGAGTCAAGGCAATGCATCGAGAGACCAGCAGGATTGCCGCAACCATTGAAAATACGAGTGGAAGTGGGAGGAAATCGGAATGGATTTCATTACCGGTTTCTTAGAAGACTCAAGGAGGTTATGACTCCATATGGGTTATAGTGGATCGCTTGACTAAAGTAGCCCATTTTATCCCCTCGTGAAGACCACTTACTCGGAGATAAATTAGCATAATTGTACATGATCGAGGATTGTCTGTTTGCACGGAGTGCCAAAGAGGATTGTATCGACGAAGGTACCCAATTTACCTCAAGGTTACGGAATAAGTTGCATGAAGCCATGGGAACCCGTTTGAACTTCAAGATCTGACTTATCATCCTGAGACGGATGGATGACCAGAAAGAGTCAACCAGATTCGGAGGATATGTTGAGAGCTTGTGCATTAGCTTATGCTACCTCTTGGGATAAGAGTTTGCCGTATGCCGAGTTCGATTACAACAATAGTTATCAGGCTAGTTTACAGATGTCACCTTTTGAGAGCCTTTGTATGAGTGGAAACCACTGCTCGGACGCCATTGAATTGGAATGAGACCGCGGCGGCGTGTCTTCGGACTGATATTCTTCAAGAGGTGAAGAAACGGATCGCTATGATTAGGGAAAGGTTGAAGATAGCCCATCTCGACGAAGAGTTATCTTGACAATCGTCGCGAGATTTGAGTTTTGAACCAGAAGACTTTGTTTACCTCAGAGTTACGCCTCTCAGGGGAGTTAAGAGGTTCCATGCCAAAGGGAAACTTGCACCCCGTTATGTTGGACCATTTAAGATTTTGAGTCGCAGAGGCGAAGTTGCCTACCGGTGGAGTTGCCACGATCGTTGGCGGGAGTGCATGATGTATTCCATGTGTCCCGATTGAAGAAGTGTCTCAGAGTTCACGAGGAGCATAACAGATTAGAATCAATTGAGTTGCAAGAGGATTTGACTTATAAGGAGTATCCGTGAGGATTACGGACACAATGGATCGAGAAACTAGAAACAAGTCAACCCGTTTGTAGAGAGTTCAAGTGGAGCAACCATGAAGAAAGCGAAGCGACTTGGGAGCCTTGAAGAGGATTTGAAGAAAGAGTTTCCAAACCTATGTAGTGAGCCACTGAATCTCGGGGGCGAGATTCTATTAAGGGGAGGTTTGTAACACCCCAAAATTTTGCTTTTCTTAAATTCATGTGTGATTTGGCACTTTGGTGAATTTTGGAATTTTCTGGAATTTATTTGGATTTATTTGGAATTTATTTGAATTTATTCCATGTTGAAATAATTAAAGAATTTAACTTTGCAAATAAAATTTTGTTGGAAATATTTTATTTGAGTCCAAAATGATCCAAAGTATTTTCCAGAATTTTTCTGAGTCTTTTGCTATTTTTAATGAATTAAATGAATTACTGGAAATTAATTTAAATATTAAATCGCTGGAAATTCAACTCGGGTCGAGTACTGTTCATCCGACCGAGTCGGAACCCGAGTCGGACTCGAGTCCGACCCGAGCCAGTTGACTCGATCAAACCAGCTCAAAACCCTAATCAATCCCAACCGTTGGATCAAGATCCAACGGCTGAGATCCGCCCGTACCGGTTCGAGCCGTATCCGGCCCGGATCCGATCGCGCCCGTGCGATCGTGGCCGTTGATCGTGCCACGTGGACGGCTGTGCGTCATCGTCTTCGCCGAGACCGAGCCGGACTCCGCCGCCGCGCCCGCCGCCGTGTAGAGTTAGGTTTCCGTCCCGGGCACGAACGCCGAGGCTATTTAAAGCCCGGGTCACGCCCCGAGGTTGCCCTCATCCTTGCGCACCCGTTCCCCCGAGCCATCTCGCCTGAGCCGCCGTCGTTTGCCCGTGCGAGCTCGCCGTAGTTGGAGGAAGTGACCGCCGCGGTTTTTGCTCGATTCCGCCGTCGTCCGTCGTCTTCCGCCGAGAAGGAGCCCAGATCCGGAATCCCCGTGACGAGACGCACCCGAAGAGACCCTTCACTTCGCCGGAGCAACCCCGAAACGCCGTCGGGCTCGTCGTCGTCTCCGTCTCCGGTGGCTGCAGCGCCGCCACGTCGCCATCGACCTCGCGAGCTCTGTGGACCGTCCGATCTTGATCGTGCGGTTGAGGTGAGTTCACGTGTCCCCAACCCGATTGGATCTGGACCGTTGGATCAAGATCCAACGGTTCACAATTGCCACGTGTCGTAGTAGTGTTATTATAGGATTAGATCTGGACCGTCTGATCTAAATCGAACGGCCCACGATCAACGAGTAGTTTCAACGTGTTAACCCTGGATCTAATCCGCGCCGTTGATTTTCAAACCAACGGCCGTGATTGCGCCACGTGTCGGGAAGTTGGACCGACGCGGTCAGCGTCGTCTGGCAGCGTCGCGTGGCCAGCGACACGCGGGGCCAGCGTGTCGGCCGGCACCGTGGACGTCACCCATGACGTCACGGTGGGTCCCACATGTCGACCGTGGTGAGTCCCGTGACGTCGGCGATGACGTCACCCGAGTGGGCCCACATGTCGATCTCACGTGAAGTCGTGGCCCGAGTCCACGGTAGACCCGAGCCGAGCGTGGACCAAGTCCATGGACCGGCTGACGTCAGCCAACCAATCAGAGGCTGCCACGTGTCCATGCTGACGCAATAATTAATTTCCGAAAAAGAAAATGATTTAATAAATCGGTTTAATAATTGATTTGAATTTCAAAACTTCAAACGCTTATAACTTTTGCGTTTCAACTCCGATTTGAGTGATTCAAATTTCTAAATTTGTATAAAATTAAGATCTACCTAAATATGAATTTTATTTAATTTTTGGACTAAAGTTTTCCTCTGTAAAATTATTTAATTGATTATTTAAACTTTAAATAATCATAACTTTTGCGTTTTAACTCCAAATTTGACGATTCCAGTTTCTAAAAATCCAGAAAATTATGTTCTCTCTGTTTATGGATTTTATTTGGAGTTTTGGGATGTTTTTGCCTATTGTTTATTTGTGTTTTGCTATTTGCACGCTTTACGAGTAGAGCGTTGAAGTCTTGGAAGGATTCGAAGGAGAAGTATTGACTCAGGATCCAACTCAAGACCAAGAGCAAGTACTTTTTGAAGGCAAGTTGTGCTTTGACCATGTTGATCCTATTTCGAAATCTATTTTGATTTAAACTATTGCATGCTAGATCAATTAGAAAGATACTTTGTTTAAACATGGGGTTGGATAAATACCAATTTCTTTGTATGACACCTTGATTATTTAAGTATGTGCCATGATCCCTTGTCACCCTAGTTGTGGATTACTAGTTGGACATTATTAAATCGCCAACATGGGTTTAGACCGATTGTAGTATAACGCTTAGACACCTGCTTCGTGCTCATGACATGATTTTGGACAATCAAATGTTAATATTGACTTAATGATATATTGAACCTGTTTTGGAAAGGTATCATGTGATGTTGATGGCACGTGGTGCTTGGTAATCAAGCGGGGTTTTGATAAACGATGAATCGTGGGCGGTTGTGGCATTGGGACTGTTGATTTGGTTCTTCGGGTAGTCTTGCCCTGGTCACTCTAAGGACTTAACCTTGCAAGCCTTTGAACTGGGTCATACTTGCAACCACATGGCTGGAATGGGACGGCCCTAGTTGACTAAGTTGCTAAGGACTCGCTTGTGGAGCCTCAGGGTGTCAGTTACACCGCTTGTGTGATTGTGCGGGGAGCGATCGTGGTCGTGGGCCAGATACCCATCTAACGGTGTGTTGGTCCCATACTTCGCCTTGGCTAAGGGAAGGGATGGTGTAGAGCACGAACCGGAGAGGACCACCTGTGTTGTTTGAGGCTTCAGAAAGGCTTTGTTACGGGAACTCGCCTTTGTGGTGTTTGACTGTATCTTGTGGGTAAAGTGCATAACCTCTGCAGAGTTTAGAATCTATTCGAATAGCCGTGTCCACGGTACTGGACAATGCTCGGGAATTACAGTCAAGGGTTAGATTTTCTCAAAAATAACTTTGGTTTGAAAGGTTGGTTTGGTTTAACAATGAAGATGATGGAAATGTGGTTTAGGATGGGGAAAATGTTTATTAAATTTCTTGAGAAGTTATTTATGCTTTACTTATTTCTCGCTTTGAATCTACTTATATTACTTGTCAAAAGCATTTCTCTGCAAATATACCTTAAGCTATTCCTTTGTACCAAGCCATGCATATAGTATATTAGCTTGCATTCTGCATGACTTGTCGAGTACCAAGTACTCACCCTTGCCTCAACACAATACAGTTGAAGAGGAGACTACGCCAAATTTTCGGAGGAGGAATTCCAAGAGGACCCGTCTACTTAGGGATGCGAGCCCGGTCGATTGCACTGTGGTATCTTTGGATGGCGCCAATGGGTTATTTGATTTTCATTGCTATTATTTCTCTTTTAATAAGTTTAGCCTTGAGGCATATATTTGTAACTTGACCATAAGGTCAAGTAACCTGCTTGGTTATTTAAATAAAGTACTTTGATAATATCGATTGGTATGATTGTGATATTTACCGATGTTAAGACTGTGTGCACTAAGCGCGTTCTGGACTAGTCTTGAATACCTGAGAGGGTCGGATTTGCAAATTCGGGGTCCCGACAGAGGTGGTATCAGAGCCATACTTGACTGTAGGCTCAACCCTAGCTAGAATGGTCATAGTGAGGATAAAACCTATTTTCTAAAAAGCTAAAAATTTGTGAAGACAAGAAATGACATCTCGACTTATCCCCTTCTCTCTTTTCTTGTCTCTTGCTAAAATTATCCCTTACCTTGTCACAATTTAAAAATTCCGAGTTCTTACATAAAGCACTCTTGTGACAGATGAAGGAAGAGTTCAACTACGTTGATCTGGGAGTTGGTCACGCCGCTGAACTTTGGCATATGCTACAGACTCTTGGAGATTTTGAGAAGCCGCAATACCAAGTGGAAGTGATCAGACAAGCGGGATTGATCAAGGCTTGTGACGTGAGGATTGAGGTACTGCTAGGAAAAAGGGCCAGGCAATCGCTCGATACTTTGCCTTTGCCGGAGATCTACAATGCAGATGGGTATCCAAGAAGTATCACGACGAGCAATGCGGCACATTACCCGTATCTCGCAGGAGAATTGGAGAGTACGGTGTTCCGTTACCATCCGCGCAGCGATAACCTTCTTGACCGAGGGAGATTCAGGATGAGGATGCCACGGTTACCTGATTGGCACGATTTGTCGCCGCCAGGAAGATGTACTAGATAATACAGGCAAGGAGCTTCTGAAGGCCCGCAGGAGATCACGACAGAGAAGAGCAGATGGCGGGAAGCTCAAGAGTATGTAGCACACCTTCTGCGAAGGATTGGCGAGTTGGAGATGACTTTATGCGGACGGACCGAGGCGATTACTCGAGCTACACGAGCGAGATCCAGAGGAGTCGGATCTCGATGAGGACACCGCTTCTTCGACTACCACAGATGACACGATTCTTTGGACATGGCGTCGTTTCGCGCCTATGCCGCAAAGATCCGCACCAGGCCGTGGAGGTTTTCTCGATGAGTGAGCATAGGTTCTATAGTGAGACTCCTTCGCCGAGTCGAGTCACGAGAATAAAGAGTCACCCTTTAGGCGTTAGACTCGAGTTAGTTCGATTTGGATTTGCTTTGTTTCTTTGAGTGTGCAGTATGTGTTGCTAGGCCCTTAGGCATTGTAAGCAGCCATACCAAGTTATTAATAATAAAGTTGGACCTTAAAGTTACCCCTTCGCCCCGCATAAGTTCCATATTACTTGTCTATTCTTGTTTCCCTCTCATCTCTAAACCTAGAGCAAATCGACAGATGGTGAACACCCGTGGAAACTTTGGAAGCAATGGGAGTGGTTCGCCCGAAAAACCCCAATGATGGAGCACCAGCACCGCCATACTGGATATGCAGAATTTGAGACTTTTCTTGCTGCCCAGACTCGATTGATGCATGCTATGATGCAACAAATGCAGCACGTCCTTTGCTCAGGCCACTTTGCTAATCAAGTTAATCGGGGGCCACGCTTGAGAATACAAGGCTGTCGAGAGTTCATGAGGACTCACCCACCCACTTTCTCTCGGGAATGCCAATCCATTGGAGGCCGATGATTGGTTAAGATCAATTGAGAGGAAGCTACACATAGCTCAATGCATAGGGAATGAGAAGGTACTCTACGCTTCTCATCACCGGAAGGAACATTGGCCGAATGGTGGGAGAACCACGTGCCACACAGAGAACCCTCAAGATATCACTTGGGAAGAGTTCACAATTTGCATTAGAAGCGTTATCACGTGCCTGAAGGAATCATGGACCTTAAGAAGGAGGAGTTCGAGCATTAAAGCAAGGTAATCAGCCGGTGGCGACTACTGAACAAGTTCACACAGCCTAGCACGCTTACGCACTGAGGATGTAGCGACGGATAAATCCGCATACCTCGTTTTATGAAGGGACTCAACTCGGGATTGCAAGTAGGGTTGATCACCCACACCTTTCCAGATTTCCAAGAGTTGGTGAATAAGGCGCTTATTCTTGAGGACAAAGCGCAAGGAAGCTGGATGAGAACAGAAGCGCAGGATGCAACGGCAAGGATCACGCCAGAGGAACGCAATGGCGCTTGAGGGTTGCACCAAATCATTTCTTCAGATTCCAACCACGAGAATGCAACAAGGACACCATCCTCAAAGACCAAGACTGTCAATCAAAACTACGGACCCAGCCTTCGCTAGAAACGCTACCTGTGCACAAAGAAGGAACAGTGAGACGCCGCTACAATCGCAACGAGCCAGGACACTTTGCCATGATTGTCCCAAGAAGACAGCAGGAGTGACCCGATTCGCTTCAACCTAGGAACCACCCCAGCTAGGGCGCCCTCACGAGCCACACCCTGCACCGTGGTGAGAGGCCGAGTCAACCATGTCACTGCAGATACCTTTGCGAAATACTCTGGGACGTCGTCTTGGGTAAGTTACTTGTTAACTTTCGATGCACCTGCTTGATTTTGTTTGACTGCTGAGCTTCGCATTCGTTTGTTTCGCAAGGCTTTGCTACTAGAAATGATTTGAGGATTGCAAGACTTAAGTGCATGCTTTTAGTTCAAACCCTGGTTCAGAACTCCGAGCGAAAGTAGGATGTTAGGGGTGAGAATCTTGATAGGTGGAATAGAGTTCCTAGCAAACCTTATAATTTTGGAGACCAGGACCTTAGACGTCATATTGGGAATGGATTGGTTATCCAAACACAAGGCCGTATTGGATTGTGGACGAAGGACTATCTCGATTGAGAGCCCGTGTGGGAAGGAAGTGGAATTTCAAGCCACTTTGCAGTTAGAGATGGACGATTGATGGTTAACAGTACCAAGGCAATCGGCATAGAGGATGTCCCAAGTAGTGAATGAGTACCCGATGTTTTTCCCGAAGATCTACCCGGTATGCCGAGACAGGACATAGAGTTTGTGATAGAGCTTGTACAGTACAAAGACCGATAGCAAAGAGACCCTATCGGATGTCTACCGAGGAGTTGGTAGAGATGAAGAAGCTTGACTAGAAGAGTTAATGGAGAAAGGATTTATCGAGACCAAGTTAGTCGCCGTGGGGAGCACCAGTTTTGTTTGTCAAGAAGAAGGACGGGAGTTTCAGGATGTGCATTGACTACCGTGCACTCAATGAAGTCACCGTGAAGAATAAGTATCCGCTCCCCCGGATGGATGATTTGTTTGATCGGTTGAGAGGAGCCGGAGTTTTCTCCAAGATTGATGCGAGATCGGGATACCATCGATTGAAGATCCGATCGAGAAGATATTCCAAAGATCGCATTCTCGTCAAGATATGGACATTACGAGTTCTGATTATGTCCTTTGAAATTTAATGCGCCTTATTTCATGAATATGATGAATAAGGTGTTCATGGAATATTTGGACAAGTTTGTCGTCGTGTTCATAGACGATATCCTAATCTACTCCAAGACAGAGGATGAACATGCCGAACACTTAAGGCGAGTTTTGAAAAAGCTGAAGGAACAGCAACTTTTCGCCAAGTTCAGCAAGTGTGATTTTTGGAGGGACAAGGTGGAGTTTCTTGGACATGTAATGACCCATGAAGGAGTCGCCAGTAGATCCAAGTAAAGTAGAAGCTGTGTTACATCGGGAACAGCCAACGACTGTGACCCAGATTCTGAGTTTCCTTGGAATGGCAGGGGACTACCGCCGCTACATCGACGGCTTCTCGACAATTGCGAAACCTCTTACGCTATTGCTGAAGAAGGAAAAGAAGTTTGCATGGGCGCTTGAGAATGTGAGAAAGGATTTCGGGAGCTGAAGAAGCGATTGACGTCGCACCAGTGTTAGTTCTACGGATGTTGCTCAAAGCTTGATATTTATTGTGACGCATCGCGCCAAGGACTTGGATGTGTGCTGATGCGAGAATGGAAAGGTAAGTAAACTTATGCATCAAGGCGATTGAGGACGCATGAGGAAAATTATCCGACACATGACTTAGAGTTATTGCCGTAGTGCATGCTTTGAAGATATGGCGTCACTATCCGATTGGAAACAGATGTGAAGTATATACGGATCATAAGAGCCTTAAGTACATATTCACCCAGTCGGATCTGAATATGAGGCGAGAGGAGATGGTTAGAGTTGATAAAGGACTATAATGTTGGAATCCATTACCATCCGGAAGGCCAACGTAGTAGCCGATGCTCGAGTCGGAAAAGCCATACCGTGAGTACGTTGCTAGCCACAAGTCGAGGATGAGTTATGTGAGGATTTGAGAAAATGAAGATTGAGGTTGTACCTAGCGGATTCTTGGCCACATTAGAAGTAAAGCCTACCCTAGAGGATCGGATCCGAGAAGGGCGGAAGGATGATGACAAGATCCGTAGGATTAAGTCCATCAAGGAGGAAGGCAAGGCGAGAGGACTTCAAGTTGGATGAGCAAGGCACGTTGTGGATGAAGGATCGCATTTGTGTGCCTAACAAAAGGAGTTAAAGCAAGCGATTACGGAAGAAGCCCATGACTCAAGTACTCGATTCATCCTGAAGCGCCAAGATGTATCAGGATCTCAAGGAGAGATTACGGTGGCCGAGTATGAAACGTGAAGTTGTCGAGCATGTTGCCTTGTGCGATGTATGCCAGGAGAGTCAAGGCAATGCATCGTAGAGACCGAGCAGGATTGCCGCAACCGTGAAAATACGAGTGGAAGTGGGAGGAAATCGGAATGGATTTCATTACCGGTTTGCTTAGAAGACTCAAGGAGGTTATGACTCCATATGGGTTATAGTGGATCGCTTGACTAAAGTAGCCCATTTTATCCCGTGAAGACCACTTACTCGGGAGATAAATTAGCGAATTGTACATGATCGGGATTGTCTGCTTGCACGGAGTGCCAAAGAGGATTGTATCAGACAGAGGTACCCAATTTACCTCAAGGTTACGGAATAAGTTGCATGAAGCCATGGGAACCCGTTTGAACTTGATACGACTTATCATCCACAGACGGATGGAGCCAGGCCAGAAAGAGTCAACCAGATTCGGAGGATATGTTGAGAGCTTGTGCATTAGCTTATGCTACCTCTTGGGATAAGAGTTTGCCGTATGCCGAGTTCGATTACAACAATAGTTATCGAGGCTAGTTCTGAGATGTCACCTTTTGAGGCCTTTGTATGGTCGACCTGTCGGACTCCATTGAATTGGAATGAGACCGGAGAGAGCCGTGTCTATTGGACTGATAATATTCAATAGGCTGAAGAACAGATCGCTATGATTAGCGAGAGGTTGAAGATAGCCCATCTCGAGAAGAGTTATGCCGACAATCGTCGCGAGATTTGAGTTTTGAACGAAGACTTTGTTTACCTCGAGTTACGCCTCAGGGGGAGTTAAGAGGTTCCATGCCAAAGGGAAACTTGCACCCGTTATGTTGGACCATTTAAGATTTTGAGTCGCAGAGGCGGTTGCCTACCAATTTGGAGTTGCCGCATGATCGTTGGCGGGGAGTGCATGATGTATTCCATGTGTCCCAGTTGAAGAAGTGTCTCCGAGTTCTGAGGAGCAGACAGATTAGAATCAATTGAGTTGCAAGAGGATTTGACTTATAAGGAGTATCCCGTGAGGATTACGGACACAATGGATCGAGAAACTAGAAACAAGTCAACCCGTTTACTGTAGAGTTCGATGGAGCAACCATGAAGAAAGCGAAGCGACTTGGGAGCCAAGAGGATTTGAAGAAAGAGTTTCCAAACCTATTCTCAGTAGTGAGCCACGAATCTCTGGGACGAGATTCTATTAAGGGGGGAGGTTTGTAACACCCCAAAATTTTGCTTTTCTTAAATTCATGTGTGATTTGGCACTTTGGTGAATTTTTGGAATTTTCTGGAATTTATTTGGATTTATTTGGAATTTATTTGAATTTATTCCATGTTGAAATAATTAAAGAATTTAACTTTGCAAATAAAATTTTGTTGGAAATATTTTATTTGAGTCCAAAATGATCCAAAGTATTTTCCAGAATTTTTCTGAGTCTTTTGCTATTTTTAATGAATTAAATGAATTACTGGAAATTAATTTAAATATTAAATCGCTGGAAATTCAACTCGGGTCGAGTACTGTTCATCCGACCGAGTCGGAACCCGAGTCGGACTCGAGTCCGACCCGAGCCAGTTGACTCGATCAAACCAGCTCAAAACCCTAATCAATCCCAACCGTTGGATCAAGATCCAACGGCTGAGATCCGCCCGTACCGGTTCGAGCCGTATCCGGCCTGGATCCGATCGCGCCCGTGCGATCGTGGCCGTTGATCGTGCACGTGGGCGGTGTCGCGTCATCGTCTTCGGCGAGACCGGCCGGACTCGCGCCGCGCGCGCCGCCGTGTAGAGTTAGGTTTCCGCCCCGCACGAACGCCGAGGCTATTTAAAGCCCGAGTCACGCCGAGGTTGCCCTCATCCTTGCGCACCGTTCCCGAGCCATCTCGCCTGAGCCGCCGCTGCTTATTCGTCAAGGCGAGCTCGCCAGAAGTTGGAGGAAGTGACCGCGGGTTTTTTGCTCGGTCCGTAGTCGTCAGTCGTCTTCCGCCGAGAAGGAGCCAGATCCGGAATCCGTGACGAGACGCACCGAAGAGACCCTTCACTTGGCGAGCAACCCCAACGCTGCCGTCGGGCTCGTCGTCGTCTCCGTCTCCGATGGCTGTGCGCCGCCACGTCGCCATCGACCTCGCGAGCTCTGTGGACCGTCCGATCTTGATCATGCGGTTGAGGTGAGTTCACGTGTCCCCAACCCGATTGGATCTGGACCGTTGGATCAAGATCCAACGGTTCACAATTGCCACGTGCCGTAGTAGTGTTATTATAGGATTAGATCCGGACCGTCCGATCTAAATCGAGCGGCCCACGATCAACGAGTAGTTTCAACGCGTGTTAACCCTGGATCTAATCCGCGCCGCTGATTTTCAAACCAACGGCGTGATTGCGCCACGCGTGTCGGGAAGTTGGACCGACGCGTCGGGCCAGACGCGTGGCGTGGCCAGCGACACGCGGGCCCGCGTGTCGGCCGATCGCACCGTGGACGTCACCCATGGCGTCACTGTGGGTCCCACATGTCGACCGTGGTGAGTCCCCGCCGACGCCGATGACGCGTCACCCGAGTGGGCCCACATGTCGATCTCACGAGAAGTCGTGGACCGAGTCCACGGTAGACCCGGCCGGCGTGGACCAAGTCCATGGACCCGGTGACGTCGACCAACCAATCGAGAGGCTGCCACGTGTCCATGCTGACGCAATAATTAATTTCCTAAAAAGAAAATGATTTAATAAATCGGTTTAATAATTGATTTGAATTTAAAAACTTCAAACGCTTATAACTTTTGCGTTTCAACTCCGATTTGAGTGATACAAATTTCTAAAAAAGTATAAAATTAAGATATACCAAAATATGAATTTTAATAAATATTTTGACTAAAGTTTTCCTCTGTACAATTATTTAATTGATTATTTAAACTTTAAATAATCATAACTTTTATGCTTTAACTCCAAATTTGGCGATTCCTGTTTCTAAAAATCCAGAAAATTATGTTCTCTCTGTTTATTGATTTTATTTGGAGTTTTGGGATTTTTTTGCATATTGTTTATTTGTGTTTTGATATTTGCACGCTTACGAGTAGACGTTGAAGTCTGGGAAGGATTCGAAGGAGAAGTATTGACTCAGGATCCAACTCAAGACCAAGAGCAAGTACTTTTTGAAGGCAAGTTGTGCTTTGACCATGTTGATCCTATTTCGAAATCTATTTTGATTTAAACTATTGCATGCTAGATCAATTAGAAAGATACTTTGTTTAAACATGGGGGTTGGATAAATACCAATTTGCTGTATGACACCTTGATTATTTAAGTATGTGCCATGATCCCTTGTCACCCTAGTTGTGGATTACTAGTTGGACATTATTAAATCGCCAACATGGGTTTAGACCGTTGTAGTATCGCTTAGACACACTCGTGCTCATGACATGATTTTGGACAATCAAATGTTAATATTGACTTAATGATATATTGAACCTGTTTTGGAAAGGTATCATGTGATGTTGATGGCACGTGGTGCTTGGTAATCAACTGGGGTTTTGATAAACAGTAATCAGGTGGGCCAGTTGTGGCATTGGGGATGTTGATTTGGTTCTTCGGGTAGTCTTGCCCTGGTCACTCTAAGGACTTAACCTTGCAAGCCTTTGAACTGGGTCATACTTGCAACCACATGGCTGGAATGGGACGGCCCTAGTTGACTAAGTTGCTAAGGACTCGCTTGTGGAGCCTCAGGGTGTCAGTTACACCGTTTGTGTGATTGTACGGGGGAGCGTATCGTGGCTGTGGCCAGATACCCATCTAACGGTGTGTTGGTCCCATACTTCGCCTTGGCTAATGGTAGGGATGGTGTAGATCACGAACCGGAGTGGACCACCTGTGTTGTTTGAGGCTTAGAAAGGCTTTATTCTGGGAACTTCGCCTTTGTGGTGTTTGTTCGTATCTTGTGGGTAAAGTGCATAACCTCTGCAGAGTTTAGAATCTATTCGAATAGCCGTGTCCACGGTACTGGACAATGCTCGGGAATTACAGTCAAGGGTTAGATTTTCTCAAAAATAACTTTGGTTTGAAAGGTTGGTTTGGTTTAACAATGAAGATGATGGAAATGTGGTTTAGGATGGGGAAAATGTTTATTAAATTTCTTGAGAAGTTATTTATGCTTTACTTATTTCTACTCGCTTCGAATCTACTTATATTACTTGTCAAAGTCAAGCATCTGCAAATATACCTTAAGCTATTCCTTTGTACCAAGCCATGCATATAGTATATTAGCTTGCATTACGTGCATGACTTGCTTTGAGTACCAAGTACTCACCCTTGCCTCAACACAATACAGTTGAAGAGGAGACTACGCCACCGGAGGAGGAATTCCAAGAGGACCCGTCTACTTAGGGATGCGAGCCCGATCGGTTGCTGTGGTATCTTTGGATGGCGCCACGGTTATTTGATTTTCATTCTTTGTTATTTCTCTTTTAATAAGTTTCGCCTTGCGAGGCATATATTTGTAACTTGACCATAAGGTCAAGTAACCTGTTTGGTTATTTAAATAAAGTACTTTGATAATATCGATTGGTATGATTGTGATATTTACCGATGTTAAGACTGTGTGCACTAAGCGCGTTCCTGGACTAGTCTTTGAATACATAGAGGGTCGGATTTGCAAATTCGGAGTCCCGACAGCTGTGGCGATTCGGCTCCCTGGACCGCATTAACGCGATCGTGTCCGTTGATTTGAAATTCAACGGCCGCGATTAGATCCAGGGTTAACACGTTGAAACTACTCGATGATCGTGGGCCGTTCGATCTAGATCGGACGGTCCAGATCTAATCCTATAATAGCACTACTACGGCACGTGGCGATCGTGGGCCGTTGGATCTTGATCCAACGGTCGGATCTATCGGGTTTGAAAACACGTGAACTCACCTCAACCGCACGATCAAGATCGGACGGTGCACAGAGCTCGCGAGGTCGATGGCGACGCGGCGGAGCAAGGCCACCGGAGATGAGAACGACGACAGGCCCGACGGCGTTTCGGGGTCGCTCTGGCGAGATGAGTCCTCCCTTCGGGTGCGTCTCGTCACGGGGATTCCGGATCTGGGCTCCTTCTCGGCGGAAGACGACGGACGGCGGCGGAATCGGCGTTAAACCGCTGCGCAACAGGGTTCCAACTCCGGCGAGCTCGTACGGGCAAACGGCGACGGCTCAGGCGAGATGGCTTGGGGGAACGGGTGCGCACGGATGAGGGCAACCTCGGGGGCCGGTCCGGGCTTTAAATACGGCCTCGACGTGCGCGCAAATCGGAACCCTAGCCGTGTCCCGCTCGGTCACGGCGGAGCTCTCCGGCTCGGAGTCGGAGCGGAGACGATGACTGGGAGCCGTCCACGTGTCGCGATCAACGGCCACGATCGCACGGGCGCGATCGTGTCCGGGTCGGACGCGGCTCGAACCGGTACGGGCGGATCTCGGCCGTTGGATCCCGATCCAACGGTCGGGATCGCTTAGGTTGGGAGCCGGTTTGGTCGAGTCAATCGCTCGGTCGAACTCGAGTCCGACTTCGGGTTCGACTTCGGTCGGATGAAACGATGCTCGACCGAGTTGATTTTCCAGCGATTTAATATTTAAAATAATTCCCAATAATTCATTTAATTCATTAAAAATAGTAAAAGACTCAGAAAAATTCCAGAAAAATTCTGGAAAATATTTTGGAACATTTTGGACTCGAATAAAATATTTCCAACAAAATTTTATTTGCAAAATTAAATTCTTTAATTATTTCAAAATGGAATAAATTCAAATAAATTCCAAATAAATCCAAATAAATTCCAGAAAATTCCAAAAATTCATCAAAGTGCCAAATCACACATGAATTTAAGAAAAGCAAAATTTTGGGGTGTTACAAAATGCATGCCGAAATGAGCTTGGGGGCACATGAACACTATTCAGGGTGTCTGCCACGAGCTTTCTTTTCGTACTCGTTCTGGTGCGAACGTGACTTATGGTTCCGTTTGTGGTGTAGGTTTCACACCGACTCGGATGAGCCCAAATTGCTTGCTAAAATGAGCTATGGCAAACATGAAGCCATTCGGGTTGATTGACACTCAGCTTCATCTTATGCCTCGCTTTCATGTGAAAATCCATGCACCATATAGTCCTCGTCGCGGAGGAATGTTTCACACGATTCGGAAAGATTCAAAACACATGCCGAAATGCGCTTGGGCATATACGAAGTTCATTCGGCATGTTTGGAACAATGTTTCTCTTTGTGCACCATTACGATGCAGCGTGTAGTTTTACATTACAATTGTGCATGAATGTTTCGCTTCAAGTCGGACGTACTCGAAATGCTTCTTTGAAGCGGGCTAGGGCGGATGTGAAGACCATTCCGGAGTTTGACACCCGATTCGTTTCTGCATCGTTTTCATTCGAACGCAGCTTGCAGTACCCTTGTGACCCGTCGCGGAGGGATGTTTCGCACTCACTTGGGCGTATTCGAAATGAATGCGAATTGCGCTTGAAATGCACAAGCGAACATCGTAAGTTAATTCGGGTGTTTGGCACTCGGTTTCGTTCGTGCATCGCTTTCAATTCTTTCGGCTTAGGAACTCGTTGTTATGAATATTTCACGCCGACTCGGACGGATTCGAAATGCATGCCTAAATGAGTCACAACACATATGAATTGCATTCGACGTGTTTGGCACCCGGCTTCATTTCGTTCATCACTTTCGTTTCATGCCGCAATGTTTCATTTTGGCGTTCAAGGTTGCAGCGTGTGGGGTGCTTGCCATGATGTTCCATTCCGTGCATCATTTTCGACGAGTGTGGTGTTTGCCACAGTGTTTCATTTCATGCATAATTTCATTTTCATATGGCTGCCGCTGCAGTGCCCGTTCGGACCCGTCGTGTGGGGGATTCTTCCAGACATACTCGAACGGATTCGAAACAAATGATGAAAAGCGGTAGCAAACATGATAAGTTCTTTCGGGGCGTTTGGCACTCAGTTCAGTTTCGTGCATCGGTTCCGTTTGTATTCCGCTTGTATTACCCGTGGGAACCCGTCGTGGTAGAATGTTTGACACCGACTCGGACATGTTCGAAATGCATGCCAAACTGAGTTAAAGAACATATGAACTCCAATCGTTGTGTTTGGCACTCAATTTCATACCGCGCAACGTTTTCGAATGGGCGCCGCTTGTAGTATTCGTTCGTGGTCATCGTGGGGAAATGTTTCACAAGAACTCGGACGGACTCGAAATGCATGCCGAAAAGTGTGTAGGCGTATATGAAGTTCATTCGGCATGATTGGAACAAAGTTTCGTGTTGTGCACCGTTTTGGCATGTCTGGAACAATGTTTCTCTTTGTGCATCATTCTAGTACGCGTGTGGTTTACATTACAATTGTGCATGAATGTTTCGCTTCAAGTCGGACGTACTCGAAATGCTTGCTGAAACGGGATAGGGCACATGTGAAGCCCATTCCAGGAGTTTGACACCCAGTTTCGTTTCCTACATCGTTTTCATTCGGACGCAGCTTGCAGTACCCCTTGTGACCCGTCGCGGAGGGATGTTTCGCACTCACTCGGACATATTCGAAATGAATGCAGAATTGCGCTGAAATGCACAAGCGAACATTGTAAGTTAATTTCGAGTGTTTGGCACTGGGTTTCGTTTCGTGCATCGCTTTCAATTCTTTTAGCTTAAGAACTCGTCGTTGCGGAATATTTCACGCCGACTCGGACAGATTCGAAATGCATGCCTAAATGAGTCACAACACATAGGAATTGCCTTCGGCGTGTTTGGCACCCGGCTTCATTTCGTTCATCACTTTCGTTTGATGCCGCAATGTTTCATTTTGGCTTGTAAGGTTGCAGCGTGTGGGGTGCTTGCCACGATGTTCCATTCCGTGCACCATTTTCGACGTGTGTCCTGTTTGCCACAATGTTTCATTTCATATTCGAAATGCATGCCAAAATGAGTTAAAGCACATATGAACTCCAATCGTTGTGTTTGGCACTCAGTTTCATACCGCGCAACGTTTTCGAATGGGCGCCGCTTGTAGTATTCGTTCGTGCTCATCGTGGGGAAATGTTTCAAAAGAACTCGAAATGCATGCCGAAAAGTGTGTAGGCGTATATGAAGTTCATTCGGCATGATTGGAACAAAGTTTCGTGTTGTGCACCGTTTTGGTATGCGTGTAGTTTGCAGTACCATTAGGGACCCACCGTGCATGAATGTTTCGCATCGACTCGCACGTACTCGAAATGCTTGTTGAAATGGGATAGGGCATATATGAACTCCATCCGGGGAGTTTGACACCAATTTTTCTTTCGTGCATCGTTTTCGTCCGGACGCAGCTTGCAGTACACCTTGCGTCCCGTCGCGGAGGGATGTTCCACACTCATTTGGACGTATTCGAAATGAATGCAGAATTGTGCTGAAAGGCATGTAAAGTCCACTCGCGGAGTTTGGCCTACATTTTCCTTCCGTGCATCGTTTTGATACGCACGCAGCTCGCGATTCGCTGGCACCTATCGCTGAGAAATGTTTTACACCGACCCGGATGCAGCAGAAACGCATGCCGAAATGAGGTTGGGCACACATGAACTCTATTCAGGGTGTCTGCCACGAGCTTTCTTTTCGTACGCCTTCCGGTGCGAACGTGACTTATGGTTCCGTTTGTGGTGTAGGATTCACACCGACTCGGATATGCCCAAATGGCTTGCTAAAATGAGCTACGGCAAACATGAAGCCTATTCGGGTTGATTGACACTCAGCTTCATCTCATGCGTGGTTTACATTACCACTGTGCATGAATGTTTCGCTTCAAGTCGGACGTACTCGAAATGCTTTCTGAAATGGGCTAGGGCACATGTGAAGCCCATTCGGGGAGTTTGACACCCAGTTTTGTTGCCTGCATCGTTTTCATTCGGACGCAGCTTGCAGTACCCCTTGTGACCCGTCGCGGAGGGATGTTTCGCACTCACTCGGACGTATTCGAAATGAATGCAGAATTGCGCTGAAATGCACAAGCGAACATCGTAAGTTCATTCCGGGTGTTTGGCACTCGGTTTCGTTTCGTGCATCGCTTTCAATTCTTTCAGCTTAGTAACTCGTCGTTGCGGAATATTTCACGCCGACTCGGACGGGCTCGAAATGCATGGCTAAATGAGTCACAACACATATGAATTGCATTCGGCGTGTTTGGCACCCAACTTCATTTCGTGCCGCAATGTTTCATTTTGGCGTGCAAGGTTGCAGCGTGTGGGGTGCTTGCCACGATGTTCCATTCCGTGCATCATTTTCGGCGCGTGTGGTGTTTGCCACAATGTTTCTATTCGTGCATCCTTTTCATTTTTGTATGGCTGCCGCTGCTGTGCCCGTTCGGACCCGTCGTGGTGGATTCTTTCAGACATACTCGAACGGATTCGAAACAAATGATGAAAAGTGGTAGCAAACATGATAACTTCTTTCGGGGCGTTTGGCACTCAGTTCAGTTTCGTGCATCGGTTCCGTTTGTATTCTGCTTGTATTACCCGTGGGAACCCGTCGTGGTGGAATGTTTGACAACGACTCAGACATATTCGAAATGCATGCCAAAATGAGTTAAAGCACATATGAACTCCAATCGTTGTGTTGGCACTCAGTTTCATACCGCGCAACGTTTTCGAATGGGCGCCGCTTGTAATATTCGTTCGTGCTCATCGTGGGCAAATGTTTCACAAGAACTCGGACGGACTCGAAATGCAGGCCGAAAAGTGTGTGGGCGTATATGACGTTCATTCGGCATGATTGGAAAAAAGTTTCGTGTTGTGCACCGTTTTGGTATGCGTGTAGTTTGCAGTACCATTAGGGACCCGCCGTGTATGAATGTTTCGCATCGACTCGGACGTACTCGAAATGCTTGTTGAAATGGGATAGGGCACATATGAACTCCATCCGGGGAGTTTGACACCAATTTTCCTTTCGTGCATCGTTTTCGTCCGGACGCAGCTTGCAGTACACCTTGCGACCCGTCGCGGAGGGATGTTCCACACTCACTTGGATGTATTCGAAATGAATGCAGAATTGTGCTAAAAGGCATGTAAAGCCCACTCGCGGAATTTGGCCTACATTTTCCTTCCGTGCATCGTTTTGATACGCACGCAGCTCGCAGTACCCGTTGGCACCTATCGCTGAGAAATGTTTTACACCGACCCGGATGCAGCAGAAATGCATGCTGAAATGAGCTTGGGCACACATGAACTCTATTCACGGTGTCTGCCACGAGCTTTCTTTTCGTACTCGTTCTGGTGCGAACGTGACTTATGGTTCCGTTTGTGGTGTAGCTTTCACACCGACTCGGATGAGCCCAAATTTCTTGCTAAAATGAGCTACGGCAAACACGAAGCCCATTCGGGTTTATTGACACTCAGCTTCATCTTATGCGTCGTTTTCTTGTGAAAATCCATGCACCATACAGTCCTCGTCGCGGAGGAATGTTTCACACGACTCGAAAAGATTCAAAACGCATGCCGAAATGCGCTTGGGCATATACGAAGTTCATTCGGCATGTCTGGAACAATGTTTCTCTTTGTGCACCATTCTGGTACGCGTGTGGTGTACATTACCACTCTGCATGAATGTTTCGCTTCAAGTCGGACGTACTCGAAACGCTTGCTGAAACAGGCTAGGGCACATGTGAAGCCCATTCGGGGAGTTTGACACCCAGTTTCGTTTCCTGCATCGTTTTCATTCGGACGCAGCTTGCAGTAGCCCATGTGACCCGTCGTGGAGGGATGTTTCACACTCACTCGGACGTATTCGAAATGAATGCAGAATTGCGCTGAAATGCACAAGCGAACATCGTAAGTTAATTCCGGGTGTTTGGCACTCGGTTTCGTTTCGTGCATCGCTTTCAATTCTTTCAGCTTAGGAACTCGTCGTTGCGGAATATTTCACACCGACTCGGACGGATTCGAAATGCATGCCTAAATGAGTCACAACACATATGAATTGCATTCGGCGTGTTTGGCACCCGGCTTAGTTTCGTTCATCACTTTCGTTTCGTGCCGCAATGTTTCATTTTGGCGTGCAAGGTTGCAGCGTGTGGTGTGCTTGCCACGATGTTCCATTCCGTGCATCATTTTCGGCGCGTGTGGTGTTTGCCACAATGTTTTATTTCGTGCATTATTTTCATTTTCGTATGGCTGCTGTTGCAGTGCCCGTTCGGACCCGTCGTGGGGGATTCTTTAATACATACTCGAACGGATTCGAAACAAATGATGAAAAGCGGTAGCAAACATGATAACTTCTTTCGGGGCGTTTGGCACTCAGTTCAGTTTCGTGCATCGGTTCCATTTGTATTCTGCTTGTATTACCCGTGGGAACCCGTCGTGGTGGAATGTTTAACACCGACTCGGACATATTCGAAATGCATGCCAAAATGAGTTAAAGCACATATGAACTCCAATCGTTGTGTTTGGCACTCAGTTTCATACCGCGCAACGTTTTCGAATGGGCGCCGTTGTAATATTCGTTCGTGCTCATCGTGGGGAAATGTTTCACAAGGACTCGGACGGACTCGAAATGCATGCCGAAATGTGTGTGGGCGTATATGACGTTCATTCGGCATGATTGGAAAAAAATTTCGTATTGTGCACCGTTTTGGTATGCGTGTAGTTTGCAGTACCATTAGGGACCCGCCGTGCATGAATGTTTCGTATCGACTCGAACGTACTGTGATACTACGGGTTGGCATAACTTTAGAAAGTATGAATTCTGCAATTTGAACCCTACGGTATGGCGTTTTAGCGCGTTTCGGGCCTCTCCGGGGTCGTTTTGTGCCGTTTCCGGGTGATCGGGCCGTGGGGGAAACAATTTGGGCCGTCGATGGGATGAATTGGGCCCATGTGGGGGTGTGCTAGGGCAGCACACCTGCTGCCCCTTCCCCCATGCGCCCCCCATCTCTCCCCCTTTGAGACGCCACCCCCACCTCCTCTCCCCCATCTTCCCCAAATCTCCCCACCTCTCCTCCTTTGCAAAACCGCCCCTCCTCTCCACCCTTCTCCCCCTTGCGGTTGCGCCCTAGACCTTCCCCTCACTGCCACGTCGCGCTTTGGTGCTGTCCTCGCCGGTGGGAGGATCCGCGACGAGGAGGTCCGGTGGAAACGGCGCGTGGGAAGAGATCGGGTGGAGATCGCGTGGGGAAAAGTTCATCAAATTCGTGGTTCTTCAAGAAGGTAATGGGAAAACCCTTTGGGATTGATTAGATGCTATTGTAGTCGGGGATTTCTATGTTTTTAGATCAAGGGAGGTGCTGCCTTGGGGTAGAATTGATGAAAACTTGGATTGTATTCTCGTTCTGTTCGGGCAGATTGGGAACCCGAACTAGGGCAGGTGTTTTCGTGAACTTAGATTTGGAATCTGGTCGTACGGACGTGGAAGAAGTTGTAGGTAATTTAATTATTTTTCCGTGGACATAAAGAACGTTAAATTCCGATCATCCGTTTGGATGTTATGGCTGTTTTACCGAGCGCTGTCAAATCTGTGACGAGATTGAGACAGTTCGTGTTCAACGTTAGATTAAACAATTTTAGAGGCCGATTTGGTTTTTCCAAATAACTAGAAAAAGTTGGGAATTTTCCTAAGCTAAGTGAGGATGTACTTGTTTATTCAATTTGGAGTCCTAGAACAGAAGTTATGCCCATTGGAAGTCCGCTGTCCCGAAGGGACAGATTTGCTGTTTTCTGATTTTAGGAGTTGTAAGAGAAATCGGGGTAGTGGGATGTATGTGTGCTGTTTTGTGGACCCGATTTGAGTGTGTGGCACGTGTTTGCAGGTGGTGTGCCTTCGGGAGTGCCCTCAACCTCTCGTCACTCCGTTACTCGTGGTTGAAGGCAAGTGTGTTGCGTGGATTGTATGCTATACGTGTTGCTAAAATTGCTTGATAGTATTTGAAATAGATAACATGTTGTTTTGCCATGAATTACATGTTATAATTGATAGGATGCTCTTAGGCCATGATTTAAATGTTGTCGATGATATGGTGTCCTCATGCCATGATTAAAAATGCTTGTTGTTGATAAATGATTCACATGCCATGTTTTGAACGGTTACCGTCGATTGTTGAATACGGTCCTACATGTTGTGATGCCATGTGTTGATATACAATATTTCTATTTATGTATACGTTGCTGTCCATTTTGCATACATGGCATATTTTCATGGCCGGCCGGTGAGATAAGTCATAACTATTCCGGTAGGGTCGGTGAGAACAGTTATGACTAGTCCGGGGCTATTCTGTTGAGTAAGTCCTACATCGTGATTCCATCACCGAGGTGAATGGAAGCGAGTGATAGGCACCCTCCATCTTCGGGATGGAAGGGGGAAAAGGGTGCATGCCGACGGGTGTGCACTCAACCATACCGGTATGAGTATTCCAGGAGACATGTGCATTGCATTGCATGAATGATATACATAAATGAAGATGTTTATGAGATAATGATGAGAGTACTCATGAGATGCTCATGAGATGATTATCATGGTGTTTTAAAGGATGTATATAATGTTAAATATGATGTGTTGTGATATAACTGTGGAGACTGGAATTATGGTTTGTTGTCTTGCACCTTATTTTTCATTACATTACACCTTGCTGAGTGATGAACTCACGCTTGTGTTTTATGTTGTTTGTTTATTTAGGTACAATGAAATTGGCGCGCGGGAAGAGAATTTAGCTACACTTCCTCACATAGCACTCATAATCTAGATAATTCACCCATTTCTATAGAAACATGGCAATAAGTTATGTTGATTTTGGTGTATGGATATTATGTGTTGGTTTCCCTCATGTGTGTCATGTGGGTCTTTGGAGCGATTTGTTTTATCATCCTAGTCTTAGTAGATGCTTATTCCATGATTATCATTGCTTATTGTTATTCTAGTTGATTCTCATCTATTGTTTTCAATGCATATTGATATCTTGATTGATACATATATTGATATGATATTGTGATGTTCAAATTTATGCATAAACAAAAGAGATGCTGTCAAAATTTTCAATTATTCTAAACGATTACTTGCTGTAATTTACCTTAAACTATGGTATTAAATGTGTTATGGTCTATGTTTGGTGACAATCTGGGCTTAGTAAAAGCCGGGGTGTTACAGTTGGTATCAGAGCGTGCTGTAGGTCCCTGGAATGTGTATTTAGTGTCATACTATAGGTTCAACTAAAATATGAAGTGGGATAACCTAGAAACATGGCTTAGGTTTTACTTAAAACTTTGCCATAGGATAGCAACATTAAAACTTGTGTAAGTGGAATAATTAATTTAAAACTTGACACACTCTGTTGCACAGTAGGAATGGGTACGGGTATCGTTGCTTTACGCTTAAATGTTGTATTTAAGCTTTGATGTTGAATGTTACATTTGGTAATATATGTTGCTATGTTTATGAAAGAATTGATTGTGTTGATACATTTGAGATTATGTGGGTTGTGGTGCCGAAAGGGTTTCGGTCACCTTACATTGTTTGTAGTATTGTTGGGTTTGACGGTGTGGCAGTTAGTGCCATCACCGATGGACTTTAAACCTCCTGTTGGGAGAGTGCTTATCCTTTCTGTCGTAGATTGGGTAGTTGGTTGGAGTCGAGTAGTAGAGTTGTGGATCGACCCTCCGAATTTCCTTTGCCGTTTTGACGAACGGTTTTGGTTGGTTTTTGGTTGGGTGAAATAAAAGAAAAAGGGTTCGGTTTTGGATACTCACCGATAGTTCTTTTGGTGGTTTTGGTTTTGTCTTCTTTGGTTGAAGACAAAAGAAGAATTTAGGGTTGCGCCTCTTTTGGTCGCCTTGCCCTTTGGCCTTGATTTGTTGTTTGCCTTATAGAGAAACTTATAGATTGATTCTTGGGTTACCATTCTCCAATTTGAAAAGAAGTTATTGAAGTTTCGATGAAAAAAATCTAAGTCGCATGGATTTAGGTGTCAAGGTTTTGTCGGAAAGGATGTGGTTGATCGGTTGCTTTACGGAGAAAGTTTTCAATTTATTCTTGTGTTTGTCTTTCTCCGAGGTTTAAAAGAGTTATTGCGGTGTTGTGCCAGACCTTGTTGTTGGGGTCTAAGTGGTGTTTGATCGCAATGATGACTTGCTTGGGAATTCATCTTTGAAAAACCGTTTGTTTCGTGAAAGTTTGAAGTTTGGGGTTATGGCCTTATCTGAAGAAAAAAAAAGATTTGGTTAATCGCTTGGTTTTCCCTCTTGCAACCATCTTCCTTCGCGGAAGTTGTTGATCTCGAGAGTTGTGGAGTAGTTGCGTGTCGGCATTTGGGAATTTAAGAGTTGACTTCTCTTGTGATTTATGGTTGAGCTTTCCGGAAGGAAAGGTGTTTTGGGTGTTGTTCTTTTCTGGAGCAATTATAGTTTCCTTAAGAGTTGGGTGCGTGATTCACGCGGATGTTTAAAAAGTTAAGTGTATGACGAGAAGTTAGAGTTTTCGGATGATATGAGCTAGTGGTTCGGTTAAAGTGAATTTGTTGCTTGTTTAAAGATAAACTAAAATATAGTGTTGATAAGAGATAATTAAACGAGACGTTAGGTGATCCAAAGTGAAAGTTGATTAGTGGTGTGTGCAAAGTGATGCGGGTTATGGAATCTAATGGATGTTTTGAGATTAGTCAACATAGAATGTCTCGGTTGACGAACTTGTTATATCAAGAAGATGGTGTGAAATTCTGCCTATTGTAGCTGGTGGGTCAGTTAATATTGTGGGTCGACAATATGACTTAAAATACGTGTAATCAATTAATGAGGATATATGGAATGATTGTAGGAAAGGTTGAATTATTCTTGACAGATGTCTGTTTGGGATCCGTATTTATGAGGGATGTCTAGTGGAGATCGTGTCGCACGGTTAGTATTAATTATTGGTGGAATGAATTGGTGATATGGAATATGTGACTTAGGGATTATACCCAGGGTAATTGTTGATTACGCCGGAATAATTGTAAAGAGATGTGTGCTACGCTTGGGATAATAAGTTGCATGAATAATGGTTCGTCATGGTTAGTAGACCAAAAGAAGTTGTTGATATGCGTCTTATGTTGGATTAACTGATAAGTTAATTGTGCTGGAGTTGTGAGAACGTGGTTCTCCTTGTTGATTGTCATACGGTAGATGTGGTCTATGGTTTGTTGGTAATATAATCAATTATGGTTATACGAACAGTGAAAAGTGATTTTATTAAGAGCAGATGTTGTAGCTTGTGTGCAACAGTGTTGGACTTCTCGGGATTTGGGTGATTATGACATCCGTATTGGCTAAGAGTATTGGAATGCGAGTAATGGTGGGATTTGAGTCGAACTTTCTTTTGAAGGATTACGGATTCAAATGAATGTATAAATTTTCTAGGAGTGCATGCCTCTTTGTTTAGGCGTCTTGATTAGTGTGCAATAAAATCTCCCCTGATTAAGTGGCATTTTGTCAAGTTACAAACTTGACTCTGATGATTGGAAATATGGATGAAAGAGTAGTATTTGAAGTAACCGGCTTATGGGTTCCAAATGTGGTGTGGTATTGAACCATGCCAATCTTTGGATTTGGGCTAATCTGTTTAGTCTATGCTATGAGTATGGATTAACACCCAAAGCGTTGGAGTGGGCACACATGAACTCTATTCACGGTGTCTGCCATGAGCTTTCTTTTTGTACTCGTTCTGGTGCGAACGTGACTTATGGTTCCGTTTGTGGTGTAGGTTTCACACCGACTCGGATGAGCCCAAATTGCTTGCTAAAATGAGCTACGGCAAACACGAAGCCCATTCGGGTTTATTGACACTCAGCTTCATCTTATGCGTCGTTTTCTTGTGAAAATCCATGCACCATACAGTCCTCGTCGCGGAGGAATGTTTCACATGACTCGGAAAGATTCAAAACGCATGCCGAAATGCGCTTGGGCATATACGAAGTTCATTCGGCATGTGTGGAACAATGTTTCTCTTTGTGCACCATTCTGGTACGCGTGTGGTGTACATTACCACTCTGCATGAATGTTTCGCTTCAAGTCGGACGTACTCGAAACGCTTGCTGAAACGGGCTAGGGCACATGTGAAGCCCATTCGGGGAGTTTGACACCCAGTTTCGTTTCCTGCATCGTTTTCATTCGGACGCAGCTTGTAGTAGCCCATGTGACCCGTCGTGGAGGGATGTTTCGCACTCACTCGGACGTATTCGAAATGAATGCAGAATTGCGCTGAAATGCACAAGCGAACATCGTAAGTTAATTCCGGGTGTTTGGCACTCGGTTTCGTTTCGTGCATCGCTTTCAATTCTTTCAGCTTAGGAACTCGTCGTTGCGGAATATTTCACGCCGACTTGGACGGATTCGAAATGCATGCCTAAATGAGTCACAACATATATGAATTGCATTTGGCGTGTTTGGCACCCGGCTTCATTTCGTTCATCACTTTTGTTTCGTGCCGCAATGTTTCATTTTGGCGTGCAAGGTTGCAGCGTGTGGGGTGCTTGCCACGATGTTCCATTCCGTGCATCATTTTCGGCGCGTGTGGTGTTTGCCACAATGTTTCATTTCGTGCATCATTTTCATTTTCGTATGGCTACCGCTGCAGTGCCCGTTCGGACCCGTCGTGGGGGATTCTTTCAGACATACTCGAACGGATTCGAAACAAATGATGAAAAGCGGTAGCAAACATGATAACTTCTTTCGGAGCGTTTGGCACTCAGTTCAGTTTCGTGCATCGGTTCCGTTTGTATTCTGCTTGTATAACCCGTGGGAACCCGTCGTGGTGGAATGTTTGACACCATCTCGGACATATTCGAAATGCATGCCAAAATGAGTTAAAGCACATATGAACTCTAATCGTTGTGTTTGGCACTCAGTTTCATACCGCGCAACGTTTTCGAATGGGCGCCGCTTGTAATATTCGTTCGTGCTCATCGTGGGGAAATGTTTCACAAGAACTCGGACGGACTCGAAATGCATGCCGAAAAGTGTGTGGGCATATATGACGTTCATTCGGCATGATTGGAACAAAGTTTCGTGTTGTGCACCGTTTTGGTATGCGTGTAGTTTGCAGTACCATTAGGGACCCGCCGTGCATGAATGTTTCGCACCGACTCGGACGTACTCGAAATGCTTGTTGAAATGGGATAGGGCACATATGAACTCCATCCGAGAAGTTTGACACCAATTTTCCTTTCGTGCATTGTTTTCGTCCGGACGCAGCTTGCAGTACGCCTTGCGACCCGTCGCGGAGGGATGTTCCACACTCACTTGGATGTATTCGAAATGAATGCAGAATTGTGCTGAAAGGCATGTAAAGTCCACTCGCGGAGTTTGTCCTACATTTTCCTTCCGTGCATCGTTTTGATACGAACGCAGCTCGCAATACCCGTTGGCACCTATCGCTGAGAAATGTTTTACACTGACCCAGATGCAGCAGAAACGTATGCCGAAATGAGCTTGGGCACACATGAACTCTATTCAGGGTGTCTGCCACGAGCTTTCTTTTCGTACTCGTTCCGGTGCGAACGTGACTTATGTTTCCGTTTGTGGTGTAGGATTCACACCGACTCGGATGAGCCCAAACTGCTTGCTAAAATGAGCTACGGCAAACATGAAGCCCATTCGGGTTGATTGACACTCAGCTTCATCTTATGCGTCGTTTTCTTGTGAAAATCCATGCACCATACAGTCCTCGTCGCGGAGGAATGTTTCCCACGACTCGGAAAGATTCAAAACGCATGCCGAAATGCGCTTGGGCATATACGAAGTTCATTCGGCATGTTTGGAACAATGTTTCTCTTTGTGCACCATTCTGGTACGCGTGTGGTTTACATTACCACTGTGCATGAATGTTTCGCTTCAAGTCGGACGTACTCGAAATGCTTTCTGAAACGGGCTAGGGCACATGTGAAGCCCATTCGGGGAGTTTGATACCCAGTTTCATTGCCTGCATCGTTTTCATTCGGACGCAGCTTGCTACTCTTGTGACCCGTCGCGGAGGGATGTTTCGCACTCACTCGGACGTATTC
Organism: Rhipidocladum racemiflorum; assembly: GCA_036346355.1. Taxonomy (NCBI): domain Eukaryota; kingdom Viridiplantae; phylum Streptophyta; class Magnoliopsida; order Poales; family Poaceae; genus Rhipidocladum; species Rhipidocladum racemiflorum. The sequence goes on from CM070574.1 coordinate 58,342,963, forward strand.
AAAATGAATGCAGAATTGCGCTGAAATGCACAAGCGAACATCGTAAGTTAATTCCGGGTGTTTGGCACTCGGTTTCGTTTCGTGCATCGCTTTCAATTCCTTCAGCTTAGGAACTTGTCGTTGCGGAATATTTCACGAAGACTCGGATGGATTCGAAATGCATGCCTAAATGAGTCACAACACATATGAATTGCATTCGGCGTGTTTGGCACCCGGCTGCATTTCGCTCATCACTTTCGTTTCGTGCCGCAATGTTTCATTTTGGCTTGCAAGGTTGCAGCGTGTGGGGTGCTTGCCACGTTGTTCCATTCCGTGCATCATTTTCGGCGCGTGTGGTGTTTGCCACAATGTTTCATTTCGTGCATCATTTTCATTTTCGTATGGCTGCCGCTGCAGTGCCCGTTCGGACCCGTCGTGGGGGATTCTTTCAGACATACTCGAACGGATTCGAATCAAATGATGAAAAGCAGTAGCAAACATGATAACTTCTTTCGGGGCGTTTGGCACTCAGTTCAGTTTCGTGCATCGGTTCCGTTTGTATTCTGCTTGTATTACCCGTGGGAACCCGTCGTGGTGGAATGTTTGACACCGACTCGGACATATTCGAAATGCATGCCAAAATTAGTTAAAGCACATATGAACTCCAATCGTTGTGTTTGGCTTTTCGATTTCATACCGCGCAACGTTTTCGAATGGGCGCCGCTTGTAGTATTCGTTCGTGCTCATCGTGGGGAAATGTTTCACAAGAACTCGGACGGACTCGAAATGCATGCCGAAAAGTGTGTGGGCGTATATGACGTTCATTCGGCATGATTGGAACAAAGTTTCGTGTAGTGCACCGTTTTGGTATGCGTGTAGTTTGCAGTACCATTAGGGACCCGCCGTGCATGAATGTTTCGCATCGACTCGAACGTACTCGAAATGCTTGTTGAAATGGGATAGGGCACATATGAACTCCATCCGGGGAGTTTGACACCAATTTTCCTTTCGTGCATCGTTTTACGTGGGGCAGCGACTTGCAGTACAACTTGCGACCCGTCGCGGAGGGATGTTCCACACTCACTTGGATGTATTCGAAATGAATGCAGAATTGTGCTGAAAGGCATGTAAAGTCCACTCGCGGAGTTTGGCCTACATTTTCCTTCCGTGCATCGTTTTGATACGCACGCAGCTCGCAGTCCCCGTTGGCACCTATCGCTGAGAAATGTTTTACACCGACCTGGATGCAGCAGAAATGCATGTTGAAATGAGCTTGGGCACACATGAACTCTATTCACGGTGTCTGCCACGAGCTTTCTTTTCGTACTCATTCTGGTGCGAACGTGACTTATGATTCCGTTTGTGGTGTAGGTTTCACACCAACTCGGATGAGCCCAAATTGCTTGTTAAAATGAGCTACGGCAAACATGAAGCCCATTCGGGTTGATTGACACTCAGCTTCATCTTATGCGTCGTTTTCTTGTGAAAATCCATGCACCATACAGTTCTCGTCGCGGAGGAATGTTTCACACGACTCGGAAAGATTCAAAACGCATGCCGAAATGCGCTTGGGCATATACGAAGTTCATTCGGCATGTTTGGAACAATATTTCTCTTTGTGCACCATTCTGGTACGCATGTGGTTTACATTACCATTGTGCATGAATGTTTCGCTTCATGTTGGACGTACTCGAAATGCTTGCTGAAACGGGCTAGGGCACATGTGAAGCCCATTCGGGGAGTTTGACAGCCAGTTTCGTTTCCTGCATCGTTTTCATTCCGCAGCTTGCAGTACCCCTTGTGACCCGTCGCGGAGGGATGTTTCGCACTCACTCGGATGTATTCGAAATGAATGCAGAATTGCGCTGAAATGCACAAGCGAACATCGTAAGTTAATTCCGGGTGTTTGGCACTCGGTTTCGTTTAGTGCATCGCTTTCAATTCTTTCAGCTTAGGAACTCGTCGTTGCGGAATATTTCACGCCAACTCGGACGGATTCGAAATGCATGCCTAAATGAGTCACAACACATATGAATTGCATTCGGCTTGTTTGGCACCCGGTTTCATTTCGTTCATCACTTTCGTTTCGTGCCGCAATGTTTCATTTTGGCGTGCAAGGTTGCAGCGTGTTGGGTGCTTGCCACGATGTTCCATTCCGTGCACATTTTCGGCGCGTGTGGTGTTTGCCACAATGTTTCATTTCGTGCATCATTTTCATTTTCATATGGCTGCCGCTGCAGTGCCCGTTCGGACCCGTCGTGGGGGATTCTTCCAAACATACTCAAACGGATTGGAAACAAATGATGAAAAGCGCTAGTGATGGCGCCGTGATGGCACTGAGGGTGTCCCGATCTTTCGATGAGAAACACACGATCGATTTGTTGGAGTCGACTTTGACGATCCGACTACACCATACGACGACGATGCGCCTTAGCAATCGCTAAACGAACTCCGGCGGGTTATTGATCTTGCCGTAGGCACGATCAACCTGAACACAAGGTTCAATTCCTGCAAGCAACCGAAGAACTAGCAAGAACAATAGGATAAGCAATCTGAAATTGCGGATAAAAGTGGAGGTGAAACAAAGTGGAGTCTTATTGACGATCTTGACAAGGTGGCTGTCCCGCACAACTCGCAGCATCAAGTTTGTACTTGGCTAAACTAATCAAATAAAACCCAAAACCCTAAGGAGCCGATGTCTACCTATTTATGAAAGCTAGGGTCGTGGGAATCACGTCCAAAGCAGTAGGATACCAACTACAACTCTATTACAAGGCCCAAAGCCCAAGTCTTCTCGGTTTGGAAAAGTGATGCCAATTGTTTTGCAGATTCCCATCGACTCGAATGGAATTTGGGGATGGGGCCGGATCCGTTGGAAAGAGGACGTCGAAACCTTTCAAACCAGTACTCATAGACCCCAAACACCCTTGTGGATCAAAAGTTATGGTCGTTTTAAGTTGATGCTATCCCGGAGGCCGAATCCGAGTATAACTTGTGCACCGGAAGAATTGGCTTCATGCTTGACGTTTGGGAGTCCTTCTCCTTGGTTCCTAAGGACAATAAAATCATCACAAGGATTAAATAGCATTCCATTCATTAAATTATTTGTATGCAACCCGAGGAACGCATTCACCTGGTAATTGAATTGACGAGCGCGAGCTCGAGTAATTGGCCCTTGTATGACATTGTTGGTTTCCATTGGGTTTGTAGGTATGGCCGTATTCATGGTAGTGATGTCCTCATCATCCTCCCCTTCTTGCATTTGAGTCGTCCTCGACTCAAGTTCATTATCTTCTCCCAAGACTTAACCTACTCGGACTTTTGATCAAACGTCCGCGTAACTCCGGTATTTACCCGAAGTACGACAAAAGTCCGGAAAAGGGCCAAAATGGGATCTAAAGCACACGTGAAGCATGCTTTCAACCTTAGGGACCTTAAACGAGGCGAACTGAAGCGAAAAGCCAAGAACGGCTTTGGGCCCTCTAATTATTAAAATAAAATGCGAAGTGCTAAAATGCAAATCTAGCATTTTTAGCCACTGTTTTAGCCTCTAAGAAGACTAATGGTGAAGTCGATTCGTGCTCCGGAGCTCTAGGATTTTATTCAACCAATTGAGACCTAGAGCAGCAAAGTATGCTGCAAAATGGTCAAAACTAAACTCCGTATTTTTTTATCGGGGTTTCTACTAGCTAGAAAGCTATAGGGGCTATCCATTCGGTCATCGGACCTCTAGGATTTTTCGCAAATAGAGTGACCTAGAGCTGACAACTTTGTGTAGGATGCGACAAATTGAATTCTGACTCTTCTGATCGCGACTACGGCTATCAGAAGAGCTAATAGAATAAATCGATTCAAGCTACGGACTCCTAGTATTTTGTTATAACAATTAACAACTAATTAAATAAAATAAAATCCGGCTTATCGTAATTGAATTCGATTCTTCCGATAGCGGCTCTAGCTACGAAGTGCCCACAAAAATTACTATCCATGCTTTGCTCCACTAGAACTCGACAAATCGAAAACCTAGCATTAGGTTGCTAGATTTCGAAGGTGGTCAAATGCTAGGTTGATAGTAGAGTTAAATGGACCTAACGATGACTGAGTCTTGTTTCGAAGCACAATTGCCATGCGATGTTCCTAACACATGGTACCTAGACTTGACCTAGGCTAGGGTTTAGAAGAACTTGATGAAATGCGATGCTACGATGGGGATAGTCGTAGCAATGGCTAGAGGGAAGTCAGGGAGTTTAGAAATCAACCTAGAACTCAAAAACCCCATGCAAGCTCAAGGAAACATCCATGGGAGATGTTGGAATACTCACTTGAGAGGGTTCGGAAGGTGGGGAACGCGATGGTGGTGTCGATTCCGCCTCGAATCAAGTTTAGTCGGCCGATTCGCCCTCAAACTCCGGATTTGGGTGCTCCTTGCCTTCTTCTTCCTCTCTTTCTCCTTCTCCTTCTTTGCTTAGCACGTGAGGGAGGTGAGCAAAGGGAGTGGCTGTTGGTTTTGGGGGCAAGGAGGCAATAAAAGGGTATAAAGACACTATGCACTTACAAGGGGCATTATGGTCAAGTGACAAATCTTGAAGAATTAAACTTCCAAAGTTGATTTTTATTGATTCTAAGATATTTAGGAAGGTTTTTAGGTCAATTTAACACCTTTCCAACTCAATTTGCAATTACTCATGAGAGTGCAATTAATTTAGTCGGGTAGTCTAATGACCGCGATCAAATGGGAAATTGATTTTGAGCGAAGTTAAATAAGTTGTAGGGCTCTTTTTGATGCCAATCAAGTATACTCATCTCAAAATACAGAAATACTGTGATGCCTTAGAGCGTCAGAGCGATTCTAGGGTTCCTTTTCCTGGTTTTGTTTCGGGAGAGGAATGAAGGATTTGTCGGGGGATGAAATAATTGAAGTTTATCCGGCGTATTAATATTAAATTTGGAGTTGTCGGGCTAGAAACAGTGGACCGAGGAAAACCTGGGCTTGGGCTGCGAATCCCCTCCCCACCACTCTCTCTTTTCCCCTAGTGGGCCGGCCCACCATATAAAAGGGGTGTCCCCCCCCAAAAGCCCTAGGGCGCCCCCCTTCCTCCCCTAGCAGCCACACCACCCCTCCTCTTCCTCCCCTTGCGTGGTGGCTCAAGATCCACCGTGAAACACGAAGGAGCAAGCGAGAAGAGGTTCCGTGGAGGCGTGGAGGACGAGCAGATTTCCGTTTCGGGAATCGTCGCGCGTTTTTCGTGGGTTCTCAAGGGAGAACTCAAGGTAAAATTCCCAATCTTTTACCCCTGTTCTACCTAGGGATTAGGAGTGTATTAGATCTGGTGGTGAGTGATTTAGATGGATCTTGATGGGGGAGAAGGGTAGATGTTCACGTGGTGCTGTTTTTGGAAGGGGAGATTGTGCAGCGCGGATTGTTTCGCGTTGTACGTGGCATAGAAGATTTTTCCTGCAAAAACCTATAACTCGAAAGTTGTAGATAACGTCGAGATCTAGCTTCTGTAATTTTTTCAGAATTTTTGGGGCGTCGGTCTGAGAGTTATCGCTCTTGCAAGATGATGGACAGAATCTGGAAACAGATTTTGTCCACTGTGTTGGACGTTTGTTTAGGCATATTTAACAGTGGAATTGAAATTTGTGATCTTCACGAAAGTTGTAGATCTCATCAATATCTAGCTACTGTAATTTTTTTGTATTTTTATGATCTGTATAAAAAAAGATACGAAATTGTGAAGAGAGGGTGCTGCTGTTTGACCCGGACAGATTGGGGTTTTTGGCGCTTAAGAAGGGAACGGGGATTAGGAAGCGTGTGTTCGAGTTGTCTGATCATTTGTGATGTCGCTATGTACTGAAATAATACTTGTACAGGTGGTGCCCCTTCTGGACGCAACTAGGTTCGTCATCCACGTTGGTAAAGGCAAGTGGAAGTAGCGGTCTTGCTAAACTATAACTCGCTATTTGTTTCGTCTTCAATATAAACCTTAATTGCAGCACACCTACATGGTTTAACTACTTGTTTATGAGATTACAATATCCTATCCTGCATTGTGATGTGGTTGTTTGGCTTTTGAATCATGAGTAAGAATGAAGAAAGATGTTGTTTGCAAGATGAATTGTGGAGATATTCTATCTCAATGATGTTCGCATTCTATCCATGTTATTTGATGGTATGCAAGCATGTGAATTCAGAGTGGGAAGTTATGAATGTATTTATGCATGAAGCATTAACTGCATAATCATGCATTGGAAGTTTGTCGACGCCTTGTCTTGCGGCCGTTTACAACACCGTGTGTTCTGAGAAAGGGCACGGTGAGGAGGATCATGGCATAAGCATGTGCACAATCATATGCATTTTACTGAGGTTGTGTGGACTCTATAATGTGGTATTGTACATGAGGAATTTGGTATGCTAGTTTTACTTGTGGTTTGTGTTATTCGTTAGAAGTTGTTCCGCTTCTTGAGATTACCCAATCTCACCCTTGTTATTTTGTTGTTTTCAGGTAGTTCTCGCGAGTCGTAAGCTTGAAGGGTGGGCTTAGTAGCACAATCAACCCTCCGGGGTCATCACGAATCACATGGACTAGTGCATTTAATAATTCATTAGCTTGCTGAAATTTTATTAATCATAGACCTGTTGATGTCCTCTTTGGAGCTGTTTTACGTTTATGTTTGTTTTCTGGTTGATTTAGACTTGTTATCTCTAGTATTGATGCTTTTATGTTATTCCTGTTTATAATGGTTATTATGAATCTTGTTGTCGCTTCCGTTTTGTCCTAATTTTAGGAGAGATGCTGTCGAAATTTTCTTGTACGACAGTTTAGATTTGTAGGGTGTTACAAATACATAAGAGCAGTGTATTATTAAACAGTGCTTGAGTACAAATGTACAGTGATTCGAGTATAGAAATACCCGGGATATTACAGTCTACCCCCCTTACAAAAATCTCGTCCTCGAGATTGCTAATCCTCTCGAAGGAAGTCGGGTACTGATTGAATGTGATCTTCACGTTCCCACGTGGCTTCATCTTACGAATGGTTGCTCCACTTTGGACCTTGAGCATCTTGATTACCTCGATCGCGAGTATGACGCTCATTGTCTCGAGAATACGGAGTGGATACTCGATATGAAAGGTCAGGTTGCAAATCAAGATTGTCGATTGAGTAGCTTCGATGGAATCCAAGACTCTTCTTCATTGGGACACGTGGAACACATCGTGAACGTCCGATAGATGGGGTGGTAGCTCAAGCCGATAAGCTATGACACCAACCTTCACCAGAATCCGGAACGGACCGATGTATCGCGGGGCTAGCTTCCCGCGGACTTGGAATCTTCGAGTGCCGCGAAGTGGTGAGACTTTGAGGTAGACAAAGTCACCCACCTCAAAACTCAACTCGCGGCGACGGCGATCAGCGTAGCTCTTCTGGCGGGGCTGAGCTTCCTTGGCCCGGTCCCGAATCGGTGACTTGCCTTTCGGCTTCCTCAATTATGGCTGGCCCGAAGACTTGTCTTTCACCAACCTCGGACCAATAGAGTGGCGTTACGCACTTTACGCCATAAAGAGCCTCGAAGGGCTTACATCTCAAGGCCGACTTGGTATTTGTTGTTGTAGGAGAACTAAGCAAAAGGCAAGCATTTCTCCCACGACTTGTTGTAGCACGGCACACAAGCCCTTAGCATGTCTTCTAGGATCTGATTTGCCCTTTTCCGTCTGTCACCGGGTTTGGGGATGGTAAGCGATCTTGAATGATAGCTTAGTGCCAAGAATAGACTGCAAACTCTCCCAAAATCTGGAAGTGAGCTGCGAACCACGGTAAGAGACTATCACCTTTGGAACTCCATGGAGCCGAACAATATTACGCAAATAGAGCTCGCTAGCTTGGCTCAGAATAGGTGGTATGCCTTTGGGATGAAGTGTGATACCTTGGTCAGACGGTCAATGATCACCCAAATAGAATCGTGACCGGTGGGCGACCTCGGTAGACCAGTAATGAAGTCCATCCCAATCTCTTCCCACTTCCACTCGGAATCTCCAATGGCTGAAGCAATCCGGTGGCCTTTGATGTTCAGCTTTGACTCGCTTGCACACGCCGTGACCGAGCTACATGAGAAGCAATGTCCTTCTTCATACCTGGCCACGAAGCGCTATGGATGTCCTGGTACATCTTTGTACTACCAGGATGGATGGAAAGAGGAGAATCATGGGCTTCATCCAGAATTTTCCCTTTGATTTCTTCATTAGCGGGGACATAAATCGGCGCCCATGCATAACCAGCCCCTCGGCACTCTCGAGAACTCGGGAGGTGCACACTCTTCGGCTAGCTGGCTCTCGATCTCTATCACAGCATTGTCTTGGAGTTGAGCTTCCTGAATATGAGAATCAAGGGTAGGTTGTACGGCCAAAGCAGCAACATAGCCATAGACAACCACCACCAGTTGAGCTTCAAACCTCCTCGACTAATCAAGGTGGCCAATGACACCCAAGGCATTCACTGTGTGCAGCTTGTGATCGAGGGCATCTGCAACCACATTTGCCTTGCCAGGGTGGTAGTGAATCCTCAGATCATAATCTTTGATCAGCTCTAGCCATCTGCTGTCTCAAATTCAGATCTGGCTGGGAAAAGAAGTACTTCAAGCTTTTGTGGTCGATTATAGATCTCACATCTGTTCCCTATTAGATAATGTCGCCACAACTTGAGAGCATGAACAACATTTGCAAGCTCCAAATCATGTGTCGGATAATTGGCTTCATGAGGCTTCAAATGTCGAGAAGCATATGCAACCACTTTGCCCTCCTGCATCAACACACATCCAAGCCCAAGGCGGGATGCATCACAATAGACATCAAAGCTCTTGTGAATGTCGGGAAGGACCAGGCTAGTGCAGTGGTGAGTCTCTTCTTCAGCTCTGAAAACTGGACTCACAATCAGGCGACCACTCAAACTTCTTCTCCTTCTTGAGTAGCGCTGTCATGGGCTTAGTAGTCTTGGAGAAATTCTCGATGAACCGGTGATATTATCCGGCAAGACCGAGAAAGCTGCGAATCTCGGGGACATTGCGGGCTGCTCCCAGCGAGTACATCCTGTACCTTGCGTGGATCAGCTGCTACCCTACCCTCGACAAGACATGTCCCAAGAACTCCACCTTCTCAAGCCGAACTCGCACTTACTTGAACTTGGCGTCTGGTGATGCTCGCGAAGCTTGCCAAGCACCCTATGCAAGTGAAGTGCGTGCTCCTCTTCATCCTTAGAGTATATGAGAATGTCATCAATGAACACAACCACAAATCTATTAAGGAATTCCATGAAGACCTTGTTCATCAGATTCATGAAGGTGGCTGGTGCATTGGTGAGGCCAAATGAAACAATCAGATACTGCATGCAGGCCAGTAACGAGTAGTGAATGCAGTCTTCACAATATCCTCAGGCCGGATCTTGAGCTGAAAATAGCCGGATCTCAAGTCTACTTTGGAGAAGACTCGAGTTCCGCCCAACTGGTCAAACAAATCATCGATCCTAGGGAGAGGATACTTGTTCTTGACCGTGACCTCATTCAAAGACCGGTAGTCGACGCACATGCGAAGAGTACCGTCTTTCTTCTTCACAAAGAGCACTGGACTGCCCCAGGGAGAAGAACTGGGACGAATGAACCCCTTCTCCAACTGCTCCTTGAGCTGCTTCTTCAACTCAATCAGCTCATCAGAAGGCATCATGTACGGACGCTTAGAAACAGGTGAAGTGCCAGGCAAGAGATCAATAATGAACTCTAAATCACGATCTGGAGGCAAGCCTGGCAACTCATCAGGGAAGACATCAGGATACTCACAGACTATGGGCACCTGAGCTATCTCGGCACAGAAGAGCACTAAGCAAAGGCGCCTTCTTTGGGACAGAGAAAAGGTAACGGCAATGCCATCGAGTTGACTAATGAGATAGACCTTCTAGCATAATCAATGTCCCTGGTGCTTGGACAACCAGTCCATGCCCAAAATCACATCAAGACTCGACGTCTCAATGTTGATGAGATCACCCAAGAAACCTACCTCATTGATCTCAATTCTATCCCCTGGACTCACAAGCTAGTCAGTCAAAACAGATCCATTTGAACGGATCAACAATTGTCTGTCGAGGCGAGCAGAATGAACCCCATGCTTTGAGCAACAAAGTGCGAAGAAAGCGAAAGAATGCGTTGCTCGCAGTCAAACAAAACCAGGGTAGGCACGGAATGCCTGGATAACGTACCCAATACAACATCTGGAGCTGCTGCCGCCTCCTCTGCGGTAGCCACATTCAGCGACCGCGGCGAGCTGGCCGCTCGAGGAACCGGCGTCTGATTGTCCACCCCCACGCCCACCAGGTGACCGACTTCGGGACGGCCGGTGCACTGAGCTGTCTGGCCGCTGCCTGCGCCGGACATGTATTGGCGAAGTGGCCCTTCGACCACAGGTGTAACAGGTGATATGGCCATACGGGTTCTCGAGACCCCTGCTTTGCCGGGCGGCTAGGAGATCCTATGAACTGCAGGCGGGCGAGGAGGTAAGCCCTGGAATCTTCCGAGCCGGGCGGTCTTGAAGAGTGAGAGCCCGATCGAGTGAAGGGCCGGCTCTGGAAGGACCGCCATCGATCGACGCCGAGCCGCCCACTTGCGCTATGCGGCTCTCCATAGCTGCCCTCGTGCTCTCCTCGGCGCGAATGGCCTTATCCAACAACACCTGCATCTTTGGGATGTCTGAGCAATGAGCATGTGCTTGATCTCATCGGTGAGATGCTCCCTGAACAACGACACCTGCGGGCCTCTGTAGTCACCTCATCCTCAACATACCGAGACAAAGGCGGTTGAAGCGATGAAGATAATCCATGATGAAGCTGTTCCCTAGCGGAGGTTATAGAACTCCCGCTTCTTCATCTCGACCAGCCCCTCCGGGATATGAAAGGAGCGGAAGGCGATCTTGAACTCTGCCCATGTAACAACTCCGATCAAGAGCCGAACAGCCTTGAAGCTGCTTCCACCATGACGCTGGACCACGAAGGTAGTAGGAGGTGTACTGAACCTTCTCGTCATCGGTGCAGCCAACTAGCACCAGCTTGCTCTCCATGTCATCGAGCAGTCCTCGGCCTCCATAGGATCTGCCCATTTGTGGAGAAGTTCGGCGGTCGAGTTATTTGGAACTCGCATAACCGGGGCGATGTGGAAGCTGTGGGCTGCCAGGCGGCTGCTGCAGTGCCTGAACCGCTGAAGCATCATCTCCATCACCCTAGTCTGCCGCTCCATCATTGCCTCCATGGGGAAAGAGGAGGAGGTGGAGGAAGCTCTCCACTCTGGGCACGTCGCCGAGATCGAGCCTCACCTGCCCATCGCCAGGACCTGGGAGTGCCGAGTCCCCGCCTCGTGACTTCTGTCCACCAAAGATCATCAAGGCTGGGAGCGCACGCGTGACTCGCCTTCTTGGCGGCATCCTGATATGCACAGTGGAGTTAATTAATTGTGCAACACCGGTGCAAAATGCTTGATCCTAAAGGATGCAAAGAAACAATACAAACATTTCAAAAGCACTCATTAAAGTTGCATAAGATCCAAAACAAAAGCCAACTTAAAGAAACGACAAAACAATCCCTAATTACAAACACAGACATCTAACCTTAACCCATTTTGAGCTAAACCCGTGTTCCTTCTAATTCTTTTGAACAAGATAGAAGGAGGAATCAAATTTTGAAATGTGGATTAAGATTAGATTCCTTTTGAAGAGTAGATAAGTGAAAAGCTATAGAATGGACAAGAATAGCATTCTACACTTTCAAAATAGAGTTTTGTACTTCAAAATAAATTTTGAGAAGAAAAATCTGTTCCTAAGTCTAACGACTGTGCTAACTAAGTCTTCCTCAGTCAATGGCTCGATACCAACGCTGAGGGCCCCTTGTCCTATACCTGCATCAGACGCCGTCATCTGTAGCGTATAGCACCGTATAGCAACATGAAGCCTCGATATCAAAATCTGAACCCAAAAATTCGATCGACGGAATCGAACCCTTAGCTTCAGACTGCACTGTGACGCATCCGACATCGGTTCCCTGGATCAATAGCCCAAGATCGCGTACCAACAACACAAGTATCAACGCACAAACGAACTAAGTTAACTTAATTTACATAGCGGGCGTAAATCTTACAATATCCTACAAAGTAGATTACAAAAGAAAGAACGACAACGGAAACCAAAAGTGACATCAAACCGGCACGGCGAGCCCGAACACACCCTAAGGTAGCCGATGGAGGGAGGACTCACGGCCACAAAGACTCGGCAGAATCAAGCTCAAGATCACCCAGACATCATCACTGTACCTTCCTCTGTTGGAAAAAGGTTAGCAAAGAACGGTGAGTACATCGTATGTACTCGCAAGACTTTAGTGTATGCAAATATAAATTTAATGCAGGCTGATTCAATGAAAGGCTGCTACACTAAGTCAATTGCGAAAAGCAAGAGTTGACTAAATACATCGAAAAGTACTACATAATTTGAAAGTCAGCAGTTAGACTAAAACATATTTAATATATCTATATAAAATTTGAGCTTCTCAACTGCCGCCATCGATGATCGCAGATTGAGATAAGATTTGACATCCATATATGCATAAATCAACCAAGTGTTATATCCACACATCCATAGTTCCATCAAGTACCATATCAAACCACATGTAAATCCACCAAGTTTCATATCGATTCATATACTTTAGTTAGACTCAAATAGATTTTCATTTTCAAAACCAAACCAAACGTCTATACTTGAAACAAAAATCGAGTTAATTGCTCATGTCCGTGAGCACGGCTAATCGATCGATTTATTTTAAGACTCTGCAGAGTATGTACACTTTATCTCGCATAAACCAGACTTGCACCCTGTCATCCAGGGAACACGCGATACCAAAGGTACCCGTTGTACAAGCCCGAACACATTCTTTCCCATCGTTGAGGTTTTAGCCACACCTCAAAGACCGGTGACGATATCCACCACTATGGCGATAAGGAGCCAACCGCACACACAGCGCCACCTTCTCGTGACGGGCGGTAATCTGTAAGTCCGTGCCGCGGCCCTTATCCCATAGCAAGGCGTACACCGTTGTATCACCCGATGTGATATCGAAGCGATTCCATTGCTAAGACCAAGCGCACTCACGAAGGTGCAAACGGGCGGTCGTGGGGACACTCACACCGCGCTTGACTTGCTCATCACGGAAAAAGGTCCACACGGCCTACCAACAGCACGGCTAAACCCTCACACTTCAAGTACTCAATTGCGGCTGCCCCATCCGGCATGCGGCGGTTGCACGTAATGTCGACCGAATTATGGTTTCAAGGCTTCGGTCCTTATAGTTTTCTCCTAGTGACTCAAGCGGGGTACTCCACTTAACTCGTCAACCAATCGCCACCAATTTAACTAGCACATATTATACCTCCCGCTCGGTCTAATTACCAACTAGACACTTCACATTTTTACCAAATTACTTTCTCATGTCACATTTCTAAAACCACTTAAAAATGTCATAGTTGAAAATGTATGGTACAAGACTGCCATTGTAATCACTTCTATTGCAATGTCTAAGCATATGCAGTTACTAGTTCGTTTATACCCAAGTGACATTTATTAAGTTGTCTAACCTCTACTAGGGTTATCAATGTGTGGAAGGGAAATTAGATTAAGGAAAACCACCAATTAGGATTATATCTACCATTCCCACAAACTAGCGCTTTATTGAATTTAAACGATGCATATTAGTTTGAGAAATCAAAGTAAACATTGTGAAATATAGGATTCAAGATGGTCAAATGAGGTGCTTGCCTTGTTGTTGCACTTCGGTGATGTCCGGGGTGATGTTCGGGTCGTTCGAGGCGAAGCCCGACTCGCTAGCCTCTAATCGGTCAAAGCAACAAAAACGACAAAAAGAAATACAACTTAGCAAAAGAAGGATTTAAATGCACAAATGCCAACTAAACATCAAATAAGACCCACTTAAATATTTAAAGGAGAAAGAAATGAAGAAAACGAAGAAAATGTGAAACTATGACCTATTATGTCTATTTCGGCCGAACAAGTGCCAAAATGGATTAAAACGTGCAAAATGAAGTAAAACCCAACTAAACTTAGTGAAATACCTAAAAATAGGTATAACATACCTAATGGGACTTATTGGAACTTGTTTGAAGTTGAAATGATCAACCGGGAGGTAAAACGACGAAAACGGCGTATTCTTTACCTACGTGAATAAAAATACGTAAATTGAAGACAAATGCAATTAAATTTGCACGTGGAGCCTCAATATGGCCTCAGGTACATAACTAGGTGCTAAAATGCTCGAAAGATCGAAAAAAAAACCTTTCAGCCCTAAAAGCAACAAATTTGCCGAAACGGCCGAAAATGATCGTTTTGTCGGAAATCCGTTAAACGGCCAATTTTGCGGATTTTTGCGCAAAACAGGTTTCCGACAACGCAACAAGCTAAAGCAAGATATTTAGGACTTAGTTGGATCGGTTGCAAAGCAATTCCTAATGAAATTGACCAAAATTGAATCAAAATGAAAAACCGCGGAGTAATTACCGACAAAACCGTTTTGAGTCCGTATTGAGTCCAAACGCGATCGAATCCGCGTGTGGGTTCCCGATACGGGTTCGAACACTCAACACCTAACTAAAACGCTCGGTAGATTAGCAATTTGCATCGACCGCAAAAGCGGCCAAAACGATCAAAACGACTGCTAACGACAAAAAAGCGATCAAAACCGGCGGAAGGTCGTTTTGATCAAGAATATCGTGAAACTTCGCTCGACCCGCAGCTAGACACTTGGAGGTAATAATGACTTATCGGAGCCAATCACCGCCAAAATTGACTTAACCTACTCGGACTTTTGATCAAACGTCCGCGTAACTCCGGTATTTACCCGAAGTACGACAAAAGTCCGGAAAAGGGCCAAAATGGGATCTAAAGCACACGTGAAGCATGCTTTCAACCTTAGGGACCTTAAACGAGGCGAACTGAAGCGAAAAGCCAAGAACGGCTTTGGGCCCTGTAATTATTAAAATAAAATGCGAAGTGCTAAAATGCAAATCTAGCATTTTTAGCCACTATTTTAGCCTCTAAGAAGACTAATGGTGAAGTCGAATCGTGCTCCGGAGCTCTAGGATTTTATTCAACCAATTGAGACCTAGAGCAGCAAAGTATGCTGCAAAATGGTCAAAACTAAACTCCGTATTTTTTTTATCGGGGTTTCTACTAGCTAGAAAGCTATAGGGGCTATCCATTCGGTCATCGGACCTCTAGGATTTTTCGCAAATAGAGTGACCTAGAGCTGACAACTTTGTGTAGGGTGCGACAAATTGACTTCGACTCTTTCCGATCGCGACTACGGCTATCAGAAGAGCTAATAGAATCGTCGATTCAAGCTACGGACTCCTAGTATTTTGTGAAAACACTTAACACCTAATTAAATAAAATAAAATCCGGCTTATCAGAATTGAATTCCGATTCTTCTGATAGTGGCTCTAGCTACCAGAAGTGCCCACAAAAATTACTATCCATGCTTTGCTCCACTAGAACTCTGACAATTCGAAAACCTAGCATCAGGTTGCTAGATTTCGAAGGTGGTCAAATGCTAGGTTGATAGTAGAGTTAAATGGACCTAACGATGACCTGAGTCTTGTTTCTGAAGCACAATTGCCATGCGATGTTCCTAACACATGGTACCTAGACTTGACCTAGGCTAGGGTTTAGAAGAACTTGATGAAATGCGATGCTACGATGGGGATAGTCGTAGCAATGGCTAGAGGGAAGTCCCGGGAGTTTAGAAATCAACCTAGAACTCAAAAACCCCATGCAAGCTCAAGGAAACATCCATGGGAGATGTTGGAATACTCACTTGAGAGGGTTCAGAAGGTGGGGAACGCGATGGTGGTGTCGATTCCCGCCTCCGGATCAAGTTTCGTCGATTCGCCCTCAAACTCCGGATTTGGGTGCTCCTTGCCTTCTTCTTCCTCTCTTTCTCCTTCTCCTTCTTTGCTTAGCACGTGAGGGAGGTGAGCAAAGGGAGTGGCTGTTGGTTTTGGGGGCAAGGAGGCAATAAAAGGGTATAAAGACACTATGCACTTACAAGGGGCATTATGGTCAAGTGACAAATCTTGAAGAATTAAACTTCCAAAGTTGATTTTTATTGATTCTAAGATATTTAGGAAGGTTTTTAGGTCAATTTAACACCTTTCCAACTCAATTTGCAATTACTCATGAGAGTGCAATTAATTTAGTCGGGTAGTCTAATGACCGCGATCAAATGGGAAATTGATTTTGAGCGAAGTTAAATAAGTTGTAGGGCTCTTTTTGATGCCAATCAAGTATACTCATCTCAAAATACAGAAATACATAAGAGCAGTGTATTATTAAACAGTGCTTGAGTACAAATGTACAGTGATTCGAGTATAGAAATACCCGGGATATTACATGACCCGTCGCGCAGGGATGTTTCGCACTCACTCGGACGTATTCGAAATGAATGCAGAATTGCGCTGAAATGCACAAGCGAACATCGTAAGTTAATTCCGGGTGTTTGGCACTCGGTTTCGTTACGTGCATCGCTTTCAATTCTTTTAGCTTAGGAACTCGCTGCTATGAATATTTCACGCCGACTCGGACGGATTCGAAATGCATGCCTAAATGAGTCACAACACATATGAATTGCATTCGGCGTGTTTGGCACCCGGCTTCATTTCGTTCATCACTTTCATTTCGTGCCGCAATGTTTCATTTTGGCGTGAAAGGTTGCAGCGTGTGGGGTGCTTGCCTCGATGTTCCATTCCGTGCATCATTTTCGGCGCGTGTGGTGTTTGCCACAATGTTTCATTTCGTGCATCGTTTTCATTTTCAGATATCGCCGCAGCGTCTGCTCGCACTGGCCGTGGGGGATTCTTTCAGAAATACTCGAATGGATTCGAAACAAATGATGAAAAGCGGTAGCAAACATGATAACTTCTTTCAGGGCGTTTGGCACTCAGTTCAGTTTCGTGCATCGGTTCCGTTTGTATTCTGCTTGTATTACCCGTGGGAACCCGTCGTGGTGGAATGTTTGACACTGACTCGGACATATTCGAAATGCATGCCAAAATGAGTTAAAGCACATATGAACTCCAATCGTTGTGTTTGGCACTCAGTTTCATACCGCGCAACGTTTTCGAATGGGCGCCGCTTGTAGTATTCGTTCGTGCTCATCGTGGGGAAATGTTTCACAAGAACTCGGACGGACTCGAAATGCATGCCGAAAAGTGTGTGGGCGTATATGAAGTTCATTCGGCATGATTGGAACAAAGTTTCATTTTGTGCACCGTTTTGGTATGCGTGTAGTTTGCAGTACCATTATGGACCCGCCGTGCATGAATGTTTCGCATCGACTTGAACGTACTCGAAATGCTTGTTGAAATGGGATAGGGCATATATGAACTCCATCCGGGGAGGTTGACACCAATTTTCCTTTCGTGCATCGTTTTCGTCCGGACGCAGCTTGCAGTACACCTTGCGACTCGTCGCGGAGGGATGTTCCACACTCACTTGGACGTATTCGAAATGAATGCAGAATTATGCTGAAAGGCATGTAAAGTCCACTCGCGGAGTTTGGCCTACATTTTCCTTCTGTGCTTCGTTTTGATACGCACGCAGCTCGCAGTACCCGTTTGCACCTATCGCTGAGAAATGTTTTACACCGACCCGGATACAGCAGAAACGCAAGCCGAAATGAGCTTGGGCACACATGAACTCTATTCAGGGTGTCTGCCACGAGCTTTCTTTTCATACTCGTTCTGGTGCGAACGTGACTTATGGTTCCGTTTGTGGTGTAGGTTTCACACTGACTCGGATGAGCCCAAATTGCTTGCTAAAATGAGCTACGGCAAACATGAAGCCCATTCGGGTTGATTGACACTCAGCTTCATCTTATGCGTCGTTTTCTTGTGAAAATCCAAGCACCATACAGTCCTCGTCGCGGAGGAATGTTTCACACGACTTGGAAAGATTCAAAACGCATGCCGAAATGCGCTTCGGCATATACGAAGTTCATTCGGCATGTTTGGTGTTATGTTTCTCTTTGTGCACCATTCTGGTACGCATGTGGTTTACATTATCATTGTGCATGAATGTTTCGCTTCAAGTCGGACGTACTCAAAACGCTTGCTGAAACGGGCTAGGGCACATGTGAAGCACGTTTGATCGTTTGGAGTAATATTTGGTCTGGATTCCATCCTAGTTCACCAGAGAAATGGAACGATTTGCGCAATCAATATGTCCTTGATTTTGAGACAACCAATCCATTCCAAGGATAACATTGAGTCCAGGGGTATCAATCTGAATCAGATTTCCCAAAAATAGAACTTCATTGATTACTATGGGTACTCTAAGGCATATGCGCTCAGCTCGCATAACCGAACCAGGAGAATAGACTAACATTGGATTTCGCAATCTGTTAGTCTCAACCTTATGTTCCGTAACAAACCTTGAAGAAATGAAAGAATGCGAAGCGCCCGAATCAAATAAAACCAAAGTGGGTACTGAGTGTATGAAAAACATACCAACTACCACATCTGGAGCATTACTGGCCTCCTCCGCGGTCACTAGGTTAAGTCGACCACGGGCTTGACTCGGGGCTACCTTTTGGCTAGAACGCCCTCCTAAGTGTCCCCCGCACCCGGTTGCAGAACCTTGTGGGCGAATCGGACCACTTGGAACTTGAGGTCGAGCAGCAACAGGACGCTTGCTCGGACAAACAGTAGAGATATGTCCCTTCTCACCGCAAGCATAGCAGGTGAGTGCGCCATCCTGCCCCGCTTCCACGAGTCTGTCCTCTGCGGCCAGAAGATTGAGCCGCAGACAGCACAGGTTGGGGAAAGTTCTTCTGAGATCGTGGAGGCGGCGATGCCACGGACTGAGCACTAACCGTTTGCCCAGAACACGGTCTCGAAGTACCGGCACCGGCAGATTTCCGAGCCATCCACATACGCTTCCGGCTCTCCAAAACTGCCTTGCCGCTGTCCTCAACACAAATCGCCTTGTCCACAAGCACTTGCAAATTGGGGATGTCAAGTGGTGCGAGTGAATGACGAATCTCCTCGTTGAGATGTTGACGAAACAAGGAGACTTTTCGGGTTTCACTCGGGACCTCATCTGCCACATATCGAACCAGATAATTGAACTTATGCAGATAGTCCATCACTGACATAGACCCCTGACGAAGATCATAGAACTCTCGTTTCTTTATCTCCATCGGACTAGCAGGAATGTGCACTGCACGAAAGGCTCCTTTAAATTCCTCCCAAGTCATGACCTGACCAGGTGGGCGAATTGCCTTAACACTACCCCACCAAGCTGCTGCTGCGCCTTGGAGATAGTGAGCAGCCAGATTGAACCTTCTCCTCATCAGTACACCTCACGAGGTCAAGTTTATCTTCAACATCGCGAAGCCAATCGCTCAAGGCCGTGAGGATCGGTCGCAGATGAGAAGTTTGGCGGCGAGTTCACTGGAACTCGGCCAACCTCGATTGGGGTTGCATTGCTGCCAAACCACTATAAGCGCCGCACCAAGATTCTTGGAATTCTGCACCAACCGCTCCAACAAGCGGTCTGCATAACAAAAACTTGGGCCATTGACGGAGGTGGAGGTAATTCTTCACTTTGGGCGCCGTGGATGACTAAGCGATGCCTCCCGATTATTTATCGCTCATTAGAGTGATGACATCCTTGGCTACGGGATCTGGCCAAAGGTGGATCATGACGCCCGGATTCGGTATTGCCACACCGGTTCTTGGCTAATCCGAGCAACACCCCGGCCATCATCGAACGATCAACCCGTCTCTTCGGCGGCATCCTGTTGACACGAAGACTTAGAGACAGGTATCACAAGAGCCCATCGAAGAACGCGGGAATTTTGAACCACAATTGCGAAACTCAAGCACAACCCATCACATAGCAACACAAAATTTAAAGTATGCATCACAGTGAAAGGATTGCAAGGCGATAGATTTACAGATGATAACTTAGCACGTCTCTTCGCGCTACAGAGGGGGTTATTTACAGCATCACCAACGTCAACTACCGCCGCCCACGAGAATAACTACAACAAAAGACTTCTTCTACCAGCTCGTAATTACAACAAAAGCGAGCTGTAGGTCCAACTACCTATTAGGATAGGGATCTAATCCTAGACACGACCACCATTCATGGCAGGGACATCTGAGGTGCCTGGGGCTACGTAATAGCAATCGACTCGCAGGGAACATCAACTCGCACTCGCGTCCACCAAATAGCGAGGTTACGCCCTGGCATGGCAATCGCGAAGCACTAGGGCGCAGCGAAACACGGCGACTGCTGCTACCTCGAACAAACATACAGGCACTGCGAGAGACCCGACGATAAGATCCATAAGGACGGGGTAACTCCTCAATAGGCTCGAGGTCATCATTCTCCCCATAGATCATCCCAAAGAGTGAAGAAACCATAGCTAACCAAGGGCGCCATGTTACTCTCTAACTCAGAGATACGGCGTCGAGCAAGCAACAGTTCTTCACGGAGACGAAGCAGATATCGATCAAGGGATCTTACTAGCCTAGTCTGCCAAACCTGCACAGGATCCAACTGTGGATAATCTAGCACATACAGGTTCTCTTGGCTGTCCGGCTCACGAGAGGGACAAACAGGATACAACTGAGCCATTTTCGGTACGTCAAAGCGAAGCCTCAAAATTGCAATGTATGCTCCATCGAGTAGAGCTGCAAGAGGACTTAGCGCTGTACCATGATACTGACGGGTTTGTTCTCCTGCGTGGCGTCCGCGAATAGAAACTTCAGCCACATACAGGGAGGAAGCGGGACTAAGTCCAGCACGTGAGATCAAATACCCTGGCGGCTCAGGAAAGCCAGCACGCTGCATCATCTCCCAGAGGGTAGCCTGAACTGAGCCCCCTAGAATCGCAGTTGTGAAATAGCAGGGTTCCCAACGTCCAGACATCTAAGATTAAGAAGGGAAACAGATTAGTATCATCCTCAACAAACGGAAATTCGAAATAAACAAAAATTAAATAAACGAAAGGAAAATAACCCAACAACGAACAAATAAAAGAAACTCACGATCTTAAACCTTATCCTTATCCTTATCATTACTCAATTCTTAAATATCTTTCGAAGTGGATAAGCTTCCCAAATGATTCTAACTTAAATTTCGAATAGGATTGGAAAAAAAAATAGGTCGAACCAAATACCCCATTTGCCCTGGAAATCTGACTTTGAAAGCCGAGATAAGAGGAAAATTTCATTTGAAGCTCAAAACCAGAAAAGGTGCTACAGAAAAGAAAAGATCAGCATTCTATGTTTTCACAATTAAGAAGTGCATATTCAAATAACCTTTAAAGGGAGAAGACTCTTCCTTAATCCTATCAAATACAAACCTTTGCTCTGATACCACTCCTTGTGGGGGCTCCCGTCCTGGTACAGTGATACTCCATTACTGTTGCGTGGGCCTGGTTAATCACGCAACCCGTAACGTAACGATCACGGCATCACGACAGACTCAGATTGAAATCACTTGGCTAGCACGATACTCGAATGAGGTCACATGCTACCCAATTGGTTCCAATTTGAGCTTCCCGCAACCATGTGATAACCACTAGTCCCTGGATCAAGAGGGCTAGCGCCACATGTTGAGAAGGGAGAGTCTCATCCAAACGAACGTAGTACAAGGGCAGAGGTAATATATTACAACGGTAGATAATAATATTACAACTTGTTCCTGTTTACAAAATGCCGATTGGCTTAAAGTAAATCAAGAGAAAAACATCGAGAAAAAGTAAAGCGCCGCGTGTGCCTCCATTCCTCAGTAACCAAGCGAGCAACTAGCTCCACTAGCCGTCAAACGCACCACCCACGCCCGGGTCATCAACTCCTGGTCACCTTCTTCCTCACTGCATCTTCCGCTCCTCACGCAAATTTTCAGAGCAAACGGTGAGTACACGTATGTACTCGCAAGACTTTATTGTTTACAAGTATAATAATAATGCAGGTTGAACAATGAAGATGGTTGCTACTCTAGTTCGGGCTTTTGCATGAAGTCGGGTTATTTGCAATAGACTAATAGATTGGAATATCAGACTGCTTATAAAACATTTAGTAAATGAGAGTACAACAATACATAAGGTAATTGTACATTTCATTCAACATCCAAATTCCTCCAACATATCCAACACCACCATCACATGGCAACAGGAATCATTTCCTTCAACATAACCAACACCATCATCACATGGCATCAAGAATCACCACCAGCTTGATCAAATCACCAAACCAACCAATCTTTGAGTTCAACGACTCAACATTTGCATAACACAGCCCATCGTTTAAAAGATCTACCGAAATTTAATCCTTTTCAGAAATCAAAACCAAAATTACTATACTTGACAGAAATACCCAAGATGCTCGTGGACCGTGAGCACAATTTAATCGATTAGTTTGTTTAATCTCTGCAGAGAATGCACACTTTACCCACACGACTCATTCTAGCAATCATGTCAACCATGCCACGCGATACATACCGTATCCGCTTTGCTAGATTGTGACGAAACTTTTCCAATTGTCGGCATTTAGCCTTGCGTCAGCCCCGGCGATGTGCGCTCTTTGCTTTGGGTGGGGGCTCCACTCACCCACACCCACACAGAGTACCCCCGGGCCAGGCGAGAGTACCCCCCTAAAATTAGGGTGGTTGGGTACCGTACACTCCAAACCTGATTCACCCACACGGATCCAACGATGGCTAACAGCCCATCGTGCCTTTTACCCTCAGCAAAGCATCCACCGTTGTTTCACGAAAGCCTCCAACACCTGCGCGTGGTGAGGGAGTATTCTAAGCAATACCAGCACGTCGGCATTGCCCAACTACTTCGACCTGCCACGGCGCAAGATCAAATTCCAACTCCTGTACTAGCTTTAGGCTATCCCATACTAGCACATGTGGTTGTACGAAAGGACTTGGTTAAAAACGTCAAGTTCAGTCCTTAGGTTTGCATAGACGAGATCTCCCATCATCCGTCCGGCATAAATCACCATACACCTTTTCCTTTTTCATCTTTTTCCAACATAGCCTCTATTTTTCCAAAAACCATCATTTCCGAAATCCTAATAACGTATCGAAAATCTTTGATTGACTGAGTCCACCGATCATTATTCAATCAGTCCAAAGCTGGGCTAAGCATATGCAACTATTAGACTTATATTCCCTGGCGACACTTATTATAGCGTCTACCCTTAAACTAGGGTTACTCAAGGATTTTAGGGTAACAACGAGATTGAGATAAGCCATCCAACCTTTAGGGTAACTACCTATCCCCACCATTTAAATATTTGTAATAATCATATGCATGCGCAATAGTTTTGCGAATCATCAAATACATTTGCAATTATAGGAGCAATATGATCAAAGGGGTGCTTGCTCGCTTGCTCGAAGTTTTGCGTGTCCTCTCGATCGAAGTCCTGATCCTCGCCAACCGCCTCCCGAGGCATCAACGCCTAAACGAAAGCGACAAAAGAAATAACGAGGAAACGATTAAGATCCAATGAGAACAAGGCAAAAAGGCTCAAAGAAGCGGACAACAACTAATAAGCGAACACGAGAGAGACAACTCAACGAAAATCAAAACTTGAATTGAGACCGCAAAGACCGGTGTACAAACTCCCAGAGTGCCGCTTACAGCCGCAGCAAGATCGGCCGCAAGGGTCGGTAGTGCCATGACGCTACGAAACCCAAAAGAGACCCTCTCTGGAAAATAACTACCGGCGTTGCGGGAGCGGTAGTGCCGGCCCGAACCCGGCAGTACCGGCCGCAAGGGTCGGTAGTGCCGGCCTGAGCGGCAGTACCGGACTTACCACGTCGGTAGTGCCAGCCACAGGTCGACTGAATTTTCCAGAAAAAGGATTTTCGCACAAACGACTTCGGAACTCCGCGACGATTGCATGGATGGGTTCTCGGAGGTGACAAGGACCCATTTTATGCAGACCACACGTGGTTCCGACCTCGTTTGGCTTACATCCTAATCCGAGAAACTCTAGAGTCCTAATTTACGCTAAATTCCGACTTTCACCCCGAATCGAATTCAAACCCGATTCCTTTCGCGAAACTCAGACTTTAACGACGTCGAATACGTTCAAGGGTCCTTTTCCTAGCTTTTGGAACTAGGGTTCCAAAGTTTAATTCCAAAAGCTACGAAAATGACATTTAACCTAATCTATCCGATAAAAACGTATTTAGGGTTTCAAATCTCGCCAGACTAACGAGAACTCTTGCACCTAACCTAGGTTTAGAAACTCAGCTAACAAAAGTTGAGCACTACAACTTGGTTTTCTAGGGTTTTAGCTAAAAGAAAAGTTGATAGAAAAGGAGAAAAGTACAAGATCAAGCTCAAGTCAACCCAGATCTGACTGAAACTTGCTTCACTCACCACAGATTGCTGCTAGGGTTTTGAAAAGTGACGATCTCCTCCGTGGCTTGCTTCACCTTGAGCTCAAGAACAGCGGAGAGAGAGTTTTAGGGAGAGGAAGAGCTTGAGAGAGAGGGAGAGAGCTCCATGGGAGAGAGAGCTAGAGAGGGAGAGCTAGAGGGTGAGAGGGAGAGTGAGAGGGAGTGAAGTGAGGGAGAGAGTTGGCTGGGGGAGGAGAACCCTCTAGAAAAACGTGGAGGTGGCTAGGGCAACCGGTCAGCCATGGGCGCCCTGCCCCCCTGCCCGAACCCCTCGGCCGGCAGTACCGGCCAGGGCCGGCGGTACTGCCGCCCAAGGCAGGAAAACCCCAAAAACCCCCGAAAAACTCCGAAACTCAAAAACCCTTCCCGGAAACCTCTAGGATAGACTCTAGGATAACTAGAGAAGGTTCGGAAACTACGGTTGCTCGGAAATTCTAACCGTACACGAAACGAGATTTTGGAGCAAAAACTAAAACGAAACAGATTGGGCAAACAAATCCAAACACAATTAACTCCAAATAGAATTTCCAAATAACTCACAAAGGATAATTAATATATATATATATATTTTAAAAAAGACAAGTTCAAACTCAGGATGTTACAGACGAGCTGGTGGCGGCGGGTCTAACGGGGAGCATGGTCGTCCGGGACTTTATTTCCCGGAGGATTAGCCCTCTGCGCCGTCGCGTCCGCCCGGCCTGGCAGTACCTGGGTCAGGATGACGGGACCCGAACGATCCCTAGAGGTAGGCGGTTATATTTGAATCGCCCCTTTCCCTCGTTCTTCTTCTTTTTTTTTTTTAGTTCCCGTGGATTCTGACGACACTTTTTTCTTCTTCCTTTTGTTAGCCGCTGGGAACCTGACCCCGAACCTGATTGACGCATGGATGGGACAGCTGGGCCTGGCCGGCGCCGTCCCACCATTCCCGGAGGGCGCGCTCCCACTATGCCGTTTAGAGCCCAGGGAGCGCGCGCTGATCGTCCGGGCAATGCCGAAAATGGACGCCATGAGGACGCCTGACACTACCGCGCACCAGGCGCCCCTGATGATCCGAGACCCCCCTCCCTCCGGCAATCAGGGGAGGGGCGACCAGGGTAGACGCCGACGCCCTGCCGACGACGACACCACCGGCGGGCCTTCCCAAAGACCCCGCCTTTCGGCGGGCACCATCGCGCTTTCGCCAGGCCGCTGGCTCGACCGGGCGGGTCCTCCACCACCGCCATGGGAGCTCTTCGCCGCGCGGTGGGCTCCTCAACGGCAGCTGGGGTCTGCCGGCCGCGACTGCCTCTCCTCGCCTCCGCGAGGTGGTGATCTCGACCCTCCGGCGCCCATTCTAGGACGATGCCGCCGCCGCTCCAACAGCGTTGGCCGTCACCACCGCCGCCCGGCTCGACAACGTTCCGGCCGCCGCCGCCACCGCCACCACTGGCGGCGCTTCTCCTCCTCCGCCGCGGTTCCGGTCCTCAGCCGCCGGGATCGTGCCGTCGGCAGCCAAGACGGAGGATCGTTTCTTTGCCCTGTGTGCCCCGCTTCCCGAGGCCGCCACCTAGGTACTTTTTCAAAAACGCGCACGCAAAATACAGTCAGATCTCTTAAAAAAGGCATCTTACCGTTATTTTTTCTTTCTTTCAGGGTGCCCAGTCCAGACGTCCTCGCCGCCCAGACGGGGAACGACCAGGATGCTGGGGCTGCTATGCCTCAGGGCGCTAGGGCTGCTGCGCCTCAGGGCGGGCAGCTTGAGGAGGGCGACCCCCGCGTGGTCATCCCACCAGTCGCCGCTGCTCAGGCCCCGGGCCCGGTGGACCCCTTGCCCACCCCGGAGCCCCCCGTCGCCTCCATCCCTTTGGCAGACGCGGATGCTCTGCTGGCCGCCCTTAGCGAGCTCTACTCCAGCACGAGTAGCCGCCTGGCGACAAGCAAGGAACGGCTGACGGAGGTGGGGACCCAGATTAACCGCCTTCGTAAGGAGGTGGAGGACTCCAGCAGACGGGAGTCGGGGATGGAGCTGCAGCTGCTGAGGGAGTGAGAGAGGTGGGAGCAGAGTGCCCGCCGTGCCGAGGAGCTCTCCGCGGAGTTGGATGCGGAGAAGGTCGACCGAATTCGGTCGGAGGCGGACACGCTGGAGATGCTGCGCCACGCCTTCGACCGAGCGGTGGCCAGCCTAGCCCCCCTGGGGTTGGTGCAACTGCCTCCGCGGGAGCAGAAGCCGGCGCACTACGCATTCTGCCTCGGCCGTATCGCGGACTTCCTCACGCACTTGCCCGCCGCCCTGACCGCCCGGTCCGCTCAGGAGGGGCGCGCAGTTGCAGCGGCCACGGCGAAGTACGTGCTGGCCTGCTGCGCCAGCCGCGACGCCAACTTCGATCCCGTGGCCACCGTCCAGGGGATCGAAGGCGACTGGGCGCAGGTGGAGGAGCGGGTCCAAGATGCTGCCGAACATGTTGCCGCACAGCTGGAGATGGAGAACCCCCAGCTGGAGGCAGCCGCGGAAGACGTGGCGATGAGGCTGGACGTTGGCCCGGTTGCTGAAGACGTGGCGGCTGCAGAGGCGGTAGCGGAGGATGAGGAGGAGCCGCCAGTAGCGTAGTCCGCCCCCCTGTCTTCTTCTTTTTTGTTTCCGCCTGTAAGATACTTGATGCAAATTAATTTAAAACGAGACTGAAGCACAAGCTCGTCATCATGCCACCCGGGATCTACTCTTTATTTTTGCTCTACTGGTTCCGAACGAACAAGCGCATGACCGCTTAATGACTTAAGGACTTGCGCCAGGGAGTCACTTCCTTCGAACCCCTTGACTTAGCAAAATTTTGCCTCCCAGGTAGCCCATAGGGGATGAACACTTAGTGAGTCGTGACAGGGCCTTAGGTTTTCGGCAACAGTGTTCAAGTCGCCGACCCCCACAGGGACACCCGAAGCGTCATGACCGTGCCGGGGATCGTGCTGAACTAGCCGTCCGATCACCTACCCCTGAACGCCATTCTCACTTAGTGGTTCTGCCTTTGCTACTGGGTTTTTGCAAGGCCGTAGGGTACCAAGGGGGAGCGCCCCGGCACTGCCCAACCGTGGACTAGAGACCAAAAAGAGGGTAGGGAGAAAAATTACTTTGGATAAAGGAAGTGAACATTCAATTTCAAACATAAGGCCTTCCCCGACCAGCAGTGGAGAGGAAGACACATTCCGGCTGGTCGGGGAACAGAGCCTGGGACTTACAACCGGTCAAGGGTAGAACTTGC
This sequence comes from Rhipidocladum racemiflorum, assembly GCA_036346355.1. Taxonomy (NCBI): domain Eukaryota; kingdom Viridiplantae; phylum Streptophyta; class Magnoliopsida; order Poales; family Poaceae; genus Rhipidocladum; species Rhipidocladum racemiflorum. Next base: position 58,370,695 of record CM070574.1, read on the forward strand.
GCATATTTTCTATGTTCTGGGAATTCGCCAACTCTTCGCCGTCTTCAGTGGCCAGCCTGACCGCCCCGGGACGAGAGACTGAGACCACTTTGAAGGGTCCCTCCCACTGGGGAGACAGCTTATGCGACCCGGCATGCGACTGGATCCTTCGCAAGACCAGGTCGCCCACTGCCAGTGTTCTCTCGTTGACCCGGGAGGCGTGGTACCGCCTGAGACTTTGCTGGTATCGCGCGGCGCGCAGGGCCGCCCGGTCCCGCACCTCTTCCAAGAGATTGACGTTGTCCCGGCGCAGATCTTCCTGATCCTCCTCCGCGAACGCCGCGACACGTGGTGATCCCAGCTCCAGCTCCGAAGGGAGAACAGCTTCCGCGCCGTAGACCAGGAAGAAAGGGGTTTCCCCGGTGGCCCGGCTAGGAGTGGTGCGGAGCAACCACAACACCGCCGGGAGCTCTTCGGTCCACCGGGTCCCACGCTTGCGGAGTCGATCGAATGCCCGGGTCTTGAGGCCTTTCAGCACCAAATGGGTCTGGCCGACTTGCCTCGTTGCTCCTCGGATGGGCAACCGAGGCAAAACAGACCTTGGTGCCCATCTCTTCGCAGGTCTAGGAAGGCCGCGCGGTGAATCGTGGTGCCGTTGTCGGTGATGATGCGGTTGGCGACTCGGCGGGCGAATATCCCTTGCATGAATTTGATCGCACCGCGCGTAATGGCTCTCACCGCCTCGGCTTCCACCCACTAAGTGAATGTGTCGATAGCGACAAACAGGTGGGTGTAGCCCCCTGTGGCCCGCGGGAACAGGCCCAGGATATCCAGCCCCCAGACCGCGAAGGGCCATGAGAGCGGGATGGTTTGCAGGGCTTGGGCCGGTTGGTGGATTTGCTTGGCATGGAATTAGCACGCCTCGCACCTCCTCACCAGCTCGCAAGCATCCTGGAGGGCGGTTGGCCAATAGAACCCTTGGCGGAAAGCCTTTCCCGCCATCGTTCGACCGGACACATGGCTCCCGCACACGCCTCCGTGGATATCAGAGAGCAAAGTGCTCCCCTCTTCCCGAGTGATGCACTTCAGAAGAATCCCGTTTCTACCCCAGCAGTACAGGTCCCCGCCCACCAGGGTATAGCACTTGGCCTTTCGTGCTACCTTCTCTGCTGATGCATTATCGCTGGGGGACACTTGATCCCGCAGGTAGGCCAGGATTGGATCCATCCATGTGCCTTCCCGGTCAAGCGCAGCGACCACGAGGTGGTCGTCCGGGTACTCCGCCTGGCCGGGCGTTTCCGTCGGAACCACTTTCCCTCCAGGCGCGAGGGCTGGAGCGGTATCACCATCGTCCCCACCGGAGACGGGGGCTGCGATGGACGGTCACGAAAGCCTTTCTTCAAAGACCCCGCCGGGACAGGAGATCTTGTTGAGGCGAGCTGAGCAAGCTCATCCGCCAAGTAGTTGTCGCGCCGGGGATATGAGCATACCCCAATCCTTCGAAGTGCTGCTCCAATTTCCTGACCTCCGCCAGGTATGATGCCATGACGGGGTCAGGGCAGGAAAAGTCCTTCCTTGCTTGGTTGATGACCAGTAGGGAGTCGCCCTTCACTAGCAGGCGCCGAACACCGATGGCAGCGGCGGCCCGAAGCCCAGCCAGCAAACCCTCGTACTCGGCGACGTTGTTAGTGGCCTTGAAGTCGAGGATGACCACGTACTTGAGAAGATCCCCGGTCAGAGAGACCAAGAGGACGCCAGCCCCCGCGCCTTCGAGCCTGAAGGATCCGTCGAAGAAAAGTCTCTAGGGGGAGGGTGCGGGGGCCTCATCTGCTTCGAGCTCAGCTGGAGTCCACTCGACGACGATGTCTGCCAGCCTTTGACTCTTTATTGCGGTACGAGGGGCAAATTTGATACCGAACTCCCCCAGCTCGACGGACCACTTTGCGATGCGGCCCTCTGCTTCACGATTGTGGAGGATCTCGCGAAGGGGGTATGAGGAGACCACCATTATCTCCCTCCCTTGGAAATAGTGCCGCAACTTTCTTGACGCCACTATCACGGCGTAGACCATGTTCTGAGCTTGAGGATACCTTATTTCCACGTCGTGTAGCACCTTGCTGATGTAATAGACCGGCCGTTGGACACCCTCTCACTCCGCCACCAGCGCCGCGCTCACTACAGAGGGGCTAGCCGCCACGTACAACAGCAGTGGGTCTTCGAACGCCTGCTGGGCTTCTGGGGTCCATTCAAACGAGTTGGTCTTCTTCAACATCTTGAACAAAGGCAGGCGCTTCTCCCCTAGCCGGGCTATGAACCGGCCAAGGGAGGCCAGACGGCCAGTCAAGCACAGCAGCTGCTTGAGCCGGGTAGGCGGCTGCATCCGCTCAATTGCTTCTATCTTCTCTGTGTTGACCTCGATCCCACGACTGGAGACTAGGAATCCGAGTAACTTCCCGGATGAGACGCCGAACACGCACTTCTCGGGATTCAACTTTAGACAATATTTTTTGAGGCGGGAGAAGGTCTCTTCCAGGTCCTGGACAAGCTCATCGGCCTTCTTTGTCTTTACTACCAGGTCGTCAACATACACTTCAAGGTTTTTCCCAACTTGGGGCCCAAACACAATGTGCATGGCCCGCTGGTAAGTGGAGCCAGTGTTCTTTAGCCCGAAGGGCATCTAGACATAACAATATACACCGAGAGGAGTCACAAAAGCAGTCTTCTCTTCGTCTTCCCATTCCATACTGATCTGATGATAACCGGAGTAGGCTTCAAGGAAGCATAGAGCTGCACCCAGGAGTCGATTTACGATGTCTATCCGCGGCAGGGGGTACGGATCCTTAGGGCAGGCCTTGTTGAGGTCGGTGAAGTCGATGCACATTCGCCACTTCCCGTTGGACTTCCTCACAAGCACGGGGTTGGCCAACCACCCCGGGTAGGTGGCCTCCCGCACAATCTTAGCGCATGCAAGTTTCTCCACTGCCGTCCGAATGGCATCCTCGCCGCTCTGGCGCCGCCGCGAATCTTTATCGACCGGTGCGCTCCTCGAGCGTTGTTAATCGATGCTCAATCACCTCCTAGGGACTCCGGTCATTTCCGACGGTTCCCAGCTTAACACGTCCAGGTTAGACCGGAGGAAGGTGACGAGCGCGCCTTCCTATTTGGCGCTGCGGTCGGTGCCGATCTTCACGACCTTGCCGGAGCCGTCCTCCCCCACGGAGACCACCTTCGCTTCACCCGAGGGACCGAGCGAAGCGCGGGCCCTGACCGAGGGGGCGCCTAGGCTGTCGTCTTTATCGCGCGCCGAGCAGGTGGTGCCGGCCAGATCCTGTATCTGTTTGCTAAGAAGCAGGGCTTCCAGCCTATCCACCTTCACCGTGATTAGGCCCCCAGGCCCATGGATCTTCACCAGCATGTAGGCGTAGTGGGCAACTGCCATAAATTTGACCAGAGCTGGTCGGCCAAGCAGGGCGTTGTACGAGAGGTCAAAGTCAGCGACCTCGATGTCGACAAGCTCCATCCGGAAATTTTCCGCACTCCCGAACGTAACAGGCAGCCGGACCTACCCCAGGGGCAAGAGGCCCACCCCGGGGGCAACCCCGTAGAAAAGTGGAGCCAGACGCAACTCCTCATACGGTATCTGGAGCGCTGATACGCCCCAACAGACAGCAAGTTGATGGCACTGCCTCCATCAACGAGAACCCGCCCAAGCTTCGCGTTGCGAACGGTGGGAGACACCACAATCGGGAGATGGCCAGGGCCAGAAACATTCTCCGGGTGGTCAGCCCGGCTGAAAGTGATCGGCTGCTCCGACCACTTCAGTAGCCTACCCGCCCCGGGGGCCGATCGATGCAAGGCGCGAGACCGCCGCAGTCCCGCTTGTACTGTGAGTTTGATGAGTAGGTGGCCGAGCCACCGTGAATGAACGCCACCGTATGCTCCGCCTATTGGAAGGCCAACGGAGCTGAGTCTTCGTCGTCGCCGTCTCCATGGTCTTTCTCGCGGCGCTTCTTGAGCCGCCGGTCCACCAGTTTGGACACAACTTGGCAATCCTCCAAATCATGTCCACTCGTTCGATGGATGGGGCAATAAGGTTTGCCCCCACTATCTTCGCGACGGGGCGAGCGGCGGTTCCTGCGGTCGCTGCGCTGGTCCCGGCGCTCATCCCCTCAGTTTTGTTCATCACGACGCCGGGACTTGGTTTCTGGTTCGGCAACCAGGACTTCCCTAGCGGTGGCCTCCTTTCGCTTCTTCTTCTTCTTGCGGTCGGAGGACTTCGAGGTGCCGGCGTCGCCGGGGTCGGAAGGCCTTGTCGCGCACTCCCGAGCTTCGGCCGCCCTGGCGCACTTGTACGCCAGGGAGAACAACTCGGAAGTGGTTAGGATGGTGCGGGTAGCCATCTTCTCCCGCATCTTATGGTCACGGACCCCCCTCCGGAATGCAATGATCACTGATTACTCTGAAATCCGGGGGATCGTGTTGCGGCAGTGGCTGAATCGCCAAATGAATTCTCTCAGGGACTCCCTCTCCATCTGTTCCAGAGTGTGGAGGTCATCCTCCACGCCCGGCTGAGCGTAGGATCCCTGGAAGTTGGCGACGAAAATGTCGCAAAGCTCCTCCCACGAGCGCACAGAGCCTCACGGGAGGTTAAGTAGCCAAGACCGGGCGGAGCCCGTTTGTGCTGTTGGGAGGTAGTTGGCCATAACTTTTTTGGAGCCCCCCGCAGCTCGCACTACCGTGGTGTAGATTTGTAGGAACTCCTTCGGGTTGGCGGTGCCATCGTACTTCTCGATGGAGGCGGGGTGGAATCTTTCCGGCCACGCAGCTTGCCGGAGACGGAGAGAAAACGCCTGGCATCCAACGTTGTAGGGGGAGCAGTGTCGCTCGCCAGCCCCTCGACCCTGGGATGGGGTCAAGGAGTGCGAGTCTACGCTCTCCCCAGAGTCAGAGGGGGAAGCCCCCTGTTGATCAGCGAGTGCTCGGGGGTTGACGCGTCGCTGCGAGCGTTCGCGACGTCCCCTGAGGACGTGGCGTAGGTCCCCACCACGCTGGAGTTGCCTCTCATCCAGGCGCGATCTGAGATCCTCGCGATTTCCCCTCGACTCGGGGGGACCACGGGAAGAAGCGGAGTCACGTGCATGTCCCCCTATGCCGGAGGGGGCTGCAACCACCCTTCCCCTTATCCTGGCCCTTGACGCCGGGAGGAGTTGTTGTGCAACGGCTGGAACCCTGCGCGCCAGCCGTGCACGCTTCCTACCGCCACGCGCTGGAAGCCCCCGGCCGGGCCGCCGCCTCAACCTGTTGTTGAGCGGCGTCGACTAGGCGGGCGATATCCCGCAGCCACGGAGTGGCTGGGGTATCACCCCCTAGCGACACTGGAGGATGATCGAGGAGCAGACGAGCCGCATGAAGGCTCCGGCACCAAACGCCGTTGGACGGGCTGGCCCCCGAGCGCGGGAGCCACGCGTGTCCCTCCCACAGCGGGGGGATCTGGCCGGACCGGTTCCTTCCCCGGGCGTCGAGATTGGCTACGGGCACTGCTTTCCTCGGGTAGATTGCTGCGCTTGGAGTGCGACTCCGCCATGCAGACAATCGCCCCTACTTCTTCTAAGCTTCGAACCGGAAACCGAAGGAAGAGGGCAATCTAACCACCAATAGCCCCTACCTGGCGTGCCACTGTCGGCGTTCTAGCCAACAGGCACCTTCGAATCGGGTGCTTATGAGGTTCAGACGGGGGGCTTTCGGGGCAATCGCCGGAGGAAGAACGGAGATCGTAGTGCCGGTGAAGCTCAGAAGGATGGGGACGCTCAGATTTACCCAGGTTCGGGCCCTCCGAAGAGTAACAACCCTAGTCCTACTTCTCTTGCTATTGCTTATCTTGTGGAGTATGAACTGAAATCCTAACTTGAGAAAAAATGGAACCTATGAGCAATGGTTCGAAGCCCCTCTCCCATGCACCCCACCCCCCTTTTATACTTGGGCTGGCGGGGCGCATAAGAGGCTTACACTGCAAGCCATGCTCATTACAACGCCACGGTGCATTAAATGCGCTCCACATCGCCCTACACCCCATTAAATGCCTGCCGCAGCCGTCACACCCCCGCCTCGGGCCCCACGCCCACCAACGCCGCTCGCTCTGTCAGGGGGTGAGGTGCTGCTGCCATTACGTCACCCGTAATTAATGCACGCCTGGGGAAGGCGCGTCGCCATACTGCAGTCTCCACGCTTTGCATTTAATGCGCACGATTCACATTAAATGCCCTTGACCCTGGCAACGTCGCCTCGGGGGTGGTGCGCCAGTGGCGTAGCCCACGCGCCACCTGTCTACCGGCGACCACCTCACTGGGCACCCAGCGGTGTGGCCTGACCGCCACCTGTCCACTGGGCGACCACGTTACTAGGCGCCCAGTGACCGCCACCTGTCCACTGGGCGACCACTTTACGGGGCGCCCAGCGGCGTGACCTGGTCGCCACCTGTTGTGGGATGTCAGAGACAGGGGTCCCGCAAGAGGGGCCTACACCCGACTGGGCCTGACAGGCGGAATAGAAAGCCCAAAGCCCAGAAGCACCACGACGGGCCCAGAGGAGACCTTCGACTTGTTCCCCAAGACAACTCCTAATCCTTCAAGGAAGCTTCGCGCCCCGCCCTAACAACCCGCCAGGAACAAAGCATGCAGTCTGACACCACCAGAACCTGCGGATGCTGGAACCTGACAAGGCGGCAGGCGTGGGTCGGAGAAAGCATAACCACCTCTCCAGGACGTAGAGCGTGAAGGCAGATAAGGACAAGGGACATGTCGTCCAGGCCACCATGTTCAGGGCCCGGTGGCGCCCATCTATCATGTATTCTTCCCCCAGTATATAAGAGGAGGAGGGAGAAACAAGAACAGGGAGACACACGATATATCCAAGAACACAGGACTAGGGTATTATCTCCTCCGAGAGAGCCCGAACCTGTCTAAAACAGATTGCCCCCGCATCCTGTGTTACCATCAAGCTCAGATCCCGCACAAATCCCCTAGAATCACAAATCTTATTGCCGGCGAAACAGATCGTCGACAGTTGGTGCGCCAGGTAGGGGGCTTGTGTCAAGATCTTCGTCAAGCTTGATGGCTGCAACGAGCGAAGTCTCCACAGTCTTCTTCTCGGGACAGGTCTTCCATTTCGGAAGCCTGACCTTCATCTCCAACGACCTCGGAAGCCTTTCTCTCTCTAAGGGAACCGCGCTACAGCGCGGTGAGGTTTCCGGCGATCCATCATCACGACTTCCGCGCCGATCGGAAGGTCCCCCTATCTCGTACCCTAAAGTACCGAGTGGGGATCCGAAGACCCGTTCGGCCATGAGTCGGGCTCGAGGACGCCGAGGCACGAAGGGTGGGGTTCTCACCGCCAAGCCACTTTCGGCACCCCGAAGCGCCTAGGTTTGTCTTCTCGGACTCACCCACCTCGTGCCGAGTCGAAGAAAGCCTAGAGAGCTGCTGGAATTTCCGTGAGAGTCTGTGTAATCGAAGGCTCATGGCAGATTCGCAGCAGCGGCGACACCTCGATCGCCGCCGATTTGGAAGGAGGCCGAGTGATCGAGCCTCGACGCTGGCGCTGCATTTCTCGGACCGCGCCGGGCTGTCAATGAAGACATTCTGCAAGCCAAGATGGGGACCAGCCGTTTTTCGCACTTACCAGAATATCGCCGCCTCCAAGACACTCCTGGATACCACGACCCCTATGCCGGGGCGGATGATCGAGCTTGCCCGATCATGGCCCAAGTAAAGGCCATGGTGACGGCGGCAGCTATCCAAAGATGCCCAAACCGACCACCGGCGAAGGAGCCGCCACGTGGTCCGGCGGGGACCTGACGGCCAAGAATGGCCAGGTCGAAGCCCGCCAGACACATCATGTTCTACCCGCGGAGACGACTTGCGACACAAAGACGCCGCGACCTCCGTTCAGACCTCGACGCCAGCGCCGCGATCGAGAAAGGGAGGAACAACGCCGTCAAGCCGATTTAATATGAGCGCTACGGCATCCTTCCGCGAGGCCGCTGGCACGCCAGGCGCGATCCCCTCCGCGTCGATCACCTCCCGGGGGTTATCGCGGGGTCATCGAAGGGGTTCGTGCGTTTACCCTCACCTACGCCGAGTGGTTTGGCCTGATGGATTTAATCCTAAAGGCATCACTAGGTTCGACGGTGAGAGGGACCCGAGGCTTGGCTACAAGTATACGCCTGCAGTGAGGGCCGCAGGGATCGAAAGTAATGGCAAACTACTTGCCGGTTACCCTCTCGCCTGGCCCAAGCATGGCTCACCGGACTTCCAAATGAACTCTATAGATTCCTGGGGAGATCTGTGTGAGCAGTTCATCTCAAATTTCCAAGGCACTTACGAGCGCCTGTGCACCCCTTGGGACCTATACCAGCTACACCAAAGGAGGAACGAATCCCTCCCGGGAGTTCGTCAAGCGCTTCATGAACAGGAAAAGCACCGCTCGGGACGCCACAGATGCGATTGTGATAGCTGCCTTCGAGAAAGGAGTCGGCGACCCGACCTCATCAAGAAGATGTCCCGAGAAGCCACCCACGTCGGTCCGGAGCTGTTCGCCTAGCGGACCGTTACGCTTCAGCCTCCGAGGCTCTGGCGGAACGGGCGTGATGAGGGGAAGGATCGAGTCTGAACCCCTCGGAAAGAAAAGAACCGCGAAGGGCGAAGAGCCAGTGGCGCTGCTGCACCAACTCATCCTCGCGCTCAAAGAGGATGGATATGACAAGGTTATGAACTCACCCTGCCCTTTCCATCCGAAGGGGAGGCATGCCGCCAAGGACTGCCTCACCCTAAAGAGGTTCGCCCAGCGAGAGCAAGAGGCAGGCCGACAAGGTCCGAGTGGTCACGCCTTGGCAAGAAACCGCCTCTCCCTGAAGTGAGGAAGACTATCGGGAAGTCAACCTCGAGCTTAACTACATATTCGGGGTTCGGCCGCATATGAGTCCAAGCGGAAGCAAAGCTCACCGCCGGGACATCTGTGCAAGAGAGCCGAGACCCCGATATGTCCGGTGGTCCGAGGTCGCAATAACTTACGACCGCACGGATCACCCAGATCGCGCCCGTTCCCGGGCAGATACCCGCTGGTCTTGGCGCGGTTGTCCGCGCATCAAGCTCAAAAGGGTGTTGATTGACGGTGGGAGTGGGCTCAACGTCCTCTTCGTGGAAGACACTCGATGATATGGGGATCCCGCGGTGACCTCAAACACGGTCGTCGCCTTTTCATGGAGTGATACCGGAACGTCGGTGATACCACTCGGACAAATCACTCTACCACCACGCTCGGGCGCAAGGGACAACTACCGGATGAGAGCCTTAGCTTCGAGGTGGCAGACTTCGCGACAAACAGTATCACGCTATCTTGGGGAGACCAGTGGCCAAGTTCATGGCGGTGCCCCACTACAGCGTATCCGATGCTGAAAATGCCGGTCCGAGTGGTATTATCACACTACGCGCGATGTTAAGCGATCTTTCTCTTGGCTGTGAGAGTCGCGAAATGGCCGAAGTCTCTGGAGGCGCCGGGGACGGGAAAGGATTCGCCAAGAGGCGGATTTCGACAAGCCGGAAGGCGATATCCCTACCCGCAAGCCGCAGAACTCCGGATCGGCCCCGAGGAAGGCACCAAAAGGATTCTCCTCGACCCGTCCGATCCGGGCGCGAGCCATCTCGATCGGGACAAGGCTCGGGATGAATAGGAAGACGCGCTGTCGTCACCTTTCTGCGGCAAACCAAGACGTCTTTGCCTGGAAGCCGTCCGACATGCCCGGGTCCTCAGGGAGGTGATCGAGCACGCATCGAATGTAAACCAATCCGCCAGGCCCGTCAAGCAAAGGTTACGACGGTTCGCTCAAGATCGCCGAGAAGCCATCGAGAGGAGATCACAAAGCTGCTAGCCGCAGGTTTCATCAAAGAAGTGTATCATCCCGATCGGTTGGCGAACCTCGTACTCGCCCGTAAGAAGAATAAAGCCGGGCGCATGTGTGTTGATTACACCGACCTCAACAAGGCTTGTCCGAAAGATCCCTTTGGTCTCCCTCGTATTGATCGGTGGTAGACTCCACCGCCGGATCTCGGCTACTCGACTTTTCGACGCCTATTCAGGCTATCATCAAATTCGGCTTCGAGAGGAAGACTGCGAGAAGACTTCTTTTATCACTCAATTCGGAGCAAATAGCTATATCACCATGCCGTTCGGGCACAAGAATGCCGGCGCATAGCGTATCAGGCGCCGCGATGGTGTTTTCACCATCAGCTCGGGCGCAATGTGGAAGCTTATGTGGATGATGTGGTAGTTAAAACGCAAACACGAGATAGCCTTATCTCCGACCTGGCCGAGACGTTCGTAAGTCTAAGGGCGTTCCAGATGAGGCTAAACCCCGAGAAATGTGTTTTCGGAGTTTCTTCCGGGAAACTACTCGGGTTCATCGTCTCCCATCGTGGGATCGAGCCGAACCCGGAGAAAATTGGAGCCATCATGAAAATGGCCCCGCCTACCAGCCAAAAGGAGGTCCAAAAGCTCACCGGATGCATGGTAGCGCTTGGCAGGTTTATCTCACGGTTGGGAGTCCGGGGAATGCCTTTCTTCAAGCTCCTTAAGAAGCAAGATCGCTTTGATTGACTACAGAGGCACAAAGAGGCCTTCAAGAACTCAAGGTGTTTCTCTCCACTCCCAGCCTTAGTCTCGCCGGCGCCAGGTGAACCTCTTACTGCTCTACATAGCGGCAACATCTCATGTAGTAAGTGCCGTGATAGTTGTGGAGCGGGAGGAATCTGACACCGCTACGGCGTGCAACGCCCGATTTATTTTGTCGGCAATCTTGGCGAATCCAAGACAAGATATCCTCAAATCCAAGGCTGCCAGACGCCATTTTGATCTCGCCACGGAAGTCAAGCATTATTTCCAAGGACATTCGATTTCAGTAATCACTTCTTTCCCGTGGGAGAGGTCCTCCGTAATCGGGAAGCTCTTTGGAAGAATTTCAAAGTGGGCAGCCGAGCTTGGAGCTTTCGACATCTCGTTCAAGCCGCGACCGCCGTCAAGTCCCAAGCTTTGGTGACTTCACGGCCGAGTGGACCGAATCCTGCACTTCGCACGGAAGAAGAGCCGTAATATTGGGTCATGCACTTCGACGGATCTCTCATGCTTGGGGGAGCAGGGGCGGGAATCCTCCTTATCTCGCCTAAGGGCGACAGGTTGAAGTATGTCCTTCGGATTCACTTCCCGGCCTCAAACAATGCCGCGAGTACGAGGCCCTCATCCATGGGCTTCAGATCGCCACATCACTCGAATCCGGCCAATTTGGCGGTTCGAGGCGACTCGATTGGTGGTGAATCAAGTGCTGAAGGACTGGTCGTGCGTGGATCGAACATGGCGGCATCACGCCCGACAAGTCCGAGAATTGGAAGGCAAGTTTGTGGTCGAGGCTGGTTCATGTCCTCCGCCGCAATAATGAGGCAGCCAGGCGAGCTGGCTAAGATGGGAGCCACTCGGGCAGATGTCCCAAGTGATATCTTAAATGCAAGGATCTTCACGAGCCAACCGTTACAAAATGGCAAAAGCCAAGCGAGGGTCCTGGAACCGGGGTCCTGCTCATCGATCCAGACTGGACTACCCCGTACCTTGACTACCTCCTGAAGGACAAACTCCCGGAAGCCACCACTCTAGCAGAGCGCGTCTCCCGACAAGCCAAATCCTATGTGGTGGTGGGCGACGAGCTCTTCCGAAAAAGTGCCTCGGGTGTCCTCAGGCGGTGCATTTCGGGACAAGTGGGAAGAGAGCTGCTCCAAGAAATCCATTCGGGGATGTGTGGCCATCACGCGGCATCAAGCGCCTTGGTTGGGAAAGCCTACCGGCGGGGTTTCTTACGGCCAGCAGCGTAACGGATGCCAAGGAGATAGTTCGAAACTGCGAGGGCTGCCAGTTCTATGCAAGACAGACACACTTGCCGGCACAGGAGCTACAGACTATACCCATTTCTTGGCCTTTCGCAGTCTGGGGGCTCGACTTAGTGGGCCCGCTCAAGAAGGCTCAAGGCGGTTTCGCTTACCTCTTCGTGGCCATTGACAAGTTCACCAAGTGGATCGAAGCCAAGCCAGTCGTCACTATCACTGCAGTTAAGGCCAAGGAGTTCTTCCAGGATATTGTGGTCAGGTTCGGAGTGCCCAACCGGATCATCACGGACAACGGCACCCAATTCAGGAGTGAAGAATTCCAAGAATGGTGCGAAGGCGTCGGGATCAAGATCTGCTTCGCCTCGGTGGCTCACCCACGAAGCAATGGGCAGGTTGAGCGAGCTAACGGTCTGGTCCTCCAAGGCCTCAAGGCCAGGATCTTCGACCGCCTCAAACCATACGCTGCTCGATGGGTGAAGGAGCTACCGTCGGTACTCTGGGGACTCAGAACCACTCCTAGCCGAGCGACTGGCCAAACCCCCTTTTTCCTGGTCTATGGCGCAGAGGCGGTTCTGCCGACCGAGCTGGGATTCGAATCCCCGAGGGTTCGGAATTACAACGAAGCCGAGTCCGAGGGAAGCCGAATGGTGGAGCTTGATCAACTCGAGGAGGCTCGGAACGTTGCCGCCCTCCAGTCGGCTAAGTACCTCCAGGGACTTCGGCGCTACCACTCTCGCAACGTCAGAAGTAGAACCTTTTCAGAAGGAGATCTGGTCTGAGGAGGAACTAAAAGCGAGCACAAGCTCTCTCCAATTTGGGAAGGTCCGTACATTGTGCGTAAGACAATCCGGCCAGTGCTTATCGACTCAGACGAGAAGACGGCGAGGTCCTGGCAAATACTTGGAACGCCGAACAACTCCGTCGCTTCTACGCATGAGTTATGTATCCCACTCTTACACATTAAGTAAAATGGTGGTCCGTCTTATTTTCTGAAGTTCTGTGTAATGCTAGCCCCGAGTGGTCATTACCGGCGGTGTGGTGCCTAACCCTGGTCGTGCCAATATAGAGTGCACGGAAATAACAAACCGCGATGAGCACAAAGCCTCGGCGGTTTACACCAGCGCGCACAACGGAACGGGTACAAAGCACTAACCACTCGGGGACTGCAATTCGTAGCACCAGAATCTAACCGAGATTCGCCTGATCGCGAATTTCTAACCGTCAAAAGCTCGAGCCCCAGCGCCTCGTTGCTGGCACTGGAGCAACCGACTAGAATAAGTTGATCAGGCGGAACCACTAAACTCGGATTAAACATGATGGCACGGACTGGATAAAATTTCGCATTGCATTCCGTAATGTTAATAATTTACATTACTGACTTTCTTTTTTTCTTTTTCTCGCGCTAAAAAAAAAAAAAAAAGAAAAAAAAACTAGTCTTCTTCTTTGGTGCTCTGCAGTCTCTTCTTTGGTGCTCCTATTTAGTCTTTGGTCTTGTCTGGGAGGCCCGGAGGCGAGATCGTTGAGGTTAGACGCGACCCACGCGACCCAAAGCCGCCAGAATCTCGTCCTCAACCACCCACAAGGGGGGTATAAGCCGGACGAGGGCCCTGACGGCAAGGTCGTCGCGGCGATCGCGACCAACCATCTCGAGGATGATCTCGGCCACCTCGTGGAGCCCCTGCCAAGCAGCCTCTCCAACAAGGTGGCCACGGCGGCGGTGTCCCTCGCCGCTCCTTCCTCCTCCTCCGCCTCCAGTGTGGCAAAGTCGAGGTCTTCCCAAGACTCCGCCTCCTCCCAGTTGTGCAACATCCCGAAGAATCGCTGGCGAAACAATGCCACGTAGGGACCAACGAACCTCCCGTATTAGACATGGAAGGAAACCGGAAGAGGAAGAAGAAGGACAAGGCAAGAAGAAACGGGCGATCGCTCATCAGCGGTGACGCCCCATTTATAAGCCACCCCAACCCCGGAAATCGAAGCGTCTCAAAGGCAATCAAATGCGCCGCCTCACAATCAATGAAGCACGAAAAACAAAGCGGCAGTGCAAATACCGAAGAAGATCAGCGCAATGAACAAAATCAAGGAGAATTTCACGGACACGTGTCGTAGCAGTTCAAGCTCGTTCGGCTTTCTCGCAATTATACCAAATTAAGCGCCAAAAGCCGGGGTGGAGAGCTAGCAAGCGATGCAAGCCTGGGGACTAAACCACTCGGCCAGGTGGCCACAACGTAAGTCCCGACGCCGAGAGCTGCACGCTTGACCTCTCGGGAAAGCGTGTGCAGGGCAAGAAAGCCACGGGCCAAGGCCCTGGCGTTTGGAAGCCATACCAGTCGGCTGAAACTCACCCGGAAAGGCGCAACAGGATCCAAAAGGCTACGGGCCTATATTCAGGTCTGAAGACCACTCAGCGGAAGACAATACAGGCAAATCATATTGAAGTAAGAAGACACAATATTTCAAACAAGGAGGGCGAGCACTCGGCATCAAGGCCCACATCGAAGTCAGAATTCTAGATTCTCCAACAAGGCCTGCGATGCACCGGACACCTCTTCGAGGAGCGCGTTGGCCTTGTCTTCATCATAAGCAAAACCTTCTTTCACAGCTTCGAGGTCAACTCTCGGATAATGAGACTTGACCACCGCCAATGCCTGGTTCGCACTCATTGCTGCGGACTCTTTGGCGTAAGCTCTGATCCTGTCGGCTCCTCCCGAGAGAAGTGGAACAGCATCGTCCCCCTGGCCCGGCGTGACTCCTTCAATACGCAGAAGGTGCAGGACTGGCTCGCAGGCGACGCGCAGTTCAGTCCGGCCCTGTTCGGAAGCGGCCATCTTCTCCTTGCACTCTGCAACAAAGTCAGACGGCCATCAGGAGCACACCCGGCTCCAAGTGTGGTCAACCCAAGTCAAAGAAATTTACCCTCCAGCTCATTGCATCCTTTCCAAGGCGACTCGAGCCGAGGCCGAGTTCTCTGAAGCCTCGATCGGGCCTCGGCTCGACAGCGGTCGAGTCGTGCTCTGAAACACGAGAGTGTCATCATCCTTTCCAACCATCCAAAAAGACATCCAAACCGAATCCAGGGGAGAACCTCACCTTTGAGCATATGCTCAAGCTTCGTCTTCTCCTCCCGGATTGTCATACACTCGCCCTGAAGC
The DNA here is from genome assembly GCA_036346355.1 of Rhipidocladum racemiflorum. Classification (NCBI taxonomy): domain Eukaryota; kingdom Viridiplantae; phylum Streptophyta; class Magnoliopsida; order Poales; family Poaceae; genus Rhipidocladum; species Rhipidocladum racemiflorum. Next base: position 58,385,750 of record CM070574.1, read on the forward strand.
CCGTGGACTTCTTTCCATCTCGTCGCGCCGATCTCATTGAGCTTGTCCTGCATCGCTTCGTTCCTTGAGCTTGGGAGCACCTTCAGGAAAAACGCGACCTTTGCTCCGAGCGCCCCCCATGTCCTAGGTAGCAGGCGAGAATCTCAGGGAGAAGTCAGCAGGCGACAGATTGAAGACAAGAAGCTCACCCTGACGAGCGTGCTACACCTGACGGTGAGCTCATAAAGCTCCGTCCGAGCCGCTCTCTCCATCTCGTCGTCCTCTTCCATCCCTTTCCAGTCGGAACCCCCTTCCCACCATACGGTCCGATTCGGGGGCTTCGGCAGAGGACCGAGCGGCGGTGGCTCTCGAGGCACTTCCTCCACTCCGGGAGACGGTGCCGGGTCGATCTCGTCGGCAGACGGACCACCGGATGGTTCGACCGTTGGGCCGCCGGCGCCCGGTGGCGACGCCCCGGCAGTCGGCGGCAACGGCGAACCAGCCTCCGCCTGGGGCTCCTTTTCAGGAGACCTCTCCGCCGGGACGTCCGTAGTAGGAGCCTGCATCGACAAAGAGAAACACCTCGGCCTGAGCGGTAACAAAAAAGACAAGGATCGCCAAAATGAATACCTTTTGGATTTCTTGAATTTCATCCTGTGTCTCATCCGAGACCAGACCACTCGGAGGAAGCTAGCGCTGCAGCCGGGCTGCCACAGAAGGTCGTGGCCCCGCTTATGCGATCCGGGTGCACCAGTCGAAGGCCCGGTGACGAAAGACCGCGACCTCCTCCGTCGACTCCGGCGCAGCTCGTCGACCGAGGTGTCGACCACTCGCCGCTGAGCTTGTCTCGGTAGAGAGGCCGACAACCGGGCGTCGAGAGAAAGGAAGGATGCGCGTTCTGAAAAAGGAACGATCGCACCTGTTTGAATCACACATCGATCAAAGAAATCATGGAACGACCTTTCGAGAGAATAGTGCACTCACAGGAGGAGGCCTCGCCGTCAAAAATTTATGAGGGCAGCCTGTTGGTGATTATTGTGCCAGGCACGAAGAGATCAACTACCGTCTTGCCGGCGCCTCCATCGACAGGGCCACGTCCGACTCGCGTGGGGTCCAGAGGCCCGTTGTATTGGAACCCCAAATGGACTCTCTCCTTCAAGGGCTGCACTCGGCGCTTCACAAAGCGATCGCGATCCGGGACCCGTCGACCCTCGGTTCTTGGATCGTCAATCAATGCCGGCTTCGGGATTTGCGCCAAACCTCCTCCGTCCGGGCGTCGCTCGGCATCGGGAAGCTTTAGGAGCACGTAGGCAAAGGGGCGAGGAAAGGATCAACATTGGCACAATAGAACCACTCCCGCTTCCAACCTTTGAGGGAGGTCTTGAGAGGAACGACAAAATACTGCTTCTTCGAGCCCTCCCGCAGCTGGAGCCCGGCGCCCCCAACGACGTTGGGAGCGGCCCGGTTCGGATGAGGCTTCAGCAAGAAGAAGGAGCGGAACAAATCCAAATGAGGACGTATCCCAAGATACGCCTCGCAGAGCTGGACGAAGATGGCAATATGAAGAATCGAGTTGGGGTTCAAATTGATCAACTCGATTTCGTAGAAGTGGAGGAGCCCCCGGAAGAAGGCGCTCCCAGGAATGCTAAGTCCCCGCCAGAAGAAGGACTCAAACACCACAATCTCATTCTCTAGAGGTGTGGGGTAAGGGTCACCTGCGGCGGGACGGGCGGAGATCAACTCCAGCGGAGGGAGGACGCCGGCGGCGACCATCCCCTCCAAGCGGGACGTCGTCGTGATGGAAGTCTCCCACCCTGCCGTCGCAGGGTCGGCACTACCCTCCGATGATGAGGAAGAAGACATTGCGAAGAAGAAGACCTGGTGGGAAGAACCACCGCAAGCCAAGGGCGCGAAACCAGAAACCCTAAATCGCCAAGGGAGGTTTGAAGGTTTCGCAGCCGTGGTGGGGAAGGTGCAAGGAGGCCGTTGCTCCAACAAGGGTCCTTCCGACTTATAAGAAATGGGCCCCAATTTCCACCTTACGGTGGGAAGAAACGAGGGCCCTCCTGTTCAATTCTGGGCCAGATCCAGGGCACGCCCCATGACGGGCCAATAGCTGCGTCGCAAGAAAGCGGCCAGGTGTCAAACCTGGTCCAAAGTTTGGGATAAAGTGCGCCCCACGACGGGCCTGAACGCCGGCCGCCACGGAAGCTTGGGGCTGGGCACTTTCCGAACATCCTCCGACGGCACACCCCATAATTTGGGGTCAATTGCTGGTCGCTGTCTCACAATGCGATTGGGTGTCGCGGGAGGATCTACAACCAACACGGTCTTGAGAATGCGCCCCATGAGGGTCTAAAGCGATCTTGGCAAATAGCGAACGAGCATTACTCTGTATGACCAAGGTATGCCCCATGAGGGTCACCGAGCGACGAGTTTTGGCTGTCACAAATCAGAACGGGCGCGGTACCGCCCGCCCCGAGCCAAAAGACCAAGGTATGCCCCATGAGGGTTAGCCGAGCGACAAGCCGGTTGCAGTGCAGTAAGCGGTAGCGCGGTACCACTCGACCACGAGTCAAAAGACCAAGGTATGCCCCATGAGGGTCACCGAGCGACAAGCCGGCTGTCGTGGCAATCAGAACGCGTGGGTACCACTTGGCCATGAGCCAAAAAGACCAAGGTATGCCCCATGAGGGTCAGCCGAGCGACAAGCCGGTTGCCGTGCACCATAAACGGGCGCGGGTACCACTCGGCCACGAGCCAAAAAGACCAAGGTATGCCCCATGAGGGTTAGCCGAGCGACAAGCCGGTTGCCGCGCACCGTAAACGGGCGCGGGTACCACTCGGCCACGAGCCAAAAAGAATAAGGTATGCCCCATGAGGGTCAGCCGGGCGACAAGCCGGTTGCCGTGGCGCCAGAACGGGCGCGGGTACCACTCGGCCACGAGCTAACCAACCACGGTGGCTTCATACTACAAGTTCTTTATGATCTCTCTCCCGCATAATCCTCATGACAGGGTAAGGGACGGAAAGTCGATCCTAAAGCACTTGGGGGCTGCTGTGGGATGTCAGAGATAGGGGTCCCGCAAGAGGGGCCTACACCCGGCCCAGGCTCGACAGGCGGAATAGAAAGCCCAAAGCCCAGAAGCACCACGACGGGCCCAGAGGAGACCTTCGACTTGTTCCCCAAGACAACTCCTGATCCTTCAAGGAAGCTTCGCGCCCCGCCCTAACAACCCGCCAGGAACAAAGCATGCAGTCTGACACCGCCAGAACCTGCGGATGCTGGAACCTGACAAGGCGGCAGGCGTGGGTCGGAGAAAGCATAACCACCTCTCCAGGACGTAGAGCGTGAAGGCAGATAAGGACAAGGGACATGTCGTCCAGGCCACCATGTTCAGGGCCCGGTGGCGCCCATCTATCATGTATTCTTCCCCCAGTATATAAGAGGAGGAGGGAGAAACAAGAACAGGGAGACACACGATATATCCAAGAACACAGGACTAGGGTATTATCTCCTCCGAGAGAGCCCGAACCTGTCTAAAACAGATTGCCCCCGCATCCTGTGTTACCATCAAGCTCAGATCCCGCACAAATCCCCTAGAATCACAAATCTTATTGCCGGCGAAACAGATCGTCGACACCTGTCCACTGGGCGACCACTTTACTAGGCGCCCAGTGGCGTGGCCTGACCGCCACCTGTCCACTGGGCGACCACCTTGCTGGGCGCCCAGCGGCGTGTTTGGTCACCACTGTCATTGGTGACCACTTTACTAGGCGCCCAGTGGCGTGGCCTGAACGCCACCTGTCCACTAGGTGACCACTTTGCCGGCGCCAGGCGGCGTGGCTCGACCGCCACGCCTTTGGCGGCCACTTTACTAGGCGCCCAGTGGCGTGGCCTGACCGCCACCTGTCCACTGGGCGACCACTTTACTAGGCGCCCTTTTGCTCGCCGTGGCGGGGGGGCTCGGACGCGCCCTGCCCGCCCGGCGACCGCATTAACTGCGGGGGAGCGGGTACCCTGGTGTAGAATACGCCGACAGCCGTCAACACCTGTTGCATGTAAGAACTTGTAAGATCTTTGGTTATAGGCTTGAATGTTGAGAGAATTGCCACCACCTCCTTGCAGTTGATAGGAACATTATACTTGTTATATTGTTTTCTTGTCTTCTACTAACCATGTCAGGTGATGAGGACTCGCTGCATCACTATCCACGCCCAAAGGGAATTGTTGCTAGAATGTCGCTGCAAGAAGACCGCCTCCGGTCTATCGAGATCGCTCAGGGAGTTGCTAACACTAATTTTGCTACTATTTTGTCTAGACTTGATACGCTTGCAGGAACTTTCAATCCTCCACCTCATCTTCTAAGCAACAAAAATGGCATACTACATGCTCAGGTACATGTTGATGATGATTCTCTAGGTAAGGTTAAATTCGCCATTCCACCTTTTAATGGTCAATATGATCCTGATGCCTATATTAATTGGGAGATAGCAGTAGACAAAGAATTTTGCAAGTATGATTTGTCTGAAAATGAAAAGATTAGGATTGCTGCTAGTGTGCTAAATGAATATGCATTAACATGGTGGAAACATATTTGTAGAAAAGAGAGAAAACCTGAAAATTGGAAGGCCATGAAAAGACTTATGAGAATTGACTATGTCCCTGAATATCATACTGAATTTTTGTATACTAGACTCCAATGCTTGAAACAAGGAAATAAGTGTGTTAAGGAATACTACGAACGATTGCAAAATCATTTGTTGCGTTGTGGTTTAGTTGAAGGTGAAGAAGCAATAGAGCTTAAGTTCATACGTGGATTCAATCAGGAAATTCAAGATGCTCTTGTTGATGAAACATATAGTTCTCTTTCGGAATTGGTTGTATGTGCTTGTAAAGTTGAAAAAATGCTTGCTGAATCCATGAAAGAATCATTAGCTTCATTTGAGGCGCCCATTGTTGCACCTTCTTTTGTAGCTAACATTTTGCAGAAAAGTGAGCACCATCGAGGGAATGATGTAGAAGAGCATATGGAGAAAGAAACGATCAGTACTGCCCCATGTGTAAGTGAAGAGATAATAGTTGAAGAAACGCCTACAACAGCTGATGAGAACTTACAAGGTAATGTAACAGGTATGGATTCTACACATGGAGAAAATAATTTTGAAGAGCTAAAACTATCCACAAATCATGCTATCGTTGAGCAACTATTAATGGAACCGATTGCTGATTTTGCTTTGTTACAAGATGATTTGCTTGTTATTTCTTGTGATAAAGAAGAATTGTGTGATAATACTTCACTTATATCCTTGACACAACTAGTGAGTGGACATGTTACTTTTGTTAACACACTAGACACTTGTACTGAAAATAAACATGTCATTCACATTGCAAGCGAAAATGAGAGTTGAAATTGATGTCTTCTTTAGATACATTAGGCTACATTGAATTTGATGTTCCGTGTGATCTGAATTATTTAGAGGAGAGACTTTTTGTACATTCTGATTTGTCCAGGTTATCACGAAATATTTTCCATGTTATTTGCAAAAATAGTGAGAAAGGAGAGTATAAAGCCGATCGAGTTTACATTTGTTCAGATTTTGAACCTCTGCTTGCCATGCAACAATGTCATTAATTTGATAAGTGCCATATCACTAATCATGTCATATCAAGTACTTTTGATTCAACTTACAAGTCACATGATAGTTTTCAAGAAAGGGAGTATATGGTTGATAGAGATTCTCGATCCATTGATTTGATTGCAAATGTGCATGCTGCTTTGTTTCCTGTCACTCCTAACATTTTCCAGGACAATATAATGGAGTCGAGGACAACTCCACTTCAAGAAAGGGAGGATGATGAGACCATGCTCATCATGGACAGAACTAACAATGCAAACATATCGTCATCACCAAGATGGTCACAACCAAGTGTTGCTGCAATTATATCAACTACATGGCTTCATCGACCCCCACCTTGGCCAGGACCATTAAGTTGGCGACACTTCACAGCATCCTCTACTTCGTTTACATCTACTACAATGGCTCCATCTACATGGTTTTATCGACCCCCACCTTGGCCAGATTTAAAGACATACTTGAGAAAAGATGATGAGCTTGAGTCGAGGACGACTCAAATGCAAGAAGGGGAGGATGATGAGGACATCACTACCATGGATGCGGCCATGCCTACAAACCCAATTGAAGCCAACAATGTTGTAATACCCTTGGCCAATTACTCGAGCTCGCGCACGACATTTCAATTGCCAGGTGAATGCGTTCCTCGGGTTGCATACAAATAATTTAATGAATGGAATGCTATTTAATCCTTGTGATGACTTTATTGTCGTTAGGAACCAAGGAGAAGGACTCCCAAACATCAAGCATGAAGCCAATTCTTCCGGTGCAAAAATTCAACTCGGATTCGGCCTTCGGGATAGCACCAACTTAAAACGACCATAACATTTGATCCACAAGGGTGTTTGGAGTCTATGAGTACTGGTTTGAAAGGTATCGACGTCCTCTTTCCAACGGATCCTGCCCCACCTCCAAATTCCTTACGAGTTAACGGGAATCTGCAAAACAAGTTCGGTCATATTTCCAAATCCGAGTCAAACTAGGAATAGGAGTCCTACTCGGCCATGGATGTGGTTTGGACACCCCTAGCCTAGTTTTGGCCTCCAATTTCTCCTATGTATAGCTAGGGAGTCCCCCAAAATAACTTGGGTTTTGGTTATTTGTAACACCCCTTAAAACTAAACTGTTGAACAAGAAAAAAAATTCGACAGCATCTCCCCTAAAACAGGACAATACGGAAGCAATTCATGATAAGCAAATCAAACAGAAATAATAACATGACATCAATACTAGCGACAACAAGTTTAATCCATCCAGGAATCAACCAAAGACATAACACACCTCTAAAGGAGCAGACCATAAACGAACAAGTTTAACGGGACAACAATGGGTCTAAGTGTAATCAAAATTTAGCAAGCTAATGCATTAATTAAAACACTGGTTCACGAGAGTTGTGATGACATTCAAAGATTTATTGTGTTGCTAGCCCACCCTTCATGCTTACGTCTCATGCACGCTACCTGAAAACATCAAACAGCACGAAGTGAGATTGGGTAATCTCAGCAAGCGGAACAATTAGTACAAAAACACTTCCATCATGAATTTAACATACTACAAGCCTCACATTCAATACCACAACATAGATTCCCACAACCTCAATAGAATGCTCATGATTGTGCACATGCTTATGCCATGATCCTCCTCACCGTGCCCTTTCTCAGGAACACACGGTGTTGTGCAGTCTTGATCGCGCCTGTTGGTGTCGACAAACTTCCAATGCATGAATATGCAGTTAATGCTTCATGCATGAATTCATTCACAACTCTCCACATTGAGTCCACATGTTTGCATACCATCATATAACATGGATAGAAAACAAATAACACTGAGATGAACTATCTAGACAATTCAACAGGTAGACAACATCATTCTTCTCTTTACTCGTAATTCATAGTCAAAGCACCTCATCACAATGCTAATCTAAATATTGCAATCATCAAAGCAATTGATTAAACCATGTATGTTTATTGTAATCGGAGGTTATAACGAAGGCAATGCAAACAATGATGTATAGCTCAACCATAACACTACTTCCACTTGCCTTTACCGACGTTGAAGACGATCTAGTTACGTCCAGAAGGGGCACCACCTGAACAAACAGTATTTCAGTACATAGCGACAACACAAAAGATCACGTAACTCGAACACGCGCTTCCTAACCCCCGTTCCCCTCTTAAATGCCGAAAACCCTAATCTGTCCGGGTTAAACAGCAGCAACCTCTCTTCACAATTTCGTATCTTTTTCTACACAGATCCTAAAAATATAAAAAAAATTACAGGAGCTAGATATTGACGAGATCTACAACTTTCATGAAGACCATAAATTTCAATTACATTGTTAATTATGCCTAAACAGACGTCCAACACAGGGGACGAAATCTGTTTCCAGATTCTGTTCGTCAACTTCCAACAGAGATAACTCTCAGACCATCGTCCCAAAAATTCTGAAAAAATTACAGAAGCTATATCACGACGTTATATACAACGTTCTAGTTATAGGTTTTTGCAGGAAAAATCTTCTAGGTCATGTAAAACGTGAAACAAGCCGTGCTGCACAATCTTCCCTCTCAGAAACAGCACCACGTGAACAACTACCCTTCTTCCCCTTCAAATCCCATCCAAACCAATCACCACCAGATCTAAAACACTCCTAATCCTAGGTATAACAGGGGGTAAAAGATGGGGAATTTTACCTAAAGATCTCCCTTGAGATCCCACGAGGAACACGCGATGATCACCGAAAACGAAATCTGCTTGTTCCCCACGCCTCCACGGATCCTCTTCTCGCTTTCTCCTTCGCGTTTTGCGGCGGATCTTGAGCCACCACGCATGGGAGGAAGAGGAGATGTGGTGTGGCTGCTAGGGGAGGAAGGGGAGGCACCCTAGCGTTTGGGCGGGGGGTGAATGTGGCCGGCCACACGGGGAGGGGGCGCACCACTTGGTGGGGGAAGTGGGCCGGCCCACTAGGGGGGTGGGGAGGTGGAGGTGGGATGAGGGATTCCCGGTCCAGGCCCAGGTTTTCTTCGGCCTTTTTCCCCCTAGCCCGAAACCCAAAATAAAAATTAAAATGCAGCATTTTCTTCAATTGTTTCATCCCCCGACAAAACCGTCATTCCTCTCCAAAACAAAAACACAGAAGAAAAACCCTACAATCACTCTCAAGTTCTGGGGCATCACATTCTCCCCTCCTTAAAAAGGATTCGTCCCCGAATCTACTTCTTTTAGCTACAGACCTAAAAGGAAAAAGGAAGGCAAAAGGTAAACCACGACTTACCCCCAGCGTCCTCAAATAGCGTAGGGTACTTCTTCCGCATCTGGTCTTCAGGTTCCCAAGTTGCCTCCCGCTCAGACTGATTGGTCCACAAAACTTTCACAAAGCGGATGGTTCTCCTCCTCATGACTCGCTCCGAAGAGTCTAAAATTCGAAGTGGATGGCACTCCAAAGTCAAATCTTGCTCAATTGTAATCGGCTCCAAGTCAATCTTATGCTCTGGGTCATGGAGATACTTCCGTAACATAGAGACATGGAAGACATCATGCACTCCCTTCAAAGAGTCTGGCAACTCCAGACGGTATGCCAACCGCCCACCCGAGCCACCACGAGAGCGGACCAATGTACCTCGGGCTAAGCTTGCCGGTGGTACCAAAACGAACAACACCCTTTGATGGAGATACCTTGAGAAGGACTTGATCACCCACTACAAACTCCAAATCTCGTCTCCTGTTATCGGCATAACTCTTCTGACGGCTCTGAGCGGCCAGGAGATTCCGTCGTATCTCTTGCACCTTCTCAAAGGTCTGTTGAACCCAATCCGAACCCTGCAATGATTTTTCACCAACTGTATCCCAGCAATGTGGAGAAACACACTTTCGACCATAAAGCGCCTCGAATGGAGCCATTCGAATACTAGCCTGGTAACTGTTATTGTAAGCAAACTCTACCAAGGCCAAGTGATCCTCCCAACTTCCCTTCCAAGAAAGAACACACGCTCGAAGCATGTCCTCTAGAGTCTGGATGGTCCGCTCAGACTGGCCATCGGTTTGAGGATGAAAAGATGTGCTGAGAGAGAGTTTCGTTCCTTAAGCACTATGCAAACTCTGCCAAAAATGGGACACAAATCTAGTGTCTCGATCGGAGACAATCGATTTAGGCACACCATGGAGTCTAAGCACTTCCTTCATGTACAAGGGAACTAGATCTGGTACCGAATTGGTCGTCTTCATTGGAATAAAATGTGCGGACTTAGTGAGTCTATCCACAACCACCCAAATGGCATCTCTACCTCGCGGTGAGCGGGGTAACCCAATCACAAAGTCCATAGTGATGTGTTCCCACTTCCATTCTGGAATTTCCAATGGCTGTAATAGACCGGCAGGTCTCTTATGCTCGACTTTTACTGTTGGCACACTCCACAAGAAGCCACATACTTGGCAATATCCACCCTCATCCTCTTCCACCAAAAACTCTGTTTCAGATCCCGATACATCTTGGTCTCACCAGGATGAGCGGAATCTGAGTCCTATGGGCTTCCCTTAGAATGTCCATCTTCACATCCGATTTACGAGGCACACAAAGACGGCCTCTAAACCGAATAGAACCATGCTCGTCTATACTGAATTCGAGGTTTCCCTCAAATCCTCCGCGAACCTCCTGAAGCAAGCGATCCTGGCAATCGAGCCTCATGCACTCGCTCGGGTATGCAAGGCGAATGATCATCGAGTCTCATTTTGCGCAACCCCAAAGAAAACAGTAAGTGACATGTCCTCTTTCCAATTCTGCAACCAAGGGCAAAGCAGTCTTGGGAACACCGTTCTACTCAAGGCATCCGCCACAACATTAGCCTTGCCGGGATGATCTTGGATTGACACATCAAAGTCCTTTATCAACTCCAACCACCTCTGTTGCCCTTGATTCAGCTCATTTGGTGAAAATATATTTGAGGCTCTTATGATCAGTGAAAATATCACAAGACTCCCCATAAAGATAGTGCCTCCACAATTTCAAGGCAAAAACCCACGGCTAACTCAAGATCATGGGTGGGATAATTACATTCATGTGTCTTCAACTGTCTTGAAGCATAGCGATGACTGACCTTCTTGCATGAGCACACAACCCAAACCAATCCTGGAGGCATCTGCATACACCGTATAACGCTTGCCACTCACGGTAAGGACAAAATAGGTGCATTGACCAGTTTGCTCTTTAGCGTCTGGAAACTAGCCTCACATTCCCTGACCGGATAGAAAGGAACCCATACGTGTGAGCCTTGACATCGGTTTAGCAATGATGGAAAAATTGTGCACGAAACGCCGATAATAACACGCCAACCCAAGGAAACTCCTGATTTCCGTCACACTAGACGGTCTTCGCCATTCAACCACAAAGACAACTTTCTTTGGGTCAAGCTGTGACACCACTTTGGTTGACGACATGCCCAAGGAAACTCACCTCAAACGACGGAAGGCGCACTTCTTGAGTTTGGCATAGAATTGATTCTTGCGAAGAGCTTCCAAAACTAGACCAAGATGTATGGCGTGCTCCTCTTCGGACTTCGAGTAGACAAGAATGTTGTCAATGAAAACGACGATAAAGACATCAAGATATTCATGGAGCATCCTGTTCATTGCTTCCATAAAGACGGCAGGAGCATTCGTTAGTCCAAAAGACATGACTACGAACTCAAAATGCCCATACCTCGTGTTGAAAGCCGTCTTTTCAATATCCTCCTCCTTAATCCATGGCCCGATGATACCCAGATTGCAGATCGATCTTGGAGAATACTTTGGCACCCTCAATTGATCAAAAGATCATCAATACGAGGCAATGGGTACTTGTTCTTAATGGTAACTTGATTGGCGCCCATTAGTCCACACATAGCCGCTTGGTGCCATCTTTCTTCTCCACGAACAAGACTGGGGCCGCCCAAGGAGACGAGCTCACTCTAATAAACCCCTTAGCTAGGAGTTCATCCAATTGCCTCTTCAACTCAACTTGTTCTATTGGAGCCATCCGGTACGGGGTTTTATAGATTGGCCTCGTACCAGGAACAAGATCAATACGGAAAATAGTCTCCCGCTCTGGGGGCAATCCCGGAAGCTCACTGGGAAACACATCTGGATAACGGCAAACTATGGCAATGCCCTCCAAGCTCTTCTCTTCCTCTCGACCCTCAACCATGGACCAGAGGACCCCTGATTTCAACATCTGGGAGTTTGGGAATAGCTTACACAAGAAGGAGAGGGAGTACCGCATAGCACTCCCCTGGAAAGTTATCTCTTGCCCAGAAGGAGCATGCAAAGCAACTATCCTCCAAGCACAATCAATCACCGCTTTGATCTTGAGATAGCCAGTCCATGCCAAGGATGACATCGAACGGCTCCAAAGAAATCACTACCAAATTCGCCACGAACTCCTCATCGGCTAGCAGAAAGTGACAGCCCTGACAGACCCTCGAACTAGAAATCAAGCCTTGCGGTGCACTAACCACCACTGCATCACCCAAGCTCTGTCTTGTGACAGACCAGCCCGAAAAACAAAATCCACGAGAGACAAACGAGTAGCTAGCGCGAGTCGAACAACACCTTGGCAACAACGAGTGCGAAATAGTACTGTCACCACATTGCCACGATCCACTTCCCCCGAAGAGGGCAAAGCGTGGACCCCCGAGGTAGACTGAGATGTAGTAGCCCTTGCCTCGGGATAAGTCAGCGCAGGGACCCACGGCGAAGCCCCGGAAGAAGACGGCGGTGGAAGCTGGGGCATCCAGTAAGTCCCTGGAGGTGGTGCGTGGTAGAACGAAGGAGTCGAAGTAGGCGCCGGGAGATACTGCGGAGTAGGAGCTGATGGCAACATATGCATCACGCCTCCCTGACGCTGTCCGACTGGTGAAGATGTCACCGGCTCCCAACGCAGCTTGCCGTTGGGGTTCTTCCGGCACACCACATCCTTGTGATCCTCCCGACCACGAGATGGTGCACCTTCCCTTCCACAGTACTCGGCTGCGGCGATGGGAATCGCCACAGCGGAAACATACCATTCCCATGCCAGGAGTGACTATGGCACGGTATTGGGGCGCACCTCCACCGAGGTGTCTTTGCTGAGTAGGACGGCCACCATAGAAATTTGGTGACGATAATTCTTCCCCTTCTTGCTCCAAGTACCAGAGGATTGGCCTTTCTTTTCTGGAGGGCCCCTAACCTGCTCTCCCATGGCAGGTTTGCGATGCTCTTCGGTGTAGTTCAGCTGCAGCTCTACACCCAGAGCTTGTTCCACCATTGTCCGAAAATCGACAATGGGAAAAGCACCCAGCATATGGCGAATGGCAGGACGGAGTCCCTGTCGGAACCGCCTAGCCTTCTCCACCTCGTCACGTGCCACATGGGGCACAAAATGTACGATCTGGTTGAAGCCAACCTCGTACTCCGCCACAGTCTTCTTGTCTTGGGCGTACTGTCCCAAGTCAATCTGCATCTTGTCAAGGAAGGTGGCGGAAAAGAACCGCCTCTCAAATTGTCGGACAAACTCCTCCCAAGAGGAGTGCCCTTGCGCACTTCGAGGACAAAGACACCCCTCCACCAGATTTGGGCTTCTCCCTTCAAGAGCTGTGCTACAAAGCGAACACGATCTTGCGCCACCACCTCAAACGCGTCCAGCTGCAACTCCATAAAGGACAGCCAATCCGCCGCCTGGATCGGAGTGCCCGCACCATCAAAGCTGTCGATCTCGGTCCAACCCACTCTCGTAGCTTGATGCCACCGCTGCCGCGCCGAGCGGTAGCAGCAGTGCTGCGATCGCGCCCACAGCAGGCGGCCGGTGCGCCCTGCCTCGGCGCCATAACTCGTCTGCATCGCTCTCATGGCGGCCACTAATTCCGCCGAAACACCACCCTCGGCTGGGTAGTCTCGGCTGCCTCCGACGGCTCGGGGCGTCGCCTCGAACGACTGTCGCAAGGCGTCCTCGGTGGCATACTGTACCCAACAAGCCGCAAACAAACAGTCACGCCAACAAGAACATAAGCAATAACACCAACAATCAAACCATAAATATAGTCGAACATACGCATGCCATGCAATGCAACCCATCCCATCCTAACAGTGCAAGTGTGTCAATTTTAAAATTTATTAGCCTATGGCAATTTTAAAACTTAACCCTAAGCAATGTTACTAATTTCACACAGCAAAATTTTAGTTCATGCTAGAATCTTTTCCTAAACTCATACACCAAGGACCTAAAGCCCGCTCGATACCAATCAGAATGACCCTTAAAACTAAACTGTTGAACAAGAAAAAAAATTCGACAGCATCTCCCCTAAAACAGGACAATACGAAAGCAATTCATGATAAGCAAATCAAACAGAAATAATAACATGACATCAATACTAGCGACAACAAGTTTAATCCATCCAGGAATCAACCAAAGACATAACACACCTCTAAAGGAGCAGACCATAAACGAACAAGTTTAACGGGACAACAATGGGTCTAAGTGTAATCAAAATTCAGCAAGCTAATGCATTAATTAAAACACTGGTTCATGAGAGTTGTGATGACATTCAAAGATTTATTGTGTTGCTAGCCCACCCTTCATGCTTACGTCTCATGCACGCTACCTGAAAACATCAAGCTGACAAGAAGTGAGATTGGGTAATCTCAGCAAGCGGAACAATTAGTACAAAAACACTTCCATCATGAATTTAACATACTACAAGCCTCACATTCAATACCACAACATAGATTCCCACAACCTCAATAGAATGCTCAAGATTGTGCACATGCCTATGCCATGATCCTCCTCACCGTGCCCTTTCTCAGGAACACACGGTGTTGTCAGACGGTCTTGATCGCGCCAAGGCGTCGACAAACTTCCAATGCATGAATATGCAGTTAATGCTTCATGCATGAATTCATTCACAACTCTCCACATTGAGTCCACATGTTTGCATACCATCATATAACATGGATAGAAAACAAATAACACTGAGATGAACTATCTAGACAATTCAACAGGTAGACAACATCATTCTTCTCTTTACTCGTAATTCATAGTCAAAGCACCTCATCACAATGCTAATCTAAATATTGCAATCATCAAAGCAATTGATTAAACCATGTATGTTTATTGTAATCGGAGGTTATAACGGAGGCAATGCAAACAATGATGTATAGCTCAACCATAACACTACTTCCACTTACCTTTACCGACGTTGAAGACGATCTACTTACGTCCAGAAGGGGCACCACCTGAACAAACAGTATTTCAGTACATAGCGACAACACAAAAGATCACGTAACTCGAACACGCGCTTCCTAACCCCCGTTCCCCTCTTAAATGCCGAAAACCCTAATCTGTCCGGGTTAAACAGCAGCAACCTCTCTTCACAATTTCGTATCTTTTTCTACACAGATCCTAAAAATATAAAAAAATTACAGGAGCTAGATATTGACGAGATCTACAACTTTCATGAAGACCATAAATTTCAATTCCATTGTTAATTATGCCTAAACAGACGTCCAACACAGGGGACGAAATCTGTTTCCAGATTCTATTCGTCAACTTCCAACAGAGATAACTCTCAGACCATAGTCCCAACAATTCTAAAAAAATTACAGAAGCTAGATCTCGACGTTATCTACAACTTTCTAGTTATAGGTTTTTGCAGGAAAAATCGTCTAGGCCACGTTAAACGTGAAACAAGCCGTGCTGCACAATCTTCCCTCTCAGAAACAGCACCACGTGAACAACTACCCTTCTTCCCCTTCAAATCCCATCCAAACCAATCACCACCAGATCTAAAACACTCCTAATCCTAGGTATAACAGGGGGTAAAAGATGGGGAATTTTACCTAAAGATCTCCCTTGAGATCCCACGAGGAACACACGATGATCACCGAAAACAAAATCTGCTTGTTCCCCACGCCTCCACGGATCCTCTTCTCGCTTTCTCCTTCGCGTTTTGCGGCGGATCTTGAGCCACCACGCATGGGAGGAAGAGGAGATGTGGTGTGGCTGCTAGGGGAGGAAGGGGAGGCACCCTAGGGTTTGGGGGGGGTGTGAATGTGGCCGGCCACAAGGGGAGGGGGCGCACCACTTGGTGGGGGAAGTGGGCCGACCCACTAGGGGGGGTGGGGAGGTGGAGGTGGGATGAGGGATTCCCGGTCCAGGCCTAGGTTTTCTTCGGCCTTTTTCCCCCTAGCCCAAAACCCAAAATAAAAATTAAAATGCAGCATTTTCTTCAATTGTTTCATCCCCCGACAAAACCGTCATTCCTCTCCGAAACAAAAACACAGAAGAAAAACCCTACAATCACTCTCAAGTTCTAGGGCATCACATTATTTGATAGTTTAGCCTTTTGCTACTATTTTGAGTCTTTTAGACGTGCTCAACGGCCGCCTAACAAGCTCCTTGTATCGGAACCCCAACTTTTCAATACTTCATTTATATTTGCAATTTTAGATTGCTTTTGCCTTGTTCTTGCTTGTTCTTCGATTGCTTGCAGGAATTGATCTTCGTGATCAGGTTGATCATGCCCACGGCAAGGTCAATAACCCTCTGGAGTTGGTTTAGCGATTGCTAAGGCGCATCATCGTTGTACGTTGTAGTCGGATCATCAAAGTCGTCTCCACACAAATCGAAGGTTATCGTTCTCATCGAAAGATCGGGACACCCATTGTTACATCAACCCGGCTTCATTTCGTTCATCACTTTCGTTTCGTGCCGCAATTTTTCATTTTGGCGTGCAAGGTCGCAGCGTGTGGGGTGCTTGCCATGATGTTCCATTCCGTGCATCATTTTCGGCGCGTGTGGTGTTTGCCGCAATGTTTCATTTCGTGCATCATTTTCATTTTCGTATGGCTGCCGCTGCAGTGCCCGTTCGGACCCATCGTGGGGGATTCTTTCAGGCATACTCGAACGGATTCGAAACAAATGATGAAAAGCGGTAGCAAACATGATAACTTCTTTCGGGGCGTTTAGCACTCAGTTCAGGTTTGTGCATCGGTTCCATTTGTATTCTGCTTGTATTACCCGTGGGAACCCGTCGTGGTGGAATGTTTGACACCGACTCTGACATATTCAAAATGCATGCCAAAATGAGTTAAAGCACATTTGAACTCCAATCGTTGTGTTTGGAACTCAGTTTCTGACCACGCAACGTTTTCGAATGGGCGCCGCTTGTAGTATTCGTTCGTGCTCATCGTGGGGAAATGTTTCACAAGAACTCGGACGGACTCGAAATGCATGCCGAAAAGTGTGTGGGCGTATATGAAGTTCATTCGGCATGATTGGAACAAAGTTTCGTGTTGTGCACCGTTTTGGTATGCGTGTAGTTTGCAGTACCATTAGGGACCCGCCATGTATGAATATTTCGCATCGACTCGGACGTACTCAAAATGCTTGTTGAAATGGGATAGGGCATATATGAACTCTATCCAGGGAGTTTGACACCAATTTTCCTTTCGTGCATCGTTTTCGTCCGGACGCAGCTTGCAGTACACCTGCGATCCGTCGCGGAGGGATGTTCCACACTCACTTGGACGTATTCGAAATGAATGCAGAATTGTGCTGAAAGGCATGTGAAGTCCACTCGCGGAGTTTGGCCAACATTTTCCTTCCGTGCATTGTTTTGATACGCACGCAGCTCGCAGTACCCGTTGGCACCTATCGCTGAGAAATGTTTTACACCGACCCGGATGCAGCAGAAATGCATACCGAAATGAGCTTGGGCACACATGAACTCTATTCAGGGTGTCTGCCACGAGCTTTCTTTTCGTACTCGATCTGGTGCGAACGTGACTTATGGTTCCGTTTGTGGTGTAGGTTTCACACCGACTCGGATAAGCCCAAATTGCTTGCTAAAATGAGCTATGGCAAACATGAAGCCCATTCGGTTTGATTGACACTCAGCTTCATCTCATGCCTCGTTTTCTTGTGAAAATCCATGCACCATACAGTCCTCGTCGCGGAGGAATATTTCACACGACTCGGAAAGATTCAAAACGCATGCCGAAATGCGCTTGGGCATATACGAAGTTCATTCGGCATGTTTGGAACAATGTTTCTTTTTGTGCACGATACTGGTACGCGTGTGGTGTACATTACCACTGTGCATGAATGTTTCGCTTCAAGTCGGACGTACTCGAAACGCTTGCAGAAACGGGCTAGGGCACATGTGAAGCCCATTCGGGGAGTTTGACAACCAGTTTCATTTCCTGCATCGTTTTCATTCGGACGCAGCTTGCAGTAGCCCTTGTGACCCGTCGCGGAGGGATGTTTCGCACTCACTCGGACGTATTCGAAATGAATGAAGAATTGCGCTGAAATGCACAAGCGAACATCGTAAGTTAATTCCGGGTGTTTGGCACTCGGTTTCGTTTCATGCATCGCTTTCAATTCTTTCAGCTTAGGAACTCGTCGTTGCGGAATATTTCACGCCGACTCGGACGGATTCGAAATGCATGCCTAAATGAGTCACAACACATATGAATTGCATTCGGCGTGTTTGGCACCCGGCTTCATTTCGTCCATCACTTTCGTTTCGTGCCGCAATGTTTCATTTTGGCGTGCAAGGTTGCAGCGTGTGGGGTGCTTGCCACCATGTTCCATTCCGTACATCATTTTCGGCGCGTGTGGTGTTTGCCACAATGTTTCATTTCGTGCATCATTTTCATTTTCGTTTGGCTGCCGCTGTAGTGCCCGTTAGGACCCGTCGTGGGGGATTCTTTCAGACATACTCGAACGGATTCGAAACAAATGATGAAAAGTGGTAGCAAACATGATAACTTCTTTCGGGGCGTTTGGCACTCAGTTCAGTTTCGTGCATCGGTTCCATTTGTATTCTGCTTGTATTACCCGTGGGAACCCGTCGTGGTGGAATGTTTGACACCGACTCGGACATATTCGAAATGCATGCCAAAATGAGTTAAAGCACATATGAACTCTAATCGTTGTGTTTGGCACTCAGTTTCATACCGCGCAACGTTTTCGAATAGGCGCCGCTTGTAGTATTCGTTCGTGCTCATCGTGGGGAAATGTTTCACAAGAACTCGGACGGACTCGAAATGCATACCGAAAAGTGTGTGGGCGTATATGAAGTTCATTCGGCATGATTGGAACAAAGTTTCGTGTTGTGCACCATTTTTGTATGCGTGTAGTTTGCAGTACCATTAGGGACCCGCCGTGCATGAATATTTCGCATCGACTCGCACGTACTCGAAATGCTTGTCCAAATGGGATAGGGCATATATGAACTCCATCCGGGGAGTTTGACCCCAATTTTCCTTTCGTGCATCGTTTTCGTCCGGACGCAGCTTGCAGTACACCTTGCGACCTGTCGCGGAGGGATGTTCCAGACTCAGTTGGACGTATTCGAAATGTATGCAGAATTGTACTGAAAGGCATGTAAAGTCCACTCGCGGAGTTTGGCTTATATTTTCTTTCCGTGCATCGTTTTGATACGCACGCAGCTCGCAGTACCCGTTGGCACCTATCGCTGAGAAATGTTTTACACCGACCCGGAAGCAGCAGAAATGCATGCCGAAATGAGCTTGGGCGCACATGAACACTATTCAGGGTGTCTGCCATGAGCTTTTTTTTCGTACTCGTTCTGGTGCGGACGTGACTTATGGTTCCGTTTGTGGTGTAGGTTTCACACCGACTCGGATGAGCCCAAATTGCTTGCTAAAATGAGCTATGGCAAACATGAAGCTCATTCGGGTTGATTGACACTCAGCTTCATCTTATGCCTCGTTTTTTTGTGAAAATCCATGCACCATACAGTCCTCGTCGCGGACGAATATTTCACACGACTCGGAAAGATTCAAAACGCATGCCAAAATGCGCTTGGGTATATACGAAGTTCATTCGGCATGTTTGGAACAATGTTTCTCTTTGTGCACGATACTGGTACGCGTGTGGTGTATATTACCACTGTGCATGAATGTTTCGCTTCAAGTCGGACGTACTCGAAACGCTTGCTGAAACGGGCTAGGGCACATGTGAAGCCCATTCCGGGAGTTTGACACCCAGTTTCGTTTCCTGCATCGTTTTCATTCGGACGCAGCTTGCAGTAGCCCTTGTGACCCGTCGCGGAGGGATGTTTCGCACTCACTTGGACGTATTCAAAATGAATGCAGAATTGCGCTGAAATGCACAAGCGAACATCGTAAGTTAATTCCGGGTGTTTGGCACTCGGTTTCGTTTCGTGCATCGCTTTCAATTCTTTCAGGTTAGGAACTCGTTGTTGCGTAATATTTCACGCCGACTCGGACGGATTCGAAATGCATGCCTAAATGAGTCACAACACATATGAATTGCATTCGGCGTGTTTGGCACCCGGCTTCATTTCGTTCATCACTTTCGTTTCGTGCCGCAATGTTTCATTTTGGAGTTCAAGGTTGCAGCGTGTGGGGTGCTTGCCATGATGTTCAATTCCGTGCATCATTTTCGACGAGTGTGTTGTTTGCCACAGTGTTTCATTTCATGCATAATTTTCATTTTCGTATGGCTGCCGCTGCAGTGCCCTTTCGGATCCGTCGTGTGGGGGATTCTTCCAGACATACTCGAACGGATTCGAAACAAATGATGAAAAGCGGTACCAAACATGATAAGTTCTTTCGGGGCGTTTGGCACTCAGTTCAGTTTCGTACATCGGTTCCGTTTGTATTCCGCTTGTATTACCCGTGGGAACCCGTCGTGGTGGAATGTTTGACACCGACTCGGACATGTTCGAAATGCATGCTAAAATGAGTAAAAGAGCATATGAACTCCAATCGTTGTGTTTGGCACTCAGTTTCATACCGCGCAACGTTTTCGAATGGGCGCCGCTTGTAGTATTCGTTCGTGGTCATCGTGGGGAAATGTTTCACAAGAACTCGGACGAACTCGAAATGCATGCCGAAAAGTGTGTGGGCGTATATGAAGTTCATTCGGCATGATTGAAACAAAGTTTCGTGTTGTGCACCGTTTTGGTATGCGTATAGTTTGGAGTACCATTAGGGACCTGCTGTGCATCAATGTTTCGCATTGACTTGGACGTACTCGAAATGCTTGTTGAAATGGGATACGGCATATATGAACTCCATCCGGGGAGTTTGACACCAATTTTCCTTTCGTGCATCGTTTTTGTCCGGACGCAGCTTGCAGTACACCTTGCGACCCGTCGCGGAGGGATGTTCCACACTCACTTGGACTATTCTAAATGAATGCAGAATTGTGCTGAAAGGCATGTAAAGTCCACTCGCGGAGTTTGGCCTACATTTTCCTTCCGTGCATCGTTTTGATACGCACGCAGCTCGCAGTACCCGTTGGCACCTATCGCTGAGAAATGATTTACACTGACCCGGATGCAGCAGAAATGCATGCCGAAATGCGCTTGGGCACACATGAACTCCATTCGGGGTGTTTGCCACGAGCTTTCTTTTCGTACTCGTTCTGGTGCGAACGTGACTTATGGTTCCGTTTATGGTGTAGGTTTCACACCGACTCGGATAAGCCCAAATTGCTTGCTAAAATGAGTTACGGCAAACATGAAGCCCATTCGGGTTGATTGACACTCAGGTTCATCTTATGCCTCGTTTTCTTGTGAAAATCCATGCACCATACAGTCCTCGTCGCGGAGGAATGTTTCCCACGACTCGGAAAGATTCAAATCGCATGCCAAAATGCGCTTGGGCATATACGAAGTTCATTCGGCATGTTTGGAACAATGTTTCTCTTTGTGCACCATTTTGGTACGCGGGTGGTTTACATTACCACTGTGCATGAATGTTTCGCTTCAAGTCGGACGTACTCGAAATGCTTTCTGAAACGGGCTAGGGCACATGTGAAGCCCATTCGGGGAGTTTGACACCCAGTTTCGTTGCCTGTGTCGTTTTCATTCGGACGCAGCTTGCAGTACCCCTTGTGACCCGTCGCGGAGGGATGTTTCGCACTAACTCGGACGTATTCGAAATGAATGCAGAATTGCGCTGAAATGCACAAGCGAACATCGTAAGTTCATCCGGATGTTTGGCACTCGGTTTCGTTTCGTGCATCGCTTTCAATTCTTTCAGCTTAGGAACTCGTCCTTGCGAAATATTTCACGCTGACTTGGACGGATTCGAAATGCATGCCTAAATGAGTCACAGCACAAATGAATTGCATTCGGCGTGTTTGGCACCTGGCTTCATTTCGTTCATCACTTTTGTTTGATGCCGCAATGTTTCATTTTGGCTTGCAAGGTTGCAGCGTGTTGGGTGCTTGCCACGATGTTCCATTCCGTGCATCATTTTCGGCGCGTGTGGTGTTTGCCACAATGTTTCATTTCGTGCATCATTTTCATTTTCGTATGGCTGCCGCTGCAGTGCCCGTTCGGACCCGTCGTGGGAGATTCTTTCAGACATACTCGAACGGATTCGAAACAAATGATGAAAAGCGGTAGCAAACATGATAACTTCTTTCGGGGCGTTTGGCACTCTGTTCACTTTCGTGCATCGGTTCCATTTGTATTCTGCTTGTATTACCCGTGGGAACCCGTCGTGGTGGAATGTTTGACACCGACTCTGACATATTCAAAATGCATGCCAAAATGAGTTAAAGCACATATGAACTCCAATCGTTGTGTTTGGCACTCAATTTCATACCGCGCAACGTTTTCGAATGGGCGCCGCTTGTAATATTCGTTCGTGCTCATCGTGGGGAAATGTTTCACAAGAACTCGGACGGACTCGAAATGCATGCTGAAAAGTGTGTGGGCGTATATGACGTTCATTCGGCATGATTTGAACAAAGTTTCGTGTTGTGCACCGTTTTGGTATGCGTGTAGTTTGCAATACCATTAGGGACCCGCCGTGCATGAATGTTTTGCATCGACTCGGACGTACTCGAAATGCTTGTTGAAATGGGATAGGGCACATATGAACTCCATCCGAAAAGTTTGACACCAATTTTCCTTTCGTGCATCGTTTTCGTCCGGACGCAGCTTGCAGTACACCTTGCGACCCGTCGCAGAGGGATGTTCCACACTCACTTGGATGTATTCGAAATGAATGCAGAATTGTGCTGAAAGGCATATAAAGTCCACTCGCGGAGTTTGGCCTACATTTTCCTTCCGTGCATCGTTTTGATACGCACGCAGCTCGCAGTACCCGTTGGCACCTATCGCTGAGAAATGTTTTACACCGACCCGGATGCAGCAGAAACGCATGCCGAAATGAGCTTGGGCACACATGAACTCTATTCAGGGTGTCTGCCACGAGCTTTCTTTTCGTACTCGTTCCGGTGCGAACGTGACTTATGGTTCCGTTTGTGGTGTAGGATTCACACTGACTCGGATGAGCCCAAATTGCTTGCTAAAATGAGCTACGGCAAACATGAGGCCCATTGGGTTGATTGACACTCAGCTTCATCTTATGCGTCGTTTTCTTGTGAAAATCCATGCACCATACAGTCCTCGTCGCGGAGGAATGTTTCCCACGACTCGAAAAGATTCAAATCGCATGCCGAAATGCGCTTGGGCATATACAAAGTTCATTCGGCATGTTAGGAACAATGTTTCTCTTTTTGCTCCATTCTGGTACGCGGGTGGTTTACATTACCACTGTGCATGAATGTTTCGCTTCAAGTCGGACGTACTCGAAATGCTTTCTGAAATGGGCTAGGGCACATGTGAAGCCCATTCAGGGAGTTTGACACCCGCCATTGTTCGTGTCGGTTTCATTCGACGCAGCTTGCAAGACTTCTTGTGACCCGTCATGAGGGATGTTTCGCACTCACTCGGACGTATTCGAAATGAATGCAGAATTGCGCTGAAATGCACAAGCGAACATCGTAAGTTCATCCGGGTGTTTGGCACTCGGTTTCGTTTCGTGCATCGCTTTCAATTCTTTCAGCTTAGGAACTCGTCGTTGCGGAATATTTCACGCCGACTCGGACGGATTCGAAATGCATGCCTAAATGAGTCACAGCACATATGAATTGCATTCTGCGTGTTTGGCACCCGGCTTCATTTCGTTCATCACTTTCGTTTCGTGCCGCAATGTTTCATTTTGGCTTGGAAGGTTGCAGCGTGTGGGGTGCTTGCCACGATGTTCCATTACGTGCATCATTTTCGGCGCGTGTGGTGTTTGCCACAATGTTTCATTTCGTGCATCATTTTCATTTCCGTATGGCTGTCGCTGCAGTGCCCGTTCGGACCCGTCGTGGGGGATTCTTTCAGACATACTCGAACGGATTCGAAACAAATGATGAAAAGCGGTAGCAAACATGATAACTTCTTTCGGGGCGTTTGGCACTCTGTTCAGTTTCGTGCATCGGTTCCGTTTGTATTCTGCTTGTATTACCCGTGGGAACCCGTCGTGGTGGAATGTTTGACACCGACTCCGACATATTCGAAATGCATGCCAAAATGAGTTAAAGCACATATGAACTCCAATCGTTGTGTTTGGCACTCAGTTTCATACCGCGCAACGTTTTCGAATGGGCGCCGCTTGTAGTATTCGTTCGTGCTCATCGTGGGGAAATGTTTCACAAGAACTCGGACGGACTCGAAATGCATGCTGAAAAGTGTGTGGGCGTATATGAAGTTCATTCGGCATGATTGGAACAAAGTTTCGTGTTGTGCACCGTTTTGGTATGCGTATAGTTTCAGTACCACTAGGGACTCGCCGTGCATGAATGTTTCGCATCGACTCGGACGTACTCGAAATGCTTGTTGAAATGGGATAGGGCATATATGAACTCCATCTGGGGAGTTTAACACCAATTTTCCTTTCGTGCATCGTTTTCGTCCGGACACAGCTTGAAGTACACCTTGCGACCCGTCGCGGAGGGATGTTCCACACTCACTTAGACATATTCGAAATGAATGCATAATTGTGCTGAAAGGCATGTAAAGTCCACTCGTGGAGTTTGGCCTACATTTTCCTTCCGTGCATCGTTTTGATACGCACGCACTTCAAGCATTCGCTGGCACCTATCGCTGAGAAATGTTTTACACCGACCCGGATGCAGCAGAAATGTATGCCAAAATGAGCTTGGGCACACATGAACTCTATTCAGGGTGTCTGCCACGAGCTTTCTTTTCGTACTCATTCTGGTGCGAACGTGACTTATGATTCCGTTTGTGGTGTAGGTTTCACACCAACTCGGATGAGCCCAAATTGCTTGCTAAAATGAGCTACGGCAAACATGAAGCCCATTCGGGCTGATTGGCACTCAGCTTCATCTTATGCGTCGTTTTCTTGTGAAAATCCATACACCATATAGTTCTCGTCACGGAGGAATGTTTCACACGACTCGGAAAGATTCAAAACGCATGCCGAAATGCGCTTGGGCATATACGAAGTTCATTCGGCATGTTTGGAACAATATTTCTCTTTGTGCACCATTCTGGTACGCATGTGGTTTACATTACCATTGTGCATGAATGTTTCGCTTCAAGTCGGACGTACTCGAAATGCTTGCTGAAACGGGCTAGGGCACATGTGAAGCCCATTCGGGAGTTTGATACCCGCTTCGCTTTCGTGATCGCTTTCATTCCGCAGCCTTGCAGTACTTCTTATGACCCGTCGCGGAGGGATGTTTCGCACTCACTCGGACGTATTCGAAATGAATGCAGAATTGCGCTGAAATGTACAAGCGAACATCGTAAGGTAATTCCGGGTGTTTGGCACTCGGTTTCGTTTCGTGCATCGCTTTCAACTCTTTCAGCTTAGGAACTCGTCGTTGCGGAATATTTCACGCCGACTTGGACGAATTCGAAATGCATGCCTAAATGAGTCACAGCACATATGAATTGCATTCGGCGTGTTTGGCACCCGGCTTCATTTCGTTCATCACTTTCGTTTCGTGCCGCAATGTTTCATTTTGGCGTGCAAGGTTGCAGCGTGTGGGGTGCTTGCCACGATGTTCCATTCCGTGCACATTTTCGGCGCGTGTGGTGTTTGCCACAATGTTTCATTTCGTGCATCATTTTCATTTTCGTATGGCTGCCGCTGCAGTCCCGTTGGACCCGTCGTGGGGGATTCTTCCAGACATACTCAAACGGATTGGAAACAAATGATGAAAAGCGCTAGTGATGGCGCCGTGATGGCACTGAGGGTGTCCCGATCTTTCGATGAGAAACACACGATCGATTTGTTGGAGTCGACTTTGACGATCCGACTACACCATACGACGACGATGCGCCTTAGCAATCGCTAAACGAACTCCGGCGGGTTATTGATCTTGCCGTAGGCACGATCAACCTGAACACGAGGTTCAATTCCTGCAAGCAACCGAAGAACAAGCAAGAACAATAGGATAAGCAATCTGAAATTGCGGATAAAAGTGGAGGTGAAACAAAGTGGAGTCTTATTGACGATCTTGACAAGGTGGCTGTCCCGCACAACTCGCAGCATCAAGTTTGTACTTGGCTAAACTAATTAAATAAAACCCAAAACCCTAAGGAGCTGATGTCTAGCTATTTATGAAAGCTAGGGTCATGGGAATCACGTCCAAAGCAGTAGGATACCAACTACAACTCTATTACAAGGCCCAAAGCCCAAGTCTTCTCGGTTTGGAAAAGTGATGCCAATTGTTTTGCAGATTTCCGTCGACTCGGATGGAATTTGGGGATGGGGCCAGATCCGTTGGAAAGAGGACGTCGAAACCTTTCAAACCAGTACTCATAGACCCCAAACACCCTTGTGGATCAAAATTTATGGTCGTTTTAAGTTGATGCTGTCCCGGAGGCCGAATCCGAGTATAACTTGTGCACCGGAAGAATTGGCTTCATGCTTGACGTTTGAGAGTTCTTCTCCTTGGTTCCTAAGGAGAATAAAATCATCACAAGGATTAAATAGCATTCCATTCATTAAATTATTTGTATGCAACCCGAGGAACGCATTCACCTGGTAATTGAATTGACGAGCGCAAGCTCGAGTAATTGGCCCTTGTATGACATTGTTGGTTTCCATTGGGTTTGTAGGTATGGCCGTATTCATGGTAGTGATGTCCTCATCATCCTCCCCTTCTTGCATTTGAGTCGTCCTCGACTCAAGTTCATTATCTTCTTCCAAGTATGGTTTCAAATCGGCAATGTTGAATGTGGGACTAACCCCAAAATCTGCAGGCAATTCAAGCTTGTATGCATTATCATTAATCTTTGCCAATACTTTGAAAGGACCATCAGCTCGCGGCATCAACTTAGATTTTCTTAATTCTGGGAATCGATCTTTTCGCAAATGCAACCAAACTAAATCGCCTGGTTCAAAAGTTACATGTTTCCTTCCCTTACTACCAGCAAGTTTATATTTAGCATTCATGCATTCTATGTTTTCTTTAGTTGTCTCATGCATTTTCATAATCATATCAGCACGTTGTTTAGCATCAAGATTCAATTTCTCCGAAGATGGCAGAGGTAACAAATTAATTGGCACATGAGGTACAAATCCATATACAATCTCAAAAGGGCACATCTTAGTAGTAGAATGCATAGACCGATTATAAGCAAACTCAATATGAGGCAAGCATTCTTCCCACAATTTAATGTTCTTTTTCAGAACAGCCCTAAGCATGGTAGATAAAGTTCGATTAACGACCTCAGTTTGTCCATTAGTTTGGGGATGACAAGTAGTAGAAAATAAAAGTTTAGTCCCCAATTTAGCCCACAAAGTTCTCCAAAAGTGGCTTAAGAATTTAGTGTCACGATTTGAAACTATTGTGTTTGGCACACCATGTAAGCGAACAATTTCACGAAAGAATAAGTCAGCAATGTTGGTAGCGTCATCGCTTTTGTGACAAGGTATGAAGTGTGCCATTTTTACAAAATCTATCCACAACGACAAAGATACTATCCCTCCCCTTCTTTGTTCTAGGAAGTCCTAAAACAAAGTCCATAGAAATATCCTCCCAAGGCACATTAGGAACAGGCAGAGGCATGTATAAACCATGTGGATTAAGTCGTGACTTAGCTTTTTGACATGTAGAACAGCGAGTGATGAAACGTTCCACGTCTCGTCTCATCTTGGGCCAAAAGAAATGGCTAGCGAGTATGTCCTCCATCCTCTTCACACCAAAGTGTCCCATCAATCCTCCTCCCCATGCGCTTCCTGTAGCAATAACAAACGAACAGAACTAGCTGGAATACATAGTTTGTTTGCTCTAAACACAAACCCATTATTGAGGACAAATTTGTTCCAATTTGTTCCCTCTTTACAATTAAGCAACACATTTTTAAAATCATCATCATGCACATATTGCTCTTTAATCGTTTCCAAACCAAAAATTTTGAAGTCAAGTTGTGAGAGCATGGTATATCTCCTAGACAAGGCATCAGCAATGACATTATCCTTTCCCTTTTTGTGTTTGATGACATAAGGAAATGACTCAATGAATTCAACCCACTTTACATGTCTACAGTTCAGTTTAGCTTGACTTCTAATATGTTTTAACGATTCATGATCAGAATGTATAACAAATTCCTTGGGCCATAAATAATGTTGCCATGTTTCTAAAGTTCGAACTAGCGCATATAACTCCTTATCATAAGTAGAATAATTTAAACTTGGCCCACTCAACTTCTCACTAAAATAAGCAATGTGTTTTCCTTCCGTAATGAACACCACCCAAACCAATTCCACTAGCATCACATTCTAGTTCAAAAGTCTTAGAAAAGTCTCGAAGCTGGAATAAGGGTGCATGGGTTAACTTAGCTTTCAGAATGTTGAAGGCATCTTCCTCGCGACTTGCCCCAAGCAAAGGTACACCCTTCTTGGTGAGCTCATTCATGGGTGCAGCGATGGTGCTGAAATCCTTCACAAAATGACGATAGAATCCAAAGAAGTCCTAGAAAACTTCGCACTGCGGTGACCGTGTTAGAGTCGGCCAACTCAGATCGCTTCAACCTTGGCTTGGTCAACTTCAATTCCCTGTGGAGTAACAACATAGCCAAGAAAAGATACTCGATCCGTGCAAAAGGTGCACTTCTCAAGGTTACCAAATAAGCGTGCATCGCGTAAAGCATTAAAAACAGCACGTAGATGTTCAAGATGAGCCTCTAAAGATTTGCTATAAATCAAGATATCATCGAAGTAAACTACCATAAATTTTCCAATGAAAGCACGTAAAACCTCGTTCATCAATCTCATGAAAGTGCTAGGAGCATTAGTCAACCCGAAAGGCATTACTAATCACTCATATAACCCGAACTTAGTTTTAAATGCTGTTTTCCATTCATCTCCTAACTTCATGCGAATCTGGTGATACCCACTACGCAAATCCACTTTAGAGAACACAGTAGAGCCACTTAATTCATCAAGCATATCGTCTAACCGAGGAATAGGATGGCGATATCTAATGGTGATATTATTAATTGCTCGACAATCCACACACATGCGCCATGTTCCATCTTTCTTATGTACTAAAATGACTGGTACAGCACAAGGACTAAGAGATTCACGTACGTACCCTTTATCAAGCAATTCTTGAACTTGGCATTGTATCTCTTGCGTCTCTTCAGGGTTGGTTCTGTAAGGTGCTCAGTTGGGCAAGGATGCCCCTGGAATGAGATCAATTTGATGCTCAATCCCTCTAATTAGCGGCAGCCCTGAGGGGATGTCCTTTGGGAAGATGTCAGTGTATTCCTGCAAAAGGTTAGTGACAACAGGAGGCAAAGAGAGAGACATCTCCTCTAGTGAAAACAAAGTTTCTTTGCAGACCAAAGCATAGCATGTATACCTACAAACATCCAACTCATTCAAATCAGATTTTTTTGCAAGAAAACAAGCACCTTTCAATTTAATCTCATTCGGCTGGGCATAATCAAGGTTAGATTCTCTCTGTTTATGTTGTTCAAGTCCTTTGGCGACAATCTGATTTTCACTCTTAGAATTCTCTCGATTTTTCTCTTTAGCAATTTCATCCTTTACAATGGCATCAGGCGACATTGGGTGTAGCACAATTTTCTTTTCTTTATGCACAAAAGAGTATTGATTTGTTCTACCATGACGTAAACAATCCTTATCATATTGCCACGGTCTACCTAATAACATAGAACATGCTTGCATAGGTACGACATCGCAATCAACATAATCATGATAGGAACCTAAAGCGAAATGTACTCTTACCATGCGAGTTACCTTGAGTTTGCCGCTGTTGGTGAACCATTGAATGTGGTAGGGCTGAGGGTGTGGTCTAGTGGAGAGTGCTAGCTTCTCCACCATGTCCATGCTTGCTAGATTATTGCAACTCCCACCATCAATGATTATTCGAATGGATCGCTCCTTGACGACGCCTTTTGTGTAAAACAAGTTGTGGCGTTGATTTGGATCAGCGCGAGCAATCTGAGCACTAAGCACACGTTGTGCAATAATACTCAAATATTGGTCAGCATCACCAGCACTCACGTGCACCTCGTCATGCTCGGCATTCGGATCGCCGTCTTCATGTTCAGCGAGCAAAGCATATGTTTCTTCATCAAGATCACTTGCCGAGTCATACTCGTCGTCTTCACGGATTATTAGCACACGCTTGTTCGGACACTCCTTCATCATGTGATCAAAACCCTTGCAGCGATGGCACTGAACATCTTTGGTGCGTCCCGTTGATGCGACGAATTTACCTACGAACTATTTGTAGTAGCTTGTGTGGCACTTTTCGTCGGCGTTGGTCGTGGTGCCGAATTTGCGGTGGCGGACGCCGTTCTGTTGATGGAAGAGGTCGGCGTGGTAGTACGGCCGGCAGGGGTAGCAGGGTTGCGCGGTATCCACGAAGTAGTTCGGCCTGCAGAAAAGTTAGTCTTTGCCCTCGATTGACGACCCTGCACTTCACGTTCAGCTTTGTAAGCAAGATGGAACAACCGAGTCATCGAATTATAATCCTTATAGTCTAGAATATCCTGGATTTCTCGAGTTAAACCACCTAAGAAACGAGCCATAGAAGCTTCCTCATTCTCAATTAATCCACAACGCAACATGCCAATTTGCAATTCTTGGTAATATTCTTCCACCGAATTCTTACCTTGGTGTAGGCGCTGTAATTTATTCAATAAATCTCTATCATAGTATGAAGGAACAAATCTATGCCTCATTAGCAATTTCAAGGCTTCCCAAGTGGTGGGTATATTATTTGGATGAGCACGGCAATGTTCTCTCCACCAAACAGAAGCAAAATCAGTGAACTCACTTGTGGCAGCCCTAACTCTTCTATTCTCAGGGAAATCATGGCACGCAAATTTTTGATCAACAAGTAATTCCCAACTAAGGTAACCATCAGGGTCATATTTACCTTCAAAAGGTAGCATATTGAAATTTACCTTAGGGAAAACATCATCTCGTTCTCGTTCCCTTGGTCGTGGAGGATCATGTCGCATACCTTGCTGATTGAAGCGTAACCGATGATGGTCACGATCATTATTGTAATGGACGGGGTTGACCTCCTCCACATCAGTGGTGTCATAATATTCGTGCTCTTCGTTCTGTTCTTCAAAATCTGCTGGGGACCTCTCCCGTGGAGCTAAATTGTTGCTTGGACGACGGGGTGGTGGATTGGAAGCACCAGATGCAACAGCTGCAAAACTATCAAGTCTAGCCAAAATAGTAGCAAGAGTAGTGTTAGCAATCTCTTGTGTGGCCTCGATGGATCTGAGACGGTCTTCTTGCATTGACATACGCTCATTAGTGAGCCGTACATCCTCGCTAAGACTATCGGTGGTTTCCCTCGTCATCTTTTGGATGTGAGCAATGATGCCCTTGGTTCGTGGAGAGTGATGAAGTGAACTCTCGTCACCTGACATGGTTAGTTGATGACAAGGAAACAAAAACCACAAGTATAATGTTCCTATCAACTACTAGGTGGCAAGTCTCTCAAGTGCTCAAGCCTATGACCCAAGTTCTTACAAGTTCTTACAATGCAGCAGGCGTTGTCGGCCGTTGGCGTTGTCAAAAGTTCTCCGAAGTTTGTGTAGAGCGATTGCCAAGGGATCGAACGCCTGTACGGGTAGAAAGTGGAGCTTGGACAGGCTTAATTTAGTAGCAAAAGGTTAGCAATAATCCAATCAGTTAATGCAAAATTGAAGAATTGTTCAACGTCTAGTCACTAGTTGCTGACTCTAGGCTAGCAAGGACTAGTGACTCAAAACTACTGATCGGCACGACGATGCAGATTCCACAATGAGATGGAAAATCAGCGCGAAAAAAATTCGCGAAAGAAGGGAACTATCTCAAAAGACTGGGGATCTTGTGAAAACAGGTTTGGCACAGAAAAATTTTCGGATCTGTTCCAGACTTTTTTTTTTGTCTGGAACGATCTGACTCGTTTTTCTTTCAAGTGCTATGCAGGCGGAAGACCAGTCGTGTGACCAGTCGGACGGCCAGGTTGGCGACCAGTTGGCTAACAGGAGGGTGACCGGTCGGGCGACCAAGTGGGCGACGATCAGTGGCGACGATCGAGCGACGATGGGCTATCAGGCGTGCGACCAGTCGGGTGACAAGCGCGGCGACTAGTCAGGCGGTGACCAGTCGGCTAATAGGAGGGCAACCGGTCGGGCGACCAAGTGGGCGACCAGTCAAGCGGCGACCAGTCGGGCGACGAAGTCAGCTATCAGGTGGGCGACCAGTCGGGTAACAAGCGCGACGACCAGTTGGGCGATCAGTTAGATGAAAAGAAGCTTCGGTCCGAACACTTTTTTTTAACAGTTCGAGACCGAAACCGAACACACCTCTAAACCGAACACAACTCGAAACCGGCGTGGGAGACAAAAATTCTTCTGACTTGGACTCCAACTAGAACTAGAATTCAGCAACTCGACACGACGATGCAACCAAAAATTCAATAACGCAGTGCACTGGAAAGGAAATTGTGAGGCTCAAATTGTTTTGGTATGGGGAGATCCAATCTGATGGCGCTTCTCTGGACTATAGGAAAGATATCAATCTACTAATCTGGGGTAAAGAATTCTCACCGAGCAACCTGGTTTGCTCTGATACCACTTGATGGCGCCGTGATGGCACTGAGAGTGTCCCCATCTTTCGATGAGAAACACACGTTCGATTTGTTGGATTTGACTTTGACGATCCGACTACACCATACGATGACGATGCGCCTTAGCAATCGCTAAACCAACTCCGGCGGGTTATTGATCTTGCCGTAGGCACGATCAACCTGAACACGAGGTTCAATTCCTGCAAGCAACCGAAGAACAAGCAAGAACAATAGGATAAGCAATCTGAAATTGCGGATAAAAGTGGAGGCGAAACAAAGTGGAGTCTTATTGACGATCTTGACAAGGTGGCTGTCCAGCACAACTCACAGGATCAAGTTTGCACTTGGCTAAACTAATCAAATAAAACCCAAAACCCTAAGGAGCCGATGTCTGGATATTTATGAAAGCTAGGGTCATGGGAATCACGTCCAAAGCAGTAGGATACCAACTACAACTCTATTACAAGGCCCAAAGCACAAGTCTTCTCGGTTTGGAAAAGTGATGCCAATTGTTTTGCAAATAACTTGGGTTTTGGTTATTTGATAGTTTAGCCTTTTGCTACTTATTTTGAGTCTTTTAGACGTGCTCAACGGCCGCCTAACAAGCTCCTTGTATCGGAAACCCAAATTTTTCTATACTTCATCTATATTTGCAATTTTAGATTGCTTTTGCCTTGTTCTTGCTTGTTCTTCGATTGCTTGCAAGAATTGATCTTCGTGATCAGGTTGATCATGCCCACGGCAAGGTCAATAACCCTCTGGAGTTGGTTTAGCGATTACTAAGGCGCATCGTCGTTGTACGTTGTAGTCGGATCGTCAAAGTCGTCTCCACCCAAATCGAAGGTTATCATTCTCATCGAAAGATCGGGACACCCAGTGTTACATCAGAAATGAATGCAGAATTGTGCTGAAAGGCATGTAAAGTCCAGTCACGGAGTTTGGCCTACATTTTCCTTCCGTGCATCGTTTTGATACGCACGCAGCTCGCAGTACCCGTTGGCACCTATCGCTGAGAAATGATTTACACCGACCCGGATGCAGCAGAAATGCATGCCGAAATGAGCTTGGGCACACATGAACTCTATTCAGGGTGTCTGCCACGAGCTTTCTTTTCGTACTCGTTCTGGTGCGAACGTGACTTATGGTTCCGTTTGTGGTGTAGGTTTCACACCGACTCGGATGAGCCCAAATTGCTTGCTAAAATGAGCTATGGCAAACATGAAGCCCATTCGGGTTGACCTTCATCTTATGCCTTGTTTTCTTATGAAAATCCATGCACCATACAGTCCTCGTCGCGGAGGAATGTTTCACACGACTCGGAAAGATTCAAAACGCATGCCGAAATGCGCTTGGGCATATACGAAGTTCATTCAGCAAGTTTGGAACAATGTTTCTCTTTGTGCACGATTCTGGTACGCGTGAGGTTTACATTACAATTGTGCACGAATGTTTCGCTTCAAGTCGGACGTACTCGAAATGCTTGCTGAAACGGGCTAGGGCACATGTGAAGCCCATTTCGGGAGTTTGACACCTAGTTTCGTTTCCTGCATCGTTTTCATTCGGACGCAGCTTGCAGTACCCCATGTGACCCGTCGCGGAGGGATGTTCAGCACTCACTTGGACGTATTCGAAATGAATGCAGAATTACGCTGAAATGCATACTCGAACGGATTCGAAACAAATGATGAAAAGCGGTAGCAAACATGATAAGTTCTTTCGGGGCGTTTGGCACTCAGTTCAGTTTCGTGCATCGGTTCCGTTTGAATTCTGCTTGTATTACCCGTGGGAAGCCGTCGTGGTGGAATGTTTGACACCGACTCGGACATATTCGAAATGCATGCCAAAATGAGTTAAAGCACATATGAACTCCAATCGTTGTGTTTGGCACTCAGTTTCATACCGCGCAACGTTTTCGAATGGGAGCCGCTTGTAGTATTCGTTCGTGCTCATCGTGGGGAAATCTTTCACATGAACTCGGACGGACTCAAAATGCCTGTTGAAAAGTGTGTGGGCGTATATGAAGTTCATTCGGCATGATTGGAACAAAGTTTCGTGTTGTGCACCGTTTTGGTATGTGTGTAGTTTGCAGTACCATTAGGGACCCGCTGTGCATGAATGTTTCGTATCGACTCGGACGTACTCGAAATGGTTGTTGAAATGGGATAGGGCATATATGAACTCCATCCGGGGAGTTTGACACCAATTTTCCTTTCGTGCATCGTTTTCTTCCGGACGCAGCCCATTCGGGTTGATTGACACTCAGCTTCATCTTATGCCTCGTTTTCTTGTGAAAATCCATGCACCATACAGTCCTCGTCGCGGAGGAATGTTTCACATGACTCGGAAAGATTCAAAACGCATGGCGAAATGCGCTTGGGCATATACGAAGTTCATTCGGCATGTTTGGAACAATGTTTCTCTTTGTGCACCATTCTGGTACGCGTGTGGTTTACATTACCACTGTGCATGAATGTTTCGCTTCAAGTCGGACGTACTCGAAACGCTTGCTGAAACGGGCTAGGGCACATGTGAAGCCCATTCGAGGAGTTTGACACCCAGTTTCGTTTCCTGCAACGTTTTCATTCGGTCGCAGCTTGCAGTACCCCTTGTGACCCGTCGCGCAGGGATGTTTTGCACTCACTCGGACGTATTCGAAATGAATGCAGAATTGCGCTGAAATGCACATGCAGACATCGTAAGTTAATTCCGGGTGTTTGGCACTCGGTTTCGTTTCGTGCATCGCTTTCAATTCTTTCAGCTTAGGAACTCGTCGTTGCGGAATATTTCACGCCGACTCGGACGGATTCGAAATGCATGCCTAAATGAGTCACAACACATATGAATGTTGGGGTAACCGGTAGGCTACGTGAGCATAAAATCAAAATTTCTACCAAGAACACCCAAGAGCACATGCAAGTAAAGGATCACAGATCGTTGCCCTTGACGCGCAGATGCAGCGGAAGCAGATTCACGCGCGTTGAGGAAGTAGTCGATCACCTCCCAATCGGCACCGAGTGGTCGCCGATCTCCACCGAGTGGTCGCCGACCTCGTCCGAGTGGTCGCCGGGTGGTCGCCGAGTGCTCGCCGACCTCTACCAAGTGTTCGCCGTCCAGCGCGTCTGCGAGCGGCAGCGCCTCTACCGGTATCCTCATGTCCCGAGCAGGAACACCGTGCGGGGTGTGCTTGCACCTCGCCACATAGCTAGGGTTTCTGGAGAGCAGGAGGGACGCACGGCGGCTGAACGTGGTGAGGGTTCTCTCACGTGCACTGTTCCTTGCCTCGCCTTTTATAGACACGCTAGTGGGCTGAAGCCCGCTAGGTTTCCATCTCCAACGTGGATCTCATCCACGCACAAAAACCCGTCAATCCTATTCCAACTCGTTAAGTGTGTGACCCGTTAGGTTCAGTGCAAGTCGGACATGAATCCAGAACCCGTTTCCAATTCATTGATCAACAGCACCTAGCAAGACGTATTGACCCCCCGAATGCACAGAATCAATATTCGGCTGAACCTTTGATACACTCTCATACCGATCCCTTTTTCCACACGATACCAGTCAAGCTCAAGGCGAGATGCGCGCCACCCTTGTTGATAGCTCGACCACTTCTCTCGACAGTGTGATGGATACAAACCATGACTAACTCCTTAGTCACATTACCACGGCCGTGCATTTTCCCTATCCATCCACACGAGGGGCCCAGAGGTATCTTCTCCCGTTATCTAGGAGGGGCAAATCCCATCTTGATCATCACACCCTTGGCGATGTATCGTGGCGTACCCACTATTCATCTTTATGACTACCCTGTTACGGTGTAGCGTTTGATGATACCAAAGCATACAAGTCTACATGCTAGGTATCCATGACAATCTCAGGTCTAAGGACCATATAGGCGTACCACTCGAGACTATACGCTGATGGCACTATAATAGATAACAACTCACAGCGTCTCGGAGTGGGTCTTGTCCGACTACCCATGTTCTCCAACATGTGTCCATATTTATTGATTCGATATCTCCATATCTATGGTATGTGAAACATTACCATCAACCAATAAATGTGCTGATCAAATCATCACCGCTCCTCGTAATGATATGGATCAGGGACCCATTTAGAATAATGTCACTTGACAATGTGTTTCACAATCAGATCGTATCCAATGAACAAAGTCGCAACATATATTCAGGGAACCGATAAACAAAGTTATCATAATTTCATGAACAAAGACGTATTACAATCATCACCATGATTGATCTAGGGCATATTCCCTTCAATGAATTGCATTCGGCGTGTTTGGCACCCGGCTTCATTTCGTTCATCACTTTCATTTCGTGCCGCAATGTTTCATTTTGGCGTGCAAGGTTGCAGCGTGTGGGGTGCTTGCCACAATGTTCCATTCCGTGCATCATTTTCGGCGCGTGTGGTGTTTGCCACAATGTTTCATTTCGTGCATCATTTTCATTTTCGTATCGCTGCCGCTGCAGTGCCCGTTCGGACCCGTCGTGGGGGATTCTTTCAGAAATACTCGAACGGATTCGAAACAAATGATGAAAAGCGGTAGCAAACTTGATAACTTCTTTCGGGGCGTTTGGCACTCAGTTCAGTTTCGTGCATCGGTTCCGTTTGTATTCTGCTTGTATTACCCGTGGGAACCCGTCGTGGTGGAATGTTTGACACCGACTCGGACATATTCGAAATGCATGCCAAAATGAGTTAAAGCACATATGAACTCCAATCGTTGTGTTTGGCACTCAGTTTCATACCGCACAACGTTTTCGAATGGGCGCCGCTTGTAGTATTCGTTCGTGCTCATCGTGGGGAATGTTTCACAAGAACTCGGACGGACTCGAAATGCATGTCGAAAAGTGTGTGGGCGTATATGAAGTTCATTCGGCATGATTGGAACAAAGTTTCGTGTTGTGCACCGTTTTGGTATGCGTGTAGTTTGCAGTACCATTAGGGACCCGCCGTGCATGAATGTTTCGCATCGACTCAGACGTACTCGAAATGCTTTTTGAAATGGGATAGGGCATATATGAACTCCATCCGTGGAGTTTGACACCAATTTTCCTTTCGTGCATCGTTTTCATCCGGACGCAGCTTGCAGTACACCTTGCGACCCGTCGCGGAGGGATGTTCCACACTCACTTGGACGTATTCAAAATGAATGCAGAATTGTGCTGAAAGGCATGTAAAGTCCACTCGCGGAGTTTGGCCTACATTTTCCTTCCGTGCATCGTTTTGATACGCACGCAGCTCGCTGTACCCGTTGGCACCTATCGCTGAGAAATGTTTTACACCGACCCGGATGCAAAGAAACATGCGAAATGAGCTTGGGCACACATGAACTCTATTCAGGTGTGTCCGCCACAAGCTTTCTTTTAAATACTCGTTAGTGCGAACGTGTCTTATGGTTCCGTTTGTGGTGTAGGTTTCACACCGACTCGGATGAGCCCAATTTGCTTGCTAAAATGAGCTACGGCAAACATGAAGCCCATTCGGGTTGATTGACACTCAGCTTCATCTTATGCGTCGTTTTCTTGTGAAAATCCATGCACCATACAGTCCTTGTCGCGGAGGAATGTTTCACACGACTCGGAAAGATTCAAAACGCATGGCGAAATGCGCTTGGGCATATACGAAGTTCATTCGGCATGATTGGAACAATGTTTCTCTTTGTGCACCATTCTGGTACGCGTGTGGTTTACATTACCACTGTACATGAATGTTTCGCTTCAAGTCGGACGTACTCGAAACGCTTGCTGAAACGGGCTAGGGCACATGTGAAGCCCATTCGGGGAGTTTGACACCCAGTTTCGTTTCCTGCATCGTTTTCATTCGGACGCAGCTTACAGTACCCCTTGTGACCCGTCGCGGAGGGATGTTTCGCACTCACTCGGACGTATTCGAAATGAATGCAGAATTGCGCTGAAATGCACAAGCGAGCATCGTAAGTTAATTCCAGGTGTTTGGCACTCGGTTTCGTTTCGTGCATCGCTTACAATTTTTTCAGCTTAGGAACTCGTCGTTGCGGAATATTTCACGCCGACTCGGACGGATTCGAAATGCATGCCTAAATGAGTCACAACACATATGAATTGCATTCGGCGTGTTTGGCACCCGGCTTCATTTCGTTCATCGCTTTCATTTCGTGCCGCAATGTTTCATTTTGGCGTGCAAGGTTGCAGCGTGTGGGGTGCTTGCCACGATGTTCCATTCCGTGCATCATTTTCGGCGCGTGTGGTGTTTGCCACAATGTTTCATTTCGTGCATCATTTTCATTTTCGTATGGCTGCCGCTGTAGTGCCCGTTCGGACCCGTTGTGGAGGATTCTTTCAGACATACTCGAACAGATTCGAAACAAATGATGAAAAGCAGTAGCAAACATGATAACTTCTTTCGGGGCGTTTGGCACTTAGTTCAGTTTCGTGCATCGGTTCTGTTTCGTAAGTTAATTCCGGGTGTTTGGCACTCGGTTTCGTTTCATGCATCGCTTTCAATTCTTTCAGCTTAGGAACTCGTCGTTGCGGAATATTTCACGCCGACTCGGACGGATTCGAAATGCATGCCTAAATGAGTCACAACATATATGAATTGCATTCGGCGTGTTTGGCACCCGTGATGAGGACATCACTACCATGGATGCGGCCATGCCTACAAACCCAATTGAATCCAATAATGTTGTAATACCCTTGGCCAATTACTCGAGCTCGCGCACGACATTTCAATTGCCAGGTGAATGCGTTCCTCGGGTTGCATACAAATAATTTAATGAATGGAATGCTATTTAATCCTTGTGATGATTTTATTGTCCCTAGGAACCAAGGAGAAGGACTCCCAAACATCAAGCATGAAGCCAATTCTTCCGGTGCACAAGTTCAACTCGGATTCGGCCTCCGGGACAACACCAACTTAAAATGACCATATGTTTTGATCCACAAGGGTGTTTGGGGTCTATGAGTACTGGTTTGAAAGGTTTTGACGTCCTCTTTCCAACGGATCCGGCCCCACCTCCAAATTCCTTACGTGTTAACAGGAATCTGCAAAACAAGTTCGGTCATCTTTCCAAATCCGAGTCAAACTAGGAATAGGAGTCCTACTCGGCCATGGATGTGGTTTGCACGCCCCTAGCCTAGTTTTGGCCTCCTATTTCTCCTATATATAGCTAGGGAGTCCCCCAAAATAACTTGGGTTTTGGTTATTTGATAGTTTAGCCTTTTGCTACTATTTTGAGTCTTTTAGACGTGCTCAACGGCCGCCTAACAAGCTCCTTGTATCGGAACCCCAACTTTTCAATACTTCATTTATATTTGCAATTTTAGATTGCTTTTGCGTTGTTCTTCGATTGCTTGCAGGAATTGATCTTCGTGATCAGGTTGATCATGCCCACGGCAAGGTCAATAACCCTCTGGAGTTGGTTTAGCGATTGCTAAGGCGCATCATCGTTGTACGTTGTAGTCGGATCGTCAAAGTCGTCTCCACCCAAATCGAAGGTTATCATTCTCATCGAAAGATCGGGACACCCAGTGTTACATCAAGTGGTATCAGGGCTTCAGTTGATCGGTGAGAATATCAGTGCCTTAGGTTAGTTTTTGATTTCTGTCCTAAATTGAAAACTACTCCACAAAAATTCAACCTTTAGTTTCAATCTATTATTTTAGTGAGTTTTGTTAGATTTTGATCCATTAGAGTCCATGTTTTAGTTGCTGGTCTTTCTTTTCCTTCGCGTAGCTTCAATCCTTCAATTCTGTCCAGTTTGGTATTTCGAGCATAACTTTCACATACGAATTCGGATTTTTGTGTTCTTGCACTCCATTGAAAGCTGAGGATATAAGCTTCAATTCCTTCCACAGTAAATCAATCAAATTCGGTGATCTTCAAACATTAATCTAGGCGACAAGTCTGCTGCCCTAGAAAAACTTCAGTACACCTACCTTTGGGAACCAATTCATCCATTGTGAACACTTTGATCCTATTTGAGACTAGCTTGTTGATATTGCTTAGGGCTGCTCTACTTGATACATTGCATAATCTTTAGTTATCATATCATATTATCTTGTGACACCGAGTTAAGGATTCCAAAACTTTGTTCATACTAGTGTTGGCCGAAAGTCACCAAAAAAAAGAAGAGAAAGAGCCAAAAGGACAAAAACAAAAAAAAGGAAAAGAAAAAGAAAATTGTGGCCGGTCGCACTACATTGAGCAAAACCCTAATTTGTGTTTGTTACTTTTAGGTTGTGCATTTTATTAATTAGTGAGCAATCTTGTGCCCTTTTTACTTTCTCAAAGCAATAAGTTAGCGTCTCTCTACGACTTGTGCAATAGAGCTTTTGGTGCATCACTTATATTTTATAGCTCATTCCTTGATTGCACAAGTGCCATTATCTTTGCGTGTGTGTTGCCTTCAAATTCACTTATATATTTGAGATCGGTAACTAGGGCTTGTGAATTCTAGTTTGGATCATTACTTATCATTACAATAACTAGAATTATCAGATTGCATAGGAAATAAATTTTGCCTATCCAAGCTCCACACCCAACCTCGTACATTTGTTCGGTCCCTTGGCAATCACTTTATCCAAGCTTCAGAGAACTTTTGACCACGTCAACGGCTGTCTGCGTTCTAGCCAACAGGCATGTCGGGACCCCGAATTTGCAAATCCGGACCCTCTGTGTATTCAGCACTAGTCCAGGAACGCGCTAGTGCACACAGTCTTAACATCGGTAAATATCACAATCATACCAATCGATACCAATAAAGTACTTTATTTAAATAACCAAACTGGTTACTCGACCTTATGGCCAAGTTACAAAATGTATGCCTCGCAAGGCGAAACTTATTCAGAGAAAAATAATAGCAGCGGAAAATCAAATAAACTTCGTGGCGCCATCCAAGATACCACAGTGCAATCGATCGGCTCGCATCCCTAAGTAGTCGGGTCCTCTTGAGTTCCTCCTCCAAAGTGGCGTAATCTCCTCTTCAACTGGTATTGTGTTGAGGCAAGGGTGAGTACTTGGTACTCGACAAGTCATGCTGAGAATGCAAGCTAATATACTATATGCATGGCTTAGTACAAAGGAATAGCTCAGGGTATATTTGCAAGAAATGACCTTTGACAAGTAATAAAAGTAGATTCAAAGCAAGAGAAATAAGTAAAGCATAAATAACTTTTCAAGAAGTTTAACAAACATTTTTCCCATCCTAAACCACATTTCCATCATCTTCATTATTAAACCAACCCAACTTTTCAAATCCAAGTTATTTTCGAAAGTCTACCCCTTGACTGTAATTCAGAGCATTGTCGATCACAGTGGACTCGGCTATTCAAATAGATTCTACACTCTGCAGAGGTTATGCACTTTACCCACAAGATACAGTCAAACACCACAAAGGCGAGTTCAGTAACAAAGCCTTTGGAAGCCTCAAACAACACAGTGGTCCTCTCAGGTTCGTGCTCTACACCATCCCTTCCCTTAGCTAAGGCGAAGTATGGGACCAACACACCGTTAGATGGGTACTGGCCACGGCCACGATACGCTCCGTACAATCACACAAACGGTGTAACTGACACCCTGAGGCTCCACAAGTGAGTCCTTAGCGACTTAGTCAACTAGGGCCGTCCCATTCCAGCCATGTGGTTGCAAGTATGACCCAGTTCAAAGGCTTGCAAGGTTAAGTCCTTAGAGTGACCAGGGCAAGACTACCCGAAAAACCAAATCAACACTCCCAATGCCACAACTGGCCCACCTGACTACTCTTGCCACATGCCCCGGTCGAAAACTGTTTATCAAACCCCAGTTGATTACCATGCACCACGTGCCGTCAACATCACATGATACTTTTCCAAAACAGGTTCAATATATCATTAAGTCCATATTATCATTTGATTGTCCAAAATCATGTCATGAGCACGTAGCAGGTCTAAGCAGTATACTACAACGATCTAAACCCATGTTGGCAATTTAATAATGTCCAACTAGTAAACCACAACTAGGGTGACAAAGGGTCATGGCACATACTTAAGTAATCAAGGTGTCATACAGCAAATTGGTATTTATCTAACCCCCATGTTTAAGCAAAGTATGTTGCTAATTGAACTAGCATGCAATAGTTTAAATCAAAATAGATTTCGAAATAGGATCAACATGGTCAAAGCACAACTTGCCTTCAAAAAGCACTTGCTCTTGGTCTTGAGTTGGATCCTGAGTCAACACTTCTCCTTCGAATCCTTCCGGCACTTCAACGTCTACTCGTAAAGCGTGCAAATAGCAAATACACAAATAAACACTAGGCAAAAACATCCCAAAACTCCAAATAAAATCCATAAACAGAGAGAACATAATTTTCTGGATTTTTAGAAACTGGAATCGTCAATTTTGGAGTTAAAACGCAAAAGTTATGATTATTTAAAGTTTAAATAATCAATTAAATAATTTTGCAGAGAAAAACTTTAGTCCAAAAATTAAATAAAATTTATATTTAGGTAGATCTCAATTTTATACAAATTTAGAAATTTGAATCGCTCCAATCGGAGTTGAAGCACTTAAAAGTTATAAGCGTTTGAAGTTTGAATCTAAATTTGAATCAATATTTCGAATTAATAAATCATTTTCTTTTTCGGAAATTAATTATTGCGTCAGCATGGACACGTGGCAGCCTCTCGATTGGCCTCGCTGGCGTCACCGGTCCATGGGCTCGGTCCACGCCGGCTCGGGTCTCACGTGGACTCGGTCCACGACTCCACGTGAGACCGACATGTGGGACCACTTTCGGGTAGCGTCATCGGCGGCGTCGGCGGGGCTCGGCCCATGGTGGCGGCAGGTGGGGTCCGCGTGACGTCATGGGTGACGTCGGCGCTTGGCTGGGTTAGCCAGCGACATGCGGGCCCTCGACACGCGGGCGCGTGTCGGCGTCACACTGCCAGCGTGCGTGGGCCCAGCGACGACCGCGTCGGTCCAACTTCCCGACACGTGGCGCAATCTCGGCCGTTGGTTTGAAAATCAACGGCGCGGATTTGATCCAGGGTTAACACGTTGAAA
The DNA here is from genome assembly GCA_036346355.1 of Rhipidocladum racemiflorum. Classification (NCBI taxonomy): domain Eukaryota; kingdom Viridiplantae; phylum Streptophyta; class Magnoliopsida; order Poales; family Poaceae; genus Rhipidocladum; species Rhipidocladum racemiflorum. The sequence continues at coordinate 58,429,341 of CM070574.1, forward strand.
CTACTCGTTGATCGTGGGCCATTCGATTTAGATCGGACGGTCCAGATCTAATCCTATAATCGCCTTTGCTACAAAGACGCGTGGCGATTGTGAACCGTTGGATCTTGATCCAGCGGCCCGCATCTAATCGGGTTTGGAACACGTGATCTCACCTCAACCGCTCGATCTGGATCTCGACGGTCCTCCGAGCTCATGGACGGCGATGGTTTCAGGCGGCGGCTTGGCCGGAGACGGGGACGACGACCAAGGGCGCGGCGCCACGGGGCTTCTCCGGCGAGATGAAACCTCCCTTCGGGTGCGTCTCGTCGCGGGGACTCCGGATCTGGGCTCCTTCTCGGCGGAAGACGACGGACGACGGCGGAAAACGGCGCAAACCGCAGCGGAGGAGAGACAACTCCGGCGGCGATTGCGGCTCAGCGGCGGCTTTCGGGCGAGATGGCTCGGGAAGCAGTGCGCAAGGATGAGGGCAACCTCGGGGGACGTCTCACGCTTTAAATAGCCTCGGCGTTCGTGCCCTAGACGGAAACCTAGTTCGTTACGGCGGCGGGCGCGGCGGCGGAGTCCGGCTCGGACTCGGCGAAGACGACGAAATCGTGGCCGTCCACGTGGCACGATCGACGGCCACGATCGCGACGGCGCGATCGGATCCGGGCCGGATCACGGCTCGAGCCGTCTGGTGATCTCGGCCGTTGGATCTTGATCCAGCGGTTGGGATTGATTAGGGTTAGGAGTGGGTTCGGTCGAGTCACGTGGCTCGGGTCGGACTCGAACTCGAGTCGACTCGGGCTCGATCGGATGAGCGAACCGACGTCGGTCCTTTTCCAATAATTACTATTTAAAATAATTCCCGATAATTCATTTAATTCATTAAAAATAGCAAAAGACTGAGAAAAATTCGGAAAAATTCTGGAAAATATTTTGGATCATTTTGGACTCAAATAAAATATTTCCAACAAAATTTTATTTGCAAAATTAAATTCTTTAATTATTTCAAAATGGAATAAATTCAAATAAATTCCAAATAAATCCAAATAAATTCAGAAAATTCCAAAAATTCACCAAAGTGCCAAATCACACATGAATTTAAGAAAAGCAAAATTTTGGGATGTTACAAACCTCCCCTTAATAGAATCTCGTCCAGAGATTCAGGGCTTACTAAAGGAATAGGTTTGGAAATTCTTTCTTCAAATCCTCTTCGCTCCCAAAGTCGCCGCTCTCTGCATGGTTGCTCCACTTTGAACTCTGAAACGGGTTGACTTGTTTCTAGTTTCTCGATCCATTGTGTCTAGAATCCTCACGGGATACTCCTTATAAGTCAAATCCTCTTGCAACTCAATTGACTCAGCGGTTCTGCATTTCCTCGGAACTTCGAAGACACTTCTTCAATCGGGACACATGGAATACATCATGTACTCACGCTAACGATTGTGGCAACTCCGGTGATAAGCAACTTCGCCTCTGCGGCTCAAAATCTTAAATGATCCAACATAGCAGGGTGCAAGTTTCCCTTTGGCATGGAACCTCTTAACTCCCGAGAGGCGTAACTGCGAGGTAAACAAAGTCTTACGGTTCAAAACTCAAATCCGGCGACGATTGTCGGCATAACTCTTTGTCGAGATTGGGCTATCTTCAACCTTTCCCTAATCATAGCGATCCGCTCTTGACCTCTTGAAGAATATCAGGTCCAAAGACACGGCGCTCGCGGTCTCATTCCAATTCAATGGCGTCCGACAGGTCGACCATACTGATGCCTCAAAAGGTGACATCTGTAAACTAGCCTGATAACTATTGTTGTAACTAAACTCGGCATACGGCAAACTCTTATCCCAAGAGGTAGCATAAGCCAATGCACAAGCTCTCAACATATCCTCCGAATCGGTTTGACTCTTTCGGTCTGTCCATCCGTGCATGGATGATAAGGCACATCTTGAAGTTTAAACGGGTTCCCATGGCTTCATGCAACTTATTCCAGAACCTTGAGGTAAATTGGGTACCTCTGTCCGATACAATCCTCTTTGGCACTCTGTGCAAACAAACAATCCTGATCATGTATAATTCCGCTAATTTATCTCCCGAGTAAGTGGTCTTCACGGGGATAAAATGGGCTACTTTAGTCAAGCGATCCACTATAACCCATATGGAGTCATAACCTCCTTGGGTCTTCGGCAAACCGGTAATGAAATCCATTCCGATTTCCTCCCACTTCCACTCAGGTATTTTCAGCGGTTGTAGCAACCCTGCTGGTCTCTGATGCATTGCCTTGACTCTCTGGCATACGTCGCACAATGCAACATGCTCGGCAACTTCACGTTTCATATTCGGCCACCAGAATCTCTCCTTCAGATCCTGATACATCTTGGCGCTTCCAGGATGAATTGAGTACTTGGAGTCATGGGCTTCTTCCAAAATCAGTTGCTTTAACTCCTTTTTGTTAGGCACACAAATACGATCCTTCATCCACAACGTGCCTTGCTCATCCAACTTGAAGTCCTCTGCCTTGCCTTCCTCCTTGACGGACTTAATCCTGCGGATCTTGTCATCATCCTTCTGTCCTTCTCGGATCTGATCCTCTAGGGTAGGCTTTACTTCTAATGCGGCCAAGAATCCGCTAGGTACAACCTCAATCTTCATCTTACGAAAATCCTCACATAACTCATCGACTTGTGGCTAGCAACGTACTCACGGTATGGCTTTTCCGACTCAGAGCGTCGGCTACTACGTTGGCCTTCCCGGGATGGTAATGGATTCCAACATTGTAGTCCTTGATCAACTCTAGCCATCTCCTTTGCCTCATATTCAGATCCGACTGGGTGAATATGTACTTAAGGCTCTTATGATCCGTATACACTTCACATCTGTTTCCAATCAGATAGTGACGCCATAACTTCAAAGCATGCACTACGGCAGCTAACTCTAGGTCATGTGTCGGATAATTTTCCTCATGCGGCCTCAACTGCCTTGATGCATAAGCGACGACCTTTCCATTCTGCATCGGACACATCCAAGTCCTTGGCGCGTCGTGCGTCACAATAAATATCGAAGCTTTGAGCAACATCCGGTAGAACTAACACGGTCTTGATGTCAATCGCTTCTTGACTCTGAAATCCTTTCTCACATTCGGCGTCCATGCAAACTTCTTTTCCTTCTTGACAATTGCGTAAGAGGTTTCGCAATTGTCGAGAAGCCTTCAATGAAAGCGGCGGTAGTATCCTGCCATTCCAAGGAAACTCCGAATCTGGTCACGATCTTGGCTGCTCCCAATGTAACACAGCTTCTACTTTGCTTGGATCTCTGGCGACTCCCTCTGCAGTCATTACATGTCCAAGAAACTCCACCTTGTCCTTCCAAAAATCACACTTGCTTGAACTTGGCGAAAAGTTCTTTGTTCCTCGGCTTTTCCAAAACTTCGCCTTAAGTGTTCGGCATGTTCATCCTCTGTCTTGGAGTAGATTAGGATATCGTCTATGAACACGACGACAAACTTGTCCAAATATTCCATGAACACCTTATTCATCATATTCATGAAATAAGTGGCGATTCGTTAAATCAAAGGACATAACTGTAAACTCAGAATGTCCATATCTTGACGAGAATGCGATCTTGGAATATCCTACGATCGGATCTTCAATCGATGGTATCGATCTCGAGATCAATCTTGGAGAAAACTCGGCTCCTCTTAATCGATCAAACACATCATCACCCCCGGGTAGCGGATACTTAGTCGTCACGGTGACTTCATTGAGTGCACGGTAGTCAATGCACATCCTGAAACTTCCGTCCTTCTTCTGGACAAACAAAACTGGCGCTCCCCACGGCGACTAACTCGGTCTGATAAATCCTTTCTCCATTAACTCCTCTATTTGTTTCTTCATTTCTACCAACTCCTCGGTGGACATCCGATAGGGTCTCTTTGCTATCGGTCTTGTACTGCAGTACAAGCTCTATCACAAACTCTATGTCCTCGTCTGGCGGCATACCGAGGTAGTTCTTCGGGAAAAACATCGGGTACTCATTCACTCTTTGGGACATCCTCTATGCTGATTGCCTTGGTACTGTTAACCATCAACTGTCCATCTCTAATCTGCAGTGGCTTGAAATTCCACTTTCTTCCCACACGGGCTCTCAATCGAGATAGTCCTTAGTCCACAATCCAATACTGACCTTGTGCTTGGATAACCAATCCATTCCCAATATAACATCTAAGGTCCGGGTCTCCAAAATTATAAGGTTTGCCAGGAACTCTATTCCATCTATTAGTATTCTCACCGGAACATCCTACTTCCGTTCGGAGTTCGGAACCAGGGTTTGAACTAAAAGCATGCACTTAAGTCTTGCAATCCTTAAATCATTTCTGGTAGCAAAGCCTTGCGAAACAAACGAATCTGAAGCTCGAGTCAAACAAAGCCATTGCAGTATCGAGTTAACAAGTAACTTACCCGATCTGACGTCCGTAGCATTCTGCGGTGCATCTGCGGTGACATGGTTGACTCGGCCTCTCACCACGGCTGGGTGTGGCTCCTGATCTTTGGCGTCCTAGGCGGGTGGTTCCTAGATTGAAGCGAATCGGGAGTCGCTCCTGGCATCTTCTTTGGACAAGCTGTTGGCAAAGTGTCTGGCTCGTTGCGGTTATTGTAGCAGCGTCTCACTTTGTTCCTTCTTTTGCACAGGGGTAGCGTTTCTAAGCGGGGCTGGGGTTTGGTAGTTACGATTGGCAGGTCTTGGTCTTGAGGATGGTGTCCTTGTTGCATTCTCGTGGTTGGAATCGAAGAATTGATTTGGTGCAACTCTCAAGCGCCATTTGCGCGCTCCTGACGTGATCCTTCTTTGTTGCATCCTGCGCTTCTGTTCTCATCCAGTTCCTTGCGCTTTGTCCTCAAGAATAAGCGCCTTATTCACCAACTCTTGGAAATCTGGAAAGGTGTGGGTGATCAACCCAACTTGCAATCTGAGTTAAGTCCCTTCATAAAAGCGAGGTATCTGGATTTATCTGTCGCTACATCCTCAGTGCGTAGCGTGCTAGGCTGTGTGAACTTGTTCGAGGTAGTCGACCAACGGTGATTACCTTGCTTGATGCTCTGAACTCCTCCTTCTTAAGGTCCATGATTCCTTCAGCACGTGATCTTTGTCGGAATGCGTTGTGAACTCTTCCCAAGTGATATCTTGAGGGTTCTCTGCGTGGCACGAAGTTCTCCCACCATTCAATTTGTTCCTTCCAAGCGATGAGAAGCGTAAAGTACCTTCTCATTCCCTATGCATTGAGCTATGTGTAGCTTCCTCTCAATTGATCTTAACCAATCATCGGCCTCCAATGGATTGGCATTCCCGGAAGAAAGTGGGTGGGTGAGTCCTCATGAACTCGGCGACCTTGTATTCGGCGTGGTCACGATTAACTTGATTAGCAAAGTGGCCTGAAAGCAAAGGATGACATGCTACATTTGTTGCATCATAGCATGCATCAAGCGAGTGCAGGCAGCAAAGCGCTCAGAAATTCTGCATATCCGGTGGCGGTGCTGGTGCTCCATCATTGGGGTTTCTGTGGCGAGATCCACTCCCATTGCTTCCAAGGTTTCCACGGGTGTTCACCATCTGTCCGATTTGCTCTAGGTTTAGAGATGAGAGGGAAACAAGAATAGACAAGTAGTATGGAACTTATGCGAGGCGAAAGGGGTAACTTTAAGGTCCAACTTTATTATTAATAACTTGGTATGGCTGCTTACAATGCCTAAGGGCCTTGCAACACATCTTGCACACTCGACAAACAATGAAAATCCAAATCGAACTAACTCACGGAGTCTAACGCCTAAAGGGTGGCTCTTTCTTCTATGACGCGACTCGGCGAAGGAGTCTCACTATAGAACCTATGCTCACTCATCGAGAAAACCTCCACGGCACGGATGCAGGTCTTTGTGGCATAGGCGTAGCTTGATCGCCATGTCCAGCAAGCTGTGTCCTCTGTGGTAGTCGAAGAAGCGGTGTCCTCATCGAGATCGACTCCTCTGGATCTGGCTCGTGTGGCTCAATCTTGGCTCAGTGCAGTCCGTACAAAGTCATCTCCAGCTCGTCAATCCTTCGCGAGAAGATGTGCCACATACTCTTGAGCTTCCCGCCCTCTGTTCTTCTCTGTCGTGATCTCCTTGCGGGCCTTACGTAGCTCCTTGCTTGTATTATCTAGTACATCCTCCTGGCGACGACAAATCGCGCCAAGCGTAACCGCAAGTGGCATCCTCATCCACGAATCTCCTTGGTCGAGAAGGTTATCGCTGCGGATGGTAACGGAACACCGTACTCTCCAATTCTCTGGCGTGATACGGGTAATGTGCCGCATTGCTCGTCGTGATACTTCTTGGATACCCATCTGCATTGTAGATCTCTGGCGGTCGCAGTGTATCGAGCGATTGCACAGGCCCTTTTTCCTAGCGGTACCTCAATCCTCACGTCACAAGCCTTGATCAAACCCGCTTGTCGATCACTTCTACTTGGTATTGGGGCTTCTCAAAATCTCCGAGAGTGCAGAGCATATGCCAAAGTTCTGCAGCGTGACCAACTCCCGGATCAACGTGGTTGAACTCTTCCTCCATCTGTCACAAGAGTGCTTTACGTAAGAACTCGGAATTTTTAAATTGTGACAAGGTAAGGGAAAATTTCAGCAAGAGACAAGAAAAGAGAGAAGGGGATAAGTCGAGATGTCATTTCTTGTCTTCACAAATTTTTAGCTTTAGAAAATAGGTTTTATCCTCACTACGACCATTCTAGCTTAGGGTTGAGCCTCACAGGTCAAGTATGGCTCTGATACCACCTCTGTCGGGACCCGAATTTGCAAATCCGGACCCTCTGTGTATTCAGCACTAGTCCAGAACAGCAGCTAGTGCACCGCAGTCTTAACATCGGTAAATATCACAATCATACCAATCGATACCAATAAAGTACTTTATTTAAATAACCAAACTGGTTACTCGACCTTATGGCCAAGTTACAAAATGTATGCCTCGCAAGGCGAAACTTATTCAGAGAAAAATAATAGCAGCGGAAAATCAAATAAACTTCGTGGCGCCATCCAGTATACCACAGGCAACTGACTGGGCTCGCATCCCTAAGTAGTCGGGTCCTCTTGGAGTTCCTCCTCCAAAGCTGGCGTAATCTCCTCTTCAACTGGTATTGTGTTGAGGCAAGGGTGAGTACTTGGTACTCAGCAAGTCATGCACAGAATGCAAGCTAATATACTATATGCATGGCTTAGTACAAAGGAATAGCTCAGGGTATATTTGCAGTAAACAGCCTTTGACAAGTAATAAAAGTAGATTCGAAAGCAGTAGAAATAAGTAAAGCATAAATAACTTTTCAAGAAGTTTAACAAACATTTTTCCCATCCTAAACCACATTTCCATCATCTTCATTATTAAACCAACCCAACTTTTCAAATCCAAGTTATTTTCAGAAAGTCTACCCCTTGACTGTAATTCCCGAGCATTGTCCAGTACCGTGGACTCGGCTATTCAAATAGATTCTACACTCTGCAGAGGTTATGCACTTTACCCACAAGATACAGTCAAACACCACAAAGGCGAGTTCCCGTAACAAAGCCTTTCGGAAGCCTCAAACAACACAGGTGGTCCTCTCCGGTTCGTGCTCTACACCATCCCTTCCCTTAGCTAAGGCGAAGTATGGGACCAACACACCGTTAGATGGGTACCTGGCCCACGACCACGATCGCTCCCCGTACAATCACACAAGCGGTGTAATCCGACACCCTGAGGCTCCACAAGTGAGTCCTTAGCGACTTAGTCAACTAGGGCCGTCCCATTCCGACCATGTGGTTGCAAGTATGACCCAGTTCAAAGGCTTGCAAGGTTAAGTCCTTAGAGTGACCAGGGCAAGACTACCAGAAAAACCAAATCAACACTCCCAATGCCACAATGGCCCACTGACTACTCTTGCCACATGCCCGTCAGCTGTTTATCAAACCCCGATTGATTACCATGCACCACGTGTCAACATCACATGATACTTTTCCAAAACAGGTTCAATATATCATTAAGTCCATATTATCATTTGATTGTCCAAAAATCATGTCATGAGCACGTGCGAGTCTAAGCGATATACTACAGCGATCTAAACCCATGTTGGCAATTTAATAATGTCCAACTAGTAAACCACAACTAGGGTGACAAAGGGTCATGGCACATACTTAAGTAATCAAGGTGTCATCTGACAAATTGGTATTTATCTAACCCCCATGTTTAAGCAAAGTATGTTGCTAATTGAACTAGCATGCAATAGTTTAAATCAAAATAGATTTGAAATAGGATCAACATGGTCAAAGCACAACTTGCCTTCAAAAAGCACTTGCTCTTGGTCTTGAGTTGGATCTGAGTCAACACTTCTCCTTGAATCCTTAGGCACTTCAACGTCTACTCGTAAAGCGTGCAAATAGCAAATACACAAATAAACACTAGGCAAAAACATCCCAAAACTCCAAATAAAATCCATAAACAGAGAGAACATAATTTTCTGGATTTTTAGAAGCTGGAATAAATCAATTTTGGAGTTAAAGCATAAAAGTTATGATTATTTAAAGTTTAAATAATCAATTAAATAATTTTGCAGAGAAAAACTTTAGTCCAAAAATTAAATAAAATTTATATTTAGGTAGATCTCAATTTTATACAAATTTAGAAATTTGAATCGCTCTAATCGGAGTTGAAGCATAAAAGTTATAAGCGTTTGAAGTTTGAATCTAAATTTGAATCAATATTTCGAATTAATAAATCATTTTCTTTTGGAAATTAATTATTGCGTCGGCATGGACACGCGTGGCAGCCTCGATTGGCCTGCGGCGTCGGCCGGTCCATGGGCTCGGTCCACGCTCGGCTCGGGTCTCTGGTGGACTCGGTCCACGACTCCGCGTGAGGCCCGACATGTGGGACCACTCGGGTAGCGTCATCGGCGGCGTCGGCGAGGCTCGGCCCATGATGGTCTTGAGGTGGGGTCCAACGTGACGTCATGGGTGACGTCGGCGCTTGGCTGGGTTAGCCAGCGACATGCGGGCCCCTCGACCACGCGGGCGGCGTGTCGGCGTCTACTGCTGCCAGCGTCGTGGGCCAGCCCAGCTGACGCGTCGGTCCAACTTCGACCGCGTGGCGCCAATCTCGGCGTTGGTTTGAAAATCAGCGGCGCGGATTAGATCCAGGGTTAACACGTTGAAACTACTCGTTGATCGTGGGCGTTCGATTTAGATCGGACGGTCGAGATCTAATCCTATAATCGCCTTTGCTTTCACGGCCGCGTGGCGATTGTGAACCGTTGGATCTTGATCCAGCGGTCCCGAATCTGTCGGGTTTGGAACACGTGATCTCACCTCAACCGTTCGATCTGGATCGGCGGTCCTCCGAGCTCAGCGGACGGCGATGGTTTCACGGCGGCTGGCTTGGCCGAGGCAGGGGCGGCGACCAAGAAGCGCGGCGCCCGCAGGGCTTCTCGGCGAGATGAAACCTCGCCAGGTGCGTCTCGTCGCGGGGACTCGGATCTGAGGCTCCTTCGGCGGAAGAGCACGACGGACGGCAGCGAAGCGGCGCAAACCGCAGCGGAGGAGAGACAACTCCGGCGGCGATTGCGGCTCAGCGGCAGCGGCTTTCGAGGCGAGATGGCTCGAGAAGCGGGTGCGCAAGGATGAGAGGCAACCTCGGGGGGCGTCTCACGCTTTAAATAGCCTCGGCGTTCGTGCCTAAACGGAAACCTAGTTAAATTCTGGCGGCGCGGCAGCGGCGATCCGGCTCGGACTCGGCGAAGGCAGAATCGTGGCCGTCCGCGTGGCACGATCGGCGAGCCCGCGATCGCCGCGAAGCGCGATCGGATCCGGCCGGATCGGCTCGAGCCGTCTGGTGATCTCGGTAGTTGGATCTTGATCCAGCGGTTGGGATTGATTAGGGTTAGGAGTGGGTTCGGTCGAGTCACGTGGCTCGGTCGGACTCGAACTCGAGTCGACTCGGGCTCGATCGGATGAGCGATGCTTGACCCGGTCGGTCCTTTTCGACGAATTACTATTTAAAATAATTCCCGATAATTCATTTAATTCATTAAAAATAGCAAAAGACTCGAGAAAAATTCGAGAAAAATTCGGAAAATATTTTGGATCATTTTGGACTCAAATAAAATATTTCCAACAAAATTTTATTTGCAAAATTAAATTCTTTAATTATTTCAAAATGGAATAAATTCAAATAAATTCCAAATAAATCCAAATAAATTCCAGAAAATTCCAAAAATTCACCAAAGTGCCAAATCACACATGAATTTAAGAAAAGCAAAATTTTGGGATGTTACAAGGCACCTCCGAATCAGGTGCTTATGAGGTTCAGACGGGGGGCTTTCGGGGCAATCGCCGGAGGAAGAACGGAGATCGTAGTGCCGGTGAAGCTCAGAAGGATGGGGACGCTCAGATTTACCCAGGTTCGGGCCCTCCGAAGAGTAACAACCCTAGTCCTGTTTCTCTTGCTATTGCTTATCTTGTGGAGTATGAACTGGAATGCTAATTTGAGAAAAAATGGAACCTATTAGCAATGGTTCGAAGCACCTCTCCCATGCACCCCACCCCCCTTTTATACTTGGGCTGGCGGGGCGCATAAGAGGCTTACACTGCAAGCCATGCTCATTACACTGCCACGGGTGCATTAAATGCGCCCGTCACTGTCCTTACACCCCATTAAATGCCTGCCGCAGCCGTCACACCCCCGCCTCGGGCCCCACGCCCACCAACGTCGCTCGCTCCATCAGGGGGTGAGGTGCTGCCATTACGTCACCCGTAATTAATGCACGCCTGGGGAAGGCGCGCCACCATACCGCAGTCTCCACGCTTTGCATTTAATGCGCACGATTCGCATTAAATGCCCTTGAGCCCCAACAGCGTCGCCTGCGGGGTTAGTGCGCCCGATGGCGTAGCCCACGCGCCACTGTCTACGGCGACCACCTCGCTGGCGCCAGTAGCGTGGCTCGACGCCACATCGCCCTTTGGCGACCACGTTACTCGGCGCCCAGTGACCGCCACCTATCCACTGGGCGACCACTTTACGGGCGCCAGCGGCGCGTGGCTCGTCGCCACTGTCCATTGGCGACCACTTTACTAAGCGCCGATGGCGTGGCTCGACCGCCACTCGCCCATTTGGCGACCACCTTGCTGGGCGCCCAGCGGCGTGGCCTGGTCGCCACCTGTCCGCTGGGCGACAACTTTACTAGGCGCCGAGTGGCGTGGCCTGACCGCCACCGCCCGCGGCGACCACTTTCTTTGGCGCCAGCGGCGTGCTCGACCGCCACACGCCCACCGGCGACCACTTTACTAGGCGCCCAGTGGCGTGGCCTGACCGCCACCTGTCCACTAGGCGACCACTTTGCTGGGCGCCCAGCGGCGTGGCCTGACCGCCACCTGTCCACTAGGCGACTATTTTGCTGGGCGCCCAGCGGCGTGGCCTGACCGCCACCTGCCCACCCTGGAGCGCCTTTTGGTCTTTGACCTTCCTTTTCCCTTTTTCTCTTTCCTACTTAAATGGCGTTCGGGGAACCGCCCAGTCTCCCGGGTGGGGCCTCTTAAAAGCCCACACGCCCCGCAGCATTAAAGATCTTCCGGCATCTCCGGTTCCCGAGGCGGGGTGCGCAGTTATTCCCGCCTCCTAACCGTCGCATGACCCTTGGGATTCCCCACCTTTATGGGGTTTTTAAACTTCTCCCTTTTCGAACCGCCGCGTCCTTTCGGCTTTCCCGCTACGCTCTCCCTCGCCTCCTTATAAGGAGGCCGGCCATGAGGGGGAGCGGTTCTTTTCTTTTCAAACTCCTTTCGCTCTGTTCCTTTTTGCCGCCTTAGAGCTCCTTGCTTCTTCTACATCCGATGGCGCCTCCGACCCCTGCCCCGGTTCTGCCTCCTTCGACCGTCGAGGAGGAAGGCGCCGCCCAGCTTTCCAGGCACATCTTCGGGGGCACCCTCCGAGTCCGGCCCAGCACCGTCGTGCCCCATTGCCAACCCAGAGAGGTGGTTTTCTTCAGGTGGCAGCTAGTAGCCGGCCTGGTGCCACCAGTGTCCGACTTCTACCTCTCCGTCCTCAACTTCTACGCCATTCACCACATCCATCTTCCTCCCAACTCCATCATTCTTCTCGCCGTTTTCGCTCACTTCTGCGAAATATTCGTAGGAGTGCTTCCCAACCTTCTTCTTTTCCGCTTCTTTTACTCCCTTCGCCCTGCCAAGGCCCCCATCCCTATCTCCGGGGGCTGCCACCTGCGGCTCAGAGACAGGGTCGCATCGCGTTACATCCCGTTGGACAGCCAGGTCAAGCCCGGAGTGGCGCGACAGTGGGTGTACGTCGCGGACGGCAATGACATCGAGTCTTTGGAGCTTCCGACGGGCTGCCGGTCGGCAACCCCAGCGGGGAGCTCACGTCGTATGACGCCCGAAGCCAGACGATCTTGGCCCGCACCGACCAGCTGGTGGCGGCGGGTCTAACGGGGAGCATGGTCGTCCAGGACTTTATTTCCCGGAGGATTAGCCCTCTGCGCCGTCGCGTCCGCCCGGCCTGGCAGTACCTGGGTCAGGATGATGGGACCCGGACGATCCCTGGAGGTAGGCGGTTATATTTGAATCGCCCCTTTCCCTCGTTCTTCTTCTTCTTTTTTTTAGTTCCCGTGGATTCTGACGACACTTTTTTCTTCTTCCTTTTGTTAGCCGCTGGGAACCTGACCCCGAACCTGATTGATGCGTGGATGGGACAGCTGGGCCTGGCCAGCGCCGTCCCGCCATTCCCGGAGGGCGCGCTCCCACTATGACGTTTAGAGCCCAGGGAGCGCGCACTGATCGTCCGGGCAATGCCGAAAATGGACGCCATCGGGACACCTGACACTACCGCGCACCAGGCGCTCCTGACGATCCGAGACCCCCCTCCCTCCGGCAATCAGCGGAGGGGCGACCAGGGTAGACGCCGACGCCCTACCGACGACGACACCACCGGTGGGCCTTCCTAAAGACCCCGCCTTTCGGCGGGCACCACTGCTCCTTCTCCTGTGCTGCTGGGCTCGACCGGGGCGGGGTCCTCCACCGCCGCCGTGGGGAGCTCTTCTGCCACCGCGGCGGGCTCCTCAATGGCAGCGGGGGGTCTGTCGACCAGCGCGACCTCGTCCTCCCTCGCCTCCGCTGATGTGGTGATCCTGGACCCTCCGGCGCCCATTCTGGCTCCGACAACGTTTCGGCCGCCGCCGTCGGCGTCGCCGCCACCGCCACCACCAGTGGCGGCGCTTCTCCCTCCTCCGTTGCCGGTTCCAGTCCTCAGGCCGCCGGGACCGGTGCCGTCAGCAGCGCACGGAGTACTGTTCCTTGCCCCGGGTGTGCCCCGCTTCCCGAGGCCGCCACCTAGGTACTTTTTCAAAAACGCGCACGCAAAATACAGTCAGATCTCTTAAAAAAGGCATCTTACTGTTATTTTTTCTTTCTTTCAGGGTGCCCAGTCCAGACGTCCTCGCCGCCCAAGCGGGAAACGACAGGCCAGGCCCGGGGCTCTTTGTGCCTCGGGCGTTAGGGCTGCTGCGCTTCGGGGTGAAGCGACTTGAGGAGGGCAACCAGCGTGGTAAATCCGCCCGATCACCGCTTGCTCGAGGCCGGGCAGTGGACCTGCCCACCCGGAGCCCCGTCGCCTCCATCCTTCGGCCAGGCGGATGCTCTGCTGGCCGCCCTTAGCGAGCGCTACTCCAGCACGAGTAGCCGCCTGGCGACAAGCAAGGAACGGCTGACGGAGGCGGGGACCCATATTAACCACCTTCGCAAAGGAGGTGGAGGACTCCCGCGGACGGGAGTCGGGGCTGGAGCTGCAGCTGCTGAGGGAGCGAGAGCGGCGGGAGCAGAGCGCCCGCCACAGGAAGCTCTCCGCGAGTTGGATCTTGGAGAAGGTCGGCCGAATTCGGTCGGAGGCGGTTCTGTTGGAGATCTTTGCATACGCCACCGGCCAGCGGTGGCGGCCTAGCCCCACAGGGTTGGTGCAAGCGCCTCGCGAGGCGAAGCGGTAGCGCACTATGCATTCTGCCTCGGCCGTATCGCGGACTTCCTCACGCCTTGCCCACCGCCACGACCGCCCGGTCCGCTCGGGAGAAGCGCGCGATTCTGGCGGCCACGCAGCGAAATGCGTGGCGGCTTTACCGACACCGGCCCGCGACGCCAACCGATCACGTGGCTACCGTCCGAGGATCGGCGGCATCGGGCGCAGGTGGAGGAGCGGGTCCAAGATGCTGTCGAACAGGTTGCTGCACAGCTGGAGATGGAGAACCCCCAGCTGGAGGCAGCCGCGGAAGACGTGGCGATGAGGCTGGACGTTGGCCCGGTTGCCAAAGATGTGGCGGCTGCAGAGGCAGTAGCGGAGGACGAGGAGGAGCCGCCAGTAGCGTAGTCAGCCCCCCTGTCTTCTTCTTTTTTTGTTTTCGCCTGTAAGATACTTGATGCAAATTAATTTAAAATGAGACTGAAGCACAAGCTCGTCATCATGCCACCCGGGATCTACTCTTTATTTTTGCTCCACTGGTTCCGAACGAACGAGCGCATGACCGCTTAATGACTTAAGGACTTGCGCCAGGGAGTCACTTCCTTCGAACCCCTTGACTTAGCAAAATTTTGCCTCCCAGGTAGCCCATAGGGGACGAACACTTAGTGAGTCGTGACAGGGCCTTAGGTTTTCGGCAACGGTGTTCAAGTCGCCGACCCCCACGGGGACACTCGGAGCGTCATGACCGTGCTGGGGATCGTGCTGAACTAGCCGTCCGATCACCTACCCCTGCACGCCGTTCTCACTTAGTGGTTCCGCCTTTGCTACTGGGTTTTTGCAAGGCCGCAGGGTACCAAGGGGGAGTGCCCCGGCACTGCCCAACCGTGGGCCAGAGACTGAAAAGAGGGTAGGGAGAAAAATTACTCTGGATAAAGGAAGTGAACATTCAATTTCAAACATAAGGCCTTCCCCGACCAGCAGTGGAGAGGAAGACACATTCCGGCTGGTCGGGGAACAGAGCCTGGGACTTACAACCGGTCAAGGGTAGAACTTGCGCAGATTTTCTATGTTCAGGGAGTTCGCCAGCTCTTCGCCGTCTTCAGTGGCCAGCCTGACCGGCCCGGGACGAGAGACTGAGACCACTTTGACGGGTCCCTCCCACTGGGGAGACAGCTTATGCGACACGGCATGCGACTGGATCCTTCAAGAAGACCAGGTCGCCCAACGCGATGTTCTCTCATTGACCCGGGAGGCGTGGTACCGCCTGAGACTTTGCTGGTATCGCGCGGCGCGCAGGGCCGCCCGGTCCCGCACCTCATCCAAGAGATTGACGTTGTCCCGGCGCAGATCTTCCTGATCCTCCTCCGCGAACGCCGTGACACGTGGTGATCCCAGCTCCAGCTCCGAAGGGAGAACAGCTTCCACGCCGTAGACCAGGAAGAAAGGGGTTTCCCCGATGGCCCGGCTAGGAGTGGTGCGAAGCGACCACAACACCGCCGGGAGCTCTTCGGTCCACCGGGTCCCATGCTTGCGGAGTCGATCGAATGCCCGGGTCTTGAGGCCTTTCAGCACCAGCGCGTTGGCCCGCTCGACTTGCCCATTGCTCCTCTGATGGGCAACCGAGGCAAAACAGACCTTGGTGCCCATCTCTTCGCAGAAGTCTAGGAAGGCCGCGCTGGTGAACTGTGTGCCGTTGTCAGTGATGATGCGTTTGGCGACTCTGAAGCGGGCGAAGATCCCTTGCATGAATTTAACTGCAGCTGCGGCGGTAATGGCTCTCACCGCCTCGGCTTCCACCCACTTAGTGAATTTGTCGATAGCGACAAACAGGTGGGTGTAGCCTCCTGTGGCCCGCGGGAACGGGCCCAGGATATCCAGCCCCCAGACCGCGAAGGGCCATGAGAGCGGGATGGTTTGCAGGGCTTGGGCCGGTTGGTGGATTTGCTTGGCATGGAATTGGCACACCTCGCACCTCCTCACTAGCTGCAAGCATTCTGGAGGGCGGTTGGCCAATAGAACCCTTGGCGAAAAGCCTTTCCCGCCATCGTTCGACCGGACACATGGCTCCCGCACACGCCTCCGTGGATATCAGAGAGCAAAGTGCTCCCCTCTTCCCGAGTGATGCACTTCAGAAGAATCCCGTTTCTACCCCGGCGGTACAGGTCCCTGCCCACCAGGGTATAGCACTTGGCCTTTCGTGCTACCTTCTCTGCTGATGCATCATCGTCGGGGGACACTTGATCCCGCAGGTAGGCCAGGATTGGATCCATCCATGTGCCTTCCCGGTCAAGCGCAGCGACCACGAGGTGGTCGTCCGGGTACTCCGCTTGGCCGGGTGTTTCCGCCGGAACCACTTTCCCTCGGTAGCGAGGTGGAGCGGTATCACCATCGTCCCCACCGGAGGCGGGGGCTGCGATGGGCGATCGCGGAAGCCTTTCTTCAAAGACCCGGCCGGAGACGAGGAGATCTTGTTGAGGCGAGCTGAGCAAGCTCATCCGCCAAGTAGTTGTCGCGCCGGGGATATGAGCATACCCCAATCCTTCGAAGTGCTGCTCCAATTTCCTGACCTCCGCCAGGTATGCTGCCATGGCGGGTCGAGGCGAGAAAAGTCCTTCCTTGCTTGGTTGACGACCAGTAGGGAGTCGCCCTTCACTAGCAGGCGCCGAACACCGATGGCCGCGGCGGCCCGAAGCCCAGCCAGCAAACCCTCATACTCGGTGACGTTGTTAGTGGCCTTGAAGTCGAGGATGACCATGTACTTGAGAAGATCCCCGGTCGGAGAGACCAAGAGGACGCCAGCCCCCGCGCCTTCGAGCCTGAAGGATCCGTCAAAGAAAAGTGTCCAGGGGGAGGGTGCGGGGGCCTCATCTGCTTCGAGCTCAGCTGGAGTCCACTCAACGACGAAGTCTGCCAGCCTTTGACTCTTTATTGCGGTACGAGGGGCAAATTTGATACCGAACTCCCCCAGCTCGACGGACCACTTTGTGATGCGGCCCTCTGCTTCACGATTGTGGAGGATCTCGCACAGGGGGTATGAGGAGACCACCGTTATCTCCCTCCGTTGGAAATAGTGACGCAACTTTCTTGACGCCACTATCACGGCGTAGACCATCTTCTGAGCTTGAGGATACCTTATTTCCGCGTCGTGTAGCACCTTGCTGATGTAATAGACCGGCCGTTGGACACCCTCTCGCTCCGCCACCAGCGCCGCGCTCACTACAGAGGGGCTAGCCGCCACGTACAACAGTAGTGGCTCACCCGGCTCGGGGGCGACCAGCACCGGGGGGGAGGAGAGGTACTTCTTTAAGTCTTCGAACGCCTGCTGGGCTTCTGGGGTCCATTCAAATGAGTTGGTCTTCTTCAACATCTTGAACAAAGGCAGGCTCTTCTCCCCTAGCCGGGCTATGAACCGGCCAAGGGAGGCCAGACGGTCAGTCAAGCACTGCAGCTGCTTGAGTCGGGTAGGCGGCTGCATCCGCTCAATTGCTTCTATCTTCTCTGGGTTGACCTCGATCCCGCGACTGGAGACCAGGAATCTGAGTAACTTCCTGGATGAGACGCCGAACACGCACTTCTCGGGATTCAACTTTAGACAATATTTTCTGAGGCGGGAGAAGGTCTCTTCCAGGTCCTGGACAAGCTCATTGGCCTTCTTTGTCTTTACTACCAGGTCGTCAACATACACTTCAAGGTTTTTCCCAACTTGGGGCCCGAACACAATGTGCATGGCCCGCTGGTAAGTGGAGCCAGCGTTCTTTAGCCCGAAGGGCATCCGGACATAACAATATACACCGAGAGTAGTCACAAAAGCAGTCTTCTCTTCGTCTTCCCGTGCCATACTGATCTGATGATAACCGGAGTAGGCGTCAAGGAAGCATAGAGCCGCACCCGCCAGTGGAGTCGGCGACGATGTCTATCCGCGGCGAAGCACGGATCCTTAGGGCAGGCCTTGTTGAGGTCGGTGAAGTCGATGCACATTCGCCACTTCCCGTTGGACTTCCTCACAAGCACGGGGTTGGCCAACCACCCCGGGTAGGTGGCCTCCCGCACAATCTTAGCAGACAGAAGTTTCTCCACTTCGTCCCAAATGGCATCCTGCCGCTCTGGCGCCTGCCGCCGAATCTTTTATCGAACCGGGTGCGCTCCCGGGAGCGTTGCCAATCGATGCTCAATCACCTCCCTATGGACCCCGGTCATTTCTGACGGTTCCCAAGCGAACACGTTCAGGTTAGACCAGAGGAAGGTGACGAGCGCGCCTTCCTATTTGGCGCTGAGGTCGGTGCCGATCTTCACGACCTTGCCGGAGCCGTCCTCCCCCACGGAGACCACCTTCGCTTCGCCCGAGGGACTGGGTGAAGCGCGGGCCCTGACCGAGGGGGCACCCAGGCTGTCGTCTTTATCGCTACGAAAGGTGGTGGTGCGGTCGGATCTCATGTCTGTTTGCTGAGACGCAGGGCTTCCAGCCTGTCCACCTTCACCGTGATTGGGCCCCCATGCCCAGGGATCTTCACCAGCATGTAGGCGTAGTGGGCAACTGCCATAAATTTGACCAGAGCTGGTCGGCCAAGCAGGGCGTTGTAGGGGAGGTCAAAGTCAGCGACCTCGAAGTCGACAAGCTCCGTCCGGAAGTTTTCCGCACTCCCGAACGTAAGAGGCAGCCGGACCTGCCCCAGGGGCAAGAGGCCCACCCCGGGGGCAACCCCGTAGAAAAGTGGGGCCGGACGCAGCTCCTCATACGGTATCTGGAGCGCTTGGTACGCCCCAACAGACAGCAAGTTGATGGCGCTGCCTCCATCAACGAGAACCCGCCCAAGCTTCGCGTTGCGAACGGTGGGAGACACCACAATCAGGAGATGGCCAGGGCCAGAGACATTCTCCGGGTGGTCGGCCCGGCTGAAAGTGATCGGCTGCTCCGACCACTTCAGTAGCCTGCCCGCCCCGGGGGCCGATGCAGTGGCGCAGACCTGCCGCAGGTCCCGCTTGTACTGTGAGTTTGATGAGTAGGTGGCCGAGCCACCGTGAATGAACGCCACCGTATGCTCCGCCTATTGGAAGGCCAACGGAGCTGAGTCTTCGTCGTCGCCGTCTCCATGGTCTTTCTTGCGGCGCTTCTTGAGCCGCCGGTCCACCAGTTTGGACACAACTTGGCAATCCTCCAAATCGTGTCCACTCGTTCGATGGATGGGGCAACAAGGTTTGCCCCCACTATCTTCGCGACGGGGCGAGCGGCGGTTCCTGCGGTCGCTGCACTGGTCCCGGTGCTCATCCCCTCAGTTTTGATTGTCGCGACGCCGGGACTTGGTTTCAGGTTCGGCAACCAGGACTTCCCTAGCGGTGGCCTCCTTTCGCTTCTTCTTCTTCTTGCGGTCGGAGGACTTCGAGGTGCCAGCGTCGCCGGGGTCGGAAGGCCTTGTCGCGCACTCCCAAGCTTCGGCCGCCCTGGCGCACTTGTGCGCCAGGGAGAACAACTCGGAAGTGGTTACGATGGTGCGGGTAGCCATCTTCTCCCGCATCTTATGGTCACGGACCCCCCCTCCGGAATGCAATGATCACTGATTGCTCTAAAATCCGGGGGATCGTGTTGCGGCATCTGTTCTAGAGCGTGGAGGTCATCCTCCACGCCCGGCTGAGCGTAGGAGCTCTGGAAGTTGGCGACGAAAATGTCGCACAGCTCCTCCCACGAGCGCACAGAGCCTCGCGGGAGGTTAAGTAGCCAAGACCGGGCGGAGCCCGTTAGTGCTGTCGGGAGGTAGTTGGCCATAACTTTTTCGGAGCCCCCCGCAGCTCGCACTACCGTGGTGTAGATTTGTAGGAACTCCTCCGGGTTGGCGGTGCCGTCGTACTTCTCAATGGAGGCGGGGCGGAATCTTTCCGGCCACGCAGCTTGCCGGAGACGGAGAGAAAACGCCTGGCATCCAACATTGTAGGGGGAGCAGCGTCGCTCGCCAGCCCCTCGACCCTGGGATGGGGTCAAGGAGTGCGAGTCTACGCTCTCCCCAGAGTCAGAGGGGGAAGCCCCATGTTGATCAGCGAGTGCTCGGGGGTTGACGCATCGCTGCGAGCGTTCACGACGTCCCCTGAGGACGTGGCGTAGGTCCCCACCGCGTTGGAGTTGCCTCTCATCCAGGCGCGATCTGAGATCCTCGCGATTTCCCCTCGACTCGGGGGGGCCGCGGGAAGAAGCGGAGTCACGTGCATGTCCCCCTATGCCGGAGGGGGCTGCAACCAGGGCTCCCTTCCCCTTATCCCGGCCCTTGACGCCGGGAGGAGTTGTTGTGCAACGGCTGGAACCCTGCTTGCCAGCCGTGCACGCTTCCTGCCGCCACGCGCCGGAAGCCCCCGGCCGGGCCGCCGCCTCAACCTGTTGTTGAGCGGCGTCGACTAGGCGGGCGATATCCCGCAGCCACGTAGTGGCTGGGGTATTGCCCCCTAGCGACACTGGAGGATGGCCCCGCCTACCAGCCAAAAAGATGTCCAAAAGCTTACAGGGTGCATGGTAGCGCTTGGCAGGTTTATCTCCCGGTTGGGAGTTCGGGGGATGCCTTTCTTCAAGCTCCTCAAGAAACAAGACCGCTTTGAATGGACGGCAGAGGCACAACAAGCCTTTGAAGAACTCAAGGTGTTCCTCTCCACCCCTCCAATTCTGGTCTCGCCGGTGCCAGGTGAACCTCTCCTGCTCTACATAGCGGCAACAACTCATGTAGTCGGTAGTGATAGTTGTGGAGCGGGAAGAATCTGGACACCGCTTGGCGTGCAACGCTGGTTTATTTTGTCGAAGTCTTTGGGCGAATCCAAGGCGCGATACCCTCAAATTGAGAAGGCTGTATGCGCAATTTTGATCTCGTCACGGAAGTGAAGCATTATTTCAAGGATACTCGATTTCGATGAGTGACTTCTTTCCCGTGGGAGAGGTCCTCCATAATCGAGAAGCTACTGGAAGAATTTCAAAGTGGGCAGTCGAGCTTGGAGCTTTCGACGTCTCGTTCAAGCTGCGCACCGCCGTCAAGTCCCAGGTTTTGGCCGACTTTACGGTCGAGTGGACCGAATCCCAGGCTCCCCGCACGGAAGAAGAGCCAGAATATTGGACCATGCACTTCGATGGATCTCTCATGCTCGGTGGGCAGGGGCGGGAGTTCTCCTTGTCTCGCCTAAGGGCGACAGGTTGAAGTACGTCCTTCGGATTCACTTACCGGCCTCGAACAATGCCGCAGAGTACGAGGCTCTCATCCATGGGCTCCAAATCGCCACATCACTCGTGGAGACTCCTAGTTGGTGGTGAGCCAAGTACAGAAGGACTGGTCGTGCGTAGATCAGACTATGACGGCATACTGCCAGCAAGTCCGAGAATTGGAAGGCAAGTTCGACGGTCTGGAGCTGGTTCATGTCTTCCGCCGCAATAATGAGGCAGCCGACGAGTTGGCTAAAATGGGAGCCACTCGGGCAGATGTCCCGAGTGGTATCTTCGTCCAGGATCTTTACGAGCCAACCGTTGCAAAACGACAAGAGCCAAGTAAGGATCCTGGGACCGGAGTCCTGCTCATTGATCCCAATCGACGGGCCCGTACCTTGATTATCTCTGAAGGACAAACTTCCGTATAAACCGCTCTGGCAGAGCGCATCTCCCGACAAGCCAAATCCTATGTGGTGGTGGGCGATGAGCTCTTCTTTAAGAGTGCCTCGGTGTCCTCGAGCGATGCATTTCGGGACAAGTGGGAAGAGATCTGCTCCAAGAAATCCACTCGGGATGTGTGGCCATCACGCGGCGTCAAGCGCCTTGGTTGGGAAAGCCTACCGACAGGGCTTCTTACGCCAGCCAGCGATGACGGATGCCAAGGAGATCGTTCGAACTTGCGAGGGCTGCCGATTCTATGCAAAGCGAGACACACTTGCGAGCTGCTAACTATCCCCATCTCTTGGCCCTTCGCGGTCTGGGGGCTCGACTTAGTGGGCCCGCTCAAGAAGGCTCAAGGCGGCTTCGCCTACCTTTTCGTAGCTATTGACAAGTTCACCAAGTGGATCGAAGCTAAACCAGTCACCACTATCACTGCGGTTAAGGCCAAGGAGTTCTTCCAGGATATCGTGGTTAGATTCGGAGTGCCCAACCGGATCATCACGGACAATGGTACCCAATTCAGGAGTGAAGAATTTCAAGAATGGTGCGGCGTCGGGATCAAGATGCCTTCGCCTCGGTGGCTCATCCACGAAGCAATGGCAGGTCGAGCGGGCTAATGGCACAGTCCTCCAAGGCCTCAAGGCCAAGATCTTCGATCGCCTCAAACCATCTGTTGCTCGATGGGTGAAGGAGTTACCAGTCGGTACTCTGGGGACTCAGAACCACCCCCACCGAGCAACCGGCCAAACACCCTTTTTCCTAGTCTCTGGCAGAGAGGCGGTTCTCCGACAGAACTAGGATTCGAATCCACGAGGGTTCGAATTACAACGGCCGAGTCCAAGGGAAGCCGAATGGTGGAGCTTGATCAACTCGAGGAGGCTCGAACGTTGCGACCATCCGATCGGCTAAGTACCTCCAGGACTTCAGGCGTTACCATTCTCGCAATGTCGAAGTAGAACCTTTTCAAAAGGAGATCTGGTCTGAGGAGGAACGAGCGAGCACAAGCTCTCTCCAATTTGGGAAGGTCCGTACATTGTGGAGAAGACGTTCCGGCCGGGTGCTTATCGACTCAGACGTGAAGATGGCGAGATTTTGGCGAATACTTGGAACGCCGAACAGCTCCGTCGCTTCTACGCATAAGTTATGTACCCGACTCTCACATACTAAATAAAATGGTGATCCGCTTTATTTTAGAAGTTCTCTTGTGTAATGCTAGTCAGTGGTTATTACCCAACTGGTGTAGCACCTAACCCTGGTCGCGCTGGTACAAAACGCACGGAAATAAAAACCGCGATGAGCACAAAACTCCGACGGTTTATACCGGCGCGCGTGGCGGGAAGGGTAGAGCCTGAAAGCACTAACCACTCGGGGACTACAATTCGGCGCGCTTGCACACCGAGATTCGCCTAGTCGTGAGTTTCTAGTATCGGCTTCGAGCCTCGGCGCCTCGTTCTTTGGCGTGAGCAACTGACTAGAAACGCAGTCGATTAGGCGGAATATTAAACTTCGGGATAATTATGACGGCATAGATCGGGCAAGATTTCACATTTTGTTCCATAATATTAGTAATTTACATTCTTGACTTTCTTTTTCATTTTCTCGCTAAAAAAGGAGGGAAGGCGGCTCCGCCACCAATCTGGCCGCTCTGCCGATGCTACCGGGTGCCGCGGAGCTGGATGCAAGCGGCTAACCGCGACGCTGACCGCCCAGTGGCTTCGGATCAAGTCCGCAACCACCCAGAGTGAAGGTACGAGGCGAAGAAGGGCCTCCACGGCGGCGCGGCGCCACGACAGCTCCCGCCCGAGAATCACCTTTCAAGACGTCCTCCACCTCCATGGCGGCAAGCACGGCCTCGATGAGAGCGGCGACGGCGGTCGCGTCTTTCGCCGCTACCCTCTCCTCCGCCAACTCCATCGTGGCGAAGTCGAGGTCCAACCAGAGCTCCGCGTTCTCCGAATCGCTCTCCGACATTGGAAGCGGCACTGCAAAAAATCTCGAAGAAGAAGAAGAAGAAATTTGACAAGGGGGCAATCGCTTTACTTGCGGTGACGCCCTATTTATAAACCATCCCAGCTCCGGAAATCGAAGCGTCTCCAAAGGCAATCAAACGCGCCGCCCCGCAATCAATGAAGCGCAAAAAACAAAGCGGCTGCACGAATACCAAAGAAGATCAACACGTTGAACAGAATTAAGGGATATTTCGCCAGACACGTGTCAGGTACAGTCCAAATCAATTCGACCTTCCCACTCACTTTGCCCAGTTAAGCGAGAAGTCCGGGGGCTGCGAGCTGGGAGGCGACGACGCAAACCTGGGGGCTGAACCACTCAGCCTCTCGGAAAAGCGTATCTGGGACGAGAAGGCCACGGGCCAAAACACCCTGGCGCTTGGGAGCCATACCAGTCGGCCGAAGGCCATCCAGAGGCGCAACGGGGGCCAAAAAGCCGTGGCCACAACGTAAGTCCCGACGCTCGAGAGCTGCATGCCAGCCACTCGGAAAAGCGTGTCTGGGCGAAAAGGCCACGAGCAAGACCCTGGCGTTTGGGAGCCATACCAGTCGGCTGAAAGCCACCCAGAAAGGCGCAACAGGGGCCAAAAGGCCGTGGACCTATATTCTAGCAACTCAGACAAGGGGAAAATAGTGAAAGAGGTCTGGAGCCCACTTAGCAGAGGACAATACAGGCAAATTATATTCAAGTGAGAAAACACAACGTTTCAAACAAGGAAGGGAGGGCCAGCACTCGGCATTAAGGTTCACATCGAAGTCAGAATTCAAGATTCTCTAACAAGGCTTGCGATGTACCGGAGACCTCTTCGAGGAGCGCGTTGGCTTTGTCTTCATCACAGGCAAAACCTTCTTTCACAGCTTCAAGGTCAACTCTCGGATAATGAGACTTGACCACTGCCAATGCCTGGTTCGCACTCATGGTCCCGGACTCCTTGGCATAAGCTCTGATCCTATCGGCTCCTCCAGAGAGAAGCGGAACAGCGTCGTCCCCCTGGCCCGGCTCAACTCCTTCAATACGTGAAGGTGCAGAATCGCTCGCAGCGACGCAGCCTCCGGGCCTGCCCTGCTCGGGCAGCGGTCATCTTCTCCTTGCATTCTACAACAAAGCCGAATCGCCATCAAAAACACACCCGACGCCAAGTACGTTCAATCCAAGTCAAAATTTACCCTTCGGCTCCCGCATCCTCTCCAAGCCGACTCGAGCCGAGGCTGAACTCTCTGAAGCCTCGGTCGGGCTCTCGGCTTCGACAATGGTCGAATCGCTCTGAAACACAAGAGCGTCATCATCCTTCCCAACTGTCCAAAAGATGTCCAAACCGAGTCCAGGGGAGGATCTCACCTTCGAAAGCACATGCTCAAGCTTCTCGCCTTCTCCTCCCGGATCGCCATACACCGGTCCTCAAGCCCGTGGATCTCCTTCCACTGTCATTGCCGATCTCGGCTGAGCTTGTCTCGATACTTCGGTGCTCCTTGAGCTTCGAGCACCTTCCAGAAAATCGCGACCTCTGCTCCGAGCGCTCCCCATGTCCTAGGTAACAGGCGAGAATCTCAGGGGAAGCCAAGAGCAACAGATCAAGACAAGAAACTCACCCTGACGAGCGTGCTACACCTGACGGTGAGCTCGTAAAGCTCCGTCCGAGCCGCTCTCTCCATCTCATCGTCCTCTTCCATCCCGTTCCAGTCGGAACCCCCCTCCCACCATACGGTCCGATTCGGGGGCTTCGGTAGAGGACCGAGCGGCGGTGGCTCTTGAGGCACCTCCTCCACTTCGGGAGACGGTGCCGGGTCAAGCTTGTCGACGGCCGGACCACCTGATGGTTCAACGGTCGGGCCGGCAAGCACCAGTGGCGACGCCTTGCCGATCGGCGAGGGTGACCTGGCCGACGTGGGGGGTCCCCCTTGGAGAAGCCGGTGCCTGGGGCTCCTTTTCAGGAGACCCCTCCACTGGGACGTCCATAGTAGGAGTCCTGAATCGGCAAAAAGGGAAAACACCTCAGCACAGGTAATAACAAAAAGATAAGGATCGCCCAAAAGAATACCTCCTGGATTTCTTGAATTTCATCCTGTGTCTCATCCGAGTCCCAAAGACCACTCGGAGGGGAGCTGACTCCAAGACTAAAGCCCGGGCTGCCTCGAGACAGAAGGTCATGGCTCAGTGCTTTGTGATCCAGCCTACACCGGAGGTCGAAGGCCCTACCGATTTAAAAGCCAAAGAGCTTCCTCCGTGATTCAGCGCAGCTCATCGGCCGAGGTGTCAGCCGCTCGCTTGGCCTGAGCATTCCTCAGCCGAGAGAGGCCGACGACCGGAGCGTCAGAGAAGAAGGACGCGCGTTCCTGAAAAAGGGACGATCGCACCCTGTCAGAATCACACATCAGGCAAAAAATCATGGGACAGTCTTTCGAGAGAGTGGTGCACTCACGGGAGGGGGAGGCCTCTCCGCTGAAAATTTGCGAGGGCAGCCCCTGTTGGTGATCATAGTGCCAGGCATGAAGAGGTCAACTACCCGCGCCGCCAATGCCTCCTTCGACAAGGACGTGTCCGCCTCCCGGTGTGACATCCTGAATTTGTAATTAACAATAATTAGGATTAATTAAGTTAATTGAGTGTTTAATTGTGTCTAGACTTGATTGTTGGATCTTATTTTGGAGTTATTTGTTTTCGGAGTGTTGTCGCCGTTCTGTTTGGGCTGTTTCGATTGATTTTGACCTGAAACCCTAAGTTTCGAGTCCGGTCGAAATCCTTCGAAGTTGTTAGTAAGCCTAACCCCAAAACTTCTCTTTGAGATCCTAAAACCCCTCCATTGAATCTCCGACGATCAATTCCGAAGGCTAGAGAAGAAATCGCAAAGAAACCGGTGGTTTCTTTGATTGGCGGCGTACCACCCGGCCGGAGGCGGTACTACCGGCCGAGCGGCACTACCGCTCGAGGGGATGCAGATCTTGCCGGCGAGCGGGGTGTAGAGGTTGCTGACCAATCTCCTTCCTCCACGCCGCCTCGGCCCTCCTCTCTCAGATTTATCCAGAGGAGAGTCTCCTCTCTCCCTCACTCTCTCATTCTCTCCCACAACCTCTCTCTCTTGCTCTCTCTCTCGGGTTCTCTCCTTCCAACCCTAGCTCCTCCTCTCCGTCCCTCCATTGCTTTGGTTGGTGGAGCTCCCAAGGAGCAAGAAGAGCAATCCTTGAGGAGTGGTGAAGCATCCTCAAGCCTCCAAGAAGTCTCTCAACCGATGGATTCAAGTTTGAGCTCAAACCCTAAGGTTTGATGCAAACCCTAGCCTTCTTCCTCTCTTTTCCTCTTTGTTCCTCTTGTTAGCCCTAGAAAACCTAGATCGGAACTAAATCGGTGTTCGTTAGAATTGCTAGACCTAGGTTAGGGTTAGAAGATTTCTTTTACGCGATTGATTCGCTCAAAACCCTGATCTACTCCTTGTTGGGTTTATTCGCCTCAAGAAGCCGTTCCTCGAATTTCCGGAAACCTCCCATTGAAGCCCTAGCTCCGGAAATGCCGAGAGGGCGACTCACGAATATGTTCCATACCACGAAGGTCGATTTTCGCAGAAGAATCGAGTTTGAACTCGATTCGGGTACAGAATCGATATTCGGGATTAATTAGGGTTTTCGAGTTCTAGAAGTTCGATCGTTGTGCAACGATTTGTAGACGAGCTTTGGCCGCGTGGGACCGTATGGTGCTATGGGATTCGATCATGAAGTTGCGAATCCGTCGCTTGACTCGACTCGCAAAAGTGTGCATTTTGGGCATTCGAGACAAATTTGTGTTTCGAAGTTCCAAAATCCACAAAGCTAGTGTGTATTGGTCCATGAAACCGTAGTGGTTCCATTGCCGCGTTGAAAACCGGATTTGGACCCCTTTTGTGTCAAAATCCGCTGCGTGTCGTTTTCGGAGTTCGCTAGGTCAAAAAGCGTGAAATTGTGCAAACGAGCCCGGAACTTGTCGGAACCTGCGTGAATGGGTCCCTAGTGCCTCCAGGAACATATTCATGCTTTCTCGTCAATGTCCCGAACTCATTTGCACGAAATTCCACTTTTTGCAAAAAGTCTCCTGGAAGTCGGCACTACCGACGGTGTGAGGCCGGTACTACCGCCCCGGTCGGCACTACCGCCCGCACACCGCCGGCAGTTAAAATCCAGAGAGCACCCCAACTCGATCCCTGACCTGCGGCACTACCGGGCTTAATGGCCGGTACTGCCGGGCTTAAGGGCGGCACTACCGCCGGCTTACCGCCGGTACTACCGGGCTTAGGAAGAATTTAGATTTCCTTTGCTCGTTGAGTTCTCGTTTTTCCGGTTTCGTGTTAGGTCTATTCTGTCCCCATTTGGATTATTTTCATTGGTTCTTTTCTTTCGAAAACCGTTTTTGGGTAAAAGTTTCTGTGCTCGGAATCGGAAAGAGGTAAATCGATCAAGCGAGCTCGAATCGGTTGGTACCAGGTTAGTTGTGTTCTGGCGCGTTAGGACCGTGGCCTGGCGCTCGTACTGAGTTCCGATCCCGCTTGAGCGAAAACCCTTTCTCGCATTCCGCCCTTTCGAATCTGGCGCTACGCCGTGATAGTCTCGCATCGCCGCTCGAGCAAAGAGAACCGTGACTATAACGCCGGTAGTTGTTTTCAGAGTGTGCTGTTTCCAGCCTTTGGAGCCGCGGCGCTGCCGATGTTTGGGTCCGGTATTACCACCCCATTTGGTAATACTGTGTGAAACAAACCGGTAGCTATATTCCAAAGTGTGCTGATCTCGGCCTTTGAAATTCCGATACTGCTGATGTATGGGGCTGGTACGACTACTTGAGCAGAAGTACTATGGGCAACATTAAGGCAGTATCTTCCGTAAAGTATTGCTTTTAGTTCTCGGCCGTCGACATTATCGTCCCGATGGTACGGTACTACCGGGGATCGGCAGTACTGCCGTAAGGTCGGTGCTGCTGATTGGACGGTACTACCGGGAATTGTGTGTCGATATTGCCAATGAGTGCTGAGAAGTTTAAAACCTCTTTTTCGAACTCTTTTGGTCTTAATTTCTTGGATTTGTTTCGCTTCTGTATTTGATTCTTATTGTCTGGTTTGATTTGCCGTTGATCGCTTCTATCGCTTTTAGTCGAGCGTTGGCGATTCGGTGAAGCGACGATTCCGACTTCGTTCCAGGTTGGACCTTGTTAAAAGAGCAAACAGGCAAGCACCTCCTTTGACCATTTTGATCCCATATTTGCAAATTCTAATTTCAATTGTCAAAACTATTATGCATGCGTGTACATTCAGTAAAGATGCTAGTTGTGGGAAAATTGGGTAGTTAGACCTAATTTGATGGATTTCCTTAATCTTAATTGAGTCATGAACCTTGTTGAACCTTAGGCTAAGAACTTAGACATAAAAATAAATGTCAAATGGGTATCAAAGAATAATATTCG
Source organism: Rhipidocladum racemiflorum (assembly GCA_036346355.1). Classification (NCBI taxonomy): domain Eukaryota; kingdom Viridiplantae; phylum Streptophyta; class Magnoliopsida; order Poales; family Poaceae; genus Rhipidocladum; species Rhipidocladum racemiflorum. The sequence continues at coordinate 58,458,384 of CM070574.1, forward strand.
CATATGCTTATTCAGGCTGTAGAATGTACTGTATGCTGTCACGACACATTCAATTACAATTCTTTTTGGATTTGGTCGGTTTGGTTGGATTGGGTCTTGGATCGGAAGGTTGGATACCTGGCCTGAGTTTTGGATTTGGTTTATGTCGGTTTGGGAAATGGATGGATTGGGTTGTTGGAAAAATGGAAAAGGAGTATTTAGACCGGGGCGAGATGTTGGTGATTGGTGATTTGGAATTCGGTTTGGTTTGGTTGTTTCGAATGGATGGTTGATATGGAATGGATCACAAGCCAGGGGCTTGTTTGGAATGTTTATGGATTGGATGGCAAGCCTGGGGCTTGGTTTTTGGTTGGACCCTTGCTATGGGGAGGTGGCCAGTAAAGCTAGTGGGGACCACTAGTGGACATCCTCTATGGCCATAGCAAGTGGGTTTGGAAGATCTCGCCTGAGTCACCCTAAGGACTGAACTTGATGCTATTACTGGGTCAAACAGTACAGCCACATGTGCCAGTATGGGATGGCCCTGACCTAGTACATTGAAAGGGAGTTGAGTCTTGCATCATTAGGCGGCGGAAGAGTTGGACACATCTGTCGTGTCGGTGTGTTCTAGGGGCTCCCTTGTCGAGGCATCCAGGGGGAGTTTGCCCAATACAACGGTAATGCTTACTATGGGGGAGGTATGGGCCAGTAAAGCTAGTGGGTGCTTGTAAAGACCACTAGTGGACATCCTCTTGGGACCGTAGCAAGGATGCACATTACCGGGCTGGTGCAAGGTTTAAATCCTAACCTATCGAAAGGTCTCGTCACAGTCTAGCAAAACGGGTACGTGTGTATCGCGTGGCATGGTTGACATGATTGCTAGAATGTGTCATGTGGGTAAAGTGTACAATCTCTGCAGAGATACATATTAAACTAATCGATTAGCCGTGCTCACGGTCATGAGCAGCTTGGGAAGTACTATCAAGTATAGAATTTCTGGTGTTGGTTCAGGTCTGGTCTTGGTTCGATCTCGGAAATGGATTTGGTTGGACTTGGTTAGGAGCTGGTTTGGTTATTGAGTTTGGTCGGAAGTTGGTTTTTTTGGAAATGGTTTTGGTAAGGTAGGTTAGTTTGGTTTTCGGTTGGTGAAAATGGATGGTTGGGAATTTGGTTTATGGATCAATTGATATATTTATTGCTTGCAACAAAAATGATTTCTTTACCACTGCTTTACAAATTCGAATGTTTAGAATCTATTAAATTATTGCAAATAAATCTTGATTTGTGCTCAAATAGACTTAGTGTAGAAACATGATTCCATTGTTATAACCTGCATTTACATTATTATTTCCATACACTAAAGTCTTGCGAGTACATACGTGTACTCACCGTTTGCTCTATATTAACAACATGCATAGAAGATGGCGTCAAAGGCAGTGAAGGCGCGTCGTTCGTCGAGTTCTTCGAGGCGGGTGTCGAGTCTGTGCGGTTATCTGGGACTTTCGCCCCCAGTCGGTTGCCTCTGGGTATGGGAAGGCATACCGCTACCGCTGTTGCGGTTTTGTTTCTCCTATTTTGCTTTTTAGCCAATCGGCTATGTGCTTTTCTTGTAACCAATAGTTGTAATCTAACCAGTATTAATACAACTAATACTTTAAGCTTGATTCTTGATGCAACTTATTGTGAACATATGTGGGTGCTAGGCTACGGATCCAGGGAACTAGCACTAGACACATATCTCGGGGAAGCTCTGGTTGGAATCAATCCTTTAGCATATGACCACCAACGGAGTGTGTCGTGCTGATCGATTGGCCCCAAACCGGCACGGTTTGTAATTAGTAACTGGATTATTGACGAAGTTGCGTTAATTACGATCCTTCGCAATGATGAGTTTCGAGTTATCATATACAAAGACCGGAGCCCCCACGACAGGTGGTATCAGAGCAGGCTGTTCGACTGTAGGGAAAGCCTAGATAGACTGGTCGATAGATATAAGGATAAATTTTCATCTGAAAATCTTGTTGGCTAAAAAAAAACTCTTAATTGCGAAAATGTAGATTTCTGATCTCATCCATCTGTAGCCTCTTATCTTAATTTATTCTTCAAAATGACTTGGACTCCCCTGGAACTTCAAACAATGATTTCTCTGAAAAATAATGTTGGTCTAAAAATGAGCTTATTCTTCTCCTTTCGTTATTCAAATCAAGGAAAATAGGTTTAAAACATAATACGTCTTGATAAAAGAAATTAAAACCTAAAGGAGCTAAGGACTGGCTTAGAGCTCTTGCTTTCTTATCCCTTCTGAATTGTCTCCCTGTGAGATAACTTTTGGAAGTCTTATCTACTTTCAAGAGTTAGATACGTATTGGATAAAGGTTAGGTTAAGGAAGATAGGAGTTGATGTGTTTGGTTGATGCTTGTTGGGTTTATTCTAAGGGTTGGTTGAATCCTGTCCATATAAGGTCTTGCTAACTGTGTCTTTTCCTTATTTTTAGATGTCTGGTCGCTGGGAGCCGTGCTTTTTCACCAGCGCGATTTTGGAGGGATCTGCTCAAGCAGCCCTTTGGGATATGATACGTCTTGCTGGCTTTTCAGAGCGGCCGGAGTATCTAATCTCACGCGCCGGGACCAGCCCAGCTTCTTCGCTGTTTGCGGCGGAAGTGTCTATCCATGGTCGCCATGGTGGGGAGTCGACTCGTCGTTATGTCGGTTTGGCTTCTAGTCCGCTAGCTGCAGTGCTTGACGGAGCCTATGTTGCCATCTTTCGTCTCCGTCATGATCTTCCCGAGATGGCTCAGTTGTTCCCCAACTGTCCCTCTCTTGAGCCGGACAGCTCGGAGAGCATCTATGTGACGTTGGATGCGTCAATGGACCCTGTTTCTGCCTGGCAGATCAGACTAACGGGAATCCTTGACCAATACCTTCGACTTCTTCGGGATGAGCTGTTGTCTGCTCGTCGTCGTGTCTCTGTGCTCGAAAGTCATATGGCTCCATTCCTCGATCACGGCTTTTTCACTTCAGAAATCGTGTACGGGGAGTGTGATGCCCCAGAGCCAGCAGAGGAACTCCCGCAACCGTATGGAACTTACCGTCGAGTCGTTCGTCGCGCTCGTGCGTCAGTGGGAAGTAGTGGATCTCGCTCAGCGACGACTTATCCCAGTGCCTCCTCGAGTGTGAATCGCGGGCGGAACATCATCTTCGGTAACCAGGAGTACTTGTTGATGATGCCAGTTGCCTCAGCTTCACCGCCTGTTCCTCCACATCCTTTTCCACAAGCGGCTCGATCGCTCAACCGCGAGGGGGAAATTTCTAGAAATCGGGGCCGAGCTACCACATTCACTTGTTTTGCATGTGGTCGACCAGGACACTATGCCCGGAACTGTCCGTTCGTCGCTCGTCCCTAAGCCTGAAGAGCCTGGTTGTCCCTAAATGTTCATTATAAGGAAAGGTAGTTCTAGTGCTCATTTTGTTGTAAATTTGAGCCTGCTGCTTCTGTACTTTGCCTTGTAAAGAATGTTATGGGATTGTGTGATAGCGGTAGATGTTGGTTGTAAATTAACCTGCTGTTGTACGCCCTGACGTACTAAGTTATCGCCTCAGTTCTATCGCTTTGTCAGGTTATCCTTGCATTTACTTACTCATATCCGATTCGGTTCTGAAGGTGAATGCCCTTGTGCGGATCTTGTTCCGTTTTGCCTCAACTCTTGGTTGTCATGTTGCGCATAAATTGTTTGGCTCCTGTGTGCAACTAAATGCCGAAGAGTTACTCCTTGTGTGCACTCTTAGCGTGTGGTTCTATTTAAGGAAGCCACAGTCGAGCCGAAGCACAGTTAAGGTCTCATTTGTTTGGGTGCCAACGAGTTTGATCGCTGAACTCTTTCGTCGACACCAGATCCTTTGGTTGCTGACGATTGACTTCGTGACAATGAGCCCTAGCTCGATCTCACGAGGTGTGTAGATGTAGTTCTAGGTGCAGTATGCTGCCCACTATCTTCTAGCTTATTGGAGGCAAAGAAGCGAGAGTTTTAATCTCAAGCAAAAGTCCATGCCAGTTATGGACTACCTCCACGAGTTCAATTACCTGGCCCGCTTTGTCGTAGATGAGATTACGAGTGAAGGCCAGAAAATCTTTCTCTTTCGGGAGCATCTCATTGAAGAGATTAAGTTTTCACTCACAGCTCACGATATCCCCAACATGCAAGTGTTGATCGATAAAGCGACTCGCGTTGAGGACAACGCGAAGCAGCCCAGGAAAGCCGAAAGCGAAGGTGGTTGGCCTAGAGGTTAGCAAGCGCTAATCCTTTGGAGTCGTGCGCGAAACCAATCACTTAAGCATAGTCGGTTGTGTCTCCATACTTAAAAATCCTAAGGAAGTGTTTCTCAACCTTCTTCATCTGCGGTTCAGTCTTCTAACCGTGAAAGGTGATCTAGTAGGAGACAAGGCCGGATGGTCACGTTCACTTGTTACGCGTGTCGTGAGAGGGGTCGTTTCGTCCAGAGATCGTCCGAATTTACGATTTGTGATATCTCATCTCCAAAATCTGAGTGCCCCAGATTGTCCGCTAAGTTTCGTCAGTAGACGCAAAAGACATCAAAGTGGTCGCTCATGTCTTGTTTCAGCCCAGAATCTTAGCCGTTGTCGGCCAAACGTTGGCAGCTGAAAAGGCAAGCTACGCGTCTAGTGTAGTGCTTGGTATATTTCCCGTACATTCAGCTCTTGCGATGACCTTGGTTGATTCTGGAGCTTCTTAATCGCCCTCGATCTCGAGTTCTGTGCAAATGGAAGTTGAGAATTGTTGTCTAGGCAATGAGACGTTAATCTAATCGCCTGACACAATTTCGGGACTTAGCACGTTGTCTAGGAGAATTCTTATCATTCATCAGGGAAGTTAATTCCCGTAGTGAATGATTCGGATATACCTAAGATTCGATGTAATCCTTGATTTGAACCAGAGTTCAAGGACTAGGAGAGCATCGACTGTGTTGATCGTGCTATTCCTTTAGTTGGACCGGTTGGCAGTCAAATCAATTATTTTCTCCGGTGATTTCGACCGCACGAGCCATATCCCCACTCTCTTTTGGTGTTGGGTATGTGCCGAGTATCGATAGTTTGGGAATATCCCGACATCCTTCTTTGAAGAATTGTCGAGATTGTTCCTGACAGAGTCCCGGAGTTAATATTGAATCGCTACCTGGAGTCGTAACCTTTCTGAGTAATCGTCGCCGCGAGTTGGACCTTAGTGTTGACGATTTCGTTCGCCAGAGGTCTCAACTTGTGATGCAATTAATGATTGCACGTTCGTGGGATGCTAGCACTGTAATGCATTGGTCCACACCAAATCTTCTTAAGTGAAGATAAGTGGGGTAACTTCTCAGCCTGAGTTTCTGCCTCAGTTCTGATGATAACCGATGAATTTAGTGTGCTGTAACTGAGGTAGTGCCTTCAGAGTCCCACCAAACTTACTCCTTTGGACGTGACGGTTTTCTAGCTGAATCTATCAGTTGTGAACGTTATGTTTGTGTCCTTGATGATGCGGTGCGCTATATTCCCAGTCACATCATTGAGTTGACCAAAGTCCAATGGAGCAACCACGCCCAGGACGGAACCACCTGGGGGTGTGAAGATTTCTCAGGATTGAGTTTCCTTCCTCCTTTGCCGAGCTTGGCAAATCTCGAGGACGAGATTTTTATAAGGGGGGTGGGATTGTGACATCCTGAATTTGTAATTAACAATAATTAGGATTAATTAAGTTAATTGAGTGTTTAATTGTGTCTAGACTTGATTGTTGGATCTTATTTTGGAGTTATTTGTTTTCGGAGTGTTGTCGCCGTTCTGTTTGGGCCGTTTCGATTGATTTTGACCTGAAACCCTAAGTTTCGAGTCCGGTCGAAATCCTTCGAAGTTGTTAGTAAGCCTAACCCCAAAACTTCTCTTTGAGATCCTAAAACCCCTCCATTGAATCTCCGACGATCAATTCCGAAGGCTAGAGAAGAAATCGCAAAGAAACCGGTGGTTTTGCTGATTGGGCGGCAGTACCACCAGCCAGAGGGCGGTACTACCGGCCGAGCGGCACTACCGCTCGAGGGGAGCGGTACTGCCGGCCGAGCGACGGGTGTAGAGGTTGCTGACCAATCTCCTTCCTCCACGTCGCCCTGGCCCTCCCTCTCTCGTATTTATCCAGAGGGGAGAGTCTCCTCTCTCCCTCACTCTCTCATTCTCTCCCACAACCTCTCTCTCTTGCTCTCTCTCTCGGGTTCTCTCCTTCCAACCCTAGCTCCTCCTCTCCGTCCTCCATTGCTGGTTGGTGGAGCTCCCAAGGAGCAAGAAGAGCAATCCTTGAGGAGTGGTGAAGCATCCTCAAGCCTCCAAGAAGTCTCTCAACCGATGGATTCGAAGTTTGAGCTCAAACCCTAAGGTTTGATGCAAACCCTAGCCTTCTTCCTCTCTTTTCCTCTTCGTTCCCTCTTGTTAGCCCTAGAAAACCTAGATCGGGAACTAAATCGGTGTTCGTTAGAATTGCTAGACCTAGGTTAGGGTTAGAAGATTTCTTTTACGCGATTGATTCGTTCCGAAAACCCTGATCTACTCCTTGTTGGGTTTATTCGCCTCAAGAAGCCGTTCCTCGAATTTCCGGAAACCTCCCATTGAAGCCCTAGCTCCGGAAATGCCGAGAGGGCGACTCACGAATATGTTCCATACCACGAAGGTCGATTTTCGCAGAAGAATCGAGTTTGAACTCGATTCGGGTACAGAATCGATATTCGGGATTAATTAGGGTTTTCGAGTTCTAGAAGTTCGATCGTTGTGCAACGATTTGTAGACGAGCTTTCGGTCGCGTGGGACCGTATGGTGCTATGGGATTCGATACGCAAGTTGCGAATCCGTCGTTTGACTCGATTCGCAAAAGTGTGCATTTTGGGCATTCGAGACAAATTTGTGTTTCGAAGTTCCAAAATCCACAAAGCTAGTGTGTATTGGTCCATGAAACCGTAGTGGTTCCATTGCCGCGTTGAAAACCGGATTTGGACCCCTTTTGTGTCGAAATCCGTTTTCGTGTCGTTTTCGGAGTTCGCTAGGTCAAAAAGCGTGAAATTGTGCAAACGAGCCCGGAACTTGTCGGAACCTGCGTGAATGGGTCCCTAGTGCCTCCAGGAACCTATTCATGCTTTCTCGTCAATGTCCCGAACTCATTTGCACGAAATTCCACTTTTTGCAAAAAGTCTCCTGGAAGTCGGCACTACCGACGGTGTGAGGCCGGTACTACCGCCCCGGTCGGCACTACCGCCCGCACACCGCCGATTAAAATCGAGAGCACCCCAACTCGATTCGACCTGCGGCACTACCGGGCTTAATGGCCTGCTGATCCAGGCTTAAGCGGCTGACACCGCCGCCATCACGCAGATCGCGGGCTTAGGAAGAATTTAGATTTCCTTTGCTCGTTGAGTTCGTTTTCCGGTTCGTGTTAGGTCTATTCTGTCCCCATTTGGATTATTTTCATTGGTTCTTTTCTTTCAAAACCGCTTTTGGGTAAAAGTTTACGTGCTCGGAATCGGAAAGAGGTAAATCGATCAAGCGAGCTCGAACCGGTTGGTACCAGGTTAGTTGTGTTCTGGCGCTGTTAGGACCGTGGCCTGGCGCTCGTACTGAGTTCCGATCCCGCTTGAGCGAAACCCCTTTCTCGCATTCGGCCCTTTCGAATATCGGCGCTATCGCCGTGATAGTCTCGCATGCCGCTCGAGCAAAGAGAACCGTGACTATACTTGGCCGGTAGTTGTTTTCGAGTGTCTTTGTTTCCAGCCTTTGGAGCCGCATGGCGCTGCCGATGTTTGGGTCGGTATTACCACCCCATTTGGTATCTTGTGTGAAACAAACCGGTAGCTATATTCCAAAGTGTCTTGATCTCGGCCTTTGAAATTCGACATCTGGCGATGTATGGGGCTGGTACGACTACTTGAGCAGAAGTACTATGGGCAACATTAAGGCAGTATCTTCCAGAAAGTATTCTGTTTTAGTTCTCGGCCGTCGACATTATCGTCCCGATGGTACGGTACTACCGGGGATCGGCAATACTGCCGTAAGGTCGGTGCTGCTGATTGGACGGTACTACCGGGAATTGTGTGTCGATATTGCCAATGAGTGCTGAGAAGTTTAAAACCTCTTTTTCGAACTCTTTTGGTCTTAATTTCTTGGATTTGTTTCGCTTCTGTATTTGATTCTTATTGTCTGGTTTGATTTGCCGTTGATCGTTTCTATCGCTTTTCGTCAGGCGTTGGCGATTCGGTAGACGACGATTCCGACTTCGTTCCAGGTTGGACCTTGTTAAAAGAGCAAACAGGCAAGCACCTCCTTTGACCATTTTGATCCCATATTTGCAAATTCTAATTTCAATTGTCAAAACTATTATGCATGCGTGTACATTCAGTAAAGATGCTAGTTGTGGGAAAATTGGGTAGTTAGACCTAATTTGATGGATTTCCTTAATCTTAATTGAGTCATGAACCTTGTTGAACCTTAGGCTAAGAACTTAGACATAAAAATAAATGTCAAATGGGTATCAAAGAATAATATTCGCATATGCTTATTCAGGCTGTAGAATGTACTGTATGCTGTCACGACACATTCAATTACAATTCTTCTTGGATTTGGTCGGTTTGGTTGGATTGGGTCTTGGATCGGAAGGTTGGATACCGGCTCTGGAGTTTTGGATTTGGTTTATGTCGGTTTGGGAAATGGATGGATTGGGTTGTTGGAAAAATGGAAAAGGAGTATTTAGACCGGGCGAGATGTTGGTGATTGGTGATTTGGAATTCGGTTTGGTTTGGTTGTTTCGAATGGATGGTTGATATGGAATGGATCACAAGCCAGGGGCTTGTTTGGAATGTTTATGGATTGGATGGCAAGCCTGGGGCTTGGTTTTTGGTTGGACCCTTGCTATGGGGAGGTGGCCAGTAAAGCTAGTGGGGACCACTAGTGGACATCCTCTATGGCCATAGCAAGTGGGTTTGGAAGATCTCGCCTGAGTCACCCTAAGGACTGAACTTGATGCTATTACTGGGTCAAACAGTACAGCCACATGTGCCAGTATGGGATGGCCCTGACCTAGTACATTGAAAGGGAGTTGAGTCTTGCATCATTAGGCGGCGGAAGAGTTGGACACATCTGTCGTGTCGGTGTGTTCTAGGGGCTCCCTTGTCGAGGCATCGAGGGGGAGTTTGCCCAATACAACGGTAATGCTTACTATGGGGGAGGTATGGGCCAGTAAAGCTAGTGGGTGCTTGTAAAGACCACTAGTGGACATCCTCTTGGGACCGTAGCAAGGATGCACATTACCGGGCTGGTGCAAGGTTTAAATCCTAACCTATCGAAGGTCTCGTCACAGTCTAGCAAAACGGGTACGTGTGTATCGCGTGGCATGGTTGACATGATTGCTAGAATGTGTCATGTGGGTAAAGTGTACAATCTCTGCAGAGATACATATTAAACTAATCGATTAGCCGTGCTCACGGTCATGAGCAGCTTGGGAAGTACTATCAAGTATAGAATTTACGGTGTTGGTTCAGGTCTGGTCTTGGTTCGGTCTCGGAAATGGATTTGGTTGGACTTGGTTAGGAGCTGGTTTGGTTATTGAGTTTGGTCGGAAGTTGGTTTTTTTGGAAATGGTTTTGGTAAGGTAGGTTAGTTTGGTTTTCGGTTGGTGAAAATGGATGGTTGGGAATTTGGTTTATGGATCAATTGATATATTTATTGCTTGAAACAAAAATGATTTCTTTACCAATGCTTTACAAATTCGAATGTTTAGAATCTATTAGATTATTGCAAATAAATCTTGCTTTGTGCTCAAATAGACTTAGTGTAGAAACCTGATTCCATTGTTATAACCTGCATTTACATTATTATTTCCATACACTAAAGTCTTGCGAGTACATACGTGTACTCACCGTTTGCTCTATATTAACAACATGCATAGAAGATGGCGTCAAAGGCAGTGAAGGCGCGTCGTTCGTCGAGTTCTTCGAGGCGGGTGTCGAGTCTGCGCGGTTATCTAGGACTTTCGCCCCCAGTCGGTTGCCTCTGGGTATGGGAAGGCATACCGCTACCGCTGTTGCGGTTTTGTTTCTCCTATTTTGCTTTTTAGTCAATCGGCTATGTGCTTTTCTTGTAACCAATAGTTGTAATCTAACCAAAGATTAATACAACTAATACTTTAAGCTTGATTCTTGATGCAACTTATTGTGAACATATGTGGGTGCTAGGCTACGGATCCAGGAACTAGCACTAGACACATATCTCGGGAAGCTCGGGTTGGAATCAATCCTTTAGCATATGACCACCAGCGGAGTGTGTCGTCCGATCGATTGGCCCCAAACCTGCACGGTTTGTAATTAGTAACTTGGATTATTGACGAGTTGCGTTAATTCTGATCCTTCGCAAATGATGAGTTTACGATTCTTGTTACAAAGACCGGAGCCCCCACGACACCCGGGTAGGATCCTGAGGCCCGTTGTACTGGAACCCCAAATGGATTCTCTCCTTTAGGGGCTGCACCCGGCGCTTCACAAAGCTGATCACGATCCCGGGGCCCGTCAGCCCTCGATTCTTCAGATCGCTAATCCATGCCAGAAGCTCAGAGACTTGGTCCAAACCGCCGCCATCTGGGGCATCGCTCCAGCATTGGGAAGCTTTAGGGGTGCGGCCAGCGAAAGGGGCGAGAAAAGGATCAACATTGGCACAATAGAACCACTCCCGCCTCCAACCTTTGAGGGAGGTCTTGAGGGGGATGACGAAGTAATGTCTCTTCAAGCCCTCTCGCAGCTGGAGCCCGGCGCCCCCAATGGCGCTGGGAGCAGCTCGGTTCGGATGAGGTTTGAGCAAGAAGAGGGAGCGGAACAAGTCAAAATGAGGACGTATCCCAAGATACGCCTCGCAAAGCTGAACGAAGATAGCAATGTGAAGAATGGAATTGGGATTCAAATTGATCAGCTCGATTTCATAAAAATGAAGGAGCCCTCGGAAGAAGGCGCTCCCAGGAACGCTAAATCCTCGCCAGAAGAAGGACTCGAACACCACAATCTCATTCTCCAGAGGTGTGGGGTAAGGGTCACCTGCGGCGGGACGGGCGGAGATCAACTCCAGCGGAGGAAGGGCGCCGGCGGCGACCAGCTCCTCCAAGCGGGACGTCGTGGTGATGGAGGTCTCCCACCCCGCGGTCGCAGGGTCGGCGTCACCCCCCCGACGCTGATAAGGGTTCCGAAGAAGAAGACATCTTGGTGAAGGAGACCTGGTGGGAGGAACCGCCGAGGATCTTGGGCGCGAAACTAGGAACCCTAGGTCACCCAAATCGCCAAAGGAGACTTGAAGATTTCTCAACCGTGGTGGGCGAAGGGCAAAGATATCTTCGCCCAGTAAGTTTTCCCTCATTTATAAGGAATAAGCCTTAATTTTCGCCTTACGGCGGGAAAAACAAGGGCCTTCGCGCTCGGTCTGGGCCAGATCTAGGCACGCCCCATGTTGGGCCGATAGGTGGAGTTGCGCAAAAGCGCGACCAGTGTCAAGTGCAGTTCAAGTTTGGGATAAAGTGCGCCCCACGATGGGCCTGAACGCCGGCCGCCACGGAAGTTTGGGGCCGGGCACTTTCCGAACATCCTCAAGCGGTATGCCCCATAATTTGGGGTCAATTGCTGGTCACTGCTTCCTAGCGTGATTGGGTGCCGCGGGAGGATTTTCACTAAAACGGTCTTGAGAATCGCCCCATGAGGGTGCAAGGCGCTTGTGAAGCGAACGCAGGCATTACTACGAATGACCAAGGTATGCCCCATGAGGGTCGGTTGGGTCTCACAAGCCAATCACCGCACACCGCAAGCGGGTGCGGGTACCGCTCGGCCCTGAGCCAAAAAGACTACGGTATGCCCCACGAGGGCCAGCCGAGCGACAAGCGGTTGTCGCGACCGCAAATCGAGCGCGGGTACCACTCGCCACGAGCCAAAGACTACGGTATGCCCCATGAGGCGGTACCGAAGCGACAAGCCGGTTGTCAGCGCCGTAAACGGTAGCGGGTACCACTCGACCACGAGCCAAAGACGACGGTATGCCCCATGAGGGCGGTAGAAGCGACAAGCCGGTTGCAGCGCCTGTAAGCGGCGGCGGTACCACTCGACCCGAGCCAAAAGACTCATCAGATGCCCCATGAGGGCGGTAGAGCGAGAAGCCGGTTGCCGTGCACCGTAAACGGGCGCGGGTACCACTCGGCCACGAGCCAAAAAGACTATGGTATGCCCCATGAGGGTCAGCTGAGCAACAAGCCGGTTGCCGCGCACCGTAAACGGGCGCGGGTACCACTCGGCCACGAGCCAACCAACCACGGTGGCTTCACACTACAAGTTCTTTACGATATTTTTTCCCGTATAATCTTTATGACAGGATAAGAGACGGAAATCCGATCCTAAAGAACTTGGGGGCTGCTGTGGGATGTCTGAGATAGGGGTCCCGCAAGTGGGGCCTATACTCGACTGGGCTAGATGGGCGGAGTAGTGGGCCCAAAGCCCAGAAGCGCCACAACAGGCCCGGAGGAGGTTTTCGACTTGTTCCCCAAGACAACTCCCGATCGTTCGGGGAAGCTTCGCGCCACGCCCAACGACCCGCCAAAAGCGAAGCATGCAGCCTGACATTCGCAGAGCCTGCGGGCGCCGAAACCTGACGGAGTGGCAGGCGTGGGTCGGGGAAAGCATAACCATCTCTCCATGACGAAGTGCGCCAGAGCCAATAAGGACAAAGTACATGTCGATGAGGCCACCATGTTCAGGGCCCGGTGGCGCCCATCTATCATGTATCCTTCCCCCAGTATATAAGGGGAGGAGGGAGAAACAAGAAAGAGAGGCTCATATATCCAAGAACACAGGACTAGGGTATTATCTCCTCCGAGAGAGCCCGAACCTGTCTAAAACAGATTGCCCTCGCATCCTGTGTTACCATCAAGCTCAGATCACGCACAAATCCCCTAGAATCACAAATCTTATTGCCGGTGAAACCAATCTTCGACAGGTTGATTGACACTCAGTTTCATCTTATGCGTCGTTTTCTTGTGAAAATCCATGCAACATACAGTCCTCGTCGCGGAGGAATGTTTCACACGACTCGGAAAGATTCAAAACGCATGCCGAAATGCGCTTGGGCATATACGAAGTTCATTCGGCATGTTTGGAACAATGTTTCTCTTTGTGCACCATTCTGGTACGCGTGTGGTTTACATTACCATTGTGAATGAATGTTTCGCTTCAAGTCGGACGTACTCGAAATGCTTGCTGAAACGGGCTAGGGCACATGTGAAGCCCATTCGGGGAGTTTGACACGCAGTTTCGTTTCCTGCATCGTTTTCATTCGGACGCAGCTTGCAATACCCCTTGTGACCCGTCGCGGAGGGATGTTTCGCACTCACTCGGACGTATTCGAAATGAATGTAGAATTGCGCTGAAATGCACAAGCGAACATCGTAAGTTAATTCCGGGTGTTTGGCACTCGGTTTCATTTCGTGCATCGCTTTCAATTCTTTCAGCTTAGGAACTCGTCTTTGCGGAATATTTCACGCCGACTCAGACGGATTCGAAATGCATGCCTAAATGAGTCACAACACATATGAATTGCATTCGGCGTGTTTGGCACCCGGCTTCATTTCGTTCATCACTTTCGTTTCGTGCCGCAATGTTTCATTTTGGCGTGCAAGGTTGCAGAGTGTGGGGTGCTTGCCACGATGTTCCTTTCCATGCATCATTTTCGGCGCGTGTGGTGTTTGCCACAATGTTTCATTTCGTGCATCATTTTCATTTTCATATGGCTGCATTCTGGCAGGTGCCCGTTCGGACCGTCGTGGAGGATTCTTTCGGACATACTCGAGCGTATTGAAACAAATGATGAAAAGCGGTAGCAAACATGATAACTTCTTTTGGGGCGTTTGCTTTTCAGTTCGATTTAGTGCATCGGTTACGTTTGTATTCGCTTGTATTACCCATAGGAACGTCGTGGTGGAATATTTGACACCGACTTCGGACATATTCGAAATGCATGCCAAAATGAGTTAAAGCACATATGAACTCCAATCGTTGTGTTTGGCTTTTCGATTTCATACCGCGCAACGTTTTCGAATGGGCGCCGCTTGTAGTATTCGTTCATGCTCATCGTGGGGAAATGTTTCACAAGAACTCGGACGGACTCGAAATACATGCCGAAAAGTGTGTGGGCGTATATGAAGTTCATTCAGCATGATTGGAACAAAGTTTCGTGTTGTGCACCGTTTTGGTATGCGTGTAGTTTGCAGTACCATTAGGGACCCGCCATGCATGAATGTTTCACATCGACTCGGACGTACTCGAAATACATGTTGAAATGGGATAGGGCATATATGAACTCTATCCGGGGAGTTTGACACCAATTTTCCTTTCGTGCATCGTTTTCGTCCGGACGCAGCTTGCAGTACACCTTGCGACCCGTCGCGGAGGGATGTTCCACACTCACTTGGACGTATTCGAAATGAATGCAATTGTCTTTGAAAGGCATGTAAAGTCCACTCGCGGAGTTTGGCCTACATTTTCCTTCCGTGCATCGTTTTGATACGCACGCAGCTCGCAGTACCCGTTGGCACCTATCGCTGAGAAATGTTTTACACCGACCCGGATGCAGCAGAAACACATAGCGAAATGAGCTTGGGCACACATGAACTCTTTTCAGGGTGTCTGCCACGAGCTTTCTTTTCGTACTCGTTCTGGTGCGAACGTGACTTATGGTTCCGTTTGTGGTGTAGGTTTCACACCGACTCGGATGAGCCCAAATTGCTTGCTAAAATGAGCTACGGCAAACATGAAGCCCATTCAGTTTGATTGACACTCAGCTTCATCTTATGCGTCGTTTTCTTGTGAAAATCCATGCACCATACAGTCCTCGTCGCGGAGGAATGTTTCACACGACTCGGAAAGATTCAAAACGCATGCCGAAATGCGCTTGGGCATATACGAAGTTCATTCGGAATGTTTGGAACAATGTTTCTCTTTGTGCACCATTCTGGTACGCGTGTGGTTTACATTACCACTGTGCATGAATGTTTCGCTTCAAGTCGGACATACTCGAAAAGCTTGCTGAAACGGGATAGGGCACATGTGAAGCCCATTAGGGGAGTTTGACACCCAGTTTCGTTTCCTGCATCGTTTTCATTCGGACGCAGCTTGCAGTACCCCTTGTGACCCGTCGCGGAGGGATGTTTCGCACTCACTCGGACGTATTCGAAATAAATGCAGAATTGCGCTGAAATGCACAAGCGAACATCATAAATTAATTTCGGGTGTTTGCCACTCGGTTTCGTTTCGTGCATCGCTTTCAATTCTTTCAGCTTAGGAACTAGTCGTTGCGGAATATTTCACGCCGACTCGGACAGATTCGAAATGCATGCCTAAATGAGTCACAACACATATGAATTGCATTCGGCGTGTTTGGCACCTGGCTTCATTTCGTTCATCACTTTCGTTTCATGCCGCAATGTTTCATTTTGGCGTGCAAGGTTGCAGCGTGTGGGGTGCTAGCCACGATGTTCCATTCCGTGCATCATTTTCGGCGCGTGTGGTGTTTGCCACAATGATTCATTTCGTGCGTCATTTTCATTTTCGTATGGCTGCCGCTGCAGTGCCCGTTCGGACCCGTCGTGGGGGATTCTTTCAGACATACTCGAACGGATTCGAAACAAATGATGAAAAGCGGTAGCAAACATGATAACTTCTTTCGGCGCGTCTGGCACTCAGTTCAGTTTTGTGCATCGGTTCCGTTTGTATTCTGCTTGTATTACCAATGGGAACACGTCGTCGTGGAATGTTTGACACCGACTCGGACATATTCGAAATGCATGCCAAAATGAGTTAAAGAACATATGAACACCAATCGTTGTGTTTGGCACTCAGTTTCATACCGCGCAACGTTTTTGAATGGGCGCCGCTTGTAGTATTCGTTCGTGCTCATCGTGGGGAAATGTTTCATAAGAACTCGAACGGACTCGAAATGCATGCCGAAAAGTGTGTGGGCGTATATGAAGTTCATTCGGCATGATTGGAACAAAGTTTCGTGTTGTGCACCGTTTTGGTATGCGTGTAGTTTGCAGTACCATTAGGGACCCGCCGTACATGAATGTTTCGCATCGACTCGAACGTACTCGAAATGCTTGTTGAAATGGGATAGGGCATATATGAACTCCATCCGGGGAGTTTGACACCAATTTTCCTTTCGTGCATCGTTTTCGTCCGGACGCAGCTTGCAGTACACCTTGCGACCCGTCGCGGAGGGATGTTCCACACTCACTTGGACGTATTCGAAATGAATGTAGAATTATGCTGAAAGGCATGTAAAGTCCACTCGCGGAGTTTGGCCTACATTTTCCTTCCGTGCATCGTTTTGATACGCACGCAGCTCGTAGTACCCGTTGGCACCTATCGCTGAGAAATGTTTTACACCGAACCGGATGCAGCAGAAACGCATGCCGAAATGAGCTTGGGCACACATGAACTCTATTCAGGGTGTCTGCCACGAGCTTTCTTTTCGTACTCGTTCTGGTGCGAACGTGACTTATGGTTCCGTTTGTGGTGTCGATTTCACACCGACTCGGATGAGCCCAAATTGCTTGCTAAAATGGGCTACGACAAACATGAATCCCATTCGGTTTGATTGACACTCAGCTTCATCTTATGCGTCGTTTTTTTGTGAAAATCCATGCAGCATACAATCCTCATCGCGGAGGAATGTTTCACACGACTCGGAAAGATTCAAAACGCATGCCGAAATGCGCTTGGGCATATACGAAGTTCATTCGGCATGTTTGGAACAATGTTTCTCTTTGTGCACCATTCTGGTACGCGTGTGGTTTACATTACCACTGTGCATGAATGTTTCGCTTCTAGTCGGACGTACTCGAAACGCTTGCTGAAACGAGCTAGGGCACATGTGAAGCCCATTCGGGGAGTTTGACACCTAGTTTCGTTTCCTGCATTATTTGCATTCGGACGCAGCTTGCAGTACCCTTTGTGACCCGCCGCGGAGTGATGTTTCGCACTCACTCGGACGTATTCGAAATGAATGCAGAATTGCGCTGAAATGCACAAGCGAACATCATAAGTTAATTCCGGGTGTTTGGCACTTGGTTTCGTTTCGTGCATCGCTTTCAATTCTTTCAGCTTAGGAACTCGTCGTTGCGGAATATTTCATGCCGACTCGGACGGATTCGAAATGCATGCCTAAATGAGTCACAACACATATGAATTGCATTCGACGTGTTTGGCACCCGGCTTCATTTCGTTCATCACTTTCGTTTCGTGCCGCAATGTTTCATTTTGGCGTGCAAGGTTGCAGCGTGTGGGGTGCTTGCCACGATGTTCCATTCCGTGCATCATTTTCGACGCGTGTGGTGTTTGCCACAATGTTTAATTTCGTGCATCATTTTCATTTTCGTATGGCTGCCGCTGCAGTGCCCGTTCGGACCCGTCGTGGGGGATTGTTTCAGACATACTCGAACGGATTCGAATCAAATGATGAAAAGCGGTATCAAACATGATAACTTCTTTCGGGGCGTTTGGCACTCAGTTCAGTTTCGTGCATCGGTTTCATTTGTATTCTGCTTGTATTACCCGTGGGAACCTGTCGTGGTGGAATGTTTGACACCGACTCGTACATATTCGAAATGCATGCTAAAACAAGCACATATGAACTCCAATCGTTGTGTTTGGCACTCAGTTTCTGATGGCGCCGTGATGGCACTGAGGGTGTCCCGATCTTTCGATGAGAAACACACGATCGATTTATTGGAGTCGACTTTGACGATCCGACTACACCATACGACGACGATGCGCCTTAGCAATCGCTAAACCAACTCCGGCGGGTTATTGATCTTGCCGTAGGCACGATCAACCTGAACACGAGGTTCAATTCCTGCAAGCAACTGAAGAACAAGCAAGAACAATAGGATAAGCAATCTGAAATTGCGCATAAAAGTGGAGGCGAAACAAAGTGGAGTCTTATTGACGATCTTGACAAGGTGGCTGTCCAGCACAACTCGCAGGATCAAGTTTGCACTTGGCTAAACTAATCAAATAAAACACAAAACCCTAAGGAGCCGATGTCTGGCTATTTATGAAAGCTAGGGTCGTGGGAATCTTGTCCAAAGCAGTAGGATACCAACTACAACTCTATTACAAGGCCCAAAGCCCAAGTCTTCTCGGTTTGGAAAAGTGATGCCAATTGTTTTGAAGATTCCCATCGACTCGTATGGAATTTGGGGATGGGGCCAGATCCGTTGGAAGGAGGACGTCGAAACCTTTCAAACCAGTACTCATAGACCCCAAACACCCTTGTGGATCAAAAGTTATGGTCATTTTAAGTTGGTGCTGTCCCAGAGGCCGAATCCGAGTATAACTTGTGCACCGGAAGAATTGGCTTCATGCTTGACGTTTGGGAGTCCTTCTCCTTGGTTCCTAAGGACAATAAAATCATCATAAGGATTAAATAGCATTCCATTCATTAAATTATTTGTATGCAACCCGAGGAACGCATTCACCTGGTAATTGAATTGACGTGCGCGAGCTCGAGTAATTGGCCCTTGTATGACATTGTTGGTTTCCATTGGGTTTGTAGGTATGGCCATGTTCATGGTAATGATGTCCTCATCATCCTCCCCTTCTTGCATTTGAGTCGTCCTCGACTCAAGTTCATTATCTTCTCCCAAGTATGGTTTCAAATCGGCAAAGTTGAATGTGGGACTAACCCCATAATCTGCAGGCAATTCAAGCTTGTATGCATTATCATTAATCTTTGCCAATACTTTGAAAGGACCATCAGCTCGCGGCATCAACTTAGATTTTCTTAATTCTGGGAATCAATCTTTTCGCAAATGCAACCTAACTAAATCGCCTAGTTCAAAAGTTACATGTTTCCTTCCCTTACTACCAGCAAGTTTATATTTAGCATTCATGCGCTCTATGTTTTCTTTAGTTGTCTCATGCATTTTCATAATCAAATCAGCACGTTGTTTAGCATCAAGATTCAATTTCTCCGAAGATGGCAGAGGTAAAAAATCAATTGGAGCATGAGGTACAAATCCATATACAATCTCAAAAGGGCACATCTTAGTTGTAGATGCATAGACCGATTATAAGCAAACTCAATATGAGGCAAGCATTCTTCCCACAATTTAATGTTCTTTTTCAAAACAGCCCTAAGCATGGTAGATAAAGTTCGATTAACGACCTCAGTTTGTCCATCAGTTTGGGGATGACAAGTAGTAGAAAATAAAAGTTTAGTCCCCAATTTAGCCAACAAAGTTCTCCAAAAGTGGCTTAAGAATTTAGTGTCACGATCTGAAACTATTGTGTTTGGCACACCATGTAAGCGAACAATTTCACGAAAGAATAAGCCAGCAATGTTGGTAGCATCATCGCTTTTGTGACAAGGTATGAAGTGTGCCATTTTAGAAAATCTATCCACAACGACAAAGATACTATCCCTCCCCTTCTTTGTTCTAGGAAGTCCTAAAACAAAGTCCATAGAAATATCCTCCCAAAGCACGTTAGGAACAGGCAGAGGCATGTATAAACCATGTGGATTAAGTCGTGACTTAGCTTTTTGACATGTAGAACAGCGAGCGATGAAACGTTCCACGTCTCGTCTCATCTTGGGCCAAAAGAAATGGCTAGCGAGTATGTCCTCTATCCTCTTCACACCGAAGTGTCCCATCAATCCTCCTCCATGCGCTTCCTGTAGCAATAACAAACGAACAGAACTAGCTGGAATACATAGTTTGTTTGCTCTAAACACAAACCCATTATTGAGGACAAATTTGTTCCAAGTTTTTCCCTCTTTACAATTGAGCAACACATTTTTAAAATCATCATCATGCACATATTGCTCTTTAATCGTTTCCAAACCAAAAAATTTGAAGTCAAGTTGTGAGAGCATGGTATATCTCCTAGACAAGGCATCAACAATGACATTATCCTTTCCCTTTTTGTGTTTGATGACATAAGGAAATGACTCAATGAATTCAACCCACTTTGCATGTCTACGGTTCAGTTTAGCTTGACTTCTAATATGTTTTAACGATTCATGATCAGAATGTATAACAAATTCCTTGGGCCATAAATAATGTTGCCATGTTTCTAAAGTTTGAACTAGCGCACAAAACTCCTTATCATAAGTAGAATAATTCAAACTTGGCCCACTCAACTTCTCACTAAAATAAGCAACAGGTTTTCCTTCTTGTAACAGAACACCACCCAAACCAATTCCACTAGCATCACATTCTAGTTCAAAAGTCTTAGAAAAGTTTGGAAGCTGGAGTAAGGGTGCATGGGTTAACTTAGCTTTCAAAATGTTGAAGGCATCTTCCTGCGACTTGCCCCAAGCAAAAGGTACACCCTTCTTGGTGAGCTCATTCATGGGTGCAGCGATGGTGCTGAAATCCTTCACAAAACGACGATAGAATCCAGCAAGTCCTAGAAAACTTCGCACCTGTGTGACCGTGTTAGGAGTCGGATAACTCTGTATCGCTTCAACCTTGGCTTGGTCAACTTCAATTCCCTGTGGAGTAACAACATAGCCAAGAAAAGATACTCGATCCGTGCAAAAGGTGCACTTCTCAAGGTTACCAAATAAGCGTGCATCGCGTAAAGCATTAAAAACAGCACGTAGATGTTCAAGATGAGCCTCTAAAGATTTGCTATAAATCAAGATATCATCGAAGTAAACTACCACAAATTTTCCAATGAAAGCACGTAACACCTCGTTCATCAGTCTCATGAAGTGCTAGGAGCATTAGTCAACCCGAAAGGCATTACTAACCACTCATATTATCCGAACTTAGTTTTAAATGTTGTTTTCCATTCATCTCCTAACTTCATGCGAATCTAGTGATACCCACTACGCAAATCCACTTTAGAGAACATAGTAGAGCCACTTAATTCATCAAGCATATCGTCTAACCGAGGAATAGGATGGCGATATCTAATGGTGATATTATTAATTGCTCTACAATCCACACACATGCGCCATGTTCCATCTTTCTTAGGTACTAAGATGACTGGTACAGCACAAGGACTAAGAGATTCACGTACGTACCCTTTATCAAGCAATTCTTGAACTTGGCGTTGTATCTCTTGTGTCTCTTCAGGGTTGGTTCTGTAAGGTGCTCGGTTGGGCAAGGATGCCCCTGGAATGAGATCAATTTGATGCTCAATCCCTCTAATTGGCGGTAGCCCTGAGGGGATGTCCTTTGGAAAGATGTCAGTGTATTCCTGCAAAAGGTTAGTGACAACAGGAGGCAAAGAGAGAGACATCTCCTCTAGTGAAAACAAAGTTTCTTTGTAGACCAAAGCATAGCATGTATACCTACAAACATCCAACTCATTCAAATCAGATTTTGTTGCAAGAAAACAAGCACCTTTTAATTTAATCTCATTCGGCTGGGCATAATCAAGGTTAGATTCTCTCTGTTTATGTTGTTCAAGTCCTTTGGCGACAATCTGATTTTCACTCTTAGAATTCTCTCGATTTTTCTCTTTGCTAGATCTAGCAATTTCATCCTTTACAATGGCATCAGGCGACATTGGGTGTAGCACAATTTTCTTTTCTTAATGCACAAAAGAGTATTGATTTGTTCTACCATGATGTAAACAATCCTTATCATATTGCCACGGTCTACCTAATAACATAGAACATGCTTGCATAGGTACGACATCGCAATCAACATAATCATGATAGGAACCTAAAGCGAAATGTACTCTTACCATGCGAGTTACCTTGAGTTTGCCGCTGTTGGTGAACCATTGAATGTGGTAGGGTTGAGGGTGTGGTCTAGTGGAGAGTGCTAGCTTCTCCACCATGTCCATGCTGGCTAGATTATTGCAACTCCCACATCAATGATTATTCGAATGGATCGCTCCATGACGATGCCTTTTGTGTAAAACAAGTTGTGGCGTTGATTTGGATCGGCGCGAGCAATCTGAGCACTAAGTACACGTTGTGCAATAATACTCAAATATTGGTCAGCATCACCAGCGCTCACGTGCACCTCGTCATGCTCGGCATTCGGATCGCCGTCTTCATGTTCAGCGAAGCAAAGCATATGTTTCTTCATCAAGATCACTTGCCGAGTCATACTCACCGTCTTCACGAATTATTAGCACACGCTTGTTCGAACACTCCTTCATCATGTGACCGAAACCCTTGCAGCGATGGCACTGAACATCTTTGGTGCGTCCCGTTGATGCGACCGACGACGACGAACTATTTGTAGTAGCTTGTGTGGCACTTTTCGTCGGTGTTGGTCGTGGTGCCGAATTTGCGGTGGTGGACGCCGTTCTGTTGATGGAAGAGGTCGGCGTGGTAGTACGGCCGGCAGGGGCAACAGGGGTGCGCGGTATCCATGAAGTAGTTCGACCTGCAGAAAAGTTAGTCTTTGCCCTCGATTGACGACCCTGCACTTCACATTCAGCTTTGCAAGCAAGATGGAACAACCGAGTCATCGAATTATAATCCTTATAGTCTAGAATATCCTGGATTTCTCGAGTTAAACCACCTAAGAAACGAGCCATAGAAGCTTCCTCATTCTCAATTAGTCCACAACGCAACATGCCAATTTGCAATTCTTGGTAATATTCTTCCACCGAATTCTTACCTTAGTGTAGGCGCTATAATTTATTCAATAAATCTCTATCTTAGTATGAAGGAACAAATCTATGCCTCATTAGCAATTTCAAGGCTTCCCAAGTGGTGGGTATATTATTTGGATGAGCACGGCAATGTTCTCTCCACCAAACAGAAGCAAAATCAGTGAACTCACTTGTGGCAGCCCTAACTCTTCTATTCTCAGGGAAATCATGGCACACAAATTTTTGATCAACAAGTTATTCCCAACTAAGGTAACCATCAGGGTCATATTTACCTTCAAAAGGTGGCATATTGAAATTTACCTTAGGGAAAACATCATCTCGTTCTCGTTCCCTTGGTCGTGGAGGATCACGTCGCATACCTTCTTTGATTGAGCGTAGCCGATGATGGTCACGATCATTATCGTAATGGACGGGGTTGACCTCCTCCACATCAGTGGTGTCATCATATTCGTGCTCTTCGTTCTGTTCTTCTAAATCTGCTGGGGACCTCTCCCGTGGAGCTGAATTGTTGCTTGGACGACGGGGTGGTGGATTGGAAGCACCAGATGCAGCAGCTGCAAAAGTATCAAGTCCAAAATAGTAGCAAGAGTAGTGTTAGCAATCCCTTGTGCGGCCTCGATGGATCTAAGACGGTCTTCTTGCATTGACATACGCTCATTAGTGAGCCGTACATCCTCGCTAAGACCATCGGTGGTTTCCCTCGTTATCTTTTGGAAGTGAGCAATGATGCCCTTGGTTCGTGGAGAGTGATGAAGTGAACTCTCGTCACCTGACATGGTTAATTGATGACAAGGAAACAAAAACCACAAGTATAATGTTCCTATCAACTACTAGGTGGCAAGTCTCTCAAGCACTCAAGCCTATGACCCAAGTTCTTACAAGTTCTTACAATGCAGGCGTTGTCGGCGTTAGCGTTGTCAAGGTTCTCCGAAGTTTGTGTAGAGCGATTGCCAAGGGATCGAGCACATGCGGGTAGAAAGTGGAGCTTAGACAGGCTTAATTTAGTAGCAAAGGTTAGCAATAATCCAATCGGTGAATGCAAAATTGAAGAATTGTTCAACGTCTAGTCACTAATTCTTGACTCTAGGCTAGCAAGGATCAGTGACTCAAAAGCTATGATTAGCGGCGATCTGATTCCACGGCGGATGGAAAATCAGCGCGAAAAAAATTCGTGAAAGAAGGAACTATCTCAAAAGACTGGGATTTTGTGAAACTGGTTTGGCAACGAGAAAATTTTTGGATCTGTTCGGACTTTTTTTTTGTCCTAACGATCCGACTCGTTTTCTTTCAAGTGCTATGCATCGCGAAAGACGATCGTGTGACGATCGAGCGGCCAGGTGGGCGACGATCGGCTAACGGGGAGGGTGACCGTCAGGCGACCAAGTGAAGCGACGATCGAGCGGCGACCCGATCGGGTGACCAGTGGGCTATCAGGCGTGCGACCAGTCGGGTGACAAGCGCGGCGACTAGTCAGGCGGCGACTAGTCGGCTAACAGGAGGGTGACCGGTCGGGCGACCAAGTGGGCGACCAGTCAAGCGGTGACCAGTCGAGCGACGAAGTCGGCTATCAGGTGGGCGACCAGTCGGTTGACAAGCGCGGCGATCAGTTGGGAGATCAGTTAGATGAAAAGAAGCTTCGGTCCGAACACTTTTTTTTAACAGTTCGGGACCGAAACCGAACACACCTCTAAACCGAACACAACTCGAAACCGGCGTGGGAGACAAAAATTCTTCTGACTTGGACTCCAACTAGAACTAGAATTCAGCAACTCGACACAACGATGCAACCAAAAATTCAATAACGCAGTGCACTGGAAAGGAAATTGTGAGGCTCAAATTGTTTTGGTATGGGGACATCCAATCTGATGGCGCTTCTCTGGACTATAGGAAAGATATCAATCTACTAATCTAGGGTAAAGAATTCTCACCGAGCAACCTGGCTTGCTCCGATACCACTTGATGGCGCCGTGATGGCACTGAGGGTGTCCCGATCTTTCGATGAGAAACACACAATCGATTTATTGGAGTCGACTTTGACGATCCGACTACACCGTACGATGACGATGCGCCTTAGCAATCGCTAAACCAACTCCGGCGGGTTATTGATCTTGCCGTAGGCACGATCAACCTGAACACGAGGTTCAATTCCTGCAAGCAACCGAAGAACAAGCAAGAACAATAGGATAAGCAATCTGAAATTGCGCATAAAAGTGGAGGCGAAACAAAGTGGAGTCTTATTGACGATCTTGACAAGGTTAGCCGTCCAGCACAACTCGCAGGATCAAGTTTGCACTTGGCTAAACTAATCAAATAAAACACAAAACCCTAAGGAGCCGATGTCTAGCTATTTATGAAAGCTAGGGTCGTGGGAATCATGTCCAAAGCAGTAGGATACCAACTACAACTCTATTACAAGGCCCAAAGCCCAAGTCTTCTCGGTTTGGAAAAGTGATGCCAATTGTTTTGAAGATTCCCATCGACTCGGATGGAATTTGGGGATGGGGCCAGATCCGTTGGAAGGAGGACGTCGAAACCTTTCAAACCAGTACTCATAGACCCCAAACACCCTTGTGGATCAAAAGTTATGGTCATTTTAAGTTGGTGCTATCCCGGAGGCCGAATCCGAGTATAACTTGTGCACCGGAAGAATTGGCTTCATGCTTGACGTTTGGGAATCCTTCTCCTTGGTTCCTAAGGACAATAAAATCATCACAAGAATTAAATAGCATTCCATTCATTAAATTATTTGTATGCAACCCAAGGAACGCATTCACCTGGTAATTGAATTGACGTGCGCGAGCTCGAGTAATTGGCCCTTGTATGACATTATTGGTTTCCATTGGGTTTGTAAGTATGGCCGTATCCATGGTAGTGATGTCCTCATCACTTCCTCCCACAGGAGAGCTCAATTTGGGGATCAAGCGGAGACTCCACACCCTAGCTCACCATTGTACTTCCCAACTGCGTCACCCACACTCGAGGTTCTCCATCCCGCCCTTCCCTGCCGTTGCCGCCTCCATGCCATCACGCCACTTGGTTATTGCCGCCACCGACGATTAACATGTAGGCATCGTGGTCTTATGATAGGCAGGCAAGCAGCAACGCAAATCTACATCTGAAGCGTTGTGTGTCAAGCAGCTAGTGTGCCATGTGCAGAAATTAGAAGAAGGTGAGTTTTTTAGATACAAGGACGCACACAACCCATGCACACTTGACACACCACACTTGTGCACACGTGCACACACACACGAAACCACACTCACACATGCACACACAAGCGTGTGCGTCCTTTACACATACTAAAGAATTTGATCTGGGGCTCTAAGAGCTCTGGAACATAAGAACACGATGTCCTATTAAACGTGTACATTTATGTATCTACTTTTTAATTTTTCTTCATCCTAGATATCAACCTGGATGGAAAACGAGATCGCAGGCGTCTCGAGCGACCTCACGGTCAGACCATGAATTTATTTTTATTTAATATTTATTTTAAATCATTTTTTCATAAATAATCAATGGATTTTTTTGCGAGAATAGGCCCCCGTCGCCCGAATATGGGGCAATAGGTACCTAAATGCAAAAAACGAATTGTGAAAATGGGCTCTTGAAGGAGTGAATTTGTCAACATTTCTTTGCATTCAGGTACCTATCGCCCTAATATGGGGTGATCGCCCCATATTTGGGCGACAGGGGCCTATCTTCACAAAAAAATCCATTGATTATTTTTGAAAAAAAGATTGAAAATTGTTGACAATTGGGGAATGGGCCACCGCCGAGCTTACTTAGTTGATTGAGGGACCAACCCTATCCCCTTTTCACGTGAAGGGTTGCTTCCGAAGGATGCTCAAATAGCCCAGGACAAAAGGCACTCAGGGAACGACACGGGGATTTATCATGGTTCGAGCCTCTCACTAGGGAGATAATAACCCTACTCCAGTGCGATGTATTGCATGTATTCAAAAGAGGTGTGTCCAAGTGCCGAGATGGACGTCTGTGTGTGTATCAATTGCCCCTTTTCCTCTCAGCATCTAAGAGGTATTTATAGGTTACATGTGTATTCCCTCAATTCCAGCCCAAGCCATGAACGTTTGACCACGGCTATCTCGGCTGCAACCGAGTCCTAGTTCTATGCCGCATCCCTGTTACGTGCGCAATGGCCCTGCGTAGTGGCGCGATCCTCGCTACTCCGGCGTAACCGTCGATCATGACCATCCGACCATGCATCCCATCCCGAGCTAGGGTCGAGCTTACACGACTCTGGCCCAAGCAAGCATGCTCGGGCCCCGCACCCGGGCACTAGCCGAGCAAGGAACTCGTGATAGCCGGGCTGGCCGAGCAACGATGCTCGGTCTTCTTGAACCATCCTCAAGAACGACCTCCGAGGGCGCACATCGTCGGGATGGGCCTAGTCCGCCGGGGCATCATGGTAATTATGGGAGTTATCCAATCCCCGATAGCTAGCCCTCGACGCTCAAGCAGGGAACCGCTCGAAGGGGCCTTCCCCTTGAGTCTACTAACTCAATGGAGTGATGGCGCCGTGATGGCACTATGGGTGTCCCGATCTTTCGATGAGAAACACACGATCGATTTGTTAGAATCGACTTTGACGATCCGACTACACCGTACGACGACGATGCGCCTTAGCAATCGCTAAACCAACTCCGGTAGTTATTGATCTTGCCGTGAGGCACGATCAACCTGAACACTGAGGTTCAATTCCTGCAAGCAACCGAAGAACAATCAAGAACAATAGGATAAGCAATCTGAAATTGCGGATAAAACTGCAAGCACAACAAAGTGGAGTCTTATTGACGATCTTGACAAGGTGGCTGCCCGAAGACAACTCGCAGGATCAAGTTTGCACTTGGCTAAACTAATCAAATAAAACCCAAAACCCTAAGGAGCCGATGTCCGGCTATTTATAAGAGGTAGGGCGTGGGAAACACGTCCAAAGCAGTAGGATACCAACTACAACTCTATTACAAGGCCCAAAGCCCACGTCTTCTCGATTTGGAAAAGTGACGCCAATTGTTTTGCAGATTCCCGTCGACTCGGACGGAATTTAGGGATGGGGTCGGATCCGTTGGAAAGAGGACGTCAAAACCTTTCAATCCAGTACTCATAGACCCCAATCACCCTTGTGGATCAAAAGTTATGGTCATTTTAAGTTGGTGCTGTCCCGGAGGCCGAATCCGAGTATAACTTGTGCACCGGGAGAATTGGCTTCATGCTTGACGTTTGGGAGTCCTTCTCCTTGGTTCCTAAGGACAATAAAATCATCACGAGAATTAAATAGCATTCCATTCATAAAATTATCTGTATGCAACCCGAGGAGCATATTCACCTGGTAATTGAATTGTCGTGCCGAGCTCGAGTAATTGGCCCTTGTATGACATTGTTGGTTTCCATTGGGTTTATAAGTATGGCCGTATCCATGGTAGTGATGTCCTCATCATCCTCCCCTTCTTGCATTTGAGTCGTCCTCGACTCAAGTTCATCATCCTCTCCCAAGTATGGTTTCAAATCGGCAATGTTGAATGTGGGACTAACCCCAAAATCTGCAGAGCAATTCAAGCTTGTATGCATTATCATTAATCTTTGCCAATACTTTGAAAGGACCATCAGCTCATGGCATCAACTTAGATTTTCTTAATTCTGGGAATCGATCTTTCGCAAATGCAACCAAACTAAATCTCCTGGTTCAAAAGTTACATGTTTCCTTCCCTTACTACCGGCAAGTTTATATTTAGCATTCATGCGTTCTATGTTTTCTTTAGTTGTCTCATGCATTTTCATAATCAAATCAGCACGTTGTTTAGCATCAAGATTCAATTTCTCCGAATATGGTAGAGGTAACAAATCAATTGGAGCATGAGGTACAAATCCATATACAATCTCAAAAGGGCACATCTTAGTAGTAGAATGCATAGACCGATTATAAGCAAACTCAATATGAGGCAAACATTCTTCCCACAATTTAATGTTCTTTTTCAAAACAGCCCTAAGCATAGTAGATAAAGTTCGATTAACGACCTCAGTTTGTCCATCAGTTTGGGGATGACAAGTAGTAGAAAATAAAAGTTTAGTCCCCAATTTAGCCCACAAAGTTCTCCAAAAGTGGCTTAAAAATTTTGTGTCTCGATCTGAAACTATTGTGTTTGGCACACCATGCAAGCGAACAATTTCACGAAAGAATAAATCGGCAATGTTGGTAGCATCATCGCTTTTGTGACAAGGAATAAAGTGTGCCATCTTAGAAAATCTATCCACAACAACAAAGATACTATCCCTCCCCCTCTTTGTTCTAGGAAGTCCTAAAACAAAGTCCATAGAAATGTCTTCCCAAGGCACGCTAGGAACAGCAGAGGCATGTATAAACCATGTGGATTAAGTCGTGACTTAGCTTTTTGACATGTAGAGCAGCGGCGATGAAAGCGTTCCACGTCTCGTCTCATCCTGGGCCAAAAGAAATGGCTAGCGAGTATGTCCTCCGTCCTTTTCACACCAAAGTGTCCCATCAATCCTCCTCCATGCGCTTCTGTAGCAATAACAAGCGAAACAGAACTATTGGAATACATAGTTTGTTTGCTCTAAACACAAACCCATTATTGAGGACAAATTTGTTCCAAGTTTTTCCCTCTTTACAATTGAGCAACACATTTTTAAAATCATCATCATACACATATTGCTCTTTAATCGTTTCCAAACCAAAAATTTTGAAGTCAAGTTGTGAGAGCATGGTATATCTCTAGACAAGGCATCGGCAATGACATTATCCTTTCCTGTTTGTGTTTGATGACATAAGGAAATGACTCAATGAATTCAACCCACTTTGCATGTCTACGGTTCAGTTTAGCTTGACTTCTAATATGTTTTAACGATTCATGATCCGAATGTATAACAAATTCCTTGGGCCATAAATAATGTTGCCATGTTTCTAAAGTTCGAACTAGCGCATATAACTCCTTATCATAAGTAGAATAATTCAAACTTGGCCCACTCAATTTCTCACTAAAATAAGCAACGAGTTTTCCTTCTTGTAGCAGAACACCACCCAAACCAATTCCACTAGCATCACATTCTAGTTCAAAAGTCTTAGAAAAGTCTGGAAAATTTGGAGTAAGGGTGCATGGGTTAACTTAGCTTCCGAGAATGTTGAAGGCATCTTCTGTGACTTGCCCCAAGCAAAAGGTACACCCTTCTTGGTGAGCTCATTCATGGAGTGCAGCGATGGTCTTTGAAGCCCTTCACAAAACGACGATAGAATCCGCAAGTCCTAGGAAACTCCGCTTTGTGTGACCGTGTTAGGAGTCGGCCAACTCTGTATTGCTTCAACCTTGGCTTGATCAACTTCAATTCCTGTGGAGTAACAACATAGCCAAGAAAGAGACTCGATCCGTGCAAAAGGTGCACTTATCAAGGTTACCAAATAAGCGTGCATCGCGTAAAGCATTAAAAACAGCACGTAAATGTCCAAGATGGTCTTCTAAGGATTTCTTTGTAGATCAAGATATCATCAAAGTAAACTACCACAAACTTTCCAATGAAAGCACGTAAAACCTCGTTCATCACTCTCATGAAAGTACTAGGAGCATTAGTCAACCCGAAAGGCATTACTAACCACTCATATAACCCGAACTTAGTTTTAAATGCTGTTTTCCATTCATCTCCTAACTTCATGCGAATCTGGTGATACCCACTACGCCAAATCCACTTTAGAGAACATAGTAGAGCCACTTAGTTCATCAAGCATATCGTCTAACCGAGGAATAGGATGGCGATATCTAATGGTGATATTATTAATTGCTCTACAATCCACACACATGCGCCATGTTCCGTCTTTCTTAGGTACTAAAATGGCCAGTGCAAAGACAAGGACTAAGAGATTCACGACGCATACCCTTTATCAAGCAATTCGTGAACTTGGCGTTGTATCTCTTGTGTCTCTTCAGGGTTGGTTACGTAAGGTGCTCGGTTGGGCAAGGATGCCCCTGGAATTAGATCAATTTGATGCTCAATCCCTCTAATTGGCGGCAGCCACTGAGGGATGTCCTTTGGAAAGATGTCGGTGTATTCTGCAAAGGTTAGTGACAACAGGAGGCAAAGAGAGG
Source organism: Rhipidocladum racemiflorum (assembly GCA_036346355.1). Classification (NCBI taxonomy): domain Eukaryota; kingdom Viridiplantae; phylum Streptophyta; class Magnoliopsida; order Poales; family Poaceae; genus Rhipidocladum; species Rhipidocladum racemiflorum. The sequence continues at coordinate 58,489,160 of CM070574.1, forward strand.
GACATCTCCTCTAGTGAAAACAAAGTTTCTTTGCAGACCAAAGCATAGCATGTATACCGACAAACATCCAACTCATTCAAATCAGATTTTGTTGCAAGAAAACAAGCACCTTTCAATTTAATCTCATTTGGCTTAGCACAATCAAGGTTAGATTCTCTCTGTTTATGTTGTTCAAGTCCTTTGGCGACCGTCTGATTTTTACTCTTAGAATTCTCTCGATTTTTCTCTTTGCTAGCTCTAGCAATTTCATCCTTGACAATGGCATCAGGCGACATTGGGTGTAAAACAATTTACCTTAGGGAAAACATCATCTCGTTCTCGTTCCCTTGGTCGTGGAGGATCACGTCGCATACCTTGCTGATTGAAGCGTAGCCGTTGATGGTTACGATCATTATCGTAATGGATGGGGTTGACCTCCTCCACATCAGTGGTGTCATCATATTCGTGCTCTTCGTTACATTTCTTCTAAATCTGTTGGGGCCTCCCTTGTGGAGCTGAATTGTTGCTTGGACGACGGGAGGTGGATTGGAAAGCACCAGATGCAGCGGTACCAAAAGTATCAAGTCTAGCCAAAATAGTAGCAAGAGTAGTGTTAGCAATCCCTTGTGCGGCCTCGATGGATGCGAGGCGGTCTTCTTGCATTGACATACGCTCATTAGTGAGCCGTACATCCTCGCTAAGACCATCGGTGGTTTCCCTCGTCATCTTTTGGAAGTGAGCAATGATGCCCTTGGTTCGTGGAGAGTGATGAAGTGAACTCGTCACGACATGGTTAGTTGATGACAAGGAAACAAAAACCACAAGTATAATGTTCCTATCAACTACTAGGTGGCAAGTCTCTCAAGCGCTCAAGCCTATGACCCAAGTTCTTACAAGTTCTTACAATGAAGCGGCGTTGTCGGCCGTTGGCGTTGTCAAAGGTTCTCAGAAGTTTGTGTAGAGCGATTGCCAAGGGATCGAATGCCATGCGGGTAGAAAGTGGAGCTTGGACAGGCTTAATTCAGTAGCAAAGGTTAGCAATAATCCAATCGGTGAATGCAAAATTGAAGAATTGTTCAACGTCTAGTCACTGAATTCTTGACTCGAGGCTAGCAAGGATCGTGACTCAAAGCGTGGTCGGCGACGATGCAGTTCCACAATGAGATGAAAAAACGGCGAAAAAAATTCGCGAAAGAAGGGAACTATCTCAAAAGATCGGGAATCTTGTGAAAACAGGTTTAGCACATAAAATTTTTGGATCTGTTCGGACTTTTTTTTTTTTTTTTTTACGAACGATCCGATTCGCTTTTTCTTTCAAGTGCTATGCGGCGGAAGATTAGTCGTGTGACGGTCGGACGGCCAGGTGGGCGACGATCGGCTAACAGGAGCGGCGATCGGTAGCCAAACCCGATCTGGCGAAGCGATGGGCGACCAGGTGGGCGACGATCGGCGGCGACGATCGACTAACAGTGGGCGACGATCGGGCGACGATCGGGAGGCGACGATCGAGCGGCGACGATCGGGAGGCAACGATCGGGAGGCAACGATCGGCTAACAGGTGGCGACGGTCGGTAGCGACGATCGGAAGCGACTGGCCTAACAGGAGGGCAACCGGTCGGACGACCAAGTGGGCGACCAGTTGGAAGAAAAGAAAACTTCGGTCCGAACACTTTTTCTTCTTTTCTTTTTTTTTCAACAGTTCGGGACCGAAACGGAACACAACTCGAAACCGAACACAACTCGAAACCGCTGTGGGAGACAAAATTTTCTTCTAACCTGGAACTAGACTAGAATTCAGCAACTCGACACGACGATGCAACCAAAAATTCAATAACGCAGTGCACTGGAAAGGAAAATGCGAGGTTCAAATTGTTTTGGTATGGGGAGATCCAATCTGATGGCGTTTCTCTGGACTATAGGAAAGATATCAATCTACTAATCTAGGGTAAAGAATTCTCACCGAGCAACCTGGTTTGCTCTGATACCACTTGATGGCGCCGTGATGGCAATATGGGTGTCCGATCTTCGATGAGAAACACACGATCGATTTGTTAGAATCGACTTTGACGATCCGACTACACCGCATTTACGACGATGCGCCTTAGCAATCGCTAAACCAACTCCGGTAGTTATTGATCTTGCCGTAGGCACGATCAACCTGAACACTGAGGTTCAATTCCTGCAAGCAACCGAAGAACAAGCAAGAACAATAGGATAAGCAATCTGAAATTGCGGATAAAGCTGCAAGCAAAACAAAGTGGAGTCTTATTGTGATCTTGACAAGGTGGCTGTCCAAAGACAACTCGCAGGATCAAGTTTGCACTTGGCTAAACTAATCAAATAAAACCCAAAACCCTAAGGAGCCGATGTCTGGCTATTTATAAGAGGTAGGGGCGTGGGAAACATGTCCAAAGCAGTAGGATACCAACTACAACTCTATTACAAGGCCCAAAGCCCACGTCTTCTCGATTTGGAAAAGTGACGCCAATTGTTTTGCAGATTCCCGTCGACTCGGACGGAATTTAGGGATGGGGTCGGATCCGTTGGAAAGAGGACGTCGAAACCTTTCAATCCAGTACTCATAGACCCCAATCACCCTTGTGGATCAAAAGTTATGGTCATTTTAAGTTGGTGCTGTCCCGGAGGCCGAATCCGAGTATAACTTGTGCACCGGGAGAATTGGCTTCATGCTTGACGTTTGGGAGTCCTTCTCCTTGGTTCCTAAGGACAATAAAATCATCACGAGAATTAAATAGCATTCCATTCATAAAATTATCTGTATGCAACCCGAGGAACGCATTCACCTGGTAATTGAATTGTCGTGCCCGAGCTCGAGTAATTGGCCCTTGTATGACATTGTTGGTTTCCATTGGGTTTATAAGTATGGCCGTATCCATGGTAGTGATGTCCTCATCATGGAGGGATTGGAAACTCACAGCGAATCACTGCCGCAACATCCGAGCATAACTTCCCCCGAGGTCGGGCAAAACAATTCGATCTTGCGACCAAGGGGCGCCTGGGCAGGGGTATGCGAGCGGTTGTCATGGTTCCTTCTCGGAGAAGCCTGGCAGTAAAAGTACGAGCCATTTTTTGGGAACCGACCCACAACAGGACAGTTTCGAGAACCGTGCGTCCACGCGTCAGCCCGGGAATGGTGGTCTCTCCACCTGCTCCCGTGCCCTTAGGGCTTCCCAAGCGCAACGGCGGGAAACCTCTTTGCTTTCCCCAAAGTGCCCGGATTCTTTTCATTCGTCTTATCCATTCGAAACTCGCCAAGTCCCTTGTTCTTGCATTTGCCTCTCCTCCTATCTCTTCCCCCTTTGCTTCAATGGCCAAGTTTAACGCGAGCAAAATCAACCAACAAAAACTCGAACTGCTCCAGAAGCACAAGTTCGTTGACGCGGGATCTTGGAGGGTCACGGGCAACGAGTAGGAGCCTCAGCCGCAAGAGGGGGAGATTGTCTCCTGCGAGCTTTATTCCATCAATGGGCTTCGAATGCCCGAGAGCGAGTTCCTCGAGTCAGTGCTTGCTCACTGCGGGTGTGAGGTCACCAACCTTAACCCTAACTCCATTCTCGTCCTCTCCATCTTCACGCATCTCTGCAAGGGGTATGTGGGCATCTTGCCCACGGTCAGCCTCTTCTTCCATTTCTACTCCTTGTTCCGCACCGGCCAGGCTTCTCCCGCCGGCTGCGTCTATTTCCGTCTCCGGACCAATCAACCATACGAGTACCCGAGCCTCACGCTCAAGGACTCGGTGGTAGGGTGGGCCAATTCCTAGTTCTACCTAAGGAAGGGAGAGGGGAGCTCCCTCTGCTACATCGGAACAATCGCTCCGCGCACCGAGACACCTCGACCTCCAGTCCAGCCCGAGGAGGAACGGGTGCTCATGATGATCAGCGAGCTCACCTGCTCGGGGCTCACTGGTCGAGACGTCGCCAGGGACTTCGTCCGGAACCGGGTGTCACCCCTCAGGAGGAGGGAACACCCCTTCTACGAGATCACCGGGTGGCAGGACCTCACTCGGGAATCACGCTCAGGTATGCCGCACTTACCGAGTTCCCTCTTTGCCTCTGGCTGGTGCTACTTATGCTTACTGCTTTTCTTGGTTGAAGCACAGTCCCGCCCGCGGACTGCGTGGACTTGAGGGTGGCCGAGATGTTCGGCACCCCCAGGGGCAAAGACCTCGAGGTCGGTCGCCAAATCCTGAGCAACGTGTTCAACCGGCGAAGTAGTGAGGATTTGTCAGATTCGGGCAGCTTGCTCCGGGCAAGACATGCTCGGGGCATTCCATCCCGGGAATGTCGTGCTTGGGTGATGGCCTCTGAGCGATCTCCTAACTTGTTTGTTTCTCCGTTTTGCAGGAGAAGGTCGCCCTCGAGATTGCAGTGGCGCAGTTGAAGCCACTATCGGAGGAGCTTAGGACCGCCGCGCTTGGTCCTAAGACCAAGATGTTGGCGGGCCACAGGCGATGAGGAAGGTCGTCGTTGTCGACGTCGTCTCTGCCCCGGCGCCCAAAGAGACGCGCCGACCTGGGCACAACTCCCCCTAGGCGGCACTTGGAGTACACCGACCGGAGGGACGTACGCGAGCTGAAGTTGTGGATGGCCGAATATACTAGACAGAATCCAGAGCTAATGACCCATTTGCACTAGCTCACGGAGCAGGCGAAGAAGGAGGTGGCAGCCACGGCAAGGGGACCCACGCGGAAGGAGGAGCTGGAGAGCAAGATCGCCGCTCTCTAAGCCGAGCTCACGCGGGTGGCCTCGAGCTCGACGCTCGAGCTCGAGGAGGAGGATGAGGAGGACCTGGAGCCGCTGACCACGAGACACCGAAGGTCATCGGGCACACCGCAGGTGTGCCCCACCCCGACCCTGGAGGAGGTCGACCTGGACGAGGTCGCCCCCACTGTGGCGAGGGCCAGCAAGGCGACCGAAGACATGGCCAATCTCCTGGCCCGAGCCCGAGCTTCCGTGGCAGAGTCCGAGCAAGGTAAATGTCTATCCCTTCCTTCCGGGTCTTTTCTCTTTCGGACGCTATGCTAACCCCACATTGTTATTGTGGGTGCTATAGCTAGTAAGGAAGTATGGGATTTCGAAGCCATGGTTGATGACATGCTCAATTCTGTAATAAAGAAGGAGCTTGCTCAGGCTGCCGAAGTCATCGAGTTTGAGGAAGTCGCGCCTGAGCAGGGTGCGGTCGAGGACGCCCGAGCAGCAAGTGCGGGGATCCCCCATATCATCATCGAGGTCGGCGATGAAGTCAAGGAGGCCAAGCCCGAGGATCCCGCGCGGGCTGAAGAGAAGCGCGAGGATCCTGGGGAGCCCGAGGCCAGTGACATCATCGCCGAGACGCTCCAGGAGCTTGAGGGGGACCCCTCACAAGTTAAGTCGCACACGGCGCTGGACGCAAGCTTGGTCGGCGACCAAGCCCCGTCCCCGAGCAGAGGTGCAACTCTAGGCTCAGGGCGTGTCTCCCTGGGGGAAGAACGTCCCCGGGATGATGGACCAAAAGACCCACCGCTCGTGGTCCCGGACCCGAGCTAGGTCGGCGAGCAGGATCCGGCCCCGAGCAGAGAGGGGACTCCAGGCTCGGGGCGCGTTAACTCGGGGGACCTGCCGCTCGTGGTGCTGGACCCGAGCTCGGCCAGTGAGTAGGACCCAACCCTAAGCGAGGAGCTGGCTCTGGGACCGGCTCCTGAGATCCCGAGGGAGGAACATCCCCAAGATGAGCTTGCTCTGGTGGAGGTCGTCCCACCAGCGCAGGCTCTTGCACTCCCGGGCGCTGAAGAAGCCCACGGTCAAGAGGAGGAGGAGCCCCCGAGCGTAACGCCTGCTCGGGGGGAGGATGCGCAGCCAGGTCCTCGCCCAGAGGATCCAGCCGAGCTCTTCCAGGAAGGCCTTCAGGAGCGCCTTCGTTGGGTAAGTTTGAGAAATCACATCACTTTTCTTCGCGGGTTTAGTCAGGTTCTGAGGCACTTCTTCGTGCAGGTGGTCAAGGTTACCATGATGGACTTCCGGGCTTCGATGATCCCGCCCGAAGTTCTGGCCAGGCACAGTGCCGAGCAGGACGCGAAGATTGCAGAACTCGAGCAGAAGCTGGTCGAGCTAAAGGCCTCGAACGTGGAGATCCACTGGAAGACCGAGGAGTCCATCTCGGTCATCAAGGAGCTCCTCGAGCAAAGCGAGAGGGCCAGGGCGTCCCTGGAGGAGACGGTGAAGGAGCTACGCCTCTCCGTGCTTAGTGCCACAGAATCAGCCGAGCAGCACAAGGAGGAGTCGAAGTGACTCCGCCAGGCGGCGAGCGAAGGGCGCGAAGCTCGGAGAAAGGTGCTCGACCTTGAGTTCGAGCTACACACCGTTCGCGAAGGGCTCACCATCCTCTAGGATGCCAGGCGCGTAGGGAAGTTTTAGGATTTATAGCTTTCAATGTACAAACCTGAACCCTTTTTAATCAAAGAAGTTCGTTTGTTCTACTTCATGCATTGTGTGCTCCTTTTGCCTTTGATAATTGTCTTGCAAAAACAACCAAGTCAGCAATGAGTAGATCGAGCAAATAACCCTTTAAGTATAGCAGACGATGAAAGTACGAGCGCGCATTTTTGGAAAAAGCACGGTAGTTCATCATCCTACTCGCCCCGGCTGTGAACGAAGGTCGTGCACCTGGGTTGCAAACACGAGCTCGTTGACAGGTGAGATAGAAAAAATCGCGTTGCCTTCGCTCAATGACCCAGCGACCTTCTCCGAATTGCGAGCGTGGGCCAGGTCGCTAAGAGAATAGCACACACGGCCTTATCCCCCTGAGCATCGTGGTCCATGCCCCTGAGTTGCGAGCATGATTTCGACAACGGCGTGGAAGTCATGTGGTCACACAACTCATGCAACGGCTGGACACAAATGGGCCAGCTAAACTTCAGGACCATCTGAGAGGGTGTCCGTGCGATCGTGACTTGTAGTGGAGTACTACTACGGGAGGTAATCGACTTATGCAGATTGGAACCTAGAGAGGCGAGCTTAGTGGTATGGTGGTGGCCGTTGCACCATAGGTCGTTCGTGCACATGCTAGCCGATCTTAGAAAAGAATGCAATTGGAGCGAATGTTCTTACCCCTCGTGCTCATCCCGTCATCAAGATCATGAGGAGAAAAGTATGCCCTCGAGTGAGACTGAGTTGGCTTACCAGAAGGCAAGGACTTTGGGGTCATTCACAAGATCTTGTGGAGAATGAGAATCACAGGGCGGGCGTAGAATCGAATTTTATTGAAGGAAAAACCATTGAAAATTGCGAAGGGAAAAAGTGATAAAAGGGACTAGACAAAGAACTTACGCAATTGGTCGATGTTCCAGGTGCTGGCGAGTTCTCGACCATCTTCCATCGCAAGGCGAACAGCCCCTGGGTGTGTTGCGGATATGACCGTGTAAGGACCCTCCCATCTTGGGGTTAGCTTGTTGGCCTTCGACAAATCCTGACTCGACGTAGAACAAGGTCACCGACTTGCAGGGGCCTTGGTCGAACTGATTTGGCCGTGTGACTGCGAAGTGCTTGCAGGTAAATTGCGGATCGGAGCAGAGCCCGTTCGCGTGTTGCCTCTGCGAGGTCGAGGTCTAAGAGGCGCTCGCTTTCCTGGTCGATGTCGTCAACCAAGTGCACCCTTGGGAAACCCAATACGATTTCCGCGGGCAAGATGGCCTCCGCACCGTAGACGAGCTGGAAAGGGGTTTCTCCTGTTGCTCGGCTGGTCGTGGTGCGGACCGACCATAGGACGGAAGGAAGCTCGTCCACCCAAGCCTGCCCGTGTTGGTCAAGGTTTTTGAAAACCCTTTTCTTGATTCTTTGGACGATTTGCCCGTTTGCTCGTTCGGCCACTCCGTTACTCTGTGGGTGAGCCACAGAGGCGAAGCATACCTTGGTCCCAATGTTCTCGCAATAGGCCTGGAACAATTCGCTTGTGAACTGGGTGCTATTATCCTTGATGAGACGATTCAGTATACCGAAGAGTGTCACCACGTTATTGCAAAAAAACCTCATAGCCGCTTGAGCCAAGATGGTTGACACGGGTTTGGCCTCGATCCACTTGGTGAAAGTATCGATGGCCACAAGCAAGTACTTGCCATGTCAATGGGATGGTTTGGAGCGCATACGCTGGCTGATGAACCTTGCGGGCATGAAACTGACACGCTCGGCAAGAGGTTACTATCGAATGAGCGTCAACTAAGGCCGTTGGCCAATAATAACCCAACCGGAAGGCTTTGCTCACTAACGTTCTGAAAGATGAGTGAGCTCCGCACATTCCTTCATGGATGTCCTTGAGAAGGTATTGTCCTTCTTCCTGGGTGATGCATCTAGAGAGGACTCCTAGTGCTCCTTTGCGGTATAAGACGCCCTCGATCAGCTTGTATGGAGAGGACTATCTTATGAGCCAGGAGCGCTTGGCTTCTTCCTCGGACAGTGTCCCATGCGCGAGATACTGGACGAATGGCGTCATCCAACTCGCACCATGCTTGAGGAGAGAGACGTTACTGCATGCCTCAAGTGCCTCCTCTGCAGAGGGAATGGAGGGCTTGTGTAGGTGCTCGACGAGCACTCCTGCCGGAGCAGGGGATTAGGAGGAACCGACCTTCGAGAGGTGGTCGGCCAGGGAATTGTCCTTCCAGGGGATGTAGAGTACTTTGAAATTCCTAAAGTACTTTTCCATCTTCCTAACTTCGACCAGGTAAAGAGCCATTGAGTTATCGGAACACTTATACTCCTTGTTGACCTGGTTGATGACCAACTGTGAATCGCCTTTCCACAGTGAGCCGCTGGACTCCGAGCGCCCTACACGCTCGAAGCCCGGCCAGAAGGCCTTCGTACTCAGCCGCATTGTTCATCGCAGCGAATTGCAATTGGAGGGCGTACTGGAGCTGTTCTCCTTGTAGAGAGACCAGGACGACTCCAGCCCCCAAACGTTCGTAAGCTCGGGACCCGTCGAAAGTACATTGTCCAGCGTCCTTCCCCAGGTTGGTCGGGCTCCGCGTCGAGCGACGCGGGGTTCGTCCATTCTGCCAGGAAGTCCGCTAAGACCTGGGATTTGATCGCCGTGCGGGCCGAGAACTCGATCTCGAACTCGGCGAGCTCCATGACCCATTTTGCTATTCGGCCGCCGACGTCTTGGTTCCTTAGGATCTCCCTAAGTGGAAAGTTGGTCGGGACTTGGATCTTATGTGATTGGAAATAGTGTCGTAACTTTCTGGAATCCACGAGCAACGAATACAAGAGCTTTTGGACCTTGGGGTAGCGCTCCTTTGGTCAGTGCAAGACCTCACTAACGTAGTAGATTGGTCGTTGCACCCCGTCCCTTTCCACCGTGAGGACAGCGCTTATTGCTTGTGGAGTTGTGGCCAAATACAGTAATAGGGCTTCTCCTATTTTTGGTATGGTTAGGATCGGGGGTTTGGAAAGGTACTTCTAAAGCTCTTCAAAAGATTTGTTAGCCTCTTCTGTTCACTTGAACCCATCGTGCTTGCGGAGCGCCTTGAAGAAAAGTAACCCTTGCTCGCCGAGCCGGGAAATGAAACAGCTAAGAGCTGCCATTCTCCCGGTTAACACCTGGATCTCCCGCACGCAAGTGGGTAGTTGTCGGGACCCCGAATTTGCAAATCCGGACCCTCTGTGTATTCAGCACTAGTCCAGGAACGCGCTAGTGCACACAGTCTTAACATCGGTAAATATCACAATCATACCAATCGATATTATCAAAGTACTTTATTTAAATAACCAAACTGGTTACTTGACCTCATGGTCAAGTTACAAATGTATGCCTCGTAGGGCGAAACTTATTCAGAGAGAAACAATAGCAGCGGAAAATCAAATAAACTTCGTGGCGCCATCCAGTATACCACAGGCAACTGGCCCAGGCTCGCATCCCTAAGTAGTCGGGTCCTCTTGGAGTTCCTCCTCCAAAGTCGGCGTAATCTCCTCTTCAAGTGGTATTGTGTTGAGGCAAGGGTGAGTACTTGGTACTCGACAAGTCATACCTGAATGCAAGCTAACATACTATATGCATGGCTTGGTACAAAGGAATAGCTCAGGGTATATTTGCGAAGAAATGTGACTTTTGACAAGTAATAAAAGTAGATTCAGAAAGCGGTAGAAATAAGTAAAGCATAAATAACTTTTCAAGAAGTTTAACAAACATTTTTCCCATCCTAAACCACATTTCCATCATCTTCATTGTTAAACCAACCCAACTTTTCAAATCCAAGTTATTTTCAGAAAATCTAACCCTTATTGTAATTCAGAGCATTGTCGATCACAGTGGACTCGGCTATTCAAATAGATTCTACACTCTGCGAGAGGTTATGCACTTTACCCACAAGATACTGATCAAACACCACAAAGGCGAGTTCCTCAGAACAAAGCCTTTGGAAGCCTCAAACAACACAGGTGGTCCTCTCAGGTTCGTGCTCTACACCATCCTTCCCTTAGCCAAGGCGAAGTATGGGACCAACACACCGTTAGATGGGTACTGGCCACAGCCACGATACGCTCCCCGTACAATCACACAAGCGGTGTAAGCCCGACACCCTGAGGCTCCACAAGTGAGTCCTTAGCGACTTAGTCAACTAGGGCCGTCCCATTCGACCATGTGGTTGCAAGTATGACCCAGTTCAAAGGCTTGCAAGGTTAAGTCCTTAGAATGACCAGGGCAAGACTACAGAAAAACCAAATCAACACTCCCAATGCCACACTTTGGCCCACCTGATTACTCTTGCCACATGCCCCGGCCGAAAAATCAAGGATCAAACCCCGCTTGATTACCATGCACCACGTGCCATCAACATCACATGATACTTTTCCAAAACAGGTTCAATATATCATTAAGTCCATATTAGCATTTGATTGTCCAAAATCATGTCATGAGCACGTAGCAGGTCTAAGCAGTATACTACAACGATCTAAACCCATGTTGGCAATTTAATAATGTCCAACTAGTAAACCACAACTAGGGTGACAAGGGATCATGGCACATACTTAAGTAATCAAGGTGTCATATAGCAATTTGGTATTTATCTAACCCCCATGTTTAAACAAAGTATCTTTCTAATTGAACTAGCATGCAATAGTTTAAATCAAAATAGATTTCGAAATAGGATCAACATGGTCAAAGCACAACTTGCCTTCAAAAAGCACTTGCTCTTGGTCTTGAGTTGGATCCTGAGTCAACACTTCTCCTTCGAATCCTTCCGGCACTTCAACGTCTACTCGTAAAGCGTGCAAATAGCAAATACCCAAATAAACACTAGGCAAAACATCCCAAAACTCCAAATAAAATCCATAAACAGAGAGAACATAATTTTCTGGATTTTTAGAAACTGGAATAAATCAAATTTGGAGTTAAAGCATAAAAGTTATGATTATTTAAAGTTTAAATAATCAATTAAATAATTTTGCAGAGAAAAACTTTAGTCCAAAAACTAAATAAAATTTATATTTAGGTAGATCTCAATTTTATACAAATTTAGAAATTTGAATCGCTCAAATCGGAGTTGAAACGCAAAAGTTATAAGCGTTTGAAGTTTGAATCTAAATTTGAATCAATATTTCGAATTAATAAATCATTTTCTTTTTCGGAAATTACGTCAGCATGGACACGTGTCAGCTCCTGATTGGCTGGCTGACGTCAGCCGGTCCATGGACTTGGTCCACGCTCGGCTCGGGTCCACGGTGGACTCGGTCCACGGCCACGTGGATCGACATGTGGGCCCTCACAGATGACGTCATTCTTGGCGTCGGCAAGACATCTTGGAGCATACCGGCGACAAGCGGGCCCGCCATGGCGTCGCGTGGCGTCATGGTGTGGTTGGTAGGAGCGGCCGACATGCTGGCCCAGCGTGTCGGCGTCCGCAGCGTCTGGCGGCACCGCGTCGGTCCAACTTCCTGGACGCGTGGCTCGATCTCGGCCGTTGATTTGAAAATCAACGGTGCGGATTGGATCTAGTGTTGACACGTTTTAGGTTAACGCATTGATTTCGGACCGTCGGATCTAGATCCAACGGTCGGGATTGGATCTGGAGTTCGAAGCGTGATCTCACCGGCGGGGTGACGTGGCGAGATCCTAGCCGTGCGATCTGGATCGGACGGCTGACAGAGCTCGCGAACGGCGATGGCGACGCGACGGAGCAGTGGCCACCGGAGATGAAGGCGGCACGACGAGTCCAACGGCGCTCGGGCTTCCCGGCGAGGTGAGAGGTACTCCTAACGCGCGTCGCCTTGGGAATCCGGATCTGGTCTTGATAGCGGAGGGCGACGGACCAGCGGCAAAGAATATCGGCGTTGCCGTGGCGAACAGACTTCCAACTCCGGCGAGCTCGTGGCGGCCAAACGGCGGCGCCAGCGAGATGGCTCGGGAAGCAGTGCGCAAGGATGAGGGCAACCTCGGGGGCGTCTCACGCTTTAAATAGCCTCGGCGTTCGTGCCCTAGGCGGAAACCTAATTCGCTACGGCGGCGCGGCGTGAGTCGGCTTCGGACTCGGCGAAGACGACGAAATCGTGGCCGTCCACGTGTCGCGATCAACGGCCCGCGATCGCCGCACGCGCGATCGGGTCCGGCCTGACGCGGCTCGAATCGGTACGGCAGATCTCAGCCGTTGGATCTTGATCCAACGGTTGGGATCAATTAGGTTTTCAAGTTGGTTCGGTCGAGTCAACTGGCTCGGGTCGGACTCGAACTCGAGTCTGACTCGGGCTCGGTCGGATGAACAGTACTTGACCCGAGTTTGATTTTCCAGCGATTTAATATTTAAAATAATTCCCAGTAATTCATTTAATTCATTAAAAATAGCAAATGACTCAGAAAAATTCCAGAAAAATTCTGGAAAATATTTTGGATCATTTTGGACTCAAATAAAATATTTCCAACAAAAATTTATTTGCAAATTTAAATTCTTTAATTATTTCAAAATGGAATAAATTCAAATAAATTCCAAATAAATCCAAATAAATTCCAGAAAATTCCAAAAATTCACCAAAGTGCCAAATCACACATGAATTTAAAAAAAACAAAATTTTGGGGTGTTACAGTAGTCGCATGTTCTCAATGGCTTTAATTTTCTCCGGGTTCGCCCTGATACCTTGTGGTCCGATCATGTAGCCGAGCACCTTTCCTGCTCTCGCACTGAACACACATTTCTCTGGATTAAGTTTTATTCGATGTTTATTGAGGTTACAAAAGGTCTCCTCTAGGTCGGAAACATGACCCGAGGCAAGCTTGCTCTTGACTACTATGTCGTCTACGTAGACCTCCAGGTTTCGGCCTATTTGGTCTAAGAAGGTCTTCTGCATGAGACGTTGGAAAGTTGCTCTAGCGTTCCTAAGACTGAAAGACATGGTTGTGTAGCAGAAGTTACCAAACGGCGTGATGAAGGAGGTTTTCTCCTCATCTTCAGGTGATATCCCAAATTGTTGGTAGCCCGAATTGTTGCGGAACGTGGTACACAAGCACAAATTAAAATTTCTACCGCAAACTAGAAAAGTTACTCGCAAGAAGGGGATCATAGATCTATTACCACTAGACGCGCAGTTGCGGAATCCTTCGCACGTCGTTGTAGAGGATCGTTCTCGGCGTGGATTGTCCTCACCGCGGATCGTCCTCGCCACAGATCATCCTCTCCACGCCGCAGTAGCAGCAGCGCCACTGCAGTAGTCCACACGTCCGGAGATGGAACGCCGTGCGTCGGTGTGCAAGCACCAAGTCGGTCGGCAGGGGCAACAAGAGGAGGTGGCTAGGGTTTCTGGCGAAACACCTCTAAACCGCATGAAAGTGTATTCTGCATCTAGCCTCCTCTCCTCCTTATATAGCCACGAGGTGAAACCCTAGGCGGTCAGGGCCCATCTACGCGCTAAGCCCACGAGGTCCATTAATTACGGATCCAATCCGAATTAATGCGTCCCAGCCCATTAAGTGTGTGACCCTGTAGGTTCATGCGCATTTGGACATGGATTCAGAAAACCCTTTTTCTAATCTAATAGTCGGTAGCGGCTCCTTGCAGAGCATGCCAACTCTCAAACGCATATGATTAAAGTATTGATGTAATAATCCCTTTGCCAAACTATATGAAGATCAAACTCAAGGCGAGAAGCATGTCATCCTTTGATAGTTCAATCCATCTCTCGTATCCGTGATATATTAATAAGTTGTGATTAACTTCTCAATCATGGCATGGCCATGCACTTCCTTAATCATATCACACGAGTGGCCTAGACATATATCTCCGTTACATTAGAGTGGCAAATTCCATCTTGACTGCTCACTTCCCTCTTCATGTTTCATAGTAAACATGAAAGCTACCTTTATAACTATCCGGTTAGGAAATAGTGTTTGGTAACCCCAAGGTAAACTATTACACATGTAGGGAATATGACAATCTCAGGTCTAAGGATCATACATCTACTATGTATGAGATACACTGATGACACATAAGAATGTAACATTCTCGCAGTGTCCCATTGTGTGTCTATCTAACACATGTTCTTCAACATGCGTCCACAATTTATTGATGATATCTCCATATCCCATGATCTATGAAACATGATCATCGAACAATACATGTGCTGATCTATTCATCGTTGTCCTATACGATGATATCCGATCAGAGATATTTATCGAATTATATCAATAAGTAAAGAGCTTCATAAACAAGTCACACACTTGTTGATCAAAACAATGATATACATTCATTGGACCAATAATCATATTATTATTCATAAACATAGTCATGTTACAATCAGCCATATGATTGCCTCAAGGGCATAACACTAACAATCTCCCACTTGCACTTGAGTTAATCAATTAAGTATATAATACCAATAGACCTCGTGTGCGCCTCATGCTTAGGCTGTGGTAGTAGCTTTGTCAACGGATCAGCCACATTGGCTTCGTATGTACTTTGCATATCTTCACGTCACCTCTATCCACAATTTCGCGAATAAGGTGAAAGCGTCGGAGTATATGTTTGGACTTCTGATATGATCTAGGCTCTTTTGCTTGTGCAATGGCACCACTATTATCGCAATAGATGTCCATTGGACTAGAAGCACTAGCGACCACACCAAGCTCTGAGATAAACTTCTTTATCCATACAGCTTCTTTTGCGGCATCCGAAGACGCAATGTACTCCGCTTCTATCGTAGAGTTAGCCACCGTGCTTTGCTTGGAACTCTTCCAGCTTACTGCTCCTCCATTTAGTGTAAACACAAAACCGGATTGTGATCGAAAATCATCTTTGTCAGTTTGGAAGCTTGCATCGGTGTAACCTTTTACAACCAGTTCTTCCTCACCTCCAAAGACTAGGAACATACCCTTAGTTCTTCTCAAGTACTTTAGGATGTTTTTCACAGCCATCCACTGACCATCACCGAGATCCGCTTGGTATCTACTTGTGACACTTAGAGCATATGAGACATCTGGGCGCGTACAGATCATGGCATACATGATAGATCCAATAGCCGAAGCATATGGAATCTTGCTCGTCCTGTCTCGCTCATCAGTTGTCGAAGGACACTGATTCTTGCTTAGACTGATGCCATGTGACATTGGCATGAAACCTCTCTTAGATTCATGCATATTGAACCTTTTCAATACTTTGTCAATGTACATTTCCTAGCTTAATCTAATCAACCTTTTTGATCTATCTCTATAGATCTTTATGCCCAAGATATAACATGCTTCTCCCAAGTCCTTCATTGAGAAACTCCTTTTCAACGAAGTCTTAACGTCTTCAAGCATAGGAATATCATTCCCGATCAATAATATGTCATCCACATACAAGATCAGAAACACAAGTGCGCTCCCACTAGCCTTCTTGTAAACACAAGGCTCTTCTTCGTTTTTGATAAAGCCAAATCCTTTGACCACTTCATCAAAACGAATGTTCCAACTCCGAGATGCTTGCTTTAACCCATAAATGGATCTCTGAAGCTTGCATATCTTTTTAGCATTTTTAGGATCAACAAAACCCTCAGGTTGTATCATGTATACATCCTCAGATAGATTCCCATTAAGGAAAGCTGTCTTGACGTCTGTCGGGACCCCGAATTTGCAAATCCGGACCCTCTGTGTATTCAGCACTAGTCCAGGAACGCGCTAGTGCACACAGTCTTTAACATCGGTAAATATCACAATCATACCAATCGATACCATAAAAGTACTTTATTAAAGTAATAAAACTGGTTACTCGACCTTATGGCCAAGTTACAAATATATGCCTCGTAGGGCGAAACTTATTCAGAGAGAAACAATAGCAGCGGAAAATCAAATAAACTTCGTGGCGCCATCCAGTATACCACAGGCAGCGATCGGGCTCGCATCCCTAAGTAGTCGGGTCCTCTTGGAGTTCCTCCTCCAAAGCTGGCGTAATCTCCTCTTCAACTGGTATTGTGTTGAGGCAAGGGTGAGTACTTGGTACTCAACAAGTCATGCCAGAATGCAAGCTAATATACTATATGCATGGCTTGGTACAAAGGAATAGCTCAAGGTATATTTATGGTAAACAGCATTTGACAAGTAATATAAGTAGATTCAAAGCGGTAAAAACAAGTAAAGCATAAATAACTTTGCAAGAAGTTTAAATAACATTTTTCCCCATCCTAAACCACATTTCCATCATCTTCTTTGTTAAACCAACCCAACTTTTCAAATCCAAGTTATTTTCGTAAAGTCTAACCCTTGATTGTAATTCCAGAGCATTGTCGATCGTGGACTCGGCTATTCAAATAGATTCTACACTCTGCAGAGGTTATGCACTTTACCCACAAGATACAATCCACTCACCACGTCGGTAGTGAATCGCCATACAAGAGTATGCGAATGAGCGATCATAACAAAGCCTTCGGAAGCCTCAAACAACACAGGTGGTCCTCTCCTAGACGTGCTCTACACCATCCCTTCCCTTAGCCAAGGCGAAGTATGGGACCAACACACCGATTAGATGGGTACCTGGCCACAGCCACGATACGCCCAGTACAATCACACAAACGGTGTAATCGACACCCTGAGGCTCCACAAGTGAGTCCTTAGCGACTTAGTCAACTAGGGCCGTCCCATTCCACCCATGTGGTTGCAAGTATGACCAGTTCAAAGGCTTGCAAGGTTAAGTCCTTAGAGTGACCAGGGCAAGACTACCCAAAACCAAATCATCACTCCCAATGCCACAACTGGCCCACTGATTACTCTTGCCACATGCCCCTGGCCGAAATCGTTTATCAAACCCAGTTGATTACCATGCACCACGTGCCATCAACATCACATGATACTTTTCCAAAACGGGTAAAATTTAACATTAGTACAATATTAGCATTGGATTATCCAAAAACATGGCATGAGCACGAAAGGTGTCTAAGCAAAGATACTACAACGTTCTAAACCCATGTTGGCAATTTAATAATGTCCAACTAGTAAACCACAACTAGGGTGACAAGGGATCATGGCACATACTTAGATAATCAAGGTGTCATATAACAAATTGGTAGTTATCTAACCCCCATGTTTAAACAAAGTATCTTTCTAATTGAACTAGCATGCAATAGTTTAAATCAAAATAGATTTCGAAATAGGATCAATATGGTCAAAGCACAACTTGCCTTCAAAAAGTACTTGCTCTTGGTCTTGAGTTGGATCTGAGTCAACACTTCTCCCTCGAATCCTTAGGCACTTCAACGTCTACTCGTAAAGCGTGCAAATAGCAAATACACAAATGAACACTATGCAAAAGATCCCAAAACTCCAAATAAAATCCATAAACAGAGAGAACATAATTTTCTGGATTTTTAGAAACTGGAATAAATCAAATTTGGAGTTAAAGCATAAAAGTTATGATTATTTAAAGTTTAAATAATCAATTAAATAATATTTCAGAGAAAAACTTTAGTCCAAAAATTAAATAAAATTCATATTTAGGTAGATCTTAATTTTATACAAATTTAGAAATTTGAACCACTCAAATCGGAGTTGAAACGCAAAAGTTATAAGCGTTTGAAGTTTGAATCTAAATTTGAATCAATATTTCGAATTAATAAATCATTTTCTTTTTCGGAAATTAATTATTGCGTCAGCATGGACACGTGGCAGCTCTGATTGGCCTGGCTGACGTCGGCGGTCCATGGGCTCGGTCCACACTCGGCTTGGGTCCACCGTGGACTCGGTCCACACTCCACGTGAGATCGACATGTGGGCTCACTCGGTGAGCGTCATTGCCGGCGTCGTAGGGGCTCGGCCGCACGGTGCTGACAGTGGGTCCCACCGATGGCGTCATGGGTGGCGTCACGATGCATCGGCGCCGACACGCGGGCCCCGCGTGTCGCTGACCACGACGCGTGGGCGCGACAGTTCGGCTTCGACGGTGGCGTGGCACAATGTCGTGGCCGTTGGTTTGAAATCCGACTACCGGGATTGAGTTTGGCCTCATGTGCTTGGGGCGCACGTGGATCGATCGTGGGCCGTTGGATCTAGATCCAACGGTTGGGATTAGATCTAGGATTTTCAGCGGAAACTCACCAAGTGGCGTGGCACGATCTCGGCCTTTGGATCTTGATCGGACGGTTGGTGGAGCTCGAAGTCGCGATGGCTTCACGGCGGAGTTGCGGCTGCCGGCCCGAGGGCAGCGACCACCCAAACGGCGGTTGGGGCGTGCTCGGCGAGATGGAGGGTGTCTTCGGTGCGCCGACTTCGGGGTTTGAATCTGGGTCAATGGCGGTGGAGCGGACGGGCGGCGAGGCGAGGCAAGGACCGTGGTGGCGCTTCACGCAACTACGGCGAGCGATTCCGCGAACCTACGGCGGCTAGAGCTCGGCGGTTAGGGCAAGAAGTGCGCGGGTCACGGCGGTCCTCGGGAGTGCGATCCGGGCATTAAATAGCCCCGGAGGGCGTGCTCGCATGGAGCCCTAATCGGTCCTGTGGCGCACTCGGCGGCGAGTCCGGCTTCGATTCTACGGGAAGACGACGAAATCGTGGCCGTCCCACGTGTCGCGATCAAGCCACGATCGCCTGGTAGCGATCGGGTCCGGTCCGAACACGCGGCTTTCGGTCGAGTCGAGGCGGATCTCAGCCGTTGGATCTTGATCCAACGGTTGGGATCGATTAGGGTTAGGAGTGGGTTCGGTCGAGTCAACTGGCTCGGGTCGGACTCGAGTCCGACTCGGTCGGATGAACAGTACTTGACCCGAGTTGGATTTTCCAGCGATTTAATATTTAAAATAATTCCCAGTAATTCATTTAATTCATTAAAAATAGCAAATGACTCAGAAAAATTCCAGAAAAATTCTGGAAAATATTTTGGATTATTTTGGACTCAAATAAAATATTTCCAACAAAAATTTATTTGCAAAATTAAATTCTTTAATTATTTCAAAATGGAATAAATTCAAATAAATTCCAAATAAATCCAAATAAATTCGAAAATTCCAAAAATTCACCAAAGTGCCAAATCACACATGATTTTAAGAAAAGCAAAATTTTGGGATGTTACAAACCTCCCCTTAATAGAATCTCGTCCCGAGATTCAGTGGCTCACTAAAGAAATAGGTTTGGAAATTCTTTCTTCAAATCCTCTTGGCCTCCCAAGTCGCTTCACTTTCTTCATGGTTGCTCCACTTGAACTCTACGAATCGGGTTGACTTGTTTCTAGTTTCTCGATCCATTGTGTCTAGAATCCTCACAGGGTGCTCCTCATAAGTCAAATACTCTTGCAACTCAATTGACTCTAGCGGTGCCTGTTCCTCAGGAACTCGGAGACACTTCTTCAATCGGGACACATGGAACACGTCATGCACTCCTGCTAACGACTGTGGCAACTCCAGCTGATAGGCAACTTCACCCCTGCGACTCAAAATCTTAAATGGTCCAACATAACGGGGTGCGAGTTTCCCTTTGGCATGGAACCTCTTAACTCCCTGAGAGGCGTAACTACGAGGTATACAAAGTCTTACGGTTCAAAACTCAAATCTCGCGACGATTGTCGGCATAACTCTTACATCGAGATTGGGCTATCTTCAACCTTTCCCTAATCATAGCGACCGCTCCTCGGCCTCTTGAAGAATATCGAGGCCCAAAGACACGGCGCTCGGCCGGTCTCATTCCAATTCAATGGTGTCCGACAGTGGTCGACCATACAAAGGCCTCAAAAGGTGACATCGTAGAACTAGCCTGATAACTATTGTTGTAACTAAACTCGGCATACGGCAAACTTTTATCCCAAGAGGTAGCATAAGCCAATGCACAAGCTCTCAACATATCTTCTAGAATCTGGTTGACTCTTTCTGGCCTGTCCATCCGTCTGTGGATGATAAGTCAGATCTTGAAGTTTAAGCGGGTTCCCATGGCTTCATGCAACTTATTCCGTAACCTTGAGGTAAATTGGGTACCTCTGTCCGATACAATCCTCTTTGGCACTCGTGCAAACAAACAATCTCGATCATGTACAACTCGCTAACTTATCTCAGAGTAAATGGTCTTCACGGGGATAAAATGGGCTACTTTAGTCAAGCGATCCACTATAACCCATATGGAGTCATAACCTCCTTGAGTCTTGACAAGCCGGTAATGAAATCCATTCCGATTTCCTCCCACTTCCACTCGGGTATTTTCAGCGGTTGTAGCAATCCTCGCTTGGTCTCTCGATGCATTGCCTTGACTCTCTCGGCATACGTCGCACAATGCAACATGCTCGGCAACTTCACGTTTCATACTCGCCACGAATCTCTCCTTGAGATCCTGATACATCTTGGCGCTTCGGGATGAATCAGTACTTAGAGTCATGGGCTTCTTCCGAATCGATTGCTTTAACTCCTTTTGTTAGGCACACAAATGCGATCCTTCATCCATAACGTGCCTTGCTCGTCTAGCTTGAAATCCTTTGCCTTGCCTTCCTCCATTTTGGACTTAATCCTACGGATCTTGTCATCATCCTTCTGTCCTTCTCGGATCCGGTCCTCTAAAGTAGGCTTTACTTCCAAGGCGGCCAAGAATCCGCTAGGTACAACCTCAATCTTCATTTTCGGAAATCCTCACATAACTCATCGACTTGTGGCTAGCAACGTACTCACGGTATGGCTTTTCCGGCTCGGTGCATCGGCTACTACATTGGCCTTCCCGGATGGTAATGAATTCCAACATTATAGTCCTTGATCAATTCTAGCCATCTCCTTTGCCTCATATTCAGATCCGATTGGGTGAATATGTACTTAAGGCTCTTATGATCCGTATATACTTCACATCTGTTTCCAATCAGATAGTGACGCCATATCTTCAAAGCATGCACTACGGCAGCTAACTCTAGGTCATGTGTCGGATAATTTTCCTCATGCGGCCTCAACTGCCTTGATGCATAAGCGACGACCTTTCCATTCCGCATCAGCACACATCCAAGTCCTTGGCGCGATGCGTCACAATAAATATCGAAGCTTTGAGCAACATCCGGTAGAACTAACACCGGTGCTGACGTCAATCGCTTCTTCAGCTCCTGAAATCCTTTCTCACATTAAGGCGTCCATGCAAACTTCTTTTCCTTCTTCAGCAATTGCGTAAGAGGTTTCGCAATTGTCGAAAAGCCTTCGATGAAAGCGGCGGTAATATCCTCGCCATTCCAATGAAACTCATTATCTGGGTCACTGTCTTTGGTTGTTCCAAATGTAACTAAGATTCTACTTTGCTTGGATCCACGGGTACTCCCTCTGCTGTCATTACTTGTCCAAGAAACTCCACCTTTTCCTTCCAAAAGTCACACTTGCTGAACTTGGCGAAAAGTTGCTTTGTTCCTCGCCTTTTCCAAAACTCGCCTTAAGTGTTACGGCATGTTCATCCTCTCGTCTTGGAGTAGACTAGGATATCGTCTATGAACACGACGACAAACTTGTCCAAATATTCCATGAACACCTTATTCATCATATTCATGAAATAAGTGGCGCATTGGTCACCCAAAGGACATAGCGTAAACTCGTAATGTCCATATCTTGACGAGAATGCAGTCTTGAATATCTTACGATCGGATCTTTAATCGATGATATCCCGATCTCAGATCAATCTTGGAGAAAACTCGGCTCCTCTTAATCGATCAAACAAATCATCAATCCTGGGTAGCGGATACTTATTCTTCACGGTGACTTCATTGAGTGCACGGTAGTCAATGCACATCCCGAAACTCCCGTCCTTCTTCTTGACAAACAAAGCGGTGCTCCCCACGGCGACTAACTTGGTACGATAAATCCTTTCTCCATTAACTCTTCTATTTGTTTCTTCATCTCTACCAACTCCTCGGTAGACATCCGATAGGTCTCTTTGCTATCGGTCTTTGTGCAGTACAAGCTCTATCACAAACTCTATGTCCTGTCAAGCGGCATACGGTAGATCTTCGGAAAAACATCGGTACTCATTCACCATCGGGACATCCTCTATCTTGATTGCCTTGGTACTCGTTAACCATCAACTGTCCATCTCTAAGCTGCAGTGGCTTGAAATTCCACTTTCTTCCCACGGGCTCTCAATCGAGATAGTCCTTCGTCCACAATCCAATACGACCTTGTGCTTGGATAACCAATCCATTCCCAATATAACATCTAAGGTGCAGGTCTCCAAAATTATAAGGTTTGCTAGGAACTCTATTCCATCTATTAGTATTCTCACCGGAACATCCTACTTCCGTTCGGAGTTCGGAACCAGGGGTTTGAACTAAAAGCATGCACTTAAGTCTTGCAATCCTTAAATCATTTCAGTAGCAAAGCCTTGCGAAACAAGCGAATGCGAAGCTCGAGTCAAACAAAGCTTGCAGTCTTGAGTTAACAAGTAACTTACCCAAGTCTGACGTCCGTAGCATTTTGCAATGCATCCGCGGTGACATGGTTGACTCGGCCTCTCACCACGATGCAGGGTGTGGCTCTGTCTTTGGCGTCCTAGCTGGGTGGTTCCTAGATTGAAGCGAACTGGGTCGCTCTCGCTGTCTTCTTCGGACAAGCTGTTGGCAAAGTGTCTGGCTCGTTGCGATTGTAGCGGCGTCTCCTTGTTCCTGGCATTTGCACAGGGGTAGCGTTTCTAAGCGGGGCTGGGGTTTGGTAGTTACGATTGGCGGGTCTTGGTCGGGGATGGTGTCCTTGTTGCATTACGTGGTTGGAATCTGAAGAATTGATTTGGTGCAACTCTCAAAGCGCCGCTATGCGTTCCCTCGGCGTGATCCTTCTTTGTTGCATCCTGCGCTTCTGTTCTCATCCAGTTCCTTGCGCTTGTCCTCAAGAATAAGCGCCTTATTCACCAACTCTTGGAAATGCGGAAAGGTGTGGGTGATCAACCCTACTTGCAATCCTGAGTTAAGTCCCTTCATAAGCGAGGCTGCCTGGATTTATCTGTCGCTACATCCTCGGTGCGTAGCGTGCTAGGCTGTGTGAACTTGTTCAGGTAGTCGGCCCTTGGTTGATTACCTTGCTTGATGCTCTGAACTCCTCCTTCTTAAGGTCCATAATTCCTTCAGGCACGTGATACTGTCGAATGCACTGTGAACTCTTCCCAAGTGATATCTTGAGGGTTCTCTGCGTGTAGCAGAAGTTCTCCCACCATTCGGCATTGTTCCTTCCAACCGATGAGAAGCGTAAAGTACCTTCTCATTTCCTATGCATTGGGCTATGTGTAGCTTCCTCTCAATTGATCTTAACCAATCGTCGGCCTCCAACGGATTGGCATTCCCGAGAGAAAGTGGGTGGGTGAGTCCTCATGAACTCGACAGCCTTGTATTCTGGCGTGGTCCCCGATTAACTTGATTGGCGTGGCACGAGCAAAGGACGTGCTGCATTTGTTGCATCATAGCATGCATCAATCTAGTCTGAGCAGCAAGAAATGCTCCAAAATTCTGCACATCCAAAGGGCGGTCTGGTGCTCCATCATTGGGGTTTTACATTGGCGAGATCCACTCCCATTGCTTCCAAAGTTCCCACGGGTGTTCACCATCTGTTGATTTGCTCTAGGTTTAGAGATGAGAGGGAAACAAGAATAGACAAGTAATATGGACTTTATGCAGGCGAAAGGGGTAACTTTAAGGTCCATCTTTATTATTAATAACTTGGTATGGCTGCTTACAATGCCTAAGGGCCTTGCAACACATCTTGCACACTCGACAAACAAAGCAAATCCAAATCGAACTAACTCGGAATCTAACGCCTAAAGGGTGACTCTTTATTTTATGACGCGACTCGGCGAAGGAGTCTCACTATAGAACCTAAGCTCACTCATCGAGAAAACCTCCACGGCCTGGATGCGGGTCTTTGCGGCATAGGCGCGAAACGATCGCCATGTCCAAATGACTATGTCATCTGTGGTAGTCGAAGAAGCGGTGTCCTCATCGAGATCGACTCCTCTGGATCTGGCTCGTGTAGCTACGAATCTTGGCTCTGGAGTGCAGTCCGGTACAAAGTCATTTCCAACTCATCAATCCTTCGTAGAAGGTGTGCCACATACTCTGAGCTTCCCGCCATCCGTTCTTCTCTGCCGTGATCTCCTTGGCGGGCCTTCAGTAGCTCCTTACTTGTATTATCTAGTACATCTTCCTGGCGACGATTTAATCGTGCCAAGCGTGTAACCGTGGCATCCTCATCCTGAATCGCCTTCGGTCGAGAAGGTTGTCGCTTGCGGGATGGTAACGGAACACCGTACTCTCCAACTCTCTGGCGTAGACACGGGTAATGTGCCGCATTGCTCGTCGTGGATACTTCTTGGATACCCATCCGCATTGTAGATCTCTGGCGGTCAGGTGTATCGGGCGATTGCCTGGCCCCTCTTCCTGGCGGTACCTCAATCCTCACGTCACAAGCCTTGATCAATCCCGCTTGTCCGATCACTTCCACTTGATATTGGGGCTTCTCAAAATCTCCGAGAGTTTGTAGCATGTGCCAAAGTTCTCGCAGCGTGACCAACTCCCGGATCAACGTAGTTGAACTCTTCCTCCATCTGTCACAAGAGTGCTTTACGTAAGAACTCGGAATTTTCGAATTGTGACAAGGTAAGGGAAAATTTCAGCAAGAGACAAGAAAAGAGAGAAGGGGATAAGTCGAGATGTCATTTCTTGTCTTCACAAATTTTTAGCTTTAGAAAATAGGTTTTATCCTCACTATGACCATTCTAGCTTAGGGTTGAGCCTACGGTCAAGTATGGCTCTGATACCACCTCTGTCGGGACCCCGAATTTGCAAATCCGGACCCTCTGTGTATTCAGCACTAGTCCAGGAACGCGCTAGTGCACACAGTCTTTAACATCGGTAAATATCACAATCATACCAATCGATACCATAAAAGTACTTTATTAAAGTAATAAAACTGGTTACTCGACCTTATGGCCAAGTTACAAATATATGCCTCGTAGGGCGAAACTTATTCAGAGAGAAACAATAGCAGCGGAAAATCAAATAAACTGTGGCGCCATCCAAAGATACCACAGTAAATCGATCGGGCTCGCATCCCTAAGTAGTCGGGTCCTCTTGGAGTTCCTCCTCCAAAGCTGGCGTAATCTCCTCTTCAACTGGTATTGTGTTGAGGCAAGGGTGAGTACTTGGTACTCAGCAAGTCATGCACAGAATGCAAGCTAATATACTATATGCATGGCTTGGTACAAAGGAATAGCTCAAGGTATATTTATGGTAAACAGATTTGACAAGTAATATAAGTAGATTCGAAAGCGATGAAAAACAAGTAAAGCATAAATAACTTTGCAAGAAGTTTAAATAACATTTTTCCCCATCCTAAACCACATTTCCATCATCTTCTTTGTTAAACCAACCCAACTTTTCAAATCCAAGTTATTTTGAAAAGTCTAACCCTTGACTGTAATTTGAGCATTGTCGATCAAGTGGACTCGGCTATTCAAATAGATTCTACACTCTGCAGAGGTTATGCACTTTACCCACAAGATACAATCCACTCACCACGTCGGTAGTGAATCGCCATACAAGAGTATGCGAATGAGCGATCATAACAAAGCCTTTGGAAGCCTCAAACAACACAGGTGGTCCTCTCCGTGCGTGCTCTACACCATCCCTTCCCTTAGCCAAGGCGAAGTATGGGACCAACACACCGTTAGATGGGTACCTGGCCACAGCCACGATACGCTCCCCCGTACAATCACACAAGCGGTGTAACTGACACCCTGAGGCTCCACAAGTGAGTCCTTCGCGACTTAGTCAACTAGGGCCGTCCCATTCCAGCCATGTGGTTGCAAGTATGACCAGTTCAAAGGCTTGCAAGGTTAAGTCCTTAGAGTGACCAGGGCAAGACTACTAGAAAACCAAATCATCACTCCCAATGCCACAATGGCCCACTGATTACTCTTGCCACATGCCCGGTCGAAAATCGTTTATCAAACCCGATTGATTACCATGCACCACGTGCCATCAACATCACATGATACTTTTCCAAAACAGGTTCAATATATCATTAAGTCAATATTAGCATTTGATTATCCAAAATCATGTCATGAGCACGTAGCGTGTCTAAGCGATACTACAACGATCTAAACCCATGTTGGCAATTTAATAATGTCCAACTAGTAAACCACAACTAGGGTGACAAGGGATCATGGCACATACTTAGATAATCAAGGTGTCATATAACAAATTGGTAGTTATCTAACCCCATGTTTAAACAAAGTATCTTTCTAATTGAACTAGCATGCAATAGTTTAAATCAAAATAGATTTGAAATAGGATCAATATGGTCAAAGCACAACTTGCCTTCAAAAAGTACTTGCTCTTGGTCTTGAGTTGGATCCTGAGTCAACACTTCTCCTCGAATCCTTCCCATGCACTTCAACGTCTACTCGTAAAGCGTGCAAATAGCAAATACACAAATGAACACTATGCAAAAGATCCCAAAACTCCAAATAAAATCCATAAACAGAGAGAACATAATTTTCTGGATTTTTAGAAACTGGAATCGTCAAATTTGGAGTTAAAGCATAAAAGTTATGATTATTTAAAGTTTAAATAATCAATTAAATAATATTTCAGAGAAAAACTTTAGTCCAGAAATTAAATAAAATTCATATTTAGGTAGATCTCAATTTTATACAAATTTAGAAATTTGAATCACTCAAATCGGAGTTGAAACGCCAAAAGTTATAAGCGTTTGAAGTTTGAATCTAAATTTGAAATCAATATTTCGAATTAATAAATCATTTTCTTTTCGGAAATTAATTATTGCGTCACCATGGACACGTGGCAGCTCCTGATTGGTTGGCTGACGCCACCGTCCATGGGCTCGGTCCACACTCGGCTTGGGTCCACAGTGGACTCGGTCCACGCCCACGTGAGGCCGACATGTGGGCCCACTTTCGGGTAGCGTCATCGGCGTCGGCCGGGACTCGACCGGTCTTTGACATGTGGGTCCCGATGACGTCATGGGTGGCGTCCACGGTGCGATCGGCCCGACACGCGGGCCGCGTGTCGGTGACCTGCCTAGCGTGGGCGCGGCGTTCGGCCCACTTCCCGACACGTGGCGCCAATCGTGGCCGTTGGTTTGAAAATCAGCGGCGCGGATTGAGTTTGGCCTCATGTGCTTGAAACTACGCGTTGATCGTGGGCCGTTGGATCTAGATCCAACGGTTGGGATCTAGATCTATAATAACACTACCGGCGCGTGGCGATTGTGAACCTTTGGATCTTGATCCAGCGGTTGAATCCAATCGGGTTGGGGACACGTGAACTCACCTCAACCGCGCGATCAAGATCGGGCGGTCCCGCGAGCTCGCGAGGTCGATGGCGGCGTGGCGGCGACCGGAGACGGAGCGGCGGCGTTGGGGGTTGCTCGGCGAGATGGAGGGTCTCTTCGGGTGCGTCTCGTCACGGATTCGAGATCTGGGCTCCTTGGCGGCGGAAGGCGGCGGACGGCGAATCGAGCAAAAACCGCGGCGGTCACTTCCTCCAACTTCTGGCCCGAGCTCGCGATTAAGCGGCGGCGGCGCTCGGCGAGATGGCTCGGGAACGGGTGTGCAAGGATGAGGGCAACCTCGGGGTGCGTCTCACGCATTAAATAGCCTCGGCGTTCGTGCGAGGCGGAAACCTAGTTCTACGGCGGCGGCGCGGCGGAGTCCGGCTCGGACTCGGCGGAGACGACGTCGCTTCGGCCGTCCACGTGGCGCGATCAACGGCCACGATCGCCGGGCGCGATCGGATCCGTCCACTGGCCGGCCGGTCGGGCGGATCTCGGCCGTTGGATCTTGATCCAACGGTTGGGATCGATTAGGAGTTTTTGGTTTGGTCGAGTCAAGCGGCGGTCGGACTCGAACTCGAGTCGACTCGGGCTCGATCGGATGAGCGATGCTTGACCCGAGTTGGATTTTCCAGCGATTTAATATTTAAAATAATTCCGATAATTCATTTAATTCATTAAAAATAGCAAATGACTCAGAAAAATTCCAGAAAAATTCTGGAAAATATTTTGGATCATTTTGGACTCAAATAAAATATTTCCAACAAAATTTTATTTGCAAAATTAAATTCTTTAATTATTTCAAAATGGAATAAATTCAAATAAATTCCAAATAAATCCAAATAAATTCCAGAAAATTCCAAAAATTCACCAAAGTGTCGAATCACACATGAATTCAAGAAAAGAAAAATTTTGGGGTGTTACATCAATGTACATTTCCTAGCTTAATCTAATCAACCTTTTTGATCTATCTCTATAGATCTTTATGCCCAAGATATAACATGCTTCTCCCAAGTCCTTCATTGAGAAACTCCTTTTCAACGAAGTCTTAACGTCTTCAAGCATAGGAATATCATTCCCGATCAATAATATGTCATCCACATACAAGATCAGAAACACAAGTGCGCTCCCACTAGCCTTCTTGTAAACACAAGGCTCTTCTTCGTTTTTGATAAAGCCAAATCCTTTGACCACTTCATCAAAACGAATGTTCCAACTCCGAGATGCTTGCTTTAACCCGTAAATGGATCTCTGAAGCTTGCATAATTTTTTAGCATTTTTAGGATCAACAAAACCCTCAGGTTGTATCATGTATACATCCTCAGATAGATTCCCATTAAGGAAAGCTGTCTTGACGTCCATCTGCCATATTTCATAATCGAAATATGCAGCAAATGCTAAAATGATCCAGACAGACTTGAGCATGGCTACCGGTGAAAAAGTTTCATCATAGTCAATTCCTTGAACTTGTTTGAAACCCTTTGCCACCAACCGTGCCTTATAGATCTGAACATTTCCATCTACGTCTGTCTTCTTCTTGAAAATCTATTTGCATTATATGGTTTTTACACCATCAGGAGGATCGACTAAGTTCCAAGCTTGATTGTCATGCATGGATTGAATTTCGGATCTCATGGCTCCAAGCCATTTTTCGGAGTTTGGGTCCATCATCGCTTCTTTGTAAGTCGTGGGCTCATCTTTGTCCAATAATAATATGTCATGTCCATATCTTATGGGTTCATGATGCAGCCTCCCCGACCTACGTAGGGCTGGTGTCTCTTCCATAGGTTGTACAACACTTTGTACATCTTGTGAAGGTTCAGTGGTAGCTTGAACATATTCATGCGGTTCTTGAATTTCATCGAGATGCACATCACTCCCACTGATTTCTTTGGAAAGAAACTCTTTCTCCAAAAAGACACCATTTCGAGCAACAAAAACTTTGTTCTCGTTTCTTTTATAAAAGTAATATCCTTTTGTTTCTTTAGGATACCCCGCAAAGAAGCATTTTTCTGATTTAGGTACGAGTTTATCTGATTGCAAACATTTTACATAAGCCTCGCATCCCCATATCTTGAGAAATGACAATATGGGACTTCTCCCGGTCCATATCTCATATGGTGTCTTCTCAATGGATTTTGATGGGACCCTATTTAATGTGAACGCAGCTGTCTCTAGAGCGAACCCCCAGAAGGATAACGACATATCTGTTTGGCTCATCAATGACCGAACCGTATCCAATAAAGTTCGATTTCGTCGTTCGGATACACCATTCCATTGAGGCGTTCCTGGCGGAGTAAGTTGTAGAACGATTCCACATTGCTTTAGATGATCACCAAACTCTTGGCTCAAGTATTCGCCACCACGATCTGATCGTAAGTGTTTTATTATTTGCCAAGTTGATTTTGTACTTCGTTCTGAAACTCTTTGAACCTTTCAAAGGTTTCAGACTTATGCCTCATTAAATAGATATATCCATATCTACTAAAGTCATCGGTAAAAGTTACAAAGTACTGAAACCCACCTCTAGCAATCGAGCTCATTGGTCCACATACATCTGTATGTACTAGGGCCAACAATTCATTCGCCCTCTCACTAAAACCTGTGAAAGGGGTTTTTGTCATCTTGCCAAGTAAACAAGACTCACATGTTTCAAATGATTCAAAATCAAATGAGGTGAGAAGTCCATCACCATGGAGCTTCTTCATGCGCTTCTCATTTATGTGACCCAAGCGACAATGCCTTAAAAAGGTAGGGTTCAAATCATTTAGTCGAGGTCTTTTGATATTAATGTTATAGACATGTTTTTCTTTGAGTTCAAGGACGTATAACCCATCCACCATGGGACAACGACCATAATACATATCATTCAAAAATATTGAACAAACAAAGTTCTTTATTCTGAATTCATAACCTTCATGTTCCAAACAGGAAGATGAAATAATGTTTCTACTCAAAAATGGAACAAAATAACAATTATTAAGTTCTAAAACTAATCCTGAAGGCAAATGCAATGGGTAGGTGCCAACGGCAAGACCAGCAACTCTTGCTTTATTCCCCATGCGAATATCCACTTCTCCCTTTGCCAAGTCTCTACTCTTTGTCAGCCCCTGCATCGAATTGCAAATGTGAGCAACCGATCCGGTGTCATATACCCAAGAGCTGGAATAAGAAGTAGCAAGATTAATTTCTATAACATTAGTACCTGAAGTGGAAGTCACACTCCCATTCTTTTTATCTGTCGGGTACTTCTCGCAGTTCCGTTTCCAATGTCCTGACTTCTTGCAATAGAAGGACTGGGTTTCGGGTTGAGGGCCGACTTTAAGCTTCTGAAGCTTAGTTTTGAGGCTCGTGATCTCATCTTGAGCCTTGCCCTTGCCCTTTCCCTTTCCCTTTCCCCAAGCCTTGGCTTTCTTCTTTTTGAAGGCAGTTGTCTTCTGAACCATCATCACATGATTGGATTTCTTCTTAATGCTTTCCTCGGCAGCCTTGAGCATCCCATGTAGCTCGGTCAGGCTCTTCTCCATGCTATTCATATGAAAATTCATAATGAATGGCTCAAAGCTCTGAGGCAGAGACTGGAGAATTACGTCTGTAGCCAGACCAATGCTAAGGGGAAACTCAAGCTTTTCCAATCTCCCAATGTAGCCAATCATCTTGATTACATGTGGGCTGACTGATCGCCTTCACCGACTTACAAGCAAACAGAAGCTTTGAGATACCATACCTCTTAGCCCTTGCTTGATTCCCAAACATGCCGTACAAGCCCACAATCATATTGTAAGCATCCTAGTCCTCATATTTCTCTTGCAGCTCAGAGTCCATGGTGACAAGCATGAGACAGCTGACCGCTACAGAGGCATTAACACGTTTTTCATAGTCAGCCTTCAAATTCCGAGGAGCATTTTCAGCTGGTTCATCAGGAATTGGACTCTCTAGAACATATTCTATCTTTTCATGTTTGAGAACAATTCTCAAGTTGCGATACCAATCCACAAAATTTGTTCCATTTAGTTTTTCTCATACCAAAACCGATCTCAAAGCAAAACCAGGTGCAGCAGTAGGAGCAGCAAGAGGTGCCATTGAATTACAACAAAAACATGCAAAGTTTCTAAGCACTATGTTTCTATAATACTTTTATTAAACATTTTAACAAAAGAAACTCCTATCATGCGCCCCCTTTATGGACACATGGTGACTATTCAAGATCCATATTCATCAAATAGTGAGCTTTGGCATCACTGCTAGAAATCTAATGACATAGGTAAGCAACATCTTTGCTAATTACATCTTATGTAACTCTTGTTGGTTGAGCATGAAAACAAGTAATGAATGCCTCCATCAACTTGAGTCATGGCCAGGTCAACTCGCCCCTTGGGCTCACATGAGGGAGGGAGCACTTCCTGTTTCCGGGTGCCAATTAAGAAACCTAGCCTCATGTGTGTTTTCCTAGACACCAATCGTCTTGTATTCGTTCCATAATTACTGAAATCATATTCCAACCACTTATGTCCTTAAGCCCAAAACCGTTTTGATAGCTTAGTTAAATCAACCATTGTCATGCGTGATGTGTCCAACACATCCCTATCATCTATTAAGATAGTCAATGATATACTACTTTAGCAGTCATATCAATAATGATCTAAATTCTTGATAGGTGCAACAATTGGATGGACAAGTGTGATTTAAAATTTTAACTATAGGGATGAACAATATCTACTATGAACATGGCATCACATGCAATGAGCATAAAGAAAATAGCAAGGATTAAACACACATCCACATATAGTCAAATTAAGATGTGAAATAGTAGCCCTTAGCATTAGGATCTCCATCATCATGCTTGATTGTTCACCTTGCCATCATGCTTGATACCACCATCTTCATCATTGTAGATGCAACTTCTTACAACTTTGATAATGAATATTACATGAGGGTTTGAAACATCACAGTCGACACGCAGGTCGTTATACATTTTAGATTGAAATAGCCTTATGGCTTGACACGACATGCAGGCCATGTAAATATTGCATGCATCACATACACATAGGCCATACTATTTTCACACAACATCCTGCAAAAACGCAGGCCATGTAAATATTGCAGCGCCCCTAGTGGGGTTCCAAGGGGCAGCACCCCTGGCGGCGATTCGTATGTGTCCCGTTAAAAGAAAACGCCCTCAAAATCTTCACGGATCAATCAGATTGACCCAATCCGATTCAATCTGATTGGCTTGGTCCCATATGGTTGCGATTCGTGAACCCTGATGGCGGTAACCCGACCAGTGAGGGCAACGTTGTACCATGAACGGACTCATCCAAATCAAGATTGATTCGGTTTACACTTTCCTCAAACCCTAAACCGATCGATCTCATCGACGGCTGCCTCCACCAATTCATCACATGAATCGGTTGAACATGTAATAGATCCAATCTACTATCCTCACATACCATATGTGCAACATCCAGATCACGAATCTACGCAAGATGGCTCTGATACCACTGTTGTGGAACGCGGTATGCTACACTAGCACAAATTAAAATTTCTACCGCAAACCAGAAAAGCTACTCGCAAGAAGGGGATCATAGATCTATTACCACTAGACGCGCAGTTGCGGAATCCTTCGCACGTCGTTGTAGTGGATCGTTCTCACCACGGATCGTCCTCGCCGCGGATCGTCCTCTCCACGCCGCAGTAGCAGCAGCGTCACCACAATAGTCTACACGTCCGGGGATGGAACGCCGTGCGTCGGTGTGCAAGCACCGGGTCGCTCGGCAGGGGCAACGAGAGGAGGTGGCTAGGGTTTCTGGCGAAACACCTCTAAATCGCACGAAAGTGTATTCTGCGTCTAGCCTCCTCCCCTCCTTATATAGCCACAAGGTGAAACCCTAGGCGGTCAGGGCCCATCTATGCGCTAAGCCCACGAGGTCCATTAATTACGGATCCAATCCGAATTAATGCGTCCCAGCCCGTTAAATGTGTGACTCTGTGGGTTCATGCGCATTTGGACATGGATTCGGAAATCCCTTTTTCTAATCCAATAGTCGGTAGCGGCTCCTTGCAGAGCATGCCAACTCCCAAATGCATATGATTAAAGTACTGATGTAATAATCCCTTTGCCAAACTATATGAAGATCGAACTCAAGGCGAGAAACATGTCATCTTTTGATAGTTCAATCCATCTTTCGTATCCGTGATATATTAATAAGTTGTGATTGACTTCTCAATCACGGCATGGCCATGCACTTCCTTAATCATATCACACGAGTGGCCTAGACATATATCTCCGTTACATTAGAGTGGCAAATTCCATCTTGACTGCTCACTTCCCTCTGCATGTTTCAATGTAAACATGAAAGCTACCTTTATAACTATCCGGTTAGGAAAAAGTGTTTGGTAACCCCAAGGTAAACTATTACACATGTAGGGAATATGACAATCTCAGGTCTAAGGACCATACATCTACTATGTATGAGATACACTGATGACACATAAGAATGTAACATTCTCGCAGTGTCCCATTGTGGGTCTATCTAACACATGTTCTTCAACATGCGTCCACAATGTATTGATGATATCTCCATATCCCATGATCTATGAAACATGATCATCGAACAATACATGTGCTGATCTATTCATCGTTGTCCTATACGATGATATCCGATCAGAGATATTTATCGAATTATATCAATAAGTAAAGAGCTTCATAAACAAGTCACACACTTGTTGATCAAAACAATGATATACATTCATTGGACCAATAATCATATTATTATTCATAAACATAGTCATGTTACAATCATCCATATGATTGCCTCAAGGGCATAACACTAACACGAATAGGCGTCCAAAAAGCTCATCACCTGGGACTCCGCTATCGCATCGACCAACTGGTCTATGCAGGGTAGCGAGAAATTGTTTTTGGGGCACGCAGCGTTCAGACCCGTATGGTCGATGCACATACGCCATTTGCCTCCCTTTTTCTTCACAATGACCAGATTGGCCAGCCACTCTGAATGGTTGACTTCCCGAATAAAGCCAGCCTCGAGGAGCTTGTAAAGTTCTTCTCGGATAATGGCATGTTTCTTCGGGGAAAAGCGCCTGAGCTTCTGCTGCACAGGCTTCTTATCAGGCTAACCCGCTCTAGCCTGTGCTCGATGACCTCCCTTGGGACTCCGGGCATGTCGGATGGTTCCCAAGCGAACACGTCCGCATTTTTTCGGAGGAATGTCACGAGCTCGAGTTCCTATTTAGGGTCTAGTGAAGACCTCAAGTGCACGACCTTCGATGGGTCTGTGTCGCACAATGGAACCACTTTGGTCTCTCCTCCGGGCTAGAGGGCAGTCTTTGGCAGGGAATTCTTCGGCTCTTGCTCGGGCCTACGCTGAGGCAGCTGTCCGACCATGTCTAGCGCCCTTTCGTCGCAGTTTAGGGACGCTTTCTGACTTCCTTTAACAAA
Source organism: Rhipidocladum racemiflorum (assembly GCA_036346355.1). NCBI lineage: Eukaryota > Viridiplantae > Streptophyta > Magnoliopsida > Poales > Poaceae > Rhipidocladum > Rhipidocladum racemiflorum. Next base: position 58,524,308 of record CM070574.1, read on the forward strand.
GATCACACCACCAGGCCCAGGTACTTTCAAACACTGGTATCCATGGTGCGTGGCGGCCATGAACTTGGCGCGTGCTGGCCTGCCGAGAATGGCGTTGTAAGCCGATTCGAAATCGACAACCTCAAATGTGATCAGCTCTGTCCGGAAGTTGCTCAGACTCCCGAATGTTACCGGCAAAACAATCTGACCAAGGGGCTTGATTGAGGTACCCGGGACTATCCCGTAAAATGGGACCACTATGCTCTTGATCTTGGACCTGGGGATTTGCATCTTGTCCAAGACCCTAGCAGATATGAGATCCAGGGAGCTCCCACAGTCGATGAGCACCCGTCCCACTACAGTATTGCTGATTGTGGGACTCACGACCATTGGGAGCCTCTGGGGTTTAGTCATCCCTGGAGGACAGTCCTCTTTGGAGAACGTGAGAGGCAGCTCGGACCACTTGAGTTGCTGTACAGGAGGCTTGCCTTGAGTGATATGATGCACTTCTCGTGCTACCTCCTTCAACTCGCGGCGGGACCTGTAAGCAGAAGAGCCCCCAAATATTACCGCAATGTGGTTTTGGGGCTCCTGGTACTCCAAGTCCTCATCCCCGTCGATGGGCTGCTTGCCCTTACTGCCTTCTCCATGCTCCGGGAGCATGGGCATAGGACCCTTGCCGTTGTAGAATTGCTCCATACGGAAGGTCCAGGTTCGATAGTTGCGAAGGTTGTGCCCGTATGCCTGATGGAGTGGGCAGAAATGATTGCTCGGTCGACCATGTTGATCGCCGCGATCCTGGTCTTCTCGACCTTGATCGCCACGGCGTTGAGGTGGTTGACCCTTGCCCCTCGTGTCGAAACTTCTGCGAGCTCGATTGCTGATGCTGCTCGACGGCTGCGACCAAGTTCGGCGCAGAAGACTTCTTCTTTTTTTATCTTCTTTTCGACCGAGATAGGGCTTTTTCGGCTTGCAAAGGCCTCCAAGCCGAGTTGAGGTGGGAGCTTACCCTCATCCAGCATCTTCTTCCACTGGACTACTTGATCGGCATTGGCATACCGATCGGCCATACGGAATAGCTCGTTGGCCGTGATGTTCAGATGTATTTCGAGATCCTGTGTAAAACGGACGTCTCGAACTCTGAACTTAAACGCTCGGACCACCGCTTCGTCTGAAATGCTCAGGACAGAGTTCCGCACTTGCATGAACCGCTGGACGAACTGGCGCAGAGTTTTTCCTTCCGTCTGGATTAGGCGCTCGAGGTCGCGCTCCTTGCCGGGACGGACATAGCAACTTTGGAAATTTGCTCGGAGGGCATTGCTCAGCTGCCCCCAAGAGCGGATGGACTCCTCCTATTGGTTAAAGAGCCATGTTCGGGCCGGACCATCCAATACTGTGGGCAGAAAGTTGGCCATGACTCCTTCGTCTCCACCCGCTGCTAGGATGGCGGTGGTGTAGATCGAAAGGAACTCATCGGGGTTCTGGGTCCTGTTGAACCTTTCGATGTGGCCGGGTTTGAACTTGCTCGGCCACGTCTGTAACACCCCAAAATTTTACTTGTCCTAAATTCATGTGTGATTTGGCACTTTGGTGAATTTTTGGAATTTTCTGGAATTTATTTGGATTTATTTGGAATTTATTTGAATTTATTCCATTTTGAAATAATTAAAGAATTTAATTTTGCAAATAAAATTTTGTTGGAAATATTTTATTTGAGTCCAAAATGATCCAAAGTATTTTCGAATTTTTAAAATTTTAGTCATTTGCTATTTTAATGTATTAAATGAATTACTAGGAATTATTTTAAATATTAAATCGCTTGGAAAATCAAACTCGGGTCAGAAATCTTGTTCATCAATGAGCCGAGTCGGACTCGAGTTCAGTCAGAGAGCCACGTGACTCGACCGAACCCATCCTAACCCTAATCAATCCCAACCGTTGGATCAAGATCCGGCCCAATGAGATCAGACCAAACCAGGCCGTAGATCCGGCCGGATCCGATCGCGCCGTCGCGAGGGCGGTGTTCATCGTGGGCGAGCTGCGTTGCGTCGTCTGCTCGCCGAGTCCGGCCGGACTCCGGCGTGAAGCGCCCGGCAGTGGCCAAACTAGGAGTTCATACGCACGCCTCAGGGCTATTTAATGCCCGGATCGCACCGAGGATCGCCATCCCACGCCGGGTCCGAAACACGCTCACGCCGCTAGGATCCCCACCGTCTCGCTGCTATTGCTCGCCGGAGTTGGTAAAGCACTCCGCCGCGGATTTCGCGCCGCTTCCGCCACCGTCCGCCATCCTCCGCCGAAGCGTTGACCCGAGATCCGATCCCTTGCGTCAAAGCGCACGGGTGCCTACCATCCACTTCGGCGGAGGGCCACTGCAGCGCCGTCGGGCGTGTCATAAATCATCGACTCAAACCGCCATGGCCCGCCGCGCCATTCTGCCGTCGCGAAAGCTATCTCGGCCGTCCGATCAAGACGCCGCGATCGAGATCTTGCCCGCGTCATCGCGCGGTGAGGTTTCGTTCGATCTCTAGATCAATCTCAACCATTGGATCTAAATCAACGATCCCGGTTAACGCCGCGTTCACCCCAAACGCGTAACACGAGATCCAATCACGGCGTTGATTTTCAAATCAACGGCTAGATCTAGCCACGTGGCTTGAAGGCCCAGCCGCGCATGATAGCGGTCGGCCGCGCGCATGAGAGCGTGTCTCGACCTTTGGCCCGCATGTCGGGCCGGCCAAAGCGCACCATGGCGTCACGATGGCGTCATGGCGTTTCCCGCTTGTCGCCAGTTGTCGGCCGGTGTCGGCGTCGACAATGACGTACACCGAGTGGACCCATATCGAGTCCTCACGCGTGGGTAGTGGGCCAGAGTCCACCGTGGACCCGGCCAGCGTGGACCAAGTCCATGGACCGACGGCGTCACCAATGTCGGGAGCTGACACGTGTCCATGCCGACGCAATAATTAATTTCGAAAAAAGAAAATGATTTATTAATTCGAAATATTGATTCAAAATTTAGATTCAAACTTCAAATGCTTATAACTTTTGCGTTTCAACTCCGATTTGAAGCGATTCAAATTTCTAAATTTGTATAAAATCGAGATCTACCTAAATATGAATTTTATTTAATTTTTGGACTAAAGTTTTCTCTGCAAAATTATTTAATTGATTATTTAAACTTTAAATAATCATAACTTTTGCGTTTTAACTCGAATTTGTGATTCGATTTCTAAAAATCCAGAAAATTATGTTCTCTCTGTTTATGGATTTTATTTGGAGTTTTGGGATCTTTTTTCCTAGTGTTTATTTGTGTATTTGCTATTTGCACGCTTTACGAGTAGGCGTTGAAGTAGGAAGGATTCGAAGGAGAAGTGTTGACTCAGGATCCAACTCAAGACCAAGAGCAAGTACTTTTGAAGGCAAGTTGTGCTTTGACCATGTTGATCCTATTTGAAATCTATTTTGATTTAAACTATTGCATGCTAGTTCAACTAGAAAAATACTTTGTTTAAACATGGGGTTAGATAAATACCAATTTGCTATATGACACCTTGATTACTTAAGTATGTGCCATGACCCTTTGTCACCCCTAGTTGTGGTTTACTAGTTGGACATTATTAAATTGCCAACATGGGTTTAGGTAGATTGTAGTATCTTTGCTTAGACACGCTCGTGCTCGCTGACGCATGATTTTGGACAATCAAATGTTAATATTGACTTAATGATATATTGAACCTGTTTTGGAAAAGTATCATGTGATGTTGATGGCACGTGGTGCATAGGTAATCAAGCGGGGTTTGATAAAGCGATTGTGCCCGGAGCATGTGGCAAGAGTAATGTCAGTGGGCAGTTGTGGCATACTGGGAGTGATGATTTGGTTTCGGGTAGTCTTGCCACTGGTCACTCTAAGGACTTAACCTTGCAAGCCTTTGAACTGGGTCATACTTGCAACCACATGGTGAATGGGGCGGCCCTAGTTGACTAAGTCGCTAAGGACTCACTTGTTGGAGCCTCGGGGGTGTCGATTACGTTTGTGTGATTATGCGGGGGAGCGTATCGTGGGTGGCCAGTACCCATCTAACTGTGTTGGTCCCATCGCCGCCTACTTTGGCTAAGGAAGGGATGGTGTAGAAACCTGACAGAGAGGACCACCTGTGTTGTTTGAGGCTTCCGAAGAAGGCTTTATTCACGGGAACTTCGCCTTTGTGGTGTTTATTTGTATCTTGTGGGTAAAGTGCATAACCTCTAGAGTGTAGAATCTATTTGAATAGCGAAGGTCCACTGATCTTGGACAATGCTCAAAGGAATTACAGTCAAGGTTAGACTTTACGAAAATAACTTGGTTTTGAAAAGATGGGTTGGTTTAACAAGGAAGATGATGGAAATATGGTTTAGGATGGGAAAAATGTTTGTTAAACTTCTTGAAAAGTTATTTATGCTTTACTTATTTCTACCGGCTTTTGAATCTACTTTTATTACTTGTCAAAAGGCACATTTCTTGCAAATATACTGAGCTATTCCTTTGTACCAGCCATGCATATAGTATATTAGCTTGCATTACAATGCATGACTGATGCCAAGTACTCACCCTTGCCTCAACACAATACCAGTTGAAGGAGACTCGCCCGGTTCGGAGGAGGAGTTCCAAGAGGACCCGTCTACTTAGGGATGCGAGCCGATCGGTTGTGTGGTATCTTGGATGGCGCCACAGGTTTATTTGATTTTCACTTTGTTATTTCTCTTTTAATAAGTTTAGCCTTGCAAGGCATATATTTGTAACTTGGCCATAAGGTCAAAGTAACCGCTTTGGTTATTTAAATAAAGTACTTTGATAGTATCGTTTGGTATGATTGTGATATATACCGATGTTAAGGCGTGTGCACTAAGCGCGTTCACGGACTAGTCTTGAATACCTGAGAGGGTCCGATTTGCAAATTCGGGGTCCCGATAGAGGTGGTATCGAGCCATACTTGAGTGAGCTCAACCCTAAGCTAGAATGGTCGTAGTGAGGATAAAACCTATTTTCTAAAGCTAAAAATTTGTGAAGACAAGAAATGACATCTCGACTTATCCTTCTCTCTTTTCTTGTCTCTTGCTGAAATTTTCCCTTACCTTGTCACAATTTAAAAATTCCGAGTTCTTACGTAAAAGCACTCTTGTGTGAGATGGAGGAAGAGTTCAACTTCGTGGATCCGGGAGTTGGTCACGCCAGCGGAACTTTGGCATATGCTCTGAGACTCTCGCGGAGATTTTGAGAAGCCCCAATACCAAGTGGAAGTGATCGGACAAGCGGGATTGATCAAGGCTTGTGACGTGAGGATTGAGGTACCTGCTAGGAAAAAGGGCCAGGCAATCGGCCGATACCTTTGCCGGGGAGATCTACAATGCGGATGGGTATCCAAGAAGTATCCGCGGCGAGCAATGCGGCACATTACGTATCTCGCGGAATTGGAGAGTCACGGTGTTAAGATTACCATCCGCGCAGCGATAACCTTCTCGACAAGGCGGTCGGGATAGGGTGCCGCGGTTACGATTAGCGATTTGTCGTCGCCAGGAAGATGTACTAGATAATACAAGCAAGGACTGAAGGCCCGCAAGGAGATCACGGCGAGAGAAGAGCAGATGGCGGGAAGCTCAAGAGTATGTGGCACATCTTCTGCGAAAGGATTAGCGAGTTGGAGATGACTTTATGCGGACCGGACCGGAGCGATTACTCGAGCTACGAGCCAGATCGGAAGAGTCGGATCTCGATGAGGACAACTGCTTCTTCGACTACCATAGAGGACACGATTCTTTGGACATGGCAATCGTTTGGCGCCTATGCCCACGACACCGTACCAGTAGTGGAGGTTTTCTCGATGAGTGAGCATAGGTTCTATAGTGAGACTCCTTCGCCAGAGTCGAGTCATAGAATAAAGAGTCACCCTTAGGCGTTAGACTCGAGTTAGTTCGAGTTGGATTTGCTTTGTTTCTTTGAAAGTGTGCGTTATGTGTTGCAGGCCCTTAGGCATTATGTGACCATACCAAGTTATAAATAATAAAGTTGGACCTTAAAGTTACCCCTTTAGCCCGCATAAGTTCCATATTACTTGTCTATTCTTGTTTCCCTCTCATCTCTAAACCTAGAGCAAATCGGCCAGGATGGTGAACACGCTGAAACTTTGGAAGCAATGGGAGTGGATCCCGCGAGAAAACCCCAATGATGGAGCACCCGGCACAGCTGCAGTTGATATGCACGGAATTTTGGAGCCTTTCTTGCTGCCCAGACTCGGTTGATGCATACTATGATGCAACAAATGCAGACACGTCTTACTTTCGAGGCCACTGCTAATCAAGTTGTCGGGGACCACGCGAGAATACCGAGTCGCCGAGTTCATGAGGACTCACCCACCCACTTTCTCTGGGAATGCCAATCCATTGGAGATGATTGGTTAAGATCAATCGAGAGGAAGCTACACATAGCTCAATGCATAAGGAATGAGAAGGTACTGCGCTTCTCATCACTGGAAAAACGGCTTGGCGAATGGTGGGAGAACCATGCCGCGCAGAGAACCCTCAAGATATCACTTGGGAAGAGTTCACAATTGCATTCCGGCAGTATCACGTGCTGAAGAATCATGGACCTTAAGAAGGAGGAGTTCGAGCAAGAAGCAAGGTAATCGGCCGTTGGCCGACTACGAACAAGTTCACCGCAGCTAACGCGCACGCGAGGATGTAGCGACGAGATAAATCGATGGGCAGTCTCGTTTTATGAAGGGACTTAACTCGGGATTGCAAGTAGGGTTGATCACCCACACCTTTCGATTTCAAGAATGGTGAATAAGGCGCTTATTCTTGAGGACAAGCGCAAGGAAGCTGGATGAACAGCGAGCGCAGGATGCAACGGCAAGGATCACGTCGAGAATAGCGCTTGAGAGTTGCACCAAATCAATTCTTGATTCCAACCACAGAATGCAACAAGGACACCATCCCGGCACAAGACCTGTCAGAACTACCAAACCCGACCCCGCTAAGCCTTCTCGAGCGATCGGACAAAGGTGGTATTTATTACAAGCAACGAGCCGGACACTTTGCCCATGATTGTCAGAAGAAGGCAGCAGAGCGACCCGATTCGCTTCAACAGGAACCACCCCGCTAGGGCGCTTGACACGAGAGCCACACCCTGGAAGTGGTGAGAGCGAGTCAACCATGTCAGCGGATGCCTTTGCAAAATACTACGGGCGTCGTCTTGGGTAAGTTACTTGTTAACTTCAGTACACCTGTGATTTTGTTTGACTCGGGCTTCGCGATTCGTTTGTTTCTTGAGCTTTGCTTGCTAGAAATGACTTGAGAATTGCAAGAACTTAAGTGCATGCTTTTAGTTCAAACCAGTTCCCTGGTTAGAACTCCGAACGGAAGTAGGATGTTCAGGTGAGAATACTAATAGATGGAATAGAGTTCCTAGCAAACCTTATAATTTTGGAGACCAGGACCTTAGATGTTATATTGGGAATGGATTGGTTATCAAGCACAAGGTCTGTATTGGATTGTGGACGAAGGACTATCTCGATCGAGGCAGTGTGGGAAGAAAGTGGAATTTCAAGCCACTTTGCGATTAGAGATGGACAGTTGATGGTTAACATACCAAGGCAATCAGGCATAGAGGATGTCGTAGTGAATGAGTACCCAGATGTTTTCGAAGATCTACAGGTATGCGCTTGAGGCAGGACATAGAGTTTGTAATAGAGCTTGTAGTGTACAGCACCGATAGCAAAGACCCTATCGGATGTCTACCGAGGAGTTGGTAGAAATGAAGAAAGCTTGACTAGAGAGTTAATGGAGAAAGGATTTATCGAGACCAAGTTAGATCACCGTGGGGAGCACCGCTTTGTTTGTCAAGAAGAAGGGCGGAGTTTAGGATGTGCATTGACTACGTGCACTCAATGAAGTCATAGTGAAGAATAAGTATCAGCTACCCGGGATTGATGATTTGTTTGATCGATTAAGAGGCGGAGTTTTCTCAAGATTGATCACGAGATCGGGATACCATCGATTGAAGATCCGATCGAGAAGATATTAGAAATCGCATTCTCGTCAAGATATGGACATTCACGAGTTTACTGATTATGTCCTTTGGGCTGACGAATCGCCGGCTTATTTCATGAATATGATGAATAAGGTGTTCATGGAATATTTGGACAAGTTTGTCGTCGTGTTCATAGGCGATATCCTAATCTACTCCAAGGCGAGAGGATGAACATGCCAGAACACTTAAGGCGAGTTTTGGAAAAATGAGGGAGCGACAACTTTTCGCCAAGTTCGACAAGTGTGATTTTTGGAAGGACAAGGTGGAGTTTCTTGGACATGTAATGACCGCATGAGAGAGTCGCCAGTGGATCAAGCAAAGTAGAAGTTTGTGTTACATTGGGATGAAGGTGACCAGGATTCGAGTTTCCTTGGAATGGCGGATACTACATGCCGTTTCATTGAAGGCTTTTAGACAGTGCGAAACCTCTTACGCAATTGCTGAAGAAGGAAAAGAAGTTTGCATGGGCCTTGAGAATGTGAGAAAGGATTTGAGAGCTGAAGAAGCAATTGACATCGACACCGGTGTTAGTTCTCTAGGATGTTGCTCAAAGCTTTGATATTTATTGTGAGCGCATCGCGCCAAGGACTTGGATGTGTCTTTGTCTGAGAATGGAAAGGTAAGCTTATGCATCAAAGCGGTTGAGGCCGCATGAGAAAATTATCCGACACATGACCTAGAGTTATTGCGTAGTGCATGCTTTGAAGATATGGCGTCACTATCTCGATTGGAAACAGATTGAAGTATATACGGATCATAAGAGCCTTAAGTACATATTCACCCAGTCGGATCGAATATGAGCGAGAGAGATGGTTAGAGTTGATCAAGGACTATAATGTTGGAATCCATTACCATCCGGGAAGGCCAACGAGTGGCCGATGCTCACGAGTCGGAAAAAGCCATACAGTGAGTGCGTTGCTAGCCACAAGTCGAGGATGAGTTGTGTGAGGATTTCGGAAAATGAAGATTGAGGTTGTACCTAGCTGGATTCTTGGCGCATTGGAAGTAAAGCCTACTTTAGAGGACCCGGATCCAGGAAGGAGGAAGGATGATGGCAGGATCCGAAGTAGGATTAAGTCCAAAAAGGAGGAAGGCAAGGCGAGAGGACTTCAAATTGGATGAAGCGGAGGCACGTTATGGATGAAGGATCGCATTTGTGTGCCTAACGAAAAGGAGTTAAAGCAATCGATCTGGAAGAAGCCCATGACTCAAGTACTCAATTCATCACAGCGCCAAGATGTATCGGGGATCTGAAGGAGAGATTACGGTGGCCGAGTATGAAGCGAAGTTGCTTGAGCATGTTGCATTGTCACGACGTATGCCCGGAGAGAGTCAAGGCAATGCATCGAGACCGGCCCAGTTACTCACGATGGCTGAAGATACGAGTGGAAGTGGGAGGAAATCGGAATGGATTTCATTACCGGTTGTCGAAGACTCAAGGAGGTTATGACTCCATATGGGTTATAGTGGATCGCTTGACTAAAGTAGCCCATTTATCACCGTGAAGACCACTTACTCGGGAGATAAATTAGCCGGAATTATACGTGATCAGGGATTGTTTGTTTGGAGTAAAGAGGATTGTATCGGACAGAGTACCCAATTTACCTCAAGGTTACGGAATAAGTTGCATGAAGCCATGGGAACCCGTTTAAACTTGACAGACTTATCATCCACCAGGCGGATGGGCCAGGCAGAAAGAGTCAACTTCTGGAGGATATGTTGAGAGCTTGTGCATTAGCTTATGCTACCTCTTGGGATAAGAGTTTGAGTATGCCGAGTTCGATTACAACAATAGTTATCAGGCTAGTTTCTGAGATGTCACCTTTTGAGGCACCTTTGTATGGTCGACCACATCGGGACGCCATTGAATTGGAATGAGACCGGCGGCGCGTGTCTTTGGGCTGATATTATTCAAGAGGTGAAGAAGCGGATCGCTATGATTAGGAAAGGTTGAAGATAGCCCAATCCACGACAAAGAGTTATCTTGACAGTGCCAGGGATTTGAGTTTTGAACGAGAAGACTTTGTATACCTCGAGTTACGCCTCTCAGGAGTTAGAGGTTCCATGCCAAAGGAAAACTTGCACCGTTATGTTGGACCATTTAAGATTTTGAGCAGAGGCGAAGTTGCTTATCACCGGAGTTGCCACAGTCGTTGGCGAGGAGTACATGATGTATTCCATGTGTCCCGAGTTAAAGAAGTGCCCTCAGAGTTCTGAGGAACAGACCTTTGTTAGAATCAATTGAGTTGCAAGAGGACTTGACTTATAAGGAGCATCAGTGAGGATTCTAGACACAATGGATCGAGAAACTAGAAACAAGTCAACTTCGTTTACGTAGAGTTCGATGGAGCAACCATGCGAGGAAAGCGACGACTTAGGGCTTGCAAGAGGATTGAAGAAAGAATTTCAAACATTACGTAGAAGCCTGAATCTCAGGACGAGATTCTATTAGGGGAGGTTTGTAACACCCAAAATTTTACTTGTCCTAAATTCATGTGTGATTTGGCACTTTGGTGAATTTTTGGAATTTCTGGAATTTATTTGGATTTATTTGGAATTTATTTGAATTTATTCCATTTTGAAATAATTAAAAATTTAATTTTGCAAATAAAATTTTGTTGGAAATATTTTATTTGAGTCAAAATGATCAAAGTATTTTCAGAATTTTGGAATTTTACGAGTCATTTGCTATTTTAATGAATTAAATGAATTACTAGGAATTATTTTAAATATTAAATCGCTGGAAAATCAAACTCGGGTCAGAATCATTGTTCATCCAATGAGCAGACCCAGTCGGACTTCGAGTTCGAGTCAGGCCGAACCACGTGACTCGACCGAACCCACTTAACCCTATCAATCCTGCAATCGGCGTTGATCAAGATCCAGTTGAGATCCAAACCCGACCAGCCGTGTCGGCCGGATCGACGCGCCCGTGCGTCGGGAGGGCGTTGTCGCGCCACGTGGGCGGCTGCGTCGTCTCCGCCGAGTCCAGCCGGACTCCAGCCAGTTGCCTTGCCAAATGGCAAACTAGGAGTTCGCCTGAGCACGCCTCCGGGGCTATTTAATGCCGGATCGCACCGAGATCGCCATCCCACGCCGGTCAAACCCTAGCTCACGCCGCTAGGATCCCCCGCTGTTGCTATTGCTCGCGAGTTGGTAAAGCACTCCGCCATGATTTCAGCCCGTTTCCACCGTCGCCATCCTCGCGGCGTTGACCCCGAATCCGAGATCCCTTGCGTCAAGGCGCACGCGTGCCTACCATCTTCGGCAGGAGGAGCCTGCAGCGCCGTCGGGCGTGTCGCCATCATCGACTCGGCCGCGCAAGCCATACGCCATTAAATGCCGTCGAGCTATCTCGGCCCGCCCGGATCAAGACCGCACGATCCGAGATCTTGCCGCGTCATCGCCGCGGTGAGGTTTCACGATCTCTAGATCAATCTCAACCATTGGATCTAAATCCAACGGTCGGACCAGCGTTCACCCAAACGCGCGTAACACGAGATCCAATGGGCGTTGATTTTCAAATCAGCGGCCTAGATCTAGCCGCGCGAAGAAGGCCAGCCGCGCGATCGGCCGCGATGGCGCCAGCGCATGAGCGTGTCTCGACACGCGCTGACTCGCGCGGCCCGGCCAAAGCTACACCATGGCGTCCGCGATGGCGTCGGCGGTTCCCGCTTGTCGGCGGCTGTCCCGGCCGGTGTCTTTGACGTCGACAATGACGTCACCCGAGTGGACCCACATGTCCGGTCTCACGCGATGGGCCGAGTGGCCGAGTCCACCGTGGACGGCGGCGTGGACCAGAAGTCCATGGGCCGGTGGCGTCAACCAGACCAATCGGGAGTGACACGTGTCCATCTTTGGCGATAATAATTAATTTCCGAAAAAGAAAATGATTTATTAATTCGAAATATTGATTCAAAATTTAGATTCAAACTTCAAATGCTTATAACTTTTGCGTTTCAACTCGATTTGAAGCGATTCAAATTTCTAAATTTGTATAAAATCGAGATCTACCTAAATATGAATTTTATTTAATTTTGGACTAAAGTTTTCTCTGCAAAATTATTTAATTGATTATTTAAACTTTAAATAATCATAACTTTTAACGTTTTAACTCGAATTGTGATTCGATTTCTAAAAATCCAGAAAATTATGTTCTCTCTGTTTATGGATTTTATTTGGAGTTTTGGGATCTTTTTCCTAGTGTTTATTTGTGTATTTGCTATTTGCACGCTTTACGAGTACGTTGAAGTGGGAAGGATTGAAGGAGAAGTGTTGACTCGGATCCAACTCAAGACCAAGAGCAAGTACTTTTGAAGGCAAGTTGTGCTTTGACCATGTTGATCCTATTTGAAATCTATTTTGATTTAAACTATTGCATGCTAGTTCAACTAGAAAAATACTTTGTTTAAACATGGGGTTAGATAAATACCAATTTGCTATATGACACCTTGATTACTTAAGTATGTGCCATGACCCTTTGTCACCCTAGTTGTGGTTTACTAGTTGGACATTATTAAATTGCCAACATGGGTTTAGGCCCGTTGTAGTATCTGCTTAGACGCTCGTGCTCATGACATGATTTTGGACAATCAAATGTTAATATTGACTTAATGATATATTGAACTTTGTTTTGGAAAAGTATCATGTGATGTTGATGTACGTGGTGCATGGTAATCAGCGGGGTTTGATAAACGATTTCGGCCAGGGAGCATGTGCAAAATGTCAGTGGGCCGATTGTGGCATTGGGAGTGATGATTTGGTTTTTCGGGTAGTCTTGCCACTGGTCACTCTAAGGACTTAACCTTGCAAGCCTTTGGTGGTCATACTTGCAACCACATGGTCGGAATGGGCAGCCCTAGTTGACTAAGTCGCTAAGGACTCACTTGTGGAGCCTCAGAGTGTGATTAGTTTGTGTGATTATGCAGGGGCGTATCGTGGTCGTGGCAGTACCCATCTAACGGTGTGTTGGTCCCATATCCCGCCTTGGCTAAGGAAGGGATGGTGTAGAAACCTGACAGGAGAGGACCACTGTGTTGTTTGAGGCTTCCAGAAAGGCTTTGTTACGAACTCGCCTTTGTGGTGTTTGTATCTTGTGGGTAAAGTGCATAACCTCTGCGAGTGTAGAATCTATTTGAATAGCCGAGTCCACGATCTTTGGACAATGCTAAAGGAATTACAGTCAAAGGGTTAGACTTTACGAAAATAACTTGGTTTTGAAAAGATGGGTTGGTTTAACAAGGAAGATGATGGAAATATGGTTTAGGATGGGAAAAATGTTTGTTAAACTTCTTGAAAAGTTATTTATGCTTTACTTATTTCTACTTCGAATCTACTTTTATTACTTGTCAAAGCATTTCTTTATGCCAAATATACTGAGCTATTCCTTTGTACCAAGCCATGCATATAGTATATTAGCTTGCGTGCATTATGACTTCTTTGAGTACCAAAGTACTCACCCTTGCCTCAACACAATACGATTGAAGAGGAGACTACGCTTGATTTCGGAGGAGTTCAAGAGGACCGTCTACTTAGGGATCTGAGCCTGGTCAGTTGTTGTGGTATCTTGGATGGCGCCCACGAGTTATTTGATTTTCATTCTTTGTTATTTCTCTTTTAATAAGTTTCGCCTTGCAAGGCATATATTTGTAACTTGGCCATAAGGTCAAGTAACCCTTGCTAGTTATTTAAATAAAGTACTTTGATAGTATCGTTTGGTATGATTGTGATATATACTGATGTTAAAGGCTGTGTGCACTAAGCGCGTTCTGGACTGATCTTGAATACGGTAGGAGTCGGATTTGCAAATTCGGGGGTCCCGGAGCAGCGTCACGCCCGACGAAGAGGTGTCGCGAAGGCCCGACATCCGAAGATGGGGGTGTCACGGCGATCCCTTCGGTCCTGTTGATCATGACGGTCGCCGCTGCTTGATCCCCTGACTCGCGGACCTAGCCAAGAGAAAACTTCTCGAGGTCGGTGCAAGGGGGAGTGGCATGAGGAAGAATATTCAGTTCGGCTCTGGTTGCGCTGAGCATCCCTTCGATCCCGCGAACTTGCTCGGGAATCACTCCGGGCATCTTCACGGTACCGGTCGTGTTCCCCCTGACCATATCGGGCATGGTTGCGAGAGTCACCGAGGCGGGAATGAACAGGGGTGCGACGGCCGGGCTCCCGGGAAGCACTCCGGTTCCTTTTTTTGGTGGGATGCTTCTGTCGCTTTCACATCGGCGGCGATCTGCTCGAGGTCATCCGCCATGACGGCTCCCATGGCCTCCAAATCCACCTGCTCAGGAAACTCTCTGAGGTTACATACGATTGTGGCCAAAGCTTGAAGGCGTTCCCCGCTCGGCAGAGCGAGGGGAGACGAGCTGGGACGGTGATCGCGGACAAGCTCCGGGGTGCCATACTCGCGGGAACCCTCACGAGCATTGGTCCCGACCTTCGTGATGGGGTTGGCACGGACCTGTCGGCATACACTCGCCAATGTCCGGTTCAAGGACGCTTCTAGGTGGTTCCTGGCTATCTCATACCGTTGGAGACAGGCGTTTCCCGAAGGTTCGTCCTCGGGGTCCCCCTCCCCTCCCTCCATGTTGACATTGAGGGATTGGAAAGACCGCGAGGGCGACATCACCGTGTCCCCTCGCGACGCAGTCTCTTGATCGGGCTCAAGATGGTCTGGGATATCCATGCCATCGTAAAGTCCGTCGTACTCGTCATCCGAGAGGGCATCGAGCTGAGAGCGGAGGAATTGCTCTCGCGCAGCAGCCACTGGGGAAAAGCTCCCGGGCTCGATGTGTCCCTCGGGATCTATGATACCGGCGGCATTACCGCTGGCGTAGTACAGGTCTTCATCCCCAGCATCACTGAAGGTGCTGAGATCCTGGGTATCTTGAGAGTTCGGTATCTTTAGGGATTCTTCACAAAAGGAATTGTCGCCCCCCACGGACGCGCTAGCTGTCGACGATTGGGGAACGGGCCCCCGCCGAGTTTACTTAGTTGATTGAGGGACCAACCTTGTCCCCTTCTCACGTGAAGGGTTGCTTCCGAAGGATGCTCAAATAGCCTAAGACCAAAGGCACTCAGGGAACGACACGGGGATTTATCCTGGTTCGGGCCTCTCACTGTGGAGATAATAACCCTACTCCAGTGCGATGTATTGCATGTATTCGAAAGAGGTGTGTTCAAGTGCCGAGATGGACGTCTGTGTGTGTATCAATCGCCCCTTTTCCTCTCAGCATCTAAGAGGTATTTATAGGTTACATGTGTATTTCCTCAATTCCAGCCCAAGCCACGAACGTTTGATCGCGGCTATCTTGGCTGCAACAGAGTCCTAGTTCTACGCCACATCCCTGTTATGTGCGCAACGGCCCTGCGTAGTGGCGCGATCCTCGCTACTCCGGCGTAACCGTCGATCACTACCATCCGACCATGCATCCCATCCCGAGCTAGGGTCGAGCTTACTCGACCCTGGCCCGAGCAAGCATGCTCGGGCCCCGCATCAAGGTACTAGCCGGGCAAGGAACTTGTGACGGCCGGGCTGGCCGAACAACGATGCTCGGTCTTCTTGAACCATCCTCGGGAACGACCTCCGAGGACGCACATGGTCGGGACGGGCCTGGTCCGCCAGGGCATCATGGTAATTATGGGAGTTATCCAATCCCCGACAAAAATAAATATTAAATAAAAATAAATTCGTTAGACCACTGCTTAGTGCTTACAAGAAGATGAGTTTGATATGGTAATCTTAGACCTAATGAAGCCCATCTATGTACAGTATTTCAACCCATCGGTCAACTGGCCGATTGGCCTCCCGATCCACTCGGGCCTTGGCGAGGTCGACCCATTCCCACATTTAGAAAGCTGAGTAACTACCCAATCCCTCCCATCACGATTTCATTCAAAACCCTTGCATAGTCCAGACTCAGATCCTTCGGTAGAAAAGAATCAACATGTCCAAGAAGCAGGAACCCTCCACCCTGGCCGCCGGCGGGACGCCGTGGAAGGGGCGGCTGCGGTCGCACCACGCGACGCCTCTCAACTTGCCCTCTCCGCGGCTCCCTTCCCGGGCCAAGAACCGGGACCAGGATGCCCGAACGTTCAACAAGCATGCCGCTCCGAAGAACGCGGGGAGACGCCGCACCCGGGACGAGGACGACGGAGCTGCGCGCCCGCTTAGGATTCCACAGCGCCGGTCTTCACGGCTCACCGGCAGGGATCCGGAGCGCCCGATCGTGATCGACGGGGCGAGCAAGGTAGGCTCCCCCGTTCTTGGTTGCAGAAGTGGGTTCGATCTGGGGCTACGGGATACTTTGGTTGTTTTGTTGGTTTCTGCCTCTCTGCGCATCGTAGTCATCTCAGAAGGAGATGACATTATTTGACCCCCCCTTGTTCGGGTGTTTTCCTGACCTGTTAGACAGAACCCGATTTTGTTCCCCAAAATTTGTCATCGTTTCTTCATTTATGGGGATTTGGTATTAAATGATGGATTCTGAATAGTAACATATTCTAGTAAATCATGCCTACCAAGCATTCTATCCTACTTGTTTAATAAAAGATTAGTTTTTTTCGTTGTGTGTTACTAGTGGTACGCCCATCTGCTTCTTGCTATTCTTATCCTATTAGTTGCATCTGTTTTGTGCCTGTCGAATCGTAATGTCAGTATGCTCGCCAATTCGCTTGAGTTAATCCGCGGTCGATTAGGATTTTTGACAATTAATGTACAAATATGATGGTTTCTTGATGAATCTATTTCTCCATTTAACGGCATGGCTTGTGAAAAACGGTGTTGTAATTTCTACTTACTCTTGTAGGAAAGTGAAGTCAATAGTAACAAATCAGCAATTACACCTCTTCGGAGATCCCCACGGTTCCATCCAGATGATAAGAGTTCGATAAAGCCCTTAGTGCAGAAGGAAAGCTACCAGAAACAGCCGCCGCCACCAAATCCGCAGGAAATTGCTCATAACCGGAAGACTCAAAATGCTTTTAGCAAAGGCAAAAATCGAGAAAATCCAACAAGGAGTCAGAGAAATGCCGCAGCAAAACCTTTGGCAAGGATGAAAAGCCCCAAGGAACCCCAGGGTTTGGGCCAAGATACCCAAGATATTTCTCATAGGAGAAAGATTGTAGATGTATCTTCCAAAAAGAGTGAGGAGCCAGAGCTAAAGTCCAGTCAATGTGGAGTGCTCACAAGAAAGAGGAAGAGAGGCACTGAAGGAAGGTCCTCATCAAGGAAGCAAAGTCACCAGGAGCCCAAATCATTGCCTCCAGATTGTCAAGAAATTGCACCTAGCATTGAACCCAGAAACACCATCCACAAAAAGAGTGAAAATGATCCTTCTTCCATAATACAGCCTAAAATTGGTGAAGATAGGTTGAATAAAGCTGAGGAAAACAATGAAGAGCTAAGTGGGGTGAAAGGAGGAGTACTGCGACAATTTTGTGGTTCAGATGATTGGACAGAAGAGCAGGACAGGACATTGCGCCAGGCTTACTTCACTGCTCGACCATCCCCACATTTCTGGAAGAAAGTTTCCAAAATGGTATGTCAATCCTTCTGTTTTGTTGCTTTAGTGATTCTGCCTGAAGAACCACTATTCTATATTGTTGTTTTGGCTTGATTAATAAAAAAATAATGATAATGCTGCAGTTGAAGTGTTGTCCTTGAAAATTGTTTTGCATTTTCGTGGGTCTTGGTGCTAGGCTTTGAGATATTCCGCAGCAAGGTGTTGTTGATGTGCTTCATAAACATTGTACAACAGACATCAAGTACAAGGTTAAATACTAGTCCAAAAGATTGTCATTCCAACTCCAAAATACTATTAGTGTCTTGGCAATCGATAAGCTAAATAGTAAAGAGCATTTACTGAAAATGTGATGAATTGTTAAAGATGTATGGGTTAATTATCATGGGCCAAAAGAGAACATTCTTCCCCCAAATTGATTTTCATTCAAGGGGAAAACAATTATAGTGAACCAAATGCTCTCTGTTTGTTATTTTATGAAACATAGCCATGTGAGCGCTAATAGTTTTCCTCTCCAAAAAGAGAAATTCCTGTCAAGTTAGGTGCAGAAATGTGGCAATGGTCACAAGTAATTTGTAGGTGCTTATAAGTGGCCAGTAACGCATGGCATTGATTGTAATACATAGCATTTACAAGAGAGCTGGTCTTATTTTCTTTCTTCTCAGTACATACCGACACCAACAGGGATGTGGGAAATATGGTTATTAGAAGATTGTTAACGTTGTTAGTTAGATGACTCATGCAACCAAATTTTACTGTCAAATTATGATTGCTGGTGCTTCAATTCTGCTCTGTTAATGTTGTCACAAATGGATTTAAAATGCTCAGAGTTGCTTTCAGTTAATTTTCTATTGATGTTTTAACACGTCATGTAACTCATATAATGTGTGACACTATTTTGACAATCTTTTTTGTACTTCACTGAAATATTTCAGCGGTAGGTCATTGATTATTTACCATTTTTCTCAGTGTGGAGCTCTACCTTTATCATTTATTAATTCAGCAATTTTGAGACAAATCTTTTCAGGTGCCAGGGAAATCTGCTGAACAGTGCTTCAACAGAGTTCATGCTGACCTTTCAACGCCCACTCCAATTGCACCTCGTCCCAGAACAAGTAAAACAAAGTTTTCTCCTCTAGGACATTTCACATTGTCTGATACAAAATTTTCAAATATCTTGGAACCTAGTGTCAGAAGGCAAAGGACCTCCAAACAGAAGAGTCTAGCAGCACATAAGACAGTGAGACATTTGTTGAAGAAGCATTGCCTCATTGACCAAGCTCAAGAGGCTGATCACTTCTCAGTATTTGAGACTTCACCAACTGCTTTACAACTGAACATTTCGTTTGAGGATTCTCCTGGGACTCCTGACAACTATCTAAATTCTGGTTCTCTACGCAAGTTCAGTGAGAGTTCTTCAGCACAAAAGAAACCATTGCCAAGGTTGAAAACTATGAAAGCTGAGCCGAGCCCAGCAGTTCTGAAGCCTGTAAAGAACGTTATTTTACATGAGAAGTACATTGATCAGTTGTCCCGTAGAGAAGGCACAACAAGGCTTCGCAAAAAGGCTGCAGGCACCAAAGCTACTGATTCTGTTAAGACTCTCTCTGAGCAGCGAGCTGGTGGTCTGAAGGCTGCAAAGAACGCTCTCATATCAGAAGCAACAGACTTTATAAGCCATTTTAAAAAGTTGCAAGCCAGTTCCCTTGCGCACGTTTTGGAAAACAGTGAAGATGACGATTGTGATACTATTGATTCTTGCCATGATGATGACGAACAATGAGGCTGGTTACACTGTTGATTTCAAGCTGCTCTTAGCATATATGTTTCCCCCTCAATCTTAAAACCAGCAGCTGGATAGCATGTTGTCAACTAACTTTAGTTATTAGTGTAGGACACTGGTACTATGTTAAGGAAGTTACCAGTATATTCTGTCTAGGGGAAAATACCAAATTTTCGCGCCACGTCGGCTGTCATCATCACCCGCCACGATGCTTCCATGGCCGATTGTTTGGTAGAAGCTGTCCATTGAAGAGGAGAGGAGTCCAATTGTTGGGTCATTCCCTCCAAACGCATCCAGTCGAAGGGAATGCGACGCTGGTTGCTGTAGGACGGTAAGGAGAGAGCCGCTACTTCGTCTCCCTTTGTGGTGCCACGCAGGTTAGCTTGTTCCCCTCGATTTGACGCTGGATAATGAAACAAAGATGCTATGTTGGTTATAGACGGAAGATGAATTTTTTTTGGGTTACTGGGCCTAATTTGTTGTTGTGATAATGCATTGTGCTGTGAAGCTTGATTTTCTACATGCAGATCGGCTGCATCTTGTGTAAAAGGGGAGGGTTTCAAGGATTTTGTGTGGTGCAGCCTTTGGGTGCTCTCTGTCCCATTGCTGGCTCTGGAGTCAACTCTGTAATTGTGCAGAGTGCAATCACCAACCTTGACGAGACATCGATTTTCGCAATGTCTGAGATGGTCGGATGAGTCCTCCATTTTCCTAGTTTGATTTTTTTTTTATTTATCAGGTTCCACTTATTCTGTCAATTCATAGCTATGCTATTGTCTTTTTCGTTGTTATTAAAGTGCCCTCTATAGATTCAAGGGTCACACACACGGTTGTGAGGCTTGCATTTTTGTTTTAACTTTGCCTTGGTGTGTTATTTTTTTCCCTTGAGATGCAGTCTAAAAGGAAACGATACGTATGTACAAGCATTACAGCTGGGTAGCACCGTAAAATATCTTCAAGTGATTTTGAACAGATGGTTGTGCAATTGTATATAGGTCAAGCTTCATTGTTGGTGAGAGCTAAATGCGACGAACCTTACAAAAAGAACCCATTGACTTGAAGAAAACTAGTATAGATTTAGCCAGAGCCACAGGCAAGCAGTTATACCTTATAACTTGAACCATACAGTCAGCAAGTCTCCAAGCAAGCATCACTTACGAACATACCATCATTTCCTTGGAATGTGTATTATTGCCTACGAAGGTAAATCAGAGATTAAAATGAGTACAGGAAAAGTTTCTATGAGATATAAACTACAGGATTTAAGCTAAGGGCCAATTTGATAAGTGTTTGGTACATACTACATCAGAAACAACTTTGAGTGCCTACGTAAGTGTTTACTACATATTACCTAATAAACATCAGAGGTAAATCGAATTGAAGTTTGGGTTTCAGCTTTCTGGATTAAATAGAATTGAAGTTTGGCCCCATAGTGGGAACTAATGAAGCCACTGAAATCATAAAAATTAACAGAGAAAAATGATTTGGCATTAAGCGACTTCCATTATGCATAAAGAGAGATTGCACATGTATATAGCAATTCATCAAACAAGTTGAGTGCACTCATTGTTAGAGAGAAAATGTAAGGCACCTTACTAATTCAGTAATACTAGCTAGTGACTTGGGAAAACAAGTCTAGACATGGCGTCAACAAAACAATTATAACTCAAAAGTCTTCAACTATAGCAAATCTGCAAGCAAGCATCAATTTTAATCATATCATCTCCCACAAAATTCTATTATAGCCTCCTAAGGTTAATCAGAAAACAAACAATAGTGAGCAAAGGAAGGGCACATATGAGCTATAAACTAAGAATTTTAGCTAATGACAATTAGAGAAGTGTTTAATATATATTATTACATCAGAAAAAGCAGTAAGTGCTTGCTGAATTTGTAAGAGTTAGCAGGGAAGTCTTAAGTTGTGATCTTCAAAGAGTTACCAACTTATCATTTGCATTGTATTACTTGCATGCATCTAAAATGACAATAAAATTTCAGAAGATTGTATAGTACAATAGTGAGTTTTTTCCACCAAGATTCAGGAAAGCAAAACAAATTGTACCTGAGATAATATAGTGTTGGGTGGATCATTTCATCAAACACGACATGGGTAACACAATATGGTAGGTGAGGATGTCAAAACGAATTGAAAAAAATACAAGTGATTAATTAGCAACAACAGTGAACATAACTAAGAAACTGTATAACTCTGCATTGCCTGTAAAGTTAATCTCATTTGGACAAAAGAAGATCCCACCAAAAGTTTCATATGTGTGCTGTAAGTTGAAATTGAAAGAACTTGAGAAACACAGTTGATATCAACTTCTTAGGCTTGTTAAATAATTGATGTCCTAATAACCAATCAAGGATACTAAATCAAGAAGACCTTGGGTAGTGGCTGCTCTGCAATATGCGAGTTAGGTGCCAATCAATGCATGGAGACACACGAGATCACATATGCAGACTGGACGAGTTTGGAGATGGAAGTGCTAGAAGCCAAGACGAACTCAAGAACAACTGGCGGTTGTCATTGTGGTCGCCAATGAAGAGAGAGAGATGAGTTAGTGCAAGACAGCGGCATCTCCACCATTTAATCCAGAAAGAAAGTAAAAAGAAATAGGGATGATAATGAACATGGCAGCGTCATCTAGGGAGAGGGCATAGGATGCAGCTTGTTAGGAGGAGATCCATGGCAGGCAGCACCTAGAAGCCTCAGCATCGGTTCGAGTTGGTGGTGATCTGGTAGTATCCTCTTCAGATCTAGGGCCAATTGCGCCTGGATCCATAGCACCAACATCAACAGGGTGGGTTCATGGGATTGTGGACAGGACTATAGAAACAAATCCTAAGCGACGGGATCCACAAACTCGCGGAAGGGGGGGGGGGGGGGGGTACAAGTAAAGGTGGGCATTTTTTCATCGAAACCAAAAAATCAAATCGAATTAATTGAGAAAATCGGGTTTTGGTTTATATTTTGATTTTTATTTCGACGCTATTCGGTTATTGGTATTCGGTTCGGTTTTTACATTCCAGAAACTGAACCACCGAATAGACCACACTTTACGCAACAAAATTCCCCAATCCACATCCGGGCGCCTGAGACAGCACTGCCCTAGATTGATTCTCCCCCAAATCCAATCCCCTTCCCCGAGTTGTGCTCCCCTGAGTCCGTGACGCCTCCTCCCACTCCCACCTCCCTCGGCGCCACCTTGATCTCTCCCGTCAACCCCGTTTGTCCCCAAGCACTGCCAGCCACGTCATCCTCGTCCATCCCCAAGCGCTTCCTCGGCGCTGCCTTGACGCCTCGATCTATGCCATTATTGCCTCCTCCCTCTATGTTGTATGAAATTAGTAATTTAGTATAGAGTAAACTAAAATATTGACTTGAAAAAGTAGAAACATGATATAGGTATCTACTTATTAAAATTTGTCCTTAGGGCAATAACCTTAAAATTTAAAATAGATTGGTTAATTATCTTAAAACTTGACACACTCTGATGCACAGTTGAAAGGGTATGGGTATCATTGCATTACACTTAAATGTTGTATTTGAGCTTTGATGTTGAATGCTAAATTGTTGATGCATATTGCTTTGATTATGAAAGAATTATTTGAATCATTATATTTATGTGTATTGGTTAAACTGAAAGGTTTTCGGCTTTATTCTTTTGGCTGTGTTAAGGGCCTTAGTTGTAAATGTGGCCAGTTTGGGAACCTCTCGTAGGTGAGAGTCATCGTCTTTTGCGACATAGTTTAGAGAGTGAGTGGAGAAGGTTGGCTTCTCTTGTCTTCGATGGTTGGAGACAAAGAGAAAAAGATTAGTGATGAATTCTTTCAGATTGCTATTACTACCGTTCTGGCATTTGGTTTGGTTGGTTATTTTGTGGAGAAAAGTAATATATTGTTCTCGTGTTTGTCATTCTTTGAGTTCAAAAGAGCTTAATGAAGTTTTTGATGTAAAACTTAAGTTGTGTGGATTTAAGTGTTAAGACTTTACCAGAAAAGGGATTGGTTGATCGCTTAGTTTTTCTTTTTGTGGAAAAACATACTTGCATCCATCTTCTTTTGTGGAAGTTATAAATCTTGAGATTTGTTTGAAAAACTTTTGCATGCTAGAGTTTGGGGATTTGAGTGTCGAGTTCCTTTGTGAATTATGATTGGGTTTTTCTGGAAAGAAAAAATGTTTATTGGTGTTTGTTCATGCTTAAAAATCGTTGTTTTCCTCAAAGGTTGGGGTTACACCCTATTATTTAAAGGGTAGGTGACCCACGAGGATGTTCAAAACTTTAAGTTTGTGATGTGTAGTTAGAACATTGAGATGATGTAAGCTACTAATTTGGTTAAAGTAAATTTGTTGGTTGTTTAAAGGAAACCTAATTTAATTGTGATGGTAGGTGGCCCTAAAGTGAAAGTTGATTAGAGTTTTATGCAAATTGTTGTGACTCATCGAATTAATTGGAAGTTCGGGATTTGTGTTCCTGTAAGGCTAGTACTGATCCCCAAATAGAAGGTTTAGAATGATCCGTTTGAGGAACTTACTATAGCTAGGTGTTGGTGTAAAGCACTGGAGTGTGATGGTGCAAAGTCATGAAGTTTGTTGGTCTATGTTGCTTATGGGTCAGTTAATATTGTGGATCAACAAAATGACTTAATCGATGTCTAATCAAACAATGAGGATATATGGAATGATTTTATTAATGCTTGGGTTTTGTTGTTGACAAATGGCTGTCTTGAAGCCTTATTTATGAAATATGTCTAGTGGAGATCATATCGAGTTGTTGGAGCTATTTATTGGTTAAATGAACTGGGGATACTAAAATGTGGACCTAGGGGTTGTATGAAAGTTATTTGTTGATCATGCTGAAATTAATGTTGAAAAGATGTATTTTATACTTGGAATAGACAGTTGTATGATTGATGGCTTGTGATGGTTATTAGACCAGAAGAAAATGTTGATACACTGTTTTATGTTGAATTGACTATTAATGGCAAGCGTATTAGAACCTGTTGGGCTTTTACAGAGTACCCTTGTTGAATACGAAACCTTTAATGGCAAGCGTATTGGAATGTAAGAAATGGTGGGCTATAAGGGGAACTTATGTTCAAATAATTATGGATTGGTTTGCAGTTTGACAAGTTGCGGAGTTAGTTTTGATGATTAAAAAAATTGGGGAAGAAAGAATGTTTAATCACGAGGAACTTTGTTGATGGTTTTTGGAATGCTTCATTGCATTGAACCATATCAAACTTTTGTCTTGGCTAAGTTATTTAGCTTATGTTATGAATATGGGATTTACACTCAAGAGTGTATGAATGGATCACGCTTCTTAGCGTACAAAACAAATTATCTTTGGAACTAATATTTGAAGGAAACTTTTAGACATAATGGAATATGTTGGAAGCTCTTGAGCTGAAAATATTTGTAACTCTATTTTGACTAGAGTTGGATTTAATTAAAAATGTGTGTGTGGCATTTGTGAATGATTCAAAAAGGTGAATCTTATGATTGTATCATAAGCGATTTTTGCTGGTTAAGTGGTTTTTGTTGGAAATTATGTTTCCCTTTTCTCTTGAGAGAAAAGAGGGTGGTTGTATGTATTGATGTTTGATTCGAGGATCAGTTTTTTTTCTTTCTGAAATGTTGGCTTTGGTTAAACATGAGATTATTTGCTTTGATAAAAGCGAGCTGATTTATTTTGGTTATTATGAAGGCATCTATCAAAGATTTATGCGTCGTTTCTCTTTTAAATTTAGTTTCTCCTCAAGGTTAATTTTATCGCATTGATTGAAAAATGATAGAAGTGGTTTATATGATTAAAGAGAATTGAGTTTTCCTTTGCGATCTAACATGGGAAAAGAAAATGAGCGATCATTGGGTTTTTTCGAGTTTCTCACCAAGGTGAATTTTAGTGCTTTAGTTTTAAGGTGATGAATGTGGTTCATTCGGTTAAAGAGAATTGTTATTTATTTTGCGTTCGAGCCTGAGATAAGAATACGGATGTTTATGGTATATTGTTTAGTGTAACAATGGATTTTACTCTTGGGCTTCATTATTTGAGTGAAAGAATGTGAGGGCGAGACCCTATTAGGAAAAGAACCGAGTGTGGTTGGGTAATGATGTATGGTCCTAGCCTGGGCTAGGTGTTGACCATTAGTGGTTTAAGGGTGGATTATATTGGAGGCATTTGTTGTCTCGGTCCTTTTCTTCTGGGGAGTATCGTTTGGTTGTAGTGAAAGTGATGGCAAATTGAAGTAAAATGATCTGTTGTGAACATTTATCTTAGGCAATTGTCCCTGGGTGTGAGATAGGCCTGGGAGAGGATAGAGTAAAATTTTATATCTTGGTTTGTGGTTGGAAAAGAAATTATGCCATAATGGGCTTTTTCTTTCGATGGCATTGATCGGTTTTGATCCCTTTGTTAAAAAGTTCAATCACATGGGAGAGATAGGGATATGTGTTATAGGCTCTTGGGGGTTCAAGTTTGGAACCCCGGATGTTTAAACGGATGGTATGGGTGATTGGTTGAGGAAGTTCTTTCAGGATCTAGAACTCAAGATAGTTTTGTTAGGCGTTGAGCAGTAAGCAAGGCGTTGCCTTCAAGTCCTATCCCCGGCATTTAAAGAGAAGTAGAGTGAGTGTTGAGTTGAGAGAACATGAACTGAGTAAAGGTGCTTTTCCAGATTATTCTAAGAGAAGCGATTTGGGATTTGGGAGTCTCACCTGTGTGAGATCGTTAGCTGTTTAGGTCAAGTTTGTAAAGATGTCTAAGTCCCTTGTAGACTTTGATTTGTTTAGTTGGTGCTCTTGGAATTCGGGGTTGACTTCCATTAAGGGGGGGATGTAATATTACAGCTGTAGTACAATATTTTGGCAACTTTGGTTAAAAGGACGAATCTTCAATATAAAGAGTAATATGGCAACAGGATTGGCGGATTGTTTATCTGAGATAAGCTTGTAACAGTAAAATTTGTCAAATTTTGTGTTTGGTTGTGGCCCTGGCAACTTCGCATTCTTTATTACAATTGCATAAATAGCTTAGTGGTTGCTTCTAGCATGACACAAATTGTACATACATTAGCATCATCATAATAGGATATACTATCAAGTTTTGGAGCTCACTCCTCCTCACTTCCTCCCCCTGCCGACACTCCCACTCCTCCTCCATGCCCGAGCTGGAGGTCTTCCTCCCCACCCCAACCGAAGCTTCCCCCAGCAGCCGGCACCTCTCCTTCACAGCAGCCGACACCTCTCCTCCCAGCATAGCCAACGCTCCTCCTCCCATCAACCGGCGCCACTCCCTGCCGAAGCTCCCAGCCGGCGCCCCTCCTCTCCTTGCTCCTCCTTTTGGTGAGTAGAGGTAAGGATTTGGGGCATGCATGTTGGTTTTAAGGGGGAGTTTTGCTGGTTTCGGCTATTCTAGAGTTTATGATTGGGGATTTTAGAGGGAAATGATGGCTCTAGGGTTTGGGGAGAAGTTCTGAATTTTTGTGTTGTGCAAATCCCAACTTTTGAGCTGCGATTTGAAGCCTCTAGGGGCATCTCCTGAAGGGTTGGCAGTAGAGAAAGTTGTAGATCGTTGTCTTATCTTTAATCAGAGACCAAGATGACTCATTTTCATTCAGCCATTTAGGAGTTGTGCTTGTTTTACTACCTGCTACCTTGAATCTATTTGCTTTAGTAGCTGCTACATTAATATGTTGTTTAAGGCTAGATGGAGGTCGAAGTAGAATTTCTAAATACCTAAAAAAAGTTAGGAAATTTTCTGTAGGTGCTAAAAATGTCTTCATTTACTTAATTTGGAGTTGTATAATATTATTTATGCTATGTTATTATTTATGCTATGTTGAATTGAGAGGTCCAAAAGTTGAATCTACTGAAAATGTAGGGTTTGGGCAGATTGCAGAATTGAACCCAATATGTTCCAAGGTTGTAGTGGAATCATCCCCTGAAAATTTTGCAAAATCACGGACTCTATAACCAATGGGGTGTGAGGAGCCGCCCAAATCGTCCTCGGATTATCGAATGTCCTGTCGTTCTTATCGGATTTGAAGGCTAGCAACGGACCGCCGGTGGCGCTCACAGTGCTAGCACCCAAACCCAACTGAGACGACAGCAACCCACTCGATTAACCCGACAACAATCCCGGTATTCCCCCGGTATGCGACCCGAAACACGCCCAGGATCCTCACATACCGGTTAACAATGCCGTTATCAATTCAATTTGCACAAAGGGGGCAACGAACTCGAAACAGCCACGACCAAACGCGCAAGCGGAAACACCACGCACAAAGACAAACCAAGACTAAAAACAACGCCAAGACTCTAAACTAGGTAAGAACGGGGAAAAAGACAAAGACTCCGAAATCTGGAAAATTTCGGCATGACCCTACTGCAAATACGGACATCCACTCAGCAGACAAGGAAAACACAGTTCAATATATATATAGTGAAAGTAAATGCGACAACCACAGCACCACAGCAGTATCAACAGCTAAAGAAAACACAAACGGAACCCGACATACGCTTAAGCGTCCATTACCAAATCCAAAAGCCCAACAACCGCATCTATCTATACAACAAAAGGGATGCATTTAGCAAAAGTAAGACAAATCCCGGAAGTGTTACGCCTCGAACACTCCCGGGCGTAAACGGCGTCCGCAAGCCTCTACTCGGTGCCCCGCCCAGTCACCGAGAGACAGTACGGGCAGAACTCGCACCCAACCTGATCCTCACCTAAAAAACCACAAAGCAGAAGCATGAGTACGGAAGGTACTCGCAAGACTTACCCGTGGGTCCATATAGGACCGACTCCAAAGGATTATGCATTTAGTTGTAGCAAGGAGTAAGCTTAAGGTAAAAGTGCGGAAAAAGCATTAACATTTGTAATGTAAGTGCGACAATCGAACCAATTACAAGTTTAAAGCAGTTATAGACCACACTTACTTCTAGTGTGAAATTGAAAGTAACAACAATTAAAGTAGAGCAATACATAACCAATTTAAAGCTCAAGCCCAACGGCGAACCACAAGTTCAAGTTATTTACTACGCAGAAGAAGTTCGGATCAAGCTTGCTCATATCCGAGAGCGTGGCAATTCGAATCGCTTAATTAACCCTGCAGGGAAGCATTGATCGCACGACACGTACCACGAAGGGCCTCGTGTCAACCCCCTCCCATCCATACCCAATCGCTGAAGCGTCCTCCTGCGGTCCGAAAACCTAGCACCCCCTCGAGCTGCCCCAAGCCCGGCTTGGCGCTCGAGAGCCGGCCTAAGCCTCGCCCTCAACCACGTCCAACCACAGGAAGTTACGGTCCATCGATTCAATATGAAAGAAAGAGTGGCTTACCGTACCATAATCGGGCATGCGACCAACCGGGGTGTGCTCAATCTTATTCCACTTACGGATCGGTCCTTAACTGACACAGACGGGGCTACACATTTGAGTCTCCATACCCAAATGAACCAACTCCCCGCCCGGTCCACAATTCATTTCTTTCCAAAACCTTTCCCAATTCCAAGTCCAACATAATGTAGTATGTGTGTAATAATAACAACCACAAGTGACCGAACCCTCCGTCACTTGGCCCAACCCACTTTCTAAACGAACTAAGCATGGACTCAATTATATTACCCATAGCCTAGCTCCAAAGGATGTGTTCAACAATTACCAACGGATGTATGTGCAGCAAATGGGATCTAGACCTATCCCTCAATTAAATTCCTAATGCATCACTTAACCAATCATGTAGCAGTTTATTCACAAAAATACATTTACATAAAGGTTGAATATGCTTAGGTGCTTGCCTGTTGCTTCTGCCGGATCCTCAACGACCACTTGCTCACCTTAATCACCCTCGATCGCGGCCACTTCACCCTCCGCGTGATCGTTCTCTACACGACACATATGTATGAAATGAGATGAATGCTATGCCGATGACATGTAATGAGAATTGAAAAACAATATGCATGCATTCGACAACCAAAAAGGAAACACAATGCGAAAGTCCACCAACAGGTAAACAATAAATTTTGAAATGCCCAACACTATTTTTAACTTCTAATCTTTACAAATGGAAGACGACTAACAACAACGTTCATTCATTGAATCACCGCATAGAACTATCTATTATTGGTTAGCTCAACCCAAAATTCTACTAACAGCATTTCACACCTATTAACAAAGGCTTAGACCATATTTCTGTTTACACATGATCACTAGAGGAAGCAAGATACGATAATATAAACAACAGTCACACGCATTATCCACTATTCTAGGATTTCAAATGCTACCATCCTTTTCGGCATTTAATCATCTCGCTGACATTAATCTTTCGAGCATAGTCAAGTGTACAATAGCATTTCCAAACCTTAACCTCCATCTATCATGCCCAACAATTCCAGAATGACGACTATGAGTCATTCACCCATTTTGATCTTTCACGCATAATCAATCATACATAATCGAGCATCCACAAAACTCTAACCTAGATTAGTATTAATTACCATCATGTACCATATGACCTAGGTAAGGATTCTAGCATCTAATATTGTGGTTTAGCATCAAACCAACGTCCGCTAAACACATTCATTTACTAATCGAACTCAATCGCTAAATAGAACCTTGTTGGGCATTTGATCGAACACCTAGTAGGCGCATTTCAACAACTACTTCATAGCCTTTGCATGAGCACTCCCAAGCAACCAAACCATCATCAACACACCCATACACACACATTTAACATACACAAGCACACACTTGGGGCAAAATCCCCAAATTCCAAACCCTAGCTGCCATGGCTAGAGAGAGAGGGGGAGAGAGAGGGGAGAGGAGGGAGAGGAAGGGGGGGCGCTGCTGCTGCTGTACCGAGAGAAGGGGGGCGCCGGCCGGAGTAGAGGGAGCCGAGGGAGGGGGTGGCGTCGCCGGCTGGGAAGGGTGAGGGAGGGGAGGGAGGCGCCGGGTGAGGGAGTGGGAGGGGGTGTCGGGTGGAGAAAATAGAGAGAGGAGGAGGCTGTCGCCCAGGGGAAAAGAAAAGGGGGTGTCGGGTTGGGGAGGGAGCCGGGTGGGGTGGAGAGAGAGAGGGGGGAGAAGATGTGGGGAAAATATCTCCAATGCGAAAAGACAGCTCTACCCCCAACCCAAACCACAAGGAGACTAGGACACATGAGGTAATTTGAATTAGGGGCTTGACAAATACTCCCCCCTTAGGGGAATCTCGCCCCGAGATTCAAAATGAGCACATAGTTGGAACGGAGCTTATACATGCGAGAATTGCGAATGGACGGGTTTAAAACACTTACATAGTTTGGAAGAATTCCAGGTATTCACTTTGCAAACAGTCTTCCCGTTCCCAGGTGGCCTCATCTTCGGTGTGGTTGCTCCACTGAACCTTATAGAACTTGAGAGTCTTCCTTCGAGTCTTGCGTTTGGCCTCATCCAAAACTCGAATAGGATGCTCTTGGTAAGATAAATCAGGTTCAGGCTGAACTTCGAGGTCGTCCACCTCCAGAGATTCAAAGGGAGTACGGAGGCACTTCTTCAACTGTGATATATGGAAAACGTCGTGGACCATCGTTAGAGAGGGAGGAAGCTCCAACTGATATGCCACTTGACCACGTCTCCCAAGGATCCGGAACGGTCCTACGTAGCGAGGTGCCAATTTCCCCTTAACTCCAAAACGACGGGTGCCACGGAGAGGAGAAACCTTCAGATAGACGAAGTCACCAATGTCGAAGGAGAGGGGTCTCCTACGGCGATTAGCGTAACTCTTCTGTCGCGACCGCGCTATCCTCAGATTTTCCTGGATAGTCCTGACCTTTTCTTCCGCCTCCACAACTAACTCAGGCCCAATCAAGAAGCGTTCTCCACTTTCTGACCAGTTCAGCGGCGCTCGACAACTGCGACCATAAAGTGCCTCAAACGGGGACATCTGGATACTGGTCTGGTAGCTGTTGTTGTACGCGAACTCGGCGTACGGGAGACACTCTTCCCACTTCTTCCCGTAGGACAAAATACAAGCCATCAACATGTCCTCGAGGATCTGGTTGACCCTCTCGGTCTGATCGTCGATCCCGAGGGTGGTATGTCGAATCAGGAGCAACTTCGTGCCCAAAGCTTCATGTAGGCTTCTCCAGAACCGAGAGACAAACTGAGAGCCTCGGTCTGACACTATCCGTTTCGGTACTCCATGGAGACACACGATCCGGGAGATATATAGCTCTGCATATCTCTTGGTCGAATAAGTGGTCCGGACAGCCAGAAAGTGCGTGGACTTCGTCAGTCGGTCGACGATCACCCAAATTGAGTCATGGCCTGAGGAAGTGTGCAGGCCAGTAATGAAATCCATGGTAACATCCTCCCACTTCCAAACTGGAATAGGAAGAGGCTGAAGAGTACCAGCTGGCTTGAGGTGTTCGGCCTTCACTCGCTTGCAGACGTCGCACTCTGACACATAGCGAGCGACTTCGCGCTTCATGCGAGCCCACCAAAGCGCTGCCTCGGTCTTGATACATCTTGTTCTTTGCCGGGTGAATGGTAAGCAAGGAGTTATGCGCCTCATCGAGAATCCTTCGCTTCAACTCCTGGTCATCAGGGACAACTACGCGGTCGCCGAACCACAAGGTTCCCTGATCATCCAGGCGAAACTCAGCAGCTTGCCCCGAATTCAATTTATCCCGGATTTGGGCAACTTCTTCATCCTTCGTCTATGCCTCTCGAATCTGATCGAGCAATGTAGATCTCAACTCGATATTAGCTATGAATCCCTGCTCACCCATCTCCAATCCGAGTCTCTGGAATTCGGCACAGAGGGAGACACTCGGGGACTGGAGAGTAAAGCAGTTGCATTGAGCTTTGCGACTCAACGCGTCAGCTACCACATTCGCCTTCCCCGGGTGGTAATGCACCTCTAGACTGTAGTCTTTGATCAGCTCGAGCCATCTCCGCTGTCTCATGTTCAGATCCGCCTGGGTGAAGATGTACTTGAGACTTTTATGATCAGTATAAATATTGCACTTGTTTCCCAGGAAATAGTGGCGCCAGATCTTCAAGGCATGCACCACTGCTGCAAGCTCCAAATCGTGGGTGGGGTAGTGCTCCTCATGATGCTTCAACTGCCGAGATGCGTAGGCAACGACTCGGCCTTCTTGCATAAGCACACAGCCAAGCCCAATGCCTGGCGACGCAATACACATCAAAAGGCCTTGTGGATATCCGGTGAGTGAGGCAGAGCCGTAGTCGACATTGCTTGATGTCGAAAAGGCGCCCTCGCGATCCGGCCGACCATCCGAACTCAACTTCCTTCTTGAGCGGCTCGCCATCGGCCGCCAATCTTTGAGAAGTCCTGGATGAAACGGCGATAATACCCAAATACCCAAGAAAACTGCGGATGTCCGTGACAGTCTTGGGCTGCTCCCACTTGAGCACATCCCGAACCTTACTTGGGTCAACTGCCACGCCCCGCTCAGAAAGGACGTGCCCTAAAAATGACACTTCCTTCAGCCAGAACTTGCATTTACTGAATTTCGCATACAGGCGGTGCTCCCTGAGTCGCCCGAGGACAATGCGAAGATGTCTGGCATGCTCTTCTTCATTGGCTGAATATATCAGGATGTCATCAATGAAGATGATGACAAAAGAATCCAGTTCTTCCATGAAGATAGAGTTCATCAGATACATAAAATATGCCGGGGCGTTCGTCAGACCGAATGACATCACGGTGTACTCATAGAGTCCGTATCTGGTGGAAAAAGCAGTCTTCAGGATGTCTTCTGTTCGGATCTTAATCTGATGATATCCGAGCCGCAGATCGATTTTTGAGAACACCCGTGCGCCAGTCAGCTGATCAAACAGAATATCAATCCGGGGCAACGGATACTTATTCTTGACGGTGACTGCATTCAGAGGACGGTAGTCAACGCAAAGGCACAAGGAACCGTCCTTTTTAGCCACAAACAAAGCCGAGCAGCCCCAAGGCGAGGAGCTCGGTCGGATGAATCCCTTGTCCATTAATCCTTTCAGCTGGGTCTTCAGCTCAGCCAATTCATTTGGCGGCATCCGGTACGGCCGCTTGGATATCGGAGTAGTCCCTGGCTGAAGCTCAACGACGAACTCGATGTCCCGATCAGGTGGCATTCCCGGTAATTCCGCTGGGAACAAATCAGGAAACTCAGACACCACGGGAATCGAGTCCAGCTCTTCAACTTCTGTCCCATTCAGTGAACATAAGGTGGCCTTGTTCTCATTAAGAAGTAGAGTGAGTCGGCCGCCCTTCGGATTCCGGAGTGACAGGTGCGACTACAAAGAATCCAAAGCGACATTGTCGTGTCACCCAACTCATCCCTAGGATGACATCTATCCCAGAAGGTCTAGAAGCGACAAGGCGGCGGTGAACGGAATCCCCTGAATCTGAACTACTGCCTTCTGAACCATCTGCCTAACCGTGATCTTCGACCCCGGTGCCTCAATCAGAAAAGAAGCGACACTGCTACTGACCCTCATCTGATGCTGCTCCGCAAACCCCGTGCGAACAAAAGAATGGGAGGCCCCCGAATCAAATAACACCCTAGCCTCATGCCCATCAACAAGGAACGTACCAGCTAGCACGACGGAGCCCTCAGGAACCGCCTCGGCGTCGACGAAGGTGACGCTGCCTCGGCTTGACGTAGGCAGCGGTGGTGCCGTCGCACTGAAGTCGTGGAGCGCCGCAAACCTGCTGCCCGGCGTGGGAATGGGCGATCCGGATGAAGTGGCCCAGCGTCCGCAATTGTAACACGGAGGACCGGGACTCAGCCGCTGGCTGCCGGTGGCGGTAGTGGTGGTCGTGGCGGGTAGCGGCAACCGACGGCTGAGCTGTCGCGACCGATCGAGGCAGCTGGAAGCGGACGGCCTCGGTGGTCTGAGACCGCCGAGCCGCGAGCTGCCGCCCGAGTCTGGCGTCGCCGCTTCCTCTTCTTCTCCTCTGATGAGCCCACATCTTGTGCTCAACGATGATCGCCTGACTCACCAGGTCATTGAAGTCGGCGAAGTCGCAGACGGACGGCTTATCTGCATCTTCGCCACCACTCACAACCGACTCGCTTCTTCAGTCGGTGTCGACCTCCTCCGGGCGTCGCGCCAGGTAGTTGAACTCTTGCGAGTAGTCAACCACCGACTTGCCGAACTGTCGGAGAGCGAAATCGCCGCTTCTTCATGTCCATGAGGCCCTTCGGGATGTGGTACGCCCGAAACGCCTCACGGAACTCAGCCCAAGTAAATTGGTGCCCGGCACTCTACATCACCCGCAAATTGGCCCACCAAGCACCGGCCAGGTCTGGAGGCTGCTGCGACTGCGAAGTGGGCCTTGAGCTCCCACAGTCGATAAGAGCAAACTTCTGCTCTATCGTGCGCAGCCAATCGTCGGCCTCCAACGGATCGGTGGCCCGTGAGAAGACCGGTGGCTGCGTGTGCAGGAAGTCGAGATAGCTGGTGGGCCGACCTCACCCATCACCGCGGCCACCATGTTGGACCCGATCCTGGACCAGCATCTCCAGGATCCGATTTGTCGCCTCCTGGTGCTGCTCGGTCCGCTGCAGAATGTCCAACACGTTGGGAGGAGGCGGCGGATCAGCACCCTCTGGCCGCTGTCGCTCGGCACCTCCATCACCCCTAGAGGTGGAAGCCCCGCGGGTCCGCATTCTATTACCAACAAGACAGACGACACAGGTTAAACCCCACACAAAGCATAAAGTGTGATGCACAATGACATGGTAAACATATGCATGCATGACATGACATGAACCTCATATGCATAGTATGAAATGCACGGTTCCAACGGGATCGTTTCTCCCACACTCACCATTAAACCTACACAACCTTAATTATAGACATAGGGCGGGTAATATAGCGTTAAGCGCTGCTAGAAGATTAAGTAAACCACCATCAACCACCTAAGTGGTCGTCAAGTTTACGGTTCATCTTTATGCACCTTGCTCTGATACCAGCTCTGTGAGGAGCCGCCCAAATCGTCCTCGGATTATCGAATGTCCTGTCGTTCTTATCGGATTTGAAGGCTAGCAACGGACCGCCGATGGCGCTCACAGTGCTAGCACCCAAACCCAACTGAGACGATAGCAACCCACTCGATTAACCCGACAACAATCCCGGTATTCCCCCGGTATGCGACCCGAAACACGCCAGGATCCTCACATACCGGTTAACAATGCCGTTATCAATTCAATTTGCACAAAGGGGGCAACGAACTCGAAACAGCCACGACCAAACGCGCAAGCGGAAACACCACGCACAAAGACAAACCAAGACTAAAAACAACGCCAAGACTCTAAACTAGGTAAGAACGGGGAAAAAGACCAAGACTCCGAAATCTGGAAAATTTCGGCATGACCCTACTGCAAATACGGACATCCACTCAGCAGACAAGGAAAACACAGTTCAATATATATATAGTGAAAGTAAATGCGACAACCACAGCACCACAGCAGTATCAACAGCTAAAGAAAACACAAACGGAACCCGACATACGCTTAAGCGTCCATTACCAAATCCAAAAGCCCAACAACCGCATCTATCTATACAACAAAAGGGATGCATTTAGCAAAAGTAAGACAAATCCGGAAGTGTTACGCCCTGAACACTCCGGCAGAACGGGCGTCGGCAAGCCTCTACTCGGTGCCCCGCCCAGTCACCGAGAGACAGTACGGGCAGAACTCGCACCCAACCTGATCCTCACCTGAAAAACCACAAAGCAGAAGCATGAGTACGAAAGGTACTCGCAAGACTTACCCGTGGGTCCATATAGGACCGACTCCAAAGGATTATGCATTTAGTTGTAGCAAGGAGTAAGTTTAAGGTAAAAGTGCAGAAAAAGCATTAACATTTGTAATGTAAGTGCGACAATCGAACCAATTACAAGTTTAAAGCAGTTATAGACCGCACTTACTTCTAGTGTGAAATTGAAAGTAACAACAATTAAAGTAGAGCAATACATAACCAATTTAAAGCTCAAGCCCAACGGCGAACCACAAGTTCAAGTTATTTACTACGCAGAAGAAGTTCGGATCCAGCTTGCTCATATCCGAGAGAGCGGCAATTCGAATCGCTTAATTAACCCTGCAGGGAAGCATTGATCGCACGACACGTACCACGAAGGGCCTCGTGTCAACCCCCTCCCATCCATACCCAATCGCTGAAGCGTCCTCCTGCGGTCCGAAAACCTAGCACCCCCTCGAGCTGCCCCAAGCCCGGCTTGGCGCTCGAGAGCCGGCCTAAGCCTCGCCCTCAACCACGTCCAACCACAGGAAGTTACGGTCCATCGATTCAATATGAAAGAAAGAGTGGCTTACCGTACCATAATCGGGCATGCGACCAACCGGGGTGTGCTCAATCTTATTCCACTTACGGATCGGTCCTTAACTGACACAGACGGGGCTACACATTTGAGTCTCCATACCCAAATGAACCAACTCCCCGCCCGGTCCACAATTCATTTCTTTCCAAAACCTTTCCCAATTCCAAGTCCAACATAATGTAGTATGTGTGTAATAATAACAACCACAAGTGACAGAACCCTCCGTCACTTGGCCCAACCCACTTTCTAAGCGAACTAAGCATGGACTCAATTATATTACCCATAGCCTAGCTCCAAAGGATGTGTTCAACAATTACCAACGGATGTATGTGCAGCAAATGGGATCTAGACCTATCCCTCAATTAAATTCCTAATGCATCACTTAACCAATCATGTAGCAGTTTATTCACAAAAATACATTTACATAAAGGTTGAATATGCTTAGGTGCTTGCCTGTTGCTTCTGCCGGATCCTCAACGACCACTTGCTCACCTTGATCACCCTCGATCGCGGCCACTTCACCCTCCACGTGATCATTCTCTACACGACACATATGTATGAAATGAGATGAATGCTATGCCGATGACATGTAATGAGAATTGAAAAACAATATGCAAGCATTCGACAACCAAAAAGGAAACACAATGCGAAAGTCCACCAACAGGTAAACAATAAATTTTGAAATGCCCAACACTATTTTTAACTTCTAATCTTTACAAATGGAAGACGACTAACAACAACGTTCATTCATTGAATCACCGCATAGAACTATCTATTATTGGTTAGCTCAACCCAAAATTCTACTAACAGCATTTCACACCTATTAACAAAGGCTTAGACCATATTTCTGTTTACACATGATCACTAGAGGAAGCAAGATACGATAATATAAACAACAGTCACACGCATTATCCACTATTCTAGGATTTCAAATGCTACCATCCTTTTCGGCATTTAATCATCTCGCTGACATTAATCTTTCGAGCATAGTCAAGTGTACAACAGCATTTCCAAACCGTAACCTCCATCTATCATGCCCAACAATTCGAATAGCGACTATGAGTCATTCACCCATTTTGATCTTTCACGCATAATCAATCATACATAATCGAGCATCCACAAAACTCTAACCTAGATTAGTATTAATTACCATCATGTACCATATGACCTAGGTAAGGATTCTAGCATCTAATATTGTGGTTTAGCATCAAACCAACGTCCGCTAAACACATTCATTTACTAATCGAACTCAATCGCTAAATAGAACCTTGTTGGCATTTGATCGAACACCTAGTAGGCGCATTTCAACAACTACTTCATAGCCTTTGCATGAGCACTCCCAAGCAACCAAACCATCATCAACACACCCATACACACACATTTAACATACACAAGCACACACTTGGGGCAAAATCCCCAAATTCCAAACCCTAGCTGCCATGGCTAGAGAGAGAGAGGGGAGAGAGAGGGGAGAGGAGGGAGAGAAAAAGGGGGGGCGCTGCTGCTGCTGTACCGAGAGAAGGGGGGCGCCGGCCGGAGTAGAGGGAGCCGAGGGAGGGGGGGTGGCGTCGCCGGCTGGGAAGGGTGAGGGAGGGGAGGGAGGCGCCGGGTGAGGGAGTGGGAGGGGATGTCGGGTGGAGAAAACAGAGAGAGGAGGAGGCTGTCGCCCAGGGGAAAAGAAAAGGGGGTGTCGGGTTGGGGAGGGAGCCGGGTGGGGTGGAGAGAGAGAGAGGGGAGAAGATGTTTGGAAAATATCTCCAATGCGAAAAGACAGCTCTACCCCCAACCCAAACCACAAGGAGACTAGGACACATGAGGTAATTTGAATTAGGGGCTTGACATGGGGTATGAGATCCGATCGATATAATTAGGGTATGGCTTTTATTAGCTGATAACTCTTCTCTTTGGCAATATGCCAAATTGATCCTGGAACACTGCGGTAATCTGATCAGACCAATCGGCCTACTTAGCCAATGGTATTTTTTTGGTGTATGCTAATTATGATCGTAATTGGCATGTTGCCCCTGAGTGCAAACTCGAGTTGGTGTGATGCCTGGGCTAGTTGTGGTTGATAAGGGCTTTCATAACTGACGTTTGGCCTCCTAAACGTCGACTTTGGCAGCGGAACGAATGGTTCTAAGTACATCATAACCTTGTATGGGGCTAGAATGGAACCGATGACGGTAAGTTGGCCTCGGAATCCAACTTAGAGCCATCGATGTATTCTTGGCAATGAAGAATCCCACTTGTGCCAGGATCAAGTAGCAAGATCACAGTTGGTTGTGTTGGCATCATAGTGGGAATATGAGCTTATGGCTTAGGATCGGCTACCAGTTTTGTGGTCTGAGTGCTTTGCGCTATGGAATAGATGGATATGTCGGCAGTGTTTGCACCGGGTCGAGCAAAGTTCCAGGTGATACCATCTCTTGTGCTATTGTTTGCTATCATCGGCTTAAGTGTAGTTACTAGAGTTAATGATTGGTTGACCAGAGCATGGTGTATGGATTGGTTAATCATATCAGACTATTCATGTAACACTCCGGCATCTAGCATGCCTGAATGCTACCAAACATAGGCTAAACAACATCTAAATACCATAAATTAAGATAAATTACAGCAAAGGAGTAAATGCTAAAACCGAAAATTTCGGCAGCATCTCCTTTGTTTTTCCATGAATTGAAGCAACAACAATATGATCACAGGACATAGTATAAGGAATGACATCTAAATCATCAATAAGAAGGGTTCTAGCAGCAGTATAAGCCTAGAGTAAAGATTCCAACCATCTCATGAGCCAAACGAAGTAAATGAGGAAACCAAGCACACAAATTAACCATTGCACCAAGTTGCATGGCACTACTCTTATTATCATGACCAAGATAAATAAATTGTCTATAAGTGTGGAGCTACGTGTAGATGTGTAGCTAATGCCCTTCCCCGTATGCCGGTTTCATGGTACCTAAAACAACAAGAAAGCACAAGCGTGAGTTCAACACTCAGCAAGTATATTGCAATGGTACAAAAGAACAATTACATGGCTACAACAACTCACATCATGACTATCATATTATTCACGATCACATATCGTTATCATCATCATCATGTGTGCAATGCGATGCGATGCACATGTCTCCTTGGAAACTCATACCGGTATGGTTGAGTACACACCCGTCGGTGTGCACCCTCTCCCCCCTTCCATCCCGAAGATGGAGGGTGCCTACTCCTCGCTTCCATACACCGCGATGGATGGAATCACGATGTAGGAGTTACTCATTGGCTCTCCGTAATAGTCATAACTTTCTCACTGACCTTCCCCGGACTAGTTATGACTTTCTCACCGCCCGGGCCATGTATCATGCCATGTATGCAAACATGCCAACATCATAAATAACTTGTACATTAACACATGGCATCATAACATAATAAGCATATTCATCATATCAATGGCAATCATTAAAGCATGGCATGTGAACATATCATATATTCAATTTCAATCTCCACCAATCTAGCAAACTACAACCCGCTACCCATTCCAATACACTTGCCTCAACCACGGCCGACGGATTGGCGAGAAGTAGAAGGCACTCCCGGGGTCACACCACCTGCACATAGGTACCACACACTCACAATCATGTCCACAAAACAGTACGCAAACACTCTTCTACCCCGACATCGCAAACTACTCGCAAAACCCGAAAACAGAGGTTCTGTCCCACCGGGACAGCAGATTTGCAACGAGCATAACTCGGGATCTAAGATTCCGAATCGATTAAAAGAGTACATCCTCGCGTAGCTTAGGAAATTTCCTAACTTTTTCTAAGTATATGGAAAAACTGATTCAGACTCTAAAGTGGTTTAATCTACAGAATACCGTGATCTGTTCCAATCACATCACAGTTTTTAACACGTTCGGTAAAACGAGCATAACTTTCAAACGGCTGGGCGGAATTGGACGTTATTTATACCCACTGAAAGGTATTGAAGTTACCTACAACTTCCTCAACAGGAGGCCGACCAAATTCCAATTCTAAATTGGCGAAAACCCAAACCCTAGGTCGACTGCTCATGCTGCCCGAAACAGAGAACGTGGCAATTCTAGATTCCATCTAATCTACCCAATTACAGCACCACCAATTGATCTAAAAACATGATATTAACCCTTAGAACAGATCCTAGACCAACCCCAAGGATCCCTGTGGCCATACCTTCGTTCGACGAATGAAAACCCAACGGATCTCCTCCCGGTTCGCGCGATCTCCTTCCTCGCTCCAAATCCACCGGATCTCCTCGTCGCGGAGTGCTCCAATGGATGGATCTGCGGGGTGGTGAGGTGGAGAACCCCCCTAGGGGCAGCAAGGGGTGGTGGGGAGGGATGGGTAATGGTGGTGGCGCAAGGGGAGGGGAGAGGCGCATAGGGGTGGCGGCTAGGAGGTGGAAGGGAGGGGAAAGGGTGGGGGCGCATGGGGCTAGTTTGCTGCCCCCCATCCTCTCTCAAGTGGGCCAAAGTTCTCCACCTAGGGCCCAAATAGATCCCCCAAGGCCCAAACACCCCCGGAAGGGCCCAAACACCCAGAAACAGCCCGAAAACGCGATATAAGATCGTACCGTAAAGTTTTAATCTCCGATTTCACATTTTATAATGTTATGACAATCTGTAGTGTCACAATTCAGCCTTTGTAGGTATATATCAACTTACTGGCCTAATGTCAAATGGCGTCGAATCGTCTTTGTCTCTGAAGAAGTTAACCATCGGTAGTGTGAACTTTTCTATGACACCACGTAGAGTTTTTTGATAGCAATTCAACATCATCTCCTCAAGCGTGGCTTTCCGATCTATAATGTCTTTTCGTTGTTTGTCGGGACCCGAATCTGCAAATCCGGACCCTATGTGTTTTCAACACTAGTCTAGGATCACGCTAGTCCACACAGTCTCAACATCGGTAAATACCACAATCATACTCTACGAAATAGTAAAGTACTTTATTGAAAGGGAAATATAACTGGTCGCTCGACCTTATGGTCAAGTTACAAAAGTACGCCTCGCAGGGCTAAGGTCTTACTCAAATAAATGTGCAGCAGAAAATAAAGAAACGTGTGGCACCAACCAATATGCCACAGGCAACTGACTGGGTTCTCCCCTTAGTTCGTCAGCTCCTCCTGGAACTCCTCCTCCAAAGCTAGCGTTGATTCTTCTTCAACTAATGTTTGTGTGGTGGCAAGGGTGAGTACTTAAAGCACTCAGCAAGTCATGCACAAAATGCAGTCTAATACTCTACATGCATGGCTTATTACAAAGGATAGGCTATGGTGGTTCATTTGCAGTAAAGCACATTCACAATATCGATAATAGATTGAAAGCAGTAAAACAGTAATAACAGTAATAACTTTCATAAACAATTTCACAAGTAAAGCATTTATCATCCTAAAGCAAATTCATCATTTGCAATACCAAGTATCCATAAACCAAGTTCATTTTCATAAAGTCTAACCCTTGACTGTAATCACCGAGCAATGTCCAATACCGTAGACTCAGCTATTCGAATAGGTTGTACACTCTGTAGAGGTTATACACTTTACCCACAAGATACAATCAAACACCACCAAGGCGAGTGATCGTGATCTTTTGGAAACTTCCAACTCAACAAGTGAACCTCTCCGGTTGTTGATCACCATTCCTTCCCTTAGCAAAGGCGAAGTCTAGGACAACAAGCCGTTGGATGGGTACCAAGCCGCAGCACAGATACGCTCCCCTGTACAACTACACCTAAGTATAGCTGACACCCCGAGGTACCACATGCAGATTAATAGCATCCTAATCGACTAGTTCTGTCCCATCCCAGACATGTGGTTGTATGATGAACTCAGTTGAAAGGCTTGCAAGGTTAAGTCCTTAGGGTGACGAAGGCAAGACTACCCAGTAATTCACAAGTATCCAAAGCAATAAACCAAATGCGACCTCTCAAGTGCCACACCTGGCCCACCAGAACAATCTTGCCGCTTACCTCGGTCTAAACCATTTGATCACCCCGGTTGGTTACCATGCACCATGTGCCATAAACATCATCAATAACATATGTAGCAACTTCCAAAACCATGTTCCATCTCTCATTAGGTCAAGATTAATTTTCGACATTCAAAATTATATCAATGACACGATTGCATGGCTAAGCAGGCTATTCACGATCTATTTAACCCATGTTGGCGATTAATAATGTCCAACTGATATTCCACATCCTAGGGTGATAATGATTCATGGCATACAATTATTATCGACAAGGTGGCATACTCAATTAGGTCACATAACTATTCCCGGAATTTTTTAAAAGCATTTTAAAATAAACTAGCATGCAATAATTTAAATAAACATAGTTTCAAAAGTGGGATTAATATGGTCAAAGCACAACTTGCCTTCAAAAAGTCCTGGTTCGTGGTCTTGAACTTGCTCCTGGGTCAAAACCTCTCCTTCGAAGCCTTCGGGCAATTCAACATCTACGCGAATCGAATAAATAAACACCAAAAAATAAAAAAAGAGAAAACTCATGTCCAAAAATTAAATAAAATTCACCATTAAATAGAGCTCAATTTTATAAAAATTTAAAAATTAGAATCACCTCAATCGGAGTTAAAATGCAAAATTTATAGCCGTTTGATGTTTGAAAAATCAATTAAAAGAATAAATCAAATTAATTCATTTATTTTTCTATTGAGAAATCTGAATATGACGTCAGCACGCATTTTGAATTCCCACTGAATTATTTTTCTAAAGGAAAATCGAATTATTGCGCAAGCATTACGTTAGCCGGTCCATATACCTGGTCTACGGCTCGGCTCGGGTCCACCGTGGACCCGGTCCATGGGTGCGTGTCTTGCTGACATGTGGGCCCGGCTTGATGACATCATTGCTGACATCAGCATGGCTCGGCCGAGCGGTACTGACACGCGGGCGCCACTGTGATGTCAACATGACGTCACAGATGACGTCATCGCACCAAAAATTCAATTAACTCAATAAATTAAATAAAAGCACAAAGTTGGGGTGTTACATTGTTTTGGCGTTAAATTGTCTAACATCGGGACGATGGCATTGGTAACAATATCGGTTGGAGGAATCGATTTCCCTGAAGAAGACATTGTTGCCCCACCGAGCAT
Source organism: Rhipidocladum racemiflorum (assembly GCA_036346355.1). Lineage (NCBI taxonomy): Eukaryota > Viridiplantae > Streptophyta > Magnoliopsida > Poales > Poaceae > Rhipidocladum > Rhipidocladum racemiflorum. Next base: position 58,568,154 of record CM070574.1, read on the forward strand.
GCATGTCGGGATCCGAATATGCAAATCCAAACCCTTTGTGTATTCAGCATTAGTCCAGGATTACGCTAGTGCAAATAGTCTCAATATAGATGAAATATCACAATTATACACAACATAAATAATATAAAGTACTTCATCTATTAATATAACATATTTGAATGAACTTATCGTCAACTTACAATAATATGCCGCGCAAGGCATAGACTAAGAAATAAAGAAATCTGCAACGAAAAAGAAGGCTCGTAGTAACCTATCAATTTGCCATAGACAATTGACAAGGCTCGCACCCTAATTATCCATATCCTCCTAGAACTCCTCCTCGTGAGCTGGTGTATACTCCTCAATTATTGAGTTTGGTGTTACAATGGGGTGAGTACATAAATCACTCCACAAATTGTGCATAGAATGCAAGTCTATTAACTACATGCAAAGCTTATTCCAAGTGAAGGGTTAATATGGTTATTTTGCATAAAGCAACATTTACAAAGGATTACCATGTATAGATTCAAATGATTGTAAAACAATTATTAGTACTAACTAACTTTCTCATTTATTTTCCAAGATTCCCTGGCACACAGTCTAAACCAAATTCATCATTTTCAATGACACACAGGCCCAGTTTGTTTCAGCTTCTGGATTATGAATTCTGGATTATGGGAGAAGGTGCTTCTGATTATTGGAGAATAGGGCCGAGCCGGCTACAACTTATAGGTTTCGGACCGAGCTGGCAAGAATCAGTAAGAATCAATGAGAATCAGGTTTCAACCAGATTTTGATTCTATATAGAAATAAGCTTCTGATTCTCAGAGAAGCTGTCCTTAGGTTGAAACGAACGAGGCTACAGCCTCCCTTCTCAGGTTTTATTTTTTTCAAGACCTAACCCTTGACTGTAATATTCGAGTATTGTCCAATACCTTGGACACGGCTATTCAAATATGTTTGGCACACTTTGGAGAGGTTATACACTTTACCCACAATATATAATCAACTCACCACGTCTGCCGTGACTCGCCATACAAGAGTATGCGAATGAGTGATCATAACAAAACCTTTGAAAACTTCTATCCTAACACATGAAGCCCTCGGTAATGCCATACACTATCCCTTCCCTCATATAGAGCCGAAGTATAGGACTAACATACCATTGGATCGATGTGAGACCACAGTACATTACATCCTCCCTCATAATCACACCCCTGTGTGACTATCAAGCTAAGGTGTCACATGTGAAGACATAGGAAACCTACTTAGTTAGGTCTGTCCCATTTCGGACATGTGGTAGTATGTTTGGCCCAGTTGAAAGCCTTGCAATGTTAAGTCCTTAATTGACCGTGGCAAGACTACCAAATGCTCAAATGGCACATAGCCCTCACAATCACTCATCAACCCATTGCCACTAAGGCCCACCATGGCACAAAGCCTCTTGCCACTTGCCTCCATCTAAATTATTTCCCACCCTAGTTGATTATTGTGCAACATATGCCTTCAACAAGTCAACATCTATATAGAACAACACATGCCTCTGCATATCAACATCATCGTGTGGCAACACATGGCACACCATTTCAGAAACACATTTAATATTCTATTAATCACATTAAATTTACATTTCAAAAAGGACCTTAATGACTCGTTGCATATCTAAGCACACCAACACGTTCTAGCGACCCATGTTGGCAATTAATAGCATCAAACTAACAATAAATCTTCTTAGGATGACAAATGAACATGGCATACAAATAACAAGGTATAAATACTGCAAATAGGTTGATTATCTAATCCCAAATTAATTGAAACCATTTTAATTTGAATTAATATGCAATAGTTTAAAGCAATGTAATTTTTAAAACTTAAGATCAATATGGTCAAAGCACAACTTGCCTTGAAAAAGCTCTTGCTCCTACACTACTTCAATGTCTATGCGTAATGAACAAATAAACAATAAATACCACAAATAAAAAACAAATAAGACTTCAAAAATTAAATAAAATTGATCATTAAATAGAGCTTAATTTTACAAATTTTTAGGTTCTAAAATGACCTTAATCGAAGTTCGTATGAGCAAGGATGAGATCTCTAAAGTTTAAAATAAAATAAAAAAATAAAACCTAATTTATTGAATTATTTTTGTACTAGAAAATAGCATTATGATGTCATGCTGACATCTATCTATTTTAGTTTTGGTCAAAATATTTTTTTAAAGAAAATTCTATTTATGACATCATACTGATGTTAGCAAACATGTGGACCAATCAAAGAATGACATGTGTCACACTAAATCTAATTTCACTCAAATTAAATTTCTACTGAAAAAGCTAATTATGATGTCATAAATCTAATTAAATAAAATAAAATAAATCTAGAAAATAATTATTCCACTAACTTGTGGGCCCACGGTCCATAGACCAGGTCCACGAAATAGTACACGTCTACCGTAGACTCGGCTCATGGGAAGTTTGATTAGCGGTCAACCTGATGTAAGCAATTATGTCACGTGCACAGAATACGAAGTGACAGTACACACGGTAAGCTCTCGGTCGTTGGATCTAGATCTGACGGTGACAACGCATCAAAGGTTGTGGCTACATGGCTAGTCCGTGCTTGGCACGTGCTAAGATTCAAACAACACATATAAGATCTAACGGTTGCGATCCTCGGTGAGACAACTATAGCGAGCGGCGATGGGTTCTTACCGGTGCCGGAGAGGACGATGACAAACGTGACGTAGCAGTGCTCCTCCTCCGATGAGATTGAACACACTCAATGTGGCTAGACGAGAGCTCCCCAGATCTGCATTCACATGCAGTCGAGACGGCTTGACGATGGTGTGAGCAGGCAAAATCCAACGTAGTGATGCTGAACTCCAATGAGAAATTGCGCATGATCGAGAACGGCTCTAGTGTCAACAAGCGGGGCAAACGAGGAGGTGTGTTCTAGGGCACTTAATGGGCTCGCTGATTGCCTTAAGTAGGCCTCGGAAGATACGGTGGTTACGAAGATCTTGGACATGGCAGAGTCTCGGTAAGATACAGCGGCGTGGTCCGAAACGGACTTGGAGAAGATGATGAATAGGAGCCGTACACATGTCACGATGCAATCGGTGTGGCTCAATCCTAACCGGACATGAAACCAATAGCTGAGATCCACTAGGATTCCTATTTGGCATCAATCATTACCCACCGTCGATCATAATCTAACAGTCACAATCAAAAGGCTAAGTGGCCTAATTTGGACTACGCGATTATAATCTGACGGCACGAAGCTAGGGTTAGGGTTTCGTGTGGTGGAGCGGGCTTAGCGGGTTGGCAGCATGGTTTGAGCTAGGGTTTTGGGTTGGATCCGAATATGGTTTTGGTCCAACACTGTTTAAGTATTTTACAGCCTTTTCCAAATTAAAATAATATGAGAAAATAGATTAAGCCAAAATAAATATTAAAAATATCAGAAAAATTCCATAGAAATTTTGGAGAATATTTTGAGATATTTGGAACTCAAATAAAATATATCTAATAAAACTTTATTTAATTTTTCAAATTCACTAATACTTTTAACAAAAGGCTTAATTCAAATAAATTCAAAACAATTCCAATAAATTTTAGAAAATTCATAAAAGAATAAAATGACACAATAAATTCAAGAAATGCAAAAATTAGGATGTTACAATACTAAAGTGTGTTGACGCCGAAAACTGTGACGAGGGATTGATTGAGTTCAAACACTAGGTTTAATCTAGGTGCATGCTGCCAGCCGGTTTGATCCTGCAATCGGTAAGAAAAATATATGATCTAAACAACCTTCTTAGCTGATTAGGTTTTCTATAATAATTCAATCTAAAGAGCTATTCTATCCGATTAGACTACAAGTAACGATAAATCTAAACAGCATTATTGAGCTAAGTAGATGGTTGATAAAGGTAGTTTTTTTTTTTAAAAAAAAGGTGATGAGCAATAAGATAAAAAAAAGCAAACCTGAGATAACATAAGTCGACAATGATCAAAATCGGCAATGCACAACTTTATTGATCAAGACGAATTACAGGAAGATTACAAGTGTAAAAACTACTCTAGTTAATAAAAAGTAAATAAAAGTATAGCGTGTTGATTAGACTACTCTAGTTTTCTGTCTTGCCCGTTGCCCCTTTTTATAGCGTCCAAGACAATCATATCTGTGAATCATGTGATGAAAAATTGGCTTGATTTTGTGCTAAAAAATTGGTTAGGATTAATCTTGCAAAATTGCTTGCATGAAGGACCAAACATTCAAACATCCAAAAATAGAGACTTTGCATTTGCGCCAGACCAAACATCCAAAAACAGTGAGTTTCGCATGTATGACGGACCAAACTTTTTGGTCTGTCATAAACGTGATTTTGATGCTTTTACGCTTGCTCAAGAAATCGCGTTTTTCCCATGTATGACGGACCAAACTTTTTGGTCTGTCATAAACGTGATTTTGATGCTTTTACGCTTGTACAAGAAATCGCGTTTTTCCCATGTATGACGGACCAAATTTTTTGGTCTGTCATACACATGCTTTTGGCGAACTCGTTTTCCCCATATATGACGGACCAAAGTTTTGGTACATCATACACATGCTGTTGGCGACCTTGTTTTTCCCATGTATGACGGACCAAATTTTTTGGTCTGTCATACACTTGTTTTTGGCAACCTCGTTTTTTCCATGAACGACAGACCAAATTTTTTGGTATGTCGTAAATGTGCTTCTGAAGGTTTTTGCGCAGGACAATGTTCTTAAAAACAATAAGTTTTACATGTCTGTTGGACCAAATTTTTTGGTCCGTCGTGAATGCGTTTTGCTCGATCAGGGTTTTGAGCAAAATTGGAATTGTGTTTGATTTGTTTTTGAGATTATGAAATTTGTGAGAATTTCATGATGCTTGAAGTGGACTTTATGCAATGCTCGTGTGAGTATTTGCATGGATTGAGTAGAGTCAAGTCGTGGACTTGTGCTTGGAATTGTTTGTGGTTTGTTCATGTGCGGTATTGCTTGAAGACGAACGTGGTCGATGACGGGATCGGAACTAGGTTCATGGAGGAGCCGAGGTTCGGGACTAGGTTCAGGAGGAACCGAGGTCTTGGTGGTCAAGGATGTCATGCGGGGCGTTCGGGCTAAGAGAATGGTGCACATGAAGAATGGTTAGTCACGTGAGAATGGCAGGAGGTCATTCGCGTGCAAAGTGTTAGTCACGTGAGTATGGCGGTGGCCATCTGGCGTGCAAAGTGTTAGTCACGTGAGTATGGTAGGGTTGCCATACGGCGTGCAAGAGTTGTACTCGGCCAGGTTGGGCCAAGTAGAGTTGTATTGGATCTGATTCCTTCTAGGGAATAGGAATCGTATTCGAGAACTTCGTTAATGGGTTGGTCCTTTAAATAGGAGGGGTTGTCTCCTGTTGAAGTGTATCAAGCCTTGAGCAAGTTTTAGGGTTTGTACTCTTTTGATGAGAGTACTTTAGACAAAAGAAATAAAGATCAATTCTTCCAAGATTTATGCGTGCTACAGTAACCACGTTGCTACAGTGTTTTTCTGTCTTGGTTCTTGTTTGCATGCTTGCTCTAAATCTAGATTGGTTTTTGATCCTTGAGTGTCATCTTGATTTGATCCATCAAAAACCTTTCTAAGGTATTGATTTAGAGTTCCTCAAAGTCTAGTTGATTAAACTTTTGTCGGTTCTGTTAAAACTTTCAAGTTTACGTTAGATCAATTCTCGTCAAGTTCTGGATCAGCAAGCTTGCGAAGCTCATAACTTTTGATCTGTAAGTCCGATCGAGACTGATTCTTTTTGGGTTCGATTCGTATTGGAATCTAGTTTTTCGTGTCCAAATTTCAGATCAATCTAACAGTTGGATCTCCGGGAATTCTCGTTTTACCGAACCTCTGTCATTCTATTTTTGTCGAAAACGAGGCAATTATTTGGTTCTGTTTTGGGGTGAACTTTTAGTAGATCAAGAATTTGGTTTTAGCTTCCGCACAATCATTCACCCCCCCTCTGATTGCTATATTCATATACTTCGATCCTACAAGTGGTATCAGAGCGAGGTTTCTCTAATCTATCTTAACCGGTGATTAGATCAATGGATCGTTATTCGACAAAACCATGTGTGTTCGATGGTGTTGATTTTCAGTTTTGAAAGGCCAAGATGGAGGCGTTCATCCAAGCACAGGGATTCACAATTTGGGAGAAAGTCTACAAGCCATATGAAGTCCCTGCAAACGACAACGTCAACGACACAAATCGCACACATGTTGAAGCAAACAGCAAGGTGCGCAACTTGATCATCCAAGGTTTGGGACGCAGCGACTTTGACCGTGTGATCCATCTCAAATCCGCATATGAGGTATGGAAATCTCTTTGTGATTACCATGAGGGTTCTAACACTATCAAAGAGGTTCGTCAAGATCTTTACAAAAAAGAATACATGCGATTTGAGATGAAGCCCGGTGAGTCACTAGATGACTTCTTTGCACGTTTCAATAAAATTCTTAGTAATCTTCGTCTTTGTTGGAGTTAGCTTTGATGATGCTGCTAATGCTAGACAATTGCTTGGTGCTTTAAACATGTCTATTTGGGAGATGAAAGTTACATCCATTAGAGAATCTACTATCATGAGTACACTTACATTAGATGTTCTGTATTCTAAATTGAAAACTCATGAGTTGGATGTTCTTGCAAGGAAAGGTAATATTAAATCAATTGCTTTGATCTCTAACCCTAACATGTCAAATGCAAATTTTTCTTCTAGCTTTGCCTTGTCTTCCATGTCTTCTTTAATAGATGAGCAACTTGAAGAGTTTCCTGAAGAAGATCTGGCACTACTCTCTTCTCGCTTTAACAAAGCTTTGCAGAATGTGAGAATGAGAAAGAGAGGTGGTCCTCCAAGATGCTATGAGTGTGGTGACCTCAACCATATTCGCACAAATTGTCCTAAGCTTGCAGGAAAAACATCAAAGGAGGAGAAGGACAACGACAGAAGGAATGAGAAGAAAAGGTTCTCGTCAAATGATAGGAAGAAGAAGAGCTTCATCAACCGCAAGGTGGTTCACCGAGTTCTTTTTGCTCTTGAATAAGTCAATTTGAGCGATGTGGACTCGGAGAGCAGCGAAGATGATGCAACTCCAAGCAAGCATGATTTGATGGGATTGTGTCTCATGGCAAGCAGCAAGGATAGCTTCACCAAGGACGGCAATGACAAATGACTTCAATGAGGTAGATCCTTCTTATGATGAATTAGCCAATGCTGTTGCCCGTCTTGGAAAATTACTTGACAAACGTGATAGAAAAATTAAGAAACATGATATTCTTGTGGAGTCATTGAATGCTGAAATTACTAGACTTAAGACTTTGATTCCTGATGATGATACTTGTAAATCATGTGACTTAATTTACAATGAGCTCACCTTGCTTAGGAAAGAACACGCTCTTCTGTTGCATCTAAATGAGAAAAATGAGAAACATGTTAAACATGCTAGGTGTTCCACTGATGATTTGCATGGTTCAACTTCTTGTTCTAAATGCTCAACTCTTGAATTAAAATTGAAAGATGCAAATGCTAGGGTTTCTCAATTGACTGATAATCTGCTTACTCATGAGGTTCTTTCATGCTCTACTTGTCGTAAACAGAAAGGGAAGGTCAATATTCCTTGCAATAATTGTTTAACTCTTGCTAAGAAAGTTGATTACTTGCAAAATTCTTTGGAACGTTTCACTAATGGCAAGAAAAAGTTGAACATGATTTTGGATCAATCTAAGGTTAGCACAAACAAGAGAGGTTTAGGTTTTGATCCTTATGCCACATATGAAACTAAACCTCGCACTATTGTTCAGGCTCCTTGCAAAATTGAGTTATCTAATGAGCCTAAGAAAATTGCTTTTCAATCTACTAGTTTTTTATCTTCTACTATGATGAATGCAAAATGTGCTTTTACTGTTAAAGCTAAACATCATGTCAAGTACACTTGCACTCATTGTGGTAGAGATGGACACTTAGTAGATTTTTGCTTTAGACTAGCCAAACAGCAAAAGAAGGAAAGAACTAAGGCTAGGTCAAATTTCAGCAAAGCACATTTTTATGCGGCTAGAGTGATGAAAACACCTCTGTTCCTAGAAACATGGGAAAAGGCAAATCTGATTTTGTGCATAAAAATTATCGTGTTGTACCTACTGTTGTGCGTCGTGTGTCTCAAGATCGATTCCCAAAAACTCATTCCTAACCCCGATCTTGAGACCTCGACATGTTTTGCTATGTAGGCTTCTCGCGCAAGGAAGGAGAACATATGGCTAGTGGATTAGGATGCTCACGCCACATGTCCGGTGATAAAAATTGGTTCTCCTCCATCACTCGTGCATCTTGTGCTGAAAGTGTTACTTTTGGAGATGCTTCTTCCTCTTCTGTTGTGGCAAAAGGTACAATAAAGGTAAGTGACAAGTTTATGTTCAAAGATGTGGCTCTTGTTGAAAATTTGAAATATAACTTGCTTTCTGTCTCACAAATGCTTGATGAAGATCTTGAGATAAGCTTTAAGAAAAATGAATGCAAAGTGCTAGATGCTTCAGGTGATCTTGTGTTCAAAATTTCGTTTTGGAAGAGTATTTAAAGCTGATTTTGATGCATCACCTTCTTCTAAGCATAGGTGTCTAATTGCCAATGTTTCTAAAGATTTATTCTTTTGGCATCGTAGACTTGGTCATGTTGGTTTTGATCATATTACTCGTGTAAGTGGTTTAGATCTCATACGTGGCTTGCCTAAGCTTAAGGGTGATAGCAATCTAGTATGTTCTTCTTGTAGACATGGTAAGATTATTGCAGGTTCACATCCACCTCTTACCATGGTGATGACAAACGCTCGGGACAGCTACTACATCTTGACCTTTGTTGGACCATCTCGAGTTCAATCTTTTGGAGGCAAGTGGTATGTGCTTCTGATTGTTGATGATTTTTCTAGATACTCTTGGGTATACTTTATGGCATCTAAGGATGAGGCTTTTAGTCATTTTAGAAGTCTTGTTCTTAGGCTTTCTGTTGATCATCCAAGAGCTCTTAGAGCGATTAGAAGTGATAATGGAACTGAGTTTAAAAATTCTTCTTTTGATCTCTTTTGTGCTGAAAAAGGAATTGATCATCAATTTTCATCACCTAGAGTGCCTCAACAAAACGGTATAGTCGAAAGGGAAAACAGAACGTTGGTTGAGATGGCTAGAACCATGTTAGATGAACATCTCACTCCTAGAAATTTTTGGGCTGAAGCGATTTCAACTGCTTGTTATGTTTCAAACCGTGTGTTTTTTAGATCAAAATTGGGTAAGACTCCATATGAGCTTCGGTTTGGACATAGACCTTCTGTTTCTCACTTTCGAGTTTTTGGATGCAAATGTTTTGTCTTGAAATCTGGAAATCTTGATAAATTTGAAGCTAGATCAACTGATGGCATTTTTCTTGGATATCCTGCTCATACTCGAGGCTATCGTGTGCTTGTTTTGGAGACTAACAAAATTGTGGAAACTTGTGAAGTTACTTTTGATGAGTCTAGTCCAGTACTAGTCTAAGTGATGCAGTGCAGCGCATATGTTCGTGGGGAGAAAATCTTTGAAGATAATGATGATGTTGAAGATGAGGTCTTGACTCTTTCTAATGCACAACAAGCTGTAGCACCTTTGGCACCTACTACTACATCACCTACAGCTAACCATCCTCAAGCTACAACATCATCTGTATATGCTGAAAATGAAGAAGGAGAAGGAGAAGTCTCAAAAGCCAATGCTCCCTTGCACATTCAGAAAATGCATCCATCTGAACAAATGATTGGAGACCTAAATGAGAGAGTCACTCGATCCAGGTTTATTCATTCTGACACTCATACTCATTCTGCTTTAGTTGCTTCTTTTGAACTCAAAGATATATCTCATGCATTATCCGATTTAATCTTGGATCAATGCCATGCATGAAGAATTAGAGAATTTTGAAAGAAATAAAGTTTGGAAACTTATCTCACCACCTCCTGATTTTAATGTTATTGGAACTAGATGGGTTTTCAAAAATAAACAAAGTGAGGATGGTGTTGTTGTTAGAAACAAGGCTAGATTGGTTGCTCAAGGTTACACTCAAATTGAAGGCTTAGATTTTGATGAAACTTTTGCTCCTGTTGCTAGAATTGAAGCCATTAGAATCCTTTTAGCTTTTGCAGCATCCAAAGGTTTCAAATTGTATCAAATGGATGTGAAAAGTGCTTTTCATAATGGCTACATAAATGAGGAGGTTTATGTCAAGCAACCACCTGGTTTTGAAAATCCAAAGTTTCTAAATCATGTGTTCAAACTATCAAAAGCTTTGTATGGTTTGAAACAAGCCCCTAGAGCATGGTATGATAGGCTAAAAACCTTTTTACTTGAAAGGGGGTTTTCAATGGGAAAGGTTGACAAAACTCTCTTTTTACTCAAGCAAGGCAATGATCAACTATTCGTTCAGATTTATGTTGATGATATTATCTTTGGTGGTTCCTCTCATGTTTTAGTGTCTGAGTTTTGAAACAATGAGGAAGGAGTTTGAGATGAGTATGATGGGTGAGTTGACATACTTTTGGGATTTCAAATCAAGCAAACAAAGGATGGTACCTTTGTACATCAAAGCAAATACACAAAAGACTTGTTGCATAGATTTGGGATGGAAAGCGACAAACCAATCATGACACCTATGGAAAGCAATTGCACACTTGATCCGGATGAAGATGGTGAGCCGGTTGATCAAAAGGAATATAGAAGCATGATAGGTTCACTTTTGTACCTCAACGCATCAAGGCCGGATATACAATTTCTTTGTGTGCTTGTGTGCTCGTTTTCAAGCTTCCCCACGTACTTCACATCGACAAGCTGTCAAGCGAATTTTCAGGTATCTTCATGGAACTCAAGATTTTGGCATTTGGCTTTCTGCTTCCTCATGCATTAGTTTAAGAGCCTTTTTTGATGCTGATTTTGGAGGATGTAGAATTGATAGAAAAAGTACATCTGGTACATGTCATTTCTTGGGCAATTCTCTTATTGCATGGTCATCTAGAAAACAATCTTCTGTTGCACAATCAACTGCTGAATCTGAATATGTGGTGCTGCTAGTTGTTGTTCTCAAATTCTTTGGATAGTAGCTACGCTTAAAGATTATGGGGTTAATTTGGATAGTGTTCCTCTTTTGTGTGATAACACTAGTGCAATTTGCATTGCTAAGAACCCCGTGCAACACTCTAGAACAAAACACATTGACATCAGATTTCACTTTCTCAGAGATCATGTTGAAAAAGGCAACATTGTGCTTCATCATGTGGATACTGAACATCAATTGGCAGACATTTTTACAAAACCTTTGTCTTCTTTTCGTTTTGCTTTTATTCGGGGAGAACTTGGGTTTGTTCATCCAATGGGTTTGTTTCGAGGGGGAGTTTCCTTGCCAAGTTCTTTCACTTGATAAGCTCACTTTATCATATTTCTTTATATGTTATGTAATTGAGCTAATATATGATAATCTAATTGTCTTACTTGAACTAAAAATGACATTGCGGAATTCCCTGGACTGATTATCTATAGCTAAATACTCTGTGATATCTTACTCTTCTAGGCTTGTTATTGAATTTTCTTGACAAATTTGGGCTATGGAGCAAGTTTATTTTCAGCTTTACTCTTTCATAAGACCTTTTAATCATTTTTGCATGTTTACAATCAAAGAAAAAGAAAAGAAAAAGGGAATCAATAAAAAAGGGTTGTTAAAAGCAAAAGCTTCAAGTTGTATGCTTCAGGCATGCTTTCCTTAAAAGATAAGATGTATGCTTCAAGCATGCCATTCCCTCAAAGATAAGATGTATGCTTCAAGCATGCCACTCCTAGAAAATAAAAGAAGTATGCTTCAAGCATGCCACATGCAACTTATTGTTTAAAGATTAATTTGGTCTACTAGATTGGAGTTGAAACTACTTGCTCGCCCTAAGTTGTTAGTTGCTTCAATTTTTAAAGCCTTGCTTTTTCTGCTAAGATCTTGCTTAGTACTTGGCTATAGTTGACTAAATTGAGGTTGAGATGCATGTCATTCCCTAACTTGTTAAAATCACATCAAGATCATGTATTTTGCATATTATGTGATATATAAGGTTATATGATCGAATGAGCTCATCTTTTCCTATCTTGGCACTTCCTTGTTTCTCTTTGTGAAATCATTGTCTCAAGAAAATTTTTGAATCTGTTCTCTCTCTTGTACTCTTGATTAATCCATTGTCAAAGGGGGAGAAATTTTGGGAATATTTGAGAAGTTCAAAGAAAAAGGGAAAAAGTTTTTTTTGGAAATTTGAGCATTTTTGGAGAATTTTGGAATTCTTGGACACATTGCACATTCACACACATTTTCATTCTCAGGGGGGGATTTTGTTTTGCCTTTTTGTCAAAGGGGGAGGTTCTGTGTTTTGGTGTTAATCCTTTGGATCTCAAAATTTTTTAAAAAGAGAATGCTAATGTTCAAATCTAAAGTGGTGTTGCCAATGTTTTCATCAAGGGGGAGATTGTGAATCATGTGATGAAAAATTGGCTTGATTTTGTGCTAAAAAATTGGTTAGGATTAATCTTGCAAAATTGCTTGCATGAAGGACAAACATTCAAACATCTAAAAACAGAGACTTTGCATTTGCGCCAGACCAAACATCCAAAAACAGTGAGTTTCGCATGTATGACGGACCAAACTTTTTGGTCTGTCATAAACGTGATTTTGATGCTTTTACGCTTGCTCAAGAAATCGCGTTTTTCCCATGTATGACGGACCAAACTTTTTGATGCATCATAAACGTGATTTTGATGCTTTTACGCTTGTACAAGAAATCGCGTTTTTCCCATGTATGACGGACCAAATTTTTTGGTCTGTCATACACATGCTTTTGGCGAACTCGTTTTTCCCATATATGACGGACCAAAGTTTTTGGTCTGTCATACACATGCTATTGGCGACCTTGTTTTTCCCATGTATGACGGACCAAATTTTTTGGTCTGTCATACACTTGTTTTGGCAACCTCGTTTTTTCCATGAACGACAGACCAATTTTTTTGGTATGTCGTAAATGTGCTTCTGAAGGTTTTTGCGCAGGACAAAGTTCTTAAAAACAGTAAGTTTTACATGTACGCTGGACCAAATTTTTTGGTCCGTCGTGAATGCGTTTTTGCTCGATCAGGGTTTTGAGCAAAATTGGAATTGTGTTTGATTTGTTTTTGAGATTATGAAATTTGTGAGAATTTCATGATACTTGAAGTGGACTTTATGCATTGCTCGTGTGAGTATTTGCATGGATTGAGTAGAGTCAAGTCGTGGACTTGTGCTCGGAATTGTTTTGTGGTTTGTTCATGTGCAGGTATTGCTTGAAGACGAACGTGGTCGATGACGGGATCGGAACTAGGTTCATGGAGGAGCTGAGGTTCGGGACTAGGTTCAGGGAGGAACTGAGGTCTTGGTGGTCAAGGATGTCATGCGGGACGTTCGGGCTAAGAGAATGGTGCACATGAAGAATGGTTAGTCACGTGAGAATGGCAGGAGGTCATTCGCGTGCAAAGTGTTAGTCACGTGAGTATGGCAGGTGGCCATACGCGTGCAAAGTGTTAGTCACGTGAGTATGGTAGGGTTGCCATACGCGTGCAAGAATTGTACTCGGCTTGGTTGGGCCAAGTAGAGTTGTATTGGATACAGATTCCTTCTAGGGAATAGGAATCGTATTCAGAACTCGTTGTGGGTTGGTCCTTTAAATAGGAGGGGTTGTCTCCTGTTGAAGTGTACCAAGCCTTGAGCAAGTTTTAGGATTTGTACTCTTTTGATGAGAGTACTTTAGACAAAAGAAATAAAGATCAATTCTTCCAAGATTTATGCGTGCTACAGTAACCACGTTGCTACAGTGTTTTTCTGTCTTGGTTCTTGTTTGCATGCTTGCTCTAAATCTAGATTGGTTTTTGATCCTTGAGTGTCATCTTGATTTGATCCATCAAAAACCTTTCTAGGGTATTGATTTAGAGTTCCTCAAAGTCTAGTTGATTAAACTTTTGTCGGTTCTGTTAAAACTTTCAAGTTTACGTTAGATCAATTCTTGTCAAGTTCTGGATCAGCAAGCTTGCGAAGCTCATAACTTTTGATCCGTAAGTCCGATCGAGCTGATTCTTTTTGAGTTCGATTCGTATTGGAATCTAGTATTTCGTGTCCAAATTTGAGATCAATCTAACGGTTGGATCTCCGATAATTCTCGTTTTACCGAACCTCTATCAGTCTATTTTTGTCGAAAATGAGGCAATTATTTGGTTCTGTTTTGGGGTGAACTTTTAGTAGATCAAGAATTTGGTTTTAGCTTCCGCACAATCATTCACCCCCCCTCTGATTGCTATATTCGTATACTTCGATCCTACAATATCCTTCTCCAATTGTCGTAAAAATATGATTTGTATCATCCTCAATCTCTAAAAATAATCTTTTACATAAACCGATGTCAGCTAAAATTATCATCTTTCCAAATCGGTCACACCTGCCAGATTGGCTACGGGTGCCAAATTTTGGTGTCAACGGACATTTGTAACATCCCAAAATTCACCTATACGAAATATAAACTCATTAAGTTGATTTTTAGGGTTTATTGTGAATTTTTTGTGTTTATTAATGGAAAACTTGGTAGAATAGCCATTTCTTTTGACATAGCCTCCATACTATATAACCTTTGCTTAAAAGTCTTTTGGAGTATGATTTTCATACGTACCGTTGCTTGGTGAATATTATTAGAGCAAGAAGAAGGAAACTCCTCGATCAGTTATTTCCCTCGCCTCGGGTGTTGGCAAAGATGACATCGGTTACTAAGATTTAATCCCAGTCAGTTGCCTGTGGTTGGTTAAGGCATTCTTGTTGGAATCTCATTTATTGTTTATTCCGCTGCTATTTAACACTTGTCATGTGGACTATTTGGCCGATTGATCCTTTTGTTAAAAAGCTTAACTGTATGAGCCTATGTTTATATGTTTATTAGTATTATGCTATTCTAATTATTTGTATGTGTATAGAAATATTATGACAATATTGATTGTGTGTGCTAGTCACTGATCATGAGACTAATACGGTATACACATAGGAAGCTGAATGATAGATTCCAGGTCCCGACAAACAAAAGGTTTTATGGTGTGGGCAGGGTATCACGGTGGAGCGGAGGTGCCAAGGGGGTGGGTGGGGTGTGGAAATTTGCTGAAGTAGTTATGAAAATGGAGCAGCACATATACATACCCATGTAACACATTCTCTGTGTTTCTATGTAACATCCCGGCATCTAGTATGCCTGAATGCTACCAAACATAAGCTAAACAACATCTCAATACCATGAATTAAGGTAAATTACAGCAAGGGAGTAAATGCTAAAACCCGAGATTTCGGCAACATCTCCTTTGTTTTAACATGATTTGAAGGAGCAACAACAGTATAGCAATATATGGCAATATGAGAGACAACTAAAACAACAATAAATAAAGACTTAACAACAATATAAGTCTAGTTTCACGCATTTAGTGTCTCCAAGAGTCAAACGAACAATAAGACTCTCATTTAGCTAAGCTAAACCTTAAAGCAATAATCATCATACGCAATTTATTATCAAAGACTAAATTAATGACTTGTGTAATCAAATGAGTGAAGCTACGTGCGGAAATGTGACTATTTCCCTTCCCCGCATGCCGGTCTCATGGTACCTAAAACAACAAGAAAACACAAGCGTGAGTTCAAAACTCAGCAAGTATATTGCAATGGTTCAAACAAAAACAATTACATGGCTACAACAACTCACATCATGTATATCATCTCATTCATATTCACACATCCTTATCATCATCATTATGTATGCGATGCGATGCGATGCTCATATCTCCTTAGAAACTCATACCGGTATAGTTGAGTACACACCCGTCGGTGTGCACCCTCTCCCCCCTTCCATCCCTGAAGGATCGTTATTTTTGATCCAGTTGATTTTGATGATGAGTATTTGAAAAAGATTTGAAACCAGTTTGATATTTCGACAAGATTTATTTTTTGGTTTCTTTATTTGAAAAGATCTGAAATCAGTTTGATTATTTGAAAAGCTTTTTGATTTTTGCAAAGGTTTTTGTTCGTGTTTTGAAATCGTGTTCTTAGAATATTTAATGCAATGCACTCCTGTGAGTGGTTGCATGATTTAATGTGAGTCAAGTCGCGGACTTGTGCTCGGAATCGTTTTGTGGTTTGTTCATGTGCAGGTATTGCTCGAGGGCGAATGTGGTCGATGACGGGACTGGAACTAGGTTCATGGAGGAACTGAGGTTCGGGACTAGGTTCAGGGGGAACTGAGGTCTTGGTGGTCAAGGATGTCATGCGGGACGTTCGGGCTAAGAGAATGGTGCACATGAAGAATGGTTAGTCACGTGAGAATGGCATGAGGTCATTCGCGTGCAAAGTGTTAGTCACATGAGTATGGTAGGGTTGCCATACGCGTGCAAGAGTTGTACTCGACCAGGTTGGGCCAAGTGGAGTTGTGTTGAATACATGCTCTTTCTAGGATTAGGAGTGAGAATCCTTTTAGGATTAGGAATCCTTCTAGGATTAGGACTCCTTCTAGGATTAGGTGTGTTTGCCTTCTTTAAATAGAGGGGTTGCCTCCTGTTGAAGGCAATCAAGCTTTGAGCAAGCTTTAGGGTTGTACTCTTTTGTTTGGAGTATTTTAGATAAAAGAAAGGAGAAATAAAGATCAAGTTCATCAAATCTTTCGGCGAGCTACAATTCTAGTTAGATTTATTCTCGCCATCTTCTGGAATAGTAAGCTTGCAAAGGTCATAACTTTTGATCCGTAAGTCCGATTGAGCTGATTCTTTTTAGTTTTGATTCGTATTGGAATATAGTTTCTTGTGTCCAAATTTCAGATCGATCGGACGGTGGGATCTCCGGGAATTCGCGTTTTACCAAACCTCTATCATTCTGTTTTTTTTCGAAAACGAGGCAATTATTTGGTTCTATTTTGGGGTAAACTTTTAATAGATCAAGAATTTGGTTTTAGCTTCCGCACAATCATTCACCCCCCTCTGATTGCTATATTCGGTCCTACAAGTGGTATCAGAGCTTGGCTCTACTAATCCATCTTAACAGGTGATTAGTAAACGGTAAGTTATGGCAACAGAGATATACTCGAACAAGCCGCCAATCTTCAATGGCACAGACTTTCCCCACTGGCGGATTTGGATGACTGCATACCTTCAAGCTCAAGGTAACGCTATTTGGCGCAAGGTAAAGATTCCATACGAGCTTCCTTCAAATGATGATATTGATAAAATCGAGTTTGAAAAAGATGTTGAAAACAATAATAGAGCTAGAAACATATTGCTTCAAGGACTTGCTAGAAAAGAATTCGATAGAGTCTGTCATTTACTCACTTGCTCATGAAATTTGGAAATCTCTTCAAGATTATCATGAGGGCACTGACTCTGTAAAAGAAGCTAGGCAAGATCAATTTAAAAAGGAATACACTAGATTTGAAATGAACTCTGGAGAATCTCTAGATGATTGTTTTGCTCGCTTAATGTAATCTTAAACAATCTTAGAGCTGTAGATGTAAAGTACACGACTCACGAAAATGCTAGACATTTCCTATCATCTCTTGATCTTAAAATCGGCAAATGAAAGTGACTGCTTTTAGGAAGCTCACAAGATGAGTGAAATGACTTTGGATAAACTATATTCTAGTCTCAAGACTTTTGAGATAGACATTGTTTCAAGAACATCCAATGATAACTCTATGGCTCTTAATGCTAATTCCTCTTCATATGATAATGCTACTAGTTCTTCATCATCATATTCCATTCTTGCTTTGAGTGCTCTTAGTGATGAGCAGCTAGATCAAATACCGGAAGATACACTTGCTCTTCTTTCCAAGCGTGTCAATGCGAGCTTACATGAGATCAAGGGAAAGAAAAGGAGCCTCCATCCACTTTGCTACAAGCTGCGGCAAGGCAGGGCACATCCGTGCTAAATGTTTCAAGAACAAAGATAGAGAGGAGAAGGAGCAAAGCAACTCCTCCAAGTCCTTCCGCCAAGAGAGAGCAAGGATAAAAATAAGCAACGGACGAAGAAGATGCTCAACAAAGTCTTGAGGCAATTGGTCGCTTAGACTTAAGCAACATTGATGACTCAACTGAAGATGAGAAGGAAGCGAAGCAAACGAAGGCTGAAGAGAAGGATTTCACCGGATGTGCTTCATGGCAAAAGGGAACACTAGTGATTCTAGTGACAACGACAAAGACCTCCAAATGACGGTGATGAGGTAATGCCTTCGTATGATGAGCTTTGTGAAGTTTTAGTCATATTGAGAAAATCTTTAAGAAAATCTTCACTCAAAAATAAAAACTTAGAAAAAGATCTATCCATGCTAAAATCTGAAAACTTTGATCTTAGAAATTCAAATTCTGAAAATATTTGTGATACTTGCTTAGATCTCAAATTTGAAATTAAGTCTCTAAAAGAGGAACATGTCATTAAACTAGAACAAGTTTATGCCGAACAATTGAAAAATGAAAAACTTGTGAAAAATATTGGTTGCTCTACTGATAGTTTACATGATCAAATTGCTTGCTCTAAATGTTCAATTCTTGAGTTGAAATTAAAAGATGCAAATTGTAGAGTTACACAATTAACAAATGACATGTTCACTCATGAAATTAACTCGTGTTCAAATTGCCAGAAACAGAAAGCTAAAATTGATACTCCTTGTGATAATTGTTTAACTCTTACTAAGAAAGTTGATTACTTACAAAATTCTTTAGAACGTTTCACTGATGGCAAGAAAAACCTAAACATGATTTTGGATCAATCAAAAGTCAGCACTCAGAACAAAGGTTTAGGTTTTGATTCTTATGCTCGTCATAAATCACATGCTCCCACTGTTGTCAAAACACTTGGAAGTGGAAAATTTAAAATTGTCAATGAGCCTAAGAAAAATGTCTTTAAATCTGGTGGTCTTTTATTTTCTACTATGATGAATGCAAAATGTGCTTCTACTGTTAAAGCAAAACATCATGTTAAGTACACTTACACTCATTGTGGTAGAGATGGACATCTAGTAGACTTTTGCTTTAGACTAGCTAAACAACAAAAGAGAGAAAGGTTTAATGCTAGGTCTAATTTCGCATGTGCACGTTTCATTTCTCATTATGTGCCTAGGGTGATGCAAATACCTCTTGTTGCTAAGAACACGAGAAAAGACAAATCTTCTTTTATGCATAAGAATGCTCGTGTTGTGCCAAGCTGTTGTGCGTCGTGTGTCTCGATCGATTCCTAAACATCTTATTTCTAACCCCAAGATCGAGACATCGACACTTTCGCTTCTATGTAGGCTTCTCACGAGGAAGGAGAACATATGGCTAGTGGATTAGGATGCTCACGCCACATGTCCGATGATAAGAATTGGTTCTCCTCCTTCACTTGTGCATCTCGTGCTAAAAGTGTTATTTTTCAAGATGTTTCCTCCACCTCTGTTTTATAAAAGGCACTAGTCCAAATAGTGCAGTGCAGTGCATATGTTCAGGGGAGAGTATCTTTGTTGATGAAGATGATGATGATCTTTGTTGAGGATGAGATAATTGGAGTTCTTTGTGTGCTTGTGTGCTCGTTTTCAAGCTTCCCGCGTGCTTCACATCGACAAGCTATCAAGAGGATTTTAAGGTATCTCCGTGGTACTCAAGATTTTGGCATTTGGCTTTCGCTTCTTCACGCATTAGTTTAAGACCTTTCTCGATGCTGAATTTGGAGGATGTGGAATTGATAGAAAAAGTACATCCGGTTCATGCCACTTCTTGAGTAATTCTCTTTCTTGGACACATTGACATCAGATTTCATTTTCTTAGAGATCATGTTGAAAAAAGAGCTATTGAACTGAAATTTGTTGATTCGGTGCTCGACTTTGTCGATATTTTCACTAAACCGCTTGATTTTTCTCGTTTTGCTTTCTTACGCGGTGAACTTGGGATCATTCATCCCCATGGGTTGATTTGAGGGGGAGTCTTGAGTTTATCTCTTTTTGGGTTACTTGACTTTGGTTCCTAGAAGTGATTTTTTAAGTGGTATTTTGACTTTACACCTCAAGTAAAAACCCCTGTTTACATTGCATCATGTAGTACAAAGCTTTGGTGATTATTCTTGTGTATATAGCCAAGTTAATGCTCAATGCTTTACTTATCACTAAAAGGCTAAAATAATTCAATTTGAGATGTTTTTCGAGAATATTTTGGCTCTTGCTCATTATGGTATTGCATTTGTGAAATAGGCTTAAAAGTTTCTTGTCATCTGTTGAAAGGCTAGAGCTGATTAGAAACTATGTGTGAGTTGTTTGTTGGACTTCAAATGATCATTATGAGTCTCAAGCAAAATCAGTGTTTTAATGTTAAAAGCAAGTTGAAAAGATGCAAGCAAAAGCTACTTAGCTAAACACAAGTTTAGTACAATGTGCGACTTCCTTGCCAGGATTTAAATGCAAAAGATGCAAGAAAAGGCTACTTGTCTAAACAAAAGTTCAGAACAATGTGAAGCCACTTGCCAATTTAAACTGAGAAAGATACAAGAAAGAACTACCTACTCATACACAAGTATGGGCTAGTGTGCAGTTACTTGTCATCCCTGTTGATCACAAAGCAAGATTGTCAAACTTGCTAAAAGAGAAAAAGGAAATTCAAATGGTTGAAAAAGGCTTGAGACAAATATTAGTGAATTTGAAAGTCTCTCTATGCTCATGATAGATTTCTTTTTCGCTTTGGCAAAATCTGTTTATGACATTTTACTTGTTTGCTCTAGTTTGCTTATGCAATAACTATTCTATGTGTTAGAGTCTCCATATTCTCACAATTTGCTTTCTCATTGAATAATTTGATACAAAATGAGAAAGTTCTCCTAAAAACTCTTCAAATGCTTTACTTTGATTATATACCTTGAATATACTTCAAAGCTTGAGATACTGCATTCATTAAAGGGGAGTTTTGAGATCTTGATGACTATTTTGTCAAAAAGGGGGAGAACAAGTCAAGGAGGTTTTTGAATTGGGATTATTTGGTCTTTTGGTTCTTGCTCAATCTCTTGTCAAATCTTATATTGTGTTTTGTCAAATTACTCATCAAGGGGGAGATTGAAGGATCATTATTTTTGATCCAGTTGATTTTGATGATGAGTATTTGAAAAAGATTTGAAACCAGTTTGATATTTCGACAAGATTTTTTTTTGGTTTCTTTATTTGAAAAGATCTGAAATCAGTTTGATTATTTGAAAAGCTTTTTGATTTTTGCAAAGGTTTTTGTTCGTGTTTTGAAATCGTGTTCTTAGAATATTTAATGCAATGCACTCCTGTGAGTGGTTGCATGGTTTAATGTGAGTCAAGTCGCGGACTTGTGCTCGGAATCGTTTTGTGGTTTGTTCATGTGCAGGTATTGCTCGAGGGCGAATGTGGTCGATGACGGGACTGGAACTAGGTTCATGGAGGAACTGAGGTTCGGGACTAGGTTCAGGGGGAACTGAGGTCTTGGTGATCAAGGATGTCATGCGGGACGTTCGGGCTAAGAGAATGGTGCACATGAAGAATGGTTAGTCACGTGAGAATGGCATGAGGTCATTCGCGTGCAAAGTGTTAGTCACGTGAGTATGGTAGGGTTGCCATACGCGTGCAAGAGTTGTACTCGACCAGGTTGGGCCAAGTAGAGTTGTGTTGAATACATGCTCTTTCTAGGATTAGGAGTGAGAATCCTTTTAGGATTAGGAATCCTTCTAGGATTAGGACTCCTTCTAGGATTAGGTGTGTTTGCCTTCTTTAAATAGAGGGGTTGCCTCCTGTTGAAGGCAATCAAGCTTTGAGCAAGCTTTAGGGTTGTACTCTTTTGTTTGGAGTATTTTAGACAAAAGAAAGGAGAAATAAAGATCAAGTTCATCAAATCTTTCGGCGAGCTAGAATTCTAGTTAGATTTATTCTCGCCATCTTCTGGAATAGTAAGCTTGCGAAGGTCATAACTTTTGATCCGTAAGTCCGATTGAGCTGATTCTTTTTGGGTTTGATTCGTACTGGAATCTAGTTTCTTGTGTCCAAATTTCAGATCGATCGGACGGTTGGATCTCCGGGAATTCGTGTTTTACCAAACCTCTATCATTCTGTTTTTTTCGAAAACGAGGCAATTATTTGGTTCTATTTTGGGGTAAACTTTTAATAGATCAAGAATTTGGTTTTAGCTTCCGCACAATCATTCACCCCCCTCTGATTGCTATATTCGGTCCTACAATCCCGAAGATGGAGGGTGCCTACTCCTCGCTTCCCCATACCGCGGTGGATGGAATCACGATGTAGGACTTACTCATTGGCTCTCCGGATTAGTCATAACTTTCTCACCGACCTTCCCCGGACTAGTTATGACTTTCTCACCGCCTGGGCCATGTATCATGCCATGTATGCAAATATGCCAACATCATGAATAACTTGTACATTAACACATGGCATCATCATAGATAACTTGTACATTAACACATGGCATCATCACGAAATAAACATATTCATCATATCAATGGCAAACATTAAAGCATGGCATGTGAACATATCATATATTCAAATTTCAATCTCAATCAATTAAACAAACTACAACCCGCTGCCCATTCCAATACACTTGCCTCAACCATGGGCGACGGATTGGCGAGATGTAGAGGGCACTCCCGGGGTCACACCACCTGCACATAGGTACCACACACTCACAATCATGACAACAAAACAGTACGCAAACCCTCATCTACCCCGTCATTGCCATCTACTCGCCATAACCAAAAACAGAGGTTCTGTCCCGCCGGGACAGCAGCCTTCCAAAAGGCATAATTCGGGTTCTAAAACTCCGAATCAATTAAACGAGTACATCCTCGCGTAGCTTAGGAAATTTCCTAACTTTTTCTAAGTATAAGGAAAGACTGATTCGGACTCTAAAGTTGTTTAATCTACAAAATACCGAGATCTGTTCCAATCACGTCACAGATTTTAACACGCTCGGTAAAACAGCCATAACTTTCAAACGGCTGATCGTAATTTAACGTTCTTTATACCCACTGAAAGGTAT
Source organism: Rhipidocladum racemiflorum (assembly GCA_036346355.1). Lineage (NCBI taxonomy): Eukaryota > Viridiplantae > Streptophyta > Magnoliopsida > Poales > Poaceae > Rhipidocladum > Rhipidocladum racemiflorum. The sequence goes on from CM070574.1 coordinate 58,591,291, forward strand.
TGAAATTACCTACAACTTCTTCAACAGGCGGACGTCCAAATTCGGACTCTAAATTGGCGAAAAACCGAACCCTAAGTCGACTGCTCATGCTGTCCGAAACAGAGAACGTGACCACTTCTAGAATTCATCTAATCTACTCAATTCCAGCACCACCAATTGATCTAAAAACATGATATTGATCCTTAGAACAGTAGCTATCCCAACCCCAAGGAGTCCCATGGCCATACCTTCGCCCGACGAACGAAAAACCCACGGATCGCCTCCCGGTTCGCGCGATCTCGCTCCTCGCTCCGATTCCACCGGATCTCCTCATCGCGGAGCGCTCCAATGGATGGATCTTCAGGATGGGGAGGTGGAGAACTCCCCTAGGGCAGCAAGGGTTGTGGAGAGATGAGGAGAGGGGTGGTGGTGCAATGGGGAGCAACAATGGGGGTGGCGGCTAGGGCAAAAAAGGGAGAGGGAGAGGTGGGGAGAGGCTAGGGCACAAGGGGGTGCAATGGGGCAGGGGTGGGGCGCATAAAGGGGCAGGGGAAGGCCCCCAACCTGGACTCCTACTCCTATTTGGACTCCCACTCCTTCCCACCAAAGCCCACGACCCTTTCCCTTAGGCCCAAACTCCCCCGGAAAGGCCCAAACTCCCCCGCAAGGCCCAAACTCCCGGAAACGGTCCGAAAACGCATGTAAACCTCATACCACATGGTTTTAACCTTAATTCCACATTTTATAATGTTCTTGCCCTCAACATTCACATTTTGTAATGCCACAATCTCTAATTTCACATTTTATAAAGTATCGGCATTCCGTAGTGTCATATTCTATTTGTTTACTTTGCAGCACAAATCAAATACGTTGCTGAGACTGTGATGCTATAAATAAGTTTTATAGTAGTGGAAGGGAGTATATGTTCAAATTAAGCACATAATATGAAATGTAAACATGAATGTAAACAAAGGATGCAAAAATTTACCTCTTACAAGGACATTTCCCGACCCATCCATCCTCCATCCTCCTCGCCTCCTCGGGATCTGCGCATGTATTTGTAGCGAGACAAATACCCATCTATATAGTAAAAATACGATACAAAATACATCTCTCTCCCTCACACACACACACACACACACACACACACACACTCTTCCTTCCCTTTCTTATCTCTCTCTCTCTTCCTTCCCCTTCTCTCCCTTCTCTGACCAGAGCAGCCGCACTACCTTACCAGTGAACAAAGAGGACGATGTGATTTTCGACAGATTAGAGGTCTAGCAATGCAGTGGGGGCGATGGTGTAGGGGTGGCAATCGGGTGGGTATGGGCTGGTACGACTACTCCAAACCCGCCACCCGAACACGAACTTGAGCCGCCCGCCCAAACCCAATAGGCTTTTCGGGTACAGATTTGTGCCCATGCCCGAACCCGATGGGTACCCAGGGTATTAAACTGGCACACACTCATGATCAATCTAGTGCATGGTGTAACTTATTCCAATCAATAATTCAAGAGCATGTACTATAACCAAAGGAGAAAAATAACCCTACAAGTGTAAAAGATCATATTCTATCATTAATAGAGAAGAATTGAAACTGTACTATAAAGGGTTTTAAGTGATTAACAATGTCAACATAATCTATCTATGGTGAACAAGTGATAAACCATGTCACACATAACATAATCTATCTAGACATAATCCTGCTAGCTCCACCATTACTTCATTTCACAAATATCACCAGATCATGCTAGCTCTACCATATTATTCAATGGTTAACCTACTTCTGTTAGAAACTATACTAAACATTAGGTGCTAATTTGTGTAAACTTTTTGCATCTTTTATTGACTAATTTGATTATGATAACACATAATTTTGCCGGACAAACGAAAGTGTAGAGCTAAGAAAAAGAAGTCATAGACAAAGGTATCGCGTATGCTACATGCGTGCAAGAACTACTAGTACTGTTGATGTATTGCATATCCTAGTTCTTAACTTTGCCTATTTTAGATGCTCCCAAAGCAGAAGCAGGAACTGCAGAATACCTTATCAAGCTCGAAGAGCGGCGTTCAATTAATGTAACTCGTTACCGTTATTTGATCATCTTTGTCATCCTAGTAGAAGTCAAAACAATATAGACTTATAGATAGCATTTATTATTTGACTCTTTTGAACATTTTGGTCAAATGGATAAGTATGCTTATTGCAATGCTCTAGATTTTTTTGACAAACTGTTTTTTTTTTTGCACAAGTATTTGGATCAAGCACCTTCATAGGCCTTGGAATAGTGTTCTTTTTAGGCACCTTCACCAAAAAAATCAGAGAACAGACATAATCCTTCCTGACATTCAGTTATTGTGATTTTTATTATGTGAATTCTACATTCATTATCCAAAGCATTTCAAGCTATTGACATGAGATTGTTTCAGGCAAGAATTCAAGTTACAAACTATTCCCTTATTCCAATCAACAATTCACTATATCACAGTCACACCAACCGCTAGTTGCATGAAACATTCATTATTCAAGTTACAAACTATTTCCTTACTCCAATCAACAATTCACTCCATGCTTTGGAATGTAGGAAATGTTCAAGCTAGCTAGAAACTTAAGGTAGCAAATGTAGAAGTCATGTGCAGTTGGGTACCTGCAGAAGGATTGGATCTGAAGGAATTGATCGTGTGCAGACGCGCGGAGGAGTGGAGGCTGGAGGATCTGGCCGAATGGGGGTCGCAGCCGGGCAGGACTGGAGGAGTTGGCTGGGCGCAGCCGGATCTGGAGAAGCTCGAGCTCGGCATCGTCACCTTGCCGCTCGAGAGTGCGGGCCACCTGTTTGGAGAACTCGAGCGTGTGCACCACGCCGCAAACCTCCTCGGATCTGGGTTGTTGAGCGCAGCCTCATCTGTCTCCTACTGCGCCACCCTAGTCGCCTTCCTGGGCTGGCGCGGGAGGAGGTGGAGGGGGACGGTGAGGGCGATGGCCTCCTGGGGGTGAAGGGAGGATGGAGGGGGAAGGGGAATGTGAGAGTGGAAGGGGAGCTACAGAGGGGGCGAGGGGGATGGTGGCGGAGGGCGGCCGAGGAGGGGGAGGGAGGCGAGGGAGGGGTGCCAGGTGCGGCTGTGCTGGAAGGAGGCGTCGCCGCGTCGGAGGGAGGAGGCAGTAGATGGGGAATGGGGAATCAGGATTCGGGAGGGAGGGGCTGAGGCCTGAGTTAGGGTTTTTGTTTGCTTAATTATATCTCAAATGGGCCCACATGTCATAGGGTATCCATGTATACAAATTGGTACCCATGCCCATCCTACGACTTTATCGGGTACCGAAACACAAAAAACCCGTGGGTCCGAAGTGCTACCCGTGCCTACCCTTATCGGTTCTGGTATCCGCGGGTACCCAAACCCTAAAATTGCCATCCCTACGGCAGTGTTAGCCAGATAAGAGGAAGTTAGAGAGATGGGGGAGAGAGATTGCGGGGGCCGCATTGAAATATGGTGTTTAGATAAAAGATGGAAGGGGGATGAACTACAGAGGGATGTCTGCATACGCACGAATCTTAAAGCCTATTGAATGGCAGATGGTGTAAGGGAAGGTCCTCTCAAGAGGTAAGAAAACTTTTTTTATCGTGAATAAAAGCATATGATTTGGGTTTTGATAATAAACAACTCGCGCTCATGCACCTAGCGATCCTTCAAATAGCCAAGGTATCAGCCGGAAATCTTTTTCAGTATTGGCCTGCCCTTGTCACTAGCTAGCCAATTGTATGCAGCTTGCAGGCTCGCAGCACCAGAGAAGTATTACAGCTGCTCCTCCACCGCACACGGTCTATCATGTCCAGGCGGTATCCACCGCGTCCGGACGAACTTCATGCCGTCCATGCCGGAAAATATCCCGCCGGCAACTGGTCTTCTGCACCCATCCGTTTGAGGGCGCGTATGATATTTTTTCCAGTCCAATGCGTATAATACCTTCGCCTGCGTGCACCGCCACTGTGCCATTTCATCTCGTCACTTGCACCACCGGTATAGCACATTCGTGCCACGTACCATGGTTACTATCACCACTTCTCCGGCCACTCTGCAGCCATGCAAGCACGCAAGCGGCGGCGCGCTCTGGTCCCCTCCTCGCCCATGGAGGAGGAGGTACTGCCAAGTAATAAAAGCTACGCCGAGCCCTCGTAGATCCGCGGCGATGGGCGGCCGGCTTGAGACGTCCGTAAGCGTCGCGGCGGCGGGCGAGGAGGGCGACAGGATCCGGAGGCTGCAGAACGGGCCGGACGTGCGGGGCGTCGCGCTGGAAGGCGAGAAGGGCCGGGCCGTGAACCTCACGCCGCTGGCGGTCGAGGTGATTGCCGAGAGTTTCGGGGAGTGGCTGCGGGAGGAACTCCGACGGGAGGGCGAGAGGGACGACGTGCGTGTGTCGGTCGGCCGGGACCCCCGCCTGTCGGGGGCGCGGCTCAGCGCGGCGCTGTTCGCGGGGTTAGCGAGGGCAGGGTGCTTCGTGTTCGACATGGGGCTCGCCACCACGCCGGCGTGCTTCATGAGCACCATAATGCCTCGGTTCAGCTATGACGCGTCTATTATGGTAATGTTCTCACTCTTATTTGATTCCATACAGCGAACTGAATAGTCTCGTGCTAATTTTTAGCTCAGTCTCAAGACTAAACCAAGCACTAACGAATCATAACACTTTTTTTTTTTTTGCAGTCAACGGATTAAGAAAAATCAACAATCTAAATTGATTTGTTTACAACAGCAAGTCCTGTAGTACGTTATTCCAGGCATCGTAGCAAATGAGACCTTCTGTCTTTTGATCAGGCTGATGAAATCGACTGAAGGCAGAGTATTGTGCGCTCATAGCGTAAAAAAAAAAACCAAAGGCACCTATAAAAAAAGGGAGAATTAAAAAACATAGAGCTAAGTTTTTTATGAGTCTATTCAGAAGTCATTTACTATTGCAGATGACCGCGTCACATCTCCCCTACACCCGCAACGGCCTCAAGTTCTTCACCAAGCGTGGTGGGCTAACGTCCGGCGAGGTGGAAGGGATCTGCGACCGTGCGGCACAGAAGTACGTCGCGAGGAAGATGGGCCTCGGCGGCAGCGTAGGCACGCCACCGGTTGTGATGCGGGTCGACTTAATGAGCGCCTACGCGCAGCACCTCCGTAACATCATCAAGGAGCGTATCGCCCACCCGACGCACTTCGACACCCCCCTAAAGGGCTTCAAGGTAGCATAAGAATTGAGTTTTTTAAGTACACTAGATCGAATATAAATCGTTTATTCTTTTCGATTCAATGGATTAGATTAACTAGAGTTACTTATATTTTATCTGGTAATAGAGTAGTAGAAACACCCTTAACAAATCAACGGTTAGATGTGATTTCTACTACGCATTATAAACTACCAGTATAATGCGTATAATACCTTCACCTGCGTGCACTGCCACTGTGCTATTTCAACCCCTATGATTGTCTCGTTGACATTAAGCCTTCTGACATCTATGTATGGCAAAGACATTGACGTGCATAACGGCGGTAATGATACTGCTCGGGTGCCTGACGTGAGGTGTTGCGTTCGATATGAGGCATTTCGCCTGTAAGGTTCCCTCGCACAAGGCTTATGTACCCACCAGACATTATCTATATTACCTTAAGCCATAGCAAACACATTTTTTTACTTCTCTGCAGTGCCTTCCTTGATTCCCCCCCCCCCCCTCTTACACACACCAGAACAATGAGCTCCGGTGAGCCACCTCTACGGCCAATGAGCTTCAACTTTTTGCCCCACTCCTCTTCTTGCTTGGCTTCCCAAGCTACGTGGTCGGCCACTGGTTCGAGCTTAGCACCACTACGCTTGCGGAGCTTGTCTAATGTGGTTGGAGCTCATGTGGAGCTCTCCCTTTCCGATGAGCGCCCCCTAGAGGCGATGCTGCCTAAAGTGACCGCAACAACCTCCTCACCGGTCACCGGTGGTGTCCTCTACAGCACACTCCATTGTGATATCAGTAAGTTGAAGTAAAAGATCGATGGGATTTGCTCTGGATGTTGCAACGGGTCATTAGAGTATGTTCACAATGTTGTAGCGATGATTTGTGAACTTTTTGTGTGGGTTATTCCGATTTGTTGCAAACATTTTCTTCGATTGTTGCATGAGTAATTGTTAATGTTACAACTATTCTTTTTAAATGTGAAAGTGTTGTGTTATTGTAACTTTTTTGTTTATGATATCTAAACTATTTTAAAATCGGGCTACGTTCTATACTTATGGTTTCATCCAATTTAGAATTTTTGTCGTTATTCCTACTATTATTATACAGTTTTATTAATTGCTCGTTATGATTACAATTGTTACGCATATTGTTTAAAAAAATAGGGTTTTCATAAGTTTCATCCGGATGTTTTCTTTAGCAACCATCATCCAAATTCCTGGCCATTGGATTTACTTTCAGATCAATGCATGGGCCCCCTGAATTCAAGGTGGGTTGATCCTATGAATATGTGTTTTGATCGTACGGTCCAAAGTTTGGATGTTTTTTGGGATAAAAACATCCGGATGATGCCTATACACTCCCTTAAAAATATTGTATCTACATATCCGATAGGAACTTTCCATGGAAGGTCCGATTGCTAGTCACATTGACGTGCATGTAATTGTAGGTCATTGTGAATGCCGGCAACGGCTGCGGTGGCTTCTTCACGTGGGACGTCCTGGAGAAGCTGGGCGCCGACACGACCGGCAGCCTCCACCTCGAGCCGGACGGCACGTTCCCGAACCACATGCCCAACCCGGAGGACCCGACCGCCATGTCGCTCACGCGCCGCACGGTCCTGGCCCACGGCGCAGACCTCGGTGTGGTCTTCGACACTGACGTGGACCGCAGCGGCGTGGTGGACGCCACGGGCGCAGCCATCAACGGCGACCGACTCATCGCGCTCATCTCCGCCATCGTGCTGGACGAGCACCCAGGGACGACGGTCGTCACGGACGCGCGGACCAGCGACGGGCTCACTCGGTTCATCGAAGCGAGGGGCGGGCACCACTGCCTGTACCGCGTGGGCTACCGCAACGTCATCGAGAAGGGCGTGCAGCTAAACGCCGACGGAGTCGACACGCACGTGATGATGGAGACTACCGGCCATGGCGCGCTCAAGGAGAACTATTTTCTCGACGATGGTGCGTAGGCGTACATACATACATACATCTTCGGTTCTATCGAGGCAAATTAACAACAAGACAATTCGATCTTACAATCATTATTTTTCTCTTCTTACCGCGAAGGAGCGTACATGGTGGTGAAGATTATCATCGAGATGGTCCGGATGAGAATGGCAGGATTAGAAGGAGGGGTAGGAAGCCTCATCATGGATCTTGAGGAGCCCGCGGAGTCCGTGTTGTTGAGGATGAACATCTTGGGTGAACCCAAGTACGCAAAACAAAGGGGTACTCAAGCAGCCGAGGCCTTCAAGAAATACATCCAGGTGCAACTCATAAATATTTTACTCTATTCGCGATTGTTACTTTGATATGGAAAACCTTAGTACTTCAGTACTATTTTAGATTCGGGGTACTCTAATTTTTCACCATTGATGTTTGCCTCAAGTTCGTGCTTCGATGGAGGCAGTTTATCTCCGGCGACACATTCGGGCAAAATTTACAGAATTTTCGGTTCAGGTTAACCAAAACCCCGTATATAGAGTGAGGTGGGAGCAGCGATGGTGGCGAAGCACAAGGTGGTAGTGGTGTCATTGATCGTGGGCATAGACGACGGCGGTGGGCGGCGCGGAGGTGATTTGACGACGTCGGTGGCGCTACCAAATATGGAGAGGCAGTTAGCCTGCGGGTGGACAGTGATGAGAAAGAGGAGGTGAGCGGTCCTAATCCTGTCGTCGGCGTTGGTAGCCGCATTAATAGGCAAAAACGGCGGCCCACTGGCTCCAGGGGACGGCGACGGGGAATGGCATTCCGATCAGGGTTCACAGAACCTTGAAAAAACGTTCAAACTTACCGCTCCGATTCGATATCTAAAACCGCTCGGTAAACCGGTCTAATTCAAAATAAATTTAAAAAAAATTAAAAATTTGAAAAAATTTATGTGTTCAGTTTTTCGTCACGAAAAACCGCGGTTTTCGTTGAAAAACCGCTGAAAATCGTTTTCGAAGAACATTCAATTGGTCGCAAGCGGTTTTTCGTGAAAATTGAGCGGTTTTTCGTGAAAAACCACGGTTTTCTCGTGTGAGTTTGACCCGAATTCAAATTGGTTTGGAATTGCGCACTGTTCGGTTTTTCACGGTTTTCGCGCGGTTTTTCGCGAAAACCGGTACCGCCGGACTAGCGAAATTCGCGTTCGAAACGGTTTTGTGAACCTTGATTCCGATGGGAGTGGTGGCTGGGCAGGTTGTGCCTAGGTTGCGAGGTGGGTGGAGTTTATTTAATAAGAGGTAGGGGTGAAAATGAGAATCATTGGATCTAAGGTCTTATTTGGGGGAGAGTAGGGAGTAACTGCAGAGGATCTCATTTGCTTATTTGGTAGAGTTTCATATCTCAACTTTATTTCAGATTAAAATTTGTAGGTTAAAATAAAGTGAATTAAGTTTATATTTTTATTTTAAAATGTAAACAAGAGAACCCACCTATACCCATAGCTCCAACTCCACGGATCTGATGGAGCTAGAGCTTTACCAAACATGGCATAAATCTACTGATCCAGATTTGAATACTTTTTAATTAGCAAAAAGGAACTCAATTTCTCTTTAGTTACCTCTATATTATTAAGGCTAGAGATCGTGATTTCGAGACAATACTAGTACATATATTTGCCTAAAAAAATATTATAGTAGTGCATCAATCCTTGTATAATCGTAGAGTTTACAGTTCCTCCGGCTCATGTAAGTATACATTGTACGCTTGATGAGCCTAGACACGACGGATACTGGTTTTGGGTGGTCATGTAAATCTTAGCCATTGATTCAAGAAACGAACAATTAGTATTATATCCTAAAGATAATGGACGGTTAAAATCTAACGAGTCACAAGGAAGGAAAGTAGTTGATACTCAAAAGCGAATTTGGTTGGCTATGCAATTTAAATTCTGTTCCTTACTTTTTAGACATGGTCTTAGGATATACTCCCTTCGATCTGGTAATATCTATCATTTTGGACATCGACACGGTCTTCAAAACACAACTTTGACCGCTAATTTTTATTATAATATATTTATAAAACCCAATAAAATTATAATATTATGAAAGTACTTCTCGAGACAAGTCTACGCATATAATTTTTATGTATCCAATTTAAATATTTAAAAATATATTGTTAGTCAAAGTTTCGGAAGTTTGACCATCACTATGTCCAAAACGACAGGTATTACCAAACCGGAGGGAGTACACAAAAGTATACATTTGCTATATGAAAATAATGTTATTAGATTTATTTAAAAAATACTGTCATGTTATTATATTTCTAATATAGTGTTAGAAAAAGATAGTTAAGGAGGTGCATTGCAGATCGTGTACAGAGGAGAATCTACATTGAATGCCTCTGATGCAGTCTTGTTCTGTTGCTCTGTTTCCCCACACGAATTAGGAAGGGAAACTTGACGGTTGGGTGCTCGATGACTGTGGAGATTGCTCAGTTGGTCAGGGATGCCTCGTGGACACGAACGATCATCCAATTGATGTTGACGCGTACATGTACAGGTATTCTGGTTGCTTGCACATCCTATCTTCCGATTTTGTTCCCTGTACTTTCTTTTTCGCCCTAAAGTTTCCTCGTCAGTTTTTTTTGAGATAGCTTTCGCCCTAAAGTTTCCTCGTCGATTTTGTTCCCTGTATTTGAGTTAGTAAATAGGAAATTCATTTTTTTTTCACGAAATATAACTTCACAATACTTTCTACGTTTCCCGATAAGACTCCATTTACATTTAATCTTATTTTAAAATATAAGTCTTACGAAAATAAAGGGTTCACATATTTTCGCACTTATAAGGCTATTACCAGTGGACAATGTCGTACTCCAAAATCCAAGACAACCGTGTAGGATCCATAATATGATACTGTTAGGATGAAACACCCTCTCCAGTGCCTAGTATCATGCTACAGTATCCAAGACAACATGTGTTCATTAAATTGCTGCGTAAACCAAGAAGCGTCAAAGGAAAAAATGCGTGGAGAAAACACCGTAGCGACCCCAGTGCGGTGTCGTCCGAAAACCAAGGTGTTAGATACGGAGCCGGAGCAGTATCTCTAGGATGATATCGCACTGCTCTCTCTCCTCTTTAACTCATATGCCACATCAACAACCTGTTCTATGTGGTAAGCATTAAATGAGGATGACACCATGCACTGGGAATAGCCTAACATAGCAACGCTGGGTTTGAGCAATTAATTGATTGCATCTTTTAATAGGAGTAGACACTAGACAAGTCATTCTTCCTTCTCACCTTGGAGCAATTAATTTTATATTGAAATATGGCCAATATTATTTTTTTAGAAAGTGGTGTTTTGCATTATAAGTCTATGGAGTGAAAGTAAGTAAACCTATTGAGTGCTCCCTTCCTTACTAAATATAAGTTGTCCTAGGCGAGGATGCTATCTCCTTGTGATATGTGTTAGCACCTTATTTCCTCCCCACTTTTTCCCTTCTCAAAGGCGTTATCATCGTGACACTTGAATGGTGGCGGCGCACACTCAGACAGACACTTGGCATCGTTGCCTAGTGTAGGCAGCTATTGCCACCTCGGAACTTGGAAGAGGAAGCGATGGCACCCACTGCAATCATGGAGAAGGTGTTGCAGAGGCTCATACTTCCTACTCCCGAACCATATTACTTGGGAACCCTCGCCGTCTTGTTCATGCCACACCGGATGGATCACTAGCAGCAAGCTACAACAACAAGGAGATAGATGAGATATACTAGAGTTATACTAGTAGATAGAAAAGAGGTGGAGAAATCAAAGAAGCAAGCATGGGCAAGAGAAAAAAAAGAGCAATGTGCAACTGACCATGTGTAAATGAGAAATAGGTAAAATACAAAGGAGTATGGACCTTCGTTGGATAAGGAAAAAGTGGTGGAGAATGCATGTAGTGGGATTGTTGGGTGGGTTAGATTGAGGACAGATGGAGGGTGGATGCTAGCTTTTACCAACGTCCGGATGAAAATGCTTGGATCGGTCATCCTATTGCTAGTAATATCCTAATAAATAAATAATGAATGGTAGGAGTATATAACGAAAAAAGGTTAAAAATTATCTTAAAATTGTAGAATAACATGTATTTAAAAATAAAACTTGAAAGTTAGAATAATATGTATTGAGGAACGGTTGAAATACATTTGTTGCAATACAACAACATACTAGAATAGAAACATCAATCAAATTAAGTAGTACTCTCTCCGGTCACAAATAGTTATTATTTTGAACATAGTTACAATCAAACTTTCAAAACTTTATCAATACATTTTTAAATATTTAATTTAGATACATAAAAATTATATGTGTAGATTTATCTCGAATATTACTTTCATAATATTATAATTTTGAGTTTTATAAATATTTTATAATAGAAATTAGTGCTCAAAACTCTGTTTTATAGACCATGTTGATGTCTAAAACATAACTTTTTATGACCAGAGGGAGTAGTACTTTAGACACTGTCATACTCTCATTACTCTCTTGCACAAAGATTTATTGGACTTATATTATAAAACGTACTGTGCAATATGGTCAAAGGTATTTTAGTGAGTAAATCAAAGCAGCAGTAAAAGAATTTTAGAGCTACTAATAAGGTCACTTACTTTAAATTATTGACAAAACCGAAAGTGCTTGTAGGTTTTAATGCCGAGATAAAATATGAAAATCCGCACGTTAGGATGTGTCCGTCTCGTGTGTTGTACGTGTCACTCTCATGTGTTGTCCCATGTTGTTCCAAACAACCCACAGTAGTGGTCCGCCTTCCCTGCACCGACAGTATGGCTCATAATTGTCGCATACTCATTTGTTCCAAGGATATATATACTTCACCAAATAATTTTTCTCGTACAATATAAATCATAACCCCAATATAGCACTAAACATGCAATAATTTTGTGAAAGCAGGGCAAAATTTTATGATGAGTTTCAGAGGCAACTGGGCTGGGTTCACATTCGTCAAAGTGTTCATAACCCCAATATAGCACTAAACATGCAATCTTCGATTCCTGGTGGTTGCAAATCCATGGCAAGGGATCTTGTTGACAGGTGCACAATCTACATCAGTATAATGGTCGTAATGTTCACTTTGTTTTGGCACATTTAAGTATTTTTTTTTAATTCCAGGTTTTTGTTGACATGTGGAGTAAATGAGTTTGTCGACATCAGTGAAGTAGAAAACTTTGTACAGTAGACCTTATCTTTATGACCATTAGCTTTGTACACTCTGTATATATAGCAGTTCAGATCTTAGCCGTGGCAAAAAAGAAGCAGCTTACTACCCCTTCTGGAGAGTATACTATAGTGCCTTCAATATTCTCATGTCTCTTCAATTAGCAATCTTGAATTCATTTTAAAGAATAAATAATTACTGATCATGTAACTATTGATTTACATAGAAATATTTATTCTGTTATATACAGGTGATTTTAGCAATTTCAGCGAAGTGTGTGGTTCTATTACGGCTTATTAGTTATTACCCCTTCCTGCTACAATATATGGCTTGAATTATTTGCGTATCAACTTAATTAGTTCAGAGCATACAGAGTCTGCAGCCTGTTTTTGTATATTTTAGTCACGTGAGTTTGTGAAGAACTACACACTTCGTATGTGTGTAGTCCTTCTCTTTCGCTAAAATCTATCGCAGAGATGCCAAAACAAAGGAATAGAGCGATGAAATTAGTCCCAAAATTTTATTTCTCCTTTTGATTATTGAATTTGGGAAAAACATGGCAAAAATTATGGGCATGGAAAGACAAATTTTAATGGCGGCAAAACTCTACCCCGAAATGAGATAAACATTAATTAGAACACAGACAGTGAAATAACTCCATATATTATTACTCAATGGTAGTTTGACAGTATCTTGTAGTACACTTTTGGACTACACTACAAACATGTCAAAAATTATGGGCATGGAAGATAAATTTTAGAGAAATTTTACATTGTATTATATTGGTAGTATATAGTGTGTAGTAAAAATCAGATCTAACCATTGATTTGTTAAGGGTGTTTCTACTGCTCTATTATCAGATAAAGTATAAGTAAACTCTAGTTAATCTGATCCATTGGATCGAAAAGAATGAACAGTTCATATTCAATTTAGTGTACCGCAAAAGAGCTAGTTTTATTGGCGCCAAAACTCTACCCCGAAATGAGATAAACATTAATTAGCACACAGACAGTGAACTAACTCCATAGATTATTACTCAATGGTGGTTTGACAGTATCTCCTAGTTCACTTTTGGACCACACTGCATGCTATGGTACTCCTCTCAACAGACCGGATAAGTTGCAACCAATTGATTGATTTGGCTGACCCAGTGACTGTTCTAATCTCCCACTTCACCTGTGCCTACTCACTTTAATCATCTTCTCCCCGTCACGCACCACCACCTCGCTCTCGCCTCACAGCCTCCGACTATTAATTAGCAATGCCTCACTCACCGAACATTACCTCCCCATAAGATTTGCATCTTCTCTAGAACACGGAGCATCTCTAGTACACATAGAATTTGAGGATATGTTATTAACCCTGGCCAAAGCAATTCCTGATATGGCTCACACTGCACACTACAGTTTTAGGGTTTGGGACTCAGGGTTAGACTTACCGTTTGAAGCATGAAATTCGAATGACTCTCGGTATCGATAATCGACGATTATCGGTCGATTTGCGAGAAATATCGAACAAATGATATATTCAAAATCGTTTGAATTCAAACCGAAGAATTCTGGCAGTGGATCGATTATCGGTCGATAAACTCGATTATCGGTCGATAAACTCGATTATCGGTCGATACTCAGAGATAATCGAGATATTCAGGAAGAAAATCGGCAGAGGTAAGAAAAGGTGAGAAAAATTGCAGGAAATTGCGAAAAATTGGGAAAAAATTGTAAAAAATTTTGTCATGATCTTTGCTGTATTTTAGACAATATCAAGTTGTCAATTAAGCATGTAGTAATAATATACAACAAACAACATTTTATTTCAGAACCATTAAAAACTAAAAGGTTCGACAAATTTATATTTCGATGGCATTCATTTCAATACACTTGGCATAGCTTCGTCATCCTTCCATTATCACACATCTGCCATGCTGGACCTATATGAACAGTATATTAGTAAAAACATCAAGTTGCAATAAAATGAAACATACAAATAAAACATTACCTTCAGGACTACGAGTAGTAATGTTGGGTGTACACTTGGTTCGCTATGTTGTACTCCTCTGTGGACATGAGCGCTAATCCTCGTGTAGCTAACAACTCCGCCTTGTATTCATGCCAACTTTGCCTCGTCCATGGGCTAGTTGTTTCCCACTGTTGATACAACATGGTATAAAATGTTGGGTCTTGCCACTCGTAGACCCATTGGGTGGGAGGTTGTGTATGAGCATCTGAGAGGGCGTAGTTGTATTGGCCATATGAGCCATAACTCTCTTGTGTCTCGGCGATGTTATACGGGCTAGAGCTATCCTGCGGTGCATCACCGCTACGTCGATGCTCTCTTCCCTTCCCTGAAGTAGTTGTCCTCTGCGACTGGGGAGCGCCATGGTCCTTATCCTGTGTGGCATGAGTGAATTGGGACTCCTGTAAATTCTACGAGAGGTAGTTGTGGGGCACCGTCACCGGATTGACCGCCATGGCTGTCCGTCTTGGAGCTACTGTCATTGGACTCTTGATACGGCGGGCTCCGACGGTCCCCAGGAGAGCTATCGGTCGAGTCATCACTCCCAACATCTGTACGACCCTTCCCCTTTCCTTTGGAGAGAGCTTTCCTTTTTTCTTGCCCCCTTTTTGCTATTGTTTGGTGCTTTCTTTTTCCTGTGTGACTGGCACCCACTGTCTTCTCTGCCCATTCGGTGATGCATGCAGCCCCTGTGATCTTTCGTAATGCAATAGGGTCAACTGGGTCTGTCACAAGGTGTGATGGGAGGGTGTCACTCTCTGTCTCCTCATCAAGTAAGGGGTCGACATTGGACCTCCTTTTCTCCATCCAGCATGCGATAGGATTTTCATTATCGCATAATGTAAGCTCCATAAGTCGCTGGAATGGATCATCATCATCTGTGGACCTTTGACTTTCTTCAGCTTGGATTCGGAGCCGTAGATTGTAGTTAACATACACTAACTTATGAAGCTTCTTGTACGACAGACGATTACGAATTTTAGTATGGATGAAGGCGAACGTGCTCCAATTGCGCTCGCATCCGCTAGAAGAAGCGCAATGGGAAACGAGCCGTTGAGCAAACTTCTGGAGCGTGGGTGTGTCCGAACCAAACACACCCCACCAATGTGCTGCAAGGTAAGTACGAACAGAATGGTAAGTACGAGATAAAAATACCAGTGGCATTACATTTAAGACATTACCGGGGGTTGTTTTGGAATCATGTGCCATTCGCTCAGCTAGAGTAGTCGCGAATGGTCCAACCTTCCTTCTGTATAGATCGGCTTCGTGAAGAGCGTCCACGGAGCTATCAGTACTATCACTAAGTGCTTGAAAAGCATCTCGGAGATCTGGCAAAAAGGTGTGGGTCGTGCCGTAAGCATAGTGAGTCCGAGGGTTCAATGCGGCAGCTGCACGTAGTCAAGAATACATATCAGTGTAAGTATGTGCAACAACAAGATATTGTGTGCAAGAGAAGCATGTATTACCAGCGTTCATGTAAGTGTCTCGCGTTAGGTCACCCATTCTTGGGTTCACGACGTTCATGTATAAGGTCAATGTAGATGGAGAGTCGTGAAACAAACTATCATATTCCTGTCGCACTATGTTGTATCTTAGAAGCACCTCACTCAATGTAGGTTTCCTGTCTTGATCGGCAAAACGCAAGAACGCGTACAATGGCTCCACAGATTTTACAACCGATTGAAGGTTGTCCCACCACTCCAAGCTCGACAGGCAAGAGTTCACAAACCTCCCCTCCACGGTATCAATAAAGCGCGATGATAGAAATTCCTCGGAGGCCATCCATTGCAAGAATTTATCCTTGCGACGAAGGAAACTGTCCAAAAACATGTAATTTGTACCAAAGCGTGTAGCATTCCACTTTACCAATTCGCCCCCGATATGCTTCTTCATCATAGCATGAAGCTTTCCATGGTTGTACAGCCATCGAGAGATTCTCCTTGCATTGTCAATCATAGCGGCATGGTCAGGGAACTCCCCGATTTGTTTCAGCATCAAGTTAATCGTGTGGGCTACACAAGGCTGCCACACGATATTGCGATGCTCCCGTGCGATGAGTTTACATGCCTTCTTATAGTTTGCACCATTATCTGTAACAATCTGCACAACATTTGCTGGACCTATCACGTCCACCACTGCTCCAATTTCCTATAGCAACAAACAAAATGGAAACTCTCATTACATGATGCGTACCTCAAATAGCTTTCATAAGAGGACGAATGAAACCAAGTACCTTGCGCAAGTACGAGGCATCCTGACTTAGGCCCGTTGCATCCACAGACTTGTGGAAGAACATTGTGCCATTGCAATATAACATGAAGTTGATAATACTCATGCGTGTTGGCCCAGTCCAAGAATCGCACATGATGGTAACACCATACGTAGGCCATTCCAGCTTGAATTTTGCCATCTTTTGCCGTATGTCTGCTTCGTTGGCGTCTAAATATTGACCATCTATGTCTTTCCCAGTCGGCGATGGGACACCCTCACCTGCAAATATGAGCTATTAATCGCCTGCAAACAACTGAATAAAAATTTTAAAACTAACCTACCCCATTTTTGAGTTTCCCTGACGGCGCTAACGAAGTAGGGATTGTCTGCTTTCCTCCCAGCAATACCAGCCGTGTGGAAAAATTTGGCCCAAGCCGAGCCAATCGCTTGCTTCACATTCCGCCCCTTCTGTGTCCAACTCCCAGTGTCAATCCTTGTTTGCACGGGGCCACGGGCTGTACCAAGGTTGTAATCCCTCACAGCTGGTCTTTCCCGTTGTGTGGAACTCCGAAGCATCCTCGGCAACACACCTTCTCCCCCTCCTCTACCCCCCCTAGAGGTGCCGCTACCACCACCATGTTCGTACCTACCACCTGATCGACTAATAAATTCTGCCTCCGCTCTTGAGGCAGCCATGGCATGCTGGAGTTGGTCTTCCTCATCAGCATCACCCGTGTACTCTGAATATGCACTTCTCCTTGGTGGGGAATCTCTAGCTGCTGCTTCCTTTCTGAGCCTCTCGTCCCTCTTTTCCTTCCTCTTATCCTTCGTCTTATCTAAGTCGCTACCGAAAGTACTCGCGTACCTCATGAGAACTTGATTGCAATGGATAACATTGGTACCACGTCCTGCCAAGTGATGCTTCAGGCGGGTTGAACCACCTCCTTTCTTCTCTTTGTGACAGTACTTACATCGAAATCCGGTCCCGATTTTATCACCATGCTCCCACACAACATCACCTGCTTCCGCCATCCGCTAATACAAAACAATAAGAATAACAGAACTACAGGCTAGACTCCGACTCTAGTTTACAAGCCAACATCAGTCTTGCAAAGATGTGTACCTACAGGCTACGGCAACAAATGACATCAACAGACTGAATCAACCTATCATGGGAGAAATGGGTACATGAAATCAACCTATCAACAGGATGAAACAACATATCAGGCTCTCGTTTATCTAATTTTTTTTACTGTAGCCAACCTAGGTCACTGAAATGGCAAGATAGATACCATATTCACTACAAATGGAATAAATTCATCATTTTACTACTACAAACATAACACTAAACTGCACGCACCTTGTGGCCTAGCTTGTGCACCGTGCACGCTAGCTAGTTGAAAAGATCCAGAGTAATGTTTTCAAAAACTTGAATTGTTAAATAATTGAAGCCAAAGTGAAGTGAACCGCATTTTGACGAAAGCTCGAATTGTTAAACAATTAAAACCAAAGTGAAGTGAAGTGAACCACATTGTTAAACACATCAGTACTTGACCCTTGGGGGCAACAGAAGGGTGCTTCCATCAACTTTTCATATTGTTAAACACATTGTTAAAACCAAAATGAAGTGAAATGAAGTGAACTACACTGTTAAACGCCATCGACAGACTAAACTACTAACAGGCCATCGAATATCGCGAAAAAAATTCGATTATCGACAAATACCTGACGATTATCGACACATACCTTGCGATTTTCGCTAGCTCTCTGTCGCTTTGCTACAAGATCGATTATCGATCGATAATCGCGCTTTGCCGTTCGATTATCGCGGCGGCGGCGGCGATACGGCGCCTACGGTAGCCGGATCTGGCAACGCTTCGCGCCAGTTAGGGGAAAGTATGGGCATCGGCGCAGCAATGATTGTGTCCGATTCTCAGTGGCTGAATGCGTTAAATACATCCCAAAAGTTATTGGGCTGGACTGGGCTTCTTGGCCCAAAGACAGTAGGCCTCAGCCCAACACTGTTTTGTGAATATTTTTTTCATTTTCAATTCTATATATTCGGTTTTGACTCAAAAACATATCATAAATTCGGTTTTTTGAATTTTTTTGCTGTAATACATCATAAAGCTATTAATTCTATTTTTAGAGATTTTTTTGGATAAATTTTTCCAAATTTTATAAATTTTTTAAATTTGAACTTCATTTCGAACGGTATCCCGCACGCTATTGAATTGCGTTGCGTCTCGATAAGCGCGATTTTCATGATAATCGTCGATTACCGTTCGGCATTTGTAACCCTGTTGGGACTCCGTGAATGCTAAAGCACTCGGGAATTGTGCTCGAAACCAAAAAAAAAAAAAAAAAAAACAGTCTTGAGAGATGGCCATTTGCCCACGACCCAATAATTATATCTATCATCCATATGTAGTGCGTCGGTTTACAAATGTTGACCGTTAGTTAACAATAGATCAATATTTTAAGCTTCTTAAAAAACTTTAGATAGACTATATCTGAATAATATTTGTCAATAAACATCCTTAAGGTGGAATTAATATAATCTTACTGATTAGCAAATCGACTGGACATCTTGGGTTACAGCGTGCCCGACGTTCTACAGAGCGTATACCTGTCACACGAAGCTACGCACATCTTGGGTTAAAATTAATCAGTAAGAGCTGCAGCTCGCCAGACTAGAGCATGCGTGTTTAGCGAGCGACCTAGATGATCCAGACTTGAGCATGCGTACACTCGAGGGCACATGCATGCCTGCTAGTCATTTTTAACTGCATATCGGAACAGCTCGTGCGGCTGGATGTCCTCCCGCAATGGAACAACATAGCAGCAGTAGGGATGGTTCTGTTATGATTTGGGCAGTTAGGTCGTTTTGTATAGTCGAAATGCTGTGGCAGTTGTATACCACGCTAATACTCAAATGCACAAAAGCAAGCACTGGGAGTAATCCATTAGCCTTTTTATCAGGTGACAGCGACATAATCATACCTCCGGCCAGCAGCCATGAGGCAGCTAGCCGACCTTTGGTTAGAGAAAGGCCATGCATTCGGTAATTTCTGACCCAGATGAGGTTCACTGAGAAAATATCTGCTGCATCCCCCTTACCATGCATCTTTTGTGCACCCTACGTCTAGAACTTTTTAGAAAGTTCTTTAAAAAAGTGCAGACATAGGGGACGGCATATTCTATAGTCATGCAAAATTTAAGATGGAACCCGATTGCATTTAGAAGATATGAGAAATGAGAAGTTTGGAATGAATAGTAGTGTTGAATTAACACTATTCATGACAGTTGTTTGTCGATTTTATATATTTCAAATGCGATCGAATTTCATCTTGAAATTTTGCATGATTATAGAATATACTAATCCTTAGATCTACAAATTTTTTGAGATTTTTTCAGAACTTTTAGACGTGTGATTCACCAAGGATACATCGTAAAAAGGACGCACCAATTTTAAGGGTGCTAATGGGCCGAAGCCAGCGCAGATATGATCTAAGTCTGATATTCTTCATAGATCCGTATCCAGTTTGGTCCAAAAAGAGTGAGATTGAAGCCTGGTCTGGGCCTAAATGAAAGTCTAGACTTTGATTTGGGTCTTTACCTAGACAAACTGCTTGTTTGATGAGTTGATAGTTTACCTTGTAATATTAAAGTGATAAAACTAGATCTATAATTACATATCTCATTTACTGGAAGAATAGATTGAAAGTTAGAACTTAAAGTATACAGTTGAAATATGTAAAACAAAAATAAAAGTATTTGTGCTAAAGACAACATCAATTAATTTACTTGACTAGCTAGTGATGAGAGATTTAGTAGAAACATATAAGGTCTAAGCTTGACCCAATCTAGCCTAGATCTGGATCAAATAGCTATGAATCTAAAATGAGTCTAATCTATTTACAGTTTTGAACCGATTTAATCCAAAAATTTAGACTGATCCAAGTCCATTAGCATCCCTATGCAACATATATTCTCTCGAAGTTCCTTGCTTCTTCAAGTGTATGCCGAAAGGTTCTATATCTATCACTGCATCTTCATGCTCTGCTTAAAGGAAAGTTCCATTAAGTGACTGAATATTTTTTTAATGTACGTAGACTAAATCTCATACGTAAGTAGATACCTAAATATACAAATTAGATATAGTTTTAGTAAGATTATCCAAACCACACCTACATGTACTATCCTAGCCTCTAAAGTGCTTCAAGATTTATGTAGAGAAACTATAATGATTAGAAAATAGGATGATTAGTTTGAATTTTTAATGTTGGCATCAATCTCGGGTGTTGACTGTACATGTGCAACGTGGGAAATCCATTCTCCAACTGTATACTTCAATTCACTTTTCTAATGTTAAGTTTTAGCCATAATTAAGGTGGCATGCCTCATGCCTCTTATGCTAAAGCGTGAAGCCACGCATCAGCCATTTGAGAACTTTCGAAAACGACATGAACTTTTCTACGAACTGAAAGAAACTAGAGAAGATCATAGAGTTAAAATAAAGAAAATGCAAAAAAAATGGCGAAACCAAATATTTGTAGAGGTCAGTAAAATATATAGTTATTGGTAGAAAACAGAAGATCCACCCTAAAAATATTAAACTATGAAATCTCAAATACAAAATAATATTGTGGAAATAAGAATGGAAAACTACAGAAAAGTAGAAAAAAATATGAATAATGTTTTCAGTATCTCCTACTATAGGATTGATATACACTAATATAGCAATAAGAAGGGTGAATGATTGCGCGGAAGCTAAAACCAAATTTTTAGTGATTTTCAATACAATCCTAAATGAATTATGAAAATTGCTTCGGTTTCCACGAAAACAAATTGATATAAATTCACCAAAACAGTAATTCTTGAAGATCCCACCGTTGGATTGACATGAAATTTGTACCATATATACTAGATTAAATTTCAAAACTAACCCAACAATAATCAGCTCAATTGGATCTACGGATCTAGAGTTATGACCTTCACAAATTGACTGTACCAAATAATAACGAAAATTGATCAAACCCTAATTATGAGATTAATCAGATTCTACAAGGAATTAACTAATCAAGCTTTTCAGATCAATCACTTGATCCCTAGAAAGGTTTTAAATGGATCAAATCAAAATTATCACGGTAACACAATGAATTAATCTAAAAACCAAAACAGGCATGCAAACGAAGAACAAAAAGAGGAATTAGATTACCAACGCATCAACTTGCAAACCTTGATCTTTATTACTTGGATGTGTTCACAAGATGTCTCCAAAGCATCCTCAAATAATCTCCCAAATTTTCCTTAATTTTTCTTCTCATTTTCTTTATTTTTTCTTCTCTCTTCAAACTCCTCTCTGTTTTCTCTCATGCGTGCACTGTAGCGATCTCCTGTAGTGTTGAGCACTATAGCGCGAGTAGTGTAACTTTGAGAGCACTATAGCTCCGTGAATCGCCTATTTTGCTGCAGCCATTGCCAGGACTTTTTTTTTGTTTTGTGAGGCTTCTGTGCGGCTAAGCCAGGAGGTACCTTCCTATTTATATACCTCTAAACCCTAATCAGCTACATGCATGTATACACATTTGATCCAATTACACATGGCCCAATACATGCATATACCCAAAACTCATGTATGCACATCTACATCTTACCTGACGTTCTCGCGTGACTCACTCGTCTGCACGACCCGCTAGTCGCTACACTGCATTGTCATCGACTTCACGTGCACCGTCCTCTAGTCTAAACATTCCGCATGACATCCTTGATCGTCTGAACCTCGATTCATCCTAGAACCTAGTTTCGATCCCCATCATCGACCACATTCACTCTCAAAAAACACTTGCACATGAACAAACATGAGATCATGTACGAGTATAAGTCCACGACTTGACTAAAGATCAGTCCATGCAACCACCCACACGAGCACATTGCATCAAGCAAAACCATTACCATGCTATCACAAGCATATCAAGTAATCATCTGAAATAGCACATGCACAAACACCACACATGCCATGAGCACAACTACTTTGTAATGCCGAATTCATCACTAAGCCAAATTTTTAGTACATGATTTGACAATCTCCCCCATGATGAAAACAATGGCAACACCACTTAGAATTGAGCATTAGCATTCACCTCACAAGAAAATTTTTAAGAAATTTTAAAATAAAAAAGCAAAGTGAAAAAAAGTGTATGTGAATGTGCAATATGTGTCCAAAATCCCCCCCCCTTTGACAATGAATTCATCAAGAATACAAAAGAGAGAACAAATTCTTTGTGTTTGTTTTTAGTTTGTCATTTTTTTATGTACTGAGCATTATAAGTCATCCACAAATGTAGCAAATTCATCTCCAAGTCATGCTATCAAAAATATTTGCACCCTCCAATTTACACATAGACAATGTAGAGTGGTGCAACATAGACAACTAGAAATCAAGTACTATTAATGATTTTTGCATGGCATGATCTCTCTTCCTAAACTACCTCAAAACTTGAAAACATTGAATGTGCACTTCATTGGTGCTTGAAAAACTGATTCCTCGATTGATTGGAGTAGAATATAAAAATTGCAAGGAATTATATGCACCATCAGCCTTACTTTCCAACATGTCAAGCCTAAGTCAACAACTAGACAATCATAAGCTTAATTTTCATGGTTTTGGTCAAACACAACCTCTTCCAAGTTCATATCAAAGTGCAATTATTAGAAATCTTGTAAAGAAGAAATGCGATAGTACATACTTTGTTGATCTTGCACCTAGCAACTATCACTTCTTAAGCTTTTAGCTCTTAACTTTGGTAACTTTCACATTCAGTGCTTTTTGGGCAGAATCAAGATAGCCAAGAAGTTCAACCATGATAAGATTTAATTCAAGTTTTCATTCTATTTAAATAGTCATGTCATAATCTAAACCATATAAGCATAAACATGAAGTTGAAAAAACCTTGTAGCATAAACATGGCTTCAAATAACATATGTGTATCAAATACAATGCTCATTACTTTTTTTTTCTATATTTTTTTGTCTTTCATTGAAGAAATGATGAGGACATCACTACCATGCATACGGCCATGCCTACAAACCCAATTGAAGCCAACAATGTAATACAAGGGTCAATTACTCGAGCTCGCGCACGTCAATTCAATTACCAGGTGAATGCGTTCCTCGGGTTGCATACAAATAATTTAATGAATGGAATGCTATTTAATCCTTGTGATGATTTTATTGTCCTTAGGAACCAAGGAGAAGGACTCCCAAACGTCAAGCATGAAGCCAATTCTTCCGGTGCACAAGTTCAACTCGGATTCGGCCTCCGGGACAGCACCAACTTCAAACGACCATAACTTTTGATCCACAAGGGTGTTTGAGGTCTATGAGTACTGGTTTGAAAGGTTTCGACGTCCTCTTTCCAACGGATCCGGCCCCACCTCCAAATTCCTTACGAGTCAATAGGAATCTGCAAAACAAGTTCAACTCGGATTCGGCCTCCGGGACAGCACCAACTTCAAACGACCATAACTTTTGATCCACAAGGGTGTTTGAGGTCTATGAGTACTGGTTGGAAAGGTTTCGACGTCCTCTTTCCAACGGATCTGGCCCCATCTCCAAATTCCTTACGAGTCAACGGGAATCTGCAAAACAATTTCGGTCATCTTTCCAAATCCGAGTCAAACTAGGAATAGGAGTCCTATTCGGCCATGGAAGTGTTTTGGACACCCCAAGCCTGGTTTTGGCCTCCTATTTCTCCTATAAATAGATAGGGAGTCCCCCAAAATAACTTGGGTTTTGGTTATTTGATAGTTTAGCCTTTTGCTACTATTTGAGTCTTTTAGACGTGCTCAACAAATTACCTAACAAGCTCCTTGTATCGGAACCCCAACTTTTCAATACTTCATCTATATTTGCAATTTTAGATTGCTTTTGCCTTGTTCTTGCTTGTTCTTCGATTGCTTGCAGGAATTGATCTTCGTGATCAGGTTGATCGTGCCCACGGCAAGATCAATAACCATCTGGAGTTGGTTTAGCGATTGCTAAGGCGCATCGTCGTTGTACGTTGTAGTCGGATCGTCAAAGTCGTCTCCACCCAAATCGAAGGTTATCATTCTCATCGAAAGATCGGGACACCCAGTGTTACATCAAGTGGTATCAGAGCTTCAGTTGATCGGTGAGAATATCAGTGCCTTAGGTTAGTTTTTTTATTTCTGTCCTAAATTGAAAACTACTCCACAAAAATTCAACCTTTAGTTTCAATCTGTTATTTTAGTGAGTTTTGTTAGGTTTTGATCCATTAGAGTCCATGTTTTAGTTGCTGATCTTTCCTTTCCTTCGCGTAGCTTCAATTCTTCAATTCTGTCCAGTTTGGTATTTCAAGCATAACTTTCACATACGAACTCTGATTTTTGTGTTCTTGCACTCTATTGAAAGCTGAGGATATAAGCTTCAATTCCTTCCATAGTCAACCAATCAAATTCTCTGATCTTCAAACATTAATCTAGGCGACAAGTTTGCTGCCCTAGAAAAACATCACTACACCTACCTTTGGGAACCAATTCATCCTTTGTGAACACGTTGATCCTATTTGAGACTAGCTTGTTGATATTGCTTAGGGCTGCTCTACTTGATACATTGCTCAATCTTCAGTTATCATATCATATTATCTTGTGACACCAAGTTAGGGATTCCAAAACTTTGTTCATACTAGTGTTGGCCGAAAGTCACCAAAAGAAAGAAAAGAGAAAGAGCCAAAAGGCTAAAAAAGGAAAAGGAAAAGAAAAAGAAAATTGTGGCCGGTCACACTACATTGAGCAAAACCCTAATTTGTGTTTGTTACTTTTTATATTGTGCAATTTATTAATTAGTGAGCAATCTTGTGCCCTTTTTACTTTCTCAAAGCAATAAGTTAGCGTCTCTCTACGACTTATGCAATAGAGCTTTTGGGTGCATCACTTATATTTTATAGCTCATTCCTTGATTGCATAAGTGCCATTATCTTTGCGTGTGTGTTGCCTTCAAATTCACTTATATCTTTGAGATCGGCAACTAGGGCTTGTGAATTCTAGTTTGGATCATTACTTATCATTACAATAACTAGAATTATC
This sequence comes from Rhipidocladum racemiflorum, assembly GCA_036346355.1. Classification (NCBI taxonomy): domain Eukaryota; kingdom Viridiplantae; phylum Streptophyta; class Magnoliopsida; order Poales; family Poaceae; genus Rhipidocladum; species Rhipidocladum racemiflorum. The sequence goes on from CM070574.1 coordinate 58,616,964, forward strand.
AGATTGCATAGGAAATAAATATTGCCTATCCAAGCTCCACATCCAACCTCGTACATTTGTTCGGTCCCTTGGCAATCGCTTTATCCAAGCTTTGGAGAACTTTTGACCACGCCAACGGCCGTCAACACCTGCTGCATGTAAGAACTTGTAAGAGCTTTGGTTATAGGCTTGAATGTTGAGAGAATTGCCACCACCTCCTTGTAGTTGATAGGAACATTATACTTGTTATATTGTTTTCTTTTCTTCTACTAACCATGTTAGGTGATGAGGATTCGATGCATCACTCTCCACGCGCAAAGGGAATTGTTGCTAGAATGTCCCTGCAAGAAGACCGCCTCTGGTCTATCGAGACCACTCAGAGAGTTGCTAACACTAATCTTGCTACTATTTTGTCTAGACTTGATATGCTTGCAGGTACTGCCCCCGGAACTTCCAATCCTCTACCTCATCTTCTAAGCAACAAAAATGGCATACTACATGCTCAGGTACATGTTGATGATGATTCCCTAGATAAGGTTAAATTCGCCATTCCACCTTTTAATGGTCATTATGATCCTGATGCCTATATTAATTGGGAGATAGCAGTAGACAAAGAATTTGGCCAGTATGATTTGTCTGAAAATGAAAAGATTAGGATTGCTGCTAGTGTGCTAAATGAATATGCATTAACATGGTGGAAACATATTTGTAGAAAAGAGAGAAAAGCTAAAAATTGGAAGGCCATGAAAAGACTTATGAGAATTGATTATGTTCCTGAATATCATACTGAATTTTTATATACTAGACTCCAATGCTTGAAACAAGGAAATAAGTGCGTTAAGGAATACTATGAACGATTGCAAAATCATTTGTTGCGTTGTGGTTTAGATGAAGGTGAAGAAGCAACAGAGCTTAGGTTCATACGTGGACTTAATCAAGAAATTCAAGATGCTCTTATTGATGAAACATATAGTTCTCTTTCAGAATTGGTTGTATGTGCTTATAGAGTTGAAAATATGCTTGCTGAATCCTTGAAAGAATCATTAGCTTCATTTGAGGCGCCCATTGTTGCACCTTCTTTTGTAGCTAATATTTTGCAGAAAAGTGAGCACCATCGAGAGAATGATGTAGAAGAGCATATGGAGAAAGAAACGATCAGTACTACCCCATGTATATGTGAAGAGATAATAGTTGAAGAAACACCTACAACGGTGATGAGAACTTACAAGGTAATGTAACAGTATGGACTTTACACATGGAGAAGATAATTTTGAAGAGCAAAACCTATCCACAAATCATGCTATCGTAGAGCAACTAATAGTGGAACCAATTGCTGATTTTGCTTTGTTACAAGATGATTTGCTTGCTATTTCTTGTGATAAAGAAGAGTTGTGTGATAATACTTCACTTATATTCATGACACAACTAGCAAATGGACATGTCACTTTTGTTAACACACTAGACACTTATGCTGAAAACAAACATGTCATTCACATCACAAGCGAAAATGATGAGTTGAAATTGATGTCTTCTTTATATACATTAGGCTACATTGAATTTGATGTTCCATGTGATCTGAATTATTTAGAGGAGAGCCTTTTTGTACATTCTAATTTGTCATGGTTATCACGAAATATCTTTTATGTTATTGGCAAAAATAGTGAGAAAGGAGAGTATAAAGCACATCGAGTTTACATTTGTTCAGATTTTAAACCTCCGCTTTGCAATGCAACAATGTCATCAATTTAATAATTGCCATATAACTAATCATGTCAGACCAAGTACATTTGGTTCCATTCACAAGTCACATGATAGTTTTCAAGAAAGGGAGGATACGGTTGATAGAAATTCTCGATCCATTGATTTCATTGCAAATGTGCATATTGCTTTGTTTCCTGTCATTACTAACATTTCACAGGACAATATGATGGAGTCGAGGACGACTCCACTTCAAGAAAGGGAGGATGATGAGACCATGCCCATCATGGACAGAACTAACACTGCATACATATGGTCATCACCAAGTATTGCTACAGTTATATCAACTGCATGGTTTCATCGACCCCCACCTTGGCCAGGACCATTAAGTTGGCGACACTTCACGGCATCCTCTACTTCGTATACAACTACTACGATGGCTCCATCTGCATGGCTTTATCGTCCCCCACCTTGGCCATCCTTCTACATCTTCGTCGGTTCAAGGACCATTAACTCGAGCTCGAGCCCGTCAAATGAATTATCAGATCTAAAGACAAACTTGGGAGAAGATGATGAACTTGAGTCGAGGACGACTCAAATGCAAGAAGAGGAGGATGATGAGGACATCACTACCATGCATACGGCCATGCCTACAAACCCAATTGAAGCCAACAATGTAATACAAGGGCCAATTACTCGAGCTCGCGACGCGTCAATTCAATTACCAGGTGAATGCGTTCCTCGGGTTGCATACAAATAATTTAATGAATGGAATGCTATTTAATCCTTGTGATGATTTTATTGTCCTTAGGAACCAAGAAGAAGGACTCCCAAACGTCAAGCATGAAGCCAATTCTTCCGGTGCACAAGTTCAACTCGGATTCGGCCTCCGGGACAGCACCAACTTCAAACGACCATAACTTTTGATCCACAAGGGTGTTTGAGGTCTATGAGTACTGGTTTGAAAGGTTTCGACGTCCTCTTTCCAACGGATCTGGCCCCACCTCCAAATTCCTTACGAGTCAACAGGAATCTGCAAAACAAGTTCAACTCGGATTCGGCCTCCGGGACAGCACCAACTTCAAACGACCATAACTTTTGATCCACAAGGGTGTTTGAGGTCTATGAGTACTGGTTGGAAAGGTTTCGACGTCCTCTTTCCAACGGATCTGGCCCCATCTCCAAATTCCTTACGAGTCAACGGGAATCTGCAAAACAAGTTCGGTCATCTTTCCAAATCCGAGTCAAACTAGGAATAGGAGTCCTATTCGGCCATGGAAGTGTTTTGGACGCCCCAAGCCTGGTTTTGGCCTCCTATTTCTCCTATAAATAGATAGGGAGTCCCCCAAAATAACTTGGGTTTTGGTTATTTGATAGTTTAGCCTTTTGCTACTATTTGAGTCTTTTTGACGTGCTCAACAGCCGCCTAACAAGCTCCTTGTATCGGAACCCCAACTTTTCAATACTTCATCTATATTTGCAATTTTAGATTGCTTTTGCCTTGTTCTTGCTTGTTCTTCGATTGCTTGCAGGAATTGATCTTCGTGATCAGGTTGATCGTGCCCACGGCAAGATCAATAACCATCTGGAGTTGGTTTAGCGATTGCTAAGGCGCATCGTCGTTGTACGTTGTAGTCGGATCGTCAAAGTCGTCTCCACCCAAATCGAAGGTTATCATTCTCATCGAAAGATCGGGACACCCAGTGTTACATCACTCCCCCTTAAAGCAAACCCATTGGGTGAACCACACTAAGTTCTCCCCGGATAAAAGCAAAATGAGAAGAATACAAATGTTTTGTGAAAATGTTTGCCAATTGACGTTCAGTATCCATATGATGAAGCACAATATTTCTCTTTTCTGCATGATCTTTAAGAAAGTGAAATCTAATCTTAATATGTTTTGTCCTACAATGTTGAACAGGTTCTTAGCAATGCAAATTGCACTAGTGTTATTACACAAAAGAGGAACACTATCCAAATTAACTCCATAATCTTTAAGTGTAGCTACTATCCAAAGAATTTGAGAATGCAAATAGCAGCAGCCACGTATTCAGATTGAGCAGTTGATTGTGCAACAGAAGATTGTTTTCTAGATGACCATGCAATAAGAGAATTATTCAAGAAGTAACATGAACCAGATGTACTTTTTCTATCAATTCTACATCCTCCAAAATTAGCATCAAAAAATGCTCTTAAACTAATGCATAAGGAAGCAAAAAGCCAAATGCCAAATCTTGAGTACCATAGAGATACCTGAAAATTCGTTTGATAGCTTGTCGATGTGAAGCACATGGGGAAGCTTGAAAACGAGCACACAAGCACGCAACAAATTGTATATCCGGCATTGATGTAGTGAGGTACAAAAGTGAACCTATCATGCTTATATATTCCTTTTGATCAACCAGCTTACCATCTTCATCCGGATCAAGTGTGCAAGTGCCTACCATGGGTGTCATGATCAGCTTGTAGTTTTCCATCCCAAAGCGATGAAGCAAATCTTTTGTGTACTTACTTTGATGAACAAAAGTACCTTTTTCGTTTGTTTGATTTGAAGTCCCAAAAAGTATGCTAACTCACCCACCATACTCATCTCAAATTCCTTCATCATGTTTTCTAAAAACTTAGACACTAAAATATGAGAGGGACCACCAAAGATAATATCATCAACATAAATCTGAATGAACAATTGATCATTCCTTTGCTTGAGTAAGAAGAGAGTTTTGTCAACATTTTCCATTGTAAATCCTTTTCAAGTAAAGAGGTTTTTAGCCTATTATACCATGCTCTAGGGGCTTGTTTTAAACCATACAAAGCTTTTGACAATTTGTACACATATTCTAGATACTTAGGATTCTCAAAATCAGGTGGTTGCTTAACATATATCTCCTCATTAATATAGACATTAAGAAAAACACTTTTCACATATATTTGGTAGAATCTAAAACCTGTAGATTTAGCAAACACTAAAAGAACTCTAATGGCATCAATTCTAGCAATAGGAGCAAATGTTTCATCAAAATCTAAACCTTCAACTTGTGTTCTAGCCTTGTTTCTAAAAACAACACCATCCACACTTTATTTATTTTTGAAAACCCATCTAATTCCAATTATATTAAAACTAGGAGGTGGTGAAACCCGTTTCTAGACTTTAATACGTTCAAAATTCTCTAATTTCTCATGCATGGTATTGATCCAAGATTCGTTAGTTAATGCATGAGATATATCTTTGGGTTCAAAAGAAGCTACTAAAGTAGAATGGGCATGAGTATCAGAATGGATAAACCTAGACTAGGTGAATGTCATTTAAATCTCCAATCATATGTTCTGGTGGATGACTGGAACATCAGAAATTTCTCCTTCTCCTTATTCATTTTTAGCATGTACAGATGATTTTTTAGCTTGAGGATGCTCAGCTGTAGGTGATGTAGTAGTAGGTGCCAAAGGCGCTACAGCTGGTTGTGCGGTAGTAGGAATCAACACCTCATCCTTAACATCATCATCGTCCTCATGAACAAAGATACTCTCCCCCTGAACATATGCACATGTACCTCCATCATTTGGACTAGTGCCTGGACTAGCATCATCAAAAGTAAATTCAAAAGTTTTTACAATTTTGTTAGTCTCCAAAACAAGCACACGATAGCCGCGTGTATGAGCAAAATATCCAAGAAAAATGCCATCAGTTGATCTAGCTTCAAATTTATCAAGATGTCCAGATTTTAGGACAAAGCATTTTCACCCAAAAACTCTTAAGTGAGAAACACTTGGCCTATGTCCAAACCGAAGTTCATATGGAGTTTTACCCAATTTTGATCTCAAATAAATATGGTTTGAAACATAACATGCAATAGATATAGCTTCGACCCAAAACTTTCTAGGAGTTTGATATTCATCTAACTTGGTCCTAGCTATCTCAACCAATGTTTTATTTTTCCTTTCAACTACACTATTTTGTCGAGGTACTCTAGGTGATGAAAATTGATTTTCAATTCCTTTTTCAGCATAAAAGTGATCAAAATAAAAAATTTTAAACTCAGTTTCATTATCACTTCTAATAGCTCTAAGAGCTCCTAGGTGATCAACAGATAATCTAGGAACAAGACTTCTAGAATGACTAAAAGCCTCATCTTTAGATATCATAAAAAACCCCCAAAGTATCTAGAATAATCATCAATAATAATAAGTACATACCATTTGCCTCCAAAAGATTGAACTCGAGAAGATCCAACTGTGTCAAGATGTAGTAACTATCCTGACGCATTTGTCATCACCATGGTAAGAGGTGGATGTGAACCTGCAACCATCTTACCATGTCTATAAGAATAGAACACTAACTCACTATCACCCTTAAGCATAAGTAAACCATGTATGAGGTATAAACCACTAACACGAGTAAGATGATCAAAACCAATGTGACCAAGTCTACGGTGCCAAAAGAATAAATCTTTAGAAATGACGACGATTGTCTAAGGTCCATTAAATTATTATGGCTTTTGAGAAGCCAGTCATATCGTCATAAATGCGGCCCATATAACAAAGAGACACATTAAATATCTCGGTCAAAAGTTACTGTTGAACCCAAAAATATCTACCCGACCTAAATTATAGGTCGGATGAAACTTGAGCTTCTACCAGGTTGGGAAAAGGCCAGGTCGACAACAGACCGAACTGGAAACCATTACAAGTCGGTCATAGTGTCTTTTATCACATGACCTATCAAAGATCGGGTAAATCTCTGCCTCGACCTGGATCAAGTCGGGAAGGAATCTCTACGTAGGGATTACATGCAGAAGAAGCTTTCTTTGATAGGTACAAACAACCGTTTGGAATTTACTCCCTACAAAGAGGCTCCTCTCTAGTGAAAAAACACCTCTTCGATGAGAAGACACCTTTTGACGGGAAGACACCTCTCCGAAGATGACAAATTCCATCCCTTTGAAGCTATAAACAGGTTACTCTTGCAAGGATTCAGACATAGGTAGATGTGTGCAGAAGTGCATCAGTGTGTAATAGTATAGAGCTCTTTGTTGTAAAGAAGTTCGTACTCTGTAAAGAAACACCCGAAATACAATTCTCATCTTTTTACTATCCCTTCCAATATTGTTTTATAGACAAAGGCAACCAAAAATATATTTGTAAGCTCGATCTAGGGATCCCTCGGTCTTGAACATCGACAGTTGGCGCTAGAAGGAGGGCCTTCGTCATAACTCAACATTGAAAGAGGTAATGTGTTGTCGCAGAAGCCATGGATGTAGAGAATTCATTTGATCTCACCGACTACGCTCACCTCACCACCGATGACTTCGTGGAGGAAGTATAAGGTAAATGCAACTTCTATTCTGAATATGTTACTGAGGTATAGTCATCCAAGTTGGCAACTTCATCTAAACTGGATGAGGTAATGTTAGGAGCACCATTTCCTGAGAAAAAAATCAGGAAGATATAGTGACTCCATGCTAGCCCTTATCCTAGGGGTAGTGGACCAGGGCGCATTCCCTATGGAAGTCGACAATGTACGAATTCATGAGAACGACAATGACTTCCATGAGAGTTCATCTTTTGAAGATTTTCTCCGAAGTCTTGAACTCGATTATACCCCCTCATCATCCTCCGATGAGGGAGTGCTCACCTTTTTCGTCATCTCTAGATTTCATATTTGCGCAGTCATGGAGGAGACAGAGGCACAATGAGTGAAACACGAATAGCGTGAAGCTCAAGAAAAGGCTGCCTAGAAGCAACGGGAGAGTTTCACGATTGCCAAGCAAAAGGCTGTGGAAGAGGTGAGACACATTTACCATGACAGTCAGCTGGGAACCTCGCGTAGACCAGATCCTCCGGGAAGTCATCCCTGATCAATCTTTCCGGTCACGCCCGTATGTTCCAAGGATGGCAATAAGGGACATAAACATGGTTTCTAATAGTCCACAAGTGAAAACTCCTGTAGACAAAATTCGAATTCTAACTAATGTGATTTTAAGCCAACCTGTGGATGAAGAAAATGTGCCACTTATAAGATCCTTAGCTCTTGATCTGCTAGAAGTTACTGCAGAAGTACATAGCATATCTCCTTCCATAAGGACTTTGATTGGTTCCCGTGCGAATCAATCCTTGTCCGGTCAACATCAACAGAGTACTGACCGACAACAGAGGAGCAATCCCCAACAGAGAAGTGCTTTCGACCTAGGTGAAAATATTAATCGTGGTTGGCGATGACCTCATTCTCCTGATTATACAGATCAAGTCCCTAATGTGCGTACACATTTGGGATTGTATACAGGATGCAAAGCCTTTTCACAAGGACTAAAAATGTTACCTGACCTGAAAAATTCAAGCTGAGTCTGTTGGAAAGCTATGATGGAACTCAAAATCAATCAAAGTTCCTTAAAATTTATACCACTGCAATCCAAGCTACTGGTGGTGATGAGAAGGTAATGACGAATTATCTCTCTACTGTTCTTAAAGAATCTGCAAGAACTTGGTTATTTAATCAGCCAGAAGGATCCATTAACAGCTATATGGTTGGGAAAACTTATGCCACACCATTATAAATAATTTTAAAAAGTTATTACGTGAAACCTGGAAAAGTGTTTAAGCAAGTTGTATGCTACAATCACTTCATAGAGGATCTCAACATTCACCAGCCGTCCACCATATCAGAACTCTTCAATACGGATGATCGGTATTCTGAAGCACATGAGGCGGTTGGATGGAACCATATGGTTGAAAAAGGCCATACACCCCCTTAGCTAGGTGTGAAGATTTCCAAAGGTGCTAAGCCTAAAAAATCTTTCATACATGAAGATCGAAAAGGAAAAAATAAGAAAAAGGGAAAAAGATCTCCCAAAGAGAGGTCGCAGGAGTCTTTGAACAACCTGTTTGTTCCAAGGATAAACAACATTGGAAGAAGCTTGGTCGAACAAACGATCAACCCAAACCTAAAGCTTCCACTTCAAATAGTGAAAATAGAAGGTGATGTCCTCTGCATAATGCAGCAGGACACGACTTACACAATTGCCGAACATGGCAAAGGCACATGGAAGATTTCTATTCTAGTAAGGGTCCTATGCTGACCTTGCCAGAAGGATGAAGGACGAAGGACGAAGGATGTAGATGGAGATGAGAATATGGGTTATCAAAATCCAGATCATCTTGTTAACATGATCTTCACCGGATTGTCCGCATATTCCTCAAAACAACATTTTAAGTGCCTACAGAGAAGTCAACAATATCAATTCTCGACTAGGAAAGTCAGAATTTCAAAAGTAGTTGGATGTATCAATTACATTCAGTAAGGACGACTGTCCAAAAGGTATATCTACTTCTCAAAAACTTACCTTAGTTATATCTCCTATAATTAGTATTGCAAGGTAGGGAGAATTTTAATGGATGGGGGAAGTTCTTTAGACATACTTTTTATTAATACCCTTGATGAAATGCAAATTTCTCATTCTAAAATATGACCAATAACAAATCCTTCCTTTGGATTTGTTCCCGGTCCTTCGGTAACTCCAATAGGATAGATTGTATTACCTATCACTTTTGGAGATGCTCAAAACTTTAAAACTGAGCTAATTTCATTTGAAATTGTTGACATTGAATCCGCATACAAAGCCATTTTGGGTAGACCTTCATTTATTAAATTTATGGCAGTTACTCATCATGCCTACCAGAGTGAAAATACCTGGTCCAAAAGGTGTGATTAATGTGCAAGGTGATTTAAATACTTATCGAGACCTGATTATGCAAATCCAGACCCTATGTGTATTCCACACTAGTCGAGGATCACGCTAGTGCACACAGTCTCAACATAGATGAAATATCACAATCATATATAGTGGAATAATAAATAAAGACTTCATCTCATAATATAACCTTTTTAGCCAACCTTATGGTCAACTTACAAGAATACCGCTTCGCAGGGCAAAGACTCAAATAAAGAAAACTATAGCGGAAAAGAAATAAGACTCGTAGAAACCCATCAATATGCCACAGGCAACTGACTGGGCTCGCACCCTATTTGTTTGGCTCCTCCTGGTACTTCTCCAAAGCTGGTGTAGATTCCTCCTCAACTGGTGTTTGATTTGTTACAAGGGGGTGATTACATAAAGCACTCAACAAGTTGTGCACAGAATGCGAGTCTATTATCTATATGCATGGCTTATTCCAAATGAATGGCTAAAGTGGTTATTTTGCAATAAAGCAGCATTTACAACAGTTACAATAAATAGATTGCAAGGTAGTAAAACATGTAATAGCAAAATAAATTTCTTGGTTATTTCACAAGTAAACCATTTCACATCCTTAAATAATGAAAATCTAACCCTTGACTGTAATTCCTGGGCATTTTCCAATACCACGAACATGGCTATTTAAATAGTTTTGACACTCTGTAGAGGTTATACACTTTACCCACAAGATACAATCAATCACCTCACAGGCGAATGACTATAACAAAGTCTTTACAATGCTCCATCTTAACCCAGTACTGCCCGCTGAGATTTCAACACTGATGGGACTGGTTACCACCCTCAGGGTCCCCTCTTGTGCCATGTGAATCTGCCCGTACACCCAGAACCCAGACCACCACAACAGTACCAAAATCTAGACATCACAAATTAGTCAGCTAGGTCTATCTCATTCCAAACATATGGTAGATCAAATGTTTGCAAGGTTAAGTCCTTCATTGGCCAAGGTAAGACTTCCAAAAACCAATCTTTCACATATCAACTCATATCACCAAAAACCAAATACCAAATATGATCGCTCAAATGCCACACCTAGCCCACCAATAAACAACAATTGCCACTTGCCCCAGTCTAAATCATTTTACCACCCCAGTTGATTACTATGCACCACATGCCATCAACAACAACAACGACACATGACACACCTTTCATAAACATGTTCCATATCTCATTAAGAAAGATTAATTTTTATATTACAAAATAATATCAATAACACATTGCATGGCTAAGTAGACTAGTCACGATCAGGGTTAACAAAACCGAAACCGAAAAAACCGATGGAAAACCGAAATTGGAAATTTGAAAATATCGAGCTAAAAATCGCTGGAAAATTGTTAGAAACCGAAGAGTTTCAAAACTGAGCATTTGAACAAAAAACATTCAAAACAAATTAAAAAAAACGAAAACCATTCGGTTTTCTCGAAAAACCGCTCGGCGAGTTGAACCTTTTGGACGATCGGTTTCTTGAGCGGTTTTCGTCGGTTTTCTCGAAAAACCACTCGGTTTACATAGCATAAATTTTTTTAAATTTTTTGAATTTTTTTGAACTGGACCGGTTTACCGGTCGTTTTTATATTTCGGTGGGGCTCGAAATCTCGAAAACCGAACGAAAATCAAGAATTTTGTTCGGTTTTGTTAACCCTGGTCACGATATAATAACCCATGTTGGCAATTAATAGCAACCAACTAGTAATCAACTATCCTAGGGTGACAAATGATTCATGGCATACAAATAATAATGACAAGGTGACATAATCAAGTAGATTGATTAACTAATTCCCAAATTAATTGAAATCACATTTAATTGAATTAGCATGCAATAATTTAAGACAATGTAATCTTGAAACATGAGATCAACATGGTCATAGCACAACTTGCCTTGAAAAAGCTCTTGTTCCTACTCTGGAGTTGGTTCTTGAGTCAACACCTCACCCTTGTAACCTTCGGGCACTTCAATGTCTACGCAAAATGAATTAATAACAAAATAAATGATAAAAATAGAGAGAGAAAACTCTAAATATCAAATAAAAATTTACCATTAAATAGAGAAGAATTTTATAAATTTTTAGGCTTTGCATTACCTCAATCGGAGTTCGTATGAGCAAGAACGAGCAATTTGGAGTTTGAAAATAATAGAAAAAGAATAAACTGAATTAATCTAATTATTTTTCTACTGGAAATTCAGGATAATGATGTTATAATGACGCAACTGGACACGTTACCCAATCAGAAGTCGACATGTGTCACCAGCGCATAGACTCGGTCCATGGATCGGCTCTAGTCTACGGTGAACTCGATCCATAAAATCTAACCATGACTGACATGTGGGCTCGAGCTAGTGACATCATCACTGTCGTTAGGATGACATCACTCCTGACATCATAGTGACTAGCACGGCGTGCGATGCCTCATATTTTATGCCCATGGCGCTGTAGCCTCTAGTTGGTCTACTACGTGGTTCAATCCAAGCTATTAAATTTGAATCAACGGTCCAGATTGATCCGATCCATGGCGAAGGCAAGGACACGTGGATAGTCCCATTGCCCGCCACATGTTTCCATCTGTGCTGTAGAATTCTGATCCAATGGCTACAATCTATTGAAGCTCGCAACGATTCAATTCAATCTAAATCGTACAACTAAATCTACAGTCAAGATCTATTCTGAGCACCACATCAGATGTTGGTACACGTGGCACGATCCAGTCCACTTACCGGAGTTCAGACGGTTGAGGTTGAGGTCGACGACGGTGATGTCACAGTGGCGAAGAAGCTACCAAACGCGAAGACGATGACAATGGTCACGGCATTCCGATGATTCACCGGCGAGGTGAGATATCCCCCAGCTTCGTCTCACTGCGGCGATCTCGAATCTGGAAGCAATCAATGTTGGAGCGGCTACACGGCGGCAAAAAATGGCAATTCGTGTGACAGTGGTATCGCAACTACGGTGAGCGATTACGTGTAACTGGCGGTGACTCTAGCACAACGATCTAAGGCAGACAATGATGCGGCAGACACGGCTGTGGCATTTATAACCTCTAGGCATGCGTGTTCGGCTTGGAATCTATGGAGAGGCCATTGCAGTGGTGAACTCCGATGACGACACGACAAAGATGACATGGCACCAATTTGGCCGTCCATGTGGCAGCATTGAATGGCTCCTAGAGCTGTGCAACGCAGCTCACTCTCGGCCACATGATCCAGATCGTAGGACCGCACGCGATTAGGGTTAGATTAAGTCGCAAAGTGGGTTGGGTCGGTGTGGCTAATGGGCTAGGCCCGATAGGGTTCGGCCCAATAAGTGTTTTCTAATTTCTCTGATTTCCTAATTAAATTAATTCTAGTAATTCAATAATTCAGGAAATATAGCAAAAATATAAGAAAAAATCCAGAAGAATTCTGCAAAATATTTGAAGACATTTTGAACTCAAATAAAATATTTTCAACTAAAATTTATGGGAACTTTGCAAATATTTAAATAATTCAATAAAATATTTAATTTAAATTATTTCCAAATAAATTCAAATAAATTCCAAAAAATTCTCAAAAATTCTAATAACTCAATAAATGCAATAAAAGCAAAAATTGGGATGTTACAATACTGCACTAGATTGTGATTGAAAATTGTTTGAAATTGTCGATCAGCTACCATTAAGAGATGCTAATGGTGCAGGTAAGCCTTGCAAGGTTGATAAACCTAGCAAGTTAGAAAAGCTGAAGGCCAATCCTTAACCAAATGAGCAGGTCGAGCTCATTCCCATCGCTCCTACCGACCAGTCTAAAACTGTTAGGATAGGATCAGATATGGATGCCAAATAGGAAAACATGCTCATTGCCTTCCTCTGGGCTAACGCAAATGTGTTGCGTGGAAACCTCCGACATGCATGGAGTCCCAAGAGAGGTGATCGAGCACAGGTTAGCTATTCGACCTAAAATACGAACAGTGAAACAGAAGCTACGACGATTTGCTCTTGATTGGCAAGAAGCCATCCGACAAAAGTTAGATAAACTCTTAGAGGCTGATTTTATTTGTGAGGTTGATCATCCAGATTGGCTTGCGAATCCAGTCTTGGTCAAGAAGACAAATGGTAAGTGGCGAATGTGCTTCGATTTCACCAGCCTAAATATCGCTTGTCCAAAAGATGATTTTCCTTTGCCCAGAATAGATTCGTTGGTTGATTCTACTTTGGGTTGCGAATTAATGAGTTTTCTGGATGCATACTCAGGTTATCATCAAATAAGCATGGCAAGAGAAGATGAAGAGAAAACTTCTTTCACAACCCCTTTTGGAATTTGCTGTTACCAATAATCCAGATGCAATTCCCATCTATCAATAATGTAGCAAAGTATGAAGGTTTTCTAGCTGGCCTACGAGCAACAAAATTTCTTAGAGTCAGTCGGCTTTTAGCGAAAGGTAATTTGTTATTAGTCGTAAACCAGGTTAGCAAGGAATATAGGACGTCCGATGAGGTAATGTCTCACTACCTGGATGGAGTGAAAAAATTGGAATAACACTTCATTGACTTTTGAAGTCCAATACATTCTACGAAAGGATAATCTTTTAGCGAACCAGTTATCAAAACTAGTGATGCGAACGGTGGCCCGATCTTCCGACAGGTAGAGGTAAATCGATTGGTGGAGAACTCGACATTGACGATCCGGCTTTCGATCAGAATAGATCGAACCCTGCAATCGCTACACCACGGCTACGTAGGTTATCAACCACGCACAAACACGGTTGACCTCCCCAAGAAGGCTTATCCCTGCAAGCGAATCGAGAACATGAGCAAGAACGCAGAAGAGCAATCTGAAATTGCAAATTGAATTAAGCACATGAAGTTGGGGTTTTACAAACTGATGATCAGCGAAAAACTGACAATGTGCCTAGTTTAAATCTAAGCAAAACCCGCGGCCTAAAGCGGCGGCGACTGGATATATGGCAGGGAGGGGCGTGAGGGGGAAGGGCTAGGATTGTGTGTGGTTGGGAGGGGCGTACACAACCTAGGCTTGGCCCTCCACACGCTTACAAGGCCCAAAGTGGCCCAAAACAACAATTTCGTGCATTGTTTTGATGATTCCGGATGACTCATGATGAATCTGGAGCTGAGACCAGATCCATTGGAAAGATCTCATTGTTATCTTTCTAACAAGCATAAGATCTCGTCATTTTAGTGAGGTGTTGTCCGTTGACTCCGAACTGAACTCGGAGACCGAATTGTGGATGAGTTTGACTTCGGATTGACTTGGCATGCTTCTCCCATGTTCCTAAGCAGTGAAACATCACAAATATTTAGTAGCATCCCATCCTCAATATTATTATGATGAATAGCGAGAAACGAGCTCACCTCATGATTTAATTGACGTGCACGAGCTCTTGTCATAGGACCATGATGTATGCGTGTATCCAAAGGAGTGATGTCCTCATCAACTGGACTCCTCACGATCACCTATTCCAATAGGTGTATTTCTTGAATAATTGTCTAAACCTTGTATAGATACCTCCATAGAAGAGCCCTCGATCAATCATCATGTCGGAGTCCTCAACCAGGATTCATATTGAGCTAAACCATTTAAAGCCTTTCTAGAACATGAGACACTGCCTGAGGAAATACAATAAAAAGATAGATTGATTTGAAAGGCACAAATGTACAAACTACTCGATGATGCTCTTTATAGAAAGGGAACTTGTGGAGTATTAACGAAATGTATATCTCAAGAACAAGGGATTACATTACTTCATAAGATTCATGCTTCATACAGAACGCTGGTCAGCAAATCATTCCTACAAGGCTTTTATTGACAAACACGAGGTTGTTGGTTGGATTGGATTGTGAGATGACCTCATCTCCGACTTGCTGCCAATTAATATTGAGTGTATAGCAAAGAGAAATTAGGTCAGCTCTCCATAAAAAACTGTTTACTTTCCAATCACATCGCTAATCAGTCAAACAAATAGTTGGGGGCTAGTAGTGTCGACGTTTGGTGTCGGCAATAATCTTAGGGGTGTGTGAATTTGTGGGGCAAGGCGCTGGATCAGGATCTCGATGGTAACACAAGACAAGGAATTATACAGGTTCAGGCCCTCGACGGTGAAGGTAATACCCTAGTCCTGTGTCCTGGGATTATGTGTATCGTATGGCTTATTTCTCTCCCTGTGTGTGTTTATCCCTCTTGGGGTCCTCCCGCCCCTCTTATATACAGAGGGGGGAGTCCAACTCGGTTACAAAAGCATGAGTCCGAGTTGATTACAAGTAAAGGAATCGTATCCATCCTTATCTAGGATAGTTTCCCTTACGGTTACAATCTCTTCTCTCAGTTCAACAAGGTTGAACCTACGATATGTACATTCCTTTCTCGCACGGTCTTCTTAGACCTTCGCGTGTGTACTCGGTTCTTATATCATCCACAGTAGCCCCCGAGTGCTTTGCAATCGAGTTGCCCTTGATTTTTTGCTCTTGCGCGGAGGATGCGGCCCGTTGGTCTTTAGCTTACTTCATCCGAGTGCTTGGCGATAAGCAAGGAGTTTGCAAAAGACTCGACTAACCACTCGGATTTCTTAGGGTACCTTCCTTGCGATGGGGCACCAGCATTTGACCTTCGTTGGGATGCGCTAGCTGGAATGCCGGGGACAGACCTGACTCATCCTACCCCGAACGTACCTCTGGACCGCATCCCATAGGGCACTAGTGATCGGCCCTGCTTGGGGCGCACCTCAGAATGCATCTAATAGGATGCTGGTGATCAGCCCGATTTGGGGCGCGCCGGTGTTGCATCCAATAGGACGCTGGTGATCAGCCTGACTTGGGGCGCGCCTGTGTTGCATCCAATAGGACGCTGGTGATCAGCTCGACTTGGGGCGCACTGGTGTTGCATCCATTAGGACACTGGTGATCAGTCCGACTTGGGTCGCACCTGTGTTACATCCAATAGGACACTGGTGATCAGCCTGATTTGGGACGCACCAGTGATGCATCCATTAGGACACTGGCCGAATGGTGATCACACCCGGTCCCACTTCGCTGCCTTTCCGGCACCTTTGTGCCCTGATTGGAGGCGTACGTGAGAAGCTTTGACTTGGTCTGGACCCAAAATTTTTAGTTGGATTCGAATCGGGAGCGCGCCTTTAGATCCGCACTATTCCTTTTGTGGGAGAAGAGGTTCTGCTTTCCTCGCCCGAAGGCGGTTCCTCAGCGCCCCACGACACATTTAGTGCGGTGTTAGGGGAAGGGGTGGTCTTTCCTTTTCCTCATTCTCCGTCTCTTGTTGCTTTTTGTGTTTCGTTTCTTAGGGTTCTCCACTCAACCCAACGTCCGCCATCTCCTTTCTCCGTTCTTCGAAATGGCATCCTCCGTCGCCACCATGCCCGACGCATCGTCCGCGCCACAAGATTGGGCTGTCTCGGTTGTGACAGAGGAACGTCTGAACGCCATGGTTTTTGTCAGGGTCCTTCCTCCCTTGTTACTGATCGGGGCTCGCCCAGCGGCGGGTGAGTCTTTCCCTACCCCTCGTCCCGAGGAGGTTGTCGTTTTCGAATCTTTTTCTGGCGCGGGTTTAGTTTACCCTCTAGTGCCTTCTTCTGTGGCCTTCTTCATTATTATGGGATTGAACTGACCCACCTCAATCCTAACTCCATTCTTCAGATTGCTGTTTTTATGCATCTTTGCGAAGCCTACATTGGCAACTGTCCCCACTATAGCCTTTTCCGCCATCTTTTTCTCCTCAAGCCTTTCCCGAACAAGAATGCTCCCAAATTGGTTGGGGGTGCAGGTCTTCAATTGTGAGATGGGTTGAGGAAATCCTATTTTGACTTTCCCTTCCAATCTTCTAACAAGGACTGGCACCAAGAGTGGTTTTACTATTCTAACCTCAAGCCATGCCTTCCTGCCTTATCCGGACGGAGACCCGTGGTATCAGTTTCTTCGACTAAGCCTCCTCCCGACTCCGACAGAGACCAAGTTGGGGAGCTTATGGCTATCATCCATCAATTGAGGAATGCTGGTTTGCATGGAGTGGGTGTTGCTGCTAGTTTTGTCATTCGCCGTTTTCAACCGATCAAGGAACGGGTCTACCCGGGGTTCAAATATCTGGGGAGGTCGAACCCCACTCGGGAGCTGTCTGTGAGGGTTCCGGAGGAGGTATTGGATAGGCGACTGAATAACTTCTTTGTCCCTAGCACCATGCTAGATTGTGGGGGATGCCCGAAGTCTTTTCATTTGGCTTGCTCCTCCCCCGGTGATCTTCTGGGTTCCCAAATGCTTTTAAGCTCCAGTCTTTAGCTGTTCTCATTTGAATTGTTATTCTTTTTCCTGTTGTAGGGACGGGAAGCTTTCTTTTCTGATGCTCTGATCCCCTGGTGCCCCGACTATCTGGGATGCGGGCTAATGTGGCCCGGTCAGCCTGTGTCTGGGGAGACCCCCGAAGCCGCGGGAGCGGTCACTCCAGAGGCTCTAGATTCTTTGGGTTTTGTCGCTTCCCCAGAAGATGCCATTCACCCAGGGGCGGGCTCAAAATGGTCGACCCCGACTTCTCCTGCTGCTCCGAGTGCCAAGAGGGGAAGGCGGGTGTCTGGGCAAGGTTTCCCGAGTCCATCCCCTTCCCCTACAGTCCTGGATGACGACTCAGTCGCCGTGCCGAGTGCGGAGAAGGGAAAGGGGGTGGAAGTACAGGAGATTTTAAGCCCTCGGTTCTCCTCCGCAGCTCCAAGTGGCGGCCCAACCATCCGAGGGCCTTCCGACCAATCTCCAGTGCCACCAGCCCCACGGATCCAAGAGCCGGGCCCGCAGCTCGTTCCCTCCGGTAGTGGCTCTTTCAGGGCTGAAGATAAAGAGGTCCACCAGGTAATTCTTCATCTTACTCCTTCCATCATTTTCTGTCGGCTTGTTGACGTGAGCCTTTGGCCCCCTTCTTCTTTTTCATGTCAGGAATCCGTCGGCTGACGTTCCTATCGGGATGCCGACTGGGACTCCTCAGGGTCCTAGCCCTAGGGATGTCCCCAGTCGGGATAGGCTGTCTTCTTTAAGTGCGACGGCCCTGGGGTGCGCCGAGGTCGTTCCTGAGGTAGCTCCGACAGGACCATCCTCCTCAGACCATCCGCCGCTGTTAACGAGTGGAGAGGCGCGGGGACTGGTCGAGATCCCTTCCCGACTACACGTGTCGAGCCTGCCCTTATGCTGGGTACTTGGGACAGTGAAGAGGAAGAGTGGGACACCTTTGACGATGCTGCCGAAGAGCAGCAGATAGATGATCTTCACGAGTACTCCATACGGTGTTCCCGACTGATCCAGGTAGACCCGTAGATTTCTTCTGTGCTTTTG
The DNA here is from genome assembly GCA_036346355.1 of Rhipidocladum racemiflorum. Classification (NCBI taxonomy): domain Eukaryota; kingdom Viridiplantae; phylum Streptophyta; class Magnoliopsida; order Poales; family Poaceae; genus Rhipidocladum; species Rhipidocladum racemiflorum. The sequence continues at coordinate 58,635,701 of CM070574.1, forward strand.
TTTCTCCGGGATGCTTTTTCACTTTCCTTTCACCGCCCTCAGACCCTGGGGGTCGCTTGAGGAAGAAAACAGACTTCTTGTGTCGTGTCCTTCCTTCTATCAAGATGAGCAGGGAGCATAGGGATCAGCTGGCGGAGGTTCAGAACGAGTGTTCCGAGCTGCAGCGGCTTCGTGACGAAGTACAGTCTTTGCGCTTGGAGAAGCTGGACGCGTTAGGTTACCTTCGAGGCAAGTTCTTTTTTTTCGGGTGACTGGTTCCCGCAGTCCTCTGCCTTTTGTCTTTGACTTTGTCTGGCCTTCTCAGTTAGGGACGCAGCTTACGCGAGACTCCAGGGATAGATTGTTGCCTCGGAGGAACGGCGTAAGGCCCTGGAGACGCGGTTCCGTGCTTCGGAGGAGAGGCTCCAAGGAGCGGAGGCCCGTGAGCACCAGGCCAAAACCAAGTAGGAGAAGTTGATGGGGGAGCTTGAAGGTTCGCGTCTGGTACTTTTCTTCTTGCTTTGTTGACTTGCAGGGTGTCCTGGGTTGTTGACCCGCTCTGTTTGCAGAGCATCGGAGAAGGGCATGAGCACAATTTGATGACCTTGAAGGAAGGATTCAGCGTGCTGATGCGCTGTGCTTAGCTTTCCAAAGAAGCTTACGAGTCGATCTTTGGCCTTCCTGCACCCCTACGATCCGAGCAGTGGGAACCAGGCTCTTCAGCGTCTGTGAGTTTCCCTTGAGAGGCTTAGGGCCCACGTGCGGGAAAGAGCGATCACGAGCCCCAATCAAGCACTGGCGATCGTGAAGTCATTGTATCCCCGAGGGCAGCTTGATGCCGTCAAGGAGGGTTTTGCCTGTACCGTGGATGATGAGCAGGCTGCTGTTCTTCTGAAGGAAGTTGAGAATCTCTTAGAAGCTTTAGCTGAAAACCTAGACTTGAATCCTGCATAGACATGTGTGCAAGCTTCGTGAGTCTGGGGATGAGCGTGAATTTTTGTTAGGCGTTTTGCCCTCCTGTCTCTTGGCGCATTAGCAACTTGCTGTTTTGTCTGACTGGAAGGTCGTTCGAGTGCCTTTGTTCGAGCAGTGAGGTTCCCGAGTGTTTGACGGGTTGACAGCCTGGCGTTTCTTTCGACTGGAGCGCTGTCCGAGTCCCTTTGCCCGATTGCTCTTACACCCGAGTGCTTTTCCGGTCGGTGCTGAAATCAAGGAGAGACACCTTGCGGGAGTGTTTAGCGTTCACTTATTAAGTGTTGCGACCGTTAGGCAGAGCAATTTAAGTTGGGGACTCATGCATGTGCGAACGTGCACTTATTAAGTGTAGCCCCCGGCTTACTGCCTAGTTGGGAAACAACTAGGTCATAAGGCAAAAGAAAGTAATTAAAAGTAGAAGGGAATTATGATGTCACCGGGCTGCTTGCATGGCCGATTCAAACTTGTCTCGGGACTACTGCTGAGCCGCTTCGGCTTCCCGCCGTCTTTAATCTCATGCTCTTCGTCTTCCGTGCTTCTTGGTATAAGAGGGGGGCGGGGAGAGCCTTTGGTGGCTGCTCTTTCTCGCATCTTTCTCCTTCCTCGCCTGCTTCTTCTCTTCTCTCGCCCTGCTATGGCAGACTTCCCTGGCCTCTGGTACTTAGGGCTGCCACACGAGGCGACGTGGAGGGCTATCGAGGAGGCTATGGAGAGGGCGGCCGTCGAGCGTGATGCCGCCGCCATCGATGCGCTTGTTGAGGTTGTTCCTCGCCTTTTTAGGGTGAGGGATGCCCTCATTGCAGTGGTTGGACGGGTGCATTGCGGCGCCCCTGCTCCTTTTTTGTGTGTGTAATATATAATGAAAATGAATGAAATGCTATCTTTTTTCTGCATTGCTCTGTGCACTTCTCTTTTTTTTTCCATTTAGCACGGTTTCTGAATTCATCCAAGCATTGTATCCTTTGTCACTTTACGCGTTCCGCCCAACTAAACCTAACCCTCGAGTGCCGGTAGTTCGCTAGTTGTTATTCTTCCTGAACACTTTTTGCGGGGGGATTCGGGCTTTATCGTGTACGGTTTTGCGTTTTCATGAATTAGGATTTACACGTGCTTGGAAGTCTTTGCCGACGCCTCAAGAAAAAAGGGAGTGCTCAGGAAACTCACGAAATGTTTCATTTAAAAAGTTGCAATGAGAATACAAGATTTAAGCATAGAAGCGACATAACTGTTCTATGTTCCAGGTGTTACTGATGACTGCACCGTCTTCTCGTTTAAGTCGATAAGTCCCAGGCCATACCACTTCATTGACAATATAGGGACCCTCCCAACTTGGGGAAAGCTTGTGCTCGCTCTTCTGATTTCTTCTTAGCACCAGATCTCCTTTGGAGAAAGTGCGCCCCTTAACATTGTGGTTATGATAGCGGCATAAGCCTTGGAGGTATCTAGCCGGCCGGATTGCAGCTACATCCCTTGCTTCTTCCAACTAATCGAGGTCGTCCAGTCTGCTTTCTTCTGATTTATCCTCGCTGTGGTTCCGAACCCTTGGGGATCCGAATTTCAACTCAGTAGGTAAGACCGCCTTAGACCCATACACCAGGAAGAAGGAAGACTGCCCGGTTGCTCGACTGGGGGTGGTTCTGAGACCCCAGAGTACCGAAGGCAATTCCTTCACCCATCGGGTGGCATAAGGATTGAGGCGATCGAAGATCCTTCCTTTTAGTCCTTGAAGCACCATGCCGTTTGCTCATTCAACCTGTCCGTTGCTCCGTGGGTGTGGCACGGAAGCGAAACAGATCTTAATTCCTAGCTCCTCGCACCAATCTTGGAATTCCTCCCCTCTGAACTGGGTGCCATTATCGGTGATGATTCTATTCGGCGTGACGAAGCGAACCACAATGTCTTGGAAGAACTCCTTGGCTTTCGCTGCTATTATGGTGGCGACTGGCTTGGCTTCGATCCACTTCGTGAACTTGTCCACATCGACGAAAAGATGTGTAAATCCGCCTTGCTCTTTTTTCAGTGATCCTACCATGTCAAGCCCCCAAGCCGCGAATGGACAAGTGATTGGGATTGTCTGCAACTCTTGAGCCGGCATGTGGATTTGGTGAGCAAAGAATTGGCAGCCTTCACAAGTGCGAACTATGCCCTCTGCGTCTGTTACTGCAGTCAGCCAGAAGAAATCTTGGCGGTAAGCTTTTCCGACTAGGGTTCTTGAGGCCGCGTGGTGTCCACAGATTCCTGCGTGGATTTCCATGAGGAGATCCTTTCCTTCTTGATCCGAGATGCAATGTCTGAGCATTCCGGAGGCACTCTTTCGGAAGAGCTCCCCCTCGATGACTGCATTGCTTTTACTTCTGCGCGTGATGCGTTCTGCTTCAGTGTGATCTTTTGGGAGTTCATCTTTTATCAGGTAATCTAGGTAAGGTTTTGTTCAGTCGGAGCTGATGACCAACACCTCTGCGTCAGCAGAGGGGGATGCCTCCTCGTCTTTTTGGAGTAGGGTAGCTGAGGGCTTGTGAAGTTCTTCCATGAAGACGCCCGCTGGCACATCTGCCCGACTGGAACCCAGTTTGGCAAGCTCGGCGGCGGCTTCGTTATCTCGCCTGAGCACATGGGAAAGCTCTAGTCCGTCGAACTTGTCTTCCAATCTACGCACCTCTTGACAATACGTAGTCATCACGTCGTCAACGTATGACCAATCCTTTTGTACTTGGTTGATTACGAGCTGGGAATCCCCGCGAACCGCCAATCGTTGGATTCCGAGTGATATGGCGATACGGAGCCCGTGGATGAGTGCTTCGTAATCGACGGTGTTGTTTGATGCTGAGAAATGGATCTGCAAGACGTATTTTAGCTTTTCTCCCTTCGGGGATGTAGCACAATGCCAGCTCCCACGCCGCTGAGCATGAGAGAACCATCAAAGAGCATTGTCCTGTACTCGAGTTCTTTGCTGGTCGATAGACACTGTAGTTTTGTCCATTCGGCGGTGAAGTCGGTGAGCGCTTGTGACTTTATGGTGGTGCGCAGCATGAACGCAATTTCGAAGGCTCCAAGCTCAACTGCCCACTTGGCGATTCTCCCGGTGGCCTCCCGGTTGTGGAGTATATCTCCGATTGGAAAGGAAGTAACCACCGAAATCGCGTGTTCCTGGAAGTAATGCTTGAGCTTTTGGGAGGTGATCAGCATAGCATAAATAAGCTTCTGAATTTGTGGGTATCGTGCTTTAGATTCGCCCAATACTTCACTGATGAAGTAAACCGGACGTTGTACCTTTTGCTGGTGCCCGTCTTCTTTGCGCTCAATGACAATTGCTGCGCTAATCACATGGGTTGTTGCGGCTATGTAGAGCATGAGTGGTTCCTCCGGCAGCGAGGATGCCAGTACCATGGATTTTGTTAAAAAGGTTTTGAGATCCTCGAAGGCTTGCTGTGCTTCGGTCATCCACTCGAACTGGTCTTGCTTTTTCAGGAGTTTGAAGAATGGTGTTCCTCGCATCCCTAAGCGAGAGACGAATCTGTCGAGTGCAACCATGCACCCTGTAAGCTTCTGGATGTCCTTTTGATTTGCCAGTGGCTTCATCTTCAGGATGGCGTTGACTTTCTCTGGGTTTGCTTCAATGCCGCGGTGTGACACGATGAATCCGAGAAGCTTTCCCGAAGGGACTCCGAAAGTGCACTTCTCGGGGTTGAGTTTCATCCAGTAGGCCCTCAGGCTTTCAAATGTGTTGGTTAAATCAAAGATGAGGTCCCCTTTCAATCGAGATTTCACCACAACATCTTCCATGTAGGCCTCCACGTTGCGTCCGAGTTGACCGTGAAAGCACCGTTGTATTGCGCGCTGGTAAGTTGCGCCGGTGTTCTTCAACCCGAATGGCATTGTGACGTAGCAGAAAGCTCCAAACGGCATGATGAACAAAGTTTTGATGCAATCTTCCTGCTTGAGGCTCATCTGGTGGTACCCTGAATAGGAATCCAAAAAGCTCAGGAGTTCGCAACCAGCGGTGGAATCCACAACCTAGTCGATGCGAGGTAACCCGAATGGATCCATAGGACATGCTTTGTTGAGGTCGGTATAATCAACACACATGCGCCCGCTTTTATTCTTTTTGCGAACCAGAACCGGATTCGCTAACCAGTCAGGATGATACACTTCTCTTATAAAGCCCACAGCTAAGAGTTTAGTGATTTCTCCTTTAATCGCGTCACGACGGTCTTGAGCGAAACGCCGAAGGCGCTGCTTGATTGGTTTCGCGTTCTGGTTTACATTTAGTGCGTGCTCGATCACCTCCCTCGGAACACCAGGCATATCTGACGGCTTCCAAGCGAAGATGTCTTGGATTGCCCGGAGAAAGGTGACGAGCGGACTTTCCTATTCTTGACCGAGCCATGTCTCGATCAAAGTTGTTTTAGCTGGATTGGACGGGTCGAGTGCTATTTTCTTGACCTCTTCGCTAGGTTGGATCCCTGCCTTTGCTTGTTTCTTGGCTGGGATATCCTCATCTTGCGAAGCGGACGCCGCCAGCCGGATCTTTTGTAGATCGACTGATGCCTGCAAGATCTCGGCCAGCTCGCAACTTTCCTTGTCGCATTCCAAAGACTGCCGTACGTCTCCACGGATCATGATGACTCCTTTGGGTCCTGGCACCTTGAGCATTGAATAAGTGTAATGTGGAACTGCCATGAATTTTGCCAGGCCAGGTCTTCCCAAGATGGCGTGGTACGCCGTCTCGAAATCGGCTACTTCAAAGTTCATGTACTCCGTCCTGTAATTGTCTTTCGTGCCGAACGTGATGGGCAAAACAATCTGCCCCGAGTGGCACGGAAGAAGTCCCATGAATTACTCCATGGAAAGGTGATGGACTCTGCTTGAGCTCGGTCCGCGGTATCTTCATGTCGTCAAGGGTTTTGGCAAATAGAATATTGAGCCCACTACCTCCATCGATCAGCACCCTCCTGAGTTTCATGCTGCGGATGACTGGATCCAACACCAGGGGATATTTGCCGAGAAAAGTTACGTGATCGGGGTGATCTGAACGATCAAAGGTGATGGAAACTTCTGACCACTTCAGATATTGGGGGGCCGCCGGCGTGATCGCATCGATGTCCTGAGCGGTATGCTTTTGTTTCCGCTTGGACTCGTATGCGCCCGAGCCCCCGAATATGAAGTTGAGCTCTTGATCGATCTCTGGGACTCGCCCTCCGCTAAGGGGTCGTCTTTCTTGCCAGCTTCCTTCTTATCTTTGGATTCTGACTAGTTCCGATTTTCCCGTGCGAACCTTTTCAAAGTGAAGCAATCTTTTGCCGCATGCTTTCCCTTAGGGTGGAAAGGGCATTGGGCATTCATTACTTTGTCGTATTCTTTGTTCTGAGGAGCTCTCATCCTTCCACGCTCGGCTGTTGCGACCAAATCCTCACCCTTTCGTTTTTTCTCCTTTTGCTTCGGGGGTTCGGTGTGATCTTTCTTGTCTTTTTTGTGGGGGTCGATCTTCTCGGCGCTCTGCTAATGCATCCGACACGGCTGCATAGCGATCGGCCAAGGTGAACATGTCCTGAGCTGTGGTTGGAGGTTTTTGAGACATCTTTTTGTTGAGATCGGGGTCGCTGACGCCTTTCTGGAAGGCTGCGACGACGACTCCATCTGAGACGTCTCGAACAGTATTCTTTTTCTGCGTGAATCGCTGGATGAATTCTCTCAAGGACTCATTCTTCTTTTGATGGAGCTGGTAGAGGTCCCAGGAGGTTTCGGGCTTCTCAAAAGTGCCCTAAAAATTCGTGATGAATTGGTCACAGAGGTCTCCCCAAGAGTCGATGGAATCCCTTGGAAGCCCTGTAAGGCATGCTTGGGCCAAAGGAGCCAACATGACCGGTAGATAGTTCGCTATCACGTTGTGGTCACCTTCGACCGCTTTGACTGCAAGGGAATAGACCTGCAGCCAGGCTTCTAGGTCTCTTTCTCCGTCAAACTTGGTAATGCCTTTCGGATTAAATCCGTCCGGCCACTGTACTCGGCGGAGGCGAGTAGTGAATGCTGTAACACCCCGGCATCTGGTATGCCTGAATGTTACCAAACATAAACTAAACAGCATCTAAATACCACAAATAAAGATAAATTACAGCAAAGGTGCAAATGCTAAAACCGAAAATTTCGGTAGCATCTCCTTTGTTTTTCAATGAATTGAAGCAACAGTAATAATAAGGCAAGATATAGCATGATAAGAGACATCTAAAACATCAATACAATTGATTTAGCATCACTTATGTCTAAAATAAGGAATTCAACCATTCCACCAAATATAACAAATCAAACGATGAACTTAAGCCCATACACCAAGTTTCTTGGCACTACTCATTAATATCATGACTCCAAATGATTATACTGTATATAAATGGGAAGCTACGTGTAGAAGTGTAGCTAATGCCCTTTCCCGCATGCCGGTTTCATGGTATCTAAAAACAACATAAACACAAGCGTGAGTTCATCACTCAGCAAGTATATTGCAATGATACAAAAATAATAACAACTCACATACATACTTAATGCCATCCACATAACCTAAGAATCAACTCATGAACTTCATTTATGCTCTCACATAACATCATCATAAACATCTCAAATAAACATCTTCATATGCATCTCATGGAACGTCATAGTCATATCATAAGCCACTTCATTTATGCAATGCAGTGCACTATTCCCTCTAAAGCACATACCGGTATTGCCGAGTGCACACCCGTCGGCGTGCACCCCCTTTCCCCTTCCATCCCGTAGATGGAGGGTGCCTACTCTTACTGACTCGCTCCCATGCACAACCGTGGATGGGACTACGAGGTAGGTCTTTCGTGTTCACTACGTGTGAACACAGAGGCCCGCATCAGCATGGGACGCCTCTTCCATTATGAATGCACATATGACATAAATATGTAAAGATTGGCATAAACGTTTAATACAACGAATTCATGATCAATATGAAATCATGTTCATCATGTCATAGGCAAACATCAATCATGGCAAGTTAGTATATCATGTAATCACATTGCACCTAAGCAAGTCTAGCAATTCATACAACACACATCTCATTCCAATACACTTGCCTTAACCGCGGGCGACGGATTGGCGTGAGGGTGAGGGCACTCCCGGGGTCACACCACCTATACAAACATTCCACACACTCAAAATGTGCCCCCAAAACAGTACGCAAAAGCTCGTCTACCCTGACTTCACAAACTACTCCCAAAACCGAAAACAGAGAATCTGTCTTGTCGGGACAGCAGGCTTCAATCTAGCATAACTTTAGTTCTAGGACTTCGAATCGATTAAACGAGTACATCATCGCGAAGCTTAGGAAATTTCCTAACTTTTTCTAAGTATTGGGAAAAGCTGATTCGGATTCTAAAATTGTCTAATCTACAAAACATTACGTTCTGTCCCAATTACGTCACAGATTTGAACACGCTCGGTAAAACGATCATAACTTCCAAACGGCTGGGCGGAATTGGACGTTATTGGTGACTAATTAAAGGTATTGAAGTTATATACAACTTTTTCAACAGGCGGCCGACCAAATTCTGAATCTAAAATTGCGAAAACTCAAACCCTAGGTCATGCGCCCAATCTGCCCGAAACAGAACCGTATGCAAACTCTAGTTTTCATCAAATCTACCCAATCACAGCACCACCTCTAGATCTAAAAGCATCAAAACACCCTCTAGCACAGCACCTAGACCAACCCCAAGGGTCACCCATACCATACCTTTGCCCGACGAACGACGAACGCCGAATCCTCTCCTCCCGATTTCCCCGATCGTCTTCCTCGCGCCGGAACCGCCGGATCTCCTCATCGCGGGGCTTCCCGATGGAGAGATCAATGGGATGGCGAGGTGGGGATATACTCTAGGGCAGCAAGGGGGGTGGAGAGGGGAGGGGAGAGGTGGAGGCGCAATGGGAAAGGTGGGAGGGGGGAGGCGCACCAAAGGGAGAGAGGGGAGGGGAGGGGCGGCTTGGGTTGGGTGGGGGCGCACAAGGGCTGGCGGAGGGCGCCCCCAAGGCAGGAAAACCTGCCTCCCCCGCCGTCATGGGCCCAAACCCCCTCCCACTAAAGCCCATGACTCATCCCCCTAGGGCCCGAACTCCCCCGGAGAGGCCAAAACTCCCGAAATTGGCCCGGAAATGCGATTAAACTTCATAACGTATAGTTTTATTCTCTAATTTCACATTTTATAATGTCACACCATTTTGTAGTGTCACAAATGCTCTGATCCCGTCAATAGGCCCCTCGTTGCACCGAGCGCGATGGTGGCATGACGAAGAATCCACTCAGTGGTCGTCATCCCAGTGCGGGTTGTGTCGGCTTTTGTGATTGCCGTAGTAGGAGGCCCGATTGGGGAGATGTCGGCTGTCCTGGTCACGATCAATGCCAAAATGCTCGCGATCATCGTCCCGGTGATGCCGCTCGTCATCATCCCGTTCCCACCTTCTAGCGTCGAGGTCTTGGCGAAGGTCGCGGTGGATGACGGAGCGAACATCCCTGTCGCAGGGGACTTACACCGACTGCTTTTCGTCCGATCGCGATTGGTCCGACTGCTAGCTGTGTGGGTTTCTTCTCCTGTACGTGGGGGCTTCGTCGTCTTTCCCTTCTAGTTGTGCTGAATTGCTGTAGCCATCACCATGGCTTTGACTTGTGCCATGATCGGTGCAGCTGGGCTATTGGACTCGATCATAGGACCCAAGGTGTCGAGGAGTGTCTTGGTGGCCATGATATTTTGCTACAGAGTTTGGAAAACCGACTGGCTCCCCGTTCTTGCGTGCAAGATATCTTCGTTGACGTTCCCTGCCCGATTTTGAAGTGACCGGGCGCGGTCGTTTTGGTCTTCATGCCGAGCAAGTTCCGTCTCGGTTTCTTCGGGTCCCCGCTGGTTTTGAGATTCGGGAAGACTGCTTTCGATCACAAATACCGAACAGAGACTAGGAAAGCTCTTGGACAAAACTTGATCTGAGTTCGAAGAGGTAAGGGTGCCATGCTCGTTGGCGATGAAGCGTAGACTTCCGAAGCAGAAAACCTGGCCTCGAGCGAAGGTGATGCCATTTTCGGAAGCCATCGAGATTGCTTGGATTGATCTTCGCGCTACCCCTACCTGGCGCGCCAACTGTCGACGTTTGGTGTCGGCAATAATCTTAGGGGGGTGTGACTTTGTGGGGCAAGGCACTGGATCAAGATCTCGATGGTAACACAAGACAAGGAATTATACAGGTTCAGGCCCTCGACGGTGGAGGTAATACCCTAGTCCTGTGTTCTGGGATTATATGTATCGTATGGCTTATTTCTCTCCCTGTGTGTGTGTCTGTCCCTCTTGGGTTCCTCCCGCCCCTCTTATATACAGGGAGGCAGGGAGTCTAACTCGGTTACAAAAGCATGAGTCCGAGTTGATTACAAGTAAAGCATGAGTCCCTTACAGTTATAATCTCTTCTTTCAGTAACAACGAGGTTGAACCTAGGAGATGCACATTCCTTTCTCGCACGGTCTTCTTAGACCTTCGCGTGTGTACCCGGTCCTTATATCCTCCACAAGTAGTGATATACTTAAAAAAATTAGAAGTAGTCAAGTAATAGAATAATTCTTATCACACGAAAGATAGACATAAAATAATTTTTTTCATTTCATCTGAAGAGAACCTTTACATGTTCATATACAAGTCCAAAACATATTTTCCTTCTACTTATGTTCGGTTCATCTCCTCTTCTGTTGAGAACTGCAGGTTAGGAGCAAGCTTCTCCAACTCAATTGCATCCTTGTAGTAATGCGTCAATTTCATAAAAAATGGCATTAACATGGTAGCTAATTAATTGTCGAAGAGTTCTCTTGACGGCGTTCAACATCGCGTGGATATGTTCGGAGATATTCTTCAATTGCTATTTTACCCCCGTGAGTAGTTCATCAACCGACGGATTTTGATTTGTAAGTTCTACTTGCTTTCCCTTCAAATCCGTCGTTATTTTCTACAATTGTGAAAAAAATAAAACCTAGGGTAGATTTGCTTACTCCTTGGATTCTTATTACTTCATTAGTGGAGACCTTTATTTGTTCTCTCAATTTGATGATCTCCACTTACGTCTTGGAACTTAGCTCGGCCATTAGTTTTTTGTCTCTCTCCTTCGACGAGCTGATGTTCCTGACTATTTACAAGGTCATTTAATCCTGTCAAAAGACAAAGTCAAGAAGTATTATTTCTCAAAAACATTGAGGTCAAAAAAAGCATTTTTTTTCTAAATCAGTATTTTTCAGAAAAAATACCTTGTATTTCTTCATTAAGCTTTTTTATCCGCCCTCTGTCCTGTTTGAAAATTATTTCAAATTGAGCGATTTTTTTCTCATTGTCTAAATATAGTCTTTGAAGTTTAATGTGGTCCAACTAGAATCCTTTGGCGGTATTTTGAGCCACCAAAAATTGCTTCTCTAGTTCCATTATTCTTTTTTTCTTTTCTGTTTTCCGAAGAGACAAGTTAGAAAAGCAAAAAATAGTAGAAGATAATATAAAGAAGAAGTTTCAGTTGACTTAATTTTTATGATTTTCTCTACTTTGGTTCTTACTTGCTGACCTACCAGGTCGGATACTCCTTGTGAAAGCTGTAAAAGCAAGCAGAGTATTAAAAATTAATTTACTCCTTTTTTCTGAAAAATTTCACAAGAGAAAGAAAAATACCTTAAATAATAAATCGTTGAGGTCTTATTGATTTATATCATCATGATTAGTAGTATCAAGAGAGGGTAGGTGCTCAATCTTAGTGATGGCGAGCATTATTACACTTTTATCCACTGGTCTATCATTTTCGGTCGAGGCGATAACCACTTCTTGGCTCGCACTAACCTCTTCCTTTGCTGCCTTGGGAGAAGTGATAACCTCCTCTGCAGCAGTAGATGGCTCGTCGGCCTCAACATCTAGAGGAATTTCACCATTGGTGTTGGTTGGATCAGCTTCTGCACTTGGCAGATCATTACCGACCAAAGGAGCCACCTTGGATTCTTCTTGAATTTGAGGAGTAGCTGGGGGGCTGGAAGAAAAAGTAGTATAAAGACAAAATTTACTGATTCGTAGAAAAAATAGAAAGGACTTGCAGGATACTCCAAAATCCATTTGCCAAGAGAGCCAAGGAGTTCCACTTTCCCTAATAGTCGCGACATGAGCTCTCTTTCTGTTGATGACAAGAGGGATGTTATCACTCTCTTCCTCATACTCACCCTGAACATGCGGAATATAGGATAATTCTTATATGAAGTATCCCATATACCATATCGTTTTTTATTTACCTGTGAGGAAGTTCTTCTTTGTGCAACAGCCAAAGTCCCTTGGATGTGAGGTTGGTTAGTACTTCCTTTGGAGCGCGTGCTCCACACCGACCTGGTGCTGGTCGGATCAACACCGACAGATGTCATACCCACAACATTTGAGGTCATCATGTCTACGGCTCTTTTCTTCTTTGTCGCAGGAGCCTAGACAGAAACCTGAGCTTGGTCGTCGACATATTTCTGACCATACATCTCATGATGACAAAATGAAATAAAAATTCATAACAAATGTCAATTTAATTCTAAGACCAAATGTACTACTTGGTACTTACCTCGATGCGGTTATTGATAAAAACATCATTTTGACCAATCAGACTAGTCGGTTGTTTATCTAATGCAACCTGATTGTATGTCCGAAGAAATGCGCAACCCTCATACAGACTTCCCTATCAGTCAGGACTAAAACACACAAAGAAAATGTGTAAGTACAAAATTCCTCTATCAGATAAAGAAAAATAGAGGTTGGAATTTAAAGATTCTTACCTCTAGGTTCGTCCTTAGTTGGATCTTGGTTACCCTCGATCCCCCAGGCATATCGGAATTGCCTTTTTAAATGGCTCAACTTATGGAACAAGAAAGCATAAGTGATTTTATATCCCAAAAGCCCTCCTTCCACCAAATTGAAGATAGCATCGATGATGTTGCTTTCTTCATTGGTGAGTACTAAGGAGTCCATCTCAAATTTCGCTTTCGTCTTCGACCAGGAAGGAGAAAATTTACCAGAAAAGCGAAGGCGACTGCCACCTGGGATCTCAGAGTAAAACCACTCCTTTTGATAGTCTTTCCATACATCCTTGATAAGGAGCAATGTCGGGACCCGAATCCTCAAATCTGGACTCTCTGTGTATTCCGCACTAGTCCAGGATCTCGCTAGTGCACACAGTCATAACAGGGATGAAGTACCACAATTATACACAGCGGAATTATAAATACATTACTTCAAACATTAATAAAAACTGGTTGCAAGACCTTAAGGTCACCTTACAATATTCAGCCATGCAGGGCTTACTCAAATAAAGACAAGTAAACATAAGCAACAGAAAATAAAAGTCTTGATAAGCTCCACAACTCCACAGGCATTGCCTCCTAGTTCTCCTGGTCCTCAACATACTCCTCCCATGCGGGTGTAGACTTTTCTTCTGATGTTTTGTTGATTGGCAAGGGTGAGTATACAACATACTCAGCAAGTCATGCACAGAGGTGCAATCCTATTACTATATGCATGGCTTCTTCCAAAGGAATGGCTTAATTGGTTCCTTTGCATTAAACAACATTTTGCTTATATTAAATAACTATAATAGATTCAAAAACAGTGAAACCATATTATAGTATATTAAGTTCACAATCTCATTTCATAAGCATGGCACAAAGCCTAAGTCAATTTATCATGATCTCTGGCACTTAGCCAACCTTCCCACATTTTATTTTAGAAAATCTACCCCTTGACTGTAATCCCCGAGCTTTATCCAGTACCGTGGACTCGGCTATTCGAATAGTTTTGACACACTCTGTAGAGGTTGTACACTTTACCCACATGATACAGTCGCACATCACAAAGGCGATTGACCGTAACGAAGTTTTTCAGAAACCTCCATCTACACCTATGACCCTCTCTGGTATTGCCTTCACTACCACTTCCCCCACGAAGGATCGAAGTGTAGGACCAACAATCACCGTTGGATGGGCACCAAGCCGTAGCTCTGGTACGCTCCCCCAAGCAGTTACCCCGATGTAACTGTCACCTTGAGGTATCAAAGGTAAGATTTCAGAATCCTACTAAACTAAGACCGTGCCACTCCAGTCATGTGGTTGCATGAAAGGCCCAGTTCAAAGGCTTGCAAGGTGAAGTCCTTAACTGTCCAGGGCAAGACATCCTTCCCTCAGAACCCTGACAAAAAGCCCCTCACATCACTCATCCCATTGCCGCGAAGGCTGTTATCTCAAAGACTGTTGCCACGAAGGCCCACATGGCATAAAGCCTCTTACCACTTGCCCCAGACTAAATCTTTTCCCGCCCCAATTTGATTATTGTGCAACACATGCCAACAATAATATCAATTACCATGTAGAACCACAAAGGTACCTACACTTCACCTCATAACGTGGCAAGATTACACTATTTCCAAAATCCATTCCGTATATCGTTAGTCAATATTATTTTGCCATTTGAAACACATTTCACGTAAGCATAGCTAAGCAACTATTCACGGTCTAGCCTCCCGTGTTGGCACAATATTATCATCCAACTAAATAAACCAACTTAAGGTGACAATGGAATACATGTCATACAAATATTAATCATCAAGAGTGGAATTAACAACTAGGTTGATTAGCTAATTTACCCAAATTAATTTAGTTCATTTTAACAACATAGCATGCATAATTTAAATCAAAATACATTTCAAAAATCAGGAGCAACATGGTCAAAGCGCAACTGCCTTCAAAAAGCTGATGATCTAGATCTACGGCTTGAACTTGGTCTTCAACTTCCGCACTCTTGCACAGTTCAACGTCTACGCGTAGCAGACAACCAAATAAACACACATTTGGAAAATACTACAAATCAAACTAGTTCTTAATTTTATGAAAATTTTCAGATAATTAGTCTAGCATTTTCTAAGTTTTATAAATTTATTTTGGTATTTTTGGATGTATAGTTTAAGAGCTACAAAATTCGTAAATTTGGGCTTTCCTTGAATAATTTAACAGTATAAATTTACTTATAAAATTTTATAAAAATTACTGTAGAAAGGTATTAATTTTTACTAATTAAAAAAATTTGTTGCAAGCGATTTGGACTTAGAACGAATTAGCGAAAAAGACAAAATTCACAAATCCTGGAAATCAATACATACAAACTAACTTTAGTTTTTTTGCATGCTACTGTTCAGGCGAAAGCACAACTTCATGCATGCGCATACATACACGTAAATTCACACATGCGCATACATACAATATAAATATATATAGCTATATATACGTATACATGCCTATCATATATACACGCACAATTACGCAGGATCAATCGATTGATAGGAATAGTGCGCACGCAAAAGAGAAAATACAAGGAGTACCGGTCGGCGACGGTGGCGGTGACTTCAACGGCAACGACGTCAACGGCGGCGGCGGCAGCGGCGATGTACACGACGGCGATGGCGACGGTAATAGCGGCTATGGCGACAGCGACGACGGTGACATCAACAATGGCGAACGAGGAATGAGATCGCAGAAGAGATAAGAAGGCTAAAGAGGCAAGAAGGAACGTGACTAGCAACTTATAAAGGAGAGGTAGAAGAAATGATGGCTGTGGCTAGAAACTGATTTGCGACTAGTAAATAGAAACAGCCGGAAGTTGAACTGCTCATGTGTGGGAAATGGAAGCTTGCTAGAGAAACGGAAACATTGTTGGCAGATGAAACGGTTGGAGAGAATGTATTGACATCGTTAATTAAGGAAATAATAGGAGATGAAAGTGGCATTGCTAGTTGTTTCATGCAGGCACTTGGAACGGCTGGAATGGAAATGTCCTCCTTGTGCACACACGCATGCAGCGGTTGAAGAGGAAACGTTCACATGTTGCAAGAAATTGGAAAATTGCTGCAGAAGAAACGGCTGGCATGCAAAGGGACAAGTAACGTACATGCACACATGCACACGAGTGGCTGGGAATGGAAAAGGGTAAGAATGGCTTGGAAAATCAATCGTCCATTCATTCACATATGTATATATGCATATACGTTTCAAAACGTGTTTGGGGAAAAAATAGCAGATGGGTTCTAAAAAACTAAAAAATTCCTCTAAAATACTAGGAACTATTTGGAACTTAACAAAGTTGGTTTCATGATTTTTCAACGTATAGATTTTTCATAAAGATTCTTTTAGTGAATCAGACACTTGTACAGATTTTTGTAAAATCAACGTCTTAAGTTATATAACATGTTTTTCGAAAATATTTGAAGAGAACACTCTCGTCTTCCAATTATCTTTATTTTAAACAAAATTTTAGATTTTATGCAAATGCGAAAATGCACGCACTTGATTTAATATAATTAATTTAATAAAGCTTAAATTCAAATTAACTCCGAAAATTCTGTATAAATTCCAGAATATTCCAGTTAATTCAAAAATACCAAAAATACATTTAAAGCAAGTTTTGGGATGTTACAAGCATGGGATTCACGATGTTGGTTAGAAGCTTGAAATAAACACTTCCAAAAACTTTTAAAGTTTTGTTATTTCTAGTATATTGATAGAAGAATTGGAAAATACGAACTGAAGGAGGAATGCCCAGAAAAGCCTCGAAAAAATATGAGAAAATACTCAAAATCAAAATAGAATTAGGGGGAAGATGATGAAATTTGATTTTGTAATGATCAAGAATGTTAGCTAGGAATTCACTATCGGGGAGACGAAACTCTAACATGACAAAAGCAGCAAAAAGAACAATACGACATCCCAAACGTCTTGGAAGTTGAAAAGCCTTACGAGAATGCATGTTTTCTCTAAAGACTTGGGGCTAGCTGACGACGATTGTCTGAGGCCCATTAAATGATTACGGCTTTTGAGAAGCCAGTCACATTCCCATAAATGTGGCCCATATAACAAAGAGACATTAAATATTTCGGTCAAAAGTTACTATTGACCATAAAATAACTACCCAACCTAGAATATAGGTCGAACAAAACCTGAGCTTCTACTAGGTCAGGAAAAGGCCAGGTTGGCAACAGACCGACCTAGAAACCATTGCAGGTTGATCATAGTGTCCTTTATCACACCGACCTAAGCAAAGATCAGGTAAACCTCTGCCCCGACCTGAATCAGGTCAGGAAGGAAAATCTACGTAGGGATTACGTGTGAAAGAAGCTTTCTTTGATAGGTACAAACAACCTTTTGGAAGTTATTCTCTATGAAGAGGCGCCTCTCTGACGAAAAGGCACCTTTTCAGTGAGAAGACACATTTTCTCTGGAGATGACAACTGTCATCCCTTCAATGCTATTAATAGGTTACTCCCGCAAGGACCCAGACATAGGTAGTGTGACACCTCGGAGTGTCGTATCCTTAATTTTTTGAACATGATAAGGTTAAGTACAGTATGAGATGTGGAAATAAGGTTAAAACCATAAGAATTGGAGGTTATTAACGTTTCCGGGCTGTTTCCGGGCCGTTTTCGGGGTTTTGGGCCTTCCCGGGGGAGTTTGGGCCTTACGTGGGCTTTAGTGGGGAGGTGTTTGAGTCCGTATGAGCGTAGGTTTCCTTGTTGAGGGCTGAAAGGAGGCCCTCCCTGCCTTATATGCGCCCCCTCCCCTCTATTGCGCCCCACCTCCCCTCTTTGCGCCTCCCTCCACCCCCCCAAAGCCCTAGCCGCATCCACCCCTCTCCCTCTCCCTCTTGTGCGCCCCCCTAGCCTCCCCTTCCTCCACCTCCACACCACCTCCCCTCCACCCCTTGCTGCCCTAGGGTGGCCTCCCCACCCCTGCACCTCGTGGAGTCATCCCGTGGAGCGAGGAGCGAGGAGCGAGGAGCGAGGAACGTGGAGCGAGGAGCGATTCGCGAGGGGATTCTTTGGAGATTTGTTCGTCGGCCAAAGGTATGATCTTGGGGATCCTTGGGGATGATCTAGGTACTGTTATTAGGGTGTTTATCAAGTTTTTAGATCAATTGGAGGCGCTGGATTGAAGTAATTTGGGTTAGATCTAAACTTGTCCACGTTTCTGTTTTCGGGCAGATTGAGCAGTCGAACTAGGGTTCGAGTTTCCGTTGATTTAGAGTTAGAATCTGACTGTACGGACTTCCAGGAAGTTGTAGATAATTTAATTATCTTTCCGTGACCATAAAGCACGTTAAATTCCGATCAGCAGTTTGAAAGTTATGGCTGTTTTACCGAGCGCCTAAAAATCTGTGACGTAATTGGAACAGATCTCGGTAATCTGTAGATTAAACAACTTTAGAGGCCGAATCAGACTTTCCTTATACCTAGAGAAAGTTGGGAAATTTCCTAGGCTACGCGAGGGTGTACTCGTTTAATTCATTCGGAGTCCCAGAACTCAAGTTATGCCTTTTGCAAGGCTGCTGTCCCGCCGGGACAGAACCTCTGTTTTTAGGTTTTGCGAGTAGTTGGATATGTCGGGTTAGATGGGGGTTTGTGTACTGTTTGGAGGCTATGATTGTGAGTGTGTGATGCCTATGTGCAGGTGGTGTGACCCCGGAAGTGCCCTCTTCTTCCCGCCAATCCGTTGCACGTGGTTGAGGCAAGTGTGTTGTGATGGATAGCGAGTTGTAGGTTGCATGTTGAGATTAGATGGAATTGTTTACATGATATATGTCCACTTACCATGTGTTAATGAATGATATGATATGATGAGCATGTTTAACATATTATGATGCCATGTGTTAATATGTGAATTAAATATGATAATTGGCATGGTTGCATGCATGTCATGAGATAGGGCGAGGGCGGTGAGAAAGTCTTAACTAGTCCGGCAAGGTCGGTGAGAAAGTTATGACTAATCCGGAACGCCATTGAGTAAGTCCTATGTCGTGATTCCATCCACGTGGTGTTTGGAAGCGAGTAGGCACCCTCCATCTTCGGGATGGAAGGGAGGAAAGGGTGCACACCGACGGGTGTGTACTCCACCATACCGGTATGAGGTTCGGAGGGTCAGGAGCATTGCATTACTTCGCATACAAATTGATGATGATATTGATAAGTAATCATGAATGAGATGATATACATGATGGAAGATGTTATTGCCATGTTGTTATGCTTGTTGTCCATTGCGGTATGCTTGCTGAGTTTTCGAACTCACCCTTGTGTTTTCTTGTTGTTTTAGGTACCATGAGAACGGCATGCGGGAAAGGGAATAGTCACACGCTCACACGTTGCTTCACCTTAATGTTTCCCCAAGTCAATTCATTTAGTTTGATAATAAATTGCGTGTGATGGTCTTTAAAATTAAGTCTTAGCTTGGTTAATGAGAGTTCTATTGTTTGTTTGACACTTGGAACCTTAAGAGCTTAATGTTAGTCTCTTATTGTCGTTAAGACTTTATTTATTGCTGTTTTAGATGTTTCTCTTATTGCCATATAATGCTATATTGTTGCTGTTCCTTAAATTCATGATAAAACAAAGGAGGTGCTGCCGAAATCTCGGTTTTAGCCTATGCACCTTTGCTGGAATTTTATGTTAAATGTGGTATTTAGTTGTTGTTTAGCTTGTGTTTGGTAGCATTCGGGCATATTAAATGCCTGGGTGTTCTGATTGGTATCGAGCGAATTTGTAGGTCCTTGGAATATGTATTTTTAGTGTCATACCTTAAGTTGCAACTAAAATATGATGTGGAATAACTTAGAAACATGGCTTAGATTCTAACTAAAACCTTGTTATAGGATAGCAACGTTAAAACTTGTAAAAGTGGTATAACTAATCTAAAATCTGACACACTTGGATGCACAGTAGGATGGGTTTTGGTTCGTCATTGCATCGCGCTTGATTATGTGATAAGGAATATGCTTATGATGATGTTTGATCTATGATCTTGATTGTGTGCTTTCGTGTTTGGGTGGTTGTCTGTCTAAAGCAGCCATGCTTGGGGTAGAGGCCGTGGGCCGCCGTGGCCGTGGAGGCCAGGCGAGGCTCCCAGGAGTTGAGGAGTGCATTCTTTGAGGGTAGCGTTCGCTTAATGCTCGTGGGCTAGCTCGGGAGGAGCTTCCAGCTGCAGTCGGGCGGGGTGCCCGCCGCAAATGAAGATTTAGTTCAGGCTCTGCAGAGGGAGATTCGGGAGGCTGTGCCGCTAGCCATGGGCAGCCCCGCTGTTGTGCCTCCCCTGCGGTGGCCCCTGTTGTTGCCCCGCTGCACCGGGCCGAGGATGAGTCTCCGGGAGTGGATGTCCCTCCGTCTTGACACTTTCGACGGAGCAGCACGCCGATCGATCCGCAGATTGGCTGCGGTACATGGAGAGGCGCTTTGAGGTCCTAGATTTGACCTCGGTTCAGAGGACTCGCTTTGTGGCTTTTAATTTGAAGGGCCAAGCCGATATCCGTGGGAGGGGTTACATTTGCTAGAGCCCCGATCTGATCGATGACACAGGAGGACTTTGTGGCTCGCTTCCGAGCCAAGTTCCATCCGAGTCTTTCCTTGAGAGGATGGAGCTTACTCGACCACTCTTTCCCGAGGAAAGAGGTCGGTGGCAGTATGAGAAGGAGTTCAACGGCGTGGTGCGCTTCTGCATCTACTGTGGCGGCCGACGATCGGGAGAAAGCTAGGAGGTTCCGTAGGGGCCTCAACCAAGAGTTCAGAGTTGTCATGGGGTCGACTGTCCCTCGTGACTTCTGCTCTGTGGTGGAGCAAGCGAAGGGCATGGAGCTCAAGTTGGAGCTCTCCGGGACAAGCGAGAACCGGGAGGTTCGGGGGTTCCTGCGGCCCAGTGGGCCGAAGAGGACCTTTGGTGGAGGAGGTGGGTCCTCTCGACCCACCTTCAAGAAGTTCAAGGGAGGACAGGCTCCTCCTCGGGGGCTAAGATGGGGCCGCCTGATCGTCTTCTTCGCGAGCGACTGTTTCGCCTGTGCCCGGCAGGCATGAAGTGCTTCAAGTGCGGTGGCGAGCACCGTGCTTGAGTGTGGTTGGACCGGAGTTGCAACCATCGTGGCAAGCCCGGCCATATGGGGCGAGTCTGCCGGATGAACCCGGTAGCATCATCAAGTGGGAGATGGTGCCTTCTCCTCCCACTCCGTGGCGTCTTCCAGAGGATAGGTGCACATGATGGCTGCCCCTGTTTCTCAGCCACCCTTTGCGTGGGCGCCACCGGTAGCGTCTTGGTGCCCGCCGTCTGCTCCTCCTCGATTGCCTCCTCCGCCCCAGCCTTGTTGGGGCATCACCTGAGTCGGGCTCATACGTCGGCGCCACCAGAGTGTACGCTTTCGACCGCCGAGTCGGTAGGGCATCCAGAGGTGGTTTCAGTACTCGCTCGTGGATTCCGTTGATGCCTTTGTTCTATTTGATTCGGAGCATCCTATTCTTTTGTGTCGTCGGAGTTTGCTAGTAGAGCTAAGTTGGGAGTTCAGCGGATTTACGAGTCCGTGTTAGTCGATTCTCCTGGGGTTGATTGTTAGTTCTTTGGTTTGCCACTGGTTGCACCATTGCCATTGATGATGAGGTTTTCTTTGCCAATCTCATGGTGATCCGATTGGCTCCTTTTGATGTCATTTTGGGCATGGGTGGCTGCATCGATGCCGTGCCAAGATTTGTTGTTTACGGAAGGCGGTTGCCTTGCAGGCCCCGTCAGAGTAGAGTTGACCTTTCAGGGTGGTATACCCTCGATTCCGTTTTGCTTTGACTAGTTTGTTTTCCGTCGGCGTTTGAGGCTTGTTGGGTTTCCTCATGACTTTGTCGAGAAACCATCTTCCTCGATTCCCATTGAGGAGATTTACGTAGTGAAGGAGTTCGTTGATGTGTTCCTGACGAGTTGCCTGGTCTACCTCTGTGAGGAATGTGGAGTTTCGTATTGATCTTGTTCCTGGCACTCGACCTATTTCTATCTCTCCATACCGCTTGGCTCGTCCTTTTCAAGACGAGTTGAAGAAGCGATTGGAGGATCTCATGGCCAAGGGCTTCATTCGGCGAAGCGTTTCACCATGGGAGCACCCGTCCTCTTCGTCTCGAAGAAGGATGGAAGTTGGCGTATGTGCATTGATTATCGTGCTCTTAATCAAGTGACAGTCAAAAACAAGTATCCTTTGCCTCGCATCGAGGATCTGTTTGACCAATCAAGGGAGCAAAGGTGTTCTCCAAGATTGATCTTGATCGAGGTACAATCAGATCCGTGTGAGGGAGCAGGACATTGAGAAGATCGCTTTCTCCACTAGGTATGGGCATTATGAATTTAAAGTTATGTCTTTTGGACTAACTAATGCCCTTTGTCTTTATGGAGGCGATGAACAGTATGCTACACAAGTACCTTGATGAGTTTGTAGTAGTGTTCATCGATGACATTACGATTTACTCTAAATCGGAAGAGGAGCATGAGCGGCACTTGAGGCTTGTCTTTGAGTACCTTGAGGAGAATCAGTTCTTTGCTAAGCTGAAAAAGTGCGAGTTACGGATTTCAAAAGTGGGTTTTCTTGGCCACATCATCAATCCAGAGGGCATATCTGTAGATCCTAGCAAAGTCTCGTGATTTTGGATTGGAAGAGGCCTTCCAATGTCAAAGAGGTGCGTAGTTTCCTTGGGTTGGTGGCTACTATCGGCGTTTTGTGCAGGATTTCTCTATCATTGCCAAGCCACTTTCACGGTGACTCGAAAGGGATGAAATTCAGTGGATCTGCAGAGTGTGAGCACAGCTTACGCACTTTGAAGGAGAAGTTAGTGATCGCCTCCTGTTCTTACCCTTCCCGAGCCTGGGAAGCGCTTCACTGTTTATTCGATGCTTCTCGGTTGGGACTTGGGTGTGTGCTCATGCAAGAGGGCAAGGTGATTGCTTATGCTTCGAGGCGCTTGAAAAAGCATGAGCGAGAATTATCCCACGCATGATCTTGAGCTAGCCGCCGTGGTGTTTGCATTGAAGATATGGAGGCATTACTCAGACGGCGAGTCTTGTGATATTTTCATCGATCACAAGAGCCTCAAGTACATCTTTACTCGAAAGATTTGAACTTGAGGCGAGGAGGTGGCTAGAGTTGATAAAGGATTATGACCTCACTATCGGTATCATCCGGGAAAGCAAATGTGGTGGCCGACGCTCTCGATCGCAAGACAATGCCCCTGTTGTTGATTGTCTTGTTGTTGATTTTGAGCGTTTGGGAGTCTCCTCTCGCTGCGGGGACCGTGGCAGGCTGAAACTCAAATGATTCTTGAGTCGATTCTGAGCGTGAGAGGCACAAAGAAGATGATCGTTTGCTCCGGCAAGTGAGGAAACGCCTTGAGGAAGGCAAGTCTGGAGACTTTCTTGTTGATGATGCGGGAGCTTTGAGGTTTCAGGGCCGTTTGTGCGTGCCTCGAAATCTCAAGTGAAAGAAGACATTCGAAAGAAGCTCATCGCACCCGTCGCGGTCCATCCTGGGGAGACCAAGATGTCTGAGGACTTGAAGAAGAATTTACGGTGGAAAAGGATGAGAGTGGATATTGCCAAGTATGTGGCGTCTTGTGGGATTTGCCGGAAGATCAAAGCCGAGCATAAAGCGTCCGTGGCTTGTTGCAGCCTTTGGAGATTCTGTGTGGCCATGGGATGACATCTCCATGGATTTTGTGGTTGGCTTACCTCGTACTCCACGAGGAAGGATCTCGTTTGGGTTGTGGTGGACCGTCTCGGCAAGTCTGCGCATTTCATTCCCATCCGCACGACCAATTCAGCGGCGAGTTGGCTCCCATCTATGTGCGGGAGATCGTGAGATTGCATGGTGTACCCAAGACCATTATCTCTCGATCGGGATGCGAAGTTCGTCTCCAAGTTCGGGAGAGTTTGCAGAGTGCTTTGGAGTGCAGCGGCTTAGCCTTAGTACCGCTTTTCACCCTCGAGATAGATGGGCGATCTGAGCGTACCATCCAAACTTTGGAGGACATGCTCGGGGCCTGTGTGATGGCTTGGAAGGGTAGCTGGGAAGACCATTTGCCCCTTGCGAGTTTGCTTACAATAACGGCTATCATTCCAAAGATCCTGGCCTCGCTCCTTATGAGGTCTTTGTATGGCGGAAGTGCAGATCGCCACTTTGTTGGGATCTTGTGGGCGAGAGAGCTATTCTTGGACCGGATTGGGTGCAGCAGATCGTTGATCGTGGTGTCGGAGGTTCGGCGAGAACCTTATCGCAGCTCTGAAGCGAGGCGAAAAGCTATCTTGATGTGGCGGCGAGACTTGGAGTTTGAGGTGGGTGATAACGTACTCTTGCGAGTATCTCCCACCAAGGGTGTGGTGCGTTTTGGCACGAAAGGAAAGCTCAGTCCAAGGTATGTTGGGCCTTTTCTTATCCTCACCCGAGTTGGCAGGTTGGCCTATCGCCTAGAGCTACCGGAATCCATGCAAGGTGTGCATAATGTGTTCCATGTCTCGATGTTGAGGAAATACTTGCATGATCCGGAGATGGTGGTTCCGTTGGAACCATTAGTGCTTCAGCAGGACCTCACTTTCGAGTCCCGTCCTGTGGAAATTCAGGGACTTGAGCGAGTGATGAAGAAAAGGACGCTTAAGTTTGTCAAGGTCCTGTGGTCACATCAGGCCGAGAGAGAAGCGACTTGGGAGCTGGAATCTCGCATCTTGAGAAGTATCCCGAACTTTTCGCCTCGGGTGTGTGATGTGAAAACCTAGCTGTCTTTGGTTTTGCTGGGTTTCATGATTGGTGCATTTAGATTCGAGGTCGAATCCTGTTGAAGGGGGGAAGAATGTGACACCTCGGAGTGTCGTATCCTTAATTTTTTGAACATGATAAGGTTAAGTACAGTATGAGATGTGGAAATAAGATTAAAACCATAAGAATTGGAGGTTATTAACGTTTCCGGGCTGTTTCCGGGCCGTTTTCGGGGTTTTGGGCCTTCCCGGGGGAGTTTGGGCCTTACGTGGGCTTTAGTGGGGAGGTGTTTGAGTCCGTATGAGCGTAGGTTTCCTTGTTGAGGGCTGAAAGGAGGCCCTCCCTGCCTTATATGCGCCCCCTCCCTATTGCGCCCCACCTCCCCTCTTTGCGCCTCCCTCCACCCCCCCAAAGCCCTAGCCGCATCCACCCCTCTCCCTCTCCCTCTTGTGCGCCCCCCTAGCCTCCCCTTCCTCCACCTCCACACCACCTCCCCTCCACCCCTTGCTGCCCTAGGGTGGCCTCCCCACCCCTGCACCTCGTGGAGTCATCCCGTGGAGCGAGGAGCGAGGAGCGAGGAGCGAGGAGCGAGGAACGTGGAGCGAGGAGCGATTCGCGAGGGGATTCTTTGGAGATTTGTTCGTCGGCCAAAGGTATGATCTTGGGGATCCTTGGGGATGATCTAGGTACTGTTATTAGGGTGTTTATCAAGTTTTTAGATCAATTGGAGGCGCTGGATTGAAGTAATTTGGGTTAGATCTAAACTTGTCCACGTTTCTGTTTTCGGGCAGATTGAGCAGTCGAACTAGGGTTCGAGTTTCCGTCGATTTAGACTTCGAATCTGACCATACGGACTTCTAGGAAGTTGTAGATAATTTAATTATCTTTCCGTGGACGTAAAGCACGTTAAATTCCGATCAGCCGTTTGAAAGTTATGGCTGTTTTACCGAGCGCCTAAAAATCTGTGACGTAATTGGAACAGATCTCGGTAATCTGTAGATTAAACAACTTTAGAGGCCGAATCAGACTTTCCTTATACCTAGAGAAAGTTGGGAAATTTCCTAGGCTACGCGAGGGTGTACTTGTTTAATTCATTCGGAGTCCCAGAACTCAAGTTATGCCTTTTGCAAGGCTGCTGTCCCGCCGGGACAGAACCTCTGTTTTTAGGTTTTGCGAGTAGTTGGATATGTCGGGTTAGATGGGGGTTTGTGTACTGTTTGGAGGCTATGATTGTGAGTGTGTGATGCCTATGTGCAGGTGGTGTGACCCCGGAAGTGCCCTCTTCTTCCCGCCAATCCGTTGCACGTGGTTGAGGCAAGTGTGTTGTGATGGATAGCGAGTTGTAGGTTGCATGTTGAGATTAGATGGAATTGTTTACATGATATATGTCCACTTACCATGTGTTAATGAATGATATGATATGATGAGCATGTTTAACATATTATGATGCCATGTGTTAATATGTGAATTAAATATGATAATTGGCATGGTTGCATGCATGTCATGAGATAGGGCGAGGGCGGTGAGAAAGTCTTAACTAGTCCGGCAAGGTCGGTGAGAAAGTTATGACTAATCCGGAACGCCATTGAGTAAGTCCTATGTCGTGATTCCATCCACGTGGTGTTTGGAAGCGAGTAGGCACCCTCCATCTTCGGGATGGAAGGGAGGAAAGTGTGCACACAGACGGGTGTGTACAAAACCATACCGGAATTAGGTTCCAGAGGGTCAGTAGCATAGAATAACATCGCATAAAAATTGATGATGATATTTATAAGTAATCATGAATGATATGATATACATGATGGAAGATGTTATTGCCATGTTGTTATGCTTGTTGTCCATTGCAGTATGCTTTCTTAGTTTTCTAACTCACCATTGTGTTTTCTTGTTGTTTTAGGTACCATGAGAACGGCATGCGGGAAAGGGAATAGTCACACGCTCACACGTTGCTTCACCTTAATGTTTCCCCAAGTCAATTCATTTAGTTTGATAATAAATTGCGTGTGATGGTCTTTAAAATTAAGTCTTAGCTTGGTTAATGAGAGTTCTATTGTTTGTTTGACACTTGGAACCTTAAGAGCTTAATGTTAGTCTCTTATTGTCGTTAAGACTTTATTTATTGCTATTTTAGATGTTTCTCTTATTGCCATATAATGCTATATTGTTGCTGTTCCTTAAATTCATGATAAAACAAAGGAGGTGCTGCCGAAATCTCGGTTTTTAGCCTATGCACCTTTGCTGGAATTTTATGTTAAATGTGGTATTTAGTTGTTGTTTAGCTTGTGTTTGGTAGCATTCGGGCATATTAAATGCCGGGGTGTTACAGGTAGATGTGTGCATAAGTGCAAAAGTGTGTAATAGCATAGAACTCTTTAGTGTAAAGAAGTCTGTACTCTGTAAAGAAACACTTGCAATACAATTCCCATTCTTTTCCTATCCCTTTTAATATTGTTTTATAGACAAAGGCAACCAAAAATATATTCGTAAGCTTGATCTAGGGACCCTCAGGTCTTGAACATCAATAAGAAACATTGGCAACTAGACACCTATACTTAAAAGAAAGTGATGCATCGAAATTAGCTTTAAATACTCTTCCAAAGCGTGAAATCCTGAAAGCAAGATCACCTAAAACATCTAAACTTTTGCATTCATTTTCTTAAAACACACTTTGAGATCTTCATCAATCATTTGTGAGACAGAAAGCAAGTTATATTTCAAGTTTTCAACAAGAGCCACATCCTTAAACATAAACTTGTCATTTACATTCACTATACCTTTAGCTACAACAAAAGTGGAGAAAGCATATCAAAAAGTAACACTTTCAGCATGAGATACACAAGTGAGGGAGGAGAACCAATTCTTATCACCGGACATGTGGCGTGAGCATCTGTAATCCACTAGCTATATGCTCTCCTTCCTCACACGAGAAGCCTATATAGAAGTAGAAAATGTTGAGGCCTCAGTACTGGGGTTAGAAATAAGATATTTAGGAATCCAGTATTGAGACACATGACGCAAAATAGTTGGCACAACATGGGTATTCTTGTGCACAAAATCAGATTTTTCCCTTTCCCGTGTTTCTAGCAACAAAAGTTGTTTGCTTCACCCTAGGCACATAATGAGAAGCAAAGCATACCTGTTTGAAATTGGACCTAGCCTTAGCCCTTTCTTTCTTTTGTTGTTTAGCTATTCTAAAGCAAAAATCTACTAGAAGTCCATCTCTACCATAGTAAGTGCAATTGTACTTAAGATAATGTTTAGCTTTAGAAGTAGAAGCATCATTCGCATTCATCATAGAAGAAGATAAAATTCTAGTGACTTAAAAGGAGATTTCTTATAACCCTCTTCAAGTATATCAAACTTGCCTTTGCAAAGAGCCTTAACAATAGTGGGAGCTTGAATTTTATATGAAGCATAAGAATCAAAACCTAAACCTTTTTTGTTTGTGCTAACCTTAGATTGGTCCAAAATCATGTCTAAGTTTTTCTTCCCTTTAGTGAAACGTTCTAAAGACTCTTGCAAGTAATCAACCTTTTAAGAAAGAATAGAACACTTATCGCAAGTAACATCCACTTTTCCATTTTGCTTATGACGATTAGAGCATGAAAGAACATCATGTGTGAGCAAAGCATTGGTCATTTCAGAAACTCTAGCATTAGCATCATGCAATTCCAATTCTAGTGTAGAACATTTAGAACAAGGAGTTGGATAATACAAATCAACAGTAGAACAACTAGCATTTTTAACAAGTTTCTCACTTTTCTT
Source organism: Rhipidocladum racemiflorum (assembly GCA_036346355.1). Classification (NCBI taxonomy): domain Eukaryota; kingdom Viridiplantae; phylum Streptophyta; class Magnoliopsida; order Poales; family Poaceae; genus Rhipidocladum; species Rhipidocladum racemiflorum. Next base: position 58,664,036 of record CM070574.1, read on the forward strand.
ATGTTCAGCCTTAACTTGCTCTATCAAGGAAGCATATTCTTTTCTAATTGAAGTAAGCTCATCATAAATTAAGTCATATGATTTGCAAGTATCATCATCAGGAATCAAAGTTTGAAGTCTAGCAATTTCAGCATTCAATGATTCAACAACAAAATCATGTTTCTTAAATTTTTAGCATGTTTATCAAGCAATTTTCCAAGACGAGCAATAGCAAAAGCTAATTCATTATATGAAGATTCTACCTTATCAAAGTCGCTGTCATGATCATCCTTGGTGAAGCTATCATTCCTTCTTGCCATGAGACACAACTTCGTCAAATCACACTTGCTTGGAGTTGCATCATCTGTAACACCCAGGCACTCCCCGTGCCCCGAATGTTACACTCTCGAGCAATAAGCATCACCAAACACTAAAGTACGAAAGCAAAGAAAACCCAAGCATGCTAATAGGTTGCCAAACTTACTAAAAATTTTGGCAACACCTTCTGATGAGGACATCACTACCATGGATGCGGCCATGCCTACAGACCCAATTGAAGCCAACAATATTGTAATACAAGGGCCAATTACTCGAGCTCGCGCACGACATTTCGATTGCCAGGTGAATGCGTTCCTCGGGTTGATACAAATAATTTAATGAATGGAATGCTATTTAATCCTTGTGATGATTTTATTGTCCTTAGGAACCAAGGAGAAGGACTCCCAAACATCAAGCATGAAACCAATTCTTCCGGTGCACAAGTTCAACTCGGATTCGGCCTCCGGGACAGCACCAACTTAAAACGACCATAATTTTTGATCCACAAGGGTGTTTGGGGTCTATGAGTACTGGTTTGAAAGGTTTCGACGTCCTCTTTCCAACGGATCCAGCCCCACCTCCAAATTCCTTACGAGTCAACAGGAATCTGCAAAACAAGTTCGGTCATCTTTCCAAATCCGAGTCAAACTAGGAATAGGAGTCCTACTCGGCCATGGATGTGGTTTGGACGCCCCTAGTCTGGTTTTGGCCTCCTATTTCTCCTATATATAGCTAGGGAGTCCCCCAAAATAACTTGGGTTTTGGTTATTTGATAATTTAGCCTTTTGCTACTATTTGAGTCTTTTAGACGTGCTCAACGGCCGCCTAACAAGCTCCTTGTATCGGAACCCCAACTTTTTCTATACTTCATCTATATTTGCAATTTTAGATTGCTTTTGCCTTGTTCTTGCTTGTTCTTCGATTGCTTGCAGGAATTGATCTTCGTGATCAGGTTGATCGTGCCCACGGCAAGGTCAATAACCCTCTGGAGTTGGTTTAGTGATTGCTAAGGCGCATCGTCGTTGTACGTTGTAGTCGGATCGTCAAAGTCGTCTCCACCCAAAATCGAAGGTTATCATTCTCATCGAAAGATCGGGACACCCAGTGTTACATCAAGTGGTATCAGAGCCAGGTTGATCGGTGAGAATCCTTAGGTTAGTTTTTTATTTCTGTCCTAAATTGAAAACTACTCCACAAAAATTCAACCTTTAGTTTCAATCTGTTATTTTAGTGAGTTTTGTTAGGTTTTGATCCATTAGAGTCCATGTTTTAGTTGCTGATCTTTCCTTTCCTTCGCGTAGCTTCAATCCTTTAATTATGTCCAGTTTGGTATTTCAAGCATAACTTTCACATACGAACTCGGATTTTTGTGTTCTTGCACTCTATTGAAAGCTGAGGATATAAGCTTCAATTCCTTCCATAGTCAACCAATCAAATTCGGTGATCTTCAAACATTAATCTAGGCGACAAGTTTGCTGCCCTAGAAAAACATCAGTACACCTACCTTTGGGAACCAATTCATCCTTTGTGAATACTTTGATCCTATTTGAGACTAGCTTGTTGATATTGCTTAGGGCTGCTCTACTTGATACATTGCACAATCTTCAGTTATCATATCATATTATCTTGTGACACCGAGTTAGGGATTCCAAAACTTTGTTCATACTAGTGTTGGTCGAAAGTCACCAAAAGAAAGAAAAGAGAAAGAGCCAAAAGGCTAAAAAAAAGGAAAAGAAAAAGAAAATTGTGGCCGGTCACACTACATTGAGCAAAACCCTAATTTGTGTTTGTTACTTTTTATATTGTGCAATTTATTAATTAGTGAGCAATCTTGTGCCCTTTTTACTTTCTCAAAGCAATAAGTTAGTGTCTCTCTACGACTTGTGCAATAGAGCTTTTGGTGCATCACTTATATTTTATAGCTCATTCCTTGATTGCATAAGTGCTATTATCTTTGCGTGTCTGTTGCCTTCATATTCACTTATATCTTTGAGATCGGCAACTAGGGCTTGTGAATTCTAGTTTGGATCATTACTTATCATTACAATAACTAGAATTATCAGATTGCATAGGAAATAAATTTTGCCTATCCAAGCTCCACATCCAACCACATACTTTTGTTCGGTCCCTTGGCAATCGCTTTATACAAGCTTCGGAGAACTTTTGACCACGCCAACGGCCGTCAACACCTGCTGCATGTAAGAACTTGTAAGAGCTTTGGTATAGGCTTGAATGTTGAGAGAATTGCAACCACCTCCTTGTAGTTGATAGGAACATTATACTTGTTATATTGTTTTCTTGTCTTCTACTAACCATGTCAGGTGATGAGGATTCGCTGCATCACTCTCCGCGCGCAAAGGGAATTGTTGCTAGAATGTTGCTGCAAGAAGACCGCCTCCGGTCTATCGAGACCGCACAGGGAGTTGCTAAGACTAATCTTGCTACTATTTTGTCTAGACTTGATACGCTTGCAGGAACTTTCAATCCTCCACCTCATCTTCTAAGCAACAAAAATGACATACTACATGTTCAGGTACATGTTGATGATGATTCTCTAGGTAAGGTTAAATTCGCCATTCCACCTTTTAATGGTCAATATGATCCTGATGCCTATATTAATTGGGAGATAGCAGTAGACAAAGAATTTGGCAAGTATGATTTGTCTGAAAATGAAAAGATTAGGATTGCTGCTAGTGTGCTAAATGAATATGCATTAACGTGGTGGAAATATATTTGTAGAAAAGAGAGAAAACCTAAAAATTGGAAGGCCATGAAAAGACTTATGAGAATTGACTATGTCCCTGAATATCAAACTGAATTTTTGTATACTAGACTCCAATGCTTGAAACAAAGAAATAAGTGCGTTAAGGAATACTACGAACGATTGCAAAATCATTTGTTGTGTTGTGGTTTAGTTGAAGGTGAAGAAGCAACAGAGCTTAGGTTCATACGTGGACTCAATCAGGATATTCAAGATGCTCTTGTTGATGAAACATATAGTTCTCTTTCGGAATTGGTTGTATGTGCTTGTAAAGTTGAAAAAATGCTTGCTGAATCCATGAAAGAATCATTAGCTTCATTTGAGGCGCCCATTGTTGCACCTTCTTTTGTAGCTAACATTTTGCAGAAAAGTGAGCACCATCGAGGGAATGATGTAGAAGAGCATATGGAGAAAGAAACGATCAGTACTACCCCATGTGTAAATGAAGAGATAATAGTTGAAGAAACGCCTACAACAGCTGATGAGAACTTACAAGGTAATGTAACAGGTATGGACTCTACACATGGAGAAAATAATTTTGAAGAGCTAAAACTATCCACAAATCATGCTATCGTTGAGCAACTATGAATGGAACCGATTGCTGATTTTGCTTTGTTACAAGATGATTTGCTTGCTATTTCTTGTGATAAAGAATAAAGAAGAGTTGTGTGATAATACTTCACTTATATCCATGGCACAACTAGTGAGTGGACATGTTACTTTTGTTAACACACTAGACACTTGTACTGAAAATAAACATGTCATTCACATTGCAAGCGAAAATGATGAGTTGAAATTGATATCTTCTTTAGATACATTAGGCTACATTGAATTTGATGTTCCGTGTGATCTGAATTATTTAGAGGAGAGACTTTTTGTACATTCTGATTTGTCCAGGTTATCACGAAATATTTTCCATGTTATTTGCAAAAATAGTGAGAAAGGAGAGTATAAAGCCGATCGAGTTTACATTTGTTCAGATTTTGAACCTCTGCTTGCCATGCAACAATGTCATCAATTTGATAAGTGCCATATCACTAATCATGTCATATCAAGTACTTTTGATTCAACTTACAAGTCACATGATAGTTTTGAAGAAAGGGAGTATATGGTTGATAGAGATTCTCGATCCATTGATTTGATTGCAAATGTGCATGCTGCTTTGTTTCCTGTCACTCCTAACATTTTCCAGGACAATATAATGGAGTCGAGGACGACTCCACTTCAAGAAAGGAAGGATGATGAGACCATGCTCACCATGGACAGAACTAACAATGCAAACATATGGTCATCACCAAGATGGTCACAACCAAGTGTTGCGGCAATTATATCAACTACATGGCTTCATCGACCCCCACCTTGGCCAGGACCATTAAGTTGGCGACATTTCAAAGCATCCTTCATCCATTGGAGTGCTCCGCGACGAGGAGATCCGGTGGATTTGGAGCAAGGAAGGAGATCACGCGAACCGGGAGGAGATCCGTTGGGTTTTCGTTCGTCGGGCGAAGCTATGGCCACGGGGATCCTTGGGGTTGGTCTAGGTTATGTTCTAAGGGTTAATATCATGTTTTTAGATCAATTGGTGGTGCTGTAATTGGGTAGATTAGATGGAATCTAGAGTTTGCCACGTTCTCTGTTTCGGGCAGCATGAGCAGTCGACCTAGGGTTTTCGCCAATTTAGAATCGGATTTTGGTCAGTCGCTTGTTGAGGAAGTTGTAGGTAATTTCAATACCTTTCAGTGGGTATAAAGAACGTCCAATTCCGCCCAGCCGTTTGAAAGTTATGCTCGTTTTACCAAACGTGTTAAAAACTGTGACGTGATTGGAACAGATCACGGTATTCTGTAGATTAAACCACTTTAGAGTCCGAATCAGTTTTTCCATATACTTAGAAAAAAGTTAGGAAATTTCCTAAGCTACGCGAGGATGTACTCGTTTAATCGATTCGGAGTCGTAGAACCTGAGTTATGCTCGTTGCAAGTCTGCTGTCCCGACGGGACAGAACCTCTGTTTTTGGGTTGTGCGGGTGGTTTGCGAAGTCGAGGTAGAAGAGTGTTTGCGTATTGTTTTGTGGGCATGATTTTGAGTGTGTGGTGCCTATGTGCAGGTGTTGTGACCCCAGGGGTGCCCTCTACGTCTCGCCAATCCATCGCCCGTGATTGAGGCAAGTGTATTGGAATGGGTAGCGGGTTGTGGTTTGCTAGATTGGTTGAGATTGAAATTGAATATATGATATGTTCACATGCCATGCTTTAATGATTGCCATTGATATGATGAATATGCTTATTATGTTATGATGCCATGTGTTAATGTACAAGTTATTTATGATGTTGGCATGTTTGCATACATGGCATGATATATGGCCCGGGCGGTGAGAAAATCATAACTAGTCCGGGGAAGGTCGGTGAGAAAGTTATGACTATTCCGAAGAGCCAATGAGTAAGTCCTACATCGTGATTCCATCCACGCGGTGTATGGAAGCGAGCAGTAGGCACCCTCCATCTTCGGGATGGAAGGGGGAAGAGGGTGCACACCGACGGGTGTGTACTCAACCATACCGGTATGAGTTTCCAGGAGATATGTGCATCGCATCGCATTGCATTGCATTATATGAGGATGTTATATGATGATGATATATGATGATGTCAATGATATGCTTACACTATGAATATGCGATGTGTATGATGTCGTATGTGAAAAGTGGTGATGAAGGTATTGGAATGTATTTTCTTGTTCCATTGCAATATACTTGCTGAGTGATGAACTCACGCTTGTGTTTATGTTGTTTTTCTTAGGTACCATGAAACCGGCATGCGGGAAAGGGAGCTAGTCACACGTCATCACTTAGCATCACACATATAAACAATGACATGTTCCTTCCTTTAATTGTGATGGTTAATTCACTGAACTAAACTGTGGTGTTGATGCTTGTTGGTTGCCATGAGTAAATGATTAGTTCATATTTGACATGAGACGGATAGGCTTATATCCTTAGCTGTATGATGGCTAAAATTCCTGTTTTCTCAAGTTATTGCTATCGTTCTTTATGCTATCTTGATATGTTAAGATTGTTGTTGCTTCAATTTATGGAAAAACAAAGGAGATGCTGCCGAAATTTTCGGTATTAGCATTTGCTCCTTTGCTGTAATTTACTTGTAATTGTGGTATTTAGAGGTTGCTTAGTCTATGTTTGGTAGCATTTGGGCATATTAAATGCCGGGGTGTTACACTACGAGGTAGGACTTTCGTGAACACAGAGGCCTGCATCAAAATGGGTCGCCTCTTCCATTATGAATGCAAGAATGCAATTAACATGAACACATTTGCAACTTCATTTATTTTCACCACTTGCGTAGCCATACTCAATATAAAAGCATCAACTAAGTTCTCATTGCTCATATATGATCCTTCATATTAGACCAAATAAAGTCATAAATAAAATCATGGCAAGACATCACATAATTTCTATAAAATAGATTAAATCACAAATAAGAGCAATTAGTTAGCTACCAAGCGAACTCGACACACTACACTTGCCTCAACCGCGAGGAGGGGGGTGGCGAGAGGAAGAAGCCGCACCCGAGGCTACTCCACCTGAAAAGGAACCACATTTGCATTCTCACACTACGAACTAAACAATTTACAACATCGCAAAGTGCTGCTACGCTTTAACCCAACAATAAACCCCAACAAAAATGGCATAACTTTTAATCCTAATTCGACTTGCAGCTAGCTCAAAACACCAGTTGAACATCTCAGCTACCAATAACTCAACAACTGTACAACCAACACTAAAAATGGCATAACTTTTAATTGGCTTAATGGATTTTGGTGTTCTTGTGCTCAAATTAAAGGGGAAAGGATAATCTACAACTTTTCTACAGCCAAAGATCCATTTGACCAATCTAGGTACCCCAAAACCGAGCTGCAAAACAAACTGATTTTTAGCTCAAAAACAGATTCTAGGTTTCCCTCCAAAAGAACAAACCCTAGAACCACTACTAACCAGCCTAGGACCACCATGGCTAAGCACAAGAAAGATTTCCAATGGTTAACCCCAAGCCAAGAAGAGGGAGGAAGGAGGGGAAGCTGCTCGGCTGTAGCTTTGGAGGTGGAGGAGGGTGGCGCCGGCTTTGAGGGAGAGGAGTGGCGCCGGCCAGCTTGTGGGAGGCTGAGGGAAGCTCCTTGCTGCATCTAGGGAGGAGAACCACCAAGGAAAGCTGCTGCTGCTGCTCCACACGAAATAAAGGAGGAGGAACCGAGGGAATGGCAAAGGGAGCATTTGGGTGGTGGTTGCCGAGTAGAGGGGTTAGGTGGATAAGGGATTAGGTGGAGGGTTAAGTGAAAAAGTGAGTGAGTGCTCTAGTTTTCTCCCACACTAGATGAATTGATAGCCTGCAATTCATCAAACTGGCCCTCCACAAACCTAGATAAGGAATGCTAACTCTGGGAACAAAATTAAGCGATGTTACATCATCCACACTGTTCTCAGAATCTACATCGCTCAAACCAACTTGCTCAAGTACGGACAGAACATGATGCACTGTCTTGCAATTCACAAAGCTCTCTTCTTGCTATCACTTGGAGAGAACTTCTTCTCTTTCCTTTTGTCCTTGTCCTTCTCCTCCTTTGATGCTTTACCTGCAACTCTAGGACAATTTGGACGAATATGGTGGAAATCACCACACTCATAGCATCTTGAAAGACCACCACCAACTCTCTTCCTCATTCTCACATTCTGCAAAGCTTTGTTAAAGTGATAAGAGAGCAGCACCAAGTACTCTTCTGGGAATTGCTCAAGCTGTTCATCTATTAATGAAGACAAGGAAGACAAAGCAAAACTTGACGAAGAAAGTTATTGTGAGACATGTTTGGTTGAGAGATCAAAGCGATGAACTTATAATCATTCTTCCTAACAAGAACATCTAATTCATGAGTTTTTAGTTTAGAATAAAAAACATCTAATGTAAATGTACTCATGACAGTTGATTCTCTAATAGATGTTACTTTTATATTCCAAATTGACATGTCTAAAGTACCAAATAATTGTTGAGCATTTGAAGCATCAGTGTAGCTAACTCCAACAGCTCATAGATTGCTAAGAATTTTATTAAAGTGTGCAAAGAGATTATCTAATGATTCACCGGACTTCATCTCAAAGCGCACATATTCTATCTTATAAGTGTCTTGACGTACCTCTTTACCGTATTTGAACCTTCATGGTAATCACAAAGAGATTTTCATACTTCATATGCGGACTTGAGATGAATCACACGGTCAAAGTCGCTCCGTCCTAATCCTTAGATAATTAGATTTCTTGCCTTTCTATTAGCCTTCACATGTGTTCGATTTGTGTCGTCAACTTCATTATTCTCGGGTACTTGATAAGGCTTGTACACCTTCTCGCAAATTGCAAAGTTCTAAGTTTGAATGTATGCCTCCATCTTCACTTCCCAAAACTGAAAATCAACACCATCGAAAATACAAGGTTTTGTCGAATACCTATCAATAGCTACGATTTCTAATCACCGGTTAAGATTATTTAGAAAGACCTTGCTCTAATACCACTTGTAGGATCGATATACACTAATATAGCAATCAAAGGGGGTGAATGATTGCGCGTATGCTAAAACCAATTTTTTTAGTGATTTTCAATACACCCATAAAAGAATTACAAAAAATTGCTTCAGTTTCCACCAAAACAGATTAATATACATTCATAAAAATAGTAATTATCGAAGATCCCACTATTGGATTGACATAAAATTTGGAATATAGAAACTAGATTCAATTTTGAAACTAACCCAACAAGAATTAGCTCAATCGAAACTAGGGATATAAAGTTATGACCTTCGCAAGTTGACTATACCAAATAATGATGAAAATTGATCAAACCCTAATTACAACATTAATCAGGATCTACGAGGAATTAACCAATCAAACTTTTCAGATCAATCATTTGATGCCTTAGAAAGGTTTTGAATGGATCAAATCAAAATTATCACGGTGAAACAATGAATCAATCTAAAAACCAAAACAGGCATGCAAACGAAGAACAAAAAAGGAACAAGATTACCAACGCATCAACTTGCAAAAATTGATCTTTATTGTTTGGATGTGTTCACAAGTTGTCTCCAAAGCATCCTTAAATAATCTCCCAAATTTTTCTTAATTTTTATTCTCCTTTTCTCTATTTTTTCTTCTCTCTTCAAACTCCTCTCTATTTTCTCTCGCATGCACACTGTACTGATCTCCTATAGCACCGAGCACTATAGTGTGATTACTGTAGTTTTGAGAACACTGTAGCACTGCGAATCGCCTATCTTGCTGCAGCTGCCGCTAGGACATTTTTGTTTTGTGCAGCTTCCGTGCGGCTTCAAGGCAGGAGGTACCCCTCCTATTTATATAACTCTAAATCCTAATAAGCTACCGGCATGTATACACATATGGTCTAGTTACACATGACACAACACATGCATAGACCCAAAACTCACGTATGCACGTGTACGGCCCACCATCGTTCTCACGTGGCTCACTCGTCTGCAAGACCCGCTAGCGCTACATTGCGTCGTCCTCGACTTCTTGCGCACCGTTCTCTAGTCCGAACGTTCCGCAAGTGTGACATCATAGGATGTGACAATAGAAAATGTGACATTATAAAATGCGACAATATAGAATTCGGCTTTCGGTACGACTTTATTACCGCGTTTTTGGGCTTTTCCGGGTGTTTGGGCCTCTCCGGGGGGAGTTTGGGCCTAGCGGGAGCTAGTTTGGGCTTTGGAGGGATGAAATGGACCTTTGGTGGGGGAGTTTTTAGCCCATGAGTGGAGAAAACCCTAGCACCTCCCCCTACGGTTTCCCCCATGCGCCCCCTTCCTCCCACCTCCCACCACCCTAGCCGCCACCTCCCTCTCCTCCTCCTCCTTCCCCCATGGCGCCCTTTCCCCCACACGCCTCCCCTCCCTCCCCTCCTCTAGCCGGCCCTAGAGCCTCTCCCTCCGCGCGATCTCGCTGTCCGGGAACACTTCATCCAAGAGGATCCAGCGTTCCCGGCGCTCCTGGCGTTGGAGGAGAGATCGGGTCGCGAGGAGGAGACGTTCGTCGACAGGGTGATCCGTCAAGAAGAGGTAAGGATTTGGGGTCTTGATCGGGGTGGTCTAGGTGCTTTTAGATGGGTAAATCCATGGCTAAATTTGGTGTTTAGGTGATGTGGTTAGATGGCTTTAGAGGGAATTGCAATGCTGTCCCACGTTCTGTCCTCGGGCAGATTGGACGTCCGACCTAGGGTTTTTAGTTTTCGCAATTATAGAAGCATTTTCTGGTCAGCCGCCTGTTGAGAAAGTTGTAGATAATTTAATTACCTTTCAGTGGACACCAAGAACGTAAAATTCTGATCAGACGCTTAAAAGTTATGGCCGTTTTACCAAATGTTGTCAAAACTGTGACGTGATTGGGATAGATCGTGTTGATATGTAGATTAGACAATTTTAGAGGCTGATTCAATCTTCGCCAGTACTTAGAAAAAGTTAGAAAATTTCTTAAGCTTCGATAAAATGTACTCGTTTGCTTGATTTGAAGTTTTAGAACTCAAGTATAGCTAGTTGGAAGCCCGCTGTCCCGTCGGGACAGATTCTCTGTTTTTGGGGTTTTAGGAGTAGTTTGCGAACTCGGGGTAGATGATCGTTCTTGTACTATTTTGTGGGCACGATTTGAGTGTGTTGTACCTATGTGCAGGTGGTGTGACCCTGGGAGTGCCCTCAACCTCTCGCCATTCCGTCGCTCGCGGTCGAAGGCAAGTGTATTGGGATGGGTTTGGGTGTTGTATGATTGTGTTAACTTGCCATGATTGATATTTGCCTATGATATGATGAATATGGTTCATATTGATTATGAAGCTGTGGTATTAAATGTTTATGCAAGTTTATACATGTTCATGTCACATGTGCATTCATAATGGAAGAGGCGTCACATTCTGATGCGGGCCTTTGTGTTCACACGTAGTGAACACAAAAGACCTACCTCGTAGTCCCATCCACGGTTGTGTATGGGAGCGAGTAAGTAAGAGTAGGCACCCTCCATCTACGGGATGGAAGGGGAAAGAGGGTGCAAGCCGACGGGTGTGCACTCGGCAATACCGGTATGTGCTTCGAGGAGACATGTGCATTGCATTGCATATATGATGATGATAATGAGATGCATACAATGTAATTATGAGGTGACTATGATGTTGAATATGATGTTAATGAGATGAATTCAATGTGGATATGACATGCTAATGATGCGGAATATGAGGCGTAGTGATAATGATATTGAGACTGTTTTTTCTTGTTCCATTGCAATATGCTTGCTGAGTGATGAACTCACGCTTGTGTTTTATGTTGTTTTTAGGTACCACGAAACCGGCATGAGGGAAAGGGGCTTAGCTACACTTCTTCATGTAGCTCCACACATTTAGACAATGTTACCATTTGGAGTTGTGATAATAAGACTAGTGCGATGGAATTTGGAGTATGGCTTGATTGTGTGCTTGATCACATCATCTACTTCGTTATAACTTATGGAGTGGTTGGATTCATTATTTTAGACTTAAGATATTGCTATATCACCTGTTATTGCTGGTTTAGATGTCTTTCATTATGATATGTCTTGTGATATTCCTGTTGTTGCTCCGAACCATGGAGAAATAAAGGAGATGCTGCCAAAATTTTCGGTTTTAGCATTTGCGCCCTTGTTGTAATTTATCTTTATTTGTGGTATTTAGATGTTGCTTCTACCATGTTTGGTGACATCCAGGGCATACTAGATGCCGGGGTGTTATAGTTGGTATCAGAGCGGGCTTCAGGTCCGAGGTGCTTGAACTTAGTGATATACAATAGGTTTAACTAAAATTTTGATGTGGGATAACCTAGAAACATGGATTAGGTTATACTTAAAATTTTGTCATAGGATAGCAACATTAAAACTTGTGTAAGTGGAATAACTAATTTAAAATTTGACACACATGGATGCACAGTAGGAAAGGGTATATGTATCGTTGCTTTACGCTTAAATGTTGTATTTAAGCTATGATGTGGAATGCTACATTTGATAATGTATGTTGCTATATTTATGAAAAATTGCTTGAGTTGTTCTTGTTATTGTGATAAAGTGGGGTTGTGGTGCCAAAGGGTTTCGGTCACCTTTTTGTTCATAGTAAGGTTGTTGTTTGACGGTGTGGCCAGTTAAAGCCATCACCGAAGAACTATTAACCCCCTGTGGGGAAGGAGTGCTTACCTTTTCTGTTGTAGATCGGTTAGTTGACTGGATGCAAATGGAAGAGTTGGTGGTGGACTCCTTCGGATGTTCTTTACCGTTCTGCCGATCGGTTTTGGTTGGTTTTCTTGGTTTTAGTTGATTAAAATCAAAAGAAAAGTGTTTGGTATTGGATTTTTCGCTGATTGTTCCGTAGGTGGTTTGTGGTTTTGTCTTCATTGGTTGAAGACGAAGAAGAAGAGTTTTGTGTGCGCGTATTTTGGTCGCAACTTTTGGCTTTGACACCGGTTCTGTTGGTTGCTTTGCAAAGAAAAGTATAGTTTTGGTTCTTGTGTGTCTCACTCTGAGTTTAAAAGAAGTTACTAAAGTTGTGTTCAAAAACTTAAGATGGACAGATTTAAGTTTTGTGCCTTTGCCTCTAAAGGTTCACTTGATCGCTTAGTTCCCTCTTGTGGCAGTCTTTAAGATTGAAATGTGTTTTGGAGTCATGTCCCATTGCAACTTTGAGAGTCAAGCTTCTTTGTGAATTTTGGTTGAGTTTTAAAAAGAAAATGCTGCAAATAAAGTAAGTATTCATTTGACTGAAATTATTTGTCAAAAGTGAAAATTGTTGTTTAGCATGTTATATAGTATGTAACAATGTAGTTTATGGAAATGATGTACTCCTAAATTAATTTGTGAGTTGAATCAATTAAATGTAATTGTTATCTTTAGCTTAAGATTAAATGAACTTCTAGTGTTGTAGATTACTCTATAGCGAGAATGATTAAATGTGTGATTGTACATGCTTAGAATTTGTAGCTTTATGTTAAAATTAAGGTAGCACACTGCTGTTACTTATTGGAGGATGACCCTTGATAGTGTTTAAAGTTTTAAACCTGAATGCGTAGTGAGAACATTAAGATGATGTAACCTACTGTTGAAGTAAAAGTAAATTGGTTGGTTATCTAAAAGACTTTTAATACAGGGTCGGTAGAACAGGTTATTTGTGATGGTGATCGACCCTAGTGCATGATAGATGACTACAACTACTATGTTTGCTATTATGAACTATGGAAATAATTGGAAGGATGTAATTGTGTTCTTGAAATGCTAATACAGATGACAGATGAGAAGGTAGGAGTTGTTGTTTGATGTTGTTGTTAAGAGCATTGGGATTGTCAAACTTATTAAATTTATTTTAATAGTTGAAGTATGTTCTGTAGTGGCAATTGTGTTACAATCTATGTATAGGGTAGCTAAAAGCAATGTTGTTGTTTGATGATAATGCACATTTAATGATATTAATGACTCAGTAGTGGTGGTAATTGTTTAGATTACTTGTTGAAAACCATGGTTAAAATGAAGGAAATTGTAACCTGTTGTGATGGAGTGAACCATGGATAATTACCATGACATAGGATTTTATCCTTAATGAACATATGTTTTAAAATCCTACTTACGAATTTTGTCTTGTGAAGATAATATTTATGTGTTGAAGTCGTTGATTAATTGAATAAGTTTCGATTGACGAAAAGTTGATGTATGGATGGTATAAAATTGATAGGTTGATCATGCTAAAGTATTTGTTGAAGTATTATGTTTTAATTGAGAATAGGATGTTATATGATGTGTTTGTCTGTGGGGATCATGATGAGGTAGTCTTGCTTGGATGTCTTATGATAAGCACTAGAAACTTTATTTATAAGTGTTGGGAAAGGTAACTAGAGGAAGAATTTGATATGTAGTTTTTGGTTGATTCATGATGGGGCTTCTCAAGGAGTAAATAGTGAATATTGAAGCCTCTAGTGGAAAGCGTAGTGGAATACAAGAGATGGTTGTATTTATGCTGAGCTTGTGTTTAGAATCTTTTAGACGGGTTTGGTTGTTTGCTATCCCGATTGAATGCTTTCAGTCAAGGAGTTCTTTATGTTGTGTTTCAGAGTTTCCCTAAAACTCGTAGTGATTGGTGCCAATCTTTGGTTTTGGCTAATTTGTTTAGTTGGTGCTATAAGTACTAAATTGCATCCAAAAGTCTTTGAGTGGATCGCGCTCCTTCGCATTCGCACTGAATCATCTTTGGAGTAAATTTGAAAGGAAGCAGAAGGACATAGTGGGTTGTGTTGGAGATTCTTGAGATTCAATTTATAACTCTATTGGGCTAGAGTTGGAGTTATTTGGAAAATGTGTGTGGTGTCTGCAAATGCTTCACAAGGTGGATTTTATTAATGTTTCATAAGTGATTTTGTTAGTGAAGTGTTCCCTTTCTCTTTGAGAAAAAAATTTGTGGTGGTTGTGTGTGCAGATGTTTGACTTTGGAGTTGATGTTCTTTTCCAAAATGTTGATTTTGGTGAGAATGCGAGGTTTTGCAAGGTTAGCTTTAAATTGATGGTGGGTTCTAACACGACGTGGTGTTTTGCTGTTAAACGGGGTTGCCGTCATAGTTATATGATTTAGCGTAATCATCGATGTTATTTGTGTTCAATCATATGATACCGAGGAAGAAGTCTCTTGGTGAATGACTATTCGGTATTGTTGTTACATGATGAATGAATGGTGAAAAGGAAGCATGACATCGTTTATAGTTGTTTAATGATAAAAGAGTCGATGAGCCAGGTCGGTGAGAAAGTCATATATGGATATATGACTAATCCGGAGTGCTCTTGAAAAAGTTTGCATTCACGTCATGAATCGAGATGTCCATTTCTTTTTATTATGAAAAGAAAGAATGAAAAAATTTCTGGTGTAATGGTTGTGGTCAAGGAGATTTGTGTTTCCTTTGCGATTTGGCTTAGGAAAAAAAATGTTCTTTGGTTGATGTCAAATTCTTTCCAAAGTGGTTTCTAGCGCTTTGGGGTTCGAGATGTTGTATGTGGATCAATTGGGTCTATGGTTGAGCTTACTCAATGATTGTATTCTTTGTTTTGGTCCTTTGAATAGAAGAATGTGAGTGCGGGACCTTCTTAGTAAGAGAAATCTAGTTTGAGTTGTTAACGAGCTAAGCCATTAGGTGTTGCTGGTAGTTGATCATGAATAATTTAAAAGTGAGGAGTAAATTAAGGTTGGGTTTGAATTAATTCAAATCTACTCGGAGAATTGTGTCGTTGAGGGGTTTCTGTAACACCCCGGCATCTAGTATGCCTGAATGCTACCAAACATGAGCTAAACAACATCTAAATACCCTGAATTAAGGTAAATTACAGCAAAGGAGTAAATGCTAAAACCCGAAATTTCGGCAGCATCTCCTTTGTTTTAACATGATTTGAAGGAGCAACAACAGTATAGCAATATATGGAATATGAGAGACAACTAAAAACAGCAGTAATTAACGACTTAGCAATAATATAAGTCTAGTTTCAAACATGTAATGTCTCCAAGAGTCAAACGAACAATAAGACTCTAATTTAGCAAAGCTAAACCTTAAAGCAATAATCATCACACGACATTTATTGTAAAAAAAACTAATTGCATGACTTGTGGAATCAAATGAGTGAAGCTACGTGCGGAAGTGTGACTATTTCCCTTCCCCGCATGCCGGTCTCATGGTACCTAAAACAACAAGAAAACACAAGCGTGAGTTCGAAACTCAGCAAGCATATTGCAATGGTACAACAAGAACAATTACATGGCAATAATATCTCACATCATGTGAACCATCTCATTCATGATCACATATCATTATCATCATCATTATGTATGCAATGCAATGCTATGCTCATGTCTCCTTGGAAACTCATACCGATATGGTTGAGTACACAACCGTCGGTGTGCACCCTCTCCCCCCTTCCATCCCGAAGATGGAGGGTGCCTACTCCTCGCTTCCGTTCACCGCGGTGAATGGAATCACAATGTAGGACTTACTCATTGGCTCTCCGGAATAGTCATAACTTTCTCACCGACCTTCCCCGGACTAGTTATGACTTTCTCACCGCCCGGGCCATGTAACATGCCATGTATGCAATTATGCCAACATCATATTTAACTTGTACATTAACACATGACATCATAAAATAATAAACATGCTCATCATATCATTGGCAATCATTAAAGCATGGCAAGTGATCATATCATATAGTCAATTTCATCTATTCTCAACAAGCAACCTACAAATCGCTATCCATTACAATACACTTGCCTCAACCACGGGCAACGGATTGGCGGGAAGTAGAAGGCACTCCCGGGGTCACACCACCTGCACAAAGGTACCACACACTCACAATCATGTCCACAAAATAGTACGCAAACCCTCATCTACCCCGACATTGCCAACTATTCGCAACACCCCAAAACAGAGGTTGTCCCGTCGGGACAGCAGCATTCCAAAAGGAATAACTTGAGTTCTGGTACTCCGAATCAATTAAACGAGTACATCCCCATGTAGCTTAGGAAATTTACCAACTTTTTCTAAGTATAAGGAAAGACTTATTCGGAATCTAAAGTGGTTTAATCTACAAAATACCGTGATCTGTTCCAATCACGTCACAGATTTTAACACGCTCGGTAAAACAGCCATAACTTTCAAACGGCTGATCAGAATTGGACGTTCTTTATACCCACAAAAAGATATTGAAATTATCTACAACTTGTTCAACAGGAGGACGACCAAATTCGGAAACTAAATTGGAGAAAAACTAAACCCTAGGTCGACTGCTCATGCTGTCCAAAACAGAGACCGTGGCAACTTCTAGATCTAATCCAATCTACTCAATTCCAGCACCACCAATTGATCTAAAAACATGATATTGATCCTTAGAACAGTAACTAACCCAACCCTAAGGAGTCCCATGGCCATACCTTCGCCCGACGCACGAAAACCCAATAGATCTTCTCCCGGATCGCTCCTCGCTCCTCGCTCCAACGGATGGATCCTCGAGGTGCAGGGGTGGGGAGGCTACCCTTGGGCAGCAAGGGGGGTGGAGGATAGGTGGTGGAGAGGTGGGGAGCAAAGGGGCAAGGGGAAGGGGCGCACGGCCAAAAAGGGGGGGAAGAGGGGGGTGGCGGCTAGGGCTCAAGGGGGGGATGTGGGCGCACAAGGGGAGGGTGGGGCGCATAAGGGGCAGGGGGAGCCCCTTTTACCAGCCCCAAACAGGTTTCCTAGTCCTAAATAGACTCATACTCCATCCCACCAAAGTCCACAACCCCTTCTTTTAGGCCCAAACTCCCCCGGAAAGGCCCAAATCCCCGGAAACGGCCCGGAAACGTGATTAAACCTCACAGCGTATGGTTTTAACCTCCAATAC
The DNA here is from genome assembly GCA_036346355.1 of Rhipidocladum racemiflorum. Lineage (NCBI taxonomy): Eukaryota > Viridiplantae > Streptophyta > Magnoliopsida > Poales > Poaceae > Rhipidocladum > Rhipidocladum racemiflorum. Next base: position 58,681,566 of record CM070574.1, read on the forward strand.
CATATTTCATAATGTTTTTGACCTTATCAAGCACATTAAGTAAGGTTACGACACTCCGTGGTGTCACATTCTCCCCCCCTTCAACAGGATTCGACCTCGAATCGAAGACATGCCACTACGCCAAACCAACAACACACAGAGACCTAATCTTAATGGTTCAAACCTGAAGAAAAGAGCTTTGGGTAAAGCTCGCCCCCGCGAGACTTCCACTCCCAGGTCGCTTCTCTAAATAAAACCACTGGAATTTACACTGATCGAGACTCGATGACAGGACGCCTAGGTTCGAAGACCAATGGCTCTAATGATCACTCGCAATCAAAACTTGCGAGAACTTTACTCAACATTGAAACACAAAGTACTCATTCATGGCCTCAGCACGACTCCAAGCGATAGGATAAAAAAACCCAAACAGACCACGAAAGGAAACGGCCTCACACTTCTCCTTCGATACATCCCTTGGCACTAAAGTGCCCGATCCCTTTAACCAAAGCCACTCTCCAGAAGGACATGGTACCAACTTCTAGATCCATCTACCGCTCCTACGCACAACAGTGATTCATGTCTCAACCTCTCAACTGTGGTTCGTCGTATTCGAGACGACGCAAACCAAGTGAGACACAACACTCTAAGATTACTAACTGCTTGAACCATCGGGGTTACATTCTGATCTTTTACAACAAGACCAACATCCACCCCACTACCACCGAAAGGAGAAGCCTACTTTATGGCCAGGGTTCTGAAAACCCGCAAAAACACTGTCAACCGAGCAATCCACATCGGCCGACACAACTCGCTCAGAGATCGGCGACAAAAGATCCAATACACTTCGAAAGGATAAAGCAATTACTTGCAACCACCAAGTGGTCCACTAATAGTTTAATCAACCCTACCGTGGAACACATCAACGACCCGATTCTCCAAGAAGGTTTGTATTGGGTGAACTCAACCATAAACCATGAACCCCAAATTGATCCACACACAACAACTTGAACCCCAAAAGCGCTAAAAGCTATTGTGGAAAGAATTTGGCAACAACAAAGGAGTACTCATTTTAATTTCCTACGTCAAGACGCGAAGGAAGCACAAATGTCCTACACCACAACCAACATACCAGAAATTCTTCATTGTTTTCTTTTCATACTGCATGAAATAGAAATCTCGATTTATGAAATGCATGCACACTTTTCAAGAGCACTCCGGATTAGTCATATATCCATGTATGACTTTCTCACCGACCTGGCTCACCGACTTTTTCATTATTAAACATCTATAAACAATGTCATGCTTCCTTTTCACCATTCATTCTTCATGTAACAACAATATCGAATAATCATTCACCAACCGACTACTTCCTCGGTATCACATGTTTGAAACACACATAACATTGACGGTTGCGCTAAATCTTATAACTATGACGGCAACACCGATAACAGCAAAACACCACGTCGTAAAAGAACCCACATCAATTGAAAACTGAACTTGCAAAACATTGCATTTCAACCAAATTCAACATTTTGGAAGAGAACATCAAAATTTCAAGTCAAGCATCTGCTCCCACAACCGTCACAAATTTTCTCAAGGAGAGGGAAATTCATTTCCAAAAGGGAACACCTCACTAACAAAATCATTTTATAAATCATTTATAAAATCCACCTTTTTGAAGCACTCGCAAACATCACACACATTATGCAAATAAATCCATCTCCCGTCAAAAAGAGTTAAAAATTAAGTCTCAAGAGTTTCCAACACAACCCACTATGTCCATCTACTTCCGTTAAAATTTATTCCAAAGATATTTCAGTGCGAACGCAAAGGAGTGCGATCCACTCAAAAACTTTTGGGTGTAAATCCATACTCATAACACAAATTAAACAAAATAGCCAAAACCAAAGATTGGCACCAATAGCTATGCGTTTTAGGGAAACTCGAAAACACAACACAAGGAATACTTGACCGAAGGCATTCAACCAAAATGGCAAACAACTACACCAGTTGCAAGGGTTTAAACACCAGCTCAACAAGAATCCCACCATAACTTGTATTCCACTACACTTACCATTTAAGCATTCAAAAATCACTATTTACTCATCAAGAGAGTCCAACCGGATTTAACAAAATTTACATAACAATTTCTTTCTCTAGTTACCATTCCCAACACTTTTAATTAAGGTTTAAGATGCTTATCACAAAGGCACCCAACCAAGACTACATTGACATGATCCCCACGAATCACCAAATCATATAACAACATATTCTATATTTCAAACATAGTACTTCAACAGCTACTTGAGCATGGTCAACCTATAAATTTTATACTATCCATATGTCAAAATCTTGACAATTGAAACTTGTTCAATCAATGACTTCCACAAATAATTAACATCTCTACAAGATAAAATTCGTAGATAGGATTATAAGATATGCATTCATTAAGGTTAAAATCTTACATCATGTTTATTATCCATTGTTCATCCCATCACAACATGTACTCGACATAATTCCACAGTTTTACACTTTTCTCTATTGGATCAATGGTTTCCAACAATTAACAACACTACCAAGTCATCAATATCAATAATTTGCATAATCATCAATCAACAACATTGCTTTTAGCTACCCTATACATAGGTTACAACAAAATGGTCACTACACAACATACTCCAACTATTAAAATAGATTGAATACTAGCATTAACACTGCCCTTAACAACATCATTAACAATAAGTCTTATGTCTTCTCAATTGATATCAATACTAGCATTGTAGAGACAACTGCATACTTCCAAATATACTAGTAGTTTGCAATAATGTAAATAGCAACTCTAATCAACTTCCAAATTAAAGTCACTAGGCAACACGATTAAATTTCTCTATTATTCCATTATATTAGAACATCTTTAAACAACTAGCAAAGTTTCTTTAACAATAACAGCAGTCTACATCATCTTAATGTTTTAACTATGCATCAGGGTTTAAAACTTTAAACATAATCGGGGGTCATAAACACTTTTAAAGCAAAGCAACCAATTCTAAGCATGTACATTAACACATTCAATCATTCTCGCTAAGAGTAAACTACAACACTAGTAGTCTATTTATTCTCAAGCTAGAGGTAACAACTGCATTGAATTGTTTCAACTCACAAATTAACTTAACAATACGTCATCCCATAACCCACATTATTACCTACTACATAGCACGGACATAAACTTTTCTAAACACCTTCATGGGGCACGAACCCTTGACAAACAAGATGCAACTCAACTTTTAAAGATAACCACAGCTCAAGAACCAGAACGAACACCGATAGACAATTTCTCCTTTCCCAGGCAAGGAAGAAAAACAAAATTCCAACGGAAATGCAGGAGAGCTCAACTCTCAAATTCCCAAATTTGCCCACAAACTCTTCAAGAAATCTCAAGATCTATACTTCCAAGAAGGAAGAAGGAGGCCCCAGGGAAAATCAAATGTTCAACCAAACCTTTTTCGATAAAGATTCAAAACTTAGCTCCACCCAACCTAAGGTCGGCACTAGGAGAACTTCAACTCTTTTCTTAGATAGGGACGACAACAACCACAAATGTTTCCTCCCTAAGACAATCCACAATAACCAGCAAAACCGGGTGTCAAAACAAAAATTAATAGCGACCAACAGAAGCACAACACTAGACTCTTCTTCTTCGTCTTCAACCAAGGAAGACAAAACCACATACCGCATACGGAACAATCCGCGAAAATCCAAGACCAACACTTTTCTTTCGATTTCAATCGACTAAAAAAAACAAGAAGACCAACCAAAACCGACCGTCGGAACGGTGGAAAGCATCCGAAGGATACCACCGTCAACTCTTCTATTTGTCTCCAGCCAACTACCCGACCTACGACAGAAAGGGGTAAGCACTCTTCTCCTACAGGGGTTAATAGTTCTTCAGTGATGGTGCTAACTGGCCACACCGTCAAACCTCACCCTTACTATGAACAAAAGTGGTGACCGAAACCCTTCGGCACCACAACCCCACTTTATCACCACCACAAGAACAATTCAATCATTTGTCTCATAGACATAGCAACATGCTTTATCGAATGAAGCATTCAACATCAAAGCTTAAATACAACATTTAAGCGTAAAGAAACGATACCCATACCCTTTCCTACTGGGCATCCATTGTGTGTCAGATTTTAGATTAGTTATACCACTTTTGCAAGTTTTAATGTTGCTATCCTATGACAAAATTTTAGTTAAGACCTAAGCCATGTTTCTAAGTTATTCCACATCACATTTTAGTTGTACCCTATAGCATGACACTAAAAATACACATTCCAAGGACCTACAACCCGCTTTGATACCAACTGTAACACCTCGGCATCTAGTATGCCTGAATGCTACCAAACATGAGCTAAACAACATCTAAATACCCTGAATTAAGGTAAATTACAGCAAAAGAGTAAATGCTAAAACCCGAAATTTCGGCAGCAACTCCTTTGTTTTAACATGATTTGAAGGAGCAACAACAGTATAGCAACATATGGAATATGAGAGACAACTAAAAACAGCAGTAATTAACGACTTAACAACAATATAAGTCTAGTTTCAAACATGTAATGTCTCCAAGAGTCAAACGAACAATAAGACTTTCATTTAGCAAAGGTAAACCTTAAAGCAATAATCATCACACGCAATTTATTGTAAAAAAAACTAATTGCATGACTTGTGGAATCAAATGAGTGAAGCTACGTGCGGAAGTGTGACTATTTCCCTTCCCCGCATGCCGGTCTCATGGTACCTAAAACAACAAGAAAACACAAGCGTGAGTTCGAAACTCAGCAAGCATATTGCAATGGTACAACAAGAACAATTACATGGCAATAATATCTCACATCATGTGAACCATCTCATTCATGATCACATATCATTATCATCATCATTATGTATGCAATGCAATGCTATGCTCATGTCTCCTTGGAAACTCATACCGGTATGGTTGAGTACACACCCGTCGGTGTGCACCCTCTCCCCCCTTCCATCCCGAAGATGGAGGGTGCCTACTCCTCGCTTTCGTTCACCGCGGTGAATGGAATCACAATGTAGGACTTACTCATTGGCTCTCCGGAATAGTCATAACTTTCTCACCGACCTTCCCCAGACTAGTTATGACTTTCTCACCGCCCGGCCCATGTAACATGCCATGTATGCAATTATGCCAACATCATATTTAACTTGTACATTAACACATGGCATCATAACATAATAAACATGCTCATCATATCATTGGCAATCATTAAAGCATGGAAAGTGATCATATCATATAGTCAATTTCATCTATTCTCAACAAGCAACCTACAAATCGCTATCCATTACAATACACTTGCCTCAACCACGGGCAACGGATTGGCGGGAAGTAGAAGGCACTCCCGGGGTCACACCACCTGCACAAAGGTACCACACACTCACAATCATGTCCACAAAACAGTACGCAAACCCTCATCTACCCTGACATTGCCAACTACTCGCAACACCCAAAAATAGAGGTTCTGTCCCGTCGGGACAGCAGCATTCCAAAAGGCACAACTTGAGTTCTGGGACTCCGAATCAATTAAACGAGTACATCCTCGCGTAGCTTAGGAAATTTCCCAACTTTTTATAAGTATAAGGAAAGACTGATTCGGACTCTAAAGTGGTTTAATCTACAGAATACCGTGATCTGTTCCAATCACGTCACAGATTTTAACACGCTCGGTAAAATAGCGATAACTTTCAAACGGCTGATCAGAATTGGACGTTCTTTATACCCACAGAAAGATATTGAAATTATCTACAACTTCTTAAACAGGCGGATGACCAAATTCGAAACTAAATTGGCGAAAAACTAAACCCTAGGTCGACTGCTCGTGCTGTCCAAAACAGAGAACGTGGCAACTTCTAGATCTAATCCAATCTACTCAATTCCAGCACCACCAATTGATCTAAAAACATGATATTGATCCTTAGAACAGTACCTAGCCCAACCCCAAGGAGTCCCATGGCCATACCTTCGCCTCGACGCATCTAAAAACCCAATAGATCTTCTCCCGGATCGCTCCTCGCTCCTCGCTCCAACGGATGGATCCTCGAGGTGCAGGGGTGGGGAGGCTACCCTAGGGAAGCAAGGGGGGTGGAGGAGAGGTGGTGGAGAGGTGGGGAGCAAAGGGGCAAGGGGAAGGGGGCGCACGGCCAAAAAGGGGGGAAAGAGGGGGGTGGCAGCTAGGGCTCAAGGGGGGATTGGGGCGCACAAGGGGAGGGGTGGGGCGCATAAGGTGCAGGGGGAGCCCCTTTTACCAGCCCCAAGCAGGTTTCCTAGTCCTAAATGGACTCATACTCCATCCCACCAAAGCGCACAACCCCTTCTTTTAGGCCCAAACTCCCCCAGAAAGGCCCAAATCCCCAGAAACCGCCCGGAAACGCGATTAAACCTCACAGTTTATGGTTTTAACCTCTAATAGCATATTTTATAATGTTTTTGACCTTATCAAGCACATTAAATAAGGTTACGACACTCCGTGGTGTCACAGTTTCTCGGTAGTGGACCACTTGGAAGTGGCTGGTTATTGCATTACCTTTTTGGATCTTTTTGTCGATGAACTATGAGCGAGTTGTGTCAACCGAAGAGGATTGTTCGGTTGTATTGTTTTGCGGGTTTTAAGGACCCGGGTTATAAAGTAGGCTTTTCCTTTCGGTGGTAGCGGTGGGTGTTGGCCTTGTTGTAAAAGATCAATCTTTTTGCAAGGTTTTAACCCCGTTTGTTCTAGCAGTTGGTAGTCTTGGAGTGATGTGTCCCGTTTGGTTCGCATCGTTTGGAATACGATGAACCACAGTAGAGAGGTTGTTAAAGGAGGTGTGACTTGCTTTAGTGTAACGAAAGGTTGAACTGTGAGAGGTTGTACTTAGTTGAGCTAAGTAAGTCTTTCTTGCTAAGTGTTGATGTTGGGAGTTTGTTTGTCGTTGATTCGGTTTGAGTTTTGTGTGGTTGCCTTTGTTGCACAGAAGTTCTTGTCCTGTAGAGACTTTGTTTTTTGTTCTTGGCGTTCTTCGGATTCGAGGTCGAATCCTGTTAAGAGGGAGAGAATGTGACATCATAGGATGTTACAATAAAGAATGTGACATTATAAAATGCGACAATATAGAATCTGACTTTCGGTACGACTTTATTACCGTGTTTTTGGGATTTTCCGGGTGTTTGGGCCTCTCCGGGGGGAGTTTGGGCCTAGCGGGAGCTAGTTTGGGCTTTGGGGGATGAAGTGGGCCTTTGGTGGGGGAGTTTTTGGCCCATGAGTGGAGAAAACCCTGGCACCTCCCCCTAGGGTTTCCCCCATGCGCCACCTTTTGCCCCATGCGCCCCCTTCCTCCCTCCTCCCACCACCCTAGCCGCCACCTCCCTCTCCTCCTCCTCCTTCCCCCAGGGCGCCCTTTCCCCCACACGCCTCCCCTCCCTCCCCTCTTCTAGCTGGCCCTAGAGCCTCTCCCTCCGCGTGATCTCACTGTCTGGGAACTCTCGGTCCAAGAGGATCCGGCGATCCCGGCGCTCCCGGCGATTGGAGGAGAGATCGGGTCGCGAGGAGGAGACGTTCGTCGACCGGGAGATCCATCAAGAAGAGGTAAGGATTTGGGGTCTTGTACGGGGTGGTCTAGGTGCTTTTAGATGGGCAAATCCATGGCTAAATTTGGTGTTTAGGTGATGTGGTTAGATTGCTTTAGAGGGAATTGCAATGCTGTCCCACGTTTTGTCCTCGGGTAGATTGGACGTCCGACCTAGGGCTTGACTTTTCGCAATTTTAGAAGCGTTTTCTAGTTGGCCGCCTGTTGAGACAGTTCTATATAATTTAATTACTTTTCAGTGGACACAAATAACGTGAAATTCCAATCAGCTGTTTAAAAGTAATGGCCGTTTTACCAAACGTTGTCAAAACTGTGACGTGATTGGGACAGATCGTGTTGATCTGTAGATTAAACAATATTAAAGGCCGAGTCAGTCTTCGCCAATACTTAGAAAAAGTAGGAAATTTCCTAAGCTTCTAGAAAATGTACTCGTTTGCTTGATTTGGAGTTTTAGAATTCAAGTATTGCTAGTTGGAAGCCTGCTATCCCGTCGGGACAGGTTCTCTGTTTTTGGTGTTTTAGGAGTAGTTTGCGAAGTCGGGGTAGATGATCATTCTTGTATTGTTGTGTGGGCACGATTTGAGTGTGTTGTACCTATGTGCAGGTGGTGTGACCCCGGGAGTGCCCTCAACCGCGAGCGAACCTCTCGCCACTCCGTTGCTCGCGGTTGAAGGCAAGTGTATTGGTATGGGTTTGGGTGTTGTATGATTGTGTTAACTTGCTATAATTGATATGTGCCTATGATATGATGAATATGGTTACATATTGATTATGAAGCTGTGGTATTAAATGTTTATGCAAGTTTATACATGTTCATGACACATGTGCATTCATAATGGAAGAGGAGTCCCATTCTGATGCGGGCCTTTGTGTTCACACGTAGTGAACACGAAAGACCTATCTCGTAGTCCCATCCATGATTATGTATGGGAGCGAGTCAGTATGAGTAGGCACCCTCCATCTACGGGATGGAAGGGGAAAGAGGGTGCACGCTAACGGGTGTGCACTCGGCAATACCGGTATGTGCTTCGAGGAGACATGTGCATTGCATTGCATATATGATGATGATAGTGAGATGCATACAATGTAATTATGAAGTGACTGATGTTGAATATGATGTTAATGAGATGAATTCAATGTGGATATGACATGCTAATGATGCGGAATATGAGGCGTAGTGATAATGATATTGAGACTGTTTTTTCTTGTTCCATTGCAATATGCTTGCTTAGTGATGAACTCATGCTTGTGTTTTATGATGTTTTTAGGTACCATGAAACCGGCATGAGGGAAAGGGGCTTAGCTACACTTCTTCACGTAGCTCCACACATTTAGACAATGTTACCATTTGGAGTTGTGATAATAAGACTAGTGCGATGGAACTTGGAGTATGGCTTGATTATGTGCTTGATCACATCATCTACTTTGTTATAACTTATGGAGTTGTTGGATTCATTATTTTAGACTTAAGATATTGCTATATCACATGTTATTGCTAGTTTAGATGTCTTTTATTATGATATGTCTTGTGATATTCTTGTTGTTGCTCCGAACCATGGAGAAACAAAGGAGATGCTGCCGAAATTTTTGGTTTTAGTATTTGCGCTCTTACTGTAATTTATCTTTATTTGTGGTATTTAGATGCTGCTTCTACGATGTTTGGTGACATCTAGGGCATACTAGCTGCCGGAGTGTTACAGCAAGACATCCTTGATCGTCTAAACCTCGATTCATCCCAGAACGTACTTCGAATCCCCGTCATCGACCACGTTCACCCTCAAGAAACACCTTGTAGGATCGATATATACTAGTATAGCAATCAGAGGGGGGTGAATGATTGTGCGGAAGCTAAAAACAATTTTTTGATCTACTAAAAATTCACCCCAATTCGGAACCAAATAATTGCTTCGGTTTAATGCAAAAACAGATTGATAGACGCTCACTAAAACGCTAATTCCTGGAGATCCAATTCTCGGATTGATGTGAAATTTTTACTAGAGAAACTAGATTCAATTTAGAAACTAACTCAAGAAGAATCGACTCAATCGGATCTACGGATCAAAAGTTACAAGCTTTGCAAGTTGACTGTTTCAATAAAACCGAAAATAGATTAAACCCAAATTTCGTAATTAAACAAAATCTATAAGGAATTAACCAATCAAACTTTTTAGATCACTAACTCGATGCCCTAGAAAGGTTTGGAATAGATCAAATCAAAATTATCATAGTGAAAAAATAAATCAATCTAGTTTGAATGCTGATTAGCAAATCACCTGTCGGTTTTCCTTCGTGCTAAAGCCTCTGTGTCTTTGTACCTTTCTGTTGCTATAGTAAATTGCAAACATCTTGAGCAACTTGTAGATTGAATGCTTAGCGTTGGCTTACTTCTTTTCGTTCTGTTGTCTTTGCTTGTACATTGCTCACGAGCACCGCTGCTACTCAAGAGACACCTAGCCTTCTTCTTGCACTGAACATCACGCTGCCTTGCTCCTCTACTTGTTGTACAACTCGACGTGCTGACCTTCTTTTCGCACCACAATAGAAGCCACCTATCCTTTTTCCTTCGCTTCTTTGCTTCCTCATCACGGTACTTCTCTGGAGATTAGGAGATTAGTAAATGCAATGCATGCATACAATGTAATGACAGAAATAACAAAGCATTGGATCTTTGGCCTCCACGTGAAGCGCTGCTCCTGCACGTCTCGTCTTCGACAGGGAGGAATTCGAAGTTTCAGCCGTAATCTTGACCGCCTGATCGCCAATAGAACAAATGACGTAGCAATTTTTTCTTCGTGTGCCTGTAGGCCGACCAGGAGTTCTGAAGCTTTTTCTTTTTCTTTTCTCGTCGTGCGACTCTGAAGAAATATAGTCTTTATTTCTTTTTGTCTAGTCTGGTTACAGTACTCCAATCAAAAGAGTACAAACCCTAATACCTAGCACACAATAAACAGGGGACACCTCCCCCTATTTATAAGAAAACCCTAGAAGAGTTCGCATGCATATCCACTTGGCCCAACATGGCCCAATACATGCAAACTACATCAAAACGAATACAACTGCACGCGTACGGCCCACCTGCCGTACTCACGTGACTCACTAGCAACCACGTGCACCGTTCTCTAGTCCGAACGCCCCGCATGACATCCTCGACCACCAAGACCTCGATTCCTCCCTGAACCTAGTCCCGAACCTCAGTTCCTCCATGAACTTAGTTCTGGTCCCGTCACCGACCACGTTCGACCTCAAGCAACACCTGCACATGAACAAACACACAACCGTGTACGAGCACAAGTCCACGACTTGACTCAAGATCAATCCATGCAACCACTCACACGAGTGCATTGCATCAAGCAAAACCACTACCATGCTATCACAAGCATATCAAATAATCATCTGAAACAACACATGCACATGCACCACACATGCCATGAGAACAACCACTTTGCAATACCAAATTCATCATTAAGCCAATTTTTCAGCACATGATTTCACAATCTCCCCCTTGATGAAAACATTGGCAACACCACTTAGAACTGAACATTGGCATTCACCTCACAAGAAAAGTTTTTGAAATCAAAAAGTTTAAAATCAAAAGCCAAAGTGAAAAACACAAAATCTCCCCCTTTGACAAATATGCAAAGTGAAAACTCCCCCTAAGTGAAAAAAAGAAAATCTCCTCCTAAGATGAAAAAATGTGTGTTTGAATGTGCAATGTGCCCAAAATTCTCCCCCTTTGACAATGGATTCATCAAGAATACAAAAGAGAGAATAAAATCTTTTTGTTTGTTTTAGTTTGCCATTTTTTTTATGTAATGAGCATTATAAAAACATCCACAAATGTAACATCCTCCAAGTCATGCTATCAAAAGTACTTGCACCCTCAAATCTACACATAAACAATGTAGAGTAAGCACAACTAGAAATCAAGTACTATTAACGATTTTTTGCATGGCATGATCTCCCTTTCTCAACTATCTCAAAACCTGAAAACATTGAATTTTTGTGCACTTTTTTTGTGCTTGAAAAGCTGATTTATTTATTAATTGCAACAAAATATAAAATTGCAAGGAATTATATGCACCATCAGCCTTACTTTTCAACCATGCCAAGCAATGAGCTTAAGGTTTCATGGTTTCGGTCATACACAACCTCTTCCAAGTTCATATCAGAGTGCAATGATAAGCAGTCTCGTAAAGAGGAAGTGCGACAGTGCATAACCTTGATCTTGCATCTATCAAAAATCACTTTTTGAGCTTTTAGCTCTTTAACTTTGAAAACTTTCACATTGAGCATCTTTTTGAGCAGGATCAAGATAGTCAAGAAAGTTCAACCATGACAAGATTTAATTCAAGTTTTCATTCCATTTAAATAGTCATATCATAAACTACACCATATATGCATAAAGATGAAGTAACAAAGACTTTGTAGCATAGACATGGCTTCAAATCACATATGTGTATTAAATATAATGCTCAAAACTTTTTCATTTTCCCTTTTTCATTTTTTTTTCATTGAAGAAAAATAAAAGAAGAAAGTGTAAACAAAGAATCACAAAATTTTCACAAACTCCCCCTCAAAACAAACCCATTAGAAGAACAATCCCAAGTTCTCCCCGAATAAAAGCAAAACGAGAAGAAGACAAAGGTTTTGTGAAGATGTCTGCCAATTGGTGTTCAGTATCCACATGGTGAAGCACAATATTTCCTTTTTCTACATGATCTCTGAGAAAGTGAAAGTTGATATCAATATGCCAAAGAAAGAGAATTACCCAAGAGATGGTATGAACCAAATATACTTTTTCTATCAATTATACTCCTCTAAAGTCATCATCAGTAAAAGCTCTTAAACTACGCATGGAGAAGCAAAAAGCTAAATGCCAAAATCATGAGTACCATAGAGATACCTGAAAATTTCGCTTGATGGTTTGTTGATGTGAAGCATGTTGGGAAGCTTGAAAACGAGCACACAAGCACACAGCAAATTCCAATTATCTCATCCTCAACAGCATCAGCATCTTCATGACAAAGATACTCTCCCCCTGAACATATGCACCTGTACCTGCACCATTTGGACTAGTGCCTTTGCAAAAACAGAGGTGGAAGCAAAGATCTTCAAAAATAACACTTTCACCTGAGATGCACGAGTGAAGGAGAACCAAATCTTATCACCGAACATGTGACGTGAGCATCCGAATTTCACTAGCCATATGTTCTCCTTCCTCGTGAGAAGCCTACATAGAAGCAAAAGTGTCGAGGTCTCAGATCTTGGGGTTAGAAATAAGATGTTTAGGAATCGATCTTGAGACACACGACGGACAACAGTAGGCACAACACGAGCAGTCTTATGCACAAAATCAAATTTGCTTGTTCCCGTGTTTCTAGCAACAAAAGGTGCTTGCATCACCCTAGGCACGTAGTGAGAAGCAAAGCGTGCCTTTATGAAATTAGACCTAGCCTTAGCTCTTTCTTTCTTTTGTTGTTTGGCTAGTCTAAAGCAAAAATCTACTAAATGTCCATCTCTACCACAATGAGTGCAAGTGTACTTAACATGATGTTTGGCTTTAGAAGTAGAAGCAACATTTGCATTCATCATAGTAGAAAATAACACTCCAGCAGACTTAAAGACATTTTTCTTAGGCTCATTGACAATTTCAAATTTTCCTCCGTCAAGTGCTTTAACAACAGTGGGAGCATATGATTTATGATGAGCATAAGAATCAAAACCTAAACCTTTGTTCTGAGTGCTGGCTTTTGATTGATCCAAAATCATGTTTAGGTTTTTCTTGCCATTAGTGAAACGTTCCAAAGAATTTTGCAAGTAATCAACTTTCTTAGCAAGAGTTAAACAATTATTGCAGGGAACATCCACTTTTTCTTTTTGCTTGCGACAAGTTGAGCATGAAAGAACCTCATGTGTAAGAAAATCTTCTGTCATTTGAGAAACCCTAGCATTTGCATCATGCAACTTCAATTCTAGTATGGAGCATTTAGAACATGGAGTTGTATCATGCAAATCAATGGTAGAACAACTAGCATGTTTAACAAGTTTCTCATTTTTCTCATTTTCAGCATTGATTTGCTCTAACAAGGTAACATGTTCTTTCCTAAGCAACGTAAGCTCATTGTAAATTAAGTCACATGATTTGCAAGCATCATCATCAGGAATCAAGGTTTTAAGTCTAGAAATTTCAGCATTCAATGACTCCACAACAAAACCATGTTTCTTAATTTTCTTGTCACGTTTATCAAGTAATTTACCAAGACGAGCAACAGCAATAGCTAATTCATCGTAAGAAGGATCTACCTCATTGAAGTCGTCGCCGTGGTCGCCCTCAAGAAAGCCGTTGCTGCTTTTAGCCATGAGACACAACCCCGTCAACTCATGCTTGCTTGGAGTTGCATCGTCCTCACTGCTCCCTGAATCCACATCGCTCAAATTGACTTGTTCAAGACCGGAAAGAACTTGGTGGACAACTTTGCTGTTGATGATGCTCTTCTTCTTTCTATTACTTGAAGAGAACTTCTTCTCTTTTCTTCTGTCGTTGTCCTTCTCCTCCCTTGATGCTTTACCTGCAAGTTTAGGACAGTTTGGACGAATATGGTCAAGATCACCACACTCATAGCATCTTGGAGGGCCACCACCACCTCTCTTTCTCATTGTCACATTTTGTAAAGCTTTGTTAAAGCGAGAAGAGAGTAGTGACAAGTCTTTTTCTGGGAATTGCTCAATCTATTCATTGGTTAGTGAAGACAAGAAAGACAAGGCAAAATTTGAAGAAGCATTATGATGAGACATGCTAGATTGTGATGATAAAGCAATTGATTTATATCCATTCTTCCTAGCAAGAATATCCAACTCATGAGTCTTCAGTTTAGAGTAAAGAACATCTAATGTGAGTGTGCTCATGGTAGTAGATTCTTGTATAGATGTTACTTTCATCTCCCACACCGACATGTCCAAAGCACTAAGCAATTGTCAAGCATTTTCAGCATCAGTGTAGCTAACTCCAACAGCACGTAGATTGCTAAGGATTTTATTGAAACGTGCAAAGAAGTCATCTACAGATTCACTAGGTTTCATCTCAAAACGCATGTATTCTTTTTTGTAAATATCTTGGCGAACATCTTTGACAGTGTTAGATCCCTCATGGTAATCACAAAGAGATTTCCATACCTCATATGCGGATCGAAGATGAACCACTCGATCAAAATCGCTGCGTCCCAAGCCTTGGATGATCAAGTTGTGCGCCTTGCTATTTGCTTCAACATGTGCGCGATTGGTGTCGTTGACGTTGTCGTTTGCAGGGACTTCATATGGCTTGTAAATCTTCTCCCAAATTGCGAAGCCCTGCGCCTGAATGAACGCCTCCATCTTTGCTTTCCAAAACTGAAAATCAACACCATCGAAAACACAAGGTTTTGTCGAATACCTATCCATCGCTACGGTTTCTAATCACCGGTTAAGATTAATTAGAAAGACCAAGCTCTGATACCACTTGTAGGATCGATATATACTAGTATAGCAATCAGAGGGGGGTGAATGATTGTGCGGAAGCTAAAAACAATTTTTTGATCTACTAAAAATTCACCCCAATTCGGAACCAAATAATTGCTTCGGTTTAATGCAAAAACAGATTGATAGACGCTCACTAAAACGCTAATTCCTGGAGATCCAATTATCGGATTGATGTAAAATTTTTACTAGAGAAACTAGATTCAATTTAGAAACTAACCCAAGAAGAATCGACTCAATCGGATCTACGGATCAAAAGTTACAAGCTTTGCAAGTTGACTGTTTCAATAAAACCGAAAATAGATTAAACCCAAATTTCGTAATTAAACAAAATCTATAAGGAATTAACCAATCAAACTTTTTAGATCACTAACTCGATGCCCTAGAAAGGTTTGGAATAGATCAAATCAAAATTATCATAGTGAAAAAATAAATCAATCTAGTTTGAATGCTGATTAGCAAATCACCTGTCGGTTTTCCTTTGTGCTAAAGCCTCTGCGTGCTGTACCTTTCCTGTTGCTATAGTAAATTGCGAAATCTTGAGCAACTTGTAGATTGAATGCTTAGCGTTGGCTTACTTCTTTCGTTCCTGTTGTCTTTGCTTGTACATTGCTCACGAGCACCGCTGCTACTCAAGAGACACCTAGCCTTCTTCTTGCATCGAACATCATGCTGCCTTGCTCCTCTACTTATTGTACAACTCGACGTCTTGACCTTCTTGTCGCACCACAATAGAAGCCACCTATCCTTTTTCCTTCGCTTCTTTGCTTCCTCTGTCACGGTACTTCTCTCGAGATTAGGAGATTAGTAAATGCAATGCATGCATACAATGTAATGACAGAAATAACAAAGCATTGGATCTTTGGCCTCCACGTGAAGCGCCGCTCTGCACGTCTCGCCTTCGACAGGAGGAATTCAAGTTTCAGCCCGTAATCTTGACCGCCCGATCGCCAATAGAACAAATGACGTAGCAATTTTTTCTTCGTGTGCCTGTGCCGACCAGGAGTTCAAGCTTTTTCTTTTTCTTTTCTCGTCGTAAGGCTCAAGAAATATAGTCTTTATTTCTTTTTGTCTAGTCTGGTTACAGTACTCCAATCAAAAGAGTACAAACCCTAATACCTAGCACACAATAAACAGGGGACACCTCCCCCTATTTATAAGAAAACCCTAGAAGAGTTCGCATGCATATCCACTTGGCCCAACATGGCCCAATACATGCAAACTACATCAAAACGAATACAACTGCACGCGTACGGCCCACCTGCCGTACTCACGTGACTCACTAGCAACCACGTGCACCGTTCTCTAGTCCGAACGCCCCGCATGACATCCTCGACCACCAAGACCTCGATTCCTCCTTGAACCTAGTCCCGAACCTCGCTCCTCCATGAACTTAGTTCTCGTCCCGCCACCGACCACGTTCGACCTCAAGCAACACCTGCACATGAACAAACACACAACCGTGTACGAGCACAAGTCCACGACTTGACTCAAGATCAATCCATGCAACCACTCACACGAGTGCATTGCATCAAGCAAAACCACTACGATGCTATCACAAGCATATCAAATAATCATCTGAAACAACACATGCACATGCACCACACATGCCATGAGAACAACCACTTTGCAATACCAAATTCATCATTAAGCCAATTTTTCAGCACATGATTTCACAATCTCCCCCTTGATGAAAACATTGGCAACACCACTTAGAACTGAACATTGGCATTCACCTCACAAGAAAAGTTTTGCTTCAGATGATTAAAGAGGACAAACAGCATTTAAAGAGGAGCGCTGATCTGGTGGTAGAACGCTACGAGATGGCAGTACCGCAGTACATTCTTGACCGTAGATCTAACTGAGTGCCTGACAATCATTGTCGGTGCTTTTAAAGGGAATCTGTTGGAGATGAGTGGAAATAAAGGGAATGGGAATGGGGAAGGGAACAGGGAAGGGAATGAAATGAAGGGAACAGGGAAGGGAATGAAATGAAGGGAATATGGTTGGAGATGGTTAGACCATATTCAAATGGTTGGAGATGGTCTAACCATATTCATTCCCTTCCCTTCATTTCATTTCATTCCCTTCATTTCATTCCCAGGCCTGTTCCCTTCATTTCATTCCCTTCCCTGTTCCCTTCCCCATTCCCATTCCCTTTATTTCCACTCATCTCCAACAGATTCCCTTTAAAGGGAATTGTATAGGGAAAGGAGAGAGAATCCCTTCCTAGAGGGAATGGGAGAGAGAATCCCAGGCTGAAGGGAATGCTGAAGGGAACCCGTTAGAGCATTGAAGGGAGTGGGAATCCCTTCGCGAAGGGAATGAGGGAGGGGAGGGGAATGGGTTGGAGATGGTCTTAGTCCTCCTAGCCTCACGGAGTCACCGGTGCTTTTGTGTGATTAGTAAAATTTTACGTCGCATCTTAACCCAGTGCTAGAGCGGCTGCTTAAGGCTAAAAAATTATCTTATTATGCTGCCTCGGAGATGTTTCGTGTTCCAGAAAACATGTTTTTTTTTGTGTTAGTTAAATTACCGAAGTAGCTCGCTGAAGTACTGACGATGTGCCATTGGACCAAGGACGAAAAGGTCCACAGTAAGATTTGTAATTTTACTATATGAGATTCGAATGGAGTACATTTTTATTGCTTGCCACGTATGCAGATAATAGATGCATGCTGCTACCAGGGGCTATGTAAGTGTAATTAAACCAGGTTTGGGATATGGATTAACCCAAAAACTGGTGTTTGTGGTACTAACATTTAAAAAAGATTGTTTGGAATGGAGAAATTTCACGTCAATTTCGTATAAAACAATTCAATTCCCACAAGAACATGAACAAATTTCCGCGTTCCAAGAGGGCAGTTGAAGTTGAAATTCAATTGGTGTTAAAAGACAAACAAAACAAAAGTTTCATGTGAGTAATTAACAATTCCCAATTCATCTGACCCTTCTACAAATTGCTAGAAACTAAACTCTTTCCCCCTATAAGACCTATCGAATCGCCAATATATTTGAGAATGATTTTCACAACTTGGTTAAGAATTTCTTTTTGGCATGTCTTGTAATCGTGCTACTAGCACGGGCCAAAAACTGAACGCAAGCTTACAGCTATTCGGTGGTATGTTAGACTCAGTTTAAATTTTTACAAGGTTTAATCCTTAAAGTGACAAGGGCAAGACTTACATAAATACTCTCATAGAAAACCACCTCACCATCACTCATATATATATATATATATATATATATATATATATATATATATATATATATATATATATATATATATATACTAGTTACATGCCCGTATGCTATAATTTAAAACAAAATTGATAACGAAAAATAAAGATTAAAAAATAAAAAAATTATTTCACAAGATCAAACATCTATCTTTAACGCTTCTTTTCTTGCAAAAACTGGCTAATTAAAGCAACGCTTCGTTTCTTGCGTAGGGCAATTAAGCGTCAATTAATGACGTGGGAAGAACGGACCACTGCCACCAAGTGCTGCTTTAGAATAGTATATATATATATATCATGTTTCATGTCGTCCCCATCGCCAATCTGGCCCACCATAATCCTTGCCACTTGCTCTAGTCTAAATCATTTTATCACCCCAATTGATTATTGCGCAACACAAAGCCAACAACAACTCAACATCCTTGAAGAAGCACGAAGGCCTCCACATATCAACATCATCGTGTCGGCAACACGTCACACCATTTCAAAATACATTGCATATTCTATTAATCAATATTGACCTTTGTATTTCCAAAATGATGTCACTAACTCGCTGCAAGTCTAAGCAAACAAATACATTCTATTTAACCCATGTTGGCAATTTATTAGCTACCAACTATTAATTAACAATCCTAGGGTGACAAATGAATTATGGCATACCAATAGTAGCGACAAGGTGGCAATAACAAGTAGGTGGATTATTTAACCCCAAATTAATTGAAATCAATTTAACTTAAACTAGCATGCAATAATTTGAAACAACATAATTTTGAAACGTAGGATCAATATGGTCAAAGCACAATTTGCCTGGCCCTTGCGATTTTTACTGCTCTTTACTCTTTATCTTTGATTCCGGATCTTCGATCTTCAATCCTCACTTTCTTGATCCTCAGCTCCTTCGAACTGCTTCCGGACGACGCGTCTAACAATTAAAGAACAAGCAAATACAAACCAACTTCAAAGACAAATCAAATAAACTCCAAATTTGAGATTGGAAAGTACTGGATCAAAAGGACTTAGATGAATTTAGGAACCTTAATGGGTTAGATCGAAGGTTCAGACAAAAGAAAACGGGCTTTCGAAAAATACCCCGAAAAGAGGAAGACCGATAAGTGAGAAAGAAATAATAATATTCTAGAAAATATTTCTTCTGAAGTTATTATCTTGATTGGACCGACAATGACATATGTACTCTCGATCTATTGACCGGGTCCATAAAGATATGTTAGTTCACAATGAACTAAGCTGATGCTCAATGTTGACTAAACAGATACACAATCAATCAAAAGAGAGATAGACTGATGGATTAGATATGGGCACAAGGATATGACATATGGCCAATGGTCTATCGACCAAGTCCACGAATGATTTCTAGGTTAATGGCAGATTAGGTTGTTAGGGATAAGACATGGATGGATAGGATCAACATCCACTATGATTCAATCTGGGCTTTAGTCATAAAATGATGAATAGGTTTGACGATGATAAGTGTAACACCCCAAAATTTTGCTTTTTCTTAAATCTATGTGTGATTTGGCACTTTGATGAATTTTTGGAATTTTCTGGAATTTATTTGGATTTATTTGGAATTTATTTGAATTTATTCCATTTTGAAATAATTAAAGAATTAAACTTTGCAAATAAAATTTTGTTGGAAATATTTTATTTGAGTCCAAAATGATCCAAAATATTTTCCAGAATTTTTCTGGAATTTTTCTGAGTCTTTTACTATTTTTAATGAATTAAATGAATTACTGGGAATTATGTTAAATATTAAATCGCTGGAAATTCAATTAGGGTTAGTACTATTCCTCCGACTCGAACCAGACCCGAGTCTGACCCAAGTCGGACCCGCGCCACGCGACTTGGTTCAACCGCATCCCCGAACCCAAACCCTAACCCTAATTGCGCACCGTCCGATCCCGATCGTGCGAATGCTGTTCGGCCGCGTCGCGCACGTGCTTGGGCCGTTGGATCCTGCCACGTGTGCGGTCGCGCTATCGTCTCCCCTGACGAGTCCGAGCCGGACTCCTCCGCCGTGGGCCGCCGCGTCCGTTAGGGTTTCCGAGATTCGCACGGAAGCCGGGGGCAATAAATACCCCCACGTGATCGCCGGTCTGGCGAGCACGCACGTCTAGGTCCCAAGCCCTACGCCGCCACCCGTAGCGCGCAATCGCCGCCGACGCTAAGAACCGCCGAGGGTTTTGCGTTGTTTCCGCTGCCGCCGAGGACTCTCCACCGCCGTGAGACCGGATCCAAACTCCTCGCACCGAGCCGTCGGGAAGTGCACTCACATCGCCGAGCGTGCTCCAAACGCCGCTTCATAGGTCGTCATCCCCAACCCCGGCAGCCTGCACCACCGACCTCCATCGCCGGACTCGCGAGCTCCACGGACCGTTCGATCCCCATCCGACGATCACGGTGAGTCCACGTTTCCTTGAAACTTTAGAAAACCAGATTGGATCCGACCGTTAGATCAAGATCCAACGGCCCGTATGTAGCCACGTAAGCCGCCGCACCAAGCTACCGGATAAGGTTCAACCGCTCGATCAAGATCAAATGGCGAGGTAGCGCCACGCGTCATCCGCCGGATCGTTCCACGCCACCCACGGTGAGGCAAAAATCCGATCCAATACGGGCCGCTCGATCTGAATCGAACGGCTCGGATCGTGCCACATAGCCTAGGCGCGCCCGTGCCGCGCAGCGCCGCGTTGGCGGCCGACATGCGGGCCCGCATGTCGGGCCGCACTAAGCCGCGGCGCCGATCCACCGTGGACCCGTGCCGCCCGTGGACCCAGTCCATCGACCGGACACGTGGCAGCACCTAAGTGGTGCCACGTGTCATGCTGACGTCAACATGACATCATCACGGGAGCCGTTCGGTGATGACGTCAGCCGACCAATCCAATGCTGACACGTGTCCAGACTGACGCAATAATTAATTTTCGAAAAAGAAAATGATTTATTAACTCTAAATAATGATTTCAGATTTTGTTTCAAACTTCAAACGCTTATAACTTTTGCGTTTCAACTCCGATTTGAGTGATTCAAATTTCTAAATTTGTATAAAATTGAGACCTACCTAAATATGAATTTTATTTAATTTTTGGACTAAAGTTTTTCTCTGTAAAATTATTTAATTGATTATTTAAACTTTAAATAATCATAACTTTTGTGTTTTAACTCCAAATTTGACGATTTCAGTTTCTAAAAATTCATAAAATTATATTCTCTCTGTTTATGGATTTTATTTGGATGTTTGGATACTTTTTGCCTATTGTTTATTTGTGTATTTGCTATTTGCACGCTTTACGTGTAGACGTTGAAGTGCCGGAAGGTTTCGAAGGAGAAGTATTGACTCAGGATCCAACCCAAGACCAAGAACAAGTACTTTTTGAAGGCAAGTTTTGCTTTGACCATGTTGATCCTATTTCGAAACCTATTTTGATTTAACTTATTGCATGCTAGTTCAATTAGAAAATATTTTATTTAAATATGGGGGATTAGATAAATACCAATTTGTTGTATGACACCTTGATTATTTATATATGTGCCATGACCCATGTCACCCTAGTTGTGGATTACTAGTTGGACATTATTAAATTGCCAACATGGGTTTTAGACCGTTGTAGTATATTGCTTAGACCTGCTACGTGCTCATGACATGATTTTGGACAATCAAATGTTAATATTGACTTAATGATATATTGAACCTGTTTTGGAAAGGTATCATGTGATGTTGACGGCACGTGGTGCATGGTAATCAACTGGGGTTTGATAAATAGTTTTCGGCCGGGCATGTGGCAAGAATGATCAGTGGGCCGGTTGTGGCCGGGGATGTTGATTTGGTTCTTCGGGTAGTCTTGCCCTGGTCACCTTAAGGACTTCACCTTGCAAGCCTTTGAACCGGGTCTAACATGCAACCACATGTCTGTAATGGGACGGACCTAGTTGACTAAGTTGCTAATAACGTACTTGTGGGACCTCAGGAGGTCAACTACACCCTTTGTGTAAGTTGTGCGGGAGGCGTCTGGAGTGAGGCCAGGTACCCATCTAACGGTTGATTGGCCTAAACTTCGCCTTAGCTAAGGGAAGGGTTAGTGTGCAATAACCGGGGAGGACCACTTGTATTGTTAGAAGTCTCCGAAAGACTTTGTTACGGGAACTCGCCTTTGTGGTGTTTGACTGTATCTTGTGGGTAAAGTGCATAACCTCTGCAGAGTGTAGAATCTATTCGAATAGCCGTGTCCGCGGTATTGGACATCGCCGGGAATTACAAATCAAGGGTTAGATTTTCTCAAAAATAACTTGGATTTGAAAGGTTGGGTTGGATTAATAATGATGTTGATGGAAATGTGGATTAGGATGGGAAAGATGTTTATTAAACTCCTTGAAAAGTTATCTATGCTTTACTTATTTCTCGCTTTGAATCTATTTATGATACTTGTTAAATGTTGTTTTCGCAAATATACCTTGAGCTATTCCTTTGTACCAAGCCATGCATATAGAATATTAGCCTGCATTCTGCATGACTTCTTTGAGTACCAAGTACTCACCCTTGCCACAATACAACACCAGTTGAAGAGGAGACTACACCGGCTTTGGAGGAGGAGCTCCACGAGGAACCGTCTACTTAGGAGCGAGCCCGGTCGGTTGCTTGTGGTATCTTTGGATGGCGCCACGAAGTTATTTGATTTTCATTGCTACTATTTCTCTCTTAATAAGTTTAGCCTGCGAAATCATACATTTGTAACTTGACCATAAGGTCGAGTAACTTGATTTAGTTATTTAAATAAAGTACTTTATTAGCATCGAGTGGTATGATTGTGATATTTACCGATGTTAAGACTGTGTGCACTAGCGAAGTTCTGGACTAGTCGAATACCTGAGGGTCCGGATTTGCAAATTCGGGGTCCCGACAGAGGTGATATCAGAGCCAGGTTGACCGTAGGCTCAACCCTAGCTAGAATGGTCATAGTGAGGATAAAACCTATTTTCTAAAGCTAAAAGTTTGTCAAGACAAGAAATGACATCTCGACTCATCCCCTTCTCTCTTTCCTTGTCTCTTGCTGAATTTTTCCTTACCTTGTCACGATTTAAAATTTTCAAGTTCTTACGTGAGCACTCTTGTGACAGATGGAGGGAGAGTTCAACTACGTCGACCTGGAGGTTGGTCACGCCGCAGAACTTTGGCATATGCTACAAACTCTCGGAGATTTTGAGAAGCCCCAATACCAAGTGGAAGTGATCAGACAAGCAGGATTGATCAAGGCTTGTGACGTGAAGATTGAGGTACCTGCTAGGAAAAAAGGCCCAGGCAATCGCCCGATACACCGTGACCGCCAGGAGGTCTACAATGCAGATGGGTATCCAAGAAGTATCACGACGAGCGATGCGGCACATTACCCGTGATTCACGCCAGAGTTGGAGAGCACGGTGTTCCGTTATCATCCACGCAGCGATAACCTTCTTGACCCAAGGCGATTCGTGATGAGGATGCCATGGTTACACAGTTGGCACGACTTGTTGTCGCCCAGGAGGATGTACTCGATGATACAAGCAAGGAGCTACAGAAGGCCCGCAAGGAGATCACAACAGAGAAGAACAGATGGCGGGAAGCTCAAGAGTATGTGTCACACCTTCTGCGAAGAATTGACGAGTTGGAGATGGCTTTGTACGGACTGTAACTGTGAGCCAAGATTGAGCTACACGAGCCAGATCCTGAGGAGTCGATCTCGATGAGGACACCGCTTCTTCGACTACCACAGATGACACGATTGCTGGACATGGCAATCGTTTCGCGCCTATGCCGACATCCGTATCAGGCCGTGGAGGTTTTCTCGATGAGTGAGCGTAGGTTCTATAGTGAGACTCCTTCACCGAGTCGCGTCATAGAATAAAGAGTCACCTTTAGGCAATAGACTCCAGTGTTAGTTCGATTTGGATTTTCCTTGTTTGCTGAGTGTGCAGTATGTGTTGCAAGGCCCCTAGGCATTGTAAGCAACCATACCAAGTTACTATTGATTAAAATAATAAAGTTGGACCTTAAAGTTACACCTTTCGCCCCGCATAAGTTCCATATTACTTGTCTATTCTTGTTTCCCTCTCGTCTCTAAAACCTAGAGTAAATCGACAGATGGTGAACACCCGCGGAAACTTTGGAAGCAATGGAAGTGGTTCTCGCCCAGCAGAAAACCCCAATGATGGAGCACCAGCACCGCCACTGGACATGCAGAATTTTGGAGCATTTCTTGCTGCTCAGACTCAGTTGATGCATGCTATGATGCAACAAATGCAACACGTCACTGCTCAGGCCACAACTAATCAAGTCAATCCGGGACAACGCCAGAATACAAGACTGTCAGAGTTCATGAGGACTCATCCACCCACTTTTTCTGGGAATGCCAATCCATTGGAGGCTGATGATTGGTTAAGATCAATTGAGAGGAAGCTACACATCGCTCAATGCATGGGAAATGAGAAGGTACGCTACGCTTCTCATCAGTTGGAAGGAACAGCCGCCGAATGGTGGGAGAACTTCTGTGCCACGCAAGTGAACCCTCAGGACATCACTTGGGAGGAGTTCACGGCTGCATTCCGTCAGTATCACGTGCCTGAAGGAATCATGGACCTTAAGAAGGAGGAGTTCAGAGCACTGAAGCAAGGTAATCAGCCAGTGGCCGACTACCTGAACAAGTTCACACAGCTAGCACGCTACGCACTGAGGATGTAGCGACAGATAAAGCCGCAGTCTCGCTTCATGAAGGGACTTAACTCAGGACTACAAGTAGGGTGATCACCCACACCTTTCCAGATTTTCAAGAGTTGGTGAATAAGGCGCTTATTCTTGAGGACAAGCGCAAGGAACTGGATGAGAACAGAAGCGCAGAATGCAACAAATAGGATCACGCCAAGGAACGCAACAAAGATTCGAGAGTCGCACCAAATCAGTTCTTGATTACATACCACAAAATGCAACGAGGACACCATCACGGCGCCAAGACCCGTCAATCAAAACTACTGCACCCCCCGTTAGAAACGCCGCTCGAGCAAAAGAAGGAACAAAGGAGACGCTGCTACAACCGCAACGAGCCAGACACTTTGCCAACAGCTTGCCCAAAGAAGACAGCGAGAGTGACGATTCGCTTCAATCTAGGATCCACCCAGCTAGGACGCCAAACACCAGGAGCCACATCCTGCATCGTGGTGAGAGGCCGAGTCAACCATGTCACCGCAGATGCACCTGCAGAATGCTACTGACGTCAGATCGGGTAAGTTACTTGTTAACTCGATGCACCTGCTTGATTTTGTTTGACTCTGGAGCCTCGCATTCGTTTGTTTCGCAAGGCTTTGCTGCTAGAAACGATTTGGGGATTGCAAGGCTTAAATGCATGCTTTTAGTTCAAACCCCTGGTTCCGAACTCCGAACGAAAGTAGGATGTTCCGGGGTGAGAATACTAATAGATGGAATAGAGTTCCTAGCGAACCTTATTATTTTGGAGACCCAGACCTTAGATGTTATTTTGGG
The DNA here is from genome assembly GCA_036346355.1 of Rhipidocladum racemiflorum. Lineage (NCBI taxonomy): Eukaryota > Viridiplantae > Streptophyta > Magnoliopsida > Poales > Poaceae > Rhipidocladum > Rhipidocladum racemiflorum. Next base: position 58,707,477 of record CM070574.1, read on the forward strand.
AATGGATTGGTTATCCAAGCACAAGGCCGTATTGGATTGTGGACGAAGGACTATCTCAGTTGAGAGTCCGTGTGGAAGGAAAGTGGAATTTCAAGCCACTGCAGTTAGAGATGGACAGATGATGGTTAACAGTACCAAGACAATCAGCATAGAGGATGTCTTAGTAGTGAATGAGTACCCAGATGTTTTTCCCGAAGATCTACCTGGTATGCCGCCAGACAGGGACATAGAGTTTGTGATAGAGCTTGTACTGCACAAAGACCGATAGCAAAGAGACCCTATCGGATGTCCACCGAGGAGTTGGTAGAGATGAAGAAACAGCTAGAAGAGTTAATGGAGAAAGGATTTATCAGACCGAGCTCGTCGCCGTGGGGAGCACCAGTGTTGTTTGTCAAGAAAAAGGATGGAAGTTTTAGGATGTGCATTGACTACCGTGCACTCAATGAAGTCACCGTGAAGAATAAGTACCCGTTACCCAGGATTGATGATTTGTTTGATCAGCTAAGAGGAGCCGGAGTTTTCTCCAAGATTGATCTGAGATCGGGATACCATCAGTTGAAGATCCGACCAGAAGATATTCCGAAGACTGCATTCTCGTCAAGATATGGACATTACGAGTTTACAGTTATGTCCTTTGGACTCGATTTAATGCGCCAAAGATATTTCATGAATATGATGAATAAGGTGTTCATGGAGTATTTGGACAAGTTTGTTGTTATGTTCATAGATGATATCCTAATCTACTCCAAGACAGAGGATGAACATGCCGAACACTTGAGGCGAGTTTTGGAAAAGCTGAGGGAACAGCAACTCTTCGCCAAGTTCAGTAAGTGTGATTTTTGGAAGGACAAGGTAGAATTCCTTGGACATGTAATGACCGCAGAAGGAGTTGCCGTTGATCCAAGTAAAGTAGAAGCTGTGTTACACTGGGAGCAGCCGAAGACCGTAACCCAGATCCGAAGTTTCCTTGGAATGGCAGGATACTATCGCCGTTTCATTGAAGGCTTTTCGACAATTGCGAAACCTCTTACGCAATTGCTGAAAAAGGAGAAGAAGTTTGCATGGACGCCTTGAGAATGTGAGAAAGGATTTCAGAGTCAAGAAGCGATTGACATCAGCCGGTGTTAGTTCTCTGGATGTTAATCAAAGCTTTGATATTTATTGTGACGCATCGCGCCAAGGACTTGGATGTGTGCCGATGCGAGAATGGAAAGGTCGCCGCTTATGCATCAAGGCGCTTGAGGCCGCATGAGGAAAATTATCCGACGCATGACCTAGAGTTAGGCTGCCGTAGTGCATGCCTTGAAGATATGGCGTCACTATCGATCGGGAACAGATGTGAAGTGTATACGGATCATAAGAGCCTTAAATACATATTCACCCGATCGGATCTGAACATGAGGCGAGAGGAGATGGTTAGAGTTGATCAAGGACTACAATGTTGGAATCCATTACCATCCCGGAAAGGCCAACGTAGTTGCCGATGCCTTGAGTCGGAAAAGCCATACCGTGAATATGTTGATAGCCACGAATCGGGATGAGCTATGCCAGGAATTTCAGAGAATGAAGATCGAGGTGGTACCTAGCGGATTCTTGGCCACATTAGAAGTAAAGCCTACCCTAGAGGACCAGATCCGAGAAGGACAGAAGGATGATGACAAGATCCGCAGGATTAAGTCCATCAAGGAGGAAGGCAAGGCAGAGGACTTCAGGTTGGATGAGCAAGGCACGTTATGGATGAAGGATCGCATTTGTGTGCCGAACAAAAAGGAGCTGAAGCAGTTGATTCTAGAAGAAGCCCATGACTCCAAGTATTCAATTCACCCCGAAGCGCCAAAATGTATCAGATTTGAAGGAAAGATTCTCGGTGGCCGAGCATGAAGCGTGAAGTTGCCGAGCATGTTGCATTGTGCGACGTATGCCGAGAGTCAAGGCAATGCATCGTAGACCGGCAGGATTGCTACACCATTGAAAATACCAGAGTGGAAGTGGGAGGAAATTGGAATGGATTTCATTACCGGTTTGCCTAAGACTCAAGGAGGTTATGACTCCATATGGGTTATAGTGGATCGCTTGACCAAAGTAGCCCATTTTATCCCGTGAAGACCACTTACTCGGAGATAAATTAGCGTAATTGTACATGATCAGGATCGTCTGTTTGCACGGAGTGCCAAAGAGGATTGTATCGCATGCAGGTACCCAATTTACCTCAAGGTTCTGGAATAAGTTGCATGAAGCCATGGGAACCCGTTTGAACTTCAGTACAGCCTATCATCCACAGACGGATGGACAGACCGAAAGAGTCAACCAGATTCTGGAGGATATGTTAAGAGCATGTGCATTGGCTTATGCTACCTCTTGGGATAAGAGTTTGCCGTATGCCGAGTTCAGTTACAACAATAGTTACCAGGCTAGTTTACAGATGTCACCTTTTGAGGCCTTTGTATGAGTCGACCACTGGGACGCCATTGAATTGGAATGAGACCGTGAGCCGTGTCTTCGGCCTGATATTCTTCAAGAGGCTGAAGAGCAGATTGCCATGATTAGAGAAAGGTTGAAGATCGCCCAATCACGACAGAAGAGTTATGCTGACAACCGTCGCCGAGACCTGAATTTTGAACCAGAAGATTTCGTGAATCTCAGAGTCACGCCGCTCAGAGGAGTTAAGAGGTTCCATGCCAAAGGGAAACTCGCACCCCGTTATGTTGGACCATTTAAGATTTTGAGCCACAGAGGCGAAGTTGCTTACCAGCTAGAACTACCGCAGTCGTTAGCAGGAGTACATGACGTATTCCATGTGTCCCAGTTGAAGAAGTGTCTCCGAGTACCTGAGGAACAGACGCCGCTAGAGTCAATTGAGTTGCAAGAAGATTTGACTTACAAGGAGCATCCCGTGAAGATTTTGGACACTATGGATCGAGAGACCAGAAATAAGTCAACCCGTTTCTGTAGAGTTCAGTGGAGCAACCACACGGAGAGTGAAGCAACTTGGGAACGCGAAGAGGATTTGAGGAAAGAGTTTCCAAACATATTCCTTTAGTAAGCCCTGAATCTCGGGGACGAGATTCTATTAAGGGGGGGAGGTTTGTAACACCCCAAAATTTTGCTTTTTCTTAAATCTATGTGTGATTTGGCACTTTGATGAATTTTTGGAATTTTCTGGAATTTATTTGGATTTATTTGGAATTTATTTGAATTTATTCCATTTTGAAATAATTAAAGAATTAAACTTTGCAAATAAAATTTTGTTGGAAATATTTTATTTGAGTCCAAAATGATCCAAAATATTTTCCAGAATTTTTCTGGAATTTTTCTGAGTCTTTTACTATTTTTAATGAATTAAATGAATTACTGGGAATTATGTTAAATATTAAATCGCTGGAAATTCAATTAGGGTTAGTACTATTCCTCCGACTCGAACCAGACCCGAGTCTGACCCGAGTCGGACCCGCGCCACGCGACTTGGTTCAACCGCGTCCGAACCCAAACTCCTAACCCTAATTGCGACCGTCCGATCCCGATCGTGCGAATCTTTGTTCGGCGCGTCGCAAGACGTGCTTGGGCCGTTGGATCCTGCCACGCGTGTGCGGTCGCGCTTATCGTCTCCCCGACGAGTCCGAGCCGGACTCCTCCGCCGTGGGCCGCGTCCGTTAGGGTTTCCGAGATTCACGGAAGCCGGGGCAATAAATACCCCACGTGATCGCCGGTCTGGCTGAGCACGCACGTCTAGGTCCCAAGCCTGCGCCGCCACCCGTAGCGGCAATCGCCGCCGACGCTAAGAACCGCCGCCGAGGGTTTTGCGTTGTTTCCGTCTGCCGCCGAGGACTCTCCGCCGTGAGACCCGGATCCAAACTCCTCGCACCGAGCCGCGTCCGGGAAGTGCACTCACATCGCCGGAGCGTGCTCCAAACGCCGCTTCATAGGTCGTCATCCCCAACCCCAGCAGCCTGCACCACCGACCTCCATCGCCGGACTCGCGAGCTCCACGGACCGTTCGATCCCCATCCGACGATCACGGTGAGTCCATGTTTCCTTGAAACTTTAGAAAACCAGATTAGATCTGGACCGTTAGATCAAGATCCAACGGTCCAGATGTAGCCACGTAAGCCAGTCGCACCAAGCGCTGGATAAGGTTCAACCGTTCGATCAAGATCGAACGGCATAGGTAGCGCCACGCGTCATCCGCCGGATCGTGCCACGCCACCCACGGTGAGGCAAAAATCCGATCTAATCTGGACCGTTCGATCTGAATCGAACGGCTCGGATCGTGCCACGTAGCCTAGGCGCGCCGTGCGGCTGGCGCACGTGGGCCATCGACATGCGGGCCCGCATGTCGGGCCGCACCAAGCCATGCGCGATCCACCGTGGACCGTCGTGCGCGTGGACCCGATCCATGGCCCGGACACGGGGCAGCACCTAAGTGGTGCCACGTGTCATCTCGACGTCGCCAAGATGACATCATCACGGGAGCCGTTCGGTGATGACGTCAGCCGACCAATCCAGTGCTGACACGTGTCCAGGCTGACGCAATAATTAATTTCCGAAAAAGAAAATGATTTATTAATTCTAAATAATGATTTCAGATTTTATTTCAAACTTCAAACGCTTATAACTTTTGCGTTTCAACTCCGATTTGAGTGATTCAAATTTCTAAATTTGTATAAAATTGAGACCTACCTAAATATGAATTTTATTTAATTTTTGGACTAAAGTTTTTCTCTGTAAAATTATTTAATTGATTATTTAAACTTTAAATAATCATAACTTTTGTGTTTTAACTCCAAATTAGACGATTTCAGTTTCTAAAAATTCATAAAATTATATTCTCTCTGTTTATGGATTTTATTTGGATGTTTGGATACTTTTTGCCTATTGTTTATTTGTGTATTTGCTATTTGCACGCTTTACGAGTAGATGTTGAAGTGCCGGAAGGTTTCGAAGGAGAAGTATTGACTCAGGATCCAACCCAAGACCAAGAACAAGTACTTTTTGAAGGCAAGTTGTGCTTTGACCATGTTGATCCTATTTCGAAACCTATTTTGATTTAACTTATTGCATGCTAGTTCAATTAGAAAATATTTTATTTAAATATGGGGGATTAGATAAATACCAATTTGTTGTATGACACCTTGATTATTTATATATGTGCCATGACCCATGTCACCCTAGTTGTGGATTACTAGTTGGACATTATTAAATTGCCAACATGGGTTTTAGACCGTTGTAGTATATTGCTTAGACCTGCTACGTGCTCATGACATGATTTTGGACAATCAAATGTTAATATTGACTTAATGATATATTGAACCTGTTTTGGAAAGGTATCATGTGATGTTGACGGCACGTGGTGCATGGTAATCAACTGGGGTTTGATAAATAGTTTTCGACCGGGGCATGTGGCAAGAATGATCAGTGGGCCGGTTGTGGCAATCGGGATGTTGATTTGGTTCTTCGGGTAGTCTTGCCCTGGTCACCCTAAGGACTTCACCTTGCAAGCCTTTGAACTGGGTCTAACATGCAACCACATGTCTGTAATGGGACGGACCTAGTTGACTAAGTTGCTAATAACGTACTTGTGGGACCTCAGGAGGTCAACTACACCCTTTGTGTAAGTTGTACGGGGAGGCGTCGGGCTGAGGCCAGGTACCCATCTAACGGTTGATTGGCCTAAACTTCGCCTTAGCTAAGGGAAGGGTTAGTGTGCAATAACCGGGGAGGACCACTTGTATTGTTAGAAGTCTCCGAAAGACTTTGTTACGGGAACTCGCCTTTGTGGTGTTTGACTGTATCTTGTGGGTAAAGTGCATAACCTCTGCAGAGTGTAGAATCTATTCGAATAGCCGTGTCCGCGGTATTGGACATCGCTCGGGAATTACAGTCAAGGGTTAGATTTTCTCAAAAATAACTTGGATTTGAAAGGTTGGGTTGGATTAATAATGATGTTGATGGAAATGTGGATTAGGCTGGGAAAGATGTTTATTAAACTCCTTGAAAAGTTATCTATGCTTTACTTATTTCTACTGCTTTCGAATCTATTTATGATACTTGTTAAATGCTGTTTTCTGCAAATATACCTTGAGCTATTCCTTTGTACCAAGCCATGCATATAGAATATTAGCCTGCATTCTGTGCATGACTTGCTGAGTACCAAGTACTCACCCTTGCCACAATACAACACCAGTTGAAGAGGAGACTACACCAGCTTTGGAGGAGGAGCTCCACGAGGAACCGTCTACTTAGGGAGCGAGCCCAGTCAGTTGCCTGTGGTATACTGGATGGCACCACGAAGTTATTTGATTTTCCGCTGCTACTATTTCTCTCTTAATAAGTTTCGCCCTGCGAGGCATACATTTGTAACTTGACCATAAGGTCGAGTAACCAGTTTGGTTATTTAAATAAAGTACTTTATTAGCATCGAGTGGTATGATTGTGATATTTACCGATGTTAAGACTGTGTGCACTAGCGAGTTCCTGGACTAGTGCTGAATACACAGAGGGTCCGGATTTGCAAATTCGGGGTCCCGACAATAAGGCAGTGACGATTTAGCGATGACGATAGGGAATAAGATAGAGCACAAATATTTTACTACGGTTGACACAACGAGGGAAAAAACAATACTGGCAACACGGCTCACGATGAACTCAGTCCATCGAATCGGTCTTAAGTTGAGGATTTGGTTCAGCTTTGTAGATGATATAAGGACGAGGCTAAACTCACAAGTGATGGGATTAGATCACACCAAAGCAATAGAAAAGATAATGACATCGCAATAGGGCTTTATCTTGTATGCACGCACGCGATGATAGTGAAGTGATAACAGCGAAGCGTTAACGACGAAGCTATGACAGGACACTCATGAAATAACAAGGTGTCAACCATTGGTACAATGATATGGCAGCAAGGTTATGATATGGCTCAAGAATGATCTGCGGACTGCAGGGTTCAGATGTCATGACGCATCGCCAACGACAGATTGGACCAAGGGTTAGGTTAGGGTTTGAGCGAAATGACTCACGGATGGATCCACTTGGCATAGGGATAGGATCGGTAGGGTTGGCTCTGCGACAAATGATTACAAAGGATGGCTAGCCGAAATAGGATCCGATAACCACAAGGGACTAGATCGAAAGACGACGGGTATAATCTAGAATAGGGCTTTGATGGCAATGGAGACTAAATGAACTCTAAATATGGGCAAAACAGAGGCATATATACCTATTGGACAAGATGACATGGCCACAACGCACTAAGATGGTCGGCAGCAAAAGACGACGCGCGACAACAACGAATATCAGTGGCTAACGAATATTGAATTTTTTGGAAAATGCAACAGCAAAGGGCAAGTGAGCACCACATAGGACGCGATGAGGTTAACTCAATGGTATAGGCGGATTTGGTGGTGACCCACTGGATAGATCACAAACTACCGATGAACGGCTTCCGAAGCTAATAGATCAAACGGTCATAACTATTAAAATAATGCATGAAACCTAACCAAATTTTACAGAGAGCTATATGGGACTCTAAGGCACAGAGTCACACAAAAGGATTGGAGTTTTACCTTTCGGATCAATGGGGAATGAGCGATGAAGTTTCCTGCTGTTTGCAATGCAGTCTAATCGGGGAAGATTGAATTTTCTCCGCAAATCCTGTGGGTAAAACCTTGAGTTAGGGTGAGCACCGTGTAGAGGACATCAAGAAGAGTCTATAGTAAAACTTTCACGATCAAATTCGCAAAAAACGAAGGAGAATGAGCGATGGCAAGATTTGAGATTGAATGGGCCAAAACTTTTGATTCCGTAGATGAAACTGCACCAAATTTGGAGGAGAGATAGATGTTCATACATGGCTCAAGGTGATGTGAGTGGATTTAAAAAAAACTCACTGGAACGATGAGGAATGTGTTGCCAAAATAGGCCGATGTGGGGCGGCGCTTTGGAGAGGTGAGACGGCGACTCTAGGGCTTTGGAGATGTCCTGGATGTTGCTCATGCGTGGGAGAGGGTCATGGCATGTTTACCTGGGCTCGGGAAGTCGGCTAGGTCAAGAAAACCGAGTCGGAGAAGAGTTTGGATTAAAATAGACTCGAATCGAGCCTTGGCGTGCGCTGAACAGGATTGGGGCGACATGGAGCAACCTGGAGCGTCGGATGGCCATCGGGCGGTTGAGATCGTGCGGCGGCCTGGCTGGATGGGGTGCGGACGCGTGGCCAGGTGGCCTGCGACTTGGCCCAGGCGTAGCGCGCGCGCTCGGGCGGGGAACGGGTCGACTAGCTGGCGTGACCTGGCCGAAGCAAGGCAAGGAGAGGAGGGGGCCCGGTTGGCGGGGTGGGCCGGCGGGAGGAGAGGAAAGAGATGAGCCCAAAAGGAATTTTTCAAATTTTCCAATAAAAATAATTCCAAAGAATTAAATTAATTTATTTAGGGCAATAAAAATACGAAAAAAAATTTAGGAAAATTCTAGAAAATATTTTGAGATATTTTGAACTCAAATAAAATATTTGCAACAAAACTTCATATAAGCTTTCCAAATATTTAATTAATTCCATAAAGGACTTAATTCAAATTAATTCCAAATAAATCCAATAAATAGCAAATGAGCTCCGAAAAATCTCAAAAAATCAAATATTTTAGGAATAAAATAGTCAAATTAAATTATTTTAGCTTTAGAAAATTCCAAATTAAGCTTTATTAAAGCGAAAAAATTAGCAGAAACTTATGGGATGCTAAACTAAACCAAAATTTTTTTGAAAACCCAAATTTTGGAATGTTACATAAATTATCATTCATACTAACCTAGTCAAATTCAAGAGTAAGAACATGGTAACACAACACATCATTTCTATCATGTGGGTAAGTCATTACAAAGGGCAACCATTGCACTACCAAACAACCCGCAACACAATACACTTGCCTTTAACCTCACGAAGCGCTGTGGGGAGAGGTTAATGCCACTACTGGGTTCACACCACCTGAAAATCGATGCATTCCACTCAAAATCATACCAACAAAGAAATTCACTAGAGGAAGCTATTACAAAGAAATTCAATTATGCATTTGTCTAGTTGTGTGATGCTAGGTGAAGTGGTGGTGCTAATGCCCTTTTTCATATGTCGATCTCAAGGTACCTAAAAAACATTAAACAAATAAGCGTGAGTTTAAAACTCAGCAAAGTATAACCTACAAAAGAAATTATCATACAAGGGTTCATTCGATAACATATCACATTATTATTCAAGAACTTGCAAGCAGTTAACATCAATAAATAAGCTCTTTTGCATTTCATCCATGCAATGCATCATGCTTTTATGATCAAGAATGTTCCCTTGGAACTTTATACCGATATAACTAGAGTGCACACCCGTCGGTGTCACACTCTCATTCCCTTCCATCCCAGTGGAAGGGTCTACTCTTAAGGTCTCACTCCCATCAAACCTTGTGGATGGGACTACGAGGTAGTATTTTTCAAGAGCTCTCTGGATTAGTCATATTTCCACATATGACTTTCTCACCGACCAGGCTCGTATCTCTTTTCATGACAAGAATGCATCTAAAACTTTATTTTCTTACCATTAATCATCTTTACAAGCAGGGCATAAGGGATATGAATGAATGCAATAAGCACACAATTCATGTAACACCCTGGCACCAGTGTGCCGCGAATGTCAACACAAACGCTACTAGCAACAACCAAATCACATATTTTACATTAAATCAGCAACTACGCTAAATGCTTAACCGAAAATTTCGGCAGCATATCCTTTGTTTTTCCATGGTTTGAAGCAACAATAATATTATCACATCATAATAGCATAATAGATGACATCTAAAACAGCACTAACAGGAGTTATAGCATCACTTCAAGCCCATAACATAAATTCCAACGTTTCATGAACAAATATGAAGGGGACAATAAAAACCAAGCACAAGATAGCATAATAAGATAATCATTACAACTACAAATGAGAGTCTGTAGTTGTCTAGGTGAATAAAACTATGTGGAGATGTGACGCTAACTCCCTTCCCCGACTGTCGAGTTCATGGTACCTAAAAACAACATAAAACAACAAGCGTGAGTTCATCACTCAGCAAAGTGTATTGCAATGGAGTAAACAATAACATCATCCATAAACATCTTCATTAACCTTTCATACATCATCATCATAAACATTTCATAAACATCTTCATAAACCATCATAGAACATCATAAGCATCTCATTAAACAACTTGATTCATGCAATGCAATGCACATGTCTCTTTGCTTAGCACATACCGGTACTACCGAGTGCACACCCATCGGTGTGCACCCTCTTTCCCTTCCATCCTGTGGAGGGTGCCTACTCTTACTGACTCGCTCCCATACACAACCGTGGATGGGACTACGAGATAGGTCTTTCGTGTTCACTACATGTGAACACAGAGGCCCGCATTAGAATGGGTCGCCTCTTCCATTATGAATGCACACATGCCAAAATCATGGTTTAACTTACATACATAATCCATATGATAAATGCATAACCATTAACTAGTCATATCCATCAATTCTCATGCAAGGATCACATAAAGCAAACTAGCGCACAAACATTTATGAACTTGCATAAGTACTCAGTATGACAATTGCATAGCCAATATCAAATCATGTTCATCATATCACAACCAAGGAGCATGCATGGAAATTAATCACATCATGAATTCATATTGCAATGCTACCACTCTAAATGGCCACCCAAGCCCTAAGCCATCCCAATACACTTGCCTTCAACCGTGAGGGACAGAGTGACGAGATGTTAAGGGCACTCCCGGGGTCACACCACCTGCACATAGGTATAATACACTCAAACATACCCAAAAAGCAATACAATATCTATCATCTACATCTACTTCGCAACCCACTCCCAAAACTCGAAAAACAGAGAATCTGTCCAACAGGACAGCGGGCTTCCAACTAGCATAACTTGAGTTCTAAAACTCCGAATGAGGTAAACGAGTACATTTTCTCGAAGCTTAGGAGATTTCCCAACTTTTTGTAAGTATTTGGAAAGACTGAATCGGCCTCTAACATCCTCTAATCTACAGTTGAACACGATCTGTCTCAATCACGTCACAGATTGGACAGTGCTCGGTAAAACAGCCATAACGTTTAAATGGATGAACAAACTTTAATGTTCTTAGTGTCCAATTAAAGGTAATTGGATTACCTACAACTTTCGTAACATCCGGCCGACCAGAAAATGCTTCTAAAAATGCCAAAATCGCATCCGAAGACTGACGACCTAATCTGCCCGAGGACAGAACGCAGGACAGTGTTGAAATCACTCTAAATCCTTCTAATCAAAGCACCTAAACATCAAATTTAACCCTAATATTCCCCATATAACCAGCACCTAAACTCTACGAATAAAATCCCCAAAGCATACCTCTTCTTGGCGAGCCACCCTATCGACGAACGCCTCCTCCTCGCGATCCAATCTTCCCTCCGCTCGCCGGAAACGTCGGGATGGCCAGAATCGCCAATTCCCCGTGGATGGAGGGCTCCTGAATAGCGAGATGGAGGGCTACGAAGGGTGGTGCTAGGGCCGGCTAGAGGTGGGGAGGGGAGGGAGGGAGGTGGCGCATAGGGGGAGAGGGAGGGGTGCATGGGGGTGGCGGCTAGGAGGTGGAAGGGAGGGGGAGGATGTGGGGGCCGCTAGGGTTAGGGAGGCGCATGGGGGCAGGTTTGCTGCCCCCCTTCCTCTCCCACGTGGGCCAAGGTCATCCACCTAAGGCCCAAATAGATCCCCCAAGGCCCAAACACCACCGGAAGAGCCCAAACACCCGTAAACAGCCCGAAAACACGATATAAAGTCATAATCTATAAAGTCCCATTCTAAAATGTCACTTTCTATAATGTCATATCCCATGATGTCACAATTCATTGGGTACAAATTTAACAACAATCGATATGGTTCATCACAATCTCTGCTCAATTGTACATTATACTTGCCTCTTTACCACACAACGAGGTGGGACGAGAACTGGAAGCCTCACCCGGAGTCACACCACCTACAAAACACACACACACACACACACACACTCAAAAACAAGCCACCAAAGCACATACACCAAAAAAACAATAACAACATCAAAACTGCGCACCATCCCCGGGATACGCTAGCACTCTCGGCAACGTCGCAACCCTTCCTGTCCTAACGATCCAAACACCAACTACAGGATGACACGTCCTTGCAAGATGTAGGACCGCTTGGAATAAGGGTATTCCAAGTAGTAGGACCGCTTGGAATTCTAATATCTACTGCTTTCCGTTCGGCTGCTTGTAAAAGTATTCCAAGCGGTATATACATTAAAAGCGGTGCTACTGCTAGTAAAACCATTTTTAAAAGCAGTACTACCGCTTGGAATATTGAAATTTTAAAAGCAGTAGTACAGCTTTAACAAAAATTCCAAGCTGTACAAGTGTTTGCATTTAGCATTTCAAGCAACTCAAAAATTTATTACTAAATAATAGAAATACCGCTTGGAAAAACAATTGCATCAGTTTAATATATACCCACTTAATAAATTTTTGCCAAATTTAAAATAATATCAAGCACCCATAACATACAATCCAAGCACCATAACTTATAATTCCTCGAGAAAACAACGTACCAAAGTTTCATTATCACAAATCATCCACAGGTACAACATGTGAACATCACCAAAATATATAAAAGGCAGAAGTACAAAGTTTACTCCCCTCGCATGCATGTCACATACATGGACATATACCAAAATATAACTAGAGTGCAAAATATACTCTTCCCACTCTCCTCTCTAATGGATTTGTGGGCGGTTCTATCTCAGAGTTCTTTTTAGCCCATTTCTCATATGCTTTGGTGGACTTCAGTTCACCTACAAAACAAGGAAGATGGTAAGATTCTTACCAATACAGAAGTTCCAGGGAACAGGTTTGAGTCAAACATGTATAAACTGAGCACTGTGCCAGCACTACTGTAGGAAGCAAATAGAACAAGCGCATATCCGCTGTACAATAAAATTATAACGCCAACCACATATAATTGTTTACCTTCAGCAATTGCCTCATCAATTATATCCTTAAAGCGGTGGGAGTCAAACTTTGCATCTAAGCAAATCATTGAGCAGAAAAGCCTGCACAAAAGGGCACCAGGTTAAAATAGAAATGAAATGCAGTTGTTCACTGGCAGTTTAGCACCTTTTGGAATAAACATTTCATCCAACTAAAAGCAAAATAAATTTGCAACATTTCACCTGTTCATGCTGCCCTTAATCCCTAAATTTAATGTAGAGATCCTGCAAATCCTTTTTCTCAGAATCTGACCCTCTGTACTTAGCTTCAAATTCTTCGATATCAGCCTCAGTAACCTGAGAATGATTAAGACAAACCAAAACCATCATCACGCATTGTACAGGTGAATGGACAACATAAGTTTCTCATTGATATATGGAGTAAAAACATACTTTTCTGTACACTGCTCTGAAGTACTCTTGCAGGTTGTCTGCAGCTTCTCCAACCAGTGCCTAAAGAGGGAAGATAGGATGTCAGAAAATATTGCCCAAAACTGAAAGGTGGGAACCAAACTACCATAAATTAGGTGCTCACATCATCATCAACAATGCCAATCTCATCATATACTGCCCTTTTTTCCTCATCTCCAAGAATAGATATCACCTTCTTCAACTGCTGAAATTGAGATACATGACACTTATTTGCTCAAAAACAAAAGGTTTGGAGTTGAGATACTACCTCATCTCCAGGATTCTTATCTAGATGAAGACATAAGGCCAGCTTGAGGTTGATGACATGGACTCCATGTACTCGTTCAGCTATTCTGCCACGTTTCTTTAAGCTTGGGTCTTATACCACGCTAGGTATTATCAAGTAGAAGTAGTGTGCCCAAATTGACTACAGTTTTGCAGCAGTGATGAAACCCAAAGAAAAAGCCTATTGATGTCTCAGGATCTACAAAGAAACAGGATAAAACTCAGTAGATGCAAGTAAGGTACGGGATATTGTTCGTGGTGTCGAAAACTAAATGGTAGTTTAACTAGACACGAACCATCAATCACAAACTTCATGTACCTCTTGAACACTCTACCCAGTGGTAAGGTATTATCTGATCCATCAAATAAGCAAACATTTTTTTATTTGATAGCGTAGTGATTTACAGGACCAAGAGCCACCTCAAATTGAACTATGACACATCCTGAATCAACATAAATATAGCAGCCTAGCAGGTCCTCCTAACTCCTAAGTCAAAACCTGACCATATCAAAATTGTCCTGATACCACCAAATCAAAATCTAGCACAGGGATATCATCATCACAGAACCATCCTGACCACATCAAGATTGTCCAAACACTAATCCTTATTCATGCTCATGATGATTGTCCAATTCAAAATGAATAGGCATATTGAACTACAATCTGTATCAAACCCAAATTAGCAGCTCAATTGACAGATATAGACAATAAAACTTGTAGGCAAATAAGAGGGTATTTGATCAATCATATACCTTAATGACCGGATGAAGATGGCCGACGTTCATCAAGTAGATAGGTAATGGCATCAGGGCATGACCAACTTCCAGTGAAGTTTCATCCTTCACACGAAAAGCTTCTTCTATTGAATAAAAGGAGGAACTAGTGGATATCTAACACACCCAATGCACATCAACATTGTCCTACCTTTTATTAAAAAAATACTGGAATTATCCTAACTCACATCAATATTTCTGGATAGTGCTCATTACCTCAAATCAACAAAATAAAATACATCACTATGCCTGCTGGGTTACGTAGAGTAAAATCTCTTGAATCCCTCTCTTTACTTACAGCACACACACTAGTGCAAAGAAGATGGACAAATTCTACATGCCTCAGAATCTTACACACAGTGTAACAGAAATTTATGTATTGTAACAAAAATTTATGTATTGCAGCAGTTAAGAAGAAACTGTATAAAACAATGGCTAGACTAAGAAATAGCACCTCCTTTGTGCCAATGCCACTATATTGCCCCTGCATCATAGAACAAATGCAAGTAAGAGAAACCATCCATGGCATGAAATGACATAAAAAGCATAGTTAGTTTAAATAAGAGTGCCAGCACATAGGAAATGCCAAGCATAAGTTTACCTACATACCGGTTCACTACAATACGCAATGCTCCTTATGCCTAAAATGCCAAGCATCAATGTTACTCATGTTTGTGTTAACTTCATCACAGCAAGGATCAATCATGAAGTTAATCGCAAATAGTTAAATCATGATTACAACATATTGGCTAATTGACATGCATTACAAAATCACAAACAAGTACTAAAAATAAGGGCAAGTGAAACCTGATGCTAAGACCCTCAACATACAGCCAATATTTGGGAAAATCAATCACAGAATATAGAAATTGCTAGTGGACAACTCAATCAAGAAAATATATACCAGTAGCAATTGGTTCATGAATGGAAGATAAAGATTGAGAAAAATACATAGCTTAAGGAGAGGGATAGCTGTAGAACGAAGAAAGGGAGAAACTTAGGCGGAAACCCTAGCTGCAGCCGGTGTGGTGACGACCGATGCGGTCGGGTCGCCGTGCATCGCATTGGTTGGAAGGAGGGGACGGCGGAGCCAAACCGGGGAGAGGAGGCGTCGGCCGGGTGGGGCGGTGTCGAGCCAACGGGGTGCAGGAGCGGCGCCGAACCAAGGGAGGCGCAGGGGGGCAGCCGGCCGGAGGAGGCGCGGCGCTTGGCCGGCCGGGAGGCGGCGTCGTCGGACAGTGAGGGGCCAGGGGAGGCGGCAGCGCCGAGGAGCACAGGGGCGGGGAGAGGCGGCGTAGGGGTAGGGAGAAGCGGCGCCGGGCGGCGCAGGGGCGGGGAGAGGCGGCGATGGCGCCGAGTGGGAGTGGAGGGCAACGCCGGCCGGGTGGGGAGGAGAGCCAGGGGTGCATGGGCCAGGAGAAGGGAGGGGATCGGCATCGGGCTGGGGAGGCAGCAGGCGCTTGGGTGGGAAGTGGAGAGAGAGAGAGAGAGAGAGAGATAACTAGTGGGAAAAATGTCATTGGAAGCGGTCCAACCGGACTAGACATTTTTCTTTTTCCAAGCGGTCTAACAGCTTAGATAGTTTACTTTTAAAAGCGGCACGACAATTTTTAATTAAATTTCTTTTTCCAAGCGGTACGTTAGCTTTTAATTATTATTTTTCGAAGCAGTAATACCGCTTGCGCCAATGGACCATCCTGTAGCGACCATAAATTTCAGTCCCATAGCCCAAACTAGGAACCCAACAACTTTATAAAAACCTATACAAAAATTCCCACAAAGTTCTAGTTACCCATCAATTTTAAACACTACTTTTCACCCGAAATCAACCTAGAACACCGCTCTGTCCATGATCTGGACAACAGCCTTCACAATTTCGTAACTATTTTTATACAGATCCAAATTTAGATAAGAGGACATTTTTGAGATATACAGGAAATTTCCTAGCTTTTCTAAGTATTGATAAATCTTAATTCGGCATCTAAATAGCCCTAAATTGCAAATTACCGTAGGTGCTGTCAGCCGCGACAGATTCTGGACAGTCTTTTGTAAAACAGTAATAACTTTTAAATGGATGAACAAAACTTCATGATTTCAGTCTCTAATGAAAGATAAGATGAATATCTACAACTTTCTCTACACCCAAATCCTCAGGAAATGAATGTAGGTGCCCCGAAACGCGACCCTAATATTGACCCAGAAATCTATGTGAAACTGAACCTCTTCCAATCCCGCCCTAGCAACACACCGACCTTCCCCCACTAGGAACTACATCCTAGCAACACTATAAGGCAGGGGGAACAGCCACAAGAGTTAGCCCTAGAATTATACCTACACTGACAGGTCTGGAGAGTGATCCCACCACTCGATCCTTCATGCTCTCATGATTCCTTGGCATCGATCGGCTAGGGCACAAGGTGGCAGGGTGGAGGCGGTTGGGGGTGCCAAGGCAGGGAGGGTAGGTGTTGGGGGCACAAGGGAGCCAAATGGGGGCGTCCAAAGGGGCTAGGGGGAAAACTAGGGCTTAGGGGGAAACCTGGCCTGAGGGCCCACTACCGGCCCAAACCTGGAAAAGATTTTAAATATCAAATTCCTTTCTCTAAAGTTCATATGAGAAATCACATCCTCCCTAAAGTTCATCTGGAATATTACATTCTGCCCCCCTTAACAGAATTCGTCCCCGAATTATAAGCATGCTACTACGCAACAAAAAAAAAGAAATGACAGAATAACTAAACCGTTCACAAACCTGCCGAAAAAACTCGGACACTGCTCACACAAGGGAGACTCCAAATCCAAAGTGCTTCCCATTCGGACTGATGCCACCAAAACACTAAAACATACTTTTACATTCTATGCTTCAATACCCGCTTTGACTCCATAAAAAAAACTACACTAGGCAAGACTCAAAGGCAAGGTGCATAGGGTCTACAACCAATGGCTCTACCACAACCTCGTGTTTGGAATTCTGTAAGGACTTTCTCAACAAGGAAACACATTGGATCCCTTGTAAGGATTCAGAATTATCCAACGATAGGCCGCTTACTCAAATCATCCCACTATCGACAACGGTCTAATGTACCATGAACTAAGCTTTCATTTGGCATGAACAATCTTTTTTTGTACTGAGGATACTTCTTAAAAGAAAAAAAAACAAGGTAACAACCTCTAGTCTCAACTCTAGTTTCCCTCTTCGACTCAATCGCATAACTCTACTCTCCACTCTCAACCCCCTTACCACGGGTTGTCGAACTCTAAACGACAGGAACCACAAGGGACACTTCACTCTAACATGCCTTTAAACCAATTCTGTACATAACATCAATATCATCCTCTTAAACATCCAAGGTTCCATACTTGAACCTCTCAGGAACCAGAACACAGATTCCCAACTCTCCCAAATTAATTGACCTTTAATGAAAGGACCATTACAAACAAATGGAATAGCCCACTAGGGCACAACCTTTTTTTAACAATACTACCATGATATAATTTTTTTCTTTAACTTATACTAGGCCTACTTTGCACCTAAGAACAACACCCAAGATAATTGTTCACAATAGAACATTTCACTTCAGATTGCCATAACTTTAGCTACATCCCATGTGACCAAATACTCAGTCAAATTACAGAAATGACACTGTAAATACCAACCACTTCCAAGTGGTCCATTATTAAAGCTAAATCAATGTCGGGACCCGAATTTGCAAATCCGGACCCTCTGTGTATTCAGCACTAGTCCAGGATCACGCTAGTGCACACAGTCTCAACATCGGTAAATACCACAATCATACTCAACAAAGTAGTAAAGTACTTTATTGAAAGGGAAATATAACCGGTTGCTTGACGTTATGGTCAAATCACAAAAGTACGCCTCGCAGGGCTATAGTCTTACTCAAATAAATCTGCAACGGAAAATAAAGAAACACGTGGCGCCAACCATTATGCCACAGTCAACTGACTGGGCTCTCCTCCTAGTTCGTCGGCTCGTCCTGGAACTCCTCCAGTGCGGGTGTTGCTTCTTCTTCAATTGATTTTGTGTTGTTGCAAGGAATGAGTACTTGGTACTCAGCAAGTCATGCACAGGATGCAAAGCTAATATTCTACATGCATGGCTTATTCCAACAATAGGCTAAGATGGTTCTTTTGCAGTAAAGCACATTCATAATTAATAATAATATAATGAAAGCAGTAAAATGGTAATAGCAATAATAATTTCATAAACAATTTCACTAGTAAAGCATTTATCAGCCTAAAGCAAGTTCATCATTTCCAACACCAAGTATCCATAAACCATGTTTATTTTCATAATGTCTAACCCTTGACTGTAATCCCCGAGTAATGTTCAATGCCGCGGACACGGCTATTCGAATAGAATTTACACTCTGCAGAGGTTATGCACTTTACCCGCAAGATATACAGTCAAAAACCACGAAGGCGAGTGCCCGTAACAAAGTCTTTTGGAAGCTTCTAGCTCCACAAGTGAACCTCTCCGGTTGTTGCACACTATCCCTTCCCTTAGCAAAGGCGAAGTCTAGGCCAACCAACCATTGGACGGGTACCTAGCCGCAGCTCCGGTATGCTCCCCATACAACTACACCAAGGTATAGTTGTGTAACACCCCTTAAAACTAAACTATAGAACAAGAAAATTTCGACAGCATCTCCCCTAAAAACAGGACATACGGAAGCATTTCATGATAAGCAATTCAAACAGGAATATAAGCAATTCAACAATACTAGCGACAACAAGTCTAAACCAACCATAAGCAAGAATAAGTTTAGTCATAACAACAAATAGTCTAAGTGTAAATAAAATTCAGCAAGCTAATGTATTAAATAAACACTAGTTCATGGGAGTTGTGAAGACATTCGAAGGTTTATTGTGTTGCTAGCCCACCCTCATGCTTATGTCTCTTGCACGCTACTCGAAAACAACAAAACACAAGCGGTGAGATTGGGTAATCTCAGCAAGCGGAACAATTAACACATAATCACATCCATCAAGAATTTAACACACCACATGCTTTACATTCAACACCACAACATCGACTACCACAACCTCAAGAAAATGCTCATGCTTGTGCATATGCTTATGCCATGATCCTCTTCACCGTGCCCTTTCTCGGGGAACACACGGTGTTGTACCGGTACGGTCGCGCACGCTGGCATCGACAAACTTCCAATGCATGATTATGCAGTTAATGCTTCATGCATGAATTCATTCATAATTTTCCACATTGAGTCCACATATTTGCATGCCATCATATAACATGGATAGAAAAACAAATAACATTGAGATGAACTATTTAGACAGTTCAACCAATAGGCAACATCATTCTTCTCTTTACTCATGGTTCAAAGCCAAAGCACATCATCACATTGCTAATCTAATTATTGCAATCTTCCTAGCAAATGATCAAACCATGTATGATTAATGTCATCGGGAAATATAACGAAGGCAATGCAAACAACGATGTATAGCTCAACCATAACACTACTTCCACTTGCCTTTACCGACGTAGACGACGGATCTAGTTAAGGCGCCCAGAAGGGGCACCACCTGTACAAGCATATTTTCAGTATGTAATAACACCACAATTGATCACACAACTCAGACACGCAATTCCTACAACCCGTTCCCCTTTTCCAACACCGAAACCCCGATCTGTCCGGATCGAACAGCAGCAACCCCCATTCTCTTTTTCGTATCTTTTTTTCTACAGAACATAAAAATATGAAAAAATTACAGGAGCTAGATATTGACGAGATCTACAACTTTACAGAAGATCATAAATTCTAATTCCTCTGTTAAATATGCCTAAACAGTCGTCCAACACAGTGGATGAAATCTGTTCCCAGATTCTGTTCGTCGGTTTGGAACAGCGATAACTCTCAGAACACTTCCCCAAAAATTCTGAAAAAATTACAGAAGCTAGGTCTAGACGTTATCTACAACTTTCTAGTTATAGGTTTTGGTAGGAAAAATCATCTATGCCACGTAAAATGCGAAACAATCCGCGCTGCACAATCCCCCCTTCCAGAAACAGCACCACGTGAACATCTACCCTTCTCCCCCAACAAGATCCATCCAAAACCCTCACCACCAGATCTAATACACTCCTAATCCCTAGTTAAAACAGAGGTAAAAGTTTGGAAATTTTACCTAGTGTTCTCCCTTGCGAACCCACGAAGAACACGCGATGAACCCCGAATCGGCGATCTGCTCGTCCTCCACGCCTCCACGGAGTCGCTCCTCGCCTTCTCCTTCGCGATTCGCGGCGGATCTTGAGCCACCACGTAGGGGAAGGAAGGGGAGAGAGAGGTGGCTGCTAGGGGAGGGAGAGGGAGAGGGAGGAGGCGCCTAGGGTTAGGGGGAAAAGGGGTTGCGCCCCCCTTGGCTAGTGGGCCGGCCCACTTAGGGGAAGGGGGAGGGAGAGGTGGGGAGGGAAATCCCGGCTTCGGCCCAGGTTGTCCTCGGCCCACTGATTCTAGCCCGACGCTCCAAAAAAAAAAATTAAAACGTCGCATGAACTTTAGTTAATCAATTCCCGACAAAACTTCTCTCTTTTCGAAACAACCACGACGGAAAAGAACTAGGATCGCTCTCAGACCGAGGGCATCACATTCTCCCCTCCTTAAAAGGATTCGTCCCCGAATCTACTCCTTTTAGCTAGGGCGCTAAAAGAAAAAAAAAGCAAAAAAAAAAAAAAAGTAAACAACATTTTACCTTCAGTATTCTCAAAAAGCGCAGGATACTTCTTCCGTATCTGGTCCTCCAGTTCCCAAGTTGCCTCCCGCTCGGACTGATTTGTCCACAGAACTTTCACATACCTGATGGTTCTCCTCCTCATGACCCGCTCCGAGGAGTCTAGTATACGAAGTGGACGACACTCCAACGTCAGGTCTTGCTCAAGTATGTCGGCTCGAGTCAATCTTGTGCTCTGGGTCATGAAGATACTTCCGCAACATAGAGACATGGAAGACATCATGTACTCCTCAAAGAGTCCGGCAACTCAGACGGTAGGCCAAACCGCCCACCCGTGCCACCACCGGAACGGACCAATGTACCTCGGGCTAAGCTTAGGGTGGTACCAAAGCAGACGACACCCTTTGTTGGAGATACCTTGAGAAGGACTTGATCACCCACTGAAAATTCCAAATCCCGCCTCCTGTTATCGGCATAACTCTTCCGACGGCTCTGGGCGGCCAGAGATTCTGCCGTATCTCTGCACTTTCTCAAAGGTCCCCTGAACCCAATCAGGACCGCAAAGAATTTCCACCAATCGCATCCCAGCAAAGTGGGGAGACACACTTTCACCCATAAAGCGCCTCGAATGGGGCCATTCGAATGCTAGCCTGGTAACTGTTATTATAAGCAAACTCTACCAAGGCCAAGTGATCCTCCCAACTTCCTTTCCAAGAAAGAACACACGCTCGAAGCATGTCCTCTAGAGTCTGGATGGTCCGCTCAGACTGGCCATCTGTCTGGGGATGAAAAGATGTGCTGAGAGAGAGTTTTGTTCCCAGAGCACTATGCAAACTCTACCAAAACAGGGACACAAATCTAGTGTCACGATCGGAGACAATCGATTTAGGCACGCCATGGAGCCTAAGCACTTCCTTCATGTATAAGGGAACTAGATCTGGTGCCGAATTGGTCGTCTTCATTGGAATAAAATGTGCAGACTTAGTGAGTCTATCCACCACCACCCAAATGGCATCTCTACCTCGCGGCGAGCGAGGTAACCCAATCACAAAGTCCATAGTGATGTGCTCCCACTTCCATTCCGGAATTTCCAATGGTCATGCAGGCCAGCAGGCCTCTTATGCTCGCCTTTTACCTGTTGGCACACTCCACAAGAAGCCACATACTTGGCGATATCCACCTTCATCCTCTTCCACCGTAAACTCGCTTTCAGATCCCGATACATCTTGGTCTCGCCAGGGTGAACGGAATCTGAGTCCTATGGGCTTCCCTTAGAATGTCCATCTTCACATCCGATTTACGAGGCACACAAAGACGGCCTCTAAACCGGATGGAACCATGCTCATCTATGCTGAAATCCCGATGTTTCCCTCTCAAATCCTCCGCCGAACCTCCTGAAGCAAACGATCCTGCGGTGAGCCTCATACAACCGCTCGGGTATGCAAGACTGAATGATCATCCGAGTCTCCTCTTGCGCAACCCCAAAGAAACAAGAAGTGACCTGTCCTCTTTCCAACTCCGCAACCAAGGGCATAGCGGTCTTGGGGACACCCGTTCTACTCAAGGCATCCGCCACGACATTAGCCTTGCCGGATGATCTTGGATCGACACATCAAAGTCCTTTATCAATTCCAACCATCTACGCTGCCGCAGTTCAGCTCGCTGGGTGAATATATATTTGAGGCTCTTATGATCGGTGAAAATATCACAAGATTCCCCATAAAGATAGTGCCTCCACAATTTCAAGGCAAAAACCACGGCTAACTCGAGATCATGGGTGGGATAATTCTGCTCATGAGTCTTCACTGTCTTGAAGCATAAGCAATGACACAGCCTTCTTGCATGAGCACACAACCCAAACCAATCCTCGAGGCATCTGCATACACCGTATATCGCTTGCCACTCACAGGTAAAGATAGAATAGGTGCATTGACCAGCTTTGTTCTTTAGCGTCTGGAAACTAGTCTCACACTCCTCTGTCGGATGAAAGGAACCCCTTTACGAGTGAGCCTTGTCATCGGCTTAGCTATGATAGAGAAATTATGCACGGCGCCGGTAATAACCTGCCAACCCAAGAAAACTCCTGATTTCCGTCACACTAGACGGTCTTCGCCATCCAACCACAAAGAACAACATTCTTTGGGTCAACTGTGATACCACTTTGGTTGATGACATGCCCAAGGAAACTCACCTCCGACAAACTGTAAGGCGCACTTCTTGAGTTTGGCATAGAATTGATTTCTACGAAGAGCCTCCAAAACTAGACCGAGATGCACGGCGTGCTCCTCCTCGGACTTCGAGTAGACAAGAATGTCGTCAATGAAGACGACAAAAAAGACATCAAGATATTCATGGAGCATCCTGTTCATGGCTTCCATAAAGACGGCAGGAGCATTCGTTAGTCCAAAAGACATGACTACAAACTCAAAATGCCCATACCTCGTGTTGAAAGCCGTCTTTTCAATATCCTCCTCCTTAATCCGCAACTGATGATACCCAGATTGCAAATCGATCTTGGAGAATACTTTGGCACACCTCAAATGATCAAAAAGGTCATCAATACGAGTCAATGTATACTTGTTCTTAATGTTAAATTTATTAAGCGCCAGGTAGTCCACACATAGTCGCTTGGTGCCATCTTTCTTCCACAAACAAGACCGAGCCGCCCAAGGAGATGAGCTCACTCTAATAAACCCCTTAGCTAGGAGTTCGTCCAATTGCCTCTTCAACTCAACTTGCTCTATCGGAGCCATCACAGACGGGTTTTATAAATCGGCCTCGTCAGGAACAAGATCAATGCGGAAGATAGTCTCCCACTCCGGAGGCAATCCAGGAAGCTCACCGGGAAACACATCCGGATATCGGCAAACTACAAGAATGCCCTCCAAACTCTTCTCCTCCTCTCGACCCTCAACCATGGACTGCAGGACCCCCGATTTCAACATCCGGGAGTTTGGGAACAGCTTACACAAAAGGAGAGGGAGTACCGCATAGCACTCCTGGAAAGTTATTTCTTGCCCAGACGGAGCATGCAAGGTGATTGTCCTCCAAGCGCGATCAATCACCGCTTTGGTCTTTGGGATAGCCATCCATGCCAAGGATAACATCAAATGGCTCCAAGGAAATCACCACCAGATTCGCCATGAACTCCTCATCGCCTAACAGAAAGTGACAGCCGAGGACTCTCGAACTAGAAATCAAGCCTTGCGGTGCACTAACCACCACGGCATCACCCAAACTCTGCAAAGACAGACCAGCCCAAACAACAAAATCCACAGAGACAAACGAGTAGCTAGCGCCGAGTCGAACAACACACTAGCAACCACAGAATTGCGAAATAGTACTGTCACCACATTGCCACGATCCGCATCCCGAAGAGGGCAAGCGTGGACTCCTGGTAGATCGAGATGGTGCAGCCCTCGCATCTGGATATGTCAGCGAGGGACCCACGGCGAAGTCCGGAGGAAGGTGGCGGTGGAAGCCGGGGCATCCAAGAAGTCCCCGAGAGTGGCGCCGGTAGAACGAGGAGTCGGAGTAGGCGCCGGGAGGTGCTGCAGAGTAGGAGCCGATGGCAACATATGCATCACGCCCGCCATTTGTCCACCTGGAGAGGATGTCACCGGCTCCCAACGCGACTTGCCGTTGGGGTTCTTACGACACACCACATCCTTGTGATCCTCCCGACCACAGATGGTGCATCTTCCCTTCCACGAGCACTCGGCTGCGGCGATGGGAATCGCCACAACGGAAACATACCATCCCCATGCCAGGAGTGACTATGGCACGCAGATCGGGCGCACCTCCCCGAGGTGTCCTTTGAGTAGGACGGCCACCATAGGGTTGGTGGCGAAAATTCTTCCCTTCTTATTCCAAGTACGGAGGATTGGCCCTTCTTCTCTGGAGGGCCCTTAACCTGCTCTCCCGTGGCAGGTTTGCGATGCTCTTCGGTGTAGTTCAGCTGCAGCTCTACACGAGCTTGCTCCACCATTGTCCGGAAATCGACAATGGGGAAAGCGCCAAAGATATGGCGAATGGCAGGGCGGAGTCCTGCCGGAACCGCCTTGCCTTCTCCACCTAAATCACGTGCCACATGGGGCACAAAGCACGATCTGGTTGAAGCCAACCTCGTACTCCGCCACGATCTTCTTGTCTTGGGCATCTTGTCCCAAGTCAATTTGCATCTTGTCGAGGAAGGTGGCGGGTAGAACCTCCTCTCAAATTGCCGAACAAACTCCTCCCAAGAGGAGTCACCTGGCGCGCCCCTCGAGGTCAGCGCACCCCTCCACCAGATCTGGGCTTCCCCATTCAAGAGCTGCGCCACGAAGCGGACACGCTCCTGCGCCGCCACCTCAAAAGCGTCCATTGCATCTCCACATAGGACAACCAATCCGCCGCTGGATCGGATTGCCCACCCCATCAAAGCTATCCAAATGATCCAACCCACTCTCTCGCTTGATGCCACCGCCGCCACACTGCAGCCGCAAGACAGCGCCAGCGCGCCACACGGGGTGGCTCAGGCGCCTCCTCAAGACTCGCAACTCCTCTGCATCGCCCTCATGGTGGCCACTATCTCTGCTGAAACCCCGCCTCGGCTGGTAGGTTCATTTGCCTCCGACGGCTCGGGAGCGAGGCCCCCGAACGGCCATCAGACGCTGCGTCTTTGGTGGCATACTGCACCCAACAAGCCGCAAGCAAACAATCACCACAACAACAAAAGCATAACAAAATCACCCACAATCAAACAATAAATATAGTCGATCATACGCATGCCATGCAATGCAGCCCATCCCATCCTAATAGTGCAAGTGTGTCAATTTTAAAGTTGATTAACAATCCTATTCACTATTATAAGTTTATTACCCTAAGGCAATTTTAAGAGTTATACCTAAGCAATGTTACTAATTTCACACAGCAAAGTTTTAGTTCATGTTAGAATATCTCTCCTAAATTCATACACCAAGGACCTAAAGCCCGCTCTGATACCAACTGTAACACCCCTTAAAACTAAACTATAGAACAACAAAATTTCGACAGCATCTCCCCTAAAAACAGGACATTACGGAAGCATTTCATGATAAGCAATTCAAACAGGAATATAAGCAATTCAACAATACTAGCGACAACAAGTCTAAACCAACCATAAGCAAGAATAAGTTTAGTCATAACAACAAATAGTCTAAGTGTAAATAAAATTCAGCAAGCTAATGTATTAAATAAACACTAGTTCATGGGAGTTGTGAAGACATTCGAAGGTTTATTGTGTTGCTAGCCCACCCCTCATGCTTATGTCTCTTGCACGCTACCTGAAAACAACAAAACACAAGCAGTGAGATTGGGTAATCTCAGCAAGCGGAACAATTAACACATAATCACATCCATCAAGAATTTAACACACCACATGCTTTACATTCAACACCACAACATCGACTACCACAACCTCAGTAAAATGCTCATGCTTGTGCATATGCTTATGCCATGATCCTCTTCACCGTGCCCTTTCTCAGGAACACACGGTGTTGTACGCACGATCGCCAAGACGCTGGCATCGACAAACTTCCAATGCATGATTATGCAGTTAATGCTTCATGCATGAATTCATTCATAATTTTCCACATTGAGTCCACATATTTGCATGCCATCATATAACATGGATAGAAAAACAAATAACATTGAGATGAACTATTTAGACAGTTCAACCAATAGGCAACATCATTCTTCTCTTTACTCATGGTTCAAAGCCAAAGCACATCATCACATTGCTAATCTAATTATTGCAATCTTCCTAGCAAATGATCAAACCATGTATGATTAATGTCATCGGAAATATAACGAAGGCAATGCAAACAACGATGTATAGCTCAACCATAACACTACTTCCACTTGCCTTTACCGACGTAGACGACGGATCTAGTTGCGTCCAGAAGGGGCACCACCTGTACAAGCATATTTTCAGTATGTAATAACACCACAATTGATCACACAACTCAGACACGCAATTCCTACAACCCGTTCCCCTTTTCCAACACCGAAACCCCGATCTGTCCGGATCGAACAGCAGCAACCCCCATTCTCTTTTTCGTATCTTTTTTTCTACAGAACATAAAAATATGAAAAAATTACAGGAGCTAGATATTGACGAGATCTACAACTTTCCAGAAGATCATAAATTCTAATTCCTCTGTTAAATATGCATAAACAGTCGTCCAACACAGTGGATGAAATCTGTTCCCAGATTCTGTTCGTCGGTTTGCAACAGCGATAACTCTCATAACACTTCCCCAAAAATTCTGAAAAAATTACAGAAGCTAGGTCTCGACGTTATCTACAACTTTCTAGTTATAGGTTTTGGCAGGAAAAATGATCTATGCCACGTAAAACGCGAAACAATCCGCGCTGCACAATCCCCCCTTCCAGAAACAGCACCACGTGAACATCTACCCTTCTCCCCCAACAAGATCCATCCAAAACCCTCACCACCAGATCTAATACACTCCTAATCCCTAGGTAAAACAGAGGTAAAAGTTTGGGAATTTTACCTAGTGTTCTCCCTTGCGAACCCACGAAGAACACGCGATGAACCCCGAATCGGCGATCTGCTCGTCCTCCACGCCTCCACGGAGTCGCTCCTCGCCTTCTCCTTCGCGATTCGCGGCGGATCTTGAGCCACCACGTAGGGGAATGAAGGGGAGGGAGAGGTGGCTGCTAGGGGAGGGAGAGGGAGAGGGAGGAGGCGCCTAGGGTTAGGGGGAAAAGGGGTGGCGCCCCCCTTGGCTAGTGGGCCGGCCCACTTAGGGGAAGGGGGAGGGAGAGGTGGGGAGGGAAATCCCGGCCTCGGCCCAGGTTGTCCTCTGCCCACTGATTCTAGCCCGACGCTCCAAAAAAAAAATTAAAACATCACATGAACTTTAGTTAATCAATTCCCGACCAAACTTCTCTCTTTTCGAAACAACCACGACGGAAAAGAACTAGGATCGCTCTCAGACCTAGGGCATCACAAGTTGACACCCCGAGGTACCACATGCAAGTTATTAGCAACCTACTCAACTAGGTCCGTCCCATTACAGACATGTGGTTGCATGATGAGCTCAGTTCAAAGGCTTGCAAGGTTAAGTCCTTAAAGTGACCAAGGCAAGACTACCAAAGAGTCCACAAGTATTCCAAAACCAGCAAAAACCGAATCGACCGCCCAATTGCCACTCTTGGCCCACTAGAAACAATCTTGCCACTTACCCAGGTCTAAACCATTTTATCAACCCCAGTTGTTTACCATGCACCACGTGCCATCAACATCATCATCAATAACACATGTCACTTTCCAAAATATGTTTCATATCTCATTAACTCAACATTAATAATTGATCATCCAAAATCGTGTCATGACTACGTGGCAGGGCTAAGCATTATACTTCAGCGGTCTAATTACCCATGTTGGCAATTTAATAATGCAAAACTATTAATCCATGTTCTAGGGTGACAAATAATTCATGGCATACAATCATTATCAACAAGGTGGCATAATCAAGTAGGTCACATAACTACTCCCGGAATTATTCAAAAGCATTTTTAAAAAAACTAGCATGCAATAATTTAAATAAACATAATTTCAAAAGTGGGATCAATATGGTAAAAGCATAACTTGCCTTCAAAAATTACTGGTTCGGGCTCTTGCACTTGCTCCTGAGTCAAAACTTCACATAGGAAGCCTTCGGGCACTTCAACGTCTACTCGTAACGGATAAATAAATACCAAATAAATAAAAATGGAGAAAAACTCATGTTTAAAAATTAAATAAAATTCATAATTAAATAGAGCTTAATTTTATAAAAATTTAGAAACTGGAATCGCCTCAATCAGAGTTAAAACGCAAAAGCCATTTGAAGTTTGAAAAATCAATTAAAAGAATAAATCGAATTAATTCATTTATTTTTCTATTGAAAAATCCGGATTATGACGTCAGTTGACGTCAGCGACGAATTTGGATTTCCACCGAATTATTTTTCTAAAGGAAAATCGAGTTAAGACGTCATGCTTGCGTCATCCGGTCCACGGACTCAGTCCACGGCTCGGGCTCGGTCCACTGTGGACCCAGTCCACGGGTACATGTGTCATTGACACGTGGGACCCACTACTGACGTCATTGTTGATGTCAGCATGGCTCGCCCGAACGGCTCTAACATGCGGGCCCACCGTGATGTCAACATGACGTCATGGATGATGTCATCGCACGGTTGGGCCAGACGCTGACACGCGGGCCCATGCTGACGTCATGGTGACGTCAGCAACGACCGGCGTCGCCCGCGTGGACCGCAGCACTTCGGCTCCTGGCCACGTGGCACGATCTGGGCCATCGGTTTGCAATCCGACGGTCCAGATTAGATCCAATCTCACACGAAAAGGATTTATGCGATCTAATCTGGTCCGTTCAAATCGGATTGGACGGCTCAGATTGGATCTAATTGGCTCAGATTGGATCTAATCTGGTCCGTTCAAATCGGCTTAGATTGGATCTGAGCCGCGCAGCTTTGGGCACTGACATGGCATGACCCGATCCGCGACACGTGGGTGCATC
The DNA here is from genome assembly GCA_036346355.1 of Rhipidocladum racemiflorum. NCBI lineage: Eukaryota > Viridiplantae > Streptophyta > Magnoliopsida > Poales > Poaceae > Rhipidocladum > Rhipidocladum racemiflorum. The sequence goes on from CM070574.1 coordinate 58,737,306, forward strand.
CGGACCGCACGATCTTGATCCAACGGTCAAGATCCGATCTAATGCATACAGTTCTACCCTACGTGGCTAAATCTGGGGTGTTGGATCTAGATCCAACGGTTGCTAATAGATCTACATAGAAGTACTCGGTCTAATCTACACCATCCTATCTAAATCCGATGGCTAGGGTTAGATCTAGTTTAGAGGGGAAAAGGGCTACGTGGCTGAACCTGATGCGTTGGATGAGGATCGGACGGTCGACGATGCTCGCGAACCCTAATGTCGACGCGGCGGCACTGGCTTGTCGGAACCGAGGAAGACGACCAAGCCAATGGCGTTTCACACATTCTCCGACAAGGTGAGTGATCCCCACGGGTTCGCCTTCACGCGGGGATTCCGGATCTATGCTCAGGGCGGCTGTAACACCCCGGCATTTTAGTTTTAAAACTCATCCCAAATTCATAAGGAAACTTCACTCTCAAAATTGCAATGAGACAAACCCAAACTTGGTCATGCAATGGAATTCTCCAAAACCTTTTAAATCTCAAAGACTCCCACAGGAGGGAACCAAGCGATCAAATAAACCTTTGCGGACATAGGCACAAAACATAAATCGACACAACTTAACTTTTTGCACATGCTTCAATAACTTCTTTTAAACTCAGAGTAAGACACACAAGAACCAAAACTATACTTTTCTTTGCAAGGCAACCAACAAAACCGGTGAAAAAGTGAAAAGGCGACCAAAAGACGCGCAACACAAAACTGTTCTTCTTTGTCTTCACCCAAAGAAGACAAAACCAAGAAACACCGAAGGGACACTGCATGAAAAACCAATTCCAAACACTTTTCTTTTGATTTCAATCAACTAAAACCAAGAAAAACAACCGAAACCGACCATTAGAACAGTAAAGAGCATACGAAGGAATCCACCACCAAACTCTTCTATTTGACTCCAGTCAACTACCCGATTTACGACAGAAAGGGTAAGCACTCTTCTCCTACAAGGGTTAATAGTTCTTCGGTGATGGCTTTATCCGGCCATACCGTCAAACCTCACCCTTACTATGAACAAAAGTGATGACCGAAACCCTTCGGCACCACAACCCCACTTTATCACCACAACAAGCACAATTCAATCACTTATCTCATAGACATAGCAACATGCATTATCAAATGAAGCATTCAACATCAAAGCTTAAATACAACATTTAAGCGTAAAGAAACGATACCCATACCCTTTCCTACTGTGCATCCAGTGTGTGCCAAATTTTAGATTACTTATACCACTTTTGCAAGTTTTAATGTTGCTATCCTATGACAAAATTTTAGTTAAGACCTAAGCCATGTTTCTAAGTTATTCCACATCACTTTTTAGTTGTACCCTATAGCATGACACTAAAAATACACATTCCAAGGACCTACAGCCCGTTCTGATACCAACTGTAACACCTCGGCATTTAATATGCTCGAATGCTACCAAACATAGACTAAGCAACCTCTAAATACCACAATTACAAGTAAATTACAGCAAAGGAGCAAATGCTAATACCGAAAATTTCGGCAGCATCTCCTTTGTTTTAACATGAATTGAAGGAATATCAACAGCATAGCAATATATGGCAATATAAGAGGCATCTAAGACCGCAATAATTATAGGCATGACAGCAATATAAGTCTAATCCCAAGCATTCAATGTCTCCATGAGCCAAACGAACAATAAGACTCTCATATTGCAAAACTAAACCATAAATCAATATGCATCACACTTAATTTATTATCAAGACCCAATTGAGTGACTGTGGGAACAATTGAGTGACGCTACATGTAGAAGTGTGACTAATTCCCTTCCCCGCATGCCGATCTCATGGTACCTAAAACAACAAGAAAGCACAAGCGTGAGTTCAACACTCAGCAAGCATATTGCAATGGTACACAAAAACAATTACATGGCTACAACAACTCATATCATGTCTTTCATCTCATTCATGATCACATATCAATATCATCACCATTATGTATGCAATGCGATGCGATGCTCATGTCTCCTTGGAAACTCATACCAGTATGGTTGAGCACACACCCGTCGGTGTGCACCCTCTCCCCCCTTCCATCCCGAAGATGGAGGGTGCCTACTCCTCGCTTCCAAACACCGCGGTGGATGGAATCACGATGTAGGACTTACTCATTGGCTCTCCGAAATAGTCATAACTTTCTCACCGACCTTCCCCGGACTAGTTATGACTTTCTCACCGCCCGGGCCATGTAACATGCCATGTATGCAAATATGCCAACATCATAGTTAACTTGTACATTAACACATGGCATCATAACATAATAAGCATACTCATCATATCATAGGTAATCATTAAAGCATGGCAAGTGATCATATCATATAATCAAGTTCATCTAGTCTCAACTAGCAACCTACAAACCGCTATCCATTACAATACACTTGCCTCAACCACGGGCAACGGATTGGTGAGAAGTAGAAGGCACTCCCGGGGTCACACCACCTGCACATAGGTACCACACACTCACAATAATGTCCACAAAATAGTAGGCAAACCCTCTTCTAACCCGACATCGCAAACTACTCGCTAAACCCAAAAACAGAGGTTTTGTCCCGTCGGGACAGCAGCCTTCCAAAAGGCACAACTTGAGTTCTGGGACTCCGAATCAATTAAACGAGTACATCCTCGCGACAAACACTTCACACTCCTATCGCTACCAACCTGACTACCACACTTCATTAAACTCAACATGACACAATCAAAGCGAGTCACAATTCCTTTAACGACCTCTGTACATTCTCGAAAATTTCCATCGAGGGGAACAACTCATTAAGGCACACTTGCCCTTCCGATACACTATCATGCTAACATTTCATTCCATCCTCTCCCAGGCAAGACTCAAACCCAAAAACAACTAGTTAAGACAATTGCTCATGGTAGGACAATTACCACCGAACTACCGTCAACTTCACTTCCACCCATCGCTACTCTTAATAAAGGTTAAACCCATACATCGTCAACCTCCATCACAAACCACCCTGGGGCTTGGTGTCGAACCTTAGTGGTATAAGGGTGGTTTGTGATGGAGGTTGACGATGTATGGGTTTAACCTTTATTAAGAGTAGCGATGGGTGGAAGTGAAGTTGACGGTAGTTCGGTGGTAATTGTCCTGCCGTGAGCAATTGTCTTAACTAGTTGTTTTTGGGTTTGAGTCTTGCCTGGGAGAGGATGGAATGAAATGTTAGCATGATCGTGTATCGGAAGGGCAAGTGTTCCTTAATGAGTTGTTCCCCTCGATGGAAATTTTCGAGAATGTAGAGAGGTCGTTAAAGGAATTGTGACCCGCTTTGATTGTGTCATGTTGAGTTTAATGAAGTGTGGTAGTCAGTTTGGTAGAGATAGGAGTGTGAAGTGTTTGTCACGAGGATGTACTCGTTTAATTGATTCGGAGTCCCAGAACTCAAGTTGTGCCTTTTGGAAGGCTGCTGTCCCGACGGGACAGAACCTCTGTTTTTGGGTTTAGCGAGTAGTTTGCGATGTCGGGTTAGAAGAGGGTTTGCCGCCTGTTGAAGAAGTTGTAGGTAATTTCAATACCTTTCAGTGGGTATAAAGAACGTCCAATTCCGCCCAGCCGTTCGAAACTTATGCTTGTTTTATCGAACGTGTTAAAAACTGTGACGTGATTGGAACAGATCACGGTATTCTGTAGATTAAACTACTTTAGATTCCGAATCAGTCTTTCCATATACTTAGAAAAAGTTTGGAAATTTCCTAAGATACGCGAGGATGTACTCGTTTAATTGATTCGGACTCTTAGAACCCAAGTTATGCCTTTTGGAAGGCTGCTGTCCCGACGGGACAGAACCTCTGTTTTTGGGTTTTGCGAGTAGTTTGCGATGTCGGGGTAGAAGAGTGTCTGCGTACTGTTTTGTGTACATGATTGTGAGTGTGTGGTACCTATGTGCAGGTGGTGTGACCCCGGGAGTGCCTTCTACTTCTCACCAATCCGTCGCCCGTGGTTGAGGCAAGTGTACTGGAATGGGTAGCGGGTTGTAGTTTGCTAGATTGGTTGAGATTGAAATTGAATATATGATATGTTCGCATGCCATGCTTTAATGATTGCCATTGATATGATGAATATGCTTATTATGTTATGATGCCATGTGTTAATATACAAGTTATTTATGATGTTGGCATGTTTGCATACATGGCATGATACATGGCCCGGGCGGTGAGAAAGTCATAACTAGTCCGGGGAAGGTTGGTGAGAAAGTTATGACTATTCCGGAGAGCCAATGAGTAAGTCCTACATCGTGATTCCATCCACCGCGGTGAATGGAAGCGAGGAGTAGGCACCCTCCGTCTTCGGGATGGAAGGAGGGAGAGGGTGCACACCGACGGGTGTGTACTGAACCATACCGGTATGAGTTTTCAGGAGATATGTGCATCGCATTGCATTGCATTATATGAGGATGTTATATGATGATGTCAATGATATGCTTACGTTATGAATATGAGATGTGTATGATGTCGTATGTGAAAAGTGGTGATGAAGGTATTAGAATGTATTTTCTTGTTCCATTGCAATATACTTGCTGAGTGATGAACTCACGCTTGTGTTTATGTTGTTTTTCTTAGGTACCATGAAATCGGCATGCGGGAAAGGGAGCTAGTCACACGTCATCACTTAGCATCACACATATAAACAATGCCATGTTCCTTCCTTTAAATTGTGATGGTTAATTTGTGTGCTTGGTTTCCTCATTTACTTCATTTGGCTCATGAGATGGTTGGAACCTTTATTCTAGTCTTATACTGCTGCTAGAACCTTTATTATTGTTGATTTAGATGTCATTCTTTATACTATATCCTGTGATCATATTGTTGTTGCTTCAATTCATGAAAAAACAAAGGAGATGCTGCCGAAATTTTCGGTTATAGCATTTACTCCTTTGCTGTAATTTATCTTAATTTATGGTATTTAGATGTTGTTTAGTCTATGTTTGGTAGCATTCGAGCATATTAATTGCTAGGGTGTTACAAGTACTGTACGCACAAAAAACCCTCGGTATTCTACGCCAGAAGGGAGGGTCTCGATAGAGAGTCCAAATTTATATATTTGGTTTCGAACACACAACAAAACATACAAAACGTCCCTTTCATAAAGAATTTGCGCCATTGAATTACTTGTTTGCATACTGCACAATAAACTAGAACATAATTAAAGACATGTGCTGTAATTTAAGGGTTGTATACAATATAATTTTATTAAGCTTATTTTCTCATTCTAATTATCTCAAAGCTAATCCAACTATGAAATCATGTGCTGAAAAATTGGCTTAGAATTGAATTTGCAAAATGTGTTGTTTCAGATAATTACTTGATATGCTTGTGATAGCATGGTAATGGTTTTAATCTTATGCAATGCTCATGTGAGTAGTTGCATGGACTAATGTTGAGTCAAGTCGTGGACTTGTATTCGGCATTGTTTCTTGTTTGTTCATGTGTAGGTGTTGCTCGAGGGCGAACGTGGTCGATGACGGGACTAGAACTAGGTTCATGGTGAAACTGAGGTTTGGGACTAGGTTCACGGAGGAATCGAAGTCCTAGTGGTCGAGGATGTCATGCGGTTCTGGCTAGAAAATGGTGCACGTGAAGTCTAGTGAGTCACGTGAGTGCGGTACGTTGCATGTATTGGGTCATGTTGGGCCAAGTGGACATGCATGCGAACTCATCTAGGATTTACTTCTTATAAATATGACGGGTTGTCTCCTGTTTATTCGTGGTTTTTTGTGGGGAACCGCCCCCAGGACTCCACTGATTCACCCAGTTAGGGATCACCACCTAGGTGAATCAAGGGAACCTCGGGCGCTCCGCATATATGCCCGCGTTGGTCTCAGGACAGTTAACTAACACGTGCAACAATGCCCAACAGTTTGCATCACAACACATACACAATTAACGGAAGCATAAGCATATTTACATAACAAAGCAGGACTGCTGTCCAAAATAACATATTTAGAGTTATTACATCATAACGGCAGCGGAAAACATAAAACAACAACAAAAGGCCATCGTAGTATGCCTCAGATCCTCAGGCAACCGATTGGAAGTAAGAACGTGCCACTAAACGTTAGCATCATCGAAATCTGCCCAGTAAAGGTCTCCGGGCAGTGCCTCATCCTCACCTGCAGCAAGTGGACAATCCGATTGAGTACAAAGAGTGTACTCGCACAATAATATAAGTTGTATGCTGAGTTCTAGCTACATGTGGTTGCTACCTCAAGAGAAGGCACAAGGATAATTTCAGCATAAAGCAATAATTGGAATAAAGACAGAGACATGTATAGATTGAAACTTGCATTTAGTAATCCTTTTCAAAGTCTAATACATAGTATAACATCATCATAAACATACCCATTTCACATCCACTTCGTGCCTCCAAGCACTCTTCGAACCACGAGTCCATCGCTCGTGTTCGCCTACACACACGAGTACTCCAATACTTGTGTCATTTTCCACACCCATCCCATTCTTACCAAGTCCTTAATACTCGCCCAATGACTGACAAATTAAGCATCGTCCTTGACCATGGACGCGGCTATTCGAATAGGTTAAACTCTGCAGAGGTACGACTTTACCCATACGACACGCCACACTCGTAATCCAGCTATTAGCACATTTCCTTTGATGTGCCGGCCAAGGTAAACGTGACAAAACCATTTTACAATATGCATGGTAGTGCATTTAAACCACCCGGGTGACTGTGACCCTTGATCCCGCGTTCCCAGTGCTCTGTGTGTGTGGATCAAGGAATACACCCGTTGTTGGATATCCCTAACTCCACAAAGTTCGAGGGATTCTGCGGATGTTCCTTAACGCTCCAACGAGCTCAAGGAACTCCAGCGGACATTCCTTGACACTCCAACAAGATCAAGGAATTCCGAGGTGCATATGGTTTAACACCCCTAGTCATACACAAGTACTTGGTTGAGCCGGTCCCATAAATGGCGTGTGGCCTGTACTATAGTTACTCAAAGAGACGTCACCAGGATTCCATCCTTAAGGTCCTTAACGAACATTGCTACACAATAACCACAATTGAACCATCATCATCATAATCATTTTGATCTTTGCGACCGATGAACTAAGTCCATCTATCGCGGTTTCTAATGAGGTTCTAAGAGTGGCTAAGCAATTCGTACAAACCCATATGTAATAATTAAACCAACTACCTAGGGCGACAATGGTATACGAAAGGAACATGGTAAGAAGATAACATGTCAACAAGGTAATAACTAAGCATTCTACCCAAATCATAATTGTAATTGAAAGTTGGCATGCAATTGATAAAATAACTTCAAAGCATAATTTGCAAATAATAGGGGCAATCATGTTCAAGGAGTAAGGTAGTGCCTTACTACTCGTTCTTGATATCATAAGCGTAGTCGTACTTGGGAGTGTCCTCCGAAGAGTCAACACCTATCGAGAAGATCCAATTCAAATAAACATCGAAAAGAGTTCAAATGAATATTGCTAAGGAAGAATGCTCAAATATGCATGAAATGCTCATGACTTGGATTAATAGTCATAATATGAACATACAATTTGAGTTTGTGAAGTTTGGACTTGTGTGTCAAAAGTTATCACTAAAACAATATCGTTTGGGTGAGGGTCAACAATACTACAACTTGTTAAAGATCCTATGATAGATCCTCATATATGTAATCTAAATCTTGTTTTTATATTGAATATGAAAGAGGACGATCCTATGAACACATAGGAATTGGTTTCACCCAATTTGGACTTACGATGCAAAAGTTATGGTCATTTGAAGTTGGTTCGGTTGGAAGTTCCGATCTTAGGATCGGAAGTTCCAATCCAGACTTTGAAAAAAAAATTTAGTTGGAATCCATGAAAGTTGCTTCTCTGGAAACATCGGAAGTTCCGATGTGAACATCAGATGTTCCGATATGTGTAAATTTCCAGCGTGTACAATGTTAGGATTGAAATGTTTTCTGGAGTTTTAGCCACATCGGATGTTCCGATTTGGGGCCGGAAGTTCCGATGTGTGCCGAACTGTGTAATACAACACGATTTTTGTTCAAGTATTTGGATGGCTACCGCACATTGTACTCCTACACTTCAATAAAATGTAGTAGGGTAGAACCTTACCACTACAAGGATGTCCTTGCACTCGGTGGAAGGTTGGTCTGATGAAGAGATAAAGAATGATGCCGTGAAGGTGATCTTTGGTGTTCTTCCCGGTATCAACTCCTCCTCCTTGCTTGTAGAAACAATGCCTCCTTGTCTTGAGCTTAAAGTAGCGTGTACTCCTCCTCCTGAAGCCTCCAACATGACATGCACATCCCAATCCTCAACTTAAAGATGATTTCAAATGAGAGAAATGGAATGAGCATCAATGCCACCAAAATTTCAGAAAATGGATGGGGAAGAAAGGATTAGAACTCACCCAATACTTGGTATCTCAAAAATCCAATTGGATGGATTTGAAGCTCTTGATCTTGGCTTTGAGATGGTGTAACATGCACAAGCTCAAACCAACTCTTTGGATGGATTTTTGGGGCTTGAAGGGAAGATTGGAGGGAGTGCTTGCTCTCCTCTCTTTGCTGTTTTTCAGATTGGGGCTGAGCAAATGGGGCTTGGAGGAGACTCCAAGGTGAGGAAAAAGCTTATATAGGGCTGTCCCTTTCTCACTTACATGTGGGCTTGGTCCCACATGGCATAGAGAGGTAAGGGAGTGGGTAAGCAGTGAATAAAGTAAGAAAAGTAGAGTAGGTGTGTGCAGTTTTCTCTCTCACTTACAAGTGGGGTCCATATGTCATAGACTAAGGGTGAATGAAGCATGGGTACAAATGAGTAGCAGTTTTAAGGTAGCATGAACATCGTAAATTCATACCTATTCATACATAAAACCATATTAGCACTAAGGAAGTTCTAAATGAGTGTAAATTATGTCACTACATGTATAATATGAGCATGCCATGCACAACTTAACAAATAAAGAAAATTTTGGGCTGTTACATTTTTAGTGCTGAGAATTCACTACAGGAAACCACTAATTTTTCGTCGTCTTATACTAATTTCGTCAGCCTGAAATAAGCTGACGATTATAAATAGTTATTTTCATCGGCATTGGCATAACCGACGATAATATTATTATATTCATCGGCTAGGATGTTAGGCTGACGAAAATAATAATGTAATCGTCGGTCACAAAGATAAGCCGATGAAAATAAAATTGAAAATTTTTCATCGGTCAGGTTTTGCCGACGAAAATATTCGGCACTGCTTTTCGTCGGCTCTTGTGGCCGACGAAAATAGAAGCTGCCAGTGGTTGGCAGACACGTGTCCGTGCGGGACAGTATTTTCGTCGGCTATGTTGGCCAATGAAAATATGGGCTATAAGCTGCCAGGGGGTACTTCTCTTCTCGCATACTCACGAGCCGCCTGTCTTCAAATCCACCGCCGCTCCCGCACTGCGCCGTCGCGCCCACCTCTGCCCGAGCCTGCCGCCCCGCCGCCTCCACCCGCGCGCCGGGCCCGCTTTCCTTTGCCGCGGCCTTAGCCCCGCCCGCCTCCGCCCGGGCCCTCCGCCGGCCCCGCACACCTCCGCCCGCCGCGACCATTAAGGTTTTTTGAACTAATCATGCTTTTCATTTAGCATTTACATTAGCATTTTCAGTAGAGTACATGTATTTTCAGTGACATGATTAGAGTATTGAGGCATTTAAGTATTTTTGGGAACTATAGTTTTAGTTTTAGTTCTATTGTAGCTTTAGTTTCAGTAGTTCTACTGTAGTTTCAGTTTCAGTAGTTTTAGTTTTAGTACATTTTTAGTACTCTATTAGTATTAGTTTCAGTGATATGTACTATATATATTAGAGCATGTAGAGTAGAACTACTGAAAAATCATGTATACTGGAAATAGTATTGAGTTTGAGCTCTATTGGCATGATTTTCACTTAAACTAAATGGCATGATTACTTAAACTAAACTATTGTACATGTATTTTCACTGAAATAGTATTTCCCGAACTAGTTCAATAGAGTTCAGACGAAAATACTAATCATGTGAGGGAAAACACTGGCCGACGAAAAATGATTAGTTCAAAATGAAAGTCTCAACGAAAATATGTTTTTCATTCAAAGCATGATTAGTTTAAGTAGATTTCATTTAGTCAGCCAAGCCTATGTGTCACCCGTTCGAGAACAGCACATCTCACATGTACATGTGAGGTGTGTCGTTCCGAAATTGTCCCGCTTTGGACAGCTCAGGAATGGATGCCAGAGCATTGGATTTATGACGAGTCGTTTAGAGTTTGAACGAAATTTCAGTGGCTAACCCAGTTGTTCTCCGATGCACCAAAACCGGGCGTGCAATCGGAGAACAGCGGGGTTATGCTGCCGAAATTTTGTTCAGGCTATACGGTTCGTCATAAATTCGTGATTTGGCGTTCATTCTTGGGTGGGTTTAGGATCTATCTTTCCCAATAGAGCTCCTGTTAGCAACCATAGCACACTGTGATTGATCTTGTTGCTTGTTTTTAGCGTCCATAATGGGTGATGATAGAAGATGGATGTACGATGGTTGGGGTAAGATTGGGGCACATTCAAGAGAATGGGGGGTCAAGACACAGACATTTATGGACAATGCATTCACAGGGGCCGCAGGTGGTGTTGTAAAGTGCCCTTGTAACAAGTGTCGAAACTTTGCTCGGCATGTTAAGTCGGATATGGAACGTCACCTATGCAAGTTTGGTTTTATGTCGGACTATATGATATGGTACGAGCATGGTGAGGCACAACCCAATGAGACGGACCATGAGGATGAAGATAGGATGGATGAGATGATGAATGATATTGGTAGGGATTTTGAGGTTAATTCGGAAGAAGAGCCTGGGCCGGAGGTTCAAAGGTTCTATAGCCTCCTTTCGGCCTCGGAAGAGCAATTGCATGATTCCACCAACGTGACCGTCCTAGCGGCCGTGACGCAACTCATGTCAATAAAGTCGAAATATAACTTTTCAAACAATTGCTACAACGATCTGGTCCAATTGATCAGTGATATTGTTCCGCCGAACCATAAGATGCCGAAGGACATGTACCAGTCGAAGAAGCTGTTATCCGGCCTTGGGATGAAGTATGAGAATATTGATGTTTGCGAAGATAATTGCATGTTGTTCTGGAAGGAATATGGCAACAAACCTCGATGTCTATTCTGCAAAAAATCTAGATATGTCGAGGTGTTAAATGATGAGGGGATAACGGTGACGACAAATGTCGCAGTGAAACAACTTCGCTACATGCCAATCACACCTAGGCTTAAATGGTTATATTTATCTAAAAAAATAGCTAGGCATATGAGGTGGCATAAAGAAGGTGTCCGTGGTAGTGATGGAGTGATGGTGCATCCATCAGATACCGAGGCGTGGAAGGCATTGGACCGCTTCGACCCTGATTTTGCAAGGGACCCTAGGAATGTTCTCTTAGGGTTGGCGACAGATGGGTTCACACCTTTCAACACAAGTGCCACCCCGTACTCTTGTTGGTCGGTTTTTATTATGCCGTACAACCTACCACCTGCGTTATGCATGAAAGATGAGTACGTGTTTCTAGCCCTTGTCATACCGGGTCCTGATCATCCTGGGAAGCACCTTAATATGTTCATGCAACCACTAATTGAAGAGTTGAAAGAGTTGTGGATAGGGGTACAAGCATATGACAGCTATGGTAAAGTAAATTTTACCCTGCGTGCTGCATACTTATGGTCGGTCCATGATTTATTAGCATATGGCATATGGGCTGGATGGAGTGTTCATGGTCGGCTTTGTTGTCCCATATGTATAGCTGACTTAGATGCATTCCGGTTACCACATGGTGGAAAGTTCTGTTTCTTTGATTGCCATCGACGGTTTTTGTCGCATAATCACCCTTTTAGGAGACTTAGTACTGCATTCCGGAAGGACACCACTTTTACAAAGGGCCCGCCAAAACGTCTGACCGGTGCTGAGATAGCTGCCTGCCACAATCAACTCGTACCAACAGATGACGGTTTCAAAGGTTTCAAAGATGAGCATAACTGGACTCATATTTGTGCAATATGGAGTCTTCCTTATGAGAAAGCATTGATTCTTATGCACAATGTAGATGTCATGCACCAAGAGTGTAATGTCGCAGAAAGCATCATAAGCCATAAGCATGTGCTTTGATGTGAAAGACAAAACAAAAGACAATGTTAAGGCAAGAAGAGACTTGGCCAAGATTTGTGATCGGCCAACACTTGAGATCGTACAAGATTCAGGAGGACGAATATCCAGGCCACGAGCTCCGTATTGTCTTAAACCTCAAGAGAAGAAAGAAGTGCTCCGGTGGATGAAACTATCAAATTTCCAGATGGTTATGCAGCTAACCTAAGGCGTGAGGTGAATGTCAGCACCGGGAAGCTAAATGATGTTAAGAGCAATGATTACCACATCATCATGGAAAGACTTCTCCTTGTAATGTTTCATGGCTACTTCAAGGATGAATTGTGGAGAATGTTAGCAAAGCTTAGTTTTTTCTACAGGCAGTTATGTGCTAAAGAAATCACGAAGAAGATGATGCAACAGTTAAAGAAAGGAATACCATTGCTTGTATGCAAGATGGAACAGGTATTTCCACCTGGATTTATGAACATCATGCAACATCTCTTAGTACATTTGCCTTACGAAGCGGAGGTTGGTGGACCTGTGCAGTATAGGTGGATGTATGGGACAAAAAGAGGCTTGAAAAAGATAAGGGCATTCATATGCAACAAGGCTAGGGTTGAAGGGTGCATCGCTGAGGCATATGCTCTTAAAGAGATATTGAATTTTTCTAGTACGTAATTCGCTGATGAGCGCAATGTGAATGCCGGTACAACGCGGTATCACATTGTTGAAGAAGCACCTCTGAGTGACCTTGAGATTTTTTAGTGGAAGGGTAAAGCTGTCGGTGGCAGTACGACTCATGAGGTGTCACCAACAGAATGGAACTCAGCTTTGCTATATATGTACTCCAACATTGAAGAAATGGACAAATATTTCGTGTAAGTAATGATTTGTATTTTGTCCTTAAAAAGTTATTCTTTACACTATTCTCATTAGCCTAGCTGACAAGCAGATTGTTCGACCAACAACATTGGAGATCTACTCGTCAACCTATGAGCAAACAACTCGACACACTACGCTACAAGGGGTTAAATGGTGGCCCTACTTTCGTTGCTTGGTGTCGAAAACTTGTAATTTTCTTTTGCTCTTTTTTTTAATCGAAGACTAGTGTTAATTTTCCATGCCTTAACCTCTGCAGTGCATGCTCGATGCCGACGTCCATGAGGACCTGCGACAGCTATCACACAGAACCATTATGGCAAGGAACTTTGGCCGGTTATGACGTCAATGGGTTTCGGTTTCGCTTTGCAAAATTCGAAGCATGACACCCGCTTGCGGTCACAGTGAACAGTGGAGCCGTAACTAAGGCATGCGATGCTTGTGGGCGCAAAATTAACTACTATGGCATTATTCAAAACATAGTTGAGTTCAAGTTCGGGGGTTCCAAAGATCTTAGAGTAGTTTTCTTTGAATGTGATTGGTTTGATCCCAACAATGGCACACGTGAGAATGAATTTGGCATGGTGGAGGTCAGGCACCAATTACAGCTTGAAGGTTTTGACAAATTTGTGCTTTCTCACCAGGTGGAGCAGGTGTACTACTTGTCGTATGCATGCCCTAGCTTGAGTGCTTGGTGGGTTGCTTATAAAGTGAATCCCCGTGAATGGTTATATCGTCCTAGCGATGCTGATTATGTCGATAGTGCCATGGACAACCAGCAAATTGATGCATATCAGGAAGAAGGTCTGCCAAGATCTTTTCGGGTTACCGATGGGGTTGGGCTTGATGGAGTAGCCACTGATGCCACAGACCTGATAATTTAGCCTGATCCAACAAAGAAACGACAACGAGGTTCTATAAGAATTCGACGGCCTAGGAGAAAACATGTTTCTGTACAACGATTCACCGATGAACCTCAAGACATCGACGAGTTTTGATACGTACATATTATTGGTATATATCTTCCTATTTTTTATATTTTCATATTGTTGCTACCTTGCTTTTTTAAATGCGTAATCTAACTCTATTTCAAATTTTTGCAGATGAAGTCTTTTTTCAAGCATGCTCGCAAGGCGGTCTCCAAGAGCACTGGCAGCTCTTCTTCCAGGAGTCAGGACTCCCTCTTCTAGGGGAGTGCCTCGACTAGGAGCCGGCAGAGATCGTTTGAGAGGTGTCTGGAGGAGGCACAGGACGAGGCACAGGAGGTGGTTCCTCCTGTAGTAGCTTCTTCTGAGGAGGTTCCTCCTGTAGTAGCTGGTTCTGAGGACGACAGTGAAGAGGATGAGGGGGACGAGGGAGACAGAGCAGAGGAGGATGAGGGGGACGCGCCATCTACACAATCCTTCAGGTACTTGTGTTAGCATGTTATAGTGTGCATAGATTTTGCATTATCATGTTTGGCTATTTTCAGGTTCCAGGGATGTAAAAACATATCCCCAGTGGTTGAACATAGGTTGTGAAGATTGATCGCCCCTAGTGGGGATTGGTAAGTTAATTTTGCTAAATTATTTTGCAATTTGTTGTATAACTAATCGGTTTGATTTCATGAAATGTAGGCAATGGGATGATGTGGTGTGGGAGGGACGCTGCCAATATAGGCAGGTTAACTCCGTCCTGGGAGCCATCTGCCGCCACCACTACCCGGGCTTTGTGGAAATCAACGGTGTGCAGCAGTCGGCCCTTAAGTGGGAGCACTACAGGTTGGCTACTGATGTCCAGCACGGCACCATTGCTGACGAGGTGTGGCACGATTTCTGGGTAAGTTCTTTACCTTTGTACAGTTCATACATATAGATGGAATTTTGCTGACTTAAGGATTATTGTTGTAGGAGAGGTACCGCTCGCAGAACGAGGATGTCCCTGCCAATCGCGAGAAGGCGCACAAGGTGTTCAACAAGGCAGCGGCAAAGGTGGTGAAGGACATGATCTCCAATGCAAGAATCCAGGCGGTTTGCATGTTCTATAAGAGGGTGAAGCAGGAGAAGATGAACAAGAAGCTCGGGTCATCCAGGATCTACCTACGCGAGGACGAGTACCTGCAAGTAGCCATCCCCTAGTTACTGAAGTGCCCTGATGCTTGGCAGGCACTTTGTGCATACTGGGCATCCCCTACTTTTGTTGCCAAGTCGAACAAGAAGAGAGGCAATTGAGAGGCAGGTGATCCAGTTCTGCACCAGTATAGCGCCAATGGACACCTACGCTTAGCGAAGCGCATGGTATGTCTATATAATTATTTCATTATGATTTCATATGCATGGTACAAACTTTCAATTACAGCAGGCTGAAGGTGGTGTTGCCCCCAGCTACATAGAGACATATCTTCGGGGACACATAAGCAGGGATCCTACACAGCCTGATCAGCTATGCAGCCAGGCAGCGACTGAGAGGCTTGTAAGTTGTTTACTCTATTATGAAGTAATCTAATTTTACAAATTGTTGTATTGACATCCATGTGATGCAGGAGAAATATGGGGAAGAAATGGCTCGACGTCATGGCCCAGACTACAATTGGAGGAGGGAAGACCTAGATGTCGGGGCGTTGTACGAGAGCGGTGGAGGCAAGAGACATGGAAGGTGAGATCATTCGCCCTTCTAAACGTTGTTGGAAATTATGATATGATTGTGAGTGTCTAGCTGCAATTAATGAATACATTTGGTTTCTAATGTCTTGAAGGTATGTAATGTTCAATGGCATTGTGGACTCTGATGTTGCTTTTAGCCAAGCAAGAACGTCACAGTCATCACAGAGCAGCGCTCGCTCCTCTCGAGAGACAAGGCTTCATCAAGAGTTGTTGCAATCAAAGGAACAACTGAGGCAACAACAGGAGCGCCTAGCGCAACAGGAGGAGGAGATGAGAAACTTGAGAAGACAACAAGAGTACTTTCAGTCCTTTGTACAAGTAAGTTAAAAAGGTTCAATTTTAGTGATTAAGTGTTTAGCTAGACAATTTTTATTTGGACACCTGAATGTATGAGATCTAACACGTTACTTATGTAGGAATGCTTCTCGCAAATGGGGACTCAGTTCAGCTTGCTGCAGTCCGAGCCTCCTCCTGCAAACTTCCCCCCACCACATCCACCAGCACAAGTACATACATATAGTTTTCCATTTTGTTCTAGTTATTTGCAATTCAAGACTAACATCATATTATATATGTCCTTTCTACAGGGTTCGACCTTGCACGCTCGACAAACCTCCCCGGATGTAGATGGTTTCCTCTTGTCTGGAGGTAGTACACATAACTCGAACAACCCTGATAGTTAGATCTTTTGTAATATGACTTGAGCAGGAAATGTATATATGTGATGTGCTGGATCTAGTATGTGTGATGTGAATGCGTTGTGTTGGATGTGTTGACTCTGTGTTCGTGACTATGTGACTAATGGTGAATGGTTAATACATCTGTTTCATGCTGAATGGTTATTACATATATTACATGGTGGTTGATGCCATTTGCTGACAATGTGTTTGTAAATGGTTATTATACTTGTTTATATGCCGAATGGTGAATGCAAACATTGCTGATTCATAAAATGCCCAGTATTTTTGGCAAGACAGCCAGATAGTCGAGAAAATACTGGGCATCTTGCCAGTATTTTCATTGGCTTTGGGTGTGCTGACGAAAATACTGGCAAGATGCCCAATCTTTTCATCGGCCTCACCCCATACCAACAAAAATACTGGCAAGATGCCTAGTATTTTCGTCGGCCACACCCCATACCGACGAAAATACTAGCAAGATGCCCAGTATTTTCATCGACCACACCCCACGCCGACGAAAATACTTGGCATCTTGCCAGTATTTTCGTCGGCTTTGTGTGTGGCCGATGAAAATACTGGCATAATACCCAGTATTTGGTCGGCAATTATTTTCGTCGGTTCATATGGCCGACAAAAATACTGGCATAATGCCTAGTATTTGGTCGGCAATTATTTTCGTCGGTTCATAAGTCGGCCGACGAAAATCTGTATGCCATCGGATTTTTTCTTTCGTCAGTTAGGATGAACCGACGAAAATATCTTATTTTCATCGGCAGCCGACGAAAAACTTTAAGCCATCGGTTTTTTTCTTTTGTCGGCTAGGCTGAACAAACAAAAATATTTTATTTTCGTCGGCTGCTGATGAAAATATCTTGTTTTTTCGTCGGAATATTTTCGTCTGCTTATTTTCGTCGGCAAGCCAACGAAAAGCCTTGTTTTCATCGGGAAAGCCCTTATTATCGTCGGTTCCTAGCCGACAAAAAAATAGTGGTTTCCTGTAGTGGTTGTACTCTTTTGGGAGAGTACTGTAACCAGACAAAAGAGAAAGGAAATCAATTTTCCTTTAGCTTCTTGTGCAAACCGAGCGCCTGAGCGAGCCAGCCATCGAAAATTCACCGTGTGCTACAGTGTTTTTGTGAGTATTGTTCACGTTACTGTTCATCCGAATTTTCATTTTTCGGTTCTCTCTCTCTCTGTTTTCGGTTTAGTAGATTGAATCATTATCTATCTTGTTTCTTTGAGTTTCTTCTTGATTTGATCCATCCAAAACCTTCCTAGGGCATTAATTTAGTGTTCCTTAAAGTTTTATTGGTTAATCTTTTATAGATTTTTTTTAATCACGAAATTAGGGTTTAATCAATTCTCGTCATTATTGATATAGTCAACTTGTAAAGATTATAACTTTCGATCCATAGATCCGATTGAGCTGATCAAGATAGATAAAGATTCAATCTACTAAACCGAAAACAGAGAGAGAAAACCGAAAAACGAAAATTCGGATGAACAGTAACATGAACAGTACTCGCGAAAACACTCTAGCACACAGTGGATTTTCGATGGCTGGCTCGCTCAGGCGCTCGGTTTGCACATGAAGCTAAAGGAAAATTGATTTCCTTTCTCTTTTGTCTGGTTACAGTACTCTCCCAAAAGAGTACAACTCTCAGCACTAAAAACCACGAATAAACAGGAGGCAACACCTCCTATTTATAAGAAGTAAATCCTAGAAGAGTTCGCATGCATATCCACTTGGCCCAACATGGCCCAATACATGCAAACTACCCCCATACGATTATAATTGCACGTGTACGACCCACCTACAGCATTCACGTGACTCACTAGACTTCACGTGCACCGTTTCTAGCCCGAACGTCCCGTATGACATCCTCAACCACTAGGACCTCGATTCCTCTCTGAACCTAGCCCCAAACCTCAGTTCCTTTATGAACCTAGTTCTAGTCTCGTTATCGACCACGTTCGCCCTCGAGCAACACCTACACATGAACAAACAAGAAACAATTCCGAATACAAGTCCACGACTTGACTCAACATTAGTCCATGCAACTACACACACGAGCATTGCATAAGATCAAAACCATTACCATGCTATCACAAGCATATCAAATAATTATCTGAAACAACACATTTTGCAAATTCAATTCTAAGCCAATTTTTCAGCACATGATTTCACAATCTCCCCCTTGATGAAAACATTGGCAACACCACTTAGAATTGAGCATTATAACTCATCCACAAATGTAGCAAATTCATCACCAAGCCATGCTATCAAAAATACCTGCACCCTCAAATCTACACAAAGACAATGTAGAGTAAGCATAACTAGAAATCAAGTACTATTAACGATTTTTTGCATGGCATGATCTCCCTTCCTCAACTACCTCAAAACTTGAAATTTGTGTGCAAATCATTTATGCCTTTTTGTAAGAAAAACTGATTTATTGATTGCAACAATAACAATTGCAAGGAATTATATACACCATCAGCCTTACTTTTCAACCATGCTAAGCAATTAGATTAAGGTTTCATGGCTTTGGTCATACACAACCTCTTCCAAGTTTATATCAAAGTGCAATGATTATCAGTCTCACAAAGAAGAAATGCGATAGTACATAACCTTGATCTTGCATTTATCAACAACCACTCTTTGAGCTTTAGCAATTTAACTTTGATAAATATAATATTTAGCACTTTTTGAGCAGGATCAAGATAGCCAAGAAAGTTCAACCATGACAAGATTTAATTTAAGTTGTCATTCCAATTAAATAGTCATGTCATAAACTACATCATATATGCATAAACATAAAGTTGCAAAGACCTTGTAGCATAAACATGGCTTCAAATAACATATGTGTATCAAATATAATGCTCATTAATTTTCATTATGTTTATTTTTTTATTTAAGAAACACTAAAAAATGATACAAAATATTAAAAAGTTTTCACAAACTGTCCCTCAAAACAAACCCATTGGGTGAACAACCCCACGTTCTTCCCGAATAAAAGCAAAATGAGAAGAAGATAAATGTTTTGTGAGCATGTCTGCCAATTAATGTTCAGTATCCACATGATGAAGTACAATATTTCCCTTTTCTATATGATCTCTAAGAAAGTGAAATCTAATCTCAATATGTTTTGTCCTAGCATGTTGCACAGGGTTCTTAGCAATGCATATTGCATTAGTGTTATCACACAAAAAAGAACACTATCTAAATTAACCCCATTATATTTAAGTGTAACTACTATACAAAGAATTTGAGAACAACAACTAGCAGTAGCCACATATTCAGATTCAGCAGTTGATTATGCAACAAAAGATTGTTTTCTAGATAACCAAGCAATAAGAGAATTACCCAAGAAGTGACATGAACCAGATGTACTTTTTCTATCAATTCTACATCCTCCAAAATCAGCATCAGAAAATGCTCTTAAACTAATGTATGAGGAGCAGAAAGCCAAATGCTAAAATCTTGAAAACCATGGAGATACCTGAAAACTCGTTTGACAGCTTATCGATGTGAAGCACACGGGGAAGCTTGAAAACAAGCACATAAGCACATAACAAATTGTATATCCGACCTTGATGTAGTGAGGTACAAAAGTGAACCTTCCTTCATATGTTTGATTTGAAGTCCTAGACCGGGTGACTCTCTCATTTAAACCTCTAATTATCTCATCCTTAACATGATCATCATCATCTTCATGAACAAAGATACTCTCCCCCTGACTATATACACCTGTACCTGCATCATTTGGACTAGTGCCTTTTGCCCAAACAGAAGTGGAAGAAGCATCTCCAAAAGTAACACTTTCAGCACGAGATGCACGAGTGAGGGAGGAGAACCAATTCTTATCACCAAACATGTGGTGTGAGCATCCGGAATCCACTAGCCATATGTTCTCCTTCCTCGCGCGAGAAGCCTACATAGAAGTAGCTTGCGGGGTTCATAACTTGTGATCCGTAAGTCCAATCGAGCTAATTCTTCTTTTGTTAGATTCGTATTGGAAAGTAGTCTCTTCTGTACAAATTTCAGGTCAATCTGATGGCTGCATCTCCGGGAATTCGCAATTTACCAAATACATCTACTTTGTTTTGTTGAATACGAAACAATTATTTGATTCCGAATTGCGGTGAAATTTTAATAGATCAAAAATTTAATTTTAACTTCCGCACAATCATTCACCCCCTTTGATTGCTATACTAGTATATATCGATCCTACACTTACACATTCTAATTTTTGTTAAGCAAATTTACTAATATCTAGTCTCTGGAAAAAAGCTTCTAAGCAAACCATGTTAAAGAATCAGTCAAAAATTTTGAGTTCATTAATTAATGTGTCTGCAGGCATCTTGCTCTAGACTTTAAAAAATACCAAAATGGAAGTAGACCAATTAAACAGCAATGCGCAATCCTTGATTCAACTTTCGCCTTTTTACCTACTTTCGAATAAGGGAATTTTTTTTTAGTCCAGCAGGATTGGACTGGCGTTTGAAAATTCATTTGCCTATAGCAAACCAGGGATGTGATCGGATCGGATACGGTCGAATATCGTACTATTCGTATCCGTATTCGTTTTTTTTATCGAATCTGTAATCGAATCTGAATAGTCTTGAATCTGTAATCAAATACGAATTATACATGATAATATCGGTTACGAATACAAATCAAATACAGATCGAAATCAACATGGATACGAATAATATTAGTCGAATATTTTAAAATCCAATTTCAGTTTTTTTCCAAAATCGATCCAAATTTAAATTCAAAATTAGGAATTTTAAAAAATAAGAAAATGTCAAAAATTACAAAATTTGTGCACGAATATTATTAAATTAGTATAAATTCAAAATTTCTAAATTTAAATTGAAAATTAGGAGAAAGATGAATCAAAATTTTGAGAATTTTATTTAAATTCCAACTGTTATTTAAAAATAAATTACATTTAAATTTTGTTTTTGATGCACCATCAAATTTATTTAATCTACTATGAAAACTATTCAAATTTATAAGTAGTGGTCTCTAGTGGATAGTGATAGTCTAAGAGCATCTCCAGCAAGGGTCTCTAAAACAGGGTCCCTATTTTGGATTTAGGGACTCCCCCTATTTTTTAGGGCTCTGTTTTCAGAGTACAAGTTCAGCAACAGCCCCTAAATCTCAGCTCCTATTTTACTTTTTCTCCTATTTTGACATATCCGCTATGTATAATCTTCATTTGACACCACTAAAATTCAATCAAAAATATTTGTAATACATAAAACATAAGCATATTAACATTTACAATTTAAAAACATGATATTTCAAATTTAAATTTAAAATTTTCAAAACATGATAAATAGATAAATAGAAACTCCTAACAATGAATCAAACTACGAAGCGCTGTAAATTGCCCACAAATGCTCAATAAGATCATCTCGAAGCCTCTCATGTATTTCTCTGTCTTCAATAATAGGGGATGTACTCGTGTTCCTGGGAATTGGGGCTGAGGAGGCAAATTTAGGGGCCTCCTAATTTTAGGGGCTTGAGTTGGGGCCCTGCTGGATCTGTTTTAATTTTTTTACTACACTCCCTATTTTAAGATTTAGAGGCTGGTTTAGGGGCTCTGCTGGAGATGCTCTAATAGACCTTCAGTGTCAAGTTCGTCATTGATGAATGATAAATGATGATCGTCTGAACTCAACAATTGGCAAACATCAAACATAATCATTCTTTAAAAGAAAATATAGCCAGTTAACCACATAGACATAACTACATAGCATAAGTACATATGAGTATATGACATCCACGTCTGGTCATCCATATTCCACAAACCACAATTACACATGTATGTAATCTTGCAGCAGTTACATGTTGTCATGGTCTCATCTCTGATCTCATGGACATGGTTCAAGTTATTCGGATAATATCCGTATGTCATATTCGGATATTATCTAAACAAAAACTCGGATATTCCGTATCCGTCGGATAATCAGTGTTCCATATCCGTATCCGTATGCATATAAATTATCTGTATCCATATCCTTATCCGAGAAATCAACTGGATATCTGTGAAACTATCCAAATCATCATCCAAATCAATTCGGTCGGTCAGTCAAAAACTATCCGTACCAGTTCCATCCCTATAGCAAACCCCATGGTATGTTTATAGTGCCTTAGAGAATTTACGTCTTCTTTTCTGCTCTGCGAGGGAACATATTTATTACACATTTACTGCAATTTTAGTGGGAGATTCAGCAGCACGGCGCATGCATTCGGCCGATCTACAATCCAACGGCGCCCAAATGTCAAATTCGTATCAATGCACCACTGCGGAAACACTGACTGCAAATTCCACCGCGTACGGTCCGAGCAATGCGCATTTCCAGCTATACTAATCGATTACGGCCTGCAGCACTAAAAACTGCACGACGAACTGTACAAACGGCATACTTTGCAAATACGCAAATCCGCCATAAAAATGAAGCCTAATTGCTTTGCTTTACCCACATGTCAAGTTGTCAACCCATCATGACCAAACCCAGAGGTACAGCGCCCAGCCCGCGATCCATCCAAAAGACATACTCATATACCCCTGCGTACGGCGGTGTACGCGACCGGACACCCTCCGTCCGCCCCGCCCGACACCGCGCTCAGAGCCTATCAGCCAGCCGGTCACAGCAGCAGTGGGCTTTTATCGAACCAGACCACGGTACACCAACCGACCGCGGGGTAAAGAAGCAACAGAGAGCTAAGCACCGATCTCTATTCATTCTTTAATCAAACCCCAGCTTCGTGTAGATCCGCTCGGTCGTCCTGGCTCCTCCCTCGTTCTCGGCACTCCCCACCACAAGACTGAACTGAAACACACTCCCTCACTAGCTCGCTGCACTCCCTAAGTCCCTAGTCCATTTCCCAACACCGGCCTCAAAACTCGCTTGTCCGCTTCGCCGGGGCCGAGGCGACGCACATGGCGCTGCCTCCTCTCGTCTTCCTGCTCCGAGTCCAGCTGCTCTTCCTGCTCGGCTCGCGGGTGGCGGCGGCGGCGGACACACTGCAGGAGCGCGACGCGGCGGCGCTCCGGGACGTCCGCGCGGGGCTGCGCGACCTGCCCGGCTCGCGGTTCTTTGACTCGTGGGACGACGCGCCCAGCCCGTGCGCCTACGCGGGCGTCGTGTGCGCGCCCGACGACGACGATCCAAGCGTGCTACGCGTGTCCGTGCTCACGCTCGGCACCGGCCTCGCCGACTCCCCCGGCCTGGCTGGCACGCTCCCGACCTCGCTCGCCAGCCTCACCGCTCTCACGGACCTCGTCCTCTACCCGGGCCGCGTCGCTGGGGCCATCCCGCCGGACATTGGGTCGGGCCTCCGGCGCCTCCGCCTGCTGTCGCTGTCCGGCAACCAGCTGACCGGCCCGGTACCCGAGTCCCTCGCTGGGCTGCCGGATCTCCACACGCTCGACCTCGGCAATAACCGCCTCGACGGCGCTATCCCCTGCGGCTTGTTGCTTCCGTCTTCGCCGAGCCTCAAGGTGCTCATCCTGGCGAACAATGGCGGCCTCTCCGGGCAGATTCCCGCCCAATTTTCCAGCTCGCAGCTGTTCCACGTCGACCTGAGCCGGAACGCCATTACCGGCATGCTCCTGCCGCTGCCGCCGACAGTCCGGTACTTCTCCGTCGCTGCAAACTCAATGCAAGGGAGCCTCGACGGAGCGTTCGGCAACGGTTTGGCTCCGGCTGACTTGGCCTTCCTCGACCTGTCGATGAACAACTTCTCGGGCTTGATCCCGCCGGAGGTATTCGCTCTCCCGAGCGCGTCGTCGCTGCTCCTGTCCCGCAACAACTTCACGGGGCCACTCACCGTGCCAGCGTCCGTGTCCGAGCCTACCGCGACACCCCCGTGGTCGGTGGTGGACATTAGCCACAACGGCATCTCGGGCGAGGTTCCGGTGGCGCTGGCGGCGGCGGGAAGCTTGTACGTGAACAACAACAGGATCTCCGGCGAGGTGCCAGAGGCTGTGGCCCACAGCGTGTTCACCGGGCACATGACGACATTCTACGCGCAGCACAACTTCCTCACGGGCTTCCCGGTTCCGCCGCTGCCACTGCCGGACTCCGCGGCGCTGTGCCTTTCATACAACTGCATGGAGCTGCCGTCCCCCTCGGCCTCCGACGGGTGCCCCACCATCGGCGGGCCCCTGGAGTCCAGGCCCGCCGACCAGTGCCGGAGCAGCACAGCAGCCGACGCCGGCAGCAGCGGAGGGGACGGCTGAGCCCCCGACATTCCATGGCTGACAGGTGGGTCTCCGTTTGTTTCCGCGGTTTCAGCTCGGCTTGGAGGGACGACACCAGGCTGGTTCACACATTTTTCCTTTGTCCGTTTGTTTCTGCTGTGATTTTCATGTGATTGGGTTTGAATTCATTGGGCTTTGTCGCCTCGTCCGGCGGGGAACGGTCACAGGGGATCGTTGGCGTGTCCGTGCCCGTGTGTGCTATTACTCACTAGTTTGTACGTTGTGTCTAAAAAATACAAGGTCATCTCAAGCTCTGAGCGAGGTAGTAATGCCGGTTTAAGGGTATTTTTTTGGTTTACTGTCACATAGTATATTGTTAAACTTGTGTCAAACTTTTCCTTTTTGCCGTAGTTATTTCGTCCTGTGTGCTGCAGTTTTTTAGGTGTGGAGCCCACCTATTGTACACTCGTATCTTTGCCCTCCCCCCCTCGCCAACAGTTTGCTGGTCATAAAAGCTGTGCCGTGTTATGGTAGCGAACCAAATCTGCCCAAACTATTTTCCTTTCGTGTCCTGCCAGGTCAAGCTGTAATGTAAAAAACGTCACTACAGGGTAGTAGAGGCTGTGGCCAAAATGATCCCTCGGCGTTGCTGTACATAATGCGGATCGCAATACCCTTTCTGCCACGTTCATTCAAAATGAATGGCTTGTTTTAGCTGGGTTGGCCATAGGCTCAGCTGTAGACATAAGGTGTGTAAATTTGGAAGAAATTTTTTTTTTTCTCCTAACGCACTTTGTTTTTTTTAATCTGGCTCCAATCGGAGTATATTTAATCGCGAAAAACACGTATCATCTATCACACTTACATACCAAGATGGCACATGCTTGGTAGGTAGGTGCATAATTAATTAGTGATTTAATTAGTCACTTAATTACAGGATTAAATAATTAAAGTGATTAATTAAGTGACTAATTACAGCGATTAATCGATGAAAATGCCAAGCAAGGAGAGCTTGGTAGGATTACTTGCCGCAGTACAGTAGGGCCACATTCCGTGGTCAAAATGTAGCTATTTTTCTAAATTTATTTGAAAGAAAGTCTTATTTAAAAAAAAAATTATCAGGATGTTAGAAAAAAGGGAAGAACTTGCAGCGGAACGTCCGATTTTTTTATTTTTTCGGACGCCGTCGCAACATTTGTTTGAACGTGTGAAACATTTTTTTGAACGTAGTGAAACATTTTTTTTTGTAACGTATGAAATATTTTTTTTACTGTTTGTTGAAGAAAAATGTTTCACTATGTAAAAATAAATGTTTCATGCGTAGAAAAAAAATATTTCGAAAAAAAATAGACGTCCGATCACAAGCATTACCGTAAAAAAAAGAAGGCTTCGTAAATTTGAAGAGAAAAAGTTATGTGTATCTCCCATGTCATTTGTTCCTCGTATAATTTCGGATGTCTTTTGATAACTAGCGCACGTATACACTCGAGATACATCTCAATAGGGGTGGAATTTTAGCTTGAGGCTCGAGGCTCGGCTCGGGCTCAGCTCGGTGCGGCTTGGCTCGGCTCGCATGGTCAACGAGCCGAGCCTGAGCCTACCGCCTGGCTCTCTTGGCCAACGAGCCGAGCCCGAGTCAGCTCGTGAGCGGCTCGTTAGGCTCGACAGTCATTGAGTTATATAAGGTATGAATTCACAATACAGTAATTAGTATACCCAATGCTAGACATCTAATGAGCAATGCTTGTCTTACCTTAACTTTTGAGTTTACTCTTCTTAGTACTTCAAATGTCTTGTATTGGGTCTACTGATTACTTTTGCACAGATAAAAGTAAGCGGAGTATTCTTTTTTCAGATTACATGTTTGCAGTTTTATAAGCGAAAGAAGCGATCTAACCATCTGTGCTTAAAAAGGCGTCCCATAAATGTGAAATTGCTTCTTAACCAAACCCTAGAGGAGGCTGGAGCCTGAGAACGGTGAGAATGGATGGAAGAGCTTCGTTTTTTTGTGAGAATGAAGGGCATTTAGGCCATTGCCAGTGCCCTTGTAGGCCGGCTCGAGGCTCAAGCGAGCCCGAGCCGAGCTCAAGATTGAGCTCGATGTATGCAACGAGCCGGGCTCGGCTCGGCTCGATTCCACCCCTACATCTCAACAAACAAGTTTCCACCATGGATCAATTTTAAGGGCACTCCTAATGCATGATTTCTGTAGTAGTATTTAAAAGCATCATCAATAAATAATATTAGATACTACCCCTTCAACTATTTATATCTTAACATAAATACATTTAAAACATCAAATTAATATCACGTAAGAAACGGAATATAAATGGATACAATTCTCCTCTCCTCCGTACATGTTTTTTAGTTAGGAGTGTATAGGTATCATCCTTTTAGTTAACATCTAAACCTCATCCGGATATCATCGGACCGTTAGATCAAATCATAGGATCGGATGTAATCAATACTTTCGAATCTTAACGATGATCCGATGGTTCTAGATTTAAGTAATTTCAGCAATAAAAACATCCGAATTTTCGGATGTTTATCAAATCACTTTTAGTTTACGTGTTCAAGCTGATTATCGTGTAAAAAATAGTTTCTATCCCTTTCTCCTCGATCTTCCTTCCATCTAACGCACAACATCCTAGCTGAGTCCGTCGAGCCAGTTGCCTCCCTCTGCCTCCGTGACGTCTGGTCGCTGCCTTTCTACGTGCGAGCGTGCGTGGCAGCCAGTCATTATCTGCGAGCGCAAGACCCATCGACGTCCTCCGTGGACGAAAGCGGTCGTCGTCTTCCTCCGCGCACACACGGGAACCTGTTGCATCCATGAGACCATAAGCGCAAGACCCATTGACGTCCTCCACACCGGCCTATTGACAGGTTTCAGGACCGGAGACATCAAAGTTTCAACCTTTGAGGTATAAGCAGTTAAGACTTGTCGAACAAACAAGTTTCTAATGGTATGGCAATTTAGCAAGTTTCGGCCAGGTTTCATGTTTTGGCTAAAGTTTCACCCTAGTTTCAGAGAGCTTCAATCATGCTCCACCAGATGGTTTCAAAACTGAAATTCTATGTTTAAAGATTGAAACATCAAGCTTCAAAAATAAGTTTCATGTTTCGAAACAACAAGTTCATAAGGTCTCAACAAAGTTTCACCATAGTTTCAGAGAGATTCAATCACGTTCTAGATAGTTTTGAAACTGAAATTCAATGTCTGAAAACTGAAACATCAAGCTCCAAAAATAAGTTTCATGTTTCGAAACTAAAACAGGTTTCAGAAAATTTTAACCCAGATTTACCCTGGTTTGAGAGAGCTTCAATCACGTTCCAGACAGTTTTAAAACTGAAACGTCAAGCTTCAAAAATGAGTTTCATGTTTTGAAACTAAAAATAAGTTTCAAAACAACTTCAAGTTTTAGAGAGTTTTAACAAAGTTTAAAAATTTCGAGCGAGTTTAAAGACATGTTGAGGCAATCTTCAAATAAAAGTCGAACATTGAAATCAGCAAAAATCAGAAATTAAAGTTCTACGTTCGTGTCATCCTCCATGGGGAAGCCATTGGTAAGTTCACCGACAGCGAGGACATCGGTGGGCTGCATGTTGCCGTGATCGTCCGCCGCTTGCGCGCACCCCTTGCGCCCGCTAATAACATTTTGTTTTTCAAATTTAGATCCTCTACGAATATAATTGAACAAATAGTTTCTTCCCAACCATAAAAACGACGAAATGTGATATGTATCACCTATCGTGCTTCTGTACCACAGCAGCATAGTCATCAGGATAGCGGTAACTGCTGTGCTCGTACAATCCATAGATAACTCTAGGCTAGGCAGGTTACCCACCGAGCTATGCGGCAGGAACTGAACTGACGAGCATTCACACATCAATAGTAGGTTGGTTAATTAAGTGGTAGTCACTAATTAAGTGACTTAATTAGGTGATTATATAATTAAAAATGATTAATTGACTGGTTAATTAAAGTGGCTACCTATTGAGGAAGAAGAGCTCGACAGAAAACAGGTAACATGTGTTACTTCTCGTCCCTTTCACGGTTGGTTGAAGAAGGAACTAGTTTTATAAATTTATTCGGCAAAAAACAGATTTAAAAAAATTTGAAGGGACTCGAAAGGCACTGGCTTCTAGTTTTCTGTTTTGGAAAGGTCTGGCGTGTGCTCCTACCTCGGCCATCAAGGATACACGGCCAATCAGCCAAAGACTCGAGTGGAGGCCCATAAGGATCCCCCAGGACGAACTGTGAGGGCGGAGGGACTCAGACGGTGCCCCTGTACATGACTTAAATGGACAGTTTGTAAAGACATTACAGTTCTCCTTAGGCCCATCCACCCCACCGAATTATCTACAGCCAGTTCGGCTCCATGAAAGCGAAAAGGCAAAATAGTACTAATGACATGATCAAAATTTCTAAAATAATATTAGTGATATGCTCAAAGTTTAGCCTCACTGACACAAACGGCTAACAACAAAACCGTAAACTAAATGATACAAAACAACACTCCTGTATAATGCTAATCACACTGCAAGCTGCATTTCCATCTTAGCCGTAGGAGCTGCATCAAGTGGTGTGAAGTCCATCTTTGGTTGGACTATATAATCTGAATCAAGCATGTACCAGTGCCACCACTCCGCTTATACAAGCTGAAGTTTCACTTTGTCAAAAACTTATGCCATTCATGCAAACGTCCAAGTATGTATTTATTTGTAATCTTATATCTGGTACAGCTGTTGTGGCCATTTGGGGTAAGCGGGTTTATACACACTCATGCATACGGTATCATGCTGCTGAATGCTGCTATTGAATATGCATTTCATAGGACCTGGTGGGAAGAACAAAGTGAGTAGACGCACAGAAATACATACTCATGCATCTGGATCTAACAGAAATAACATGCCAGAAGGATTAGTCCACATACCATGCGTACCAACAGTCTATTTAATTCGGCCACGTCGACCATGTTTTGTCCACAACTCAACAGGCTGAGAAAATAATGGCAATATTTCGTTAAATATGAATGGATAGAATATATCAAGGCAACACAAAATACTTGCCTTGAACCATCTGACATCGTCAGGACTGTGGAACATGGATGAAATGCCCCAAAATTTCAAAAGAAGTTCAAAAAAATTTCAAAATCCGAATTTGAATCTAAATCTTGAGTTTGGATCTTACCTACTTTGGGCTTCCTTCTTCCTCTGGACCGCGGCCCGCGCCGTCTCGTCTGCCACAAACGCCGCTGGCTGCTCCCGTCCCCTCCGCCGGCGGCGCCGCGTCCCGTCGCCACCAGCCGCATCGCACGCCTCCGCCCACTCCCTCTGCCTCGCCAACCGTGCCCGACCTGTCCTCCCTCTCTCCCGCGTCACATCGCCAGTCTCCGCCCATGCCGACCCACTTGCCACCCCATCCCTTGCTCTGGCGCCACTCGCCCCCATCGCCCCCCTCCCCATGCCAGTCACTTGCTTGCCCCGCCCGCCCACTCCACCATGCCATGCCGGCCGCACCCACGGTCGCCCGCGCCGCCCTCGCCTGAGCCTAACCCTAATCACCCCCTCTCTGTCCCTCTGCTGCTCGGGCCTAGGCGTCATCTTTAACAACCCCCCCCCCCCCGCAGTCTCCCCGACAGTGACCCGGGCCACTACGCCTTAGGGCCCACCTACCAAGCCATCCCCCCCCGGCCCGGCTAGGCCAGCCCAGCCGTTTGGCGTGGGCTGGTATGGACCGAAAGCCTAAATCACTGTGCAGCCCGATTCATTTCCTTTTTCTTTTCCTTTTTTGGATTTTCTTCTTTATAATCCAAAAATTAAAAAATCCAGAAATTCCCAAAAATTCCAAATAAGGCCAAAATACACCATCCTGACCATTTCGAGCCACTGAGTCCAAAAACGGCCTCCGCTCCGCCATTTGAAGCTCCCAAAATGCCCAAATCACCCTCGAACCTCCTCCGACCAGTTCTCTTTTTCTTTTTTGTTTTCTTTTTCATTCATCGTTTTGTCTTTTGTTTACTTACCATTTTTTGTTTGATATGCTAGATTCGACGTTCACATAATACCTGAAGCCCGAGCAGTTCCAGGAGATGGAGCAGGACCCGACCTGAGCGGAGCATGACTACTTCCACTACGATCTAGACAACTCCGCAGCGCAGCAAGGCAAGCCGCACGTCCTTGATCATATTGAACCCAATTATTTATAATATTGTAGTATGTAATTTCTATCGCATTATTTTAATTGTATGTTGAAATACTGAAAATTGATAGTTTAGAATAACATGATGCTTAGCTGTACCCAAATCTCGCAATTAGCCTCCTTGACATTGATGAACCCTATTAAACCTTCAATAATCCTAGTTAATGATCATACACACCCTAGTCGATTACTTAGTCTCATTAGTTTCACTCAAAATCTTAATAAGAGAAATAAAATTGTGGTGAGCAGTTGGCTCGGTGAATTTCAAACTGCTACAGTCAGGGGGACAGTATGGGACTGACCACGAGGTGGATGCTAGTCCGACCCCCAACCGATGACGAAAGCCATGTCTTGTTTGGTGGCTGGTACGAGCAGGTACCAGATTGGGTTGTGGTTGGTCCTATGGCTTGGTCTTTGGCAAAATAAGGTTAAACCCCCTTGAGCAAAGTAAATAACTTAAGATCCGCTCAACCACAAGTCGGACAGGTCAGTTGAACTGTTTTCGATATAGCTCAGTACATTGTTCATTTCCTGGAAAACTTACATGGTGGTACCATTCTCGGAAGGAGAATGGGAAGCAGCATTCTCAGTAGGGGAATGACTGATGGGGTGAACGGGAATGGGCGTTGTAGCGCCATTCACCGGTTCTCACAACGGTATGTACTCGCTCAGG
Organism: Rhipidocladum racemiflorum; assembly: GCA_036346355.1. Taxonomy (NCBI): domain Eukaryota; kingdom Viridiplantae; phylum Streptophyta; class Magnoliopsida; order Poales; family Poaceae; genus Rhipidocladum; species Rhipidocladum racemiflorum. Next base: position 58,768,808 of record CM070574.1, read on the forward strand.
GCAGTGGGTCCTGAGTGGAGTGGTCTTGGACCTACCGGTTAGGGACTATCCTATGATCATCTCGGCCCGGCCGCATGCATTTACGTTGCATGTAAATTTGCGCATGGCATTAACGGCCGTAGACATCTTGTGGGTAAAGCTGAGCAGCTCTGCAGAGTCAAAATTAAATGGTATTCGAATACGTTGTGCTTCCGATTAATGAAGCTAAGTTTGAATTGGGGTGACTCTCGTAACCGAGCTCAAGTAGTTCTTTGAAATTTTGAGAATGTGGCTTAACCATGATAACTTATGGAACCCCCCCCTTTACTATTAATTATGGTTTGTGTTTCCAATGTAAAATGAACTTGGAAATAAAGCTGCGTCCACCATAATAATTAAGCTTGTGCTAACCCTTGTTTAATCCCTTGCATGTAGTATTCAGTACTTCTAGTGTGACTTGTTGAGTACGATTGTGTACTCACCCTTGCTCAAACCCAACCCTTCCAGAGTTCCAAGATGCTGAAGAATTCCGAGAAGCCGTTAATGGCGATTCTATTTGGTTTTAAGGTCTTGGTCTGTGCTCAGGCATGCCTGTGCGGTCTTTTGTAATGTAATATATTCAGGGCTCGCTACGCCTCCCTTTGTAAAAACGCTGGCGATAGGCCCTAATTTATGTAAAATCAGTTGGTTTGCCTTTTTGTCTAGCAATGTGCACTTGGTTCCCGACAGCTAATCTTTTTAGGTAGTTATTGAGGTATTTAAACTTTCCACCTAAAAAGGCGGTACGTTACAATGTACCGTACTATTGCTTTCAGTTTTGAGACTGAGGATACCTACATAAGATGTCAAGTAAGCGAGCATATCATATGAAATGAAAACAACAACCTTTCAAGGGGAAAAAAATTTTATGGTCAATAAACTGAGACATCAACAGAGCAAAAAACAGGGTTTATGGTATGTTTTCGAAGGAAATATTAGAAAAAGTACAGATTATTATCTTGTTCTAAAATATTATACTCTCTCCAGTAGTAGGATCGATATACACTAATATCAGAGGGGGTGAATGATTACGCGGAAGCTAAATTTTTTTTATTGATTCTCAAAACACCCCTAAACAAATTATAAAAAATTGCTTCGGTTTCAGCAAAAACAAACTAACATATGTTCACTAAAATAGTAATTGCCAAAGATCCCACCATCGGATTGACGTGAAATGTTAACTGTAGAAACTAGATTCAATTTCGAAACTAACCCAACAAGAATCAGCTCAATCAGATCTACAGATCTAAGACCCTGTTTGGGGGAGCTGTGCTTCAGCTTTGGACCTAAAGCTCCCCCAAATAGCCTAGCTGCAATGCAGCTGCACAACTAAGCCACAGCTGAAGCACCACTAAAAGCCACAACTGGTAGGGAGGTGCTTTTCAGCTGTGGCTTCGCTCAACCGCCTCCTCACTCGCTCCGCCTCCTTTCTCGCCCCGTCGTCTCCCCACCCGGTCGTCTCCTCGACTCCCTCCGTCTCGGGCGTCTCCTCCCTGACTCCCTTCTCATTCGAGCCCACTTGGTTGCCCCCTAAAGCTACAACTGCAGCAGCCAATTTGCCAAACGACATATCAAAAAAAGCCACAGCAGCCAGCTACAGCTGCTTTATAGCTCAACAAGCCAAAAGTAGCTTTCAGCCCAGTCGCAGCCCCCCAAACAAGCCCTAAAGTTATAACCTTTGTAAGTTGATTGTACCTAATAATGACAGAAATTGATCAAACCCTAATTACGATATTAATCAAAATCTACAAGCAATTAACCAATTAAACTTTTCAGATCAATCACTTGATGCCCTAGGAAGGTTTTGAATGGATCAAATCAAAATTATCACGGTAAAATAATGAATCAATCTACAACCAAATCATGCATGCAAACGAAGAACAAAATTACCAAAGCAATTAATGTAGCAGCCACGCACTATTCACGTGAACACTGTAGCGATTTACAGTAGACGAGCATTGTAGCAAATCGTAAAACACTGTAGCAACCGAGTTATTGTAGCATTGAGATTTTTTCTTTCAGTCACCGCCGTTCTGGTTCCTGCAGCTCTTTTTTCTGTTTTTTTACGGCCTATCAACAAACAGGAGATACCCTCTCCTATTTATACTAAACAAACCCTAATCAGTTATATTCAAATACATGCATACATATCCACTTGGCTCAATTACATATGGCCCAATATATGAACACAGCAGCCCAAAACTTATATTTGCACGCGTACGGCCCACCTGCCGCTACCACGTGACCCACTCGCCTTCACGTGCACTATTCTCTAGTCTGAACGTTCCGCATGACATCCTTGACCACTAGGACCTCGGTTCCTCCCTGAACCTTGGCCTAAACATCAGTTCCTCCATAAACCTAGTTCTGGTCCCGTCATCGACCATGTTCGACCTCAAGCAACACTTGCACATGAACAAGCACAAAACCGTGTACGAGCACAAGTCCACGATTTGACTTAAGATCAGTCCATGCAACCACTCACATGAGCGCATTGCAGCAAACAAAACCATTACCATGCTATCACAAGCATATCGAGTAATTATCTAAAAGAACACATGCGCATACAGCACACATGCCATGAGCACAACCACTTTGCAAGCCAAATTTACCACTAAGCCAATTTTTTAGCACATTATTTCACAATCTCCCCCTTGATGAAAACATTGGCAACACCACTTAGAACTGAACAATAGCATTCACCTCACAACAAATTTTTTTAAAAGAAAATTAAAATAAAAAAGCAAAGTGAAAAACAAAAATGTGTGTGTGAATGTGCAATGTATCCAAAATTCTCCCTTTTTAACAATGGATTCATCAAGAATACAAAAGAGAACAAAATCTTTTTGTTTGTTTTTAGTTTGTTATTTTTTATGTACTAACAATTGTAAGTCATCCACATATGTTATTTCACCTCCAAGTCATGCTATCAAAAATACTTGCACCCTCAAATCTACACATAGACAATATAGAGTAAGCATAACTAGAAATCAAATACTATTAACGATTTTTTTACATGGCATGATCTCCCTTTCTCAACTATCTCAAAATATGAAAATATTGAATTTTTTTGCACATCATTGGTACTTGAAAAATTGATTTATTAATTGATTGCAACATAATATAAAATTGCAAGGAATTATATGCACCATCAGCCTTACTTTCCAACCATGCCAAGCAATTAGCTTAAGGTTTCCTGGTTTCGGTCATACACAACCTCTTCCAAGTTCATATCAAAGTGCAATGATAAGCAATCTCGTAAAGAAGAAGTGCGATAGTACATACTTCCTTGATGTTGCATCTATCAACTATCACTTCTTAAGATTTTAACACTTTAACTTTGATAACTTTCATATTTAGCACTTTTTGGACAGGATCAAGATAGCCAAGAAAATTCAATCATGATAAGATTTAATTCAAGTTTTCATTCGATTTAAATAGTCATGAAAATCATATATGCATAAACATGAAGTTGCAAAGACCTTGTAGCATAAACATGATTTCAAATAACATATGTGAATGAAATACAATGCTCATTACTTTATCATTATTTTTCTTTTTTTCCATTTAAGGAACACACAAAAAAACATATTTTACAAAATATTACAAAGTTTTCACAAACTCCCCCCTCAAAACAAGCCCATTGGGTGAACCACCACAAGTTCTCCTCGAATAAAATCAAAACGAGAAGACAAATGTTTTGTGAAAATGTCTGCAAATTGATGTTCAATATCCACATGATGAAGCACAATATTTCCCTTTTATACATGATCTCTAAGAAAGTGAAATCTAATCTCAATATGCTGTCCTAGAATGTTGCACATGGTTCTCAGCAATGCATATTGCACTAGTATTATCACACAAAAGAGGAATACTATCCAAATTAACCCCATAATCTTTAAGTGTAACTACTATTCAAATAATTTGAGAACAACAACTAGCAGCAGCCACATATTCGGATTCAGCAGTTGATTGTGCAACATAAGATTATTTTCTAGATGACCATGCAATAAGAGAATTACCCAAGTAGTGACATGAACGGGATGTACTTTTTCTATCAATTCTACATTCTCCAAAATCAGCATTAGAAAATGCTCTTAAACTAAGGCATGAGGAAGCGAAAGCCAAATGCCAAAATCTTGAGTACCATAGAGATAACTAAAAATTTGCTTGACAGCTTGTTGATGTGAAGCACGTGGGGAGCTTGAAAATGAGCACACAAGCACACAGCAAATTGTATATCCGGCCTTGACGCAGTGAGATACAAAAGTGAACCTATCATGCTTCTATATTCCTTTTGATCAACAGGCTCACTATCTTCATCCGGATTAAGTGTGCAAGTGCCTCCCATGGGTGTCATGATCGGCTTGCAGTTTTCCATCCCAAAGTGACGAAGCTAATCTTTTGTGTACTTACTTTGATGAACAAAAGTACCTTCCTTCATTTGTTTGATTTGAAGTCCCAAAAAGTATGTTAACTCATCCATCATACTCATCTCAAATTCCTTCCTCATGGTTTCTAAAAACTTAGATACTAAAACATGAGAGGAACCACCAAAGATAATACCATCAACATAAATCTGAACAAACAGTTGATCATTGCCTTGCTTAAGTAAAAAAAGAGTTTTGTCAACCTTTCCCATAGTAAAACCCTTTTCAAGTAAAAAGGTTTTTAGCCTATCATACCATGCTCTAGGGGCTTGTTTTAAACCATACAAAGCTTTTGACAATTTGTACACATGATCTGGATACTTTGGATTTTCAAAACCAGGTGGTTGCTTAACATATACCTTCTCATTAATATAGCCATTAAGAAAAGCATTTTTCACATCCATTTGGTATAATGCAAAACCTTTAGATGCAACAAACGCTAAAAGAATTCTAATGGCTTCAATTCTAGCAACAGAAGCCACTACGTCAGGATGGGCCTATAATAACACGCATATGTGCTACTATAGCTAAAAAAAAGTGTTACTGAGTCCTATAGTGTAACATCCCAAAATTTTGCTTTTCTTAAATTCAAGTGTGATTTGGCACTTTGGTGAATTTTGGAATTTTCTGGAATTTATTTGGATTTATTTGGAATTTATTTGAATTTATTCCATTTTGAAATAATTAAAGAATTTAACTTTGCAAATAAAATTTTGTTGGAAATATTTTATTTGAGTCCAAAATGTTCCAAAATATTTTCCAGAATTTTTCTGGAATTTTTCTGAGTCTTTTGCTATTTTTAATGAATTAAATGAATTTCCGAGAATTAATTTGAATATTTAATCGCTGGAAAATCAACTCGGGTCGAGTACTGTTCATTCGACCGAGTCGGAACTCGAAGTCGACTCGAGCCTGCATCGAGCCGTGACCGGTCCAAATGAGCCTCAACCCGTGCGGCCGTTGGATCAAGATCCAACGGCTTACGATGAGCCGCGACCGATCCGACCGGATCCGGTCGGATCCGATCTCGCCAGCGCCATCGTGGGCCGTGATCGCGCCACGTGGGCCGCCCGCTCTCCGCCGCCCCGAGTCCGGTCGGACTCCTCCGCCAGAGCCGCCGCCGTGGTTCCGTTAGGGTTTCGGTTTGTCGCGCATCCCGGGTTATTTAATGCGTGGGACATCGCGAGGTTGCCCTTTCCGTGCGCACGAAACCCTAGTCCGTCGAGCCCTAGCCGCCGCTGCTTAGCCGCAATCGCCGCCGTAGTAGCTCTCTTCTCCGCCACGGTTTCGCTTTGTTCGCGCCCGCCGCCCTCCGCCGCCGACGACCCTGTGTTCGAACTCCGCGACGAGGCGCCTTTGGAAGGGACATTTCACCTCGCCGGAGAAGCCTCGAGCACCGCTGGCTTGGGCGCCGCCCTCGGCTCCGGCCACCCAGCTGCCGCGTGCCATCGCCGTCCCGAAGCTCGGTGAACCGTCGGATCTTCATCCAACGATCCAGGTGAGCCCACGTGCAATCCAAGACCCTAGAACCCAGATCGGATCTGGACCGTTGGATCGAGATCCAACGGCCCACGATCGGCCACGTCACCCGTAACGTAATCCACGTTATGGGGTTAACGTCGTTTTCAACCGTTGGATCTAGATCCAACGGCGTAGATTGACCGCGTTCACTCCAGCACGTGATAACCAGATCTGATCTGGGCCGTTGATTTTCAAATCAACGGCCGAGATCTAGCCACGTGGCTGGGAGCGTGACCGCCGTGGTCAGCGCCCTCGCGTGGAACATGTCTCTGACACGCGGGGCCCGCGTGTCAGTGGGGCCCGCATGTCAGCGACGGGACCGAGCGCACGTGGACCGCGTCCGCTGACCCGGACACGTGGCAGCATCCGGGTCTTGCCACGTGTCACGGTGACGTCATCGGTGGGTTCGGCCGGTGCTGACGTCAGCAAGTCCACGTGGACCAATCGGATGCTGACACGTGTCACGGCTGACGGAATAAATCATTTTCCGAAAAAGAAATTATTTAATTAATTCGGTTTATTGATTCAAATTTAGATTCAAACTTCAAACGCTTATAACTTTTGCAATTTAACTCCGATTTGAGTGATTCAAATTTCTAAATTTGTATAAAATTGAGATCTACCTAATGGTAAATTTTATTTAATTTTTAGACCAAAGTTTTTCTCTGTAATATTATTTAATTGATTATTTAAACTTTAAACGCTTATAACTTTTGTGTTTTAACTCCGATTTCGTCGGTTCAAATTCCTAAAAATTCATAAAATTATGTTCTCTCTGTTTATGGACTTCATTTGGATGTTTGGACACTTTTTGTCTACTGTTTTATTCATTTGTCGCTATTTGCATGCGTTCCGAGTAGACGTTGAAGTGCCGGAAAGATTCGAAGGTGAATTGTTGACCCAGGAGCCAACTCAGGACCAAGAACAAGTACTCTTTGAAGGCAAGTTGTGCTTTGACCATGTTGCTCCCATTTTGAAATCTATTTTGATTCAATGTATTGCATGCTAGTTTAATTAGAAAATACTTTATTTAAATTATAGGAATTAGATAAATACCTAATTGCTGTATGACACCATGGTTAATTAATTATGTGCCATGATCCCTTGTCACCCTAGTTGAGGTTTGAATAGTTGGACATTATTAAATTGCCAACATGGGAATTTAGACCGTTGTAGTATATTGCTTAGACCTGCTACGTGCCCATGACATGATTTTGGACAATCAAAGGTTAATGTTGACTTAATGATATATTGAACCTGTTTTGGAAAGGTATCATGTGTTGTGATGTTGATGGAACGTGGTGCATGGTAATCAACTGGGGTTTGATAAATAGTTTTTGACCGGGGCATGTGGCAAGAATGATCGGGTGGGCCAGTTGTGGCACCGGGAATGTTGTGTTGGTTCTTCGGGTAGTCTTGCCCTGGTCACCCTAAGGACTTAACCTTGCAAGCCTTTGAACTGGGTCAAACGTGCAACCACATGTCTGTAATGGGACGGACCTAGTTGATTAAGTTGCTAATAACGTACCTGTGGGACCTCTGGGTGTCAACTATACCTTTTGTGTAGTTGTACGGGGGAGCGTACCGGGGCTGCGCCAGGTACCCATCTAACGGTGGTTTGGCCTAAACTTCACCTTCGCTAAGGGAAGGGTTAGTGTGCAACACCGGAGAGGACCACTTGTACTGTTAGAGGTTTCAGAAAGACTTTGTTACGAAACTCGCCTTTGTGGTGTTTGATTTGTATCTTGTGGGTAAAGTGCATAACCTCTGCAGAGTGTAAAATCTATTCGAATAGCCGTGGTCTCATGTTATTGGACATCGCTCGGGAATTACAGTCAAGGGTTAGACTTTCTCAAAAATAACTTGGACTTGAAAGGTTGGGATTGGTTTAATAATGATGTTGATGGAAATATGGATTAGGTTTGGGAAAGATGTTTATTTAACTCCTGGAAAAGTTATTAGTGATATACTTGTTTCTACTGCTTTCGAATCTACTTATATTATTTGTTAAATGCTCTTTACTACAAATATACCTTGAGCTATTCCTTTGTATCAAGCCATGCATATAGTCTATTAGCTTGCATTCTGTGCATGACTTGCTGAGTACCAAGTACTCACCCTTGTCGTAATACAACACCAGTTGAAGAGGAGACTACACCAGCTTTGGAGGAGGAGCTCCAAGAGGAACCGTCTACTTAGGGAGCGAGCCCAGTCAGTTGCCTGTGGTATACTGGATGGCGCCACGATGTTATCTTATTTTTCGCTGCTATTATTTATCTTTTAATAAGTTTCGCCCTACGAGGCGTATATTTGTAACTTGACCTTAAGGTCAAGCAACCAGTTTGTTTATCTAATTAAAGTACTTTATTAGTATCGAATGGTATGACTGTGATATTTACCGATGTTAAGACTGTGTGCACTAGCGCGTTCCTGGACTAGTGCTGAATACACAGAGGGTCCGGATTTGCAAATTCGGGTCCCGACATATAGTAACATATTTGATTAGTGTTTCTATGGCCTATGTTGCTATATAAGGGTCTAGTGTAGCATATAACAAGTGTTTTGTATATAAGAAAAGGTGTTGTAACCATGCTACGGCAACATGTATCAAGTGTGTTGCCATAGACTCTATTAACACCTTTTTTAGCAAGAGCAACACAGTAGCACGTGTTGCCATAGACTTTAGTAACACCTTTTTTCCACTAAAGCAACATAGTAGCATGTGTTTCCATAGACCCTAGTAACACCTTTTTAGATACAATAATTGATCTTAGTAACACCCTTTTTAACTACTACAACACAATGTTGAGCTCCCAAAACAAATTTAAATAACTTTATTTTTTTATTTTTTTGAATGTACAAATTAAATTTGTTTCATAGAAATATCCTTTGATAAGCATAACACATTGTAAACACAAATGACCATAAGTGTAACAATCATAACATATTGCATTGCATTAACACAATTAAATATTAAGTACTTCACACCATTCCATAGAATACATAACGATTTGATTTCTAGAGAAGACAAGTTTTAGTATAAGAATCTGAAATACATCGGTCTAAATAAAAAGAATCTAAACTATATCTAATATTTCCTAATCTTCATGAAACTCTTTGCTTCTAGATCTATTCATGTGGTAAGCAACCAAATGTATGAATTTCAACCATTGATTTTTTTCAACCTGCACAAAAGAAAGCATTAGCCTTTATGATTGCAATTACAAAATATGATATATACACTTCATCACAATTGAAGCAAGAAACAATTAAAACACACAAAAGGAAGGACAAGTAATCGGTCTTGCTTCCACATGGGCATCACCAATTGTCTTGCAGCGCTTGATTGTCCTTACTAACTCCTCTTTTTCCACAACATGATAATTGATAACCACTTTCATAAATTGGTTATCTATCTCAACATCATCAACTATTGCATGTGGATCACTACTAAAAAATGTAGCATATGCCACACATTCTTTATTTGGATATGTTGCAGTCTTGAGAATTACCATCATACCAGCCTATATTAGCATTACTATAGTCAAATGAGTAAATGAAAAACATGAATTAGTTGTATCAACTAGAATCTAATAGACTTGTTTTTAATTTCTAAGCTTTGTCTTTTGTGCAGTTGATAAATTTGAGATATGTTGCACCTAGCTACTTTTTTTGAAGGTTATTGCTAGTCTAGGTCATACTTAATCCGGTGTATCATGTTAAACTAGCCAACATTTAAAATTAATCATTCTTGAAAACTTGATGAAACTTAGCTTTTACTTACTATATTTCTTTAGTAGATGCTTATGCCATGTTTAGTGTAATAGTGGGTTTCTACTAGAGTCCCTTGAGCAACTTGAGTTAGCTATATTGTTTCATTTTAGAATCCTCGATATGCTCATGAATCTATGTGCTACAATGCTAAAAATTGACTTGTTTTCGCTAAAATTGATCTCAACACTCTACACTCTCGAGACTGCTTCCCATTGCACTTGGAATGAACTTGATTGTATTGTGTATGACCAGACCACTTTTTTAAGAGTCGTGCTTGAGATGGTCAAATAGGGCTTGAGTCAATAAATTGAAAAATGCAAAACAAACTAGAGGAAGAGAGTGACTCTTAGGAGACCCATGTCGATGGCTCCTAGTCGAGGTTGTGTTTCTCTAGGATAAACTCTCTAAGCCACAAAGGTTTGCGAAAAAGAGTGAAGCTTAGGAAGCCTTTGTTAATAGCTCCTAGTCGAGGCTGTGCTTCACTAGGCCTAACTCTCTATACTGTTTTGTGCAGTTAATATCAAAAATTTGCATTTAAAAAGATGTTTGAGCATGAGGGTTCTCTAATGGTCTTGTAGCTTCCCAAAGTGTTGACTAGGTTGAACTATAGTATATCCATTTGCTCTTCAGGTTAGCTTTGCTTCTAGTCTTGAAATTATGTTGAGTGTTTGTAACACCCTGGCACCACACATGCCCAAAGTGTCACCAAAACCTATCCCAAATTCTAAAAAAACCGGCAAGATCTCCCCTGCTAAATGGACATCTACTCAGTAGGCAATGAAATAATATTTATATCATTCACAAACATGAATAACTAATATCACAATTAGCAACTAATAAGCTTAACTACACGACAAAGCTTACAATAACCAAACCACAAACACAATATCACAATGACCCCACACCAGTTATCATTGTGAAACTTTATTCCCAACTATTCCTTTATCATGGAATGAAGGTGAGTGTATGTGATACTATTTCCCATCCCAGCTTGAAGTCCTCAGAGTACCTAAAACCACACAAACAACAAGCGTGAGTCCAGGACTCATCAAAGCACATTAAAGAACAAAAACATAGCTGAATAGCATAACTTGCAACAATAATTCAACGACATTAATCAACTTTGATTGAGTTCACAACTCAAAGTTTTAACCTTCTTCACATTATTCATCAAACAACATTTGCAATGCAATACCATGATGTATGCTTTCATGTTCATGCATATTTTCATCATTTATACCGGTATACTGAGTGCACATCCGTCGGAGTACACTCTCTCATTCCCATCCATCCCCGTGGAGGGGCCTACTCTTACTGATTCGCTCCCATCCATCTCTGTGGATGGGACTACGAGGTAGAACTTTCGTGCTCACTACGTGTGAGCACAGAGGCCCACATCCACATGGGTCGTCTCTTCCATCATGAATGCACATATGCAATTGACATGAATGTTTATAAGCATAAAAAGCAACATAAATATAAACATGCACATTATCATATACATACATTCATCACCTTATCATTTGCATCATCATAAACATAATCATCTGTAAACATTCATAATGCAATGCAACAATTGCAATTAAATACTCACTTTCCATTTGCTAACATTCATCCATCCTCATCATCACAGGTTTGGAACACATTCTCTACCTGCACAATTCACGAAAAAACCACCCACGACAAATTCGGGACTTCCGGATGTACTCAAGTCAAATCGGACCTTCTGATCCCCAAACCGGAACATCCGACTCAACCGGTCGGAACTTCCAACTTCAACTGATCAGAACTTCTGATCCTTCCAAAGAAGGACCACTTTGGGACTAATTGCTACCTAAAACTTCCATCATATGCATTAAGATAGCAATTACACCCTTTTGATCCTAACAATTGCACTAAACTTCTCATATACATAATCTTTAGAACCAATACTCATTAATCTCCCTACACATCAAAACACTCACAACATTCGCAAACATCACCCGATGTACTTGCCTTTAGCCACGTGGAGTGGAGTGGCGCGCGAAGAAGAGGCCACTCCTCCTGAAATCAGAAATCACATACAAACACAAATTACCAACCAATCAATCAATCACAACATTGCTTAAAACATCGACGATCAATCCCGGAAATAGCTCTACTTTTCAACTAATGCAACTTTAGACAGTAGTCGCAAAAATGATCATAACTTTTGATCCTCTTATCCAAATTGAGTGAACTCAGTTTCTAATAAATCGCAAGAGGATAATGTACAACTTAATCTGCAGCCAAAAATTCGAGAAATGCCTCAATAATTCCCAGATTTGCGATGAACAGAGATCAATTGTATTAACTCTAGTTCTGGATAGTTTGCACTAAAATGAGCATATATTATGATTGGTTGAACCAAACCTTGAGTTCTTGTGCTCTAAATGACTACAAGAGGATAATCTATCTTTTATTCTATAGCCAAAAATTCGAGAACTGCCTCAATAATTCCCATATTTGCGATGAACAGAGATCAATTGCATTAGTCTGGATAGTCTGCACTAAAATGAGCATATCTTTTGATTGGCTGAACCAAACATTGAGTTCTAGTGCTCTAAATGACCATAAGAATATAATCTATCTATTATTCTACAGCCAAAAATTCGATAACTGCCTCAATAATTCCCAGATTTGCGATCAACAGAGATCAATTGTATTAACTCTAGTTCTGGACAGTCTACACTAAAATGAGTATATCTTTTGATCGGCTAAACCAAACATTGAGTTCTTTGCTCTAAATGACCACAAGAGGATAATTTATCTTTTATTCTACAGCCAAAAATTCGAGAACTGCCTCAATAATTCCCAGATTTGCGATGAACAGAGATCAATTGCATTAACTCTAGTTCTGGATAGTCTGCACTAACATGAGCATAACTCTCAAACGGTTGAATCAAATTTAGTGTTCTTGGTCTCAAACTAAAGAGGAAATGATGATCTACAACTTTCTCTACAGCCAGACTACCAGGAAACGCATCTAAGGCCCTCGAATCAAAGCCCCAACAAAGGGATGAAATCTGCCCGAAAACAGAACAATCCCAAACATCTCCAATCAACTCAAATCCTCAACCAATCCCACCTCAAACTCAAGAACCCTAGCAAGAGAACTCAAGATACTAACATGCAGGACCAAAACCCCAAGATTTACCTTCACTTAACCTCAATGAGGAACAAGGGGGAGAAGCTTCGGTTGGGGCTACTACAGGAGGGAGGCCATGGAGGTGCAGCAAGAAGGATGGCCAGGGGGCACTACTGGCCAGGGAAAGGAGGAGTGCAGGAGCCAACTCACTGGAGGAGAGGCGCCATGGAGCAGCCAGGGGGAAGAGAAGTGCCAAGGAGAAGAACATACATTCGATTGGGAGGAGGAAGTGGCCGGCTGGTGAGTTTTTTTTTCTTTTTGGGTGGGGTCAGCTAGGGAGTTTTGGACAAAAACTTTCTAGCACAAGAGCTAACACCAACACCTAACTACTTAAAAAACAAATCAAAACACAGCCCAAGCAAGTCAAATTTTTCTGTGATATTACAGTGTTGCTATTGTTAAAATCATACAAAAGTAACATAACTTCTTGTGAATCATGTGATGAAAAATTGGCTTGATCTTGTGCTGAAAAATTGGTTAGGATTAACCTTGCAAAATTGCTTGCATGAAGGACCAAACATTCAAACATCCAAAAACAGAAACTTTGCATTTGCGCCGAACCAAATAACTAAAAATCGTGTTTTTCGCATGTATGACGGACCAAACTTTTTGGTCTGTCATAAACGTGATTTTGATGCTTTTACGCTTGTACAAGAAATCGCGTTTTTTCCATGTATGACGGATCAAATTTTCTGGTCTGTCATACACATGTGCTTTTGGTGACTTCGTTTCAATGTATGATGGACCAAAGATTTTGGTGCATCATACACATGCTTTGGGCGATCTCATTTTTCCCATGTATGATGAGACCAAACTCTTTGGTACATCATACACATGTTGATAGCAAACTCATACTTCCCATGTATGATGAGACCAAATGTTGGTGCATCATACACATGCTTTTGGCGGTTTTGAGCAAAATTGAAATGGTTTGAATTTGAAATTATGAAATTTGTGATGATTTCATGATGCGTGTTTTGAAGTGGACTTTATGCAATGCTCATGTGAGTAGTTGCATGGATTGACCTTGAGTCAAGTCGTGGACTTGTGCTCGGATTTGTTTTGTGGTTTGTTCATGTGCAGGTATTGCTCGAAGACGAATGTGGTCGATGACGGGACCGGAACTAGGTTCATGGAGGAACTGAGGTTCGGGACTAGGTTCAGGAGGAACTGAGGTCTTGGTGGTCAAGGATGTCATGCGGGACGTTCGGGCTAAGGGAATGGTGCACATGAAGAATGGTTAGTCACGTGAGAATGGCAGGAGGTCATTCGCGTGCAAAGTGTTAGTCACGTGAGTATGGCAGGTGGCCATACGCGTGCAAAGTGTTAGTCACGTGAGTATGGTAGGGTTGCCATACGCGTGCAAGAGTTGTACTCGGCCAGGTTGGGCCAAGTAGAGTTGTGTTGGATACGGATTCCTTCTAGGGAATAGGAATCGTATTCAGAACTCCTTGTGGGTTGGTGCTTTAAATAGGTGGGGGGTCTCCTGTTGAAACTTGAAAGGCACCAAGCAGAGCTAAGCGCATCAAGCCTTGAGCTTGGTTTTAGGGTTTGTACTCTTTTGATGAGAGTACTTTAGACAAAAGAAATAAAGATCAATTCTTCTAGTTCCCGCATTGCTTCAACGTTCTCTTTTTGGTTCTTGTTTGCATGCTTGTTCTAGTTCTAGATTGGTTTTTGTTCTTTAAGTTTTATCTTGATTTGATCCATCAAAAACCTCTCTAGGGTATTGATCTAGTGTTTCTCAAAGTCTAGTTGATCAATCTTTTGTCGTTCTTGTTTATTCTTGAAGTTTTGATTAGATTGATTCTCGTCAAGTTCTGGATCAGCAAGCTTGCAAAGCTCATAACTTTTGATCCGTAAGTCCGATCGAGCTGATTCTTTTTGGGTTCGATTCGTATTGGAATCTAGTTTCTTGTGTCCAAATTTCAGATCAATCTAACGGTTGGATCTCTAAGAATTCGCGTTTTACCGAACCTCTGTCATTCTGTTTTTGTTGAAAACGAGGCAATTATTTGGTTCTGTTTTAGGGGTGAACTTTTAATAGGTCAAGAATTTGGTTTTAGCTTCCGCACAATCATTCACCCCCCCTCTGATTGCTATATTCGTATACTTCGATCCTACAAGTGGTATCAGAGCAAGGTTTCTCTAATCTATCTTAACCGGTGATTAGATCAATGGATTGTTATTCGACAAAACCATGTGTGTTCGATGGTGTTGATTTTCAGTTTTGGAAGGCCAAGATGGAGGCGTTCATCCAAGCACAGGGCTTCACAATTTGGGAGAAGGTCTACAAGCCATATGAAGTCCTCGCAAGCGACAACGTCAACGACACCAATCGCACACATGTTGAAGCAAATAGCAAGGCGCGCAACTTGATCATCCAAGGCTTGGGACGCAGCGACTTTGATCGTGTGGTTCATCTTCGATCCGCATATGAGGTATGGAAATCTCTTTGTGATTACCATGAGGGTTCTAACTTGTCAAAGAGGTTCGCCAAGATATTTACAAAAAAGAATACATGCGTTTTGAGATGAAACCTAGTGAATCTGTAGATGACTTCTTTGCACGTTTCAATAAAATTCTTAGCAATCTACGTCTTTGTTGGAGTTAGCTACACCGATGCTGAAAATGCTCGACAATTGCTTAGTGCTTTGGACATGTCGGTGTGGGAGATGAAAGTAACATCTATACAAGAATCTACTACCATGAGCACACTCACATTAGATGTTCTTTACTCTAAGTTGAAAACTCATGAGTTGGATGTTCTTGCCAGAAGGGTAACATTAAATCAATTGCTTTGATCTCTAACCCTAACATGTCAAATGCAAATTCTTCTTCTAGCTTTGCCTTGTCTTCCATGTCTTCTTTAACAGATGAGCAACTTGAAGAGTTTCTTGAAGAAGATCTGGCACTACTCTCTTCTCGCTTTAACAAAGCTTTGCAGAATGTGAGAATGAGAAAGAGAGGTGGTCCTCCAAGATGCTATGAGTGTGGTGACCTCAACCATATTCGCACAAATTGTCCTAAGCTTGCAGGAAAAACATCAAAGGAGGATAAGGACAACGACAGAAGGAATGAGAAGAAAAGGTTCTCGTCAAATGATAGGAAGAAGAAGAGCTTCATCAACCGCAAGGTGGTTCACCGAGTTCTTTCCGCTCTTGAACAAGTCAATTTGAGCGATGTGGACTCGGAGAGCAGCGAAGATGATGCAACTCCAAGCAAGCATGATTTGATAGGATTATGTCTCATGGCAAGCAGCAAGGATAGCTTCACCGAGGACGACCACGACAGCGACTTCAATGAGGTAGATCCCTCTTATGATGAATTAGCTATTGCTGTTGCTCGTCTTGGAAAATTGCTTGACAAACGTGATAAGAAAATTAAGAAACATGATTTCATTATTGAATCATTGAATGCTGAAATTGCTAGACTTAAGACTTTGATTCCTAGTGATGATACTTGCAAATCATGTGACTTAATTTACAATGAGCTCACCTTGCTTAGGAAAGAACATTGTCGGGGATTGGACTATTTTCTATAAGGACCATTCTGCCCCGACGGCCGAGCAACTCCCAACCATGAGCTCGGATCACGATACAGAAGCCTTGAGCCCCAAGCATTCTCAAGGCTGTCGAGGATTGACTATCGATAAAAGACCGTTGTACCCCGGAAGATCCTGAAGCTACCGACCATACGGCTGACGAAGATGCTCGGAAAACCACGAGCAACATAACTCGAGCATGTGTGTCTACCCATTCGCCTATGACCATACAGGACGATCACGAGCAACCATGCTCGTGAAGACCATTACGGGTGGATGGTGGGGGACCGGTCATGCCACTAGAAAGGAAGATGGCAATCAATCACCACAAATTCAAATTAATTAGCGGAGATCAAGGGCCAGGATCGTAGACGCTGCTGATTATGGAAGCGTGGCGTAAATCTAGGGGGTGGTTACCTTGTGTACAGCGTGAGGCTCACGTATTTAATCCCAGAAAACACCGCGTGAAAAGGGGATCGAGGTGAGATCCATGTACTTGTATCCATCATTTCAATGAAAAAACGCCACGGCGTATTTGGATATAGGGCTATTATCACCGATCATGAGAGCCTGAACGAGGATAAAATCCTTGTGTTCTATGCATTTCTAACGGACCATCTTCAGCGTCTTCGATGCTACAACCTTTAGCGAAAGGGCTTTGGTTGATCCCTCGTTCAACAAGTAAGCTCGGCGAGCCGTTCTCCAATCGTCGGCAATTTGGCCGTCGTGGGGATCGGCGTATTCTTTGCCAAAGGAATCCGAAGGCGTCATCTTCCACATCGATGGCAAATCTTGCACAACTTATGATAAGGTAAGATCGTAAAAAGAAAAGTTTGTTACATCAAACAGCGGTGCTTGGCGGTCGTTTGTTTTGTCTTAGGGCAAGTTCTTCGGCTCGGGCGCAAATTTCATCCTCTTGCTGGCCAGGCTTTTGGCTCGAATGATGAGTAAATTTTTAGCTTCGGGCGTGTGTTTCTTCACATCGGACGGGCATTGCACTCGAGGAATTGATCTTGTTATATCTCGAAAATCGCTCTTATTCCTCGAGAGCACGTGTTCGGCTCGGAGGCGGCCCGTGTTCGCGCGTAGCCGCGTCTCGCTCGAGCGCGAAGTCTCTCCCTCCCAGAAACGCGTTTGGCTCGGGGACTAGTCGTGTTCGCGGCACGTGCCCGCTGGCGAGTCTCTCCCTCGACGCAGCGTTTACGCTCGAGGACTAGTCGTGTTCGCGCCAGAAACACGTGCCGGCTCGGTAGCAGTCTCTCCCCTCCCGACGCAGCGTTTCGGCTCGAGGACTAGTCGTGTTGCCGAGCCACGTGCCGGCTCGGGGCGAGTCTCTCCCCGGCGCGTTTCGGGGGGCCCGGTCGTGATTGTTCTGTTCCGCCTTGGGAACGCGTGCCGCTTTCGGCGCGAGTCTCTCCCTCCAGAAACGCAGCGTTTGGCTCGGGGACTAGTCGTGTTCAGCGCCCGACACGTGCCGGCACAAGGGCGAGTCTCTCCCTCCAGCGGCGTTTCGCTCGAGGTAGTCGTGATTATTCATGTTCATGGCGCCGAAACACGTGCTGGCTCAGCGAGTCTCCTTCGAGCAGCGTTTAGCTCGAGGATTCTGTTCGCGGCAGACACGTGCCGGCTCGGCGCAGTCTCTCCCTCAGAAACCGCAGCGTTTCGGCTCGAGGACTAGTCGTGTTCAGCGGCAGGGCACGTGCTTCGGCTCGGTAGCAGTCTCTCCCCTCGAAACGCGGCGTTTCGGCTCGAGGACTAGTCGTGTTCGCGCCGAGCACGTGCCGGCTCGGGCGCGAGTCTCTCCTCAGAACGCAGCGTTTCGGCTCGGGGACTGGTCGTGTTCGGCGGGCACGTGCCGGCTCGGCGGCGAGTCTCTCCCTCCAGAGCAGCGTTTGGCTCGGGGGGACTGCAATTAGTGTTCCTTGCGAAACACGTGCCGGCTCGGGGCGAGTCTCTCCCTCGGCGGCGTTTCGGCTTCGAGGGGTGGTCGTGATTATTCATGTTCGGCAGAAACCGCGTGCTTCGCTCGGGCGCGAGTCTCTCGCCGAGCAGCGTTTAGCTCGAGGCTGTTCCTGTTTGGCAGACGCGTGCCGGCCGGCTCGGCGAGTCTCTCCCCTCAGAGCAGCGTTTGGCTAGGGGACTAGTCGTGTTCGCGCCCGAGCACGTGCCGGCTCGAGCGCGAGTCTCTCCCTCCAGAGCAGCGTTCGCTCGGGGACTAGGTAGTGTTCATGCGAAAGCACGCGTCGCCGGCTCGAGCGAGTCTCTCGAGCAGCGTTCGCTCGGGGACTAGTGGTGTTCTGCGCGAAACACGTGCCCGGCTCGGCGCGAGTCTCTCGCCAGAAACGCAGCGTTTCGCTCATTCTGTTCCGGCAGAGACACGTGCCAGCTCGGCGCGAGTCTCTCCCTCAGAGCGCGGCGTTTCGGCTCGGGGACTAGTCGTGTTCGGCAGAAACACGTGCCGGCTTTCGAGCGGCGAGTCTCTCCCCCCGAGAGCAGCGTTTCGGCTCGGGGACTAGTCGTGTTCGCGCCGAAACACGTGCCGGCTCGGCGCGAGTCTCTCCCCTCAGAAACGCAGCGTTTGGCTCGGGGACTAGTCGTGATGCTGGCAGAAACACGTGCCCGGCTTCGAGGCGAGTCTCTCCCCTTAGAAACCGCAGCGTTTAGCTCGAGGGCTGTTCTATTCGCGCAGAAACACGCGCTGCGCTCAGGCGCTGATGCATTCCTCCCGAGCACGGCGTTACGGCTCGGAGGCGGTTTGTGTTACTGCGGCGAGCATGCTAGGCGTTTGAGCACGAGTCCTCCTGATTCATTTCCACTGGGCCTTTGGTCCATATCCGAGATCTGGCGGCTCGAGCACTGGCTTTCGTGCAGTTCCTCGAGCATTAGACCCATGCTCGGGATGTGGCAATGTGAGTCCGCTACTTGTCTGCGCTAGTAACCTGGCGTCACGATCCATGCCTAGTTCCCTGTGCATCGATCCATGCATGGGATGCGGCAGCATGTGTTTTTCACGATGCTAGTTACATTTCCACTGGGCGTCTGGTCCATGTCGAGGATGCGGCTCGAGCTGAGCTGCTCACAGCCAGTTCCTCGAGCATTAGACCCATGCTCGGGATGTGGCAATGTGAGTCCGCTGTGTCAATCTAGTAGCCTAGGCGTCACGATCCATGCCTAGTTCCTGTGCATCGATCCATGCATGGGATGCGGCGGCATGTGTTTTTCATAGTGCGCTAGTTACCTTTCCCTGTGCATCTTATCCATGCATGGGATGCGACATGTGTTTTTCACGATCGCTGAATTACCTTTTCACTGGGCTGATCCATACTCGGGACGAGTTGATCGCGTTTTATTTTCCCTCGGTGCAGCTTGTGCGAGCCTTTTCCCAGAGCATGATTCGCTCGGGATGTGATAGCGTGGACTGCCTCATCTGTCAAATCTTTTTCTGGTCATTTCATGCCCGAGATCTTTGAGAATGAGTGCTTCACCATCAAAATTCAATCCCTCCTTGGACTTCGGTCTCAAGGAGATAACCTTATCTCACTTGAGCCTCGGGGACTAGGCATCGGGGGATTGGACTATTTTCCTATAAGGACCGTGCGCTTGCGGCGGTAGAGCAACTCCCAACCATGAGCTCGGATCACGATGCCGGCGAGCCCCAAGCATTCTCAAGGCTGTCGAGGATTGACTATCGATAAAAGACCGTTGTACCCCGGAAGATCCTGAAGCTACCGACCATCACGGCACCGGCCGAGAAGATGCTCGGAAAACCACCCGAGCAACATAACTCCCGAGCATGTGTGTCTACCCATTACTTTATGACCATCACTGGGACGATCCACGAGCAACCATGCTCGTGAAGGCCAGATTACCGGGTGGATGGTGGGGACCGGTCATGCCACTAGAAAGGAAGATGGCAATCAATCACCACAAATTCAAATTAATTACGCGAGATCAAGGGCCGGATGGTAGACGCTGCGATTATGAAGCGTGGCGTAAATCTAGAAATGGTTACCTTGTGTACAGCGTGAGGCTCTGTATTTAATCCCAGAAAACACCGCGTGAAAGGGGATCGAGTGAGATCCATGTACTTGTATCCATCATTTCAATAAACGCCACCGGCGGATGTGAGGCTATTATCTCGATCATGAGGCTGAACCAGGGGATAAAATCCTTGTGTTCTATGCATGTTCTAACGGACCATCTTCGCGTCTTCGATGCTACAACCTTTGCGAGAAAGGGGCTTTGGTTTGATCCCTCGTTCAACAAGTAAGCTCGTGAAACCCGTTCTCAATAAATCAAACAAACATGCTCTTTTGTTGCATCTAAATGAGAAAAATGAGAAACATATTGTACATGCTAGCTGTTCCAATCGATGATTTGCATAGTTCAACTTCTTGTTCTAAATGCTCAACTCTTGAATTAAAATTGAAAGATGCAAATGCTAGGGTTTCTCAATTAATCGATAATTTGCTTTCACATGAAATTCTCTCATGCTCAACTTGTCGCAAGCAAAAGGAAAAGTAGATGTTCCTCGCAATAATTGTTTAACTCTTGCTAAGAAAGTTGATTACTTGCAAAATTCTTTGGAACGTTTCACTAATGGCAAGAAGAAGTTGAACATGATTTTGGATCAATCTAAGGTTAGCACAAACAAGAGAGGTTTAGGTTTTGATCCTTATGCCACATATGAAACTAAACCTCGCTTACCGTTGTTCAGGCTCCTTGCAAAATTGAGTTATCTAATGAGCCTAAGAAAATTGCTTTTCAATCTGTGGTTTTTATCTTCTACTATGATGAATGCAAAATGTGCTTTTCTTGTTAAAGCTAAACATCATGTCAAGTACACTTGCACTCATTGTGGTAGAGATGGACACTTAGTAGATTTTTGCTTTAGACTAGCCAAACAAAGAAAAGAAGGAAAGAACTAAGGCTAGGTCAAATTTCAGCAAAGCACATTTTTATGCGCCTAGAGTGATGAAAACACCTTACATTCCTAGAAACATGGGAAAAGGCAAATCTGATTTTGTGCATAAAAATTATCGTGTTGTACCCATCTTGTTGTGCGTCGTGTGTCTCAAGATCGGATTCCCAAAAATCTCATTCCTAACCCCAAAGATCGAGACCTCGACATGTTTTGCTATGTAGGCTTCTCGCGAGGAAGGAGAACATATGGCTAGTGGATTCGGATGCTCACGCCACATGTCCGGTGATAAGAATTGGTTCTCCTCCTCACTCGTGCATCTCGTCTTTGAAAGTGTTACTTTTGGAGATGCTTCTTCCTCTTCTGTTGTGGCAAAAGGTACAATAAAGGTAAGTGACAAGTTTATGTTCAAAGATGTAGCTCTTGTTGAAAATTTGAAATATAACTTGCTTTATGTCTCTCAAATGCTTGATGAAGATCTTGAGATAAGCTTTAAGAAAAATGAATGCAAAGTGCTAGATGCTTGAGTGATCTTGTGTTCAAAATTTCGTTTTGGAAGAGTCTTTAAAGCTGATTTTGATGCATCACCTTCTTTTAAGCATAGGTGTCTAATTGCCAATGTTCCTAAAGATTTATTCTTTTGGCATCGTAGACTTGGTCATGTTGGTTTTAATCATCTTACTCGTGTAAGTGGTTTAGATCTTATACGTGGCTTGCCTAAGCTTAAGGGTGATAGCAATCTAGTATGTCCTTCTTGTAGACATGGTAAGATGATTGCAGGTTCACATCCACCTCTTACCATGGTGATGACAAACGCCCAGACAGCTTCTACATCTTGATCTGATTGGACCATCTAGAGTTCAATCCTTTGGAGGCAAACGGTATGTGCTTGTGATTGTTGATGATTTTTCTAGATACTCTTGGGTGTATTTTATGGCATCTAAGGATGAGGCTTTTAGTCATTTTAGAATTCTTGTTCTTAGGCTTTTGTTGACCATCTAGGAGCTCTCAAAGCTATTAGAAGTGATAATGGAACTGAATTCAAAAATGCTTCCTTTGATCTCTTTTGTGCTGAAAAAGGAATTGATCATCAATTTTCATCTCCTAGAGTGCCTCAACAAAATGGTGTAGTTGAAAGGAAAAATAGAACGTTAGTTGAAATGGCTAGAACTATGCTAGATGAGCATCACTCTCCTCGAAATTTTTGGGCTGAAGCGATTTCAATCGCTTGTTATGTTTCAAACCGTGTGTTTCGAGATCAAAATTGGGTAAGACTCCATATGAGCTTCGGTTTGGACATAGACCTTCTGCTTCTCACTTTCGAGTTTTTGGATGCAAATGTTTTGTCTTGAAATCTGGAAATCTTGATCAATTTGAAGCTAGATCAATCGATGGCATTTTTCTTGGATATCCTGCTCATACTCGTGGCTCTCGTGTGCTTGTTTTGGAGACTAACAAAATTGTGGAAACTTGTGAAGTTACTTTTGATGAGTCTAGTCCAGGCACTAGTCCAAGCAATGCAGTACAAAGCATATGTTCAGGGGGAGAAAATCTTTGAAGATAATGATGATGTTGAAGATGAGGTCTTGACTCTTTCTAATGCACAACAAGCTGTAGCACCTTTGGCACCTACTACTACATCACCTACTGACTAACCATCCTCAAGCTACAACATCATCTGTACATGCTGAAAATGAAGAAGGAGAAGGAGAAGTCTCAAAAGCCAATGCTCCCTTGCACATTCGTAAAATGCATCCATCTGAACAAATGATTGGAGACCTAAATGAGAGAGTCACTCGATCCAGGTTTATTCATTCGACACTCATACTCATTCTCGCTTTAGTTGCTTCTTTTGAACCCAAAGATATATCTCATGCATTATCCGACGAATCTTGGATCAATGCCATGCATGAAGAATTAGAGAATTTTGAACGAAATAAAGTTTGGAAACTTGTCTCACCACCTCCAGATTTTAATGTTATTGGAACTAGATGGGTTTTCAAAAATAAACAAAGTGAGGATGGTGTTGTTGTTAGAAACAAGGCTAGATTGGTTGCTCAAGGTTACACTCAAATTGAAGGCTTAGATTTTGATGAAACCTTTGCTCCTGTTGCTAGAATTGAAGCCATTAGAATCCTTTTAGCTTTTGCGTGCATCCAAAGGTTTCAAATTGTATCAAATGGATGTGAAAAGTGCTTTTACGAATGGCTACATAAATGAGGAGGTTTATGTCAAGCAACCACCTGGTTTTGAAAATCCAAAGTTTCCAAATCATGTGTTCAAACTAACAAAAGCTTTGTATGGTTTGAAACAAGCCCCTAGAGCATGGTATGATAGGCTAAAAACCTTTTTACTTGAAAAGGGCTTTTTAATGGGAAAGGTTGACAAAACTCTCTTTTTACTCAAGCAAGGTAATGATCAACTATTCGTTTAGATTTATGTTGATGATATTATCTTTGGTGGTTCATCTCATGTTTTAGTGTCTGAGTTTTCAGAAACAATGAGGAAGGAGTTTGAGATGAGTATGATGGGTGAGTTGACATACTTTTTGGGATTTCAAATCAAGCAAACGAAGGATGGTACTTTTGTGCATCAAAGCAAATATACAAGAGACTTGCTACATCATTTTGGGATGGAAAATTGACAAGCCGATCATGACACCTATGGAGAGCACTTGCGCACTTGACCCTGATGAAGATGGTGAGCGGTTGATCAAAAGGAATATAGAAGCATGATAGGTTCACTTTTGTACCTCACTGCATCAAGGCCGGATATACAATTTGCTGTGTGCTTGTGTGCTCGTTTTCAAGCTTCTCACGTGCTTCACATCGACAAGCTGTCAAAAGGATTTTCAGGTATCTTCATGGAACTCAAAATTTTGGCATTTGGCTTTCTGCTTCCTCATGCATTAGTTTGAGATCTTTTACGATGCTGATTTTGAAGGATGTAGAATTGATAGGAAGAGCACTTCGGTTCATGTCACTTCTTGGGAAATTCTCTCATTGCATGGTCATCTAGAAAGCAATCTTCTGTTGCACAATCAAGCTGTGAATCTGAATATGTGGCTGCTTTGCTAGTTGTTGTTCTCAAATTCTTTGGATAGTAGCTACACTTAAAGATTATGGGGTTATTTTGGATAGTGTTCCTCTTACATTGTGATAACACTAGTGCAATTTGCATTGCTAAGAACCCTGTGCAACATTCAAGAACAAAACATATTGACATCAGATTTCACTTTCTTAGAGATCATGTTGAAAAAGGCAACATTGTGCTTCATCATGTGGATACTAAACATCAATTGGCAGACATTTTCACAAAACCTTTGTGTTCTTCTCGTTTTGCTTTTATTCGGGGAGAACTTGGAATTGTTCATCCAATGGGATTGTTTTGAGGGGGAGTTTCTTTGCCAAGTTCTTTCACTTGATGAGCTCACTTTATCATATTTCTTTATATACTATATAATTGAGCTAATATATGATAATCTAAATTGTCTCACTTGAACTAAGAATGACATTGCGAAATTCCACGATCCGATTGCCTATAGCTAAATACTCTGTGATATCTTACTCTTCTAGGCTTGATATTGAATCCTCTTGACAAATTTGGGCTATGAAGCAAGTGTGGTTTCAACTTTACTCTTTCATAAGACCATTTAATCATTTTTGCATGTTTATAATCAAAGAAAAAGAAAAAAAAAGGGAATAAAAAAGGGGTGTTAAAAGCAAAAGCTTCAAGTTGTATGCTTCAGGCATGCTTTCCTTAAAAATAAGATGTATGCTTCAAGCATGCCATTCCCTCAAAGATAAGATGTATGCTTCAAGCATGCCACTCCTAGAAAATAAAAGAAGTATGCTTCAAGCATGCCACATGCGATTTATTGTTTAAAGATTAAATTGGTCTACTAGATTGGAGTTGAAACTACTTACTCGCCTAAGTTGTTAGTTGCTTCAATTTTTTTAAAGCCTTGCTTTTTCTGCTAAGATCTTGCTTAGTACTTGGCTATAGTTGACTAAATTGAGGTTGAGATGCATGTCATTCCCTAACTTGTTAAAATCACTTCAAGATCATGTATTTTGCATATTATGTGATATATAAGGTTATATGATCGAATGAGCTCATCTTTTCCTATCTTGGCACTCCCTTGTTTCTCCTTGTGAAATCTTTGCTACAGAAAATTTTGAACAAATTCTCTCTTTTGTACTCTTGATGAATCCATTGTCAAAGGGGAGATATTTTGGGAATATTTGAGAAGTTCAAAGAAAAAAGGGAAAAGTTTTTTTGGGAAATTTGAGCTTTTGGGAAAAGTTTGGAGAATTTTGGAATTCTGGACACATTGCACATTCACACACATTTTCATTCTCAGGGAGATTTTGTTTTGCCTTTTTGTCAAGGGGAGGTTCTGTGTTTTGGTGTTAATCCTTTGGATCTCAAAATCTTTTAAAAAAGAGAATGCCAATGTTCAAATCTAAAGTGGTGTTGCCAATGTTTTCATCAAGGGGAGATTGTGAATCATGTGATGAAAAATTGGCTTGATCTTGTGCTGAAAAATTGGTTAGGATTAACCTTGCAAAATTGCTTGCATGAAGGACCAAACATTCAAACATCCAAAATGAAACTTTGCATTTGCGCCAACCAAATAACTAAAAATCGCGTTTTTATGTATGACGGACCAAACTTTTGGTCTCATGTCATAAACGTGATTTTGATGCTTTTACGCTTGTACAAGAAATCGCGTTTTCCATGTATGACGGACCAAATTTTCTCGTACATCATACATGTGCTTTTGGTGACCGTTTTTCAATGTATCGTATGAGACCAAAGATTTTGGTACATCATACACATGCTTTGGGCGATCTCATTTTTCCCATGTATGATGACCAAACTCTTTGGTCTGTCATACACATGTTGATAGCAAACTCATACTTCCCATGTATGAGACCAAATGTTTTGGTCTCATCATACACATGCTTTTGGCGGTTGTGCGCAAAATTGAAATGGTGTGAATTTGAGATTATGAAATGTGTGATGAGTTCATGAGGCGGGGGTTGAAGTGGACTTTATGCAGTGCTCATGTGAGTCGTTGCAGGGATTGACTTTGTGTCAAGTCGTGGTCTGGTGCTCGGTTGTTTTGTGGTTTGTTCATGTGCGGTATTGCTCGAAGACGAATGTGGTCGATGACGGGACCGGAACTAGGTTCATGGAGGAACCGAGGTTCGGGACTAGGTTCAGGAGGAACCGAGGTCTTGGTGGTCAAGGATGTCATGCGGGACGTTCGGGCTAAGGGAATGGTGCACATGAAGAATGGTTAGTCACGTGAGAATGGCAGGAGGTCATTCGGCGTGCAAAGTGTTAGTCACGTGAGTATGGCAGGTGGCCATACGCGTGCAAAGTGTTAGTCACGTGAGTATGGTAGGGTTGCCATACGCGTGCAAGAGTTGTACTCGGCTAGGTTGGGCCAAGTAGAGTTGTGTTGGATACGGATTCCTTCTAGGGAATAGGAATCGTATTCAGAACTCCTTGTGGGTTGGTGCTTTAAATAGGTGGGGGGTCTCCTGTTGAAAGGCACCAAGCAGAGCTAAGCGCATCAAGCCTTGAACTTGGTTTTAGGGTTTGTACTCTTTTGATGAGAGTACTTTAGACAAAAGAAATAAAGATCAATTCTTCTAGTTCCCGCATTGCTTCAACGTTCTCTTTTTGGTTCTTGTTTGCATGCTTGTTCTAGTTCTAGATTGGTTTTTGTTCTTTAAGTTTTATCTTGATTTGATCCATCAAAAACCTCTCTAGGGTATTGATCTAGTGTTTCTCAAAGTCTAGTTGATCAATCTTTTGTCGTTCTTGTTTAATCTTGAAGTTTTGATTAGATTGATTCTCGTCAAGTTCTGGATCAGCAAGTTTGCGAAGCTCATAACTTTTGATCCGTAAGTCCGATCGAGCTGATTCTTTTTGGGTTCGATTCGTATTGGAATCTAGTTTCTTGTGTACAAATTTTAGATCAATCTAACGGTTGGATCTCTAAGAATTCGCGTTTTACCGAACCTCTGTCATTCTGTTTTTGTCGAAAACGAGGCAATTATTTGGTTCTGTTTTAGGGGTGAACTTTTAATAGGTCAAGAATTTGGTTTTAGCTTCCGCATAATCATTCACCCCCCCTCTGATTGCTATATTCGTATACTTCGATCCTACACTTCTTTTGAGCTAGTTAGCAAAAATTGAAATATGCCTTTGGATTTGACTTAGGATGACATAATCTGAACTTGAGTAGCTTGGTATCATACTTTGTCTAAATGGTCACTTGCATAATCTTCAAAGCTCTTCTAGGTTGCATTTCATTCCTAACTGCTCTCTTGATGCCTACTATATTGCCAAAAGGGGGAGAACGTAGAAAATACATCTTAGAGGGAAGAAAATTAAGAAGAAAAATGCTTTCTTATGATCATGTTGAACAATTGACCTTGCATTTGGATCATGAGCAAAATTGAGTTTTTTGAGAGATTTCTTGGATTTTAGAGTTTTTGTTGAAAACTTGTTCTTTTTCTTGATAAACCCTAAAATTTTATTCATCTACTTGATCATGGACTTACTTTCTCTTTCAATTGGACCAAGTATGATTTTTGCAATCAAATTGCTTTTCTTATTTTTATTTTCAAACTCAAATTTATGCCTTTTTGTGTGATTTGTCAATATACTCATCAAGGGGGGATATTGAAGGACTATGTGGAGGCCCATCCATGTTTGTGATGAGTATTTGACTTTATTTGAGGAAGATGTGCTTAGGTTTGAGTTTGATTTGAATTGAAATTCAAAAAGAAGCAATTTGAGTTGTGTTAGCTTCTTACTGTACTACCGGCCTATGGCTGGCCGTAGTATTGACATGGTGAATAAGACATGATTAATTGTGAGTAATTGAATGATTATTGCATATTGTTGTTGAACAATGCTATGTGAGGTGGTTCCTTGTCTTTGTTGGTTGCAGGGTTTCGTTCTGTGGTCATGGTGAGGTACAGGATGGCCGGGACTAGGCGAGGTGCGCTAGAGGTCCAGAAGGTTGGTGATCGCCGGAAGATGGCCGGAGATGAAGCGGGTGCAAGTCAAAAAGTCAAGGGAACCTTGTGGATGCTGGCTTGAAGCTACCGGGTCAAGAAACCCATTGGGTCATAGGTTTTATGAGATAGAGTAGCGGTCAAGTTAGCTAGTGGATAAAACCCGGTTGTTAGTGGGTTTAGGGTTAGCCCAATAGAGAAGTGTGTGGGATCAAATCCTGGCTCTTGGAGGTTAGCTTAGGATTGAAGCAACCCATCCAAGGGTGGAGGATGACTCCCTTGCACTGTAAATGGAGGGCAGGGGTGTGCTCCCCCCCAAAGCTTGTAAGAGGAATTCTTGTGTTGTTTTAATGAAAGCTTTGCCCACCCAGTTGTGAGGCTTTGAAATTTCCCCTCTTCAAGCAATGCGAATTTAATTTTACGCAATTTAATTTTAGTATTTAAATTTCGCATTTACATTCTCGTAATTTAATTTATGCAAGTTGGATTTGCCTCCCATCCTTCTACTTGCTTGTGCTTCTTCTTGCCGAAGATGAGTGATTGATTAGATGAATCTTCTCTTAGATCAAATCCCAATCCTCTAGGCAAACTTGACTTCATCTTTTCGAGAAACCGATCTTTTGGCCCTTCCATGAAGATTTCTTTTGTAGATCGTGTTTGAGGTTTCTACACAGCCTCTTTCTGTTGTTTATTTTCTCTGTGTAACAGTCCTTAATTATTTGATAGAAAATTCATATGATCCGATATTGGGGTGATTCTTATTGGAAAATTTGTGCAACTTTCATACCTATTATCCCTCCAAGCGGGAAGTTCATATGAATTACAATTTTGGAGCTATGAGGTTTTTACCGAGCCCTAAATTTTTCTGTCTGAGTTTTTTTTGTGTGATAGAGCTTGTGATTTTCATTAGATTTTTTCTTTGATTGATATGGATCTGATTTTTGGTGGGTAGCTCTATGATATCATTATCTCATCAGATTAAAAATTTTAAATTCAAATGAGTCACAGATTTAGAGAGATCACCTTTTGACTGAATTTCTTTTGTGCTGAAAATTCACTTTTGCTTTTCAGAAACAATAGATCTTGTCTTATTTATCTCTCTTTTTTGTAAAGGTGATTTTGAATTGATTCCTCTTCTAGTGGACTCTCAACAACCATTACTACCACAAAAAAATCCCTATGACCATATGAGTCACAAATTTTTATTTATGGCAATTTTATTAGGGGGGTGTGCTGCTGCCTTTAAGATGGTTGCTCTTGATTCTTGAGAGTTCATTGCTTGGTTTAATTATTTGACTTGGTTTTTAGAGCTTGTTGTTGGAGAAAGCATAAATCTTTTCCAAGAGGTGGAAATTTTGAAATTGAGATCATTCACCCCCCTCTAATCGCCATATCGGTCTTTCAACAACAGAAGGAATAGATAGATAACAACAATGTAATCAGAATTGACAACAAGCCACATGAACATTTATATGAGCAATTAATCAAATTCAAGTAAGTAGTTAACCTATATAAACAGACAAGTATATAGCATATTATGAAACCTGAAAAGTGTTGTCACAAATTGTCTCTCTATAGCTCAATCTTCATAGAACAAAGCCACTCTAGCATGCAAGATCCCCTAGACATTCAAATATCTAGTCCTTTTGCAATCACAATCAGATTAAAATGACAGAAAGTTGAGTAGGCAAAGTACACACCAATTTTGCAACCACAATCAGATTAAAATGACAGAAGGAATATACCACATAGAATGATTTTGCTCAATTCAATATTCTTTCATTCTTTGCTGAAATTAAAATGACAAAAGGCATATACCATGCAGAATGATTTTGCAACCACAATCAGATTAAAATGACAGAAGGCATATACCATGTAGAGTGATTTTGCAACCACAATCATATTAAAATGATAGAAGCATATACCATGTAGAATGATTTTGCTCTATAAGGAGCCTAACTACACCACACATGAGCGAATAAGTAGGCAAGGATCCATCGCATAATCAACTATGCTGATCAAGATCTACGAATCAATACCCAAAAAACCTACTGCTAACTCAGGCAGGCAAGCAAGATTCATCCATATAGGCATGACAAGAACAGGGAAACATGCAGTGGTACGGGTAAAAGAAAGACTTGTATAGGGATCTTGTTACCATCCCATGGAGGCGCTTGTGGAGGTCGATGGTGGTAGGTGACCACCTCGTCCTTCCTTGCCCCATTGGCGGGCTGCTTCTTCCCCACCATCTCACCCCCAAATCCTAAGCTTCAATTAGGATGAGATCTCGTAGTGGCGCTATGGTCAGTGTTCAACCGACGATGTGGCCGGATTTCGACGGTACATTAGGAGTAGAGAGAGGGAGATTGAGGAGATTAGGGGTTGCAGATAATACGGTGAGGTGGGGAAGAGAACGGCCGAGCATGGGTTATAGATCTAGGACAACAGACAAACTTACCTTACAATAGAGAACAACACAAATTTATAAAATACACAGAGGGGGCTTGCAATCTGACCTAGGGTCGGCCAAAGTGGGTCCCACCCTTTTTGGACTCAATCTCTAACTCAAATTTCTAATCTAATTGGCCAATCTGAAAACTAATATTTATTGTCAAATTTAAAAATAAAAGGAGACCGATTTCGAAGGCCCCGTAATGGAGTGAAATAGAGAAGATATTCCAATATTTCAAATAAGTCCAAGAACTCCACAATCCGAGTCTGTATGTGAGAGTTATGACCTTTTTAAATCTGACTAGTTTAGTAGTCTGAATTGGACTCTTTTGCTAACCAAATTCAATTCAGCCTTATCTCCTATTTTCTTATCTTCTCTTGGCTGAATTGGGCTGGGCCTTGCCTTCCTTGCATCTTGGTCAATCGAGCTTGCCTCCCACTTTGGCCCATGCACATCCCTTTTTCGGCTAGTTGCATGAAGTGGGCCTAGTAACCACATGGGCTGCTCTCCCCTTGCTTGGCCACATGGGATGCTCTCCTCTTGCTTAGCCATATGGGCTTGGTGTCCAGGCCACATAGGGTGGTCTATGTGGTCATAATTGCCTTCTTGATCCTCTATATGACCTATATTTAATATTTGATCATTCTTTGTATCTAACAATAAGTAACGACCTACTATTAGGTATTATACTATTATCATATAAGAAAGTAAAATTGACTAAGGAACAAATTCACTTGTTGATATTTGATGTGGTTTCGTAATTCTTTCCAATTAATTAAAATACTAAACCCAAAAAGGTTTGAACGTATGCATATCTACATCAGGCCTTGTCTTCGTGGCCTCTTGTGGCGCAGCGATGGGACGTAGCCAGGACGTGCGAGTGAGCAGAAGGCGCAGTGACACGATGTAAAGGGGCATTCACGGGCAAAGGGAATGTGCTACCAAGCACCCCCTCCATTGAACCTTTCCTCCCTGTGTGCGCGACTGAGCGAAGGGTGCAGTGACGCGACGTAAAGGCACACAAGCAATCGGAGGGGCGTGCTGTCGAGAACCCCCTTCGCGGAATCTTTTCCCCACATGCACGTGCCCTGAAGCCCACCTAACTGTAACGAGACGTGCTGTCGAGCTCCTCGTACGTGGTACCCCCTTCTGCGCTTTAGGAGCGCGGTAGCGACGCTCTCTGTAAACCCGCCGCACTCACCAGCACTACCGCGGTCGCAGTGAGCTTCTGAGTTCCCCTATCGCAGCATGTGACATGTGTCGCCTACTAGGCCTTTCGCGCTGATGTATGGGACCAAATCTGGTATTTCGGAAGGAAGAGGGCTATTTTTCCAATAAAAACGGACGAGGGGGTTAGATCAGTAAGGCTTTGTTTGGATTGTTAGGGGAGAAAATCCTAGGGAATAAAATCCCTAAGGCCCTGCTTGGATGAGTGGTAGTTTCTTGGGAGGTTTTGGGATTTAGTTCAAATTTGAACTAAATCCCAAAACATTCCAATGAAATACCCCTAATCCAAGCACCTCCTAAGGGGATTTTGAAGGGCACATTGAATCCCTCTCAATACCTTGGGTAAATAAACCCCCCTGGAAAATATTCCCGCCATCATTTGGAAGGCACATGGATGAAAATCCCGAACATTAAAAAAATATCAGAAAAATCAGAAAAAATCCAGAAAATTCAGGGAAAAGTATTTTAACAAGACCTTTATATCCACACATTCAAATTAGATCCATACAAGCATTCACACATAGGTAAAATCCAAACACACCTTATTCAGGAAGAATATGATTTACAAGATTATGATTAGCAACAACTGAAGCACAAATAACAATCTGATTGAAGTTGTTGAAGTTAATCAGGAAGAATGCCCATATAGCAAAAGAAATGCCAAATATTTTCTTGGCATTGAAGTTGTTAAAAAACATTTGTTAGATAAAGTTATATTCTAGAGCATCCAGCACAGCAATCAGGAAAATTATGTTTGTATCATATGAAACACATAACAAGCTAACATAATCTAACTGATGCATCTTATTGTGGAGATAAACTAGCACTATTAATCATTGTGAATCATATCAGATCAAATCATTCATATCATATCAGATCATTGTGAATCATATCATATCAGATCAGATTAGATATCATATCATTCATCATATCATTGTGAATCATATCAGATCAGATCATTCATATCAGATCATTGTTAATCATTGTGAAGATAAACTGATGCATCTTATTGTCTAGCATTGTGAAACATATCAGATCAGATCAAGTTGCATTAGCATATCAGATTATTCATCATATACTGAAACTATATTAATCATTCATCATATACCCGGGCATGTCTATTACAAAACATTCATCATATACTGCAAATCGTTCAGCATATACTGGTAGATTAATCATTCATCATATACTGCAAATAATTCATCATATACTGAAAACTATATTAATCATTCATCATATACCCGGGCATGTCTATTGCAAATCATTCATCATATACTGCTAAACAAGATCAATCAAGCAAGTAGTAGGGTTGAACAAACCTGCAGCACCGGGTTGAAGAAGGCTAGGTATAACAGATCTGAGAAAGAGAGAACAAAATGAAATCTTAGCAAAGGATCTCACCATCAACAGATCTGAGCAATGAAACTAGTGAAGAGACATACCCGGGCCGATGGTTCCATTCTCCACCGGGATGGAGACGCGACGCGAGGCGGCGCTGATGGGGTAGGGTCACGCCATCGTGCGAGGCGGCGCTGATGGAGGAGGTCGAGCCGTCGCGCGAGGCAGAGAGAGTCGAGGCTTGGTCGTGAGAGGCGGCGGAGCGAGTGGAGGTGAGTGGAGGCCGCGGAGCGAGTAGGGTCACGCCGTCGCGCGAGGCGGCGCTGATGGAGGAGGTCGAGTCATCGCGCGAGGCGGAGCGAGTGGAGGCGCGGTCGCGAGAGGCGGCGGAGCGAGCGGAGGCGAGTGGAGGCGGCTGAGCGAGTGGAGACGACGCGAGCGACGGGGAAACCTAGCCCAACAGAAGGAGTGGAGGATTTTTTCTTGTGGAAACGACGTGGATCGGGGCAGGAAATTCCGGGCGTGGGCCTCCAAATGCGCATTTTGCCTAGACCGAAAAAGTCCACCACGTGATTTCCCACCCCTAAAAATAGGTCGGGATCTCGGCTGGAACAGTCTTTCCAAACAAGCCCTAAAATTCTCTCCGCAACCAGGGCGCATAAAAAAAGGAGGTGGGCCCCGCGACACCTGTCTTTTTTTTGTGTTTTAAATTCGGCGACCCCAGTTTTATTCGCTTCCTACTCGGCGGATTCTCGGGCATGTTTTGTTCTTGCTAGTGGCGCAGTGGAGTGTGGACACGGGACCACTCACTCTGCTCCTCACTCACGCTTGGCTCCCTTTCCCCATCCCCAGGCGCTCGTCTCGTTCTTAGCATCCAGAGCAAGCAAATAGAGAGAGGGGGAGAGAGAGAGGGGAGGGAGATGGGGGAGACGGGGAGGAGCTCTCTATTGGTGCACATCCTGGTGATCGCCCTCTGCCTCACCGCCTTCGGCTTCGCTATCGCCGCCGAGCGCCGCCGCAGCACGGTACTGAACTACTGATATAACCTAACACGTCTCTCTCTCTCTCTCTCTTTCTTCGCTCCAATATCCTGTCAGTATCCACCTCCCCGACTTGCGCATCTCTGGATCGGAAGGATTCTGAGAGATAGGGTGTAGATTTTTGACTTGTATCAAGGGCTATCTGCAATTTGGTTTAACCAAGGGTTAGGGAGATTCTCGGTATCAATCGTTTGGCGTTGAAAATGTTAGATTAACTTATGTTGAGTAGTTGTAGAGAATACCATCATTTGGTTTGTGTCATGTAATAAGGGTTAATAGGCGTGATGAATGGGCCATGTGGGCCGAGTATCGAGGGATTGAGCCCAGTAGGGTATTTGAACGCTTGGCTGGAAAACCTAGCCGTATATAAGCGATGAGTGTCTTGGAAGAACATAACAGTTTGTTTATGGAGTGTCTAACTCAAACGGGGTGAGCTCAGATTGGCCTTAATAATCGAAAATGCTAATTTTGTTAGAGTTAATATTTGATGTAATGTTTGAGTGCTTGTCGAGAATGTCATCATTTGGTTTGTTTATGGAGTGTGTAGCTGGAAGGGGGTGAGCCCAGATTGGCCTTAGTCGTCGAAACTGCTAATCTTGTTTGAGTTAATATTTGTCAACTGATCTACGGGCGTTCAAGTTCAAATGTTCACTGATTCCGCCAGATTCAGAGTTTTTAAGCTAACATGCTTTTAGAGTCGAAGGATTGTTTGGTGAGGGGGATTGCTTTGGGAATTTTTTGGTCCTGTTAGATTGTGAGGATTTGAATCCAAATCCACCTATCCAAACAGGCCCTAAGTAGTAAAACTTTTTGAGAGATTTGATGTTTACAAAGAATTTGATGCACATTATTAGCAAGAACATAGGCCGCAAACGATCCCGGTGCCTAGCTGGCCTTGTTGGGCCACTGCGTGCACCACTGCCCTGGCCTCCTTCGGTTTGCTTAGATAGTACAAATGCATCTATGTGTTCCGCACATGCTGTGTCAATCTGGTCTGGTCACAAAAAGGAAATATTCTTCAGGATTTTTGGTAAGTGATGATTTATTCATAAAATGGGTTTTACATAGTCTAGACAAGATAGGTGTTTTTTTTTTGCAAAATTTTATTTTTTCTAAATAAAAGTAAGGCAACCACAACAAAGGAAAATTCCTTATTTTCCATGCAGAGTTACCGGTTTTCTCAATATGCCTATAAAAAAATTGCGTTTCCTTCTATGCTATTGAATTAAAATCATGGTTGTTAAGGCATCCTTTCAAGGACGCCTAATCGCCGCCATATCGTCGAGGCGGTACTGTGCGGACGCCACGGCGGACGCCTTGCCGAGCTCGCCCGTGGCGTCCTTGAGGCGTCCGCGGCGACGCCTTGACCTAAAAAGGTCGCCATAGGAAGGGGGCTCGGGGCCAGGCTAAAAGCCCTAAATCGAAGAGAGAGGAAGGGGACTCGGGGCTGAGAGGGGACCTCAGGGCCAGAGAGGAAGGGAAGGCCGAACCCTAGCCGCCGCCGGTGCTCATTCTTCCGCTTCGGCGACGCTCGCTCCACGGCCGGCGACGCTCGCTCATACTGCTCGCTTCCGCTGCGCTCGCTCATACATCCGCTGCTCTGCTCGAAGCAGTCCGCTCCGCTCATGACGCCCGCCTGCCCGGTGGCGCTCGCTCCTCACGGCCGCGCTCATACGCTCGCCTGCTCGCCAAGCGGCTCAAGCTCGCCGTCGCCCGGCTCGAGCTCACTTTGTGGATCGAGCTCCAGACTTCCAGAGGCTTGTTTGAGGTGGTTTGCTAGTGGACTGGTGGTGTTTGGACTTTGGAGATTGAGTGGAGATCCTCCTCTGCTATTTGTGTTGCTCCTCTGCCACCACTGTCGATCAGGCTCGGGCTCGGGGCTCCTCTGCTATTTGTGCTGCTCCTCTGCTGCTCCTCTGCTGTGTTGCTCCTCTGCTGGTTGTGTTGCTCCTCTGCTGCTCCTCTGGCTAGGTGGACATGGCAGACGACGACCAGCACGCAACCACCGAAACCAACTCCTCTCGGGCAAATGAATATGACCCATTGACAGATCCAAAACGAAGGCCAAAAAGCAACGATCAGGGTTGGAAGTATGGGTATTGGGACGAGATTGGCAACCGGGATGTTGTGCGATGCTCTTTATGTCAAAGGAGGATAACAGGGGGGATTAAGAGATACAAGGAGCATCTTGCTGGAGGATTTGGTGATGTGCAAAAATGTGTGAGCACCACCACAGCCATCATGAAGGAGATGAGAGATGCTTTGTTGAAGAACAAGAGGGCTCGACCTATCTATCTAGATGATGATCATGAGAACGAAGAAGTCAATGAATGTGACAAGGAAAGCGAACCTTCTTCACAGTCCATTGCGCAACCAAGTTCGGGGACAGCAGCCAAGAGAAGGCAAAGTACTTTAGCGTTCAAGGTTCCAGCTCCAAAGAAGCCAATTAGTGCCATGCTTCGACTGACACCACGTGAGGTGGTAGAGCAAAGGCATTCGAAGGGACCTTCTCAAACAAGCATCCAATCTTCTATGAGGACTAAGGAAGAAAGAGAAGCTGTTAATCTTGAGATAGCCAAGATGTTCTATGAGTGTGGCATTCCTTTTAATGTTGCACGCTCACGGCTGATTTGAGATAGGCTGTGGAGGCCATTGCATAGTATGCAGTTTCGGTACAAGCCTCCTAGCTACCATGAGTTGCGTGAGCCATTGCTCCAGAAGGTTGTCAAGGAGACCGACAACATGAGGGAGAAGCATGAGGAAGCTTGGAAGTTATATGGCTGCAGCCTCATGTCAGATGGATGGACGGATAGGAGGGGGCGCCATTTGATCAACTTCCTTGTCAATAATCCAGGGACTTTCTTCTTGGAGTGCATTAATGCTTCGGTGAGGTTCATGATGCACAAATGCTTGCCGGCCTTACGGAGAAACAAATTGAGAAAATTGGCAAAGAATATGTTGTTCAAGTGGTCACCGATAATGGTGCTAACTACAAGGTCGCAGTGTGCTTCTAATGGAGAGGATCCCGCTATGTTTTGGACTCCTTGTGCTGCGCATTGCTTGGACTTTATGTTGGAAGACATAGGGAAGTTGAAGGAATTCAAGAAGCCTATTGCACAAGCCCGCCATCTCACCACATTCATCTATAGGCATTCAAGGCTTCTTAGTGCAATGAGGGAGAAGACAGGCGGGATGGATATTGTGAGACCAGCGGCTACTAGGTTTGCTACCGCGTTTCTAACATTGTCAAGTTTGAACAAGCATAGAGAAGCATTGAAAAGCCTATTTGCAACCACGGATTGGACTTCAACCAAGTTAGCCAAGACGGAGGCGGGAAAGAAGGCATATGATGTGGTGTTTGGCAAATCCTTTTGGCACCAAGTGGAGGATTGCATTAGAGCTTCACTACCACTACTTAAGGTGCTAAGGGTGGTTGATGGTGATGAGATGCCCGCCATGCCGGAGGTCCAATGCTTGATGTCTATTGCGAAACATAAGATTACGGCATCTTTCTCCACTCAAAACAAGAAGTCTTTGCTCACTCGCATCTTGAGCATCATGGATGGGCGTTGGGACAACCAAATGGTCACCCCATTGTATGGTGCCGCTCTCTTCTTAAACCCCGGAAAGTTCTATGCTCTCCTAAAGAAGAGTAGTGAGAATGAAGATGCCATTGCGCAAATGAGGTGTGATTTGAATGAATGTCTTTCAAAGATGGTGGAAGATCCAATTCTTCTAGACAAGATTGATAGCCAAGTGATTCTCTACGAGAATCAAAGAGGAGTGTTTGCAAATAAAATGGCAACCCAACACGCGGAGACAAGGAATCCTAGTAAGTGTTTGTAAATTTCAGCATGCTTCTTTTTGTTTATAGCATGCTAACTTCAACTTGTTTATCATTTCTAGTTGATTGGTGGCGTGCATATGGTGGCAAATGCATAGAGCTTCATAGGTTTGCAAGGCGAATAGTTAGTCTATGTGCTTCGTCATCCGGTTGTGAGCGTAATTGGAGCACTTTTGAATTTGTAAGTTTACTAGAAAATTATATGAATAATTAGGTTTAACCTCTTATTTTTATTGACTTCATGTATCTTGGATGTTTTCTAGATGCATACCAAGAAAAGAAACCGGTTGGAGCACAAGAGGTTAAATGATTTGGTCTATGTTTCATACAATAGCAAGATGACCTCTAGGTTTCAAAAGAGGCGTGAGGAGGGGACCAAAGGCTATGACCCATTGATTTTGGATGAGTTTGATTGGGACAATGAATGGGTTACCACATCGTCCAAACAGTCCAATGCAATTGCAGGTCATGATGGCCTTACATGGGATGATGTTGATGAAGCTATTGGTGCATCAGCCAATCTTCGAGGTCGCAATTTTCCTAGGAGAGCTCATGGTCGACCTATCTGCTACACGAGGCATAAGAGGGGGCAGCAAGTAGAGGAAGAAGACTTAGAAGAGGGACATTCTGATCCAAGCACAGAAGGGGAAGATGAGATGGAGGTCGATGATGAAGGGGATGAGGAGATAGTGGTCGATGATGACGATGTTGATGACTATGGTGAAGATCCCATGGATCTTGAAGAGGGTGGAGGAGGAGGAGGAGATGACACTACTAATACCGATAACGATTTGATGGATGATTATTGATTATGCGGTTATGCCTAGATGAGAGAGGGTTTGAGATGCAAAACTATGTTATTTTGTTAACTATGTTATGTCATTGTGGTCATGTGGCGCCAAACTACATTATTTTGTGAACTATGTCATGTATTAGACTTGGTGGTGTCAACTTGTCAACTATTTTAATGTCTTATTATGTTGCAATTTGGTTGTTTTTATTCGCCTTACATACATGTTAAAAAGGCGCCTCGCCTCGCGCCTTAACCTTTTAAAAGGTAAAAAGGTCCTGGCACGCCGCGGACGCCTTACCGCCGTGACAACCATGATTAAAGGCTTGGTTGTTGTTGTATTTGCCCTTGAGTAAGTGTGATGCACACAATAACTCCAATGTTCTTTTCTCTAGTAACCTACTGCTAAATTATGATAGCTTGAACCTTGTCCATTTCTGCTTCTACCCTTTGTTGGAGATAAGATGCCAAAAACTTCTCTATGTTTCCATGGAATGACGCTTCACAATCAACACTCAGTTTCTTGTCCCTGCATTGCTGTAGAATGGTTTTGCTACTAGATAAACAATCACTGAAATCAGCCACATGCAAAGGTATGTTTTTTTGGAAAAGCTTTTGAAACAATGAAATAAAAGTCAATATTTATAAAGAAAACTCATCGACAATAATAAAACAATTTGACTATATACCATTGCTATTGCTATTGTAGGTCAAATATCCATTTTTCAGTTCTTTCTTTTTTACATTGCAAATAGAAGGATGAGAAACATCAATCTTTTTTTTCCTGGTGAAATTGAATAGGAAATGTGACCTTTAACCACCAAACAAATAGGTTTACTAATTGATTCTCTTGCTTAATATTGTTTAATGTTATTCTTCAACATTAGCCAATGGTTACTCCCCCACCTACCTTTTCTTGTTATGTTGATTGATTGACTTCATATATGGAGGATA
Source organism: Rhipidocladum racemiflorum (assembly GCA_036346355.1). NCBI lineage: Eukaryota > Viridiplantae > Streptophyta > Magnoliopsida > Poales > Poaceae > Rhipidocladum > Rhipidocladum racemiflorum. The sequence goes on from CM070574.1 coordinate 58,808,867, forward strand.
AATCATATATAAATATTTGAAGGATCGTTGGCGCTAAATACCCCTAAACAGTGTCTAGAAACGCTAAACGACACTAAACAGCGGAAGAACTAATTAAAACAGATCTAAACCAAGAGAATCAATCACAATAAATTAAATTGAAATTCACACTTTTGCATTAAATCAATCAACGTGTCAAAGCATGAATTTCATCACATAAAGTTCAATCTAGAATTTATACCCTCATGCTCCTGCTCGCTGTTGCTCCCGTATACATTGCATGATTCCTGCTTCGCTTCCTCCTAGCGCTCAGCACCACGCGCCATCAGCCGTCTCCCGCCTGTGCGCGACCTCCTTGGCTTCTTCGCCGGCACGCCGTCTCCCGCCGGGCCGCTCCGCCCGACCGCACGCGCCGTCGCCTGCCGTCACGCCACAGCCAGCCTCCTCGACGCGCTCCTGTGTTGGTGCTAATCTCTTTGCGCCACCACTTCCAAAGCTGTTCGCCGATCTTCACGTCACTACTGCCCTCCAATCTCCTGTTATTTCTTTATGCTGCGCCGCCCACGACCATACTCTTTACAGGAAACCCTCACGATCTCCTAGTCGCTCCATCTTGCGTCGTCGCCTGGCTAGATTGTTTCACGCGGAAACCCTCGCTAACACATCTAGTTGCTCCCTTCCAGCCTTTTTAAAGTACATGCAATCTGTGATCCTCACGTCGCTGATTTCCAGCCAATGCCTTCACGTTTCCTTTTATTGTGTGCAGCCAAGCCATGTTTTTCTCATAGGCCTGTAGCTTGGCCCAAGAATTAAATTCTCACGCAGCGTAGCCTGCTCTTCTTTCTTCCTTGCGTTGTGCCATCACACAGCCTGCAGCCTTGCTCTTCTTTCTTTCTTACGTGCATGGAACCCATTGCCTACATGCCTTGTTGCCCTTCCTGTCAATAGGCAAACAAACAAAACTCTTTCTCCACAAATAGATTAATCCATATAAATTTCCTAATCCATCACAAATATTAATATCATATTTCATCAAAAATTTCTCTCTTGTTGTCAAATCAACTCAACACAAAAACAAGAAATTAACAATATTGTTCAACATTTTTGAGTCCATGAGGATTCTAAATTTGGACTTAAATTTTGAATGCACTAGGTCAAGCATATCATGTCACAAAATATATTCAACTAGGAATTTTGTAGTAACTTTTATTTGAAACCCATGCTTCGAAGTTTAGTTTTGGCAAACTCATCCTTCTAGTTTGAAATTTGTCACAAGTGTGTGGTTAACATCTTGTTCGAATTGCATCGTTGCTACATTATTGTTAAATTTGACCAATGTTGACAAATATAGTTTCTTAGTGAACAAGAATGTTCTTTGTAATTGTACTATCAGCACTTTTTAGTAGAGCTAGAATTTAATTATCTCTAATATAGAAAGCATTTTTTTTTTAGTTTTTGCACTTTTCATTTGTCAAAAACTGATCAACGTTCGCACTACGCTATGTTACTCACAGCAGAAGTTTCAGTTCATTGAAACAAGTTTTATGTGAGTTATCGGAACTGCATGAGAGCTTGCGTCAAGCTTTGTTTTTCTCTTGAGTTGATTCTTTCTACCTTGTACTTCTGCTGATCATGAATTGCTTATTAATTACATTGCTACGGCAGGGTTCAATAGTTACAGACAACTTCAATTCCACATTCTGTGTTTATGACTCCGACATTGCTACTGGCTATGGTGTTGGTGCATTCCTGTTTCTCCTCTCAGGTCAGTCACTTCTTATGGGAGTTACAAAGTGCATGTGCTTTGGCAAACCACTTGCACCAGGTGGAAGCAGAGCCTGGTCCATTATATACTTTGCATCTTCATGGTAATTTCTAACCTCACAAAACAAATTCTTGGGTACTGCCTGAGTTTTGTTACCTTAATATATATATTTTCTGCACATTGTCAGGATCACATTCATAATTGCCGAGTCCTGTCTGATTGCTGGAGCAACAAAGAACGCATACCACACCAAGTACAGGCATGTGGTATATGCAGGGAATTGGACTTGTGAATCTCTGCGGAAAGGAGTTTTTATTACTGCAGCAGTTTTTGTGGTCTTCACGATGATTCTGAATGTATACTTCTACATGTACTACACAAAATCGACAAGTCAAGCTGCGAAAAAGATCAACAAGACCACACCCAACGTTAGTATGACTGGCTATGCATGAGCAACCTTATAAAACACTAGTTTGATATAACTTATTTGTGGTACCTTCTGTAACATTGCTATGCTGGATTTTGATTGATCCTGGGACAGTACCAAGTTTCTGAAAAATGTAGCTTATTATCTATGAGAATCGGCTCTTTTGTGGTTTTGATATTTTGCAAAGTTATTATTTTTTCCCTTAAGAAATTGCACTTCCTAGTACCTGACAAGGGAGTATAAGAAAATCGTAATCCACCGAATCCGTTAGATCAAAATGATTGGATGGTTGAGAAACATTAGGAGGGTACCATTAAAGACTCTTATCAATAGCATTGGACAAAAACGGGGAACAAAAAGAAAATAAGTGTACCGTATATTCCTTACGGACGAAATCGGAGCAAAAAAGAGAAATTGACTGCTAAATATCTCGAATGCGAGTCTAGTGTATTTGGAATCGTTCTGAGGCTGCGCAAAACTTTTTTTTTTTTTGAGGGAGTGAGGCCCTTACAGTAAATAAAATATAATAAAAGATTTTATGTACAAGAAAAAAAAATTATATCTCCCCGCTGGGGAGGTAGTCAGCTAGAGTGTCTAGCCAGCTAAAAATTTATGATTGAATTTCTTCCTTAAAAAGAATTTTCCAAGCAGAATTTTCCAGCTAAAAATCTATGCACATGCAGAGTGATATCTTGCTTAAAAAGAATTTTCCAAGCTCCCAAACATGCATCTTTATTCTCAAAAACCTTCCCATTTAGTTGCTTCCAAATATGCCAAGCACCTATAATAAAACCTCTATGAAAAAAGGTATGTGAAAAAACTACTGAGCTGTTTGTACAATCTGACGAAATGCCATCGAGTTTTTCCATGGGATTACCAACATATTACCTTCATTGCACACTGAGTGGATATTCAAAAAATAGATGCAGCAAAATTGCTTCCACTCGCTGTGAGCAGAAGACAACTATATCCATCCCGTGCCACAAAGTGGCATCTTTTGCAGCACGTTCTTAGTGTTTAATTGATCACTCAACAGAAGGCAGGTAAAAACCCTCAATTGCATGACATTTAATTTTCCAAATCCAACCAAAGTGACAAGAGGGACAATACCTTGGAAGTACAAATTGTAACTCTGCGAAGTATATGTGCCATTACCCCAGATTTAGGTCCAGCTATCCTTGTTATTCGGGTCTAAATGCAATTTTGCCAGATGCTTGTCCGTTGCCGCCAGATGGTCTGGGGCGTGAGATTTCGCGATTTGGATACAGAAAAGAAGCTTTAGAGAAGAGGAAGAAAGAGGAGGACAAGTTAGTTCATTTCATTTCATTTCTTTCTCCCTCATTTGGTTAGTTACAGGGGTATTTATATACCCATCAGTACCCGATTAATTCCCTCTCATTACTCCTAACAAGTTCTCATTGATTACATCAATTCCTTCCAGTTACTACACTAGTCATGGTCATTTGTTGTCGGTATTCACTGTTCATTTTCACCGCCGCTCGGTTCTTCAGTTGCTATCGCCACTCTGCTCTGCCCCGGTTGTTACATCACCCCCTCCTTAATTAATTGCTTGTCCCCAAACAATTGCCATTTGAAATCGTTCTTGCAACACATTTAAGTCCTCCCAGGTCGCCGCTTCAACCGGTATGCATGACCATTTGATGCGAACCTGAACCACCACCGAATTCCCCTTTTTTACCATCCTCCTCTCCAAGATTTCCTCTGGTTCAGTGGAGCGGGCATCTAAGTCCATCACCTTCGGCAATTCAGCAAATACGGGTGAGAAATCCGGGTTGAAAGCTTTGAGCTGAGAAACGTGGAAGACCGGGTGGATCAGACTGTCCGCTGGGAGATCCAAGTGGTAAGCAGCGTGTCCAATCTTCGCCTTGACTGTATAAGGTCCATAGAACTTGTATGCCAATTTCGGATAAGGTCAGTTGACAATGGAAGTTTGTGCATAAGGTTGCAGCTTCAATAAGACCTTCTCCCTAACTTGGAATTGTCGTTCTTGCCGATGTCAATCTACCTTCAATTTCAATCGATTTTGGGATCTCACCAGATGCTTGTAACACCCTAATTTTTGCTTTTCATAAGTTTGAATGTTATTATGCACTTTTGTGAATTTTTGGAATATTTTGGAATTTATTTGGATTTAATTTGAATTTATTCCCTTTTGAAATAATTAAAGAATTAAAAGTTTTAAATAAAGTTTTTTTGGAAATATTTTATTTGAGTCCAAAATGTCTCAAAGTATTTTCCAGAATTTTTCTGCAATTTTTCTAATTATTTTGCTATTTTTCTCGAATTATTTGAATTTATAGAAATTAGTTAAATTATTTAATCGCTGGAAAATCTATCGGGTTAGCACTGTTCATCCGACCTGAGTCTGACTCGAGTCCGACCCGAGCCGGACCGACCGGACCAAACCCATTCGCGTGTAACCGTTGGATCTTGATCCAACGGCCACCGTTGCTCCATGTCGCCCAACCCGAATCCAATTCGGATTTCGCAGCCGCAGCTGGGTGGACCTCGGTTTCTGCGATTTTCACGGAAGCCGAGGCCCCTATTTAAAGCGCCTCCGCCGCCAACGTGTAGCCCTCTTCCGTGCGCACCCGTAGCCCTAGACCTTCGCGCTTGAGCCGCCGCCGTTCGCCCGCTAGAGCTCGCCGTAGTTGGATTACAGTTCCACCGCGGTTTTCCGTCGTTTGCCGCCGACTCCGCCGTCCTTCGCCGTGATTGAGCCCAGATTCGGAACCATTGCGACAAGCCGCACCTGGGAGTTCCACTCACCTCGCCGGAGCACGCCTCAAGCGCCGTTCGGGAAGTCGTCGTCTTCGTCTCCAGCAGCCGCTGCTCCGTCGCGCCATCGCCGGAACCCCAAAGCTTCTCAGCCGTTGGATCTTCATTGGACGGCTACGGTGAGTCCACGTCACCCTGTTAGATTTCACGTTTCGGTTTTTAGATCTAATCCCAACCGTTGGATCTAAATCCAACGGCTTAGATTAAGCCACGTGATCGTAAACTGCACCGTGCCTAGATTAGATCTCAGCCGTTAGATCTAGATCGTACGGTTAGCGTTAACCGTGTTGTAGCATTAGATGCAACCTCGGCTGTTCGAGAGACGCGGTGAAACCCGATCGGATCTCGACCGTCCGATCAAGATCGAACGGTCCAGATCAACCGCGTTATTTCCAAACGCGTGAGGTTAGATCTGATCTGGACCGTTGATTTTCAAATCAACGGCCCAGATTGTGCCACGTGCGCGGGAACCGAACCGGCGCGGTCAGCGCGGTCGCGCCCGGTCGCCGCTGACGTCAGCGAGGGGCCCGCATGTCAGCGGCTGGCCCAACGTCTCCATGACGTCACCCGTGACGTCATGCTGACGTCACGTGGGGCCCGCGTGTCAGCCGTCCTCGGCCGAGCCGTGCTGACGTCAGTAGTGGGTCCCACGTGTCAGAGACACGTGAACCCGTGGACCGAGTCCACGGTGGACCAAGCCCGAGCCGTGGACCGAGTCCATGGACCGGCTGACGCAATAATTCGATTTTTCAATAGAAAATTAATTCGGTGGAAAATCAAATCCCGTGCTGACGTCATGCTGACATCATTAATCGGAATTTTCAATAGAAAAATAAATGAATTAATTCGGTTTAATGATTTATTTGAATTTTCAAACTTTAAACGCTTATAACTTTTGCATCTTAACTCCGATTTGAATGATTCCAATTTCTAAATTTTTATAAAATTGAGATCTACTTGAATATAAATTTTAATTAATTTTTGGACATGAATTTTTCTCTATTTATCTTTATTTAATATATTCTTTAAACTTTAAACAATTATAACTTTTGCATTTCAACTCCGATTTGGGCGATTCAAATTTCTAAAAATTCGTAAAATTATGCTCTCTCTGTTTATCAATTTTATTTGAAGTTTTGAATACTTTTTTTGTACTGTTATATTTATTTATTGTTATTTGCATGCGTTACGAGTAGACGTTGAAGTACCCGAAGGCTTCGAAGGTGAAGTGTTGACCCAGGAGCCAGCTCAAGAGTAAGAACAAGTACTTTTTGAAGGCAGGTTGTGCTTTGACCATGTTGAGCCCATTCTTTTGAAATTATATTGTTTCAAAGTATTGCATGCTAATTTAACTAGAATTTATGTTGATTAAATTCTGGGATTAGTTAAATACCTAGTTGCTGTATGACACCTTGTCGTATATAATTGTATGCCATGAACCCCTTGACACCCTAGTTGTGGATTATTTAGTTGGACATTATTAAATTGCCAACATGGGTAATTAGACCGTTGTAGTATATTGCTTAGACTTGCCACGTAGTCACAACATGATTTTGGATAATTACATGTTAACATTGACTTAATGACATATGGAACATGTTTTTGAGAAGTGTCATGTGTTATTGATGTTGTTATCGATGGCACGTGGTGCATGGTAATCAATTAGGGTTTGATAAATAGATTTAGACCGGGGCATGTGGCAAGAATGATATGGTGGGCCATGATTGGCACCGGGGAAGTTGATTTGGTTCTTCGGGTAGCCTTGCCCTGGTCACCCTAAGGACTTAACCTTGCAAGCCTTTGAACTGAGTCAAACGTGCAACCACATGTCTGTAGTGGGACGGACCTAGTTGATTAAGTTGCTAATAAAGTACCTGTGGGACCTCGGGGTGTCAACTATACCTTTTGTGTAGTTGTACGGGGGAGCATACTGGGGTTGCGGCCAGGTACCCATCTAACGGTTGATTGGCCTAGACTTCACCTTTGCTAAGGGAAGGGTTAGTGTGCAATAACCGGGGAGGCCCACTTGTGCTGTTAGAAGTTTCCGAAAGACTTTGTTACGGACACTCGCCTTTGTGGTGTTTGGTTGTATCTTGTGGGTAAAGTGCATAACCTCGGCAGAGTGTAAAATCTATTCAAATAGCCATGTCCGCGGCATTGGACATTGATCAGGAATTACAGTCAAGGGTTAGACTTTCATGAAAACAACTTGGACTTGAAAAGTTTGGTTGGGTTTAATGATGACGTTGATGGAAATGTGGATTAGGAAAAGGGGAGAGTGTTACTTGACACCTGGAAAAGTTATTGATACTACATTGCTTCTACTGCTTTCGAATCTACTTATGTTACTTACTAATTGCTGCTTTACTGCAAATGAACCTGTTAACCTATCCTTTGTATTAAGCCGTGCATATAGAATATTAGTTGCATTCTGTGCATGACTTGCTGAGTACCAAATACTCACCCTTGCCACAATACAACATCAGTTGAAGAAGAATCAACGCCAACACTGGAGGAGGAGCTCCAGGAAGAGCCAACAAGCTAGGGGGAGAGCCCAGTCAGTTGCCTGTGGCATATTGGTTGGCGCCACGCGATTTCTTTATATTCCGCTGCAGATTCTATTTGAATAAGACTTTAGCCCTGCGAGGCGTACCTTTGTAACTTGATCATAAGGTTGAGCAACCCGTTATATTTCCTTTCTATAAAGTACTTTATTATTCGTTGAGTATGATTGTGATATGTACTGATGTTGAGACTGTGTGCACTAGCGTGATCCTGGACTAGTGCTGAATACACAGAGGGTCCGGATTTGCAAATTCGGGTCCCGACAATGCTGCCTGATCATCTAATTATATTTCTCTTGGTCCTTGATTAATTCGGTTACTTCCTCTGAATCATTGGCGGATGGAGAAGTTATGGTGCCGTAGTTTGGCTCAACACCGTATAAAGCCTTGAAAGGTGAGCATCCCAGCGAAGAATGGAAACTGGTGTTGTACCAAAATTCAGCTAGTGCGAGCCAACTCTTCCATTTTTCGAGCGTCTCATTTTTGCACATCGAAGATACATCTCAAGGCACTGGTTCACGCGTTCGCTCTGGCCATCGGTTTGGGGATGGTATGTCGTGCTGTACTAAAGTTTGGTGTCTATTGACTTGAACAGCTCCCGCCAAAAATTGCTTGTAAAAATCTTGTCCTTGTCTGACGTGATGGTCCGCGGTACTCCATGTAATTTCACCACTTGCTCCAGAAATACCTTGGCCACCTTCTGAGCCGTGAACGGGTGTTGTAGTGCTATGAAATGGGCATACTTAGAAAAGCGATCAACCAACACCATAATGGTGTTATAGCCTTCCGATAGAGGTAACCCCTCTATAAAATTCATGGTCAAATCTTGCTAGGCCGATTCAGGAACGGGTAGAGGTTGTAGGAACCTTGCTGGTTTCGACCGTTCACCGTTCACCCTTTGACACACTTCGCATTGTTTAACAAACTCCTCTACTCGTTGTTTCATTCCAGACTAGCAAAACGGTTTCTTCAGTCTTTGATGTGTCGCGTGAATCCTCGAATGACCTCCGATTGCCCTAGAGTGAAATGTTGCTATTAATTTCGTCTGTAGAGCCAAATTGTCACCGATTATCCCTTGCTGCAACTGGTATCCCTGTTCATCAGGACTATGTATAGCCAACTGTTGTAATCGTTGTTCGGCTGCTTCATCGGTGGTGTATGAATTCACGACCTCTTGAACCCACAGGGGTTGCACTTCTGAGATAGCGTGTAATTCTGATGAATGTTCCATCCGAGACAATGCATCCGCCACCACGTTGTCCTTACCCCTCTTATACACAATTCTGAAATGCAAGCCCATCAGACGAGTCATGGCCTTCTGTTGCATATTCGATTATAGCTGTTGTTCCTCCAAATAGCATAAACTTTTGTGATCAGTCCTGATCACAAACTCATGGTGCTGCAAATAAGTCCTCCATCTTTGAACCGGCAACATCAAAGCCAAGAATTCCTTTTCATATATGGATAACTTTTGATGGACTGTACCGAGAGCTTTACTGAAGAACGCTACAGGATGTCCTTGTTGTAGTAGCACTGCCCCCACTCCTTGCTCGCATGCATTAGTCTCTAACTCGAACCCTTGTTCAAAATCTGGTAGTTTCAAGACTGGAGTAGTCGACATTGCCTCCTTCAGCTTCACAAAAGCCTTCTTAGATTTTTCCTCCCACTCAAAGGACTTTTTCTTCAATAAATTTGTCAATGGCTTGGCCAATACTCCATAACCCTTCACAAACTTTCTGTAGTAGCCCATTAAGCTGAGAAATCCTCATAATTCTGTCACATTCCTCGGTCTTGGCCACTCCATCATGGCCTGGGTTTTCTTGGGATCTGTTGCCACCCTTTTTCCTAGGATCTGTTGCCACCCCTTGATCAGATATGAAGTGGCCCAAGTACTCTAATTGTCTTTGCGCAAAGGTAACTTTGATCTCTTGACAAAAAATCGTTGCTCCTTTAAAGTTTGCAAAACTATCTTTAGATGCTCCACATGAGTGTCCAGATCTGAGCTGTACACCAATATGTCATTAATAAAAACCAACACAAATTTCCTAAGGTATGCTGCCTGTACCGAATTCATCACACACTGAAATGTAGCCAGCGCATTCGTTAGTCCAAATGGCATGACTTTAAATTGGTAATGACCATGGTGCGTCTTGAAGGTAGTTTTGACTTCATCTTCTTCTTTCATACAAATTTGGTGTTATCCCAATCACAAATCCAATCTGGAGAAATACTTAGTGCTGGATAGCTAATCCAATAATTCATCGATCACGGGCATCAGAAATTTATTCTTGATCGTCAGATCATTCAGTCGGCGATAATCCACATAAAATCTCCATGTGCCGTCTTTCTTTTGTACCAGCAAAACCGGAGAGGCAAATGGACTAATACTTGGGACGATGACCCCTGTCATGAGCATTTTGGTCACTTGCCTTTCTATCTCATCCTTGTGCACGGGTGAATATCGATATGGTCTTGAATTCACTGGGGTAGCTCCTAGAATCAAGGGTATGGCATGGTCGTACTCCCTCTTCGGTGATAGTCCTTTAGGTTATGCGAACACATCACTGTACAACTCCAATACTTCTTGACTTCATCTGGTATTGTGTCTTCTCCACTCCAAGTTTTAGTTTCTAGTACAGCCACTGCCCAAATATCATTCCCCTTCTCCATTTTTATAGTTGATCAGCAGTCAATGACTGGATTTCGATTTTCTCGATCCCTCTTATTCCTTGTATCTGAATTCTCTTTCCTTTATGTTTAAACTCCACAGTCTTCTTGTTCCAATTACAAATCATTGGGTTGCATGTTTTCAACCAGTCCATTCCTAAGATTGTGTCATATGCCCCTAAATCCAACACTATGAAATTTGTTTGGAAGGTGTGTCCTTGAGTCCACCACTCCAACTTTGGAACCCACATGTCACAGCTTAGCTTATCTCCATTGGCTATTCTTACCTTCACTAGATCTGTGTTCTGGGCCACACACCATATTCTATGTAAAAATTTAGCATTCACAAAGCTATGTGTACTCCCTGAATCAATTAGTATGAGCATCACGTGGTTCCTGACCAGTGCCAGTATTCTCACTATTTCTTTTTCCTCTGTGCCCGACATTGCATTCACTGATAAATTGCACGTTTCCTCCTGATCTATTTTGGCCATCTCCAGCATATCCAGTTCCTCATCCGCCAAAACTTCCTTCTGTTCTTCGATGCTGATGGCCTGCAATTGGGCTTGAACTTTCCTTTTGCATTGTAAATGGTGATTGGGCTCGTATCTCTCCCTACATTGATAACACAATCCGTTGGCTCTACGATATTTGCGTACTTGCCTGGCCTTCCACAACTCGCCTTGTCCCATCTTCAAACTGCTTTGATGGGTCTCTGATTTGGGTGCCCCAGCTGTTTTGGTTTTCCATCCTTTGCTATAGTCTAACACCTCTTGCTGAATTTTTGCCAGATGGGCTGCCCGATCGACAGTGTTTGGAAGCAAACTCTGCACTCCCCCCCTCAATTCCAGTTTCAACCCTTTAATAAACTGAGAGATGAATAATTCCTCGCCATAAAATGGATTATGCACTGATATTTCAAACATCAACTCCTCAAACTGGTTCTTGTACTCAGTAACTATCCCAGTTTGTCGGATTCCAACCAATTCTTCCATCAACCTCCGATGATTGAATGCCCCAAACTTGTTTTCAACTGCTTGAGTAAACTGCTCCCAACCTCCTAACTCATGTCGAGCCTTGTACATATGCAACCATTGAGTAGCTCTCCCATTCATGTGCATGTCGCCGTCATCACCCACAATGCCTCAGGAATGAATATCTTGAGTAATCAGTGCATTTGTCACGCCAAATTCGAGGACCCTCGCCGTCAAATCAGGGAAATGACAATTTTAACATAGGGTTTCTCGAGTTTCCACCTGTTTCTCTCTATTGACGAACATTGGTTCCCGGCATCTCACTGAGCACCCCAGTCGAGCAACAGGTGCGTGCACCTCCCAAGGAGGCCGAGGGTTCCTCATCAGCCTTTCGCCAAAACTCCTGAGGTGCTGGTGTGAACACATCCTTCTCCATCGCAGATCCTTCTCCTCTGCCAGATTCCATCGATCGCCCAATAGTGATCCGGGCTACTACTTGTGCTGTCGCCTCCAATTGTTTTTCAAGAAGTTGCTGATCCTTGGTGTTCTGCTTCACCGCCCTTGCAGTGAGCTTTGTTCGAGCCACCAGCTGCTGCTGCGTGGTGTCCATGGATTCAATCCGCGTAAACAAAAGATTGAGGCTCTCCCTTATAGTCACCAACTGCTCTTTTGATCTCCCTGTCGCCGTTCCCATCGCCTCTAGGATGAATTGGGTTTGGATTGAGGGTTTTTGTGGAGCCGTGATGATCTCACTTGCTAGACCTTCCCAAGATTGTATTCTTGGAACGCCTGACCTGACATAGAATGTTGAACAGATTTTGGACTTCATGTTACAGCACATAACCCCTGCCTGAAATATTCTGGCCTTTTTGAAAAGGAACAAAGCATTGGATGCCATGAACCAGGAGATTATCATTCAAAATATCGTGCCAAAAGAGAGCAGTCTCCTATTTTAATTTGGCAAAAGTAGCTATACCTCTGAAAGTAATATTAAGTCTAAGAATGTCTTTCCACCGGAATGACCCAGCTTCTTTCATTGCAGGAGGAACACCATTTTGACAATAAGAGGACCCTATGAGCTTAACCCAATTATAAAATTTGTGAAGGTTTTTCAAAAGCAATCCTTCATTTTGCAGTCTGATGTTCGTGATTCCAAGTACCCCTTTGTTCTTTTGCTTACATACCTTTTCCTATGCTGTTATGGAATTTCTCTTTGCATTGAGATCATTATCCCTCCATAAGCAATGCCTCCTAGCTCTATCAATATTTTCAATTGCAGTGGCTGGCAGCTACAAAGAGCACATATAATATGTCGCCAAGGATGATAACAGAGAATTAATCAAAGTAAGATATAGAATAATCACAAAGGTAATTAAATTTAAGCTTGGTAAAAACAGTGTTTCAATACTCTCAAACATGTTAGAACAGTTGCACTAGGACAACATTTAATTAAGAGATGGATAAAAACATGAGTGCATGTGTGCTCCATCTACTCCCTCCACCATGCACGTCATGTAATACATTGGTCCATTAGTGTAAAGGCCCATGTGGAATGGTAGTGAGATTAGTCCCATGTTGCTTATCAAAAGTGAGTTGAAGTAGCATATAACGCATGCTGGATTTACATGTAACACATCTGGGTTAACCCTTTTACACGAAACAAGTACGAAAGTGTAAGTGAGGTGTTACGCATGCATAGATCTGTCCCATGATGGGCTGGGCATTGACCAAATTTTGGACCAGGGTGTTACAGATGGTATCGGAGCATCAACATTCGCTGCATGGGCACATGTGGGACAGATATGTGGGCTATGTGCATGTCTCATGTGGGCCCGAAGTGGGCACACAACATGGCATATGTGCTGGCACTGGACGCATGAACGTGTACCGAGGGGTGGTTCTGGGCATTTGTCATGTATACTGTGTGCTCTCGAGGGTGTTAGCCCCTGAGAGGTGGTAAATGCAACACCCCAGGCCGTTAGTGTGAAGGCCCATGTGCAATGGTGATAGGATTAGTCCCACATTACTTGTAGAAAGTGAGTTAAAGTAGCATATAATATTTGCTAAGTCTGAACATAGTACCTTCAGATTAACCCTTTTATATGAAGCAAGGACAAAAGTGTAAGTGGGATGTTACACATACACGAGTCCATCCCATGGTGGGCTGGGCATTGAGCAATTTTTGAGCTAAGGTGTTACATGTCATGAAGCATTCAGACCTAAAATGGGGGGAAGAGAAGTTAGATATAAATCTCACCAAGCAACTATCATGAAACAAATATAAATATCATCAAACATACAAATCCAAACGTCAATCACTTCACTTCACACCTTCGATTCCAATACTCCAAGTTCATAACAATGCAAATATGCAATGAACTCCAAGAGCACTCCAAAATAATCATATAATTTTCTCATCGATCTGGCCTATGCATTCTAGAATAATTATATGACTTTTTCACAAATCTAGCTCACACACTTCGTTGTACTGATGCAACTTTGTACTGATACAAAGTTACGATGAATTGTAGCAACCTGGCCTTTTAGTCTTTATTCATGCATCGAGGTGATATAAATGCATACATTATGTACATTGCTCCATAACCAACACACGTGTAACATCCCAATATTTTGCCTCTTTAAAATTTTTTATGCATTTTAACCCTCCAATAATTTTCATAATTTTTATTGTTAAATAAATCTTAATATGGATTTTGAAGTAAAAAATAATTTAATATGATTGATGCTCGAGTGAACAATTGTTAAATTATTTTATTTAGGTTCATATGCTTTGAAGTATTTTACAGAATTTTCTGGAAATGTTCTGAAGGACCATGTGGAGGTATATCCATGTTTGTGATGAGTATTTGACTTTATTTGAGCAAGGTGTGCTCAGGTTTGAGTTTGATTTGACTCGGTATTGCATGTTTGAATTAATGATAATTGTGGACTAACATGCAGGAAGAAAAAGGTGAGTGTATTTTGGAATGTGCAAAATGGTTTGTTCCTTGTGGTACAAGTTCTTGAGGCAGCTATGGTCATTGGTGAGTACCGGGACTAGGTTGGGAGAACCGAGGTTCGGAGCGGTCGAGGATGCTGACGAGATGGTTGGGCTCAAACCAGGATCACTTGGACGTCATGGAAATGGACTTGAGGTGGCTCAAGGTTTCCGGTTCGGGTTGGAGGCTCGAAGAGGAGGAAACTAAGCGGTTAAGTTCGGCGGATGAAGGCCCGTTGCATTGGGTTGACCGGGTTTTGTTTAAAACCCATGTATGGCCAATGTGCCCCATGTAAAGCCCATGTGCGGGGTGAAATGAGTGGGTTAATCCTAACCCTTGGTGGAGTGCCCTAGGGTTTGGGACTCATCCAAGGGTGGTAGGTGGCCCTAGAGTAGTATAAATAGAGGGGGGAGGGGTGCCCTCCCTCATTTGAAGGTTTGAGTTGCTCCTTTGAGCTTTGCCCACATGAAGTGAGGCTTTGTAAACCTTCCAACCAGAAAATACAAAGATTTTCATTACATTCTTGTGAATTTAAATTCCGCATTTACATTATGTCTTTACTTTACGCAATTTAAATTTAGCATTTACTTTCCCGCATGTAAATTCTCGCAATTTGGATTTGCCTCCTCTCCTTCTAAATGCTGTTGATCAAGGATGTCTTGAGGGTGCTCATTTGGTTTTACATTTTTCTTGCACCCTAGGATAGATTAGAGATCAAGTTTCTATCAAGATTGCAAATTGTCGGGACCCGAATATGCAAATCCGGACCCTCTGTGTATTCAGCACTAGTCCAAGATCACGCTAGTGCACACAGTCTCAACATAGATGAATATCACAATCATACACAGCGGAATAATAAAAATAGCTCAATTACAGAATATAAACTATTGAACGACCTTAAGGTCAACCTTACATTTACGAAGCCTTAACGGCTTCAACTCCAAATAAGCAGCAGCGGAACGAAGAACATCGGTGAATCCCATCAATACGCCACAGGCAACTGACAGGGTTCGACTCCTAGATAATCGCCTTCTCACGGAACTTCTTCTTCTTTGACGAAGTGGTCTTCTTCTCAACTGGTGATTGTTTGTTTGCAAGGGGTGAGTACATAAAGCACTCAGCAAGTCATGCACAGAATGCAAGTCTAATAACTATATGCATGGCTTATTCCAAATGACAGGCTGAAGGGGTTATTTTGCAATAAACAGCATTCACAAATATTCATAATAGATTGTAAAGCGGTAAAACAAATAACAATAGTAATAAAATTTCATAGTTATTTCACAAGTAAAACATTCCACATCCTTAACCAGTTATCTCTTTTCCACAGGCAAACTGCCTCCAAACCCAAGTTTACTTTTAAGAAAAGCTAACCCTTGACTGTAATCCCCGAGCAATGTCCAGTACCGCGGACAAGGCTATTCGAATAGATTTTACACTCTGCAGAGGTTATACACTTTACCCACAAGATACAATCAACTCACCACATCAGCCGTGAATCGCCATACAAAAGTATGCGAATGAGTGATCATAACAAAGCCTTTCGGAAACTTCTAACTACACAAGTGAACCTCTCCGGTTTTTGCCATACACCATCCCTTCCCTTAACAAAGGCGAAGTATGGGACCGACATACCGTTGGATGGGTACCATGCCGCAGCCCTGGTACGCTCCCCCTTCAAGCTACACAAAAGATGTAGTTGACACCCCGAGGTACCACATGCAAGTTATTAGTAACTTATTCAACTAGGTCCGTCCCACTACAGATATGTGGTTGTATGTTTGACTCAGTTCAAAGGCTTACAAGGTTAAGTCCTTAGAGTGATCAGGGCAAGACTTACATCAATATTCTCAAGAAATCCAACTCACCAACACTCATACATATATCATGTTTCAAACAATCCCAACCGCCAAGCTGGCTCACCATAATTCTTGCCACTTGCCCCAGTCTAAATCATTTTACCACCCCAGTTGATTATTGCGCAACACAATGCCAACAACAACTCACATCCTTGAAGAAGCACGGAGGCCTCCACATATCAACATAATCGTGTCGGCAACACGTTACACCATTTCAAAATACATTGCATATTCCATTAATCAATATTGACATTTGTAATTCCAAAATGATGGCACTGACTCATTGCAGGTCTAAGCAAACTAATACGTTCTATCTAACCCATGTTGGCAATTTATTAGCTACCAACTATTAATCAACAAACCTAGGGTGATAAATGAATCATGGCATACGATCATTATAAGCAAGGTGGCGATAACAAGTAGGTTGATTATCTAATCCCAAATTAATTGAAATCAGTTTAACTCAAACTAGCATGCAATAATTTGAATCAACATAATTTTCGAAAATGGGATCAACATGGTCAAAGCACAACTTGCCAGGCCTTTGCAACATTTACTGTTCTTTACTCTTTATCCTTGATTCTTGATCCTCGACCTTCGATCTTCACTTCCTTGATCTTCAGCCCGTAAAACGATTTCCGGACGATGCGTCTAACGATTAAAGAAACACAAATACAAACCAATTCAAAAGACAAATCGAATAAACTCCAAATAAAGAACGAATAGCATTGGGCACAACGGCTTAGAAGGATTTGGGAACTCGACAGGATTAGATCGAAGGTTAGATAAAAGAGAATGGGCTTTCGGAAAAACACCGAAAAGGGAAAGATTAATAACTGAGAAAGAAAGAATAATATTCTGAAGAATAAGAATAATATTCTGAAGAATATTTCTTCCAAAGTTATTATCTTGATTGGACAAACAAGGACATATGGGCGCTCGATCTGTAGACCGGGTCCATAAAGATATGTTAGTTCACAATGAACTAAACTGATTCTCGAAGTTGACTTTTGTTGACCGAACGGACACAGTCAAACAAAAGAGAGACGGATAGATCGGGCATAGGGGTATGACAGATGGCCAATGGTCTATCGACCAAGTCCACGAACGAAGTCTAGGTTAAAGGCAGATTAGATTTTCAGGGATAAGACAAGACAAGTGTCTTACCACGATTGAAACAACGGGAAAGATTGCAAAGATAAAAATGCGGCTCACGATGAACTTAGTCCATCGAACCCGTCTTAGGTTAGGGTTTTGATTCGGCTTTGAAGATGACATGACGATGAGGCTAGGCTCACGTCATGATGATAGAGAAGATGATGACATCGCACTAGGGCTCTTGCATGAATGCACGCATGAGATGACAATGAAGCGATGAGAGCCAAGCATTAACGATGATGCGTTAACGGCGAAATGTTAACGACAGAGCGTTAACAGGGAAACATTAACGGTGGAATGTTAACGACGGAACGTTAACGGGGAAACGTTAACGGCAACGTTAACGACGGAGGTCAAACAATGATAGGATACTCATGAAACAAGGTAGCGACCATCGGTGCAACGACATGGCCGCGATAAAACGCTTCCAAGGATGGCTAACCGATACGCGAACCGGCGGCAACGGCGAGGTCAAAGACGAAGGTTTTAGGCCGGAATCAGGCTCCGACGGCAAACGGAGTCCAAAAGAATTCTAAGGATGATCCAAGACAGTACATGATGATCCACCGGACGCGATAACATGACCGGAGCGAACTAAAATAGCCGGCGTCAAAAGGCGGCGCGCGACGACGGTTAAACGGCGGCCTAAATATATAAAAAATTTTGGAGAACGGGATGGCAAATGGGGAATGTCTACCACGTAGAACGCGGCGAGACGAACTCAACGGTATAGGCGGATTTTGCGGTGCCCCTCCGGATTGATCACAAACTGGCGATTAACGGGTTTCGGATCTAAACTTTGGATGGCCATAACTTCTAGAATAATTATCGGAACTTAACGAAATTTGACCGAGACCTATATGGGACCAAGAGGCACACCGTGACATAGGTGTCTCAAAGAATTACCTTCTGGAACAGCGGGGAACGCGCGAGGATGATTGTCGCTGTCTGAAACGCAGTCTGATCGCAGTCTGATCGGAGAAAATATTTTTCTGCACAAAATCTAGAGAGAAAAACTGTGAGGAAAGGTGTGCATAATGTAGAGGACATCCCCAGGAGTCTACACAACATTTCAGCACCTAACTCGAAAAATTGAGGGAGTTATGGCCTCGGCAAGATTCAAGATTGAAACGGCCATAACTTTTGATTCCGTAGGCCAAATTGGATGAAATTTAGAGGGTAAACATATGGTACCTAGGAGCACACCATGGTGAATACGGATCTCAAAAAGAGTCAACGAGCTGCCGGGATGCGGCTCCAAAGTTTGGCCGTTGTTGGGCGACGTCCGGAGGACATGGCGGCGGTTTCGGAGTTTTGGAGATGATCTGGAGGTTGAAGAAGCATGGGAGAGATCATGGGAGGTCTATACTGGGTTGGGGTGTTGGCTAGGTCAAGAAAAATAAAGTTTGGACACGTTTGGAGCAAAAACGGGTTAAATAGGCATTAGATCGAGCAGCTGGCGTGCATCAAACGAACTCAGCCGACGTGGCACCACGTGGGCTTGACACGTGTTCGGGGGGCTCCCGCGCGGCCTGGCACGGCCTGGCGGCAGCGTGGGCAGCGAGGCGCGGCCCAAGCGGGAGGCGGTTGGGCGGCTAAGCGCTGGGCGGAGCGGCACGTGGAGGGAGAGCTGGGCCGGTTGGCGCGCTGGGCCGGCGGGTGGAGGGAGGGAAAATGGAGCCCAATTCAAAAACCCAATTTCCAAACATTTTCCAATTAAACCAATTCCACTAATTCAAATAAATCATTCGAGGCATTAAAAATACCAGAAAAATTCTAGAAAATATTTTGAGGCATTTTGAACTCAAATAAAATATTTTCAACAAAACTTTATATAAAATTTTTCAATTAATTAATTAATTTCAATAAAAGGGCTTAATACAAATCGATCCCGAATAAATCCAATAAATAGCAAACGAGGTCTGAAAAATCTCAAAAATTGCAGAAGAATTTCTTGAATCACAAGGAACCCAAATAAAATTAAATTTATTTTCTTGGAGGTTTAGAATAATCAAATTAAATTGTTTTAGCTTTTAGAAAATTCAAATCAAGTATAAACACGAGAAAATGAACGAAAATTTTTGGGAAGCTAAACTAAACCAAAATTTTTTGAAAACCCAAATTTTGGGATGTTACACAAATCTATCCTGAACTTGTTCTTCGCGCAGCAGTAGGTCTTCGATTTTTACAAAAATCTAGAAAAATTCTTTTTGAGTGATTCTTATTGGAGAAGGTGCTTGACTCATATATCCATCTGTGAAAAAAATTTCGAGTCCACTGGGTGCACCATTTGGGAGCTGTGAGGTGAAAACCGAGCCCCAAATTTCCTGATTGAAGATCCTAACTGTTCGTAGTTCTTGATTTTTCCTGATTTTTGTAGAAGGCTTTTTGTGGTGATTTTTGGTGGAGTGCTTCAAGACTCATCTACTCATAGGGTGAACAATTCCCAAAAATTTTGGAGTAACAGAAGTCCACCATCCACCTGCTCTAAGTGAGGGTAATTCCTGAAAAATCTGCTTTTGCTTTTCTAAAAGAGGCTTTTGTGTTTTGGCTTGATCTCTTTTAGAAAAGAATTATTTGAATCTATTCCTCTTTGCTTTGGACACTTGACAACCAGGATTGTGATTGAAAAATCCCTCACATGATTCATGGTTCTCATCCATGTAAGCTAGGGATACACATAGTTGTCTTGTCGTTCCGGTTTTGCGGTTTTTTTGCGAGTTTGAGGAGCACCATTTTCTTTGCAGGATTGTTTGGAGTACGTTGAGTAGGGGAAAATTTTATTTGGGGTCATTCACCCCCCTTTGATCGCCATCTCGGTCTTTCAATTGGTATCAGATCCGGTTTTGCTCTTTTATAGATCTTGACCAATCTCAAGAGCCATGGCGATGGACAAGTACTCTTCTAAGCCTCCAATTTTTGTTGGAGTTGATTATCCGTTTTGGAAGGTTCGGATGGAGTCATACATCATTGCCCAAGGCTATTCTATATGGCAGAAGGTGAAGCTCCCGTATGAGGTTCCGGCCGATGAGAACGTCAAAGCCACAAACATGTCTGACATTGAGGCAAACGCTAAGGCCAAGAACCTCCTCATACAGGGACTTAGCCGTAGTGAGTATGATCGCGTCTCTCACCTACGATTGGCTCACGAGATCTGGGTGACCCTCAGTGCTTACCATGAGGGCACCACTCAGATCAAATCCGTGAGATAGGATTAATTCAAGCGTGACTACAACAAGTTTGAGCAGCACGCTGGTGAGAGCCTCGACGAGTGCTTTGCTCATTTTGCAAAGATCCTCAGCAATCTTCGGTCAGTTGGTTGCTCATACACTGATTCGGAGAATGCGAGGCATTTTCTTAAAGCACTCGATCTGAGGATTTGGGAGATGAAGGTAACCACCATCACGGACCACACGGATTTTTTTGACTTTGACTCTTGATGGGTTGTATTCCCGTTTCAAGACTCATGAGCTCGACATCGTCGCTCGTAGGATGAAATCCCAATCGATGGCTTTGGTTACTGATCCCATCGGGTCTTCCTCTTCAGGACCCTCACTTGACTTCTCTTCTGGTTTTTCTCTCCTCGATCTTTGCGACGTAAGCGATGACGTTCTGGAACAATTTCCAGAAGACGAGCTTGCTCTTGTCGCTCGAAAATTTTCGAACATTTACAAGAGGGTGAGAGATAGGAAGAGGAGTGGCAAGATCACTTGCTTTGAGTGTGGTGGCCCCAACCACATTTGGGCAAACTGCCCCAAGCTAGAGAAGGGCAAGAACGAACAAGGCGGTTTGAGTAAGAACGACTACACCGACAAGAACCGCAACAAGAAGCCTCCAGCTCATGAGCCGGCGCGAGAGAAGAAGCACCGCAAGTTCGCCAAGAGAAAGAATCTCTTTCACTGCGTACTCGCCGCTCTGGACGATCTGGACCTCTCCGACACGGAGACATGGAGCAACGAGGATGAACCGTGAGAGAAGGCGAAGGACGACGATGACCTCTCCGGCATGTGCTTCATGGCCTCCAATGCCATGGAAGTACCCGACACCGAGCTGTACAGCGACACAGAGGAGGTACCTTCCTATGACCAGCTCAATGATGCTTTTCTCAAGCTAGGAAAACTTCATTCCAAATCTAGAGCTAGTTGCACAGACTTAGAGAAGGAAGTATGTACCTTGTCTCGGGAGTTAGCTTCACGTAGATCTTGTTCCTCCCGAGACTCTGATAGCTGTACTCTTTGCGATGCTTTGCTTGTGGAGTTGGAGAACCTAAGGATCCTACATGATAGTGTGGTTTCTATTCTTGAGTCACTTAGGTCGAAGGATTACATGTCCAGTAGATCCTATTCCTATTGATGCTAGTTTTCTTCACACTCACACAAATGCATCATGTGCTAATTGCCCTAAGCTTCTCGCTGAAATTGATGCCATGAGTTGTCACCGTAGGAAGCTATCTGCTAGAAATGATGAACTTGAAAAGCATGCTTCTAAGGACCCAATCAGCTCATGTGAGGGCTGTATGCAACTAAAAAAAGCTTATGATGACTTGGTGCTTGAAAACTCAAAATTTGCTAAGGATCTACTAGCTAAGTCACAAAATGGTTGCATGCTGTGTGTTGGGGTAGCAGAGGACATGAATCAAATTCATGTAGAGCTTAGGAAGAAGCTCAAAGCCCAGGTGGGTAGGATTAGAGACTCTCCCTGTGTTTCTTGCGAGTCCCTCAAGATTGAGGCTGCTTTTTATAGAGAGAGATTTGATCGTTCAATTCGCTCTTCTCCATCTGGCTCTTCCCCTGCTACTCCTTCCCCTTGCTCTTCTTGTGCCTCACTTTTTCGAGAGTGTCAGTACCTTATGAGCACTCTCGAGAAGTTTGTTGGAGGTAAGAAGAAGCTCAATCTTATCCTAGATCAGTCCAAGTTTAGCAGATTCAATCAAGGTCTAGGATTTGATTCCTTGGAGCACGCACGGGCGCATCCGCCTACTGTTGTGCGCGCCTCCAAGAATGGAGAGATTGTGGTTGCTCCTCATACGAGCACCATTGTGTTCAGGTCAACAGGTCTGGTCCACAGGATCTTTGACGAGAAGGATGTTTCTCCTGCTACTTCGGCCTCCAAGGCGAAGTATACATGCACCTTCTGTCAGAAGGATGGACACCTGGTTGACTTCTGTTTTAGACACGCTAAGATCATTCGGTGTGAGCGTGTTAGTGCCCTTAGGGGTATTCAGGGTCATCCCTAGACTCTGAATGCTTCTAAGGCACACACTGCTTTTAGACATGATAGACATGCTAGAGAGTCTCCTATTTTTGGACAGCGTATGGGCTTGGTTTTCAGACTTTGACTTTAGGTTTTTGCCCCAGAGCTGTCCCGAGCCAGTTCCTCCACCGTCCTTATGATATTCCTCGTTCTTCCCGTCGATGTAATATTACAGCAAGTAACCGGAGCACTTCATTTTCGCAACTTTGGTCAAGGTCAAATCTTAATTATAAGGACTATTATGACTCCAGGATTGATGATTTGTTTATCTGAGAAAGGTTATATGAAGAAAATTTGTCAGATTAACTTTTGAGTTTTGGTTGTGGCCCTGGCAACTTTGCTTTCTTTATTTTAGTTGCATAAATAGCTAGGTGGTTGTTTCTAGCATGATACAACTTGTTTATACATTAGCATCATTTCTTTCAGTACAAATGCTATTGTAACATCATTTACCCTTATTCCAAGTTTTTTTTTTGAGTTTTCTTCATCCAGGCATTGGGTGGACCAGTCTGATGATCTGTTTGGTTTCAAATTCATCTGGCATGGGAGAGAACAAAGGTCATTCATCCACCTAACCTACTTACCCTCTCCCACTCACTCTCTTTTCTCCCCAACCGAATGGAGCAAACCCCAACCGGCCACTCCTTGTTTTCTTCTCCCACTCGGTTTGGGATGGAGCAAGAGCTCCTTCTCCCCTCCCCAAGGCTCCTCCTCCTGCAGCAAGCTCTCCCATGGCTTCCTCCCCTCCATTGGAGCTTCCCCAAGCTGAAGCTCCTCCATGGCGCCCTGCTGCCCCTCTCCTAGCCGAGCCCTCCTCCCTCCATTGGTTCCCCATGTGAGCAAAGGAGGTTAGGTTTCCTAAATTTGGGGTTGTGTTTGCTGCTCTATGGGGATCGTTGACTGGTTAGAAGTGCTTTAGGGTTCATAGATTTGGAAATTTTGGAGGGAAAACTAGTTCTTTTGGAGGGAACCTGATTGCTGTTTTTCGAGCAGAAATTTGCCTGTGATTGCAGCTCGGTTTTGAGATGCTTAGATTGCTCAAATGGTTCTTCGGCTTTAGAGTTTGTTGTAGATATTCCTTTCCTCTTTGATTTGATATAAAGAACAATCAATTCCATCCATCCATTCGAAAGTTATGGTCATTTTAGTGCAGACTGCTCTGTGTTGGTTTTCAGTGTTATATGCATTGTTCAACTGAATGGTAGACCAAGTTGCAGGCCGAATGAGCTTTTCCACTTGCCTAGAGAAATGTAGAAAATTTCATTTAGATTGAGAAAATGTATTCGTTTTCTTGATTTGGAGTTAGGAATCAAAAGTTATGTCGATTTGAAAGTGCTGTCCAGAATGTTGTTTTTTCTGAATGTTCAGATTTTGGTCTGATGCTTAGAGTTGGGTTTGAGGACTTTAAATTAATGTATTGAACAAATGGCCTTGGGGTAACTCTAGGTTATCCTCGTATGCTCGTTTAGAGTCCAAGAAATTGAATTTTGGTTCAACCATTAAAAAGTTATGCAAGAATTACACCTTTGCTGTCCAAATTGCAACTTGTAGTAGTTTCAATGTTGTGATGTTGTTTAAGCCAAGTTAGGAGCAGATTCAGAATTTCCGTTTGCCTAGAAAGTTGTAGAAAATTTTATGTAGATGATGAAAATGTCTTCGTTTGCTCAATTTGAAGTTATATAGCAATAGTTATGCATTGGCTAAGTAGGCTATCCAAACCATTTTGTCTGAATTTTCAGATTTGAGCTGTTTTGGGGCAAAAGGTTGTTGTAGCGAGTGAAAGGAGTTGGTTGTTGTTGTTATTGGCTATAGCTTGTATGAAATCGATTATGCGGTGCTTACTTCAGGAGATGTGGCTTTGGTGGTGGCTTCAACTCCGTGCCACATCGCTTTGTGAGGCGAAAAGGCAAGTGTATCAAACTAGAAGGTTAAATGAGTATTGATTGTAGGTTGTGCTATAAAAGGGTTATGCTAACACTTATGAGTATATGTATGGATTGTGTGACAATGATGCAAGTGTATCTCTAGTATGATGCTAGGATTTGGATTGTTGCTAATCATTATGAATATGTGTGTGTTGAAATGAATCACATGGTTCATGTTGCATTATATGGATAATTGAGAAATGTTAAATGGTTATGCATGTAAAGTTCATTTAATACTATTGGTTGAGTTGATGATGGTGATTATAGTATGTTTATGTTGATGAAGAGGTGAATGTGGAAATAGAATGTATTTGCTATTCTTCCATTCATTTCATTTCATTTGTGCATTCATAATGGAATAGGCGACCCATTCTGATGCGGGCCTATGTGTTCACACGTAGTGAACACGAAAGTCCTACCTCGTAGTCCCATCCATCGAGGTGAATGGGAGCGAGACAGTAAGAGTAGGCACCTTCCACGGGATGGAAGGGACGTGAGGGTGCACACCGACGGGTGTGCACTCGGCAGTACCGGTACGTGCATGTAAAAAGAGCATACATGTGCATTGCATTGCTAACGATTGAGTTTTGTGTGTTAAATGGAGTTGTGAAGAGTTGGGATCGAGTCGTGGACTCACCCAAAAAGATTTAATGAGGTATGTATATGAAAAGGGCAATGAGGTAAGTGGTAGCGGTACAATTGTTTATGTATTGGTTGAATCTTGTAAGAGTTACATTCTTAATGATGGGTTGGAATTGCTAACTTGTTATTCATATTGATTTGATGCACTTTGCTGAGTTTTCAAACTCACGCTTGTTTGTTAATATTTTTAGGTACTCGAAAGAGCGACTTGCCTGGTTTGGGGCGTAGCTGCACCTCCACTGTGTCTTACGACATGTTTCAGACTTTTGGAATCAATTAGTAAATTTGTAACTAGTTAATCTATTTGTGTAATCATGTGGTATTTAAGTTGAGTTGTTAATGAATGGATTTTTTTTGGTAGTTGTTAATTGCCTACATGTCATGATGGTTGATTGATTCCATGACATGTTGAAATTATTATTGCTATATTGATAATTGTGATCTCTTTTGCCTGCTGAGTGGATGTCCATTTAGCAGGGGAGGTCATGCCAAAATTTTTAGTGAAAATTAGGTTTTGGTAGCACTTTGGGCACGTAAGGTGCCAGGGTGTTACAGTCGAGGTGGATATCAGTGGCGAGAGTTTGCTTCCTCCAGCAGGAGGTCTGGACAGCAGCATGTGGATGATCCAGCCTTTGCACATCGGCAGACCAACCCGGCACCTGCTCTCAGACGTTCTATTGGAGCTGTATCTGAGTTCGTGAGAGTTGAGTCTAGGAGAGGCGCTAGATTGAATTCTACTGCTCCTTTGACTACTTCTACTTCTCCTCAGGTGACTCAGTATTGGGTTCCAAGATCAGCCTTGATCTGTCCTGGTACTGAGACATCTGCCTTATGCTCTCATTGATTCAGGTTCATTGGACAAGGAAGGGGGAGGTTTGGATCGTAGACTCCGGCTGTTCACGTCATATGACCGGAGACTCCCGTTGGTTTTCTTCCCTAGTCCGAGCTCCCGGTGATGAGGTGATCACTTTTGGGGATGCTTCTTCAGGTAGAGTCATCGCTAAAGGTACCGTTTTTATTAATGATCAATTTGTTCTTAAGGACGTTGCCTTAGTGAGTAAGCTGCATTTCAATTTGCTTTCTGTTACTCAGGTTATCGATGACCATATCGAGGTAAGCTTCAAGTTTAGTGGCTGTAGAATCCTCGATTCTCATGGGGAGTTGATTTGCGGGATTTCTCATTTTGGGATAGTCTTTCGTGCTGATTTTTCTTCTTCTTCTCGAGACTCTCTCCATTGTCTTATTGCTTAAGAGTCCCTTGATCTCTCCTTTTGGCATAGGAGGCTTGATCACATTGGCTTTGATCATTTGACTCGAGTTAGCGGCCATGATCTCATTCGTGGTTTACCCAAACTCAAGATGGTTAAAGATGTAGTATGCCATCCTTGCCGACATGGCAAGATGGTTGCTGCTTCTCATCCCCCAGTCACCTGAGTGATGACTGATGCACCAGGATAGCTTTTGCATATGGACACTGTTGGTCCAGCTAGATTGCAGTCAGCGGGAGGGAAGTGGTACATTCTTGTCATTGTTGATGACTTTTCGAGGTATTCTTGGGTCTTCTTCATGGCATCGAAGGATGAGTCATTTTCTCATTTTAGGGTTTGGTTCGTAGGTTGTCTCTTGAGCTCCTAGGTGCCTTACGAGTGATTCGCAGTGATAATGGCACAGAGTTCAAGAACTCCTACTTTAGTAGCTTCTATGAGGAGTTAGGCATAGAGCATCAGTTCTCTTCTCCATACGTCCCATAACAGAATGATGTAGTGGAAAGGAAGAATAGGACCGAGGTTGAGATGGCTAGGACGATGCTAGATGAGTAGAATACTCCTAGGAAGTTTTGGGCTGAGGCTGTAGCTACGGCATGCCATGTTGCCAATAGAGTTTTTCTTAGGGCACACTTGCATTGCACTTCTTATGAGTTGAGATACGGGCGAAAGCCTAGTGTATCTCATTTTTGTGTTTTCGGCTGCAAGTGCTTCTTCTTGAAGTCTGGGAACCAAGATAAGTTCGAGTCATGCTCAGCTGACAGAATATTTCTGGGTTACTCGACTTATGCCCGTAGCTACATGATTTGGGCTGTAGACTTGGGTAGGATCATAGAGACCTGTGAGGTGACCTTTGATGAGGCTAGTCCCGGTGCTAGACCAAACATTTCAGGCTCTTCTCCTCTTTCTCAGTCTATCTTCTCAAAGGAAGTTGATGACGGAGATGAAAGCGCCTTGCCTGATCCAGTCACCATTCCTGCTCCCGAGGTGCCTCCCATTTCCATATCTGCACCTAAGGGAGATCAGCCCTTACCTCAGACTCTTCAGTAGCTAGTGGCTCTGTTCCTACCTCTCCCACGCGAGGAGTAGATGTCACTTCTGCTTCTGAACCTCCCCGCCACATTCAGCAGGCTCATCCACCTGACCAGGTCATTGGAGATCTGTTTGAGCGAGTCACTAACTCTAAGTCAGGTCCATCCACATTCTGCCTCCACTCTGCCTTTGTTGCCTCATTTGAGCCGAAGATTGTTTCTCATGCATTATCTAGTGAATCTTGGATTAATGCTATGCATGAGGAACTTGAAAATTTCGAGAGGAACAAAGTTTGGAAGCTTGTCGAGCCCCCTTCTAGTCACAACATCATTGGGACCAAATGGGTGTTCAAAAACAAGCAGAGTGAGGATGGGGTTGTAGTTCGAAACAAGGCTAGGCTAGTCGCTCAGGGTTTTTCTCAGGTCGAGGGCCTCGACTACGAGGAGACTTTTGCCCCAGTAGCCAGACTAGAGGCCGTCAGGATCCTGCTCACATTCGTGGCGTCCAAGGGCTTCAAGCTTTATCAAATGGATGTCAAGAGTGCATTCCTCAATGGCTTCATTGAGGAAGAGGTGTATGTCAGACAGCCTCTAGGATTTGAGAACCCCAAGTACCCAAACCATGTCTTCAAGCTTTCCAAAGCTTTGTATGGACTTAAGCAAGCTCCACGAGCTTGGTATGAGAGGCTTAAGTCCTACCTCTTGAGTCATGGTTTTCATATGGGTCACGTGGACAAGACTCTATTCGTCAGACATTCTGATTCGGACTTTCTCCTAGTCCAAATCTATGTCGACGACATCATTTTCGGTGGTTCCTCGCATTCGCTCGTTACTCAGTTCTCAGATGTGATGAGTACTGAGTTTGAGATGAGCATGATGGGCGAGTTGAGCTACTTCCTTGGCTTGCAGATTAAGCAGACTCGGGAGGGTATATTCTTGCATCAAGGCAAGTATACTCGAGACCTCCTGAAGCGCTTTGACATGTCTGATGGAAAGCTAGTCATGACTCCTATGGCCACCACTGTTGTCCTCGAGCGTGACGAGGATGGTGAGCTAGTTGATCAGAAGGAGTTTCGGAGCATGATCGGCTCCCTTCTATACCTTACTACCTTGACCTCTGACATACATTTTTCTGTGTGTCTTTGTGCTCGATTTCAGGCTTCTCCTCGCGTCTCTCACCGCCAGGCCGTGAAGCGCATCTTTAGGTACCTTCGAGCTACCATTGACTATGGTATCTGGTACTCTTCTTCCTCCTGTCTATCTCTAAGAGCCTTCTCTGATGCAGACTTTGCTGGCTGTAGGATAGATAAGAAGAGCACTTCCGGCACTTGCCAATTCATTGGCACTTCTCTTGTTTCTTGGTCGTCTAGGAAGCAGTCCGGTGTTGCCTGATCCTTCTTTGAGGCCGAGTATGTTGCTCTGACCCGATTCTTTGTAGCTAGGTTCTCTGGATGAGATCGACCTTGCGGCACTTTGGGTTATTAGTAGATTGTGTTCCACTTTTCTGTGATAACACGTCTGCCATTCACATTGCTAAGAACCCAGTGCAACACTCTCGGACCAAGCACATTGACATTCGCTATCACTTCCTTAGAGACCATGTGGAGAAGGGTGACATAGTGCTCCAGTTTGTGGAGAGTGACCACCAGTTGGCTGACATTTTCACCAAGCCTTTGGATAGCTCCAGGTTTGTTGCCCTGAGAGGAGAGCTAGAGATTATGAGCCCATATGGCATATCTTGAGGGGGAGCTGGTTTGTATTATTTGTTTATATGTATATTCAGCATTTCCTTCTTTCTGGGTATCTATGGGTTGGTTTTCATTTGGTTGAGTCCACTTCACCTAGACTTCTGGCATGCCTCGGCATGGACCTCTCACCATATGCTTTAGGGTGCTTTCCTCTCTTCTTCTCGGTTGAGCTCACTCACAGTCTTTTAGGTTTAGCAGGTGTTGGGCCCCCTGGGTAGACAGGGTCTGTGTTTGCTCCTGGGTTGGAGTTGGAGATGTAGCTTTCCTATATAAGTCATATGGGGAAGGTGAGAGCGAGTATGAGTGTTAGTGTTACTCTTCAGGTTATCTATACTCCTAGACTACCCATCTGTCAGTTTCTTGATTCCTTCTCCTCAATTCTGTCTTTCTGGTTTCAGTTGAGTTCAATTTGTCTTTTTGAATCTAAAATTGCTAATAACTCAACTTGAATCAGATTTTGTGCTTAATCGACTCACTTGTTGAGGGGGAGCTTGGAATTGATTCTCTTGCATTGCATATAGACTTGTTTTTCATTTACGAGCTTTGTCTATTATGCAATTGATAAAAGTGAGATATATTGCACCTAGCTACTTTTCTGAAGATATTTGCTAATCTAGGTCATATCCAATTTGGTATATCATGTGAAACTAGCCAACATTTTAAAATTGAGCTTTCCTGAAAACTTGATGAAACTTGGGTTTTACTTGCTATACTTCTTCACTAGATGCTTATGCCATGCTTATTGAAATAGTGGGTTTCTACTAGAGTCCCTAGAGCAACTTGGGTTAGCTACATTGTTTCATTCTAGAATCCTCAACAATGCTTATGAATCTAAGTGCTGAAAATACAAATTGACTGTTTTGTGCTAAAATTGAACTCAACACTTTTCATTCATGAGGCTGCTTCCCATTGCACTTGGGATGAACTTGGAATGAAGTGTGCATGACCAAAACCACTCTTTTAAGCTTCTTGCTTGAGATGGTTGCTAATGGCTTGAGTCAATACACCGAAAAATGCAAAAAGAACTAGAGGAAGAGAGTGATGCTTAGGAGACCTTTGTCAATGGCTCCTAGTCAAGGTTGTGTTTCTCTAGGATAAACTCTCTAAACCCTCAAAGGTTTGTGGAGGAGAGTGAAGCTTAGGAGGCCTTTGTCGATGGGTCCTAGTCGAGGATGTGCTTCACTAAGCCTAACTCTCTCATACCGCTTTATGAACATTAATCTAAAAATTTGCATTTAAAGAGATGATTGAGCATGAGGCTTCTCTTATGGACTTGTAGTTTCCCAAAGTGTTGACTAGGTTGAACTCTAGTATATCCATTTGCTCGTTTGGTTGGCTTTGCTTCTAGTCTTGAAGTTATGCTAAGTGTTGCTATTATTGAAATCATGCCAAAGTAGTATAAATAGAGGGGGAGGGGTGCCCTCCCTCACTTGAAGGTTTGAGTTGCTCCTTTGAGCTTTGCCCACATGAAGTGAGGCTTTGTAAACCTTCCAACTAGAAAATACAAATATTTTCTTTACATTCTTGTGAATTTAAATTCCGCATTTACATTATGTCTTTACTTTAAGCATTTTAAATTCAGCATTTACTTTCCCGCATGTAAATTCTCACAATTTACTTTCTCGCAATTTGGATTTGCCTCCTCTCATTCTAAATGCTGTTGATCAAGGATGTCTTGAGGGTGATCATTTGGTTTTACATCTTTCTTGCACCCTAGCATAGACTAGAGATCAAGTTTCTATCAAGATTGCAAATCTATCCTGAACTTGTTCTTCGCGCAGCAGTCAGTCTTCGATTGTTAGAAAAATCTAGAAAAATCCTTTTTGAGTGATTCCTATTGGAGAATGTGCTTGACTCATATATCCATCTGTGTAAAAAGTTTGGAGTCCACTGGGTGCACCGTTTGGGAGTTGTGAGGTGAAAACCGAGCCCCAAATTTCCTGATTGAAGATCCTGACTGTTCGTAGTTCTTGATTTTTCCTGATTTTTGTAGAAGGATTTTTGAGGTGATTTTTGGTGGAGTTCTTCACGACTCATCTGCTCAAATGGTGAAAAATTCCCAAAAATTTTGAGTAATAGAAGTCCACCATCCACCGGCTCTAAGTGAGGACAATTCCTGAAAAATCTGTTTTTGTTTTCTAAAAGAGGCTTTTGTGTTTTGGCTTGATCTCTTTTAGAAAAGAATTATTTGAATTGATTTCTCTTTGCTTTGGACACTTGACAACCAGGATTGTGATTCAAAAATCCCTCACATGATTCATGGTTCTCATCTATGTAAGCTAGGGATACACATAGTAGTCTTGTCGTTCCGGTTTTGTGGGTTTTTACGAGTTTGAGGAGCACCATTTTCTTTGCGGGATTGTTTGGAGTACGTTGAGTAGGGGACAATTTTATTTGGGATCATTCACCCCCCTCTGATTGCCATCTCGGTCTTTCATGTTTTGAGTCTATTTGATATTTATTCGGACCTCATTTGTTTTTTGTATTGTAAAAAAGAAAAAATGCTGGAAATGTGTTTGGGTCGAAACCCAGCCTAGCTTGCCTAATCCTTTAGCCAAGTCAGCCCAACCCGCACATGCCACATCCTAGACTAGCCTGCAGCACCGCATCGTCCCAATGTTTGACACGCATCCCTTTGCTATGCTGTGTCACTAACATGTACACTACAACAAAACATATCTTTTGTAACACATTCGCGTAACACATTGAACAATGTGTTACAAAGAGATTTTGTAGTAACATATAATTTGTGTTACAAAGACATGTTGTAACACATACTTAATGAGTTGTGAAAAGTGTTGCAGGAAACTACAACAGCAACACATAATGTGTTATAGAGGAACAGTGTAACACATGGTTGTAAGGTGTGAATATGTGTTATAGAATATCTTGCAGACAATGAGATATAGAGGCACTCAGTAACACATGACTTAATTGCAATATGCGACATATATTCTAGAAATCAGGTAAGCTTCACGGATTCCACTCACTATTAATCCCCTTTTATTTCTCGGTAAAAAATCTCGAATCGCTGAATGTTCATTGTTTCAATCCGATACCAAGATTCACAAGAAAGGAAGATCAATTGAAATTAGTGAATACATCGCAACAATGTAATTGTATCTCGATGCATATGCCCAAGATCGCCTGGATCAGTATGTGTGTGTGTATCACAAGCTGCACTCAGACAATAAATTATGAACTGTTAAGTTTCGTGATCTTCGCCTAATTAACAAAGATTTAAGTTGTCAAGAAAAATGTCAATCTACTTGCACGACATGATCCGCGACCTCGAATCGAACGTATTTAACTTATGTAATTACTTGAATTACCGCTCATGCCCTATCAAACATACAAAAAAGAAAGAATAAAAGGAACAAGAAAGTAAATCCTCCTTCCTCCTCCTGGATCCCGACGAGACCGAATTCTCGGGCGATGGATTTCTCTGGCGCTTAGCGGCGCTGACAGTCGAAGATGTACAGAGCGCCCGCGGCCGCTGCTCTTGGCCCGCGATGGCTTGACCGCGTTAGCGCTTTGCCTCGGCAGCCCTACATCGTCCTTCCTACACCTCAGCGCCGCTCATTGGGGCGGCGGCTCTGGAAAGACCCGCTGCGCCGAGGAGGTGCGGCGGGAGATAAGGCGCGAGATCCGGGGCCTATGCGCGCAGATGGACCGGCTCGTGAATTATCCCTCGCTAAGGGCGGTAGCGACCTCCGGAAGAGGTGAGGATAAACTTAGACCCTTAACTCCTTTCTTTGCTAAGTTTGGTATGGCGCGTGGAATTGGTGATGCGGTGAATGAGATCTTGCGTGCTTGGGTTCTTGGTGTGGCGCAGATCATGTTTTATGTCATGGATTTTGTCGTGATTGTGTTATTCTCGGAAGTCAATTACGGTTGCGATGGCGAGATATTTGCTAGTTTGGTTGCTTGAGCGTGAATTTTGGCATCAATGGCCAGGACGAGGTCTAATTTGTACTCTGATTTTGTTTGTTTGTTAAGCGATTATATCTAGCCTGCCTTCATGCATCTATGTGATTTGTGTACAGACTGGTGGTCTGTAACTAGTACATTGCTATTTGGTAGGCTTCCATTGTGCTTTTCATGAAACGGAGGTTAGGTTGTTCGATATGCATGGCGGCAATTATTTTGACAACAAAACCTATTTGTAGTGTGTCTGATTTTAGTGCTTGTCATGATTGGTAAATTAGCTATCTAGCTTTGCCATTACCAGTTTTCCCCCATTTTGCCATTACCAGATTTTTCCCCATACTGTATCTTCCCTTGGTATATTCCGAGTCATATGTTTGGCAATGAAGAGAATGGCAAGGTTATTGACGTGAACTATTATTTAATGGGTAATGTTACCAAATTTGCTGTTCTTGGTGAGATTCAAATACATTAGATTGGTAACATAAATTCTTGCTGCAAAATAATCATTCTCCAAATTTGATCTCATTTCCGATGGTTGGTTGGGGCAAGGTGCCAAGAACAAGCATTGGTAGAGTACTCATTGAACCTACCAAACATGTTATATATGAGGCGGAATTTTTGTTGGATTTGCTTTGTGAATCTTGAGTAACAAAATAACAATCTTGGCGCTTGTCAAATCAAAGGTATAGTGTTAAATGATTAGGGATGCTAGTGCCTGAACCACTACTACTGCACAAACGTAACTCACCCAAAAAAGCCTAAGATAAAATGGCTTGCATCATGGTTGTGATGTTCTTAACTTACGCCATAGTGAATTGAGGCATCTTCGTAAAAATTAACCATGAGTGCTAGTGTTTTAATTCCAGTACTCCACAAAGATTACCACGAGCAATAAATGAATTTGTGTATTACTACACTGATTAATTCATAATTTAATCAGAAAACAGAAATATTTCGATGTGTTTGAACTTCATAGTTCATGTTAGGAAATTTAACTTTGGTTAGCAAGAATTGACATAAGCAACTAAACAAGCACACATTTCTAATCTTGATTTGAGGCTTCTAAGTTGTAACTCATTAGCAGTTTTTGTTTTATCTATCTTCTCAGGGCAATGGAAATGCTATAGCAATGCACTTTTTACGGAATATTGCCTCTTGATGTTGAATTGCATTTGAGAGTGATATTGTCTACACCAATTGGTAGGATCTTCCTGGTAGTGCTTTAACGTGGCTTTGGCGTATGATTTAGCCATATTAGATAGAATCTGTTCTTCCTTGTACCCATTTTTTAAAACCTGCCTTTTACTTTTTAAGATAACTTGATTTTTCTAATTTTTTCATTTAGTGCAAGAGTCCGCATGAGTACCATTACTAAGTTCGTAATCTGGTTCCCATGCTAGGTTAAAAAAGTCGTTTTTTAGCATGTTAAAAGCATTTGTATCCGATAGCGTGGTTCAATATGGAAGCGTCACCTTGAGTTAGATACACATTCAGGTTTTAGTTGATGTAGAAGATATCTCGGCCATCCTTTTCTATCTTCCTGAATATGCATACCGCTTGCCCTGTTTAACTAGTTCATCCTGTTGGTCCATAATTCCATATTTCCTTTGTGAGTTTGCTAAAGTTATATCTATACATGTTATTTGTTAGAGAAACAGAATTTATATAAAATCGAGATCTTGAGGCTTGTAAAACAATGCTAAACGCCTAGTCTACAATAAAGTCACTTGAATTGTTCGCCTGTATTACATCTTGAGCTGTATCATTGGGAGGGTTCTCCCATTATAACATTCAAGTTGGCAAACTTTTTATGAGACTTGTTTAGGAGGTCCCTTTTTATGCATTTTAGTTTTGACTTTTTAATTTTCAAGTGCTATGCTTAAATATTTAAGAATTAAAAACAATGCATTTTGCTTGCATCATGCTTTTGTGGTGTCTTTGCATATGATATTTGATGTGCTGGATATCAGAGAAATGCTCTAGGATATGTGTTAGGTTGTGAGTTACATAAATAGCATTACCATGAGTTTTTCGTTGTTAAAATTTCTGTTTTTTAAGTAAGAACGTTACTTCACAGGGAAATAGTTGTTCTTAAGAAGAATTAAAGTACCATCAAAGGCTCAAAGAGGAGGAATATTCCTATGTATTTGAGGTATGAGCAATAGCTTCAGGCGATCTATGTTCTTACGTGCTCTACACCAGTTAGGCTATCCATTGTGGCAATGGGGAAAGTTAGAATCGACATTATGCTTTGTATCATATGAATGGAGAAACTTTCATCAACATTACACAGTGTGATTCTCATGCACTGCAACTGGAAGATTGTTCTGATGAGGGCTTTATGAGGAACACGAGAAGATATATTAAACCTGCAGTGGAGTTGGACATACTTAAAACAATTATTCTTTGAAGAGCGGCGGCGTCGCAAGTGAAGTTGAGAAAGAACTAGTAGTTTAGGTGATGAGTTGAAAGCAAAGAATATGTTATGATTGTTGCACTTATGGTCATTTGTGTTTTATATTGTACAATGTGTTATGTTTATCAAAAGATATTCTATGAAACAATTTTAATTTATACATTCACAAAAATAAGAAAATAATAAAGATATTTAAATTTATTTTAGGAGCTCAACATTGTGTTGTCTTGCTTCAAAAAGGGTGTTACTAAGTTCAATTATTGTATCTCAAAATGTGTTACTAGGGTCTATAGAAACACATGCTACTATGTTGCTTTAGCAAAATTAAGGTGTTACTAGGGTCTATGGCAACACGCGTTACTATGTTGCTCTTCCTAAAAAAAGGTGTTACTGCAGTCTATAGAAACACATTTGATACATGTTGCCGTAGCATGGTTGCAACATCTTTTTTTATATACAAGAACACTTGTTACATGTTACAATAGACCCTTCTATAGCAACATAGGCTATAGTAACACTAAACAAATATGTTGCAATAGAACTCAGTAACACTTTTTTTGAGCTATAGTAGCACATATGCGTGTTACTATAGGCCCATCCTGACGTAGTGGTAGGGCCCACCTGCCAGCCAACACTATGCTTGATCTCCAACCCAGAATCTATGTCTGTCATGCGTGCTGTTGACTCCATCATGTATCAGGTGTGTAACTCCCCGGCACCAAGTATGCCACGAATGTCACCACAATCAACACTACCAACACCCAAATCTCAATATTTTACATTAAATTACAGCAACTACGCTAAATGCTTAACCGAAATTTCGGCATCATATCCTTTTGTTTTTTCATGATTTGAAGCAACAACAATATCAACATAACACGATAGCATGATACAGGACATCTAAAACAGGTATTCAACAAGAGTTCAAGCCAAGAATATAAGCTTAAGCATCTCATGAACCAATAGGGGTGAACAATTAATCATAGCCAACAAAACGACATATACCAAGTTTAGATTAGTAAAGTAAACCATCACAACTATAGAATGGTATGAATTGTCTGTTCGAGTGATGCCAAGTGAAGGCGTGTATCTAGCTCCCTTTCCCAAAAGCTGCATTCAATGTACCTAAAAAAAACATTAAACAACAAGCGTGAGTTCATCACTCAGCAAAGTGTATTGCAATGGAACAAAACAATAACAATTCACTTTTATACGTCATACCGATCACCAATCATGGAAAATAATTTTTGAAGATTTATTTGTTCACAATCTCATATACTTTCTCATTCACATTCTCATATGCTTCCTCATTCACATTCTAATTCATGCAATGCAATGCAATGCAATGCAATGCACCATGTCTCGTTGTTTAGCACATACCGGTATTGCCGAGTGCACACCCGTCGGGTGCACCCTCTTTCCCCTTCTATCCCGTAGATGGAGGGTGCCTACTCTTACTGACTCGCTACCACACACAACCGTGGATGGGACTACGAGGTAGGTTTTTCGTGTTCACTACGTGTGAACACAGAGGCCCACATCAGAATGGGTCGCCTCTTCCATTATGAATGCATATATGCAAATTTAACATGAATAAATCACACAATGCACTCTTTTCCAACATGCACATCTCCACCAATCATGAACATAAAACACATTCACAATATCATTTTCATCGTCGCAAGATATTCACAATTTACCATCATGATTAACATAAACATAATTGTAAAGGTTAATAAGAAATCGACATCCTATCAGTCATACTAGTGGATACGCTTGCATACATACTCAATTTAACAACTGCGTAGCCACTTAATCATTCATAATCATCATATCGCTTGCCCAAGTCAAACATGACAATCCAACATCTATCCATCTTATAACATGCAAAAATCAAACATGGCAATCCAACATCTATCCATCATATAACATGCAAGAATCAAACATGGCAACTCAACATCTATCCATCATATAACATGCAAGAATCAAACATGGCAATTCGACATAGCACATGGACACAACCATCCCAATACACTTGCCTTCAACCGTGAGCGATGGAGTGGCAAGAGGTTGAGGTCACTCCCGGGGTCACACCACCTGCGCATAGGTTCAACACACTCAAAACTTGCCCACAAAACCGTACAAGAACGAACATCTACCCCGACTTCGCAAACTACTCCTAAAACGCAAAACAGAGAATCTGTCCCGACGGGACAACGGGTTTCCAACTAGCATAACTTGCGTTATAAGGCTCCAAATTAAGTAAACGAGTACATTTTCTCGAATCTTAGAAAATTTCCTAGCTTTTACTCAGTATTGGAAAAAACTGATTCGGCATCTAAAATTGACTAATCTACAGATCAACACGATCTGTCCCAATCACGTCACAGTTTTGAACACATTCGGTAAAATAGCCATAACTTTTAAACGGCTGGACGGAATTTAACGTTCTTGGTGTCCAATTAAAGTTAATGCAATTACCGACAACTTTCTGAACATACGGATGACTAGCAAACACCTCTAAAATTGCGAAAACTTAAGCCCTAGGTCGGCCGCCCAATCTGCCCGAGACAGAACGTGGGACAATCATAGCAAACTCCCTAATCTCATCTAGGGGGCAGCACCTAAACATGGATATAAGGCATGGAATACCCCATCTAGCAGCATCAAAATCACCCCGAGAAAGCCATGATTCGTTACATCTTCAAGAAGAACCGAGCAACAGCGAATCGCTCCTTCCTTCCGGCCGCTCCTTCCTTCTGAACCGTCGTGATTTGCTGGAGATTCCCGAATCGGCGATCCACCGAGCGGGGAAACAGAGAACACCACAGAGGAAGACGATGTGGGGCTGCTAGGGGAGGGGAGGATGGTGGCTAGGGAGGGGAGAGGAGGGGGTGGCGCATGGGGGAAGGGGGAGGAGGTGGCGGCTAGGGAGAGGGAGGCGCATGGGGGAAAGGGGGAGGAGGAGGGGGCGCATGGGGGGAAACCTAGGGGTTTGGCAGAATTTCTCCCCCACATGGGCCAAAAGCTGCCCACCGATGGCCCATTTAATTCCCTCAAGGCCCAACCTAGCTCCCGCAAGGCCCAAACTCCCCCGGAGAGGCCCAAACACCCGGAAAAACCCAAAAACACAGTATAAACTCGTACCGTAATGCCGAAATCTATAATGTCACATTCCGTAATGTCACATTCTCTCTCCCTTAACGGGATTCGACCCCGAATCTGTGACACACCACTACACAAACAACCAAATCGAAGGGTGCTAAGGTCCACTTCTTAGAACCCGTTTAGAAGCCCCTACGATTTG
Source organism: Rhipidocladum racemiflorum (assembly GCA_036346355.1). Taxonomy (NCBI): domain Eukaryota; kingdom Viridiplantae; phylum Streptophyta; class Magnoliopsida; order Poales; family Poaceae; genus Rhipidocladum; species Rhipidocladum racemiflorum. Next base: position 58,847,575 of record CM070574.1, read on the forward strand.
CACTCGCCAGAACTCAAAAGCAAGGAGCTAAGGCTCGAAGACTGACGGCTCTAACGATAACTCATAATCAAATCTTGCCAGAATCTTACTCAACATTGAAACACAAAGCACTAACACAAAGACTCAGAACATCCCAAGCAATAGGATAAATTCCCATACAAACAACGAAGGAAAATGGTCTCACACTCCTCATTCTAACACTCTATCAAAATTCATAAAACTCAAAATGACACAATCATCAAGAGACACATCCCTTTAACAAGCATTTAACCCTTTTTCATCATTAGTGTTAGAACGGTCAACTGAGGTTCCAAACTTGAACCCCCAAAGAATAATTTACGCAAAATCCCATCTCTTCCAATTATTTGACCTTTTTCACAAATAATCAAAATTAACTAGGGTCATCTACGTACATAGCCTACATCGACAATACTTTCCTTTCGACTACAAACCACGATACGCTTTCATTCTATCCTTTCCCAGGCATAACACACACCCAGGGACAACTAGCTAAGACAATGTTCACGGCAGAACACTTTATTTCAAATTACCATCACCTTTTTAACAACTAACCATATTCTCAACAAAATTTGAACCGACATCACAAGCTTCCATCATGACCACCTTTTGAGCCACAACTGGTTCTTTTCCTTTGAGGGTCTCACCCTCACATTTTCTCACTCAAATACTACCAAGCCCATGAGTATAATCCTCCATTATACTCAACAATTACATAAACATTCCTATACTTATCTCAAACTAAAATGCTAGCAACATAGCAATCCTCTTTTAGCCAGATGAACCACATTCATCAACTAGAACCCAAAACGTTGCAAATCACGTTGGAAAAAAAAATTCGACAACATCCAAAGATCACTCTGTTTCTCTTCCTAAGTCAAGCCGCAAAGGAAAAACTCAAATATCAAATAAATACGATTCAATTCGCATCGGGGAGCACTCAAACAAAAGAGAGACTCCACACAAATCTTTGACAGAAGTTCTCAACAATCAAAGACAACTCGACTCACTTTCACCACAACCAAACATCTCATTTTAACCAAAATCAACATTTTGGAAGAGAAAACCTATTCTCAAATCAAACAAAAGAATCCACAACCGCCACAATAACTCTCAAAGAGAAAAGGAAACTCAATTCTCTTACAGCATAGCCAAATGCCAGAAATTATTCACTCTTTCTTTTCATGCTAGAGAGCAATGGAAATCTCGATTCATGACATGAATGCAAACTTTTCAAGAGCACTCCAGATTAGTCATATATCCCTATATGACTTTCTCACCGACCTGGCTCAACAACTATTTTATTTAGGCAACTCATTTTCACAAAGGCAAACACCAAACCTTTACTAAGGCAAAACATATCTTGAACAACCACAGAGCATTTATGAACAATCATAAGTTCACACTTTTGAAACACTTGCAAACACCACACACTTCTTCAATTAAACCAAACTCTAGTCAAGATAGAGTTACAAGAATTTTCAACTCAAGAACTTTAAACACAACCCGTTAGGTTTATTTGCTTCCTTTAAATACTGATTACAAAGATAATTCAGGTTGCACGCGAAAGGACGCGATCCACTTATATAATCTTGGGTATGAAACCCCATAATCATCACATAAGCTAAACAGCTTAGCCAAAAACAAAGATTGGCCCTTTTCTAATAACCACCATCGGTCATTATATCATAAACTCTAAACCATGTCTATCTTATGACAATCAACAAGGAAAACAACGTCCTCACAACTTCGGCATAATTAACTTACCAGTTAACTCAACATAAGACTCATATCAACTTCTTCTTTTGGCCTACCAACCAATATGACTCATCATTCGTACAACTGTCTATCCCGAGCTCAAAACACATCTCTTCATCTCTTAATTTGGCATAATCAACCAATAAATAATTCTAACCACTCAATACGATCTCCGCTAGACATCTTTCATAACTACGGATCCCAGAGAGACATCTGTCAAGAATAATTTCAACCTTTCCTAACATCATTCCATATCCCTATTCTTTGATTACACATCAATTAAGTCATTTTGCTGACTCATAGTTTAATCGACCCCTAAACAACAAAACTCAACAATCCTCAAGTCTTTACACCACCCTACTCGGGTACTTTACACCACAACCATGCTATACTAACTTGTCACTCAGAAAAAATTCTAGACCTTCTCAACCGGAAGCAATACTTACTAAATTCGAACCTCCAATAACTCCCATAACTCACAACACTTTACATAAGACACTAATCGACTTTCACTTTGGATCAATTATCATCCCGATTAATCTTCTCTATAAACACAATAGTTTAGGCTGTCTTTAAACAACCAACACAATCACTTTAACATAATCAATAATTTACTTCATCTCAATTTCCCAACTACCCATCACAGACTTAACATCTTGAACACCCTCGCGGGTCACACACCCAACCTTCAAGTAAGCCACAACTCCTAAGCTTAAACAACAACAAGAAATACATCCTTCTTTCCAGAAAACCCAATCAAAAACCGCAAGAGAGGTCAACTCTTAAATTTCCAAATGCCAACACGCAACTACTCCACAAATATTGAGATCAACAACTTCCACGAAGGAAGATGGATGCAAGAGGGAAAACCAAGCGATCAACCAAATCCTTTTCAAATAAAGCCTTAACACCAAACTCCAAACTTCCACGAAACAAAAAGGGTTTTCTGTAACACCCCGGCATCTAGTGTGCCCGAATGCTACCAAACATACACTAAACAACATCTAAATACCACAATTAAGCATAAATTTCAGCAAAGGCGCACATGCTAAAACCCAAAATTTCGGCAGCATCTCCTTTGTTTTATCATGATTTGAACAATAGCAATATCATAGCAAAATATTTCATAACATAAGACATCTAAAGCAGCAATATATAATGGATAAAACATCATCATAAACGATTAAACCAAAACCAACTGCACAAACATCTATAGCTAAGCAAGGAGGATCAACAGCACATTAAATTTATTCCATACACATAGTTCAGGGCACTATTATTATGATCATGACTCAAGGTTGGTAAATATGACTGGAACTACGTGAAGATGTGTAGCTAATGCCCTTTCCCACATGCCGGTGCCATGGTACCTAAAAAAACAACATAAACACAAGCGTGAGTTCATCACTCAGCAAGTATATTGCAATGATACAAACAAAAACAATTACATGGCTACTACAACTCACGTCATGTATATCATCTCATTCATGTTCACAAATCATTATCATCATCATTATGTATGCAATGCGATGCTCATATCTCCTTGGAAACTCATACCGGTATGGTTGAGTACACACCCGTCGGTGTGCACCCTCTCCCCCCTTCCATCCCGAAGATGGAGGGGGCCTACTCCTCGCTTCCGTTCACCGCGGTGAATGGAATCACGATGTAGGACTTACTCATTGGCTCTCCGGAATAGTCATAACTTTCTCACCGACCTTCCCCGGACTAGTTATGACTTTCTCACCGCCCGGGCCATGTAACATGCCATGTATGCAAATATGCCAACATCATAATTAACTTGTACACTAACACATGGCATCATAACATAATAAGCATGCTCATCATATCATTGGCAATCATTAAAGCATGGCAAGTGATCATATCATATAATCAATTTCATATATTCTCAACAAGCAACCTACAAACCGCTATCCATTACAATACACTTGTCTCAACCACGGGCAACGGATTGGCGGGAAGTAGAAGGCACTCCCGGTTTCACACCACCTGCAAAAAGGTACCACACACTCACAATCATGTCCACAAAACAGTACGCAAACCCTCATCTACCCCGACATTGCCAACAACTTGCAACACCCAAAAACAGAGGTTCTGTCCCGTCGGGACAGCAGCCTTCCAAAAGGCATAACATGAGTTCAGGGACTCCGAATCAATTAAACGAGTACATCCTCGCGTAGCGTAGGAAATTTCCCAACTTTTTCTAAGTATATGGAAAGACTGATTCGGACTCTAAAGTGGTTTAATCTACAGAATACCGTGATCTATTCCAATCACGTCACAGATTTTAACACGCTCGGTAAAACAGCCATAACTTTCAAACGGCTGATCGGAATTGGACGTTCTTTATACCCACTGAAAGGTATTGAAAGTACCTACAACTTCTTCAACAGGCGGACGACCAAATTCCGAATCTAAATTGACGAAAACCCAAACCCTATGTCGACTGCTCATGCTGCCCGAAACAGAGAACGTGACAACTTCTAGATTTCATCTAATATACTCAATTCCAGCACCCCCAATTGATCTAAAATCATGATAATGACCCTAATAACAGTACCTAGACCAACCCCAAGGAGTCCTATGGCCATACCTTCGCCCGACGCACGAAAACCCAATAGATCTCCTCCCGGTTCGCGCGATCTCCTTCCTCGCTCCAAATCCACCGGATCTCCTCGTCGCGGAGCGCTCCAATGGATGGATCTTTGAGGTGTTGAGGTGGAGAGGCTACCCTAGGGCAGCAAGGGGTGGTGGAGAGGTGGGGAGCAAAGGGGGCGCACGGCAAGCAAGGGGAGGAGCAAGGGGCGGCTAGGGCAAGCAAGAGGAGGTGGGGGGCGCACCAATAGGAGGTGGGGCGCATAAAGGGCATGGGGAGGCCCCCAAACAGGATTCCCACTCCTAAATGGACTCAAACTCTTCCCCACCAAGGCCCACGATCCTTTCCCCTAGGCCCAAACTCCCGAAAACGGCCCGGAAACGCAAATAAACCTCATAGCTTATGGTTTCAACCTCCAATTCCATATTTCATAATGTTTTTGACCTCATCATGCACATTAAATAAGGTTACGACACTCCGTGGTGTCACATTCTCCCCCCCTTCAACAGGATTCGACCTCGAATCCAAGACATGCCACTACGCCAAACCAACAACACACAGAGATCTAATCTTCGCGGTTCAAACTTGAAGAAAAGAGCTTTGGGTAAATCTCGCCTCCGCGAGACTTCAACTGTTAGTTCGCTTCTCTAAATAAAACCACTGGAATTTACACTGATCGAGACTCGATGACATGACGCCTAGGTTCGAAGACCAACAGCTCTAACGATAGCTCGCAATCAAAACTTGCGAGAACTTTACTCAACATCGAAACACAAGGTACTCACACATGGTCTCAGCACGACCCAAGTGATAGGATAAATGCTCAAACAGACCACAAAAGAAAATGGTCTCACACTTCCCATTTCATACATTCCTTGGAACTAGAGTGCCCGATCCCTTTGACCAACGCAACGCTACTCTCCAGAAGAAACACGGTACCAACCTCTAACTCCGACTCTTGATCCTCCTTCAGCTCTCACGAGCAAAAGTGTTTTCACCCCTCGATCTCCCTACTGTCGTTCGTCATAAGCAAGACGACACGAACCAAGCGGGACACATCACTCCAAGACTACCAACTGCTTGAACAAATGAGGTTAAAACCTTACAAAAGATTGATCTTTTACAACTAGGCCAACACCCACTGTTACCACTGAAGGAAAAACCTACTTTATAACCAGGGTCTTAAAAAAAATCCACAAAAACACTGTCAACCGGGCAATCCACATCGGTCGACACAACTCGCTCAAAGATCGGCGACAAAAGATCCAATAATTTCGAAAGGATAAAGCAATTACTTGCAACCACCAAGTGGTCCACTAATAGTTTAATCAACCCTACCGTGGAATGCACCAACGACCCGATTCTCCAAGAAGGTTTGCATTGGGTGAACTCAACCATAAACCATGAACCCCAAATTGATCCACACACAACAACTCGAACCCCAAAAGCGCTAAAAGCCACTTTGGGAAGAATTTGGCAACAACCAAGGAGTACTCATTTTAACTTCCTGAGCCAAGACGTAAAGGAAACACAAATCTCCTACACCACAACCAACATACAAGAAATTCTTCATTGTTTTCTTTCATACTGTAGGATCGAAGTATACGAATATAGCAATCAGAGGGGGGGTGAATGATTGTGCGGAAGCTAAAACCAAATTCTTGATCTATTAAAAGTTCACCCCAAAACAGAACCAAATAATTGCCTCGTTTTCGACAAAAACAGAATGACAGAGGTTCGGTAAAACGCGAATTCCCGAAGATCCAACCGTCGGATCGATCTGAAATTTGGACACAAGAAACTAAATTCCAGTACGAATCGAACTCAAAAAGAATCAGCTCGATCGGACATACGGATCAAAAGTTATAAGCTTCTCAAGCTTGCTATTCCAGAACTTGACGAAAATCAATCTAATCGAAACTTGTAGATTGATCAAGAACAACAAAAGATTTATCAACAAAACTTTGAGGAACACTAGATCAATACCCTAGAGAGGTTTTTGATGGATCAAATCAAGATGAAACTCAAAAACCAAAAACCAATCTAGAACTAGAACAAGTATGCAAACAAGAACCAAAAGAAAATATTGTAGCACACAAGGAACTAGAAGAATTGATCTTTATTTCTTTTGTCTAAAGTACTCCCATCAAAAGAGTACAAACCATAAAACCAAGCTCAAGATCCCTTGCGCCTGTTCTGCTACTTGGTTCGATTGATGCCCTTTAACAGGAGACACCCCTCCTATTTAAAGGACCAACCCACAAGGAGTTCGAATACGATTCCTATTCCCTAGAAGGAATCAGATCCAACACAACTCTACTTGGCCCAACCTGGCCGAGTACAACTCTTGCACGCGTATGGCAACCCTACCATACTCACGTGACTAACACTTTGCACGCGTATGGCCACCTGCCATACTCACGTGACTAACACTTTGCACGCGAATGACCTCTTGCCATTCTCACGTGACTAACCATTCTTCATGTGCACCATTCCCTTAGCCTCGAACGCCCCGCATGACATCCTTGACCACCAAGACATCAGTTCCTCCTGAACCTAGTCCCGAACCTCGGTTCCTCCATGAACCTAGTTCCGGTCCGTCATCGACCACATTCGTCTTCGAGCAATACCTGCACATGAACAAACCACAAAACAAATCCGAGCACAAGTCCACGACTTGACTCAATGTCAATCCATGCAACTACTCACATGAGCATTGCATAAAGTCCACTTCAAGCATCATGAAATTCTCACAAATTTCATAATCTCAAAAACAAATCAAAATTCAAAGTCCAAATTTGCACAAACCCTAATCGAGCAAAAAGCCATTCACGACGGACCAAAAAATTTGGTCTGGCATACATGTAAAACTTACTGTCTTTTAAGAACTTGGTCCCGCGCGTAAAAACGAAACTTACTGTTTCTTGTCAAATTGTCAAACACATGCACAAGCACATTTTGCAAAACCAATTCTAAGTTAATTTTTCAGTTCAAAGCCAATTTTTCAGCACATGATTTCACACATACCAGACAGAAATAGAAATATCGATTTATGACATGCATGTACACTTTTCAAGAGCACTCCGGATTAGTCATATATCCATGTATGACTTTCTCACCGACCTGGCTCACCGACTTTTTCATCATTAAACATCTATAAACAATGTCATGCTTCCTTTTCACCATTCATTCTTCATGTAACAACAATATCGAATAATCATTCACCAACCGACTACTTCCTCGGTATCACATGTTTGAAACACACATAACATTGACGGTTGCGCTAAATCTTATAACTATGACGGCAACACCGATAATAGCAAAACACCACGTCGTAAAAGAACCCACATCAATTGAAAACTGAACTTGCAAAACATTGCATTTCATCCAAATTCAACATTTTGGAAGATAACATCAAAATTTCAAGTCGAGCATCTGCTCCCACAACTGTCACAAATTTTCTCAAGGAGAGGGAAACTCATTTCCAAAAGGGAACACCTCACTAACAAAATCACTTTATAAAACATTCATAAAATCCACCTTTTTGAAGCACTCGCACACATCACACATATTATGCAAATAAATCCAACTCCAGTCAAAAACAGTTACAAATTAAATCTCAAGAGTTTCCAACACAACTCACTATGTCCATCTGCTTCCTTTAAAATTTATTCCAAAGATAATTCAGGGTGAACGCGAAGGAGTGCGATCCACTCAAAACTTTTGGGTGTAAATCCATACTCATAACACAAATTAAACAAAATAGCCAAAACCAAAGATTGGCACCAATAGCTACGGGTTTTAGGGAAACTCGGAAACACAACACAAGGAATACCTTGACCGAAGGCATTCAACCAAAATGGCAAACAACCACACCAGTTCAAAAGGTTTTAAATACCATCTCAGCATGAATCCCACCATAACTTGTATTCCACTACACTTACCATTTAGGCATTCGATAATCACTATTTACTCATCAAGAGAGTCCAACCGGATTTAACAAGATTTACATAATAATTTCTTTCTCTAGTTACCATTCCCAACACTTATAAATAAAGTTTACGATGCTTATTAAAAAGGCAACTAACCAATAATACCTCATAAAGATCCCCACAGACCAACACATCATATAACAACGTATTCTCTATTTCAAACATAGTACTTCAACAGATACTTGAGCATGATCAACCTACCAATTTTATACAATCCATACGTAAATTTCTCGACAACAAAACTTACTCAATCAATAAATGACTTCAACACATAAATGTTATCTCTACAAGACAAAATTCGTGAGTATGATTCTAGGATATACATTCATCAAGAATAAAATCCTACATCATGTTAATTATCCATGGTCCACTTCATCACAACATGTTACAATAACCTCCATTTTTAACAAGGATTTTCAACAATTAATCTAAGCAATTACCACCACTACTAAGTCGTCAATATCAATAATTTGCATAATCATCAATCAACAACATTACCTTTAGCTACCTTATACATCGGTTATAACAAAATTACCACCACACAACATACTCCAACTATTTAAAAATAGATTGAATACTAGCATTGTATAGATACAACTGCATACTTCCAAATATACTAGTAGTTTGCAACAACATAAATGGCAACTCTAATCAACTTCCGAGTTAAAGTCACTAGTCAATACGATTAAATTTCTCTATTAACATGTAAAATTAGAGCATCTTTAACAACCAACAAAGTTTCTTTAACAATATCAGTAATTTAAATCATCTTAATGTTCTAACTATGCATCAGGGTTTAAACTTTAAACATTATCGGGGGTCAAAAGCACTTTTATAATAAAGCCACAGATTTTAAGCATGTACATTAACACATTTAATCATTCTCGCTACAGAGTAAACTACAACACTAGTAGTCTATTTATTCTCCAGCTAGAGATGAAAATCACATTGAATTGATTCAACTCAAAATTTAACTTAGCAACACATCATTCCATAAACCACAATGTTACCTACTACATAACATGCTAAACAACAATTCTTACTAGGGACAAACGATTTCAGTCAAAAGACTACCTACTTTGTTTGCAGCATTTTAGTTTTAAAACTCATCCCAAATTCATAAGGAAACATGACTCTCAAAATTGCAATGAGACAAACCCAAACTTGGTCATGCAAAGGAATTCTCCAAAACACTTTTAAATCTCAAAGACTCCCACAGGAGGGAACCAAGCGATCAAATAAACCTTTGCGGACAAAGGCATAAAACATAAATCGACACAACTTAACTTTTTGCACACGCTTCAATAACTTCTTTTAAACTCAGAGTAAGACACACAAGAACCAAAACTATACTTTTCATTGCAAGGCAACCAACAAAACCAGTGTCAAAGCCAAAAGACGACTAAAAAGGCGCAATGCTAAATTCCTCTTCTTCGTCTTCAACCAAGGAAGACAAAACCAAGAAACACCAAAGGGACTCTCTGCGAAAAATCCAATTCCAAACACTTTTCTTTTGATTTCAATTACTAAAATCAAGAAAAACACCCAAAACCGACCGTCAGAATGGTAAAGATCATACGAAGGAATCCACCACCAAACTCTTCTATTTGACTCCAGTAAACTACCTTCCCCGGACTAGTTATGACTTTCTCACCGCCCGGGCCATGTAACATGCCATGTATGCAAATATGCCAACATCATAATTAACTTGTACATTAACACATGGCATCATAACATAATAAGCATGCTCATCATATCATTGGCAATCATTAAAGCATGGCAAGTGATCATATCATATAATCAATTTCATATATTCTCAACAAGCAACCTACAAACCGCTATCCATTACAATACACTTGCCTCAACCACGAGCAACGGATTGGCGGGAAGTAGAAGGCACTCCCGGGGTCACACACCTGCACAAAGGTACCACACACTCACAATCATGCCCACAAAACAGTATGCAAACCCTCATCTATCCCGACATTGCCAACTACTTGCAACACCCAAAAACAAAGGTTCTGTCCCGTCGGGACAGCAGCCTTCCAAAAGGCATAACTTGAGTTCTGGGACTCCGAATCAATTAAACGAGTACATCCTCGCGTAGCTTAGGAAATTTCTTAACTTTTTGTAAGTATATGGAAAGACTGATTCGGAGTCTAAAGTGGTTTAATATACAGAATACCGTGATCTGTTCCAATCACGTCACAGATTTTAATACGCTCGGTAAAACAGCCATAACTTTCAAACGGCTGATCGGAATTGGATGTTCTTTATACCCACTGAAAGGGATTGAAATTACCTACAACTTCTTCAACAGGCGGACGACCAAATTCCGACTCTAAATTGACGAAAACCCAAACCCTAGGTCGACTACTCATGCTGCCCGAAACAGAGAACGTGACAACTTCTAGATTTCATCTAATATACTCAATTCCAGCACCGCCAATTGATCTAAAAACATGATAATGACCCTAAGAACAGTACCTAGACCAACCCCAAGGAGTCCCATGGCCATACCTTCGCCCGACGCACAAAAACCCAATAGATCTCCTCCCGGTTCGCGCGATCTCCTTCCTCGCTCCAAATCCACCGGATCTCCTCGTCGCGGAGCGCTCCAATGGATGGATCTTTGAGGTGTTGAGGTGGAGAGGCTACCCTAGGGCAGCAAGGGGTGGTGGAGAGGTGGGGAGCAAAGGGGGCGCACGGCAAGCAAGGGGAGGAGCAAGGGGCGGCTAGGGCAAGCAAGAGGAGGTGTGGGGGCGCACCAACAGGAGGTGGGGCGCATAAAGGGTAGGGGGAGGCCCCCAAACAGGATTCCCACTCCTAAATGGACTCAAACTCTTCCCCACCAAGGCCCACGATCCTTTCCCCTAGGCCCAAACTCCCCCGGAAAGGCCCAAACTCCCGGAAATGGCCCGGAAATGCAAATAAACCAAACACAAGAATAAATTGAAAACTTCCTTCGTAAAGCAACGAACAAAACCGGGCATCAAATCTGGAAAGGCGACCAAATGAGGTGCAACCCTATACTCTTCTTTGTCTTCAACCAAAGAAGACAAAACCAAACAACTGTCGAAAGGACAAATCAGCGAAAACTCAATACCAAACACTTTTCCTTTGATTCTAACCAACTAAGACCAAGGAAAACAACCAAACCGATCGTCAGAACGGTAAAAGAAATCCAAAGGATCCACCATCAACTCTTCCATTTGACTCCAGCCAACTACTCGATCTACGATAGAAAGGATAAGCACTCTCCCCATGGGAGGTTAATTGTAGGCCCCCGGATTAGCTATCCGGAGTCCTCTGTGTATTTCTGTACTAGTCACAGATCAGTAGCTAGTACACACAGTCAAAAGTGATAAATCAACAACCATATCACGAACACATATAACTAAATAAGAATAATACCAAATAAAAGCAAAGACCTTATGGTCAAGGTTTACCATTATGGCCTGAACAGGCTGAACGACTTGAACAACCGCAGCGGAAGACGAAAACACCAAAGCGACCCATCCAAATGCCCACAGGCAATCGAGTGGGCAGCGCGCCCTAGTCGTTGGAAATCTTGAACAGCTTCTTCCACTTCTGAGATATGATTAGAATGCAGCACGTAAGTACATAAAGTACTCAGCAAGTCTGGGAAATTATGCACAATGTAGGGTATCCAAGGATGGCTTAATTGGGTTCTTTTGCATAAAGCCAAGTTTCATCAAATCATACTTGTTAATAATTTTCACAAAGCATATTTGAGCAATTCTTTTTAATAATGGAATTATATAATATTGTAGTGAAGGTTCTAACCACCACTCACTAATATACAGGCTCTATCCGCCACATCTCAACAAAATCAGGGTTCAATCCAATCACATGGCTCTGTCTGCCACGGTGCACAAGATCAGATTCCTTCCACCTACCTGGCTTTAGCCGCCAGAAGCACACCCGAGAGTTCTAACCGCTCTCGAATCCCAAAACAAACCATCATTTAGTTTGAAACCAAAAACCAAGGTCTACCAGTATGAAAGCATTCAGCAAGCTTTGCCTTTGACCGTAGGCACGGCTATTCGAATAGTTTTAACTCTGCAGAGGTGTACAGCTTTACCCACAAGACAGGATATTCCCTTGATGCCATGCAATTAGCACACTTCCTTGGGTGTGCCGGCAGGGATATCCCAACAAGGCCTTTACAATGTATACGCCTAACCTGACCCACCCGCTGAGGTTTCACCGCTGTTAGGGTTCCATCCGCCCAGTACAGAAGCCCCCTCTTGCGCCGTGTCAGAAAAACAACAGTGCCTCTTTCCGGCTCCCACATTCCACCGAGTGGTGAGTCTAAGTCAGGTTTCTACAAATTAGTTAGCCAGGTCGTGCCCACTTTGACATGTGGTTGTACGGTTATGCTTAGAATGGAGACAGTCATAAGCGTCGATCCTTAATTGACTTGGGGCGATACTTGCACAATGAAAGCTAGCACTCCATCCACGCCCACCAGACAAACCATTCCGCCCCAGTCCAAAACCATTTTTCATTTTATTTTTATTTTGTAAACCATCGGCAATACTCCTTGCCTATAACTTCCAATACAAGTTTTCAAAAGATAATTGAAATTCCCACCCATAGGTGAATATTGACCGATAGCGAGGCTAAGCATTTCTACCGTACTATTCTATTCCACCAATAGTTTATTTTATAAAAATTACAAAGCTCAGGGTTTGATTACACTCCCTATAATCAATTTTATAATCTCCAATAATCCTTCTATTGCCATAATTTGATAATCATAAGAATAATCCAATCCAATATGGTACTTTCACCATGTAAAGTTGATACCATGCCATCATAACTCCAAAATCATACCAAGCTATTATTATCATTGTATATGAAACAATCTCCTCAAAATATGAGTCTTCTTATTGATTACCCATCATCCACACATCGATTCATCTGTTAATCTACTTGATCCACCTAGAATAATTCATAATCCCATCCCCGAGCATATTTCATGGAATATTCTACAAATCCAAGACTTCATTGATTCATTGCCTAGAAATTTGTTTCCATATACCATGACACCAAGTTGACTAAGTAAATCACACCCAATCCACATCATTCATAATCCCACACAATTGGTTATCGCAAAACCATAATTCCCAAAATCATCTACTAAACCATCGAGTACGATTCTCAGTATTATCCACTTAATACATCGAGTAAATTTGATAATATAATTGATTAAATCATCGAGTATCATTCTCCACATCACCTATTGTAACCCTTCATATTGTCATCGCTAAATCATTTACATTTTATCCACCAAGAACACTTACTATTATCATTTACTAAACCACCAAACATTCTGGATTATTCACCATTCTCCATAAATATTATCACAAAGTATGCGTGTTAACATCCACCGAAATATAAGTCACCACTTATTCTATTTAATCCACAAGTATGCCTCTCAATATCATTTATTTACTATTACCGACTATTATTCTTGACATCCTACATCTTCCAATATTCTTCCAATCTATACAAATCATATTGCGAATCGCTATCACAATCCAACTTCACAATAATTCAACCATCAACATTCATAAATCAATTTCATAACTAATAATCCCCATCAACACTAATATTCAGCTATTCTCCATATACATTCCATACTAGTGGTTCCATCCAAGAGGTCTTCCAAGCAGTCTTTTCTCCTATTTTAAGAATATTTTTCCAAAAACATTTACATTGGTGGATTACTATACTAGGGCGACAAAGGATCATGGATAACAATATCAAGGAGGTAGGAACAACAGGTATAACTGTGACACCACGGAATGCCGAGACACCGTAAACAAATGTGAATTAGAGAATGTGACCTTATAAAGTATGAAATCGGAGATTAAAACTTTACGTTATGCAGTTTAATCGCGTTTCCGGGCCGATTTCGGAAGTTTGGGCCTTCCCGGAGGAGTTTGGGCCTTAGGGGGGGTGAGTCGTGGGCCTTGGTGGGAGAGAGTTAGGGCCCATGAGGGAGAAGAGGCAGAATTTTGGGGCTAGGGCGTCCCTCCCTGCCCTAGCCGCCCTCCCCAATCCCCATCTCTCTTGGGTGCCTCCTCCTCTCCCTCTTGGGCGCCTCCTCCCCTCCCCTTGAGTGCGCCCCAATTCCTCCTCTCCACCTCCTTTGCTGCAAGAGAGATCCCCACCACACAACCTCGCTGTCCTCCAACGGGAAGCCCGCGCGGACGAGGAGATCCGGCGATTCTAGCGAGGAGGACGCTCGGGAGGCTCGGGAGGATAGATCTCGGCGCCGTCGTTGCTCGTCCGAGGAGGAGGTAAGGCATGGGTGATCCTTGGGTTTGGGTCTAGGTACTGTTATAGGGATGAATTTCATGTTTTTAGATCAAGGGAGGTGCTGCCATGGGGTAGGATTGATGAAATCTAGAGTTGTGTTCATGTTCTGGTTCGGGCAGATTGGGAACCCGAACTAGGGCAGGCGTTTTCGCCAATTTCGAGTTTGAATCTGACCGTACGGACTTTTAGGAAGTTGTAGATAATTTCCTTATATTTCCGTGCATATAAAGAAATTGAAATTCCTCCCAGCCGTTTAGAAGTTATGGCTGTTTTACCGAGCGCTGTCAAATCTGTGACGAGATTGGGACAGTTCGTGGTCAACGTTAGATTAAACAACATTAGAGTCCGAATTAGTCTTTCCCTATAACTAGAAAAAGTTGGGAAATTTCCTAAGCTACGCGGGGATATACTTGTTTATTCAATTTGGAGTCCTAGAACAGAAGATATGCCCATTGGAAGGCTGCTGTCCCGAAGGGACAGATTTGCTATTTTCTGATTTTAGGAGTTGTATGCGAAGTCGGGTAGTGGGATTTATTTGTGTACTGTATTGTGGACCCAATTTGAGTGAGTGGCACGTGTTTGCAGGTGGTGTGCCTCCGGGAGTGCCCTCAACCTCTCGTCGCTCATTATACTGTGGGTGAAGGCAAGTGTTTTGGCGTGGTTTTTATGTTATCGGCTGCTAGAATTGATTGATGGTATTTGGAATAGTTAACATGTTGTCTTGCCATGCCATGGAATTACATGTTATAATGGATAGGATGTCCTTAGGCCATGATTGAAATAATGTCGATGATATGGGGTCCTCATGCTATGATTAAAATGCTTATCGTTGATAAAGGATTCATGCCATGTCTTTGAAAGGTTACCGTTGATTGTTGATCACGGTCTTACATGTTGAGAGGCCATCGCTGATATGCAATATTCTATTTATGAATACGTTATCGCCCATTTTGCATGCATGGCATATTTTCATGGCTGGTCAGTGAGTTAAGTCATAACTATTCGGTAGGAGCGGTGAGAACCAAGTTATGACTAGTCCGGGGCCATTCGTTTGAGTAAGTCCTACCTGTGATTCCATCACCGAGGTGACTGAAGCAGTGATAGGCACCCTCCATCTTCGGGATGGAAGGGGAAAAGGGTGCATGCCGACGGGTGTGCACTCAACCATACCGGTATGAGTATTCGGAAGACATGTGCATTGCATTGCATGAATGAAACTATGAATGAGAATGTTGTTGGAATTGTTCATGAGTTCATGAGAGCAACACCATATTGATCAAGAGATGATTATGATGTTTTTACCATGTCGTATGCGTGAGAATGGTAATGATGTGATATGTAATGCTTATGAAGATTGAAGTTGATGGTTTGTTGTCTTGCACTCTGTTTTCCATTGTATTACACTTGCTGAGTTATGAACTCACGGCTTGTATTTTCGTTGTTTGTTTTCTTTAGGTACCATGAAATAAGCACAAGGCTGTAGAGGGTTTTAGCTACACTACTCCACGTAGTATCATAATCTAGCAAATTCACCTGTTGTGGAGACATGACAATAAGCATTACAATAATCTTTAGTGTATGGTCTGTATGTTTGGTTGTCTCCCTCATGTGTATCATGTGAGGCTATGGAGGGAGTTGTTTTAACTTCCTAGATTTAAATTGATGCTTATTATTTTGCTATCGATGCTTATTGATGTTTTAGTTGATGTTTAGCTATCCTCATCGCTGCGTATGGATATCTCGTTTGTCTTACATATTGATATGATGCTATCTTTGTTAAGTTTCATGCAAAACAAAGGAGATGCTGCCAAAATTTCCAATTATTCCAAATGATTACTTGCTGTAATTTACCTTAAATTATGGTATTAAATGTGTTAGGGTCTATGTTTGGTGACATTCTGGGCTTAGTAAAAGCTGGGGTGTTACAATAACTAATACCCTAACGTTAACATCATCCATTTAATATAAATAGCGATGCAATTTATAAAACATGGTAAAACATTTATAAATTGTAGGATCAACATGCGTCAAGGAGACTTGCCTCGGTCACAGCGAGAATGTTGAACACTTGAAGTCCGGCGGCGGGATCGGCGGTCGCGTCAGGGTCCCCGGCTACGCGCAAATCGAGGCAATAAATAAATAAAATCCAAAAATTATAAAAGTTATACTGGCAGGAAGGTCTTGATTTTAGATGAATTTAGAAATTTGAATGGGGTCAAACGGAGTTCGGACGCAAAAGTTATGAGCTTCCGAAGTTGGAAATTGCTGGAAAATCAAGGAAAAAGGAAAAAGTACTGTTGCTACAGTCACTCGCGATTTTTTTGTTCCAGAACAGAGCCAAAAACTACAGAGCCCCCTTTTCTTCCAAAAAAATGGATTTTTGCCCCATTTTCGCATGGATTTGGACCAAATAAAAGCCTAGAACCTCTAGATCACATCCTTAGGAACCTAGAGAAGGAAGGAATTGAGCCAAACCTCGCCGGAATCAGAGAAATCAACGAAGAACGGAGGTTCGGCCGCAGCAACGAAAACACGAAATTCATCGCCAATCCTTGATGCAACCTAAAATTGATTGTTGGGTTAGACTCTAGACTCATCCACGGTCACAAGGAACCAAGTGGCAAGAAGAATGGCTCACCGGAGAAGGATCTACAAGCACGAACTCGAAGAACACCAAAAAAGTTCAACGCGACGTTGGTTTTCTTGATCTCACGGGCACAAGGGTGGAGTAGATGGAAAGAGGAGCACACTCCCAGAACGGGGACTCTTATACGAAGAGAATGGAGGTGGTGGTGCGCCGGTTGGAGGTGAAACGGACGAGTTAATGGCGTTTTAGTGCATTTCGGTTTTTGGCCGACGGTTTCAATTCCAACGAGATTGGGAACTCATCAAGGTGGGGAATGGCAAGAGGGCGACGCTACGGATTCAACGGAACCGGCGCTTCGTGATTTGGAGTTGAAATGGAGGAGATATGAGCAATTGAGTGCAACCCTAGCCATTAGAGCATGTGGTGAAGCTCTCTGTTCTTTGCCTTGGCTGGAGGTTGAAGACGAACACTGTTCACTGCCACGTGTCACTCTCCCATTGGTCCTCCTTTACGTAAAAGATTCGCCCTAGAGAAAAATAAGGAAAAATGGCCTAAAAATTCCGAAAAAAATTCCTAGAGCCATTTTAGAATATTTGGAACCTAATAAAATTGATTTCGCGGAATTTGGATGATTTTTGTGGAATTGAATATTCGGGCGCGATTCGCAGGCAATAAACAAAAGCCGCGCGAGATAAAATAGGAACGGAAGTCCAAAAATCCGGGGAATGATTCCAAATATCATGTTGGAAAATTTGGAACACAATTGAAATGGTTTGGGGATTTTTGGAGCATTTTTGGACTCGGGTGAAATTTCGGGTACCGGCGGGAATCTGGAAATTCGATTTTTCGAACGGAAGGGAATTGAATCCCGATTTTTGATGGGAAAGGATGCCAGGTTAATATAAACACCAAAGAAAATCCAAACTTTTGAATTTAGTTTATTTAAATTAGATTTTTCTCCAGAAAGCGAAAACTAGGGTGTTACATTAATAGTCTTTCGGTGATGGCTCTAACCAGCCACACCGTCAACCCCAACCTTACTACGAACAAAAGAAGGTGACCGAAATCCTCTAGGCACCCAAACCAAGCTTAATCACAATAATAAGAACAACTCAATCAATTATTTCATAAATATAGCATCAAACATCATCAAAAGTAGCATTCAACATCAAAGCATAGATACAATATTTAAGCGAATAGCAACGATACCCATACCCTTCGTACTGTGCATCAGAGTGTGTCAAGTTTTAAATTAGTTAACCAAACTATTTCAAATTTTAAAGTTATTGCCCTAAGGCCAAATTTTAACGAGTAGACCTAAGCCATGTTTCTACTTTTCCAAGTCAACATTTTAGTTTACTCTAGAGTAATTTGCTACATTCACATTCCACGGACCTAAAGCCCGCTCTGATACCAACTGTAACACCCCGGCACCAAGTATGCCGCGAATGTCACCACAACCAACACTAGCAACACCCAAATCACATATTTTACATTAAATTACAGCAACTACGCTAAATGCTTAACCGAAATTTCGGTAGCATATCCTTTTGTTTTTTCATGATTTGAAGCAACAACAATATCAACATAACACGATAGCATGATAGAGAACATCTAAAACAGGTATTCAACAACAGTTCAAGCCAAGAATATAAGCTTAAGCGTCTCATGAACCAATAGGGGTGAACAATTAATCATAGCCAACAAAACGACATATACCAAGTCTAGATTAGTAAAGTAAACCATCACAACTATAGAATGGTATGAATTGTCTGTTCGAGTGATGCCAAGTGAAGGCGTGTATCTAGCTCCCTTTCCCATAAGCTGCATTCAATGTACCTAAAAAAACATTAAACAACAAGCGTGAGTTCATCACTCAACAAAGTGTATTGCAATGGAACAAAACAATAACAATTCACTTTTATACGTCATACCGATCACCAATCATGGAAAATAATTCTTGAAGACTTATTTGTTCACATTCTCATATACTTTCTCATTCACATTCTCATATGCTTCCTCATTCACATTCTCATTCATGCAATGCAATGCAATGCACCATGTCTCTTTGTTTAGCACATACCGGTATTGCCGAGTGCACACCCGTCGGTGTGCACCCTCTTTCCCCTTCCATCCCGTAGATGGAGGGTGCCTATTCTTACTGACTCGCTCCCATACACAACCATGAATGGGACTACGAGGTAGGTCTTTCGTGTTCACTACGTGTGAACACAGAGGCCCGTATCAGAATGGGTCGCCTCTTCCATTATGAATGCATATATGCAAATTTAACATGAATAAATCACACAATTCACTCTTTTCCAACATGCACATCTCCACCAATCATGAACATAAAACACATTTATAATATCATTTTCATCGTCACAACATACTCACAATTTACCATCGTGATTAACATAAACATAATTGTAAAGGTTAACAAGAAATCGACATCCTATCAGTCATACTAGTGGATACACTTGCATACATACTCAATTTAACAACTGCATAGCCATTTAATCATTCATAAACATTATATCGCTTGCCCAAGTCAAACATGACAATCCAACATCTATCCATCTTATGACATGCAAGAATCAAACATGGCAACTCAACATCTATCCATCATATAACATGCAAGAATCAAACATGGCAATTTAACATAGCACATGGGCACAACCATCCCAATACACTTGCCTTCAACCGTGAGCGACGGAGTGGCAAGAGGTTGAGGGCACTCCCGGGGTCACACCACCTGCGCATAGGTTCAACACACTCAAAACTTACCCACAAAACCGTACAAGAACGAACATCTACCCCAACTTCGCAAACTACTCCTAAAACCCGAAAACAGAGAATCTGTCCCGACGGGACAGCGGGCTTTCAACTGGCATAACTTCAGTTCTAAGGCTCCAAATTAAGTAAACTAGTTCATTTTATCGAAGCTTAGGAAATTTCCTAGCTTTTTGTAAGTATTGGGAAAGACTGATTAGGCCTCTAAAATTGACTAATCTACAGATCAACCCGATCTGTCCCAATCACGTCACAGTTTTGAACACATTCGGTAAAACAGCCATAACTTTTAAATGACTGGACAGAATTTAACGTTCTTGGTGTCCAATTAAAGGTAATTCAATTACCTACAACTTTCTCAACATACAGCCGACTAGGAAACACGTCTAAAATTGCGAAAACTTAAGCCCTAGGTCGGCCGCCCAATCTGCCCGAGACAGAACGTGGGACAATCATGGCAAACTCCCTAATCTCATCTAGGGGGCAGCACCTAAACATGGATCTATGGCATGGAATACCCCATCTAGCAGCACCTAAATCACCCCTAGAAAGCCATGATTCGTTACCTCTTCAAGAAGAACCGAGCAACGACGAATTGCTCCTTCCTTCCGGCCGCTTCTTCCTTCCGAACCATCGCGATTCGCCGGAGATTCGCGAACCGGCGATCCACCGAGTGGGGAAATGGAGAACACCACGGAGGAAGACGATGTAGGGTTGCTAGGGGAGGGGAGGATGGTGGCTAGGGAGGGGAGAGGAGGGGGTGGCGCATGGGGGAAGGGGGAGGAGGAGGTGGCGGCTAGGGAGAGGGAGAAGGGGGTGCATGGGGGGAAACCCTAGGGGTTTGGTAGAATTTCTCCCCCCACATGGGCCAAAAGCCCCCCACCGACGGCCCATTTAATTCCCTCAAGGCCCAAACTCGCCCGTAGAGGCCCAAACACCCGGAAAAAACCCAAAAACACAATATAAACTCGTACCGTAATGCCAAAATCTATAATGTCACATTCTGTAATGTCACAAGGTGCTACACGCACGCTAAGGCTGGTATAAAAGGAGCGCCAGAGTCACATAGATTTTATCGTCCAAAGCCCTAACCCTAGCCACCGAGTTTTTCTGTAGTACTGCAACTCATCCTCTTGGTTTTGGGATGACCCGGTAGAGGGAATGGGCCGGTGGGAGCTTATTTTGGGCCTTAGGATGAGTTTTGTGGCTGTTTGTGGGGCTTGAAGGGGTTTCTGGGCCTTGGTGCTAGGTGTTTGGCCCATGAGGGAGGGGGATTCATCCCCTAACCCTAGCCATCCTCTCCCCACCCCCCATGTGCCCCACCTCCTTTTCCTAGCTGCCCCTCCCTCTCCAGCGACTCCTAGCGCCCCCCACTTCCTGCGTGCCCCCCTCCCCTACCCCACATCTCCCTCTCTCCCACGCCCTCTCCTATCCCTCCTAGGTGCCTCTACCCTGTCAAAGATCTTCTTTCCCACTGCCCTTGGTGTGCCCTAAGTTGCTGCCCCGGTGTGGATCGTGGATGGAGGTTTGACTAGGGATGGCAACGGGTCGGGTCGGGTGCGGGTTTTACAAAATCCGACCCGAACCCGAACCCGATTCGGGATACCCGATCTGAACCCGAATAACCTTTCGGGTAGAAACATGTACCCGAACCTGAACCTGACGGGTACCCGAAACCCGACGGGTATCAAACATAGTTTAAATTCAATTGAAATGTTCTAATGTTCTATGTGCTGCCGGATTGGTTTATGAGCAGAACAAATCAAACCATAAAGAACAAAATGACAGCTCAACAATCAACATCAAGACAAGTCAATATGAGCAAATAAGCAAATTGAGCACCACTGAATGATGTTGAATTGAGCAAATAGTCAATATGAGCAAATAAGCAAATTGACAGACAGTTCAATTGAGCAAACATACAGTTCAACATGGTTT
Source organism: Rhipidocladum racemiflorum (assembly GCA_036346355.1). NCBI lineage: Eukaryota > Viridiplantae > Streptophyta > Magnoliopsida > Poales > Poaceae > Rhipidocladum > Rhipidocladum racemiflorum. Next base: position 58,869,629 of record CM070574.1, read on the forward strand.
AACATGCCAACATAGTGATAGTTCAACAATCAACAATTCAACATAGTTCAATTGAGCAAACAATAAACAGATAGCTATTGTCATCCCTCATTCCCTCCATGACTCCACCCGCAACTTCCTCAATTACACGGTCGACTCAGCATAAACATCATCAAGCTAGCAAAAAGAGAAAAGACAGGTTATCATACATTCCATTTGTATTTTGTAGGTATGAAAAATTTAAAAGAATAAACTGAGGGATAGTACTATCACTTCTTCCTCTTCATCCTCAAGACAAGTCATCAATGCATTAAGGACAGGGGACTCAGGCCCTAAAAGCATAAAACATTCAAAAGTTAGTGCTACCATATATGAAAGAAAGGAAAAAATTCAATTGAATTTAAAGTATTTACCTAACATTTCGGCTCGAGACCAAGCTTGCATACACATTAATGCTTCTACCATTTTTGGAGCAAGTCTACTTCGATGTGGGCTAATGACCCTCCCACCGGTGCTAAAGACTGACTTAGAAGCTACAGTTGTCACTGGAATTGCCATGATGTCTCGAGCAATCATTCGCAAAGTAGGATACTTAATCCCTGCATGCTGCCACCACTGAATGATATCCAACTCTTGTGTTCTAGGCAATGTTGGCTCATCCAAGTACAAATCCAACTCTGTGCGTAGGTAACTAGAAGACTGAACTGGTTGGGAAGACATGTATTGATCAAATATATCAAAAACTATATCATCTCCATTGTGGATAGCAATGTTAGCAGCAGCAGCGGCACCATCTGTTGTTGCAACACCCTCCATAGAACCTTGGTATTCTAACACCAAATCACACATCAAATCTCTAACTTTCTTAACTTCAATGGTTGTACCTTCTCTTCCATAAATGTTGCTAAAAAGAGCGTTCAAGAATTGTAGTTTAAACCTTGGATCTAGAACCGTACCAACTGCCATGAGACCATGAACATCTGTCCAATATTTGTTGAACTTCTCTTTCATCAAATTTGACATTTGCTCTATCATGGGGTCATCACTAGTTTGCCATTTTCTAATAGCCAAATAAATACCGCAGATTTTGGGAAAAAAAATATTTGTTGTAACATAACTAGTGCCTGACAATAGCTCAGTTCTATCATAGAACATCTTCAATCTAACACAAAGCTCCTTAGCAAACTTCCAATTATCCTCCGTAGGACGAAAAGGAGCACATAACTTTTCACGTTGTGCAAGACGGTCAAAGACTAGTTGATACTCTAATGCAATGCTAAGCATAATATAAGTGGAATTCCATCTAGTTTTACAATCAAGAGCTATTCTTTTCTGGTATGTAATGTTCATCTGAGATACCATTTTCTCGAACCTTTCATGTCTTTTCGGTGTGGTCGACCAAAATCCAACACTTTCACGTACTCTCTCAATGCCTTTTTCCATAACAGACATACCATCTTTCACAATCAAATTCAAAATATGTGCAGCACAATGCATATGCAACAATCTACCACCTAACATAAGAGAGTCAAGAGGCAACTTATCTTGCAATTTTGCCATAACATTATCGTTGGTGTTGCAATTGTCGAGAGTCACACTTGACACCTTTCTCTCGATGTGCCAATCCATGAGTATATCATAAAGGACATCACTTATAACTTCACCTGTATGTGGGGCTGGCACGTAAATGAACCTATAAAATTAGAAAGAACAAAAGCATAGCATGAATATTGGTTACCTGCATGACTGCATAGTAATGTAGAATGATTACATAATCTTCATTATTACCTTAGAAGAAAACTTTTTAGCTTCCAATCATTATCAATATAATGTATTGTCACTGACATGTACCCTTTCTTTTGATGATTTGCTGTCCACATATCTGTTGTGACGGCGATACGAGATTGGCTTTGTTGGAAGTACTTCACCATAGCTACCTTCTGCACTTCATACATATCCAATATATCCTTCCTAATAGTGTTTCTAGACACTACCTTAAACAATGGTTGCATTGCAGCACAAAACTTTCGAAAGCCAACATGGTCAACCATGGATAGTGGGTACTCATGGACACATATCATTAATGCAAGTTCTTTCCTTGCAACATCTTGATCAAAGACATATTTATCTACAAAAATTAACCCATCCTGACTTTTTGACAACTTTAAATTGGATTGTTTTAAACCTTTTCTGACATGTCTAGATTCACAAATTGCAAGGTGGCTATGCAATGATTTGGTGCCATTTTTTGTCTTCGCTCCAAGCATTTCATGACACCAATTGCATTCAGCTTTCCATTTGTTCCCTACTTTCAGTCTTTTGAATTCTTCCCATACAATAGATTTTAGTTTTCTCTTGTTCCCAACACATCCATCATCATCATCATCTACCGTCACCGTATTAGTACCTTGTGATGGTATAGCCGCAACATCAGACGTAGCTGCAGCAGAGGCACTGGTTCCTAGAGTCGACATTTTGAACCAAATATATGCTGAAATAAAGCAAAATCGATCATTTAGTCTAGCCCTTTGATCAGTACTAAGGGTCCGTAACTTGACAACTACTCGCAATTACTTTATCAAGGACCACATTACTAGCCACCAATTAATATGCCAAAGGCAATGCACATTAAAGAGTCTAACTTGACAATTGCAACAAGCCAATAAACAACATAACCAAAAGCTAGTTGTTTTACTCTACCAAACAGAGAATTTCAATACAATCATGGTATGCAGTCAACAACAAGCCATTCAGTTTACTACATGGTCCATCAAATTGACAATTGCAACAAGCCAATACACTATATAAGCCAAGCAAGCTGTCCACATATCTTTACTACATTCAGTTTACTACATGGTCCATTCAGTTTACAGAGAAGTTCCATGAATCCAAGCAAGCTATGCACATATAAGCCATTCAAACTAAAGATTGTCATTAAGCATTGAGCAGTCAACACAACTCCATGTCTCCATTGTGGATCATCAGTTCATTGATTGGATCTATGTCCGTTCATTGTCATTAATTTCAGTTCATGGATCATCCAATCAATGAATGGACATGTCAGTTCATTACTTCATTGTGGATCATCAGTTCATTGTCATTATGCTTGATTTCGAAAATCAATCAATGCTTAATGCCTTAATGGCAAATCAGATGTCACTATGTGGATGAATAATATGAGGGAACTCACTAAAGAAGATGGAGATGGACCCCCTTTGTGCTCTCTGCTGCCCCTTCACCGCCGCCGGCTTGCTGTCGTCGAGTGCGCGGCACAGGAGCGGGAGGGGAGGGCGCGGGAGGCGGAAGAAGATGTAGATGGCCGGACCCCTTGGACCTTGGTGCTCTGTGCTGCCCCTCCACCGCTGCCGGCTTGCTGGCGTCGAGGCGTCGAGCGCGCGCCACAGGAGCGGGGAGGGAGGGCGCGGCTGCGCGGGAGGCCGAAGAAGGGAGGCCGAAGAAGATGCACGGGAGGGCGCCCTAGCCGGCAGCCGCCGCCGCCTGCCGAACTGGGATTAGGGTGGGGATTCCGGATTCAGCCTCAGGGGGAAGTCGCCAGTCTGGAACGGGAGCCCTAGCCGCCGCAGTGCCGCACCCGCACGAGGGGAAGGGGGGAAATGGGATGGGGCGATGGGCCATTGGGCCGGATGGCATGATCCAGTAGGGGGGCAACGTGGTACTGGTACCCGGCGCCAGCTAATTTCGGATACCCGACGGGTACCCGTGGGTGATTTTCTAAACCCGAATCCGATCCGACTCGAAACGGGTACCCGACCCGAAAACCCCACGGGTAAAAAATAGGACCCGAATCCGAACCCGACGGGTGCAGAACCCGCGTGTACCCGAACCCGCGGGTATGATTGCCACCCCTAGGTTTGACGGCGAGGGGAGATCCGTGTTCATCGTCGATCTCACGCTCCTTCGGGAGGTATGTTCTTTATTTGATCTAGGGTTCCATGGCGGGAATTCAGTGGCTGTGATCAGGAGAGTGATCTTTGGATTTGTTGGTTTAAGTGTTGGGGTTTAGACTTGATGGATGAATTTCAATTCGTAGCACAATCTGGATGCTTGGGCAGATCAGACCCTAGTTTTGGGACGCGATTTAGAGAATTTTAGAGTCATTTTCAGAGGGGCGGCTATTGCGAAAATTGTAGGTCATGCTCTTCGTCCTGCGGACGCCGGAGAGCGACTTCCTCGGCTCGGTTCTCGCCCAATGCTAGATCGAGCTCATCAACCTGGTGCCCAACTCTGTCCTCCTTTCCATCTTCTCTCAACTGTGTGAGGGGCTCCTAGGAATCGTCCCCTCCCCCTCGCTCTTCTTTCGCTACATCTCCCTGTTCTGCACCGGGAAGGACCCCATAGTCGGGTGCCTTTACTTCCTGCTATGGCCAGGGCTCCCTTGGTCCTTCTCTTCGTTCCGACCTCACGACTCCCTCGGTCCTTGGTCCGAGAGGTGGTTCTACCTGAAGAGGGGAGAGGATGGCGCCCTTGCCTACGATGGGTCCCCCATCACCACCAGTCGTCAGACCCCGGAGTCAGGCGACCTAGAGACGGATCAAGATGCCATCGTCGTGATCCACACCTGTGCCACGTGTTGCCTCACCGGGCAGGTCATTGCCAGCAACTTCTTGCGGAACTGAGTGTGCCCTCTGCGAAAGAGGCTCCACCCATTCTTTGAGATCGTGGCACAAGACGACCCCACCCGCGAAGCCCCCGTCGATAATTGTTTCTTGCCCAAAGAGGCCTCCGCGAGCTCGGGCCGATTCGCGCTTCATCCCCTACCATTCTTTTTTTGACTCCCTCATGGCTTCCAGAAACACCAAAGGAGTCCTGGGTTACCGCCCGGATGAATGAGATGTTCGGGAAGGCAGCCCTCGACTACGCCTTGGATGATCTCGTCCCAAGGAGCGTGCTGCGCCGAAGCACCGAGGTAACTCCCCCTGATCTTAGATTCTCACCCGAGGTCTTTCGAGCTCGTGCCAATCCCGAGCGTGCTTGCAGGACGACCAGGAGCTTCGTGGGGCCGCGAGGCAGATGTTGCCCTTGGCCGGGACAGGCAAAGGCAAGAAGGGGGGCAAGAGGCCGTCTCCGGACGCCACGAGCAGCAGTGCCCCGAAGAAGCCCCGTCGATCTGGGAGTTAGGATGGTGGTAAGCTTCCCTTACTTGGCCCCAGATCGTTTTATTTCTGTGCCTCCCCAACTTTACGACCTTTTCTTTGCTCGTGCAGCAGCAACAAGCAGCAGGGGCTGCAGCAGCAATGGGGACCTTGAGCCCGTCAGGGGCTTTAGGCTCCCAAACCCGGGGTTCGGGACCCAGTCCTCCTGCAGCCCTGAGACCCTCCCGATCGCTGGCACCAGCGGCACGAAGCGCCCAGCGCTCGACCTCGAGGAGAAGATTCAACACTCAGGTAAGCATAGGAACTTATCCTGAGTTCTTGAGACTTTACCCTCTTGACGATGGCTGTCGTTCAAGGCGAGTCGGAGTCCGAGGAAGAGGGGGCTGACTTCCAACTGGTCCTCCAACCTCGGTCGCTCGGGGGCCAGGCATCTGGAGGATCCCCCCAGCAGAGTCTAGCCGACCTCCCTGGACTGGCCCCTTTGACCAAAGTCGCGTCATCGGGCCAAACCAGGGGCGTCCCGGAGGTCAGGGACTCCGAGACCGGGACCGGGACCGCCGAGATGTGCGAGGCCGAGGTCGGGGCCGAGGGAGGAGCTGCCAAGGTGGACGGGTCCGAGGTCAAGGTCCTCGAGGTTCGTGTCGATGGGACTGGTGCTGCTGCGGTCGATCCCAAGGTCGAAGTCCTCGTGGTCTAGTCTGAGGTCGAGGAGCTGCCAAGGATCCAAAAATCGCCGAAATTTTGTTTTTCTCGGCCGAGATCTTGCTTTTCGGTCGGGGACGAAATTAGAAATCCCGACCGGATAAAATTTGGCCAAATCCGCCTCTCTTCGGCCACATTTGAGGAGCATCTCGGCTCACTCCGGTGAGATCTCGGGCTATGAAGGCGAGATCTCAGGCTGTGAAGGCGAAATCTCGGCTAGTTCAAATTATTTTTGCCCGAATGATTTCTTGTAATATCAGCCAAATTTTATTTGATTCTATTACCAAATTTGATATGATTCATCCTAATTAGCATGCTGGATGTAGAATTTAGGTAGGTAAGTTGTAATTTGAAGAATGTATGTGATTTGTTTTGTAATATATGTGGTTTGAACTTAATATATCCACTCCATAATAATATAAATTAGAGTGGTTTGAACTTTTTTAATACATAGGAACATATATAAAACTTTTCAAATGACTTCAAGTTCATTTTGTTACATTTGAAAAATCAAAAACTGATTTTACATACGGTTTTTATCACGACTTTACCACTGTTAGATTTTTTAAAAATTCCTCAGGCTTGATCATCATCTCAAATTTTTATGGAAACATTAGTGATGTGTGAGGACCATCCCAAAAAACATTCAAATTTTTTTGACGTGTTTTGGACCATTTTTTGGCCAGTTCAACGTGGACCGAAATCTCAGTGATTTCACCGAGATCTCGGTAATTTCGACCGAGATCTCGGATTTCTTGGTTTAAAAAAAACGGATTTGAAATTTGGTTTTTGCATTTCGTCTGAATTTTGTCTGAAATTTCCGAATCTCACCGAGATTTCGGATTTCGGCCACCTCCGAGATTTTTTCAAAAACAAGATTTGTAACCTTGGGAGCTGCCGGCCAGGACCTCTGAGGCGGTTGGCATCGAGGCCGACCTGGTCGCCGAAGAGGGGGTTCTTCTGGTTCCGGCAGTGGGCCCCCGCAACTCTCCATCGATCGGCGAGGGTGACCTTCCCCTTCCCAACGTCGCCATGGGGCCGAGGACGCCCCAACCCGGGACACCGAGTCCGACCGAGACGGCGGCAAAGGCCAGGAGGCCCAAGCGACACCGGGGCCCGGCGAAGGGGATCAGGCGGGCCCTTCGTTTGTCCAGGTTGGATCGGAGGGGCAGTGTAACACCCCGGCATCTAGTATGCCCTGGATGTCACCAAACATAGAATAAACAGCAACTAAATACCACAATTAAGATTAAATTACAACCAGTGCGTAAATGCTTTAACCGAAAATTTAGGCAGCATCTCCTTTGTTTTTCCATGATTTGAAGCAACAGCAATATTATCACAAGTTATAACATAATGAATGACCACTAAAATAGCAATTACGAGAGATATAGCAACAGTTTAAGTCCCGAATAATGAATTCAACCACTTCATAAGTTAAAACGAAGAAAATGATATGACCAAGCACACACTTAAGACAAACTCCAAGCGACAGCGCAATAAACTTATTATCACAACTACAGAAGGTATAATGTAGTTGTCTAAATGAATGACGCTATGTGAAGGTGTGTCGCTAAGCCCCCTTTTCCGCATGCCGGTTTCACGGTACCTAAAACATCATAAAGCACAAGCGTGAGTTCATCACTCAGCAAGTATATTGCAATGGAACAAGAAAACAGTTTCAATACCATCATCACTACATCTCATACTCAACATCATAACCATTTCATATTCACATTGTATACATCTCATTAACATCATCATATATGCAATGCAATGCACATGTCTCCTCGAAGCACATACCGGTATTGCCGAATGCACACCCGTCGGAGTGCACCCTCTTTCCCCTTCCATCCCGTAGATGGAGGGTGCCTACTCTTACTGACTCGCTCCCATACACAACCGTGGATGGGACTACGAGGTAGGTCTTTCGTGTTCACTACGTGTGAACACAGAGGCCCGCATTAGAATGGGACGCCTCTTCCATTATGAATGCACATATGACATGAACATGTATAAACTTGCATACACATTTAATACAACAATTTCATAACCAATATGTATCCATGTGCTTCATATCATAAGCAAATATCAAGCATGGCAAGTTAACACATCATGTAGCCATATTGCACCTATATGCAAGTCTAATAACCATCCAATACCCAAACCCATCCCAATACACTTGCCTTCAACCGAGAGCGACGGAGTGGCGAGAGGTTGATGGCACTCCCGGGGTCACACCACCTGCACAAAGGTACATTACACTCAAAATAAGCCCCCAAAAACAGAACAAGAACGATCTTCTACACCGAGCTCGGAACCCACTCCAAAAACCCAAAAACAGAGAATCTGTCCCAACGGGACAGCGGGCTTCCAACTAGCATAACTTGAGTTTTAAGACTCCAAATCAAGTAAACGAGTACATTTTCTCGAAGCTTAGGAAATTTCCAACTTTTTCTAAGTATTTGCGAAGAATGATTCGGCCTCTACAGTTGTCTAATCTACAATTGAACACCATCTGTCCCAATCGCGTCACAGATTTGACAATGTTCGGTAAAATAGCCATAACTTTGAAACGGCTGGATGGAATTTAACGTTCTTGGTGTCCAATTAAAGGTAATTGAATTACTTACAACTTTCGCAAAAGACGGATACCCAAAAGACGAATCTAACACGCCCAAAACTCAAGTCCTATGTCGGACGTCCAATCTGCTCGAGACAGATCACCACAAAAATTCTAGTTTTCAACAACACTAATTAGTTGCAGCACATCCTTTTGAACTAATTGCACTAAAATCACCACTAGCACAGCACCTAATCCACCCCAAGGGTTTCCCATCACCATACCTTATCCCGACGAACGAAGAACTGACGAAGAAACTCCTCCTCCCGACCTCGATCGCCCTCCAATCGCCGGACTAGGCGGATCCCCGCAGTTGGATGGATCCCAAACGCAGAGATTGGGGGAAGGGAAGGGCAGCGTGGGAAGGCACTAGGGCCGGCTAGGGGAAGGAAGGGGCACAAGGGATGTGGAGGTGGCCGACCAATGGGGAGGCGCACAAGGGAGGTGGAGGTGGCGGCTAGGGAGGGGGCACAAGGAGATGGGGGCAGCACACAAGGGGGTGGTGGTGAGGTGGGCTAGGGTTTTAGGCAAAATTTATTTCCCACACGAGGCCCAAAACTCTCCACCGAAGGCCCACAACTTAGTCCCCTAAGGCCCAAACTCCCCCGGAAGGCCCAATTCCCCCCCAGAAAGGCCCAAACTCCAGAAACGGCCCCAAAAACACGCTACAAAAGTCATACTGTAATGCCGAAATCTATAATGTCGCATTCCATCATTCCATAGTGTCACAGGCAGGGCGAGTTCGGGGCCATAAGCGGCAAGAATGTCGGCCCCTTCTGCGCCGCCTTCGAGAACAGGCTTGGCCAGGTACGAGTTGCCTCGCCCCTGCTTTGCCATTTCTCCCTTGCTTCTATTCTCCCTCGACTTTTACGTGCTTACTCTTTGTCCTCTTCAGGCCATGGATCACGTTGCCCAAAGACTCCAAGGTCTCGAGGAGCACATGAGTGTACTGCGGACCCTACTGAACTCGTTTGAGGAGCAGGAGGACCGCCTGGCGTAGCTCGAGGGGACCCTCAAGGTCGAGCAAGGCGTGGCCCAGCAGAGGACGGAGGCGGACGCGGCTAAGCTCGCCGCTCTTCGAGGTACCATGAGAGCCCTCGAGGCCTCTCATGCCGCTGAAGCAAAAGTGGCCGCGGACACCGAGCACGAGCACGGCTTCCGAGCTGTCGAGGATGAACGTGCCAGGTCATCCCGAGCGCTTGAAGCTGTCCGGGCCAAGGCCTCCAAGACCCTCCGGGTCGAGGCCTCCAAGACCCTCGAGGCCGAGTGCGCCGAGGCCGCCAGGGCCCTGGAGGTCGAGCGCGCTGAAGCCGCCAAGCTCTTGTAGGCCAAGCGTGCTAGGGTGGAGGAGCTCCAGAAGCAGCTTGCCGAGCAAGCTGCCGCGCCGGCCAAAGCCTCGACCGAGCTCGAAGCGAAGGTCGCCGAGCTCGAGGAGAAGCTTGGGCGGGCGGTGAAGACGGCCAAGACCGCCTTGGCCCAACTCCAAGAGGAGAGGAGCCGTTCCGCCAGCTCGGCCACCGAGGCGCTCGGTCTCCAAGGTGAGATCACCAGGCTGAGGGCCAGGGTTGCCGACCTCGAGCAAGAGAAGCTTGCCCGTGAGATGTCAGATCTGTAAATAGGGATTTTGTTGTTAAGTTTGTACTTGTAGGACGATGTAATGAAAGAAACAGAACGCTGGAAATCGCATGGTTGGTTATGGCATGTAATGCATCTGCGATCGAGCTTATTTATGATCGGGTGTTGAGTACTTCGCTGTTCATAGGGGGTTTCCTCCTTTATCCAGCCCCTGATGCGGTCGATGTCATGTAGGAGGTCGAGCGCAGTTAGAGCCCGTGGTCACCCACCCCTGACGCGATCGAAGTTGAGCGAGGCATCGAGCGCAAACCAGATCAGAGGTCCAGCTCCCGATGTGGCCGAAGTCGAGCGAGGCATTGAGCATGAACCAGACCCGCGGTCCAGCCCCCTGATGCAGTCAAGGCCGAGCGGGGTCAGACTTGAGCGCAATAAAAGTTTCCACCCCCGCTTTACTTTGATTTTTGTGCGTGATGTGTTGGAGCGGCTGGTCTCTTGGGAATTTGGGAATGACATCAGCGAAATGTCTATTTCCCATGCGCCATGACTTGCTTTAACTCCCTTCAATAGATGTGACCAGCCGTGACCGCTGTCATTCACCTCCCTCCTGCACTTTACCTTTTGCCCCTTTCTTCTCTCCTCTGCTTCGTTCTCATGGCTGCTTCTGCCCCGTGTTCTCCCTCCGTGATCAACATCTCGTCAGATGACGAGATCGACTGGGGGGCCCTCGAATGGGAGGCGGAGGAAGAAGAGCAGGAATTGAGGATGGAGGTGGAGGGGCAAGGGGGTCGCCCCTCAGCAATTCCAGCGCCTCCTCCGAGGGGGTGCCTTTGCCGCCGGAGAGGAAGAAGGAGCTAAACGTGCCTCCTCATCTACCGCCTCTCAACACGGTGCGGCAAAAGGAGGGTGCAGCGATGGCCATTCCGCGCCGAGTTCCATCTCCCTCCAACAGTCTGGATTCTACCGGCGCATGGAGGCCTGCGCCGGTGGTGCTGCCGTTCTCCTCGCCGCCGGGTAATCAAGGAGCTCTTGGTGGTCCCTCTAGCCTGTTTCAAGGTCGGAGGGGAATCCCCGGAACTATATCGAGCTCCCGTCGGACCCCATGGACCTCCAAGCACGACGACAACCCAAAGGCCGAGTAGCTCATAGAGTTTCTATATGTACCTGGAGAGCCTTATCAATGTAAATTATATGTATAAAAGTTCAGCGTTTTTTACTTGATGCAAGTCGTGCATTGGTCTTCCTGATTTGATTGGCGTCCCGGTCAAAGGTAGATGATCGTGCTGATTCAGGTCAAGCCGTCTCGGTCGCCAACTGGAGACCTTCCTTTGCAGGGCTTATTGAGTTAAATAGGTGCCCTGTAGTCGCTGGGCCAAGCAGAGTTGTCATTGAGCATAAACAGAGCTCTGTGCCCAGCCCCGAGCGAGACCTCGGGCAAAACCTGCTTTTAAGACCTGCAAAGTTGTTTAAAAGTATAAAGAGAGTAGACGTGCACCCACACTGCCCTAAGTGTTAACTTCAATTTGATCCTGCAACAGGGGGAATGATGACACGACGAGAATTGGTTCACTATCGTCCTGACCCCTGGAGGAAAATTTTCAATTTAAAGCACTTAGAATGGCTTATGAGCACGGATCTGGCCTGATGGGCACGCAAGTAACAAAAGTCGAGCAGAGATCACAGAAAATGTCGTTGATCTTTATTAAAACTCATAGGGCGGAACGAGGTTACACATGGAACTTTCGAAGGTGATCGATGTTCCAGTAGCTCACAAGCTCTCTGCCATCGGGTAATGCCAGCCGGTAAGCCCCCGTGCGATCTGTTGAGATGACTCAGTAGGGGCCCTCCCACTGTGGGGATAACTTGTTGGTGTTGGACGTGCTCTGGATTCATCTCAGAGCTAGGTCCCCGACAAGGAGCTCCCTAGGTTGTACTGATCTGGCTGCATGCCTGCGAAGAGTTTGCAGGTAATGCGAAGATCGTAACAGCGCTCGACATCTTACTTCTTCTGCTAGGGTTAAGTCGAGTGACCGTTCTTGCTCGAAGTCGACCTGGTTGACCAAGCTGACCCTAGGAGAGCCCAGCATCACCTCCGGAGGCAGGACAACCTCCGTACCAAAAACGAGCCAGAAGGGAGAGGACCCTGTCACGCGGCTGGTTGTGGTGCGGATCGACCATAGGACGGTGGGGAGTTCGTCGACCCAGGACCGATCGTGTTGCTCGAGTCCTTGGGCAATTCGCCTCTTAACGCCTTGGACGATCTGTCCGTTGGCTCGCTCTACGGCTCCATTGCTCTGGGGGTGGCTCACTGAGGCGTAGCACACCTTGGTTCCCATGTTCTCGCAGAATTCTTGGAACAGTTCACTGGTGAACTGGGTGCCATTGTCAGTGATAATCCTACAAGGGACTCCATACCTGGTGACCACTGACGAGCGAAAAAACTTGACCGCTGCCTGCACGGTGATGCCTGAGACCGGCTCGGCCTCAACCCATTTGGTGAAGGTGTCGATGGCAACGAACAGGAACCTTTTCCCGCCGACGGCCTGTTGGAAAGGACCCAGAATATCCAACCCCCAGGTCGAGAAAGGCCAAGCGAGATGGATGGTCTAGAGGGCGTAAGCTGGCTGGTGCGACTTCTGAGCATGGAATTGACAGGCCTGGCAGGTGCGGACTATGTCCCGCGCGTCCTAGAGCGTCGTTGGCCAGTAAAACCCCATGCGGAAGGCCTTCCCGACCATCGTCCTATAGGAGGAGTGTGCACCACAGAGGCTGGAGTGGATGTTGTTTAGAAGATACTTACCCTCTGTAACACCCCAGCTTCTACTAAGCCCAGAATGTCACCAACATAGACCATACAACAATTAATACCATGATTAAATGGGAAATTTCAGCAGCATCTCCTTTGTTTTAGCATAAATTTGAACATCACAATATCATATCAATATATCTATCAATCGAGATATCAATATGCATCGACAACAATAGATGAGCATCAACTAGAATAACAGCAAGCAATGATAATCATGGAATAAGCATCAACTAAGACGAGGATGATAAAACAAATCGCTCCAAAGACCCACATGACACATATGAGGGAAACCAACACACATAATATCCATACACCAAAATCCACATAACTTATTGCCATGTTTCCATAGAAATGGGTGAATTATCTAGATTATGAGTGCTACGTGAGGAAGTGTAGCTAATTTCCCTTCCCGCGCGCCGATTTCATTGTACCTAAATAAACAAACAATATAAAACACAAGCGTGAGTTCATCACTCAGCAAAGTGTAATGTAATGAAAAACAGGGTGCAAGACAACAAACCATCATCCCAGTCTCACAGCTTATATCACAACACATCATATTTAACATTATATTCATCCTTTAAAACAACATGATAATCATCTCATGAGCATCTCATGAGTACTCTCATCATCATCTCATAAACATTTTCATTTAGGTATATCATTCATGCAATGCAATGCACATGTCTCCTGGAATTCTCATACCGGTATGGTTGAGTGCACACCCGTCGGCATGCACCCTTTCCCCCCCTTCCATCCCGAAGATGGAGGGTGCCTATCACTCGCTTCCATTCACCTCGGTGATGGAATCACGATGTAGGACTTACTCAAAAGAATAGCCCCGGACTAGTCATAACTGTTCTCACCGACCCTACCGGAATAGTTATGACTTATCTCACCGGCCGGCCATGAAAATATGCCATGTATGCACAATGGACAGCAACATTTAAATACATCTTGCATATTGTCTCATGGCATCACATCAAGATAGCTCAAAACACATACCAACGGCAACCTTATCAAGCATGGCATGAGGACATCATAACAACAGCAAGCATTTAAATCATGGCATGAGGACATCATATCGATGATAACATATAAAGCATGGCATAAGTACTCAACATAAATTCCATTGCATCTCATCATCAAACACCCTACAACTCTCTACTCATTCCATTACACTTGCCTCAACCGCGGGGGACGGAGTGGCGGGACGTAGAGGGTACTCCCGGAGGCACACCACCTGCAAATACATGCCACACACTCAAATCGAGTCCACAAAACAGCACACATATAAATCCCACTACCCGACTTCGCTTACAACTCCTAAAATCAGAAAACAGCAAATCTGTCCCTTCGGGACAGCAGCTTCAAATGGGCATAACTTCGGTTCTAGGACTCCAAATTGAATAAATGAGTACATCCCCGCGTAGCTTAGGAAATTTCCCAACTTTTTCTAGTTATAGGGAAAGAGTAATTTGGACTCTAATGTTGTTTAATCTAACGTTGAACACGAACTGTCCCAATCTCGTCACAGATTTGACAGCGCTCGGTAAAACGGCCATATCTCCCAAACGGTTGGACGGATTTTAAAGTTCTTTATATGCACGGAAAGATAAGGAAATTATCTACAACTTCCTAAAAGTCCGTACGGTCAGATTCAAACTCAAAATTGGCGAAAACGCCTGTCCTAGTTCGGGTTCCCAATCTGCCCGAACCAAAACGTGAGTACAACTCTAGTTTTTCATCAATTCTACCCCATGGCAGCACCTCCCTTGATCTAAAAACATGGTAATCCCCCTCTACAGCAGCAAGAGATCTACCCCACAGGATCCCCCCATTACCTTCTTGACGATCCACGAATCAACCGCTTCTCTTCGCGCGATCTCCACCCGATCTCTTCTTCCCACCGGATCTCCTCGTCGCGGATCCTCCCACCGGTGAAGGCAGAACCGTGGCAAGGCGTGGCAGCGAGGGGGACGCAGCAAGGGCACGTGGTGGTGGGGGAGGAGGCGCAAGGAGGAGGGGTGGTGCGGCTTGGGGGTGTGGAGGAAGAGGAGGAGGGGCTAGAGAGGGAGGAGGAGATGGGGAAAGGGGGGCTGCGCATGGGGGTGGGGAGAGCTAGGGCAGCAGGGTTTTCTGCCCCCCCCTCACCCCCACATGGGCCAATGGAGTCCCACCATCCGGCCCAGGAAGTTTCCCTCAAGCCCAACACCTCCCCGGAGCGGCCCAAACGCCCGAAAACGGCCCGAAACGCGTTAAAACGTGAAATCTCAGGGTTTTAGTTGCAAAATTCTCAACTTAACCCATTTTACCACATTTTATAACCTATTATCACAAATTATAAAGTCTCGACATTCCGTAGTATCACATTCTACCCCCCTTAACTGGATTCAACCTCGAATCTTACACGTCAACTCTAAAACCATGCCCACTAGGGACTCATCCTCTTTGCGAACTCAACACACCCACGCAAAGACTCAAACAGTAGCAACGACAACTCAATTCTCCAAATCCATCTATTAACAAGAGTGACTTGACTTAGCTTAGCTAAGCACAACTTGACATGATTCCTCATTTACTTCAATCTCTATCATGATTCATAAACTCAGAATGACACAATCATCATGAAACACATCCCTTTTTCACCATTAGTATTAAAACAGTCAACCGAGGTTCCAAACTTGAACCCCGAAAAAAGACCATTTACGCAAAACACCTTCTCTTCCAATTATTTGACCCCTTTTCGCAATGAATCAAAATTTACTAAAGTCATCTTCGCTCATAGCCTACATCGACCATACTTTCCTTTCAACTGCCAACCACATTACACTTTTCATTCTATCCTCTCCCAGGCATAACGCACACCCAAGGACGTCTAGCTAAGACAATGTCCACGACAAAGCATTTTACATCACAATTTCTATAACATTTGCTTCCACCCCACGATACTTTCAACCAAATTCAAACCACGACATCAACAACCTCCATCATCATCCACCCTCACTAATGTCCAAAGACCTAGCCCAAGTTAGGACCGTAACTCACTACCAAATCTCAATTGGCACTTTTCCCAAGAGGATGTCGCCCTCACAAACCATTCACACAAACAACGAAGCCCATGAGTATAGCTCTTAGATTATACTCAACAATAACCCGAGGCCCTTCTTATTCTCGCTCCTATCAATAGTGCAAAAGAAGTACGATTCTTTTGAATCAAAGTAGACCACATACAACAACTCGAACCTCAAAGCGCCACAAATCACTTTGGAAAGAACCCTGATAACATTGAAAGACCACCCTTTTGCTTTTCCTAAGTCAAGCCGCAAAGGAAAACTCAAATCTCCAATCAACGCGATACAATTCGCATCGGGGAGCACTCAAACAAATAAAGACTCCACACAATTCTCTTGACGGAAGTTCTCAACAACTAAAGACAACTCGACTCGCTTTCACCACAGCCAAACTTTTCATTTTAACCAAAATCAACATCTTGGAAGAGAACTGCCACAAAAACTCTCAAGAGAAAGGGAAACTCAAATCCCTTGCATAACATAACCAAAATACCGGCATTTATCCATTCATTCCTTTTCATGCTAGAGAGCAATGGAAATCTCGATTCATAACAAGAATGCGAATTCTTCAAGAGCACTCGGATTAGTCCTATATCTCTATATGACTTCCTCACCGTCCTGGCTCAACAACTCTTTTATGCTTATAAAAACGATGTCATGAATCTTTTTCACCATTTATTAGTCATGAAACCACGATACCCATTAACCATTCACAAAGAGACTTCATTCTCTTTGTCACATGATTGACACCCAACAACATCGATGGTTGCTCAAATTCGCATAAACTACGACGGCGTTAGCAGAAAAATACCATATCGCATCACAACCCAACAACCATCAGACGCAATGCGTGCAAAACATCGCATTTTAACCAAAGCCAATAATGTAAGATAACATCAACTCTCAACTCAAACATCTACGCCTAATAACCGCTACCAATTCTCTTAAAGAGAAAGGAAACACATTCCCAGCAGGGAACACCTTACCAACAAAATCACTTATGAAACAACGTAAGATTCACCTTTTTGAAACGCTCGCAAACACCACACACGTTTCCCAAATAAATCCAACTCTAGTCACGAAAGAATTACAATTTAAGCGCTTAACTCCAGGGTTACCAAAGATAAATCAGTTGAACGCTAAAGAGAGCGTCCCACTCCAACGCTTTGGGTGTTAATCCATACTCATAGCATAGACTAAACAGATTAGCCCAAATCTAAAGATTGGCATGGTTCAAAACCACACCACATTTGGAACCCATAAGCCGGTTACTTCAAATACTACTCTTTCATCCATATTTCCAATCATCGGAGTCAAGTTTGTAACTTGACAAAATGCCACTTAATCGGGAAGATTTTATTGCACACTAATCAAGACGCCTAAACAAAGAGGCGAGCACTCCCGAGAAAAATTTATACATTCATTTGAATCCATAAACCTTCAAAAGAAAGTTCGACTCAAATCCCACCATTACTCGCATTCCAATACTCTTAGCCAATACGGATGTCATAATCACCCAAAACCGAGAAATCCAACAACATTTGCACACAAGCTACAACATCTGCTCTTAATAAAATCACTTTTCACTGTTCATATAACCACAATTGATTATATTACCAACGAACCATAGACCATATCTACCGTATGACAATCAACAAGGAGAACCACGTTCTCACAACTCCAGCACAATTATCTTATCAGTTAATCCAACATAAGACGCATATCAACAACTTCTTTTGGTCTACTAACCATGACGAACCATTATTCATGCAACTTATTATCCCAAGCGTAGCACACATCTCTTTACAATTATTCTGGCGTAATCAACAATTACCCTGGGTATAATCCCTAAGTCACATATTCCATATCACCTGTTCATTCCACCAATAATTAATACTAACCACGCGACACGATCTCCACTAGACATCCCTCATAAATACGGATCCCAGACATACATCTGTCAAGAATAATTCAACCTTTCCTACAATCATTCCATATATCCTCATTAATTGATTACACGTAATTTTAAGTCACATTGTCGACCCACAATATTAACTGACCCACCAGCTACAATAGGCAGAATTTCACACCATCTTCTTGCTATAACAAGTTCATCAACCGAGACATTATATGCTAACTAATCTCAAACATCCATTAGATTCCATAACCCGCATCACTTTTGATGTAACACTGGGTGTCCCGATCTTTCGATGAGAATGATAACCTTCGATTTGGGTAGAGACGACTTTGACGATCCGACTACAACGTACAACGATGATGCGCCTTAGCAATCGCTAAACCAACTCCAGATGGTTATTGACCTTGCTGTGGGCACGATCAACCTGATCACGAAGATCTATTCCTGCAAGCAATCGAAGAACAAGCAAGAACAAGGCAAAAGCAATCTAAAATTGCAAATATAGATGAAGTATAGAAAAAGTTGGGGTTCCGATACAAGGAGCTTGTTAGGCGGCCGTTGAGCACGTCTAAAAGACTCAAATAGTAGCACAAGGCTAAACTATCAAATAACCAAAACCCAAGTTATTTTGGGGGACTCCCTAGCTATCCTCTCCCAGGTTTTCCTCAGCCCACTGTTTCTAGCTCGACAACTCCAAATTTAATATTAATACGCCGGATAAACTTCAATTATTTCATCCCCCGACAAATCCTTCATTCCTCTCCCGAAACAAAACCAGGAAAAGGAACCCTAGAATCGCTCTGACGCTCTAAGGCATCACATTCTCCCCTCCTTAAAAGGATTCGTCCCCGAATCTACTCCTCTTTGCTACGGAACCTTAAAAAAGGAAGGCAAAATGGTAATCAACACTTTACCTTCAGCATCCTCAAAGAGTGTAGGATACTTCTTCCGCATCTGGTCCTCAAGTTCCCAAGTTGCATCCCGCTCAGACTAATTGGTCCACAAATCTTTCATTGGACACTAACACGAACTATTCCCCTATTAAATAAAGGACACCTATTAGGTGAATCTGGTATCGATCTGGAATCTCAACTCCCACTTCTCTCTTCAACCCGATCGCGAAACTCCGCATTCCAATCTCAACTCCTCTACCACAGTTCGTCGCATTCTGGACGACGCGAACCGTGTGAGACACAACGCTCTAGGTAAGTCTCTAAATCAACCCAAACACAAACTCCTATCTCCTACATGTGATTGATCTTTTACAAAAAGAACCAATATCCACCCTTACCAACGACAGAGATAGCCTACTTTACAACCAGGGTCCGTAAATCCATGAAACAATAACAACCGAACACAATCACTACGGTTGACACAAACTCGCTCGAACCCAGCGACAAAAGTTCCAAAAAATTAATGTAATTACCTGCAACTTCCAAGTTGTCCACTACTAAATTAAGCAACCCCACCGAGGAACACATCAATGAAAACAATTCTCCAAAAAAAGTTTGAATTGAGTCATACACAACCTTCCTTTACTCTTCAACTTTAAACTACTTACGATCAGCGACCCACACTAGTTTTCCCTTGTAAGAAGGTTTTGCTTTCACATTCTTCCACCCAAGGACCAGGGCAAGGAGTACAATCCTTGAATAAACTCAACCATAACATAAACATTCATTTTCTTACCCCCAAGCTTGAACGTAAAAGAAATCTTAATTCTCACTAACACAACGAACGACAATCACCACCTTTAAACCAAAGGGCTGAAATTCACAAACACGGGAACTCAACTTGGAAGAGGAACTCCATAGAACCAAAACCACCAAAAAAATTTTCTTCGGGGAGAAGCTCTATTCAAAAGAGAAACACCGCGAAAGTCTTCTGCAAATGCATTTCACTTTTACCAAAACAAATCATCTCACTTTTATCCAAGGCCAAGCCATTCAGAAAAAAAAACCGATCAAGGAATTAAATGCTTCCACACAACCACCATCTCTTTTCCTTAAAAAGGAACCAAACTCACTTCCCAACAGAAAAATTGTTTCAACCACGAATATCATTCATGTCACAACCAGAAGAATCGTCTCTTAAACAAAAACTGTCAAACACCTCACATGTAACACCCCGGCATTTACTATGCCTGAATGTTACCAAACACAAGCTAAACAACATCTAAATACCACATTTAACATCAAATTCCAGCAAAGGTGCATAGACTAAAAACCGAGATTTCGGCAGCACCTCCTTTGTTTTATCATGAATTTAGGAACGACAACAATATAGCATTATATGGCAATAAGAGAAACATCTAAAACAGCAATAAATAAAGTCTTAACGACAATAAGAGACTAACATTAAGCTCTTAAGGTTCCAAGTGTCAAACAAACAATAGAACTCTCATTAACCAAGCTAGGACTTAATTTTAAAGATCATCACACGCAATTTATTATCAAACTAAATGAATTGACTTGGGGAAACATTAAAGTGAAGCAACGTGTGGCGTGTGACTATTCCCCTTTCCGCATGCACGTTCTCATGGTACCTAAAACAACAAGAAAACACAAGGGTGAGTTCGAAAACTTCGGCAAGCTTATCTGCAATGGACAACAAGCATAACAACAAGTCAATAACATCTTTCATCATGTATAACATCTCATTCATGAATACTTATCAATATCATCATCAATTTGTATGCGATGTAATGCATTGCTCTGACCCTACGGAACCTCATACGGTATGGGAAGTACACACCCGTCGGTGTGCACCCTTTCCTCCCTTCCATCCCGAAGATGGAGGGTGCCTACTAAACTTCCAAACACCCACGTGGATGGAATCACGACATAGGACTTACTCAATGGCGTTCCGGATTAGTCATAACTTTCTCACCGACCTTGCCGGACTAGTTAAGACTTTCTCACCACCCTCGCCCTATCTCATGACATGCATGCAACCATGCCAAATATCATATTCAATTCACATATTAACACATGGCATCATAATATGTTAAACATGCTCATCATATCATATCAATCATTAAAACATGGCAAGTGGACATATATCATGTAGGCAATTCCATCTAATTTCAACATGCAACCTACAACTTGCTATCCATCACAACACACTTGCCTCAACCACGTGCAGCAGTTGGCGGGAAGAAGAGGAACTCCGGGGTCACACCACCTGCACATAGGCATCACACACTCACAATCATAACCTCAAAACAGTACACACGCCCCATCTAACCCGACATTTGCCAACTACTCGCCAAAACCTAAAAACAGAGGTTCTGTCCGGCGGGACAACAGCCTTACAAAGAGCATAACTTGAGTTCTGGGACTCCAAATCGAATAAGCAGTACACCGTCGCGAAGCTTAGGAAATTTCCCAACTTTTTCTAGTTATAGGGAAAAAAGACTGATTCGGACTCTAAAATTGTTTAATCTACAGATTACCACAATCTGTTCCAGTTACGTCACAGATTTTAGGCGCTCGGTAAAACAGCCATAACTTTCAAACGGCTGATCGGAAATTAACGTGCTTTACGTCCACGGAAGATAATTAAATTATCTACAACTTCCTAGAAGTCCGTACGGTCTGATTCGGATTCTAAATCGACGGAAACTCGAACCCTAGTTCGACTGCTCAATCTGCCCGAAAACAGAAACGTGGACAAGTTTAGATCTAACCCAAATTACTTCAAACCAGCGCCTTCAATTGATCTAAAAAACTTGATAAACACCTAATAACAGTACCTAGATCAAATCCAAGGATCCTCATGTTCATACCTTTGCCCAAAGCGCCAAAACTCCAATCAATCTCCGCATGAATCTCCTCGCGAATCGCTCCTAAGCTCACGTTCCTCGCTCCTCGCTCCTCGCTCACGGGATGACTCCACAAGGTGCAGGGGTGGGGAGGCCACCCTAGGGCAGCAAGGGGTGGAGGGAGGTGGTGTGGAGGTGGAGGAAAGGAGGGAGTGCGCTTACCCGGTTTTGGGGGGGCTAGGAGCTTAGGGAGGGGAGGGAGGAGGCGCAAGAGGGGAGGTGGGGCGCAAGGGAGGCTGAGGTGGGGGCGCAGGGGCAGGAGGCCCCTTTTAGCAGCCCTCAACCCAATCCTAGTCCGTTCACGAGTCCTAATCCATCCACCAAAAGCCCACCAAGGCCCAAAACTCCGGGAAGGCCCAAAACCCAAAGCGGCCGGAAAGCGGCCCGGAAGCGTTATTAACCCCGATCCTTATGATTTTAACCTTATTTCCACATCTCATACTGTATTTAACCTTATCATGTTCAAAAATTAAGGATACGACACTCGAGGTGTCACATTCTTCCCCCTTCAGCGAGTTCGACCCCTCGAATCTAAGCACCAATCACGAAACCCAGCCAAAACCAAAGACGACTAGGTTTTCATCACACACGAGGCGAAAAGTTCGGGATACTTCTCGCGCACGAGATTCCAGCTCCCAAGTCGCTTCTCTCGGTCTGATGTGACCCACGGGACCTTGACAAACTTAGCGTCCTGTTCTTCATCACTCGCTCACGAAGTCCCGGAATTTCCACGGGGCGGGACTCGAAGGTGAGTCTATTTTGAAGCACTAATGGTTCCAATGGAACCACCAACTCCGGATCATGCAAGTATTTCCTCCAACATCGAGACATGGAACACATCATGCACACCTTGCATGGATTCGGTAGCTCTGGCGATAGGCCAACCTGCCAACTCGGGCAAGGATAGGAAAAGGCCCAACATACCTTGGGTGAGGCTTTCCTTTGGTGCCAAAGCACCACACCCTTGGTGGGAGATACTACGCAAAATGCGCTATCACCCACCTCAAACTCAAGTCTCGCCGCCTCACATCGGCATAGCTCTTCTATACGCTCTGTGCTGAGAAGGTTTCTTAGAACCTCGGAGCACTTGTGATCCAGCAGGTCTGCTGAACCCAATCCGGCCCAAGAATAGCTCTCTCGCCCCTGACGACATCCCAGCAAAGTGGCGATCTGCACTTCACGACCATACAGTACCTCATAAGGAGCGGCCAGGATCTTTGGAATGGTAGCTGTTATTGTAAGCAAACTCTGCAAGGGGCAAATGGTCTTCAGCTACCCTTCCAAGCCATCACCACAGGCCACTGAGCATGTCCTCCAAAGTTTGGATGGTGCGCTCGGAGGTTGCCCATCTGAGGGTGGCAGTACTAAGGCAAGGCTGCGTACCCAAAGCACTCCTGCAAACTCTCCGAGAACTTGGAGGCGAACTTCGCATCGATCGAGAGATAATGGTCTTGGGTACACCATGCAATCTCACAATCTCCCGCACATAGATAGGAGCCAACTCAGCTCGCTTGAATTGGTCGTGCGGATGGGAATGAAATCTTGTGAGACTTCTTGAGGCACGGTCCACCACAAAGCGGCATCCTTCCCTCAAGTGGAGAAACGAGGTAGCCAACCACAAAAACCATGGAGATGTCATCCATGGCCTGCGAGAATCTCAAAGGCTGCAACAAGCCCGGTAGGATGCTTATGCTTTCGGCTTTGATCTTCTAGCAAATCCCACAAGGCATACATACTTGGCAATATCCACTCTCATCCTTTTCCACCAGAAATTCTTCTTCAAGTCCTGTACATCTTGGTCTCTCGGGATGGACCCGTGTGCGAGTGCGATGAGGCTTCTCTCAGAATGTCTTCTTTCACTTGAGATTTAGGGCACGCCTGACCCTGAAACCTCAAAACTCCGCATCATCAACGCAGTAAAGTCTCGGACTTGCCATCCTCAAAGCGTTTCCTCACCTGTTTGGAGCAAGCGATCATCTTCTTTGTGCCTCTCGCACACGTTCAAGAATCGACTCAAGAATCATTTGAGTTTCAGCACACTGCAGGTCCCATAAGCGGTAGGAGACTCCCAAGCGCTCAAAATCAGCAACAAGACAATCAACAAAGGGGGCATTGCCTTGCGGTAGGCGTCGGCCACCATTTGCCTTCCGGATGATCTTGGATAGTGAGGTCATAATCCTTTATCAATTCTAGCCACCTCCTCGCCTCAAGTTCAAATCTTTACGAGTAAAGATGTACTTGAGGCTCTTGTGATAGGTAAAAAATATCACAAGACTCACCGTCTGAGTAATGCCTCCATATCTTCAATGCAAACACCACGGCTAGCTCAAGATCATGCGTGGGATAATTACTGCTCATGCTTTTTCAAGCGCCTCGAAGCATAAGCAATCACCTTGCCCTCTTGCATGAGCACACACCCAAGTCCCAGCGAGAAGCATCGGAATAAGCAGGTGAAACGCTTCCCGATTCGAAGAGGTAAACGAGGCGATCACTAACTTCTCCTTCAAAGTCACATTTGTGCTCACACTCTGCGATCCGCTGGAACTTCATCCCTTACGAGTCGGTTGTGAAAGTGGCTTGGCAATGATAGAAATCTGCACAAAGCGCCGATAGTATCCGACCAACCCAAGGAAACTCGCACCTCTTTGACATTGGAAGGCCTCTTCCAATCCAAAAGCTGCTTGAGACTTTGCTAGGATCTCACCCGATATGCCCTCTGGATTGATGATGTGGCCAGAAAACCCACTTACGAAATCGAACTCGCACTTACCGACAGCAAAGAATTGATTCCCCTCGGTACTCGGCTGAAGCCTCAAGTGTCGCTCATGCTCCTCTTACGATTTAGAGTAAATCGAGAATGTCATCGATGAACACTACCACAAACTCATCAAGGTACTTGTGTATCTTGTTCATCGCCTCCATAAAAACAGCGAGGAGCATTAGTTGGTCAAAAGACATAACTTTAAATTCATAATGCCCATACCTAGTGGAGAAAGCAGTCTTCTCAATGTCCTGCTCCCTCACGGATCTGATTATACCCGAAGATCAATTTTGGAGAACACCTTTGCTCCCTTGAGTTGGTCAAAGCAGATCCTCGATGCGAAGAGCAAAGGATACTTGTTTATTTGTCACTTAGTTAAAACGCGATAATCAATGCACATCGCCAACTTCCATCCTTCTTGAGGCGAAGAGGGCGGAGTGCTCCCCATGTAGCGTACGCTCGCGAATGAAGCCTTTGGCCCTTGAGATCCTCCAAGCTGCTTCTTCAACTCGTCTTGAAAGGTCGAGCCAAAGCGGTATGGAGATAGAAATAGGTCGAGTGCCGGAGCAAGATCAATCTGAAACTCCACATTCCTCACGAGGTAGCCGAGGCAACTCGTCGGGGAACACATCAACGAACTCCTTCTCACAAATCTCTCAATGGGAGGCGAGGAAGATGGCTTCTCAGACAAAGTCATGAGGAAACCCATTGACCTCAAGCAGGCCGAGAAAAACAAACTAGTCAAAGCAAAGAGGCAGGCCGGAGGGTATACCACACTGAAAGGTCAACTCTTCCCGGGGCCAGCTTTGCCAAAAGCTGTCTTCCGAAACAACAGATCTTAGCCGCAGTGCTGATCAGGCCGGTCCATGCCCAAAATGACATCAAAGGCCAGCCCGGATCACCATGAGATTGGCAAAAACCTCATCATCAATGGCAATGGTGCAGGGGCAAACCAAAAGAACAGCAATCAACCCCGGGAGAGAAGCCCGACTAACACGGACTGAGAAATCCGTGAACTCCCAACTTAGCTCTACTAGCAAACTCCGACGACACAAAGAGTAGGATGCTCAGAATCAAAGAGAACAAAGGCATCAGCGGAATCCTGACCAGTACACGGAAACCACCTCTGGATGCCGGTGACTCGTGAGTCGGCCAGCGTACCCACTCTGGTGGCGCCAGGGACGAGAGGCCCGACTCGGTGATGCCCCATCAAAGGCTGGGGCGGAGAGGCAGCGAGGAGGCGAGTATTGCGCGAGCACCGATCTGGCCGAGTGGCGCCCGCAAAAGGTGGGCGAAAGCGAGGGGCAGCCATCAGTGCACGATCCTCTAGAAAACGCTTGGAGTGGGAGGAGAAAGTCTCCCACTTGATGATGCTACCGGGATTCATCCGGCCGGTTCGCCCCATATGGCGGGCTTGCCACAGTGGTTGCAACTCGGTCCAACCACACTACGACACGGTGCTCACCACACTTTTCGAACGATCGCGAAAATCAATGCAAAACACTTTTCTTTTGGTTCAGCTCAACTAAAGCCAAGAAAGCGCGAAACCGGCCAGTCGAGCGAGAACAACCGAAGGAACCACCATCAACTCTTCTATTTGACTCCGATCAACTAGATCAAGGGCCGAGAAAGGATAAGCATTCTTCTCCTCACGAGGGTTAATAGTTCTTCGGATTGGTGGCTTAGCAATGACCACACCGTCAAACCTCACCGTTACTATGAACCAAAAGTGACCGAAACCCTTCGGCACCACAACCCCACTTTTATCACCACAGCAGGAACAATCCAATCATTTATACAGAGCCAGACTCCGCAACTCTGCAGGAGCCTACTTTGGCCTCCACGGCCATGGCGTCCCACGACCTCTACCCTTGGCATGGTACGCTTGGAGGCAGACAACCATCCAAACACAAAACATAAACACAAAATCACACAATCAAGATCATAGATCAAACATCATCATAAGCATATCCTTCATTAAATAATTAAGCGCAATGCAATGATGAATCAAAACCCCATCCTATGTGCAACCAAGTGTGTCAAATTTTAGATTAGTTATACCACTTTTACAAGTTTTAATGTTGCTATCCTATAACAAAGTTTTAGTTAAGACCTAAGCCATGTTTCTACGTTATTCCACATCAAATTTTAGTTGTACCCTATAGCATGACACTAAAAATTCACATTCCAGGACCTCTGACCAGCTCACGATACCAAGCTGTAACACCCAGGCATTTACTATGCCTGAGATGTTACCAAACACAAGCTAAACAACATCTAAATACCACATTTAACATCAAATTCCAGCAAAAAGGTGCATAGACTAAAAACGAGATTCGGCAGCACCTCCTTTGTTTTATCATGAATTTAAGGAAACGACAACAATATAGCATTATATGGCAATGAAAACATCTAAAACAGCAATAAATAAAGTCTTGCGACAATAAGAGACTAACATTAAGCTCTTAAGGTTCCAAGTGTCAAACAAACAATAGAACTCTCATTAACCAAGCTAGGACTTAATTTTAAAGATCATCACACGCCAATTTATTATCAAACTAAATGAATTGACTTGGGAAACATTAAAGTGAAGCAACGTGTGAGCGTGTGACTATTCCCCTTTCCCATGCCGTTCTCATGGTACCTAAAACAACAAGAAAACACAAGGGTGAGTTCGAAAACTCGGCAAGCATACTGCTGCAATGGACAACAAGCATAACAACAAGTCAATAACATCTTTCATCATGTATAACATCTCATTCATGAATACTTATCAATATCATCATCAATTTGTATGCGATGTAATGCATTGCTCACGACCCTCTGGAACCTCATGCAGGTATGGGAAGTACACACCGTCGGTGTGCACCCTTTCCTCCCTTCCATCCGAAGATGGAGGTGCCTACTAAACTTCAAACACCACGTGGATGGAATCACGACATAGGACTTACTCAATGGCATTCCGGATTAGTCATAACTTTCTCACCGACCTTGGGACTAGTTAAGACTTTCTCACCGCCTCGCCCTATCTCATGACATGCATGCAACCATGCCAAATATCATATTCAATTCACATATTAACACATGGCATCATAATATGTTAAACATGCTCATCATATCATATCAATCATTAAAACATGGCAAGTGGACATATATCATGTAGGCAATTCCATCTAATTTCAACATACAACCTACAACTTGCTATCCATCACAACACACTTGCCTCAACCACGTGCAGCGGATTGGCGGGAAGAAGAGGAACTCCGGGGTCACACCACCTGCACATAGGCATCACACACTCACAATCATAACCTCAAAACAGTACACACGCCCCATCTAACCCGACATTTGCCAACTACTTTAAAACCTAAAAACAGAGGTTCTGTCGGCGGGACACAGCCTTACAAAGGCATAACGAGTTCTGGGACTCCAAATCGAATAAACGAGTACACCGTCGCGAAGCTTAGGAAATTTCCCAACTTTTTCTAGTTATAGGGAAAGACTGATTCGGACTCTAAAATTGTTTAATCTACAGATTACCACAATCTGTTCCAGTTACGTCACAGATTTTAGGCGCTCAGTAAAACAGCCATAACTTTCAAACGGCTGATCGGAAATTAACGTGCTTTACGTCCACGGAAAGATAATTAAATTATCTACAACTTCCTAGAAGTCCGTACGGTCTGATTCGGATTCTAAATCGACGGAAACTCGAACCCTAGTTCGACTGCTCAATCTGCCCGAAAACAGAAACGGGGACAAGTTTAGATCTCACCCAAATTACTTCAAACCAGCGCCTCAATTGATCTAAAAACTTGATAAACACCTAATAACAGTACCTAGATCAAATCCAAGGATCCTCATGTTCATACCTTTGCCCAAAGCGCAAAACTCCAATCAATCTCCGCTTGAATCTCCCTCGCGAATCGGCTCCCCTCGCTCCACGTTCCTCGCTCCTCGCTCCTTGCTCCTCGCTCCTCGCTCCACAGGATGACTCCACAAGGTGCAGGGGTGGGAGAGGCCACCCTAGGGCAGCAAGGGGTGGAGGGAGGTGGTGTGGAGGTGGAGGAGAGGAGGGTGCGCCACGGTTTTGGGGGGCTAGGGCTTAGGGAGGGGAGGGAGGAGGCGCAAGAGGGGGAGGTGGGGCGCAGGGCGCTGAGTGGGGGGCGCAAGAGGCAGGGGGAGCCCCTTTTAACAGCCCTCAACCCAATCCTAGTCCGTTCGGAGTCCTAATCCATCCGCCAAAGCCACTTCCAAGGCCCAAAACTCCCGGGAAGGCCCAAAACCCAGCGGCCGGAAGCGGCCGGAAACGTTATTAACCCCCGATCCTTATGATTTTAACCTTATTTCCACATCTCATACTGTATTTAACCTTATCATGTTCAAAAATTAAGGATACGACACTCCGAGGTGTCACATCACACCACAACACAACTCTAGCCCAAAATAGAAATACAAATATTTCCAGATCATGAAGTTCCAAATCTTACATTGGATTAGCTACTTCTTTTGATCAACAATGCAACCGATAACTCGACCTTGAAAACTACGGACACAGTCAAAGCATACATCCTTGAGCATAAATGTCGCATTCATAACTTAAGCTAGTTTTCTTATCAAAGATGAATGAATGACGATATTTAATAGAATAACATTCCAAAATCTCCACAAATTACTTCAAGGTTAATCATTCTTTTATCCTTGTTTTAAGCCTCGAAATTAACCCACATTTGGCGTAATCATTCTAAGTTTAGGGAAACTCAAACACAAAGACAAAGAATGCTTTGACCGAAAGTATTCAACCCAAATATCAAACAAACAAACCAATCCATATGAATTTTTAAACATAAGTTCAGCATAACTCCCGCCATCTATAGCATTCCACTACCCTTACCATTTAGATTTCAATATTCCATATTTACTCATTGAGAAGGCCCATCAGATTTAACAACAACTACACAACAAATTCTTACTCTTATTACCTTTTCCACAATTATAAATAAAGTTCACAGTGCTTATCGAAACACATCCAACCAACACTACCTCATCAAGATCCCCACTGAGCGACCTAACCTATATCATCATACTCTAAATTTGAAAGGCGGTGCTTCAACAAGTCTTTCAAAGATGATGAACCTATAAATTCCATACCACATACGCGTCAACATCTCGACAATGGAAATTTATTCACCTAAAAGATGACTCAACAAGTAAATATTATCTCAACAAGGCACCAATCATAAATAGAAGTTTAAAACATACATTTATTAAGGACAAAATCACGCGTCATGCTAACTATCCCTGGTTCACTCCATCACAACATGTTACAATTTCCACCATTTTAACAAAGGTTTTCAACAATTAATCTAATCAGTTACCACCACTACTAAGTCATCAATATCAATAATTGGCATAATTGTAAAACAACAACATTGCTTTTAGTTACCCTATCCATAGGCTATGACAAACTGTCACTACACAACATACTCCAACTATATAAAATAGATTGAATAATTTAAGCCATCCAAAGCTCTTATAACAACAACGCTAAATTAAATTTAAATTTTTTTTAATTTTTTTTTTAGCTACCCTATACACGGGTTATAGCAAAATTGCCACTCCAAGACATACTCCAGCCTTTTTTTTTAAAGTGAACTGAATAGGTGAAATCATCACAAAGCTCTTACGGTAATGGCAAAAACTTATGTCTTCCCAATTGATATCGATACTAGCATTATTGGAACGCAACTGCATACTTCCGAATCTACTAATAGTTTGCAACGTCATAAATATCAACTCTAATCAATTTCCAAGTTAAAGTCACTAGCCAACACGATTAAATTAGAACATCTTTAAACAACCAAAGATGGTTTCTTTAACAATATCGGTAGTCCACCATTACAATTAAATTGTTCTACCGACCTTATATTAAAATGTCTCTAAATAACCCACTAATTTTCTATTACCTTCACAAGAGTTTACATCATCGTAATGTTCTAACTACGCATCAAGATTTAAAGCTTTAAACATTGTCCATGGTCAAGGGCACATTAAAATAATGCAATAAATCCTAAGCATGCACATTAACACATTCAATCATTATCGCTATAGAGCAATCTACAATACTAGAAGTTTATTTAATCTCAAGCTAAAGATAACAATTACATTTTAATTGATTCAACTCACAAATTAACTTAGAAGTACATCATTCCATAAACCACATTGTTACATACTACGTAATACGGACATAAAATTTCTAAACACCGTCATGGGTCACCTACCCTTGACAAACAGGAGGCAATCCCAAACATTAAAAAAACAAACACAGTTCTAGATCAAGAACAAACACCGATAAAAATTTCTTCTTTTCGTGCAAGGAAGAAAAGCAAAATCCAAACATAAATGCAAGAGAGCTCGACCCTCAAATGTCCAATCATAGTAGCCAAAACTCTTCAAGAAATCCAAAACCTACACTTTCCACAAAGGAAGACGGATGCAAAAGGGAAGACCAAATGTCCAACTAAAATTTTCCGATAAATATTCAAACTTAGCTCCATCCAGCTTGATCTGCAACAGGAGAAACTCCAACCCCCTTTTTTTAAAAAAAATCGGGAAACAACAACCACAAAAATTTCCTCCCAACGACGAGTCCATCACAATAAATCGGTGCCAAAGCAAAATTGTGACCAAAAGACGCGCATAACGTAGAACTCTTCTTCTTTGTCTTCACTCAAAGGAGACAAAACCACAAACCGCCAAAAGGACAAATCAGCGAGTGCTCAAAACTAAGCATTTTCCTCGGTTTGAACCAACCACATACCCAGAAAACCAACCAAAACCGACCGTCAAAGACGGTAAAGAACATCCGAAGGAATCCATCACCAACCTCTTCTATTCGACTCCGGTCACTACCCGATCTACGCAGACACGGATAAGTACTCTTTCCCTACAGGGTTTAATAGTTCTTCGGTGGTGACTCTACCCGCCACACCGTCAAACCACGACCTCACTACAAACAAAAGGTGACCGAAACCCTTCGGCACCACAACCACACTTTATTACAAATGAAGCAACTCAATCAAATCTATCATAAATATAGCATTATACATCATCAAAAGTAGCATTCAACAACAAAGCTTAAATTCAACCTTTAAGCATAAGGCAACGATACCCATACCCTTTCCAACTGTGCATCCATGTGTGTCAAATTTTAAATTAGTGATTCCACTTACACAAGTTTTAATGTTGCTATCCTATGACAAAATTTTAGTTAAAACCTAGGCCATGTTTCTAAGTTATTCCACATCACATTTTAGTTGTATCCTATAGTATGACACTAAAAATAGACATTCCAAGGACCTACAGCCCGCCTTCGATACCAAGCTGTAACACCCTACAAATCTAAACTGTCGTACAAGAAAATTTCGACAGCATCTCTCCTAAAATTAGGACAAAACGGAAGCGACAACAAGATTCATAATAACCATTATAAACAGGAATAACATAAAAGCATCAATACTAGAGATAACAAGTCTAAATCAACCAGAAAACAAACATAAACGTAAAACAGCTCCAAAGAGGACATCAACGGTCTATGATTAATAAAATTTCAGCAAGCTAATGAATTATTAAATGCACTATTCCATGTGATTCGTGATGACCCCGGAGGGTTGATTGTGCTACTAAGCCCACCCTTCAAGCTTACGACTCGCGAGAACTACCTGAAAACAACAAAATAACAAGGGGTGAGATTGGGTAATCTCAAAGAAGCGGAACAACTTCTAACGAATAACACAGCCACAGTAAAACTAGCATACCAAATTCCTCATGTCCAATACCACATTATAGAGTCCACACAACCTCAGTAAAATGCATATGATTGTGCACATGCTTATGCCATGATCCTCCTCACCGTGCCATTTCTCGGGGAACTCACGGTGTTGTCTGCACTCTGATCGCGCCTGTTGGCGTCGACAAACTTCCAATGCATGATTATACAGTTAATGCTTCATGCATAAATACATTCATAACTTCCCACTCTGAATTCACATGCTTGCATACCATCAAATAACATGGATAGAATGCGAACATCATTGAGATAGAATATCTCCACAATTCATCTTGCAAACAACATCTTTCTTCATTCTTACTCATGATTCAAAAGCCAAACAACCACATCACAATGCAGGATAGGATATTGTAATCTCATAAACAAGTAGTTAAACCATGTAGGTGTGCTGCAATTAAGGTTTATATTGAAGACGAAACAAATAGCGAGTTATAGTTTAGCAAGACCGCTACTTCCACTTGCCTTTACCAACGTGGATGATGAACCTAGTTGCGTCCAGAAGGGGCACCACCTGTACAAGTATTATTTCAGTACATAGCGACATCACAAATGATCACACAACTCGAACACACGCTTCCTAATCCCCGTTCCCTTCTTAAGCGCCAAAAACCCCAATCTGTCCGGGTCAAACAGCAGCACCCTCTCTTTTTCTTTTATTTCAACCGAACAATTTTTCTTTTATTTCAACCAACCAAAACCGAACACTTTTTCTTTTATTTCAACCAACCAAAAACCAACCAAAACCGTTCGTCAAAACGGCAAAGGAAATTCGGAGGGTCAATCCACAACTCTACTACTCGACTCCAACCAACTACCCAATCTACGACAGAAAGGATAAGCACTCTCCCAACAGGAGGTTAAAAGTCCATCGGTGATGGCACTAACCGGCCACACCGTCAAACCCAACATTAGTACAAACAACAGAAGGTGACCGAAACCCTTTCGGCACCACAACCCACATAATCTCAAATGTATCAACACAATCAATTCTTTCATAAACATAGCAACATATATTACCAAATGTAACATTCAACACCAAAGCTTAAATACAACATTTAAGCGTAAAGCAACGGTACTCATACCCATTCCTATCAGGCAACAGAGTGTGTCAAGTTTTAAATTAATTATTCCACTTACACAAGTTTTAATGTTGCTATCCTATGGCAAAGTTTTAAGTAAAACCTAAGCCATGTTTCTAGGTTATCCCACTTCATATTTTAGTCGAACCTATAGTATGACACTAAATACACATTCCAGGGACCTACTGACCGCCTCGATACCAATCTGTAACACGACTTCTACTAAGCCCGAATGTCACCAACATAGACCATACAACAATTAATACCATGATTAAATGGGAAATTTCAGCAGCATCTCCTTTGTTTTAGCATAAATTTGAACATCACAATATCATATCAATATATCTATCAATCGAGATATCAATATGCATCGACAACAATAGATGAGCATCAACTAGAATAATAGCAAGCAATGATAATCATGGAATAAGCATCAACTAAGACGAGGATGATAAAACAAATCGCTCCAAAGACCCACATGACACACATGAGGGAAACCAACACACATAATATCCATACACCAAAATCCACATAACTTATTGCCATGTTTCCATAGAAATGGGTGAATTATCTAGATTATGAGTGCTACGTGAGGAAGTGTAGCTAATTTCCCTTCCCGCGCGCCGATTTCATTGTACCTAAATAAACAAACAATATAAAACACAAGCGTGAGTTCATCACTCAAAGAAAGTGTAATGTAATGAAAACAGGGTGCAAGACAATAAACCATCATCCCAGTCTCCACAGTTATATCACAACACATCATATTTAACATTATATTCATCCTTTAAAACAACATGATAATCATCTCATGAGCATCTCATGAGTACTCTCATCATCATCTCATAAACATTTTCATTTAGGTATATCATTCATGCAATGCAATGCACATGTCTCTGGAATTCTCATACCGGTATGGTTGAGTGCACACCGTCGGCATGCACCCTTTCCCCTTCCATCCCGAAGATGGAGGGTGCCTATCACTCGCTTCCATTCACCTCGGTGATGGAATCACGATGTAGGACTTACTCAAAAGAATAGCCCCGGACTAGTCATAACTGTTCTCACCGACCCTACCGGAATAGTTATGACTTATCTCACCGGCCGGCCATGAAAATATGCCATGTATGCACAATGGACAGCAACGTACTTAAATACATCTTGCATATTATCTCATGGCATCACATCAAGATAGCTCAAAACACATACCAACGGCAACCTTCTCAAGCATGGCATGAGGACATCATAACAACAGCAAGCATTTAAATCATGGCATGAGGACATCATATCGATGATAACATATAAAGCATGGCATAAGTACTCAACATAAATTCCATTGCATCTCATCATCAAACACCCTACAACTCTCTACTCATTCCATTACACTTGCCTCAACCGCGGGGGACGGAGTGGCGGGACGTAGAGGGTACTCCCGGAGGCACACCACCTGCAAATACATGCCACACACTCAAATCGAGTCCACAAAACAGCACACATATAAATCCCACTACCCGACTTCGCTTACAACTCCTAAAATCAGAAAACAGCAAATCTGTCCCTTCGGGACAGCAGCCTTCAAATGGGCATAACTTCGGTTCTAGGACTCCAAATTGAATAAATGAGTACATCCCCGCGTAGCTTAGGAAATTTCCCAACTTTTTATAGTTATAGGGAAAGACTAATTTGGATTCTAATGTTGTTTAATCTAACGTTGAACACAAACTGTCCCAATCTCGTCACAGATTTGACAGCGCTCGGTAAAACGGCCATATCTCCCAAACGGCTAGGCGGATTTTAAAGTTCTTTATATGCACGGAAAGATAAGGAAATTATCTACAACTTCCTAAAAGTCCGTACGGTCAGATTCAAAATCAAAATTGGCGAAAACGCCTGTCCTAGTTCGGGTTCCCAATCTGCCCGAACCAAAACGTGAGTACAACTCTAGTTTTTCATCAATTCTACCCCATGGCAGCACCTCCCTTGATCTAAAAACATGGTAATCCCCCTCTACAGTAGCAAGAGATCTACCCCATAGGATCCCCCCATTACCTTCTTGACGATCCACGAATCAACCACTTCTCTTCGCGCGATCTCCACCCGATCTCTTCTTCCCACCGGATCTCCTCGTCGTGGATCCTCCCACCGGTGAAGGCAGAACCGTGGCAAGGCATGGCAGCGAGGGGGACGCAGCAAGGGCACGTGGTGGTGGGGGAGGAGGCGCAAGGAGGAGGGGTGGTGCGACTTGGGGGTGTGGAGGAAGAGGAGGAGGGGATAGAGAGGGAGGAGGAGATGGGGAAAGGGGGGCTGCGCATGGGGGTGGGGAGAGATAGGGCAGCAGGGTTTTCTGCCCCCCTCACCCCCACATGGGCCAATGGAGTCCCACCATCCGGCCCAGGAAGTTTCCCTCAAGCCCAACACCTCCCCGGAGCGGCCCAAACGCCCGAAAACGGCCCAAAACGCGTTAAAACGTGAAATCTCAGGGTTTTAGTTGCAAAATTCGCAACTTAACCCATTTTACCACATTTTATAACCTATTATCACAAATTATAAAGTCTCGACATTCCGTAGTATCACACCCTCCTCTAGGGAGACACACTTCAACAGGATGCCTGACACGCCCCGATGATACAGTTGGCTGTTGACGATCTTGTATGAGCAGGCTCGGCGCTTGACTCTGCTCCTCTCTATAGGGTCGTCCGGCAACCGTCCTTGCTCGAGGTAGTCGTAGATCGGCTTCGTCCAGGTTGGGCCCCCTTCGAGAAGGGCGGCCAAGGGTTCTGATTCTGAGATCGAGGGGGACGCCAAGGTCTCGAGGATGACATCCGGCGGTATTTCATCATCGGAGGATCCGAGTTTGGCTAGGACGTCAGCACTGGTGTTATCTTTTTGGGGCACGTGCCTGACCTCCAAGTTCTGGAACCATTTCTCCGCCTTGCTTACCTCTACGAGGTATTTGGCCATCGAGTCCTCTGTGCATTGGTAGACTTTGTTGTATTGGTTGACGACGAGTTGGGAGTCACCCTTCACGATCAGACGGCATCGCCCAACGCCTTGAAGGCCCGAAGGCCGACGAGAAGAGCTTCGTACTCCGCCCCGTTGTTGGTGGCCGTGAAGCTGAAGCAGATCAGTACCTCAGCTTATCCCCCTTTGGTGTGATGATGAGGATCCCGGCCCCTGAGCGCTCAAAGGATCTCGAGCCATCGAAGTACATGACCCAGGGCTCTTCCTTATTAACCTCGGGTTTGGGGGTCGGTTGTGGTGTTTGCTCATCCAGGAAATTTGCCAGTGCTTGTGACTTGATGGCCGTGCGCGCCACGAACTTAACATCAAACTCGGCCAGCTCCATGGCCCATTTGGCTATCTAGCCTTCGGGTTCCGGGTTCCTCAAGATTTCGCCGAGTGGGGATCCGCTCGAGACGACCATCGAGTGTGCCTGGAAGTAGTGCCGGAGTTTTGCGTGAAGCCATGAGGAGGGCATACAGTATCTTCTGGACTTGGGGTATCATTCCTTGGGCCTGTGGAGCACCTCGCTGACGTAATAGATCGGCTATTGCCAACCATCTCGCTTGGCGGCAAGGACGGCACTCACGGCATGAGCCGTCGCCGCGAGGTATAGCAACAATTCTTCATTTGGTCATGGAGTCATGAGCAGGGGCGGGCTTGAGAGGTAAGCCTTCATCTCGTCAAAGGACCGTTGTGCCTCGGGCGTCCATTCGAAGCCCCCATGTGCTTGCGCAGTGTCTTGAAGAACGGCAAACCACGTTCGCCGAGCCTCGAGATGAACCGACTGAGTGCGGCCATATGGCCGGTGAGGCTTTGTACCTGTTTCATCGAGGTCAGGGGAGCCATCTTTTCTATAGCTTCAATCTTCTCTGGGTTCGGGCCGACCATCGACCCCCCGATCATGAAACCGAGCACCTTCCCCGAGGCGGCGCTGAACACACATTTTTTGGGATTAAGTTTGATCCCGTGCCTGTTCAGGTTGGCGAAGGTCTCAGCGAGATCCTGTGCGTGATCGAGTTCGGAGAAACTCTTCACAATGATGTCGTCCATGTAGACCTCAAGGTTGCGACCAATCTGAGGGGCGAAAGTTTTGGCCATGAGGCGCTGAAATGTCGCGCCCGCATTGCGTAGGCCGAACGACATAGTCGTGTAGTAGTACATTCCAAACGGGGTGATGAAGGCCATCTTGCTCTCGTCGTCGACCGCCATCTTGATCTGGTGATAACCGGAGTAGGCGTCCAGGAAGCTCAGCATCTTGGCGTTCGCTGTGGAGTCGACGATCTGGTCTATCCGTTGGAGGGGAAAGTTGTCCTTCGGGCAAGCCGAGTTCAAGCCCGTATGGTCAACGCACATCCTCCACTTCCCCCCTTTTTTTGGACAATCACGGGGTTGGCTAACCATTCGGAATAGTCGATTTCCCGAATGAAGCCAGCCCTTAGGAGTTTGTCCAGGTTTTCCTTTATTATGGCCACTTCCTCGCTCGAGAAGTGGCGCAATTTCTGTTGTATGGGCCGCGAGCCGGGCCGCACCTGAAGTTTTTGCTCGATCACCTCCCTCAGGACGCCCGACATGTTTGTCGGTTCCCAGGCGAATATGTCCTTGTTGGCTCAAAGGAAGGTGATGAGCTTGAGTTCCTATTTGGGGTCCAGCTTGGCCGTGACATAGGCACACTTGCTCGGGTCGGTCTCCTCGCGTTGAACAGCCTTTGTCACACCGCTGGGCTGGATCACCGCCTTTTGACGTGCGTTCTTCATGGTTGTCTCTGGGCCCGGCTGGGGTAGTAAGCCGGTGAGATCCAGGGCCTTACTCTCGCAGCCATGAGCCGCCTTGAGGTCGCCCCGCACTGTGATGACACCATTGGGTCCCAGAAGTTTCATACAACGGTGGCCATAGTGGTTAGCCGCCATGAACTTGATCAAGGCCGAGCGCCCGAGAATGGCGTTGTATGGGAGGTCTGCATCAACCACCTCAAAGGTGATCAGCTCGGTGCGGAAGTTCTCCGCGTCGCCGAAAGTGACGGGCAGGACCACTTGCCTGAGGGGTGTGGTTGAGCTGCCCGGGACGATTTCGAAGAAAGACACCGCGATATTCTTGATTTTCGACCGGGGGATTTTCATCCAGTCGAGTGTACCTGCCAGGAGAAGGTTGAGGGAGCTGCCTCCATCGAGCATGACCCGGCCGACCATGGTGTTGCTGATGGTCGGGGTCACAACCAGGGCGGTCTTGAGGTCTTTGGACATGCCCTGGAGGGTGTCTTCTTCGGTGAAGGCAATCATCGCGCCGGCCCACCTGCAGGGCTGGTCTGCGGGCTTTCCAGCAGTGGCATGGTAGACCGTCCGGGCAGCGGTTTTGAGCTCGCATAGAGACTGGTAGGCGGACGAGCCGCCGAAGGTCACATCTATCCGCCGCTCGCCTTGTTGGAACTCCAGGTCGAGGGCGTCCAAGTCCTCGCCTGCATTGACCCGGTCGGGCTGCTCGCCCTCTTTTGGGAGCATGGGCATCTCACAGCGCCGATCGTAAAAGGCGTCCAACTTGCTCAGCCAAGCCCTGCAGTTGCGTAAGTCGTGGCCATGGGCCCTGTGAAAGGGGCAGTACCTGTTGTCGTTGTATTTCGGCCACTCCTCCCCCCCTGTGGTCGGGTGTCGCCGTGCCGAGGCCCAGGCCAGTAGTTCCTTGGCAAGGGGGCCCGCGTGACCTGCTGTGTTCGTGCTCGACCTTGCTGAGGCCGAGGTTCTCCTTGGACCGGCCCTCGAGCTTCCATGACCTCGCGCTCGTCGTTCGACGTTGTGAGCACCCGCGGTCGGCCATTCTTCTTGCGATCCCGTTTTCACTTGTTGGAGGTCATTACAGGATCAGCATCTTTGGTGCCGGAGGGGCCAGACTCGCCGTGGTTGAGGGCGAGCTTGCCTTGGTCGTAGTCGTGTTTTCAGTGCACCGCGTCGTCTACATCCGCGTATCACTCCGCCATGCGGAATAGCTTATTGACACTGAGCCTGGGGGCGATCTCGAGGTCCTCAGTGAGGCGCCGATCATGGACGCCGAACTTGAAAGCCTTGATCACGACTTCATCGGAGACGCAGGGAATCGAGTTTCGGATGCGGATGAATCATCGCATGAAGTCACGGAGAGGTTCATTCCTACCCTGGATAACCACATACAGGTCCTTCTCCCGCTCGGGTCACTCGTAGCAGCTCTGAAAGTTGGATCGGAGGGCATTCCTGACTTGGCGCCATGATCAAAAGGAACCAGTCTTCTGATTGAAAAGCCAGGTGCGGCCGGCACCATCCAACATGGTCGGGAGGTAATTGGCCATGATGGCCTCGTCCCCCCAACCACCAAGACCACCGTTGAATAGATCGACAGGAACTCGTCAGGGTTCTGGGTCCCATCGAATCGCTCGATCATGGCGGGTTTGAACCGGGTTGACCAGCGCAACCGGCGGAGGTCGTTGGTGTACGCCGAGTAGCCATAGGCTGGTACGGCATCTAGTGGGGAATGGTCCCTATCGCTAGACCTGGAACTATCGTTGGCGGGGTGACCTGGCGCGCGGTCGCGTCGGTCGTGATGACGGGCGCGAACGTCTCCCGGGTGGTAACGCAGGCGATCGTGAACACTGTGATGTCTAGGCGGGTCGTCTGGAGACGGACTCCCGGATGCCGCAACATTCGAACGAGTGCTGCTATGACTCAACAGGTGCCTGTCGTCTCGCCAGGTCATGATTGGGGAGCGGCAGCGCGGTGGTGTACGGGACGCGTCCTGAGCCCAGCGT
Organism: Rhipidocladum racemiflorum; assembly: GCA_036346355.1. Lineage (NCBI taxonomy): Eukaryota > Viridiplantae > Streptophyta > Magnoliopsida > Poales > Poaceae > Rhipidocladum > Rhipidocladum racemiflorum. The sequence continues at coordinate 58,909,704 of CM070574.1, forward strand.
CGTGGTGGCGACTGGCAGGAACGCTGGCGCTTGCGGGAAGAGCTGTCGTTGCTCATGGGAGAGCTGGACCCAGAACACCAACTCCGGCCCCGCACGGGAAGGGTTGCCTCGTTGGCCGCCTTGTCCAGTTCCTCAGCCAATGCTCGGCCGAAGAGATCCGACCTCGCCTGGGCGGGGTTGGTCATGACCCTGGCGATAGCGCGCAGCCTTTCGGAGGAGCGAGGGAGCCTAGAAAGTCCAGAGGAGGCACCGATCTCGCCTCGCTCTTCCCTCCGGAGGGTTGTTACGGCTTGGTTGATGGCGACCTGAGCCATCTGACGTGCATCATCAGGGGTCTTCGGCTCGCGGTCTCCTGACTCCACGTTCGCCCCATGACTGCCAGCCATGAAGATGAACCAGTCGAGAGGCGGCGGTGGTGGAGAGAACGAGGATGCAGATTTCCCAAGCTTGGGGGCAGGGATCGCCCCCGAGCTCGCTGAAGGTCTCCCCGAGCCGTGCGCCATGTTCTTACTGAAGTAGTGATGTTCCCCAGAGGTTCAATGTCTTCGTGCCCCACAGTGGGCGCCAGCTGTCGACGATCGGGGATCGCTGACCGTAGAAATGAGGTCACGTGGATATGCGTGTGAGGGACCCAAGAACTTGAGTTCGTTCCCCGGGAGATCGATGGCGTTGCTAGCTATGATTTTATCGAGAAACGGGCAGAGGACACCAGGAATTATACTGGTTCGAGCCCCCGAGCAGGGTAATAGCTCTACTCCAGTCTTGCCCTGAGACGGAGGATTTGATTGTACGTGAGTACAAGTGATCGAGTCTCCTCTCTTATTTGAGATTTTCCTACGTATATAAAGAGATTACAAAGTCTCTCCTCCCGTTTAATGAAGAACGTCCAGGAGTGCTTTTCAGATAGGGTGGGCCTACTTTTGTTCCAACCGAATCTTAACCGTTCCCCTGGGGGACAAGCCCACGTCCCGTCTTTGTGGATCCTAGCAACTGCCGAGCCTTTGACCTGGCCACCTCGAGCTCCAGGTCCTGGTCGTGTCTCGACCTTCAATCCCCTTGCTCGGGATCGCGCAGGCCTCGACCTCGTCGTTGGACAAGAACCTCGGGGCCGAGCATAGCCTTCCAGGTTGGGGCGTGAGCTGGAGTCCGTTGACCATGCCGTTGACCAGACAGGGGATTCCAATCCCCGACACCTGCGGATTGGAGGAGAAGCGTAGGCGGGAGAAGGGATCGTTCGTCGGTTCTTCGTTTCATCAAGGAGAGGTATGCAATGGGGAACTTGTTTGTAGAGTTTTGGTACAGGTTTGTTGGGGGAGATCATGCCTAAAATTGGTGTTTAGGTGTTGTTGTTAGATGGATTTAGGGAGATTGCAAATCTGTCATGCGTTCTGTTCTCGGGCAGATTAGGTCATCGATTTTCGGACGCGGATTAAATAATTTTAGATGCGTTTCCTGGGGGACCAGCTGTTGCGAAAGTTGTAGGTAATTGAATTACCTTTAATTCGGCACCAAAATCACTAAGTTTTGTTTGGCCGTTTAAAAGTTATGCCCTTTTTACCGAGCGTTGTCCAATCTGTGTAGCGATTGGTACAGTATGTGTTCCTCTATAGATTATAGGGTCTTAGAGACCAAATGAGTCTTTTTGAATACCTAAAAAAAGATGGGAAATTTCCTGTAGTTCAATAAAATTTATTCATTTACTTGATTTGGAGTAGTTAAACTCAAGTTATGGTCTTTCGAAGTCTGTTGTCCCGTTGGGACAGATTGCTGTTTTTCGGGTTTACTGAGTGGGTTGCGATGTCGATGTAGTTGATTGGTCTTGTGTTGTTTTGTGGGCATGTTTTTAAGTGTATTATACCTATGTGCATGTTGTGTGACCCCGAGAGTGCCATCAAAATTTTGCCACTCCATCTCACGATGTTGAAGGCAAGTGTATTGGGATGGTTTTGGCTTGGGAGGCCATATGGATTCGTAGCGTTGCATTATAAATAAGTGATGTGTTCATTGCCATGTTTGATCCTTGCATGTGAGATGATGATCATGTGTTTAATTATAGTTATGCAAGTTGTTAAAATGAGTACATATGCAAGTTATTCATGTTTATGGCATATATGCATTCATGGCATGAGGACAGGCCAGGTCGGCGAGAAAGTCATAACTATTCCGGTAAGGTCGGTGTAACACCCTACAAATCTAAACTATCGTACAAGAAAATTTCGACAGCATCTCTCCTAAAATTAGGACAAAACGGAAGCGACAACAAGATTCATAATAACCATTATAAACAGGAATAACATAAAAGCATCAATACTAGAGATAACAAGTCTAAATCAACCAGAAAACAAACATAAACGTAAAACAGCTCCAAAGAGGACATCAACAGGTCTATGATTAATAAAATTTCAGCAAGCTAATGAATTATTAAATGCACTAGTCCATGTGATTCGTGATGACCCCGGAGGGTTGATTGTGCTACTAAGCCCACCCTTCAAGCTTACGACTCGCGAGAACTACCTGAAAACAACAAAATAACAAAGGGTGAGATTGGGTAATCTCAGCAAGCGGAACAACTTCTAACGAATAACACAGCCACAGTAAAACTAGCATACCAAATTCCTCATGTCCAATACCACATTATAGAGTCCACACAACCTCAGTAAAATGCATATGATTGTGCACATGCTTATGCCATGATCCTCCTCACCGTGCCCTTTCTTAGGAACACACGGTGTTGTATGCACTGATCAAGACGCCAAGGCGTCGACAAACTTCCAATGCATGATTATGCAGTTAATGCTTCATGCATAAATACATTCATAACTTCCCACTCTGAATTCACATGCTTGCATACCATCAAATAACATGGATAGAATGCGAACATCATTGAGATAGAATATCTCCACAATTCATCTTGCAAACAACATCTTTCTTCATTCTTACTCATGATTCAAAAGCCAAACAACCACATCACAATGCAGGATAGGATATTGTAATCTCATAAACAAGTAGTTAAACCATGTAGGTGTGCTGCAATTAAGGTTTATATTGAAGACGAAACAAATAGCGAGTTATAGTTTAGCAAGACCGCTACTTCCACTTGCCTTTACCAACGTGGATGACGAACCTAGTTGCGTCCAGAAGGGGCACCACCTGTACAAGTATTATTTCAGTACATAGCGACATCACAAATGATCACACAACTCGAACACACGCTTCCTAATCCCCGTTCCCTTCTTAAGCGCCAAAAACCCCAATCTGTCCGGGTCAAACAGCAGCACCCTCTCTTCACAATTTCGTATCTTTTTTTATACAGATCATAAAAATACAAAAAAATTACAGTAGCTAGATATTGACGAGATCTACAACTTTCATGAAGATCACAAATTTCAATTCTACTGTTAAATATGCCTAAACAAACGTCCAACACAGTGGACAAAATCTGTTTCCAGATTCTGTCCATCATCTTGCAACAGCGATAACTCTCAGACCCACGCCCCAAAAATTCTGAACAAATTACAAAAGCTAGATCTCGACGTTATCTACAACTTTCTAGTTATAGGTTTTTGCAGGAAAAATCGTCTATGCCACGTAAAACGCGAAACAATCCGCGCTGCACAATCTCCCCTTCCAAAAACAGCACCACGTGAACATCTACCCTTCTCCCCCATCAAGATCCATCTAAATCACTCACCACCAGATCTAATACACTCCTAATCCCTATGTAGAACAGGGGTAAAAGATTGGGAATTTTACCTTGAGTTCTCCCTTGAGAACCCACGAAAAACGCGCGACGATTCCCGAAACGGAAATCTGCTCGTCCTCCACGCCTCCACGGATCCTCTTCTCGCTTGCTCCTTCGCGTTTCGCGGTGGATCTTGAGCCACCACGCAAGGGGAGGAAGAGGAGGGGTGGTGTGGCTGCTAGGGGAGGAAGGGGGGGTGCCCTAGGGCTTTTGGGGGGGGGTGACACCCCTTTTATATGGTGGGCCGGCCCACTAGGGGAAAAGAGAGAGAGGTGGGGAGGGGATTCGCAGCCAAGGCCCAGGTTTTCCTCGGCCCACTGTTTCTAGCCCGACAACTCCAAATTTAATATTAATACGCCGGGTAAACTTCAATTATTTCATCCCCCGACAAATCCTTCATTCCTCTCCCGAAACAAAACCAGGAAAAGGAACCCTAGAATCGCTCTGACGCTCTAAGGCATCACAGTCGGTGAGAAAGTTATGACTAATCCGGAGCGCCACTGAGAAAGACCTACCTCATAGTTCCATTCACAGTTGTGATTGGGAGTGAGTCAGTAAGACTAGATACCCTCCACGGGACGAAAGGCAAATAGGGTGCACACCGATGGGTGTGCACTCGGCAATACCGGTATGTGCTAAGCAAAAAGATATGTTGCATTGCATTGCATAAATGAACAAGTTTATGAGTTGTGTGAATAGCATAAAGTATGTGTTGTGCATTGTTATTGTTTTGTACCATTGCAATACACTTTGCTGAGTGATGAACTCACGCTTGTTGTTTGATGTTGTTTTTAGGTACCTTGGATTCGTCATGTGGGAAAGGGAGCTAGTTGCACACATCCACTTAGCATCACGCAAATCATCACTTACGAACCCTTCCTTAGTTGTGATTTCACCATAATGATTTATGTTATAATTTATTTGTCTCGTTGGACGTCATGAACAATTGTTATTCCTCATTGGTTATGAGATGGTTAAATTGTGCTTGGGACTTGAATAATTTACTGAAATCCTTTAGTTATCACGTTAGAATTGTCTCCTTTTATGCTATCTTGCTATGTCTCTAATATGTATGCTGAAAACCATGGAAAAACAAAGTACATGCTGCCGAAATTTGGTTTAGACTAGTAGTGTAGCTGCTATAATTTATTATTAATTATGTGTTTTGGTTGCTATTAGTATCGTGTGTGGTGACATTCGCGGCATACTAGAAGCCGGGGTGTTACAGTTGGTATCAGAGCAGGCTTTAGGTCCGTGGAACATGTATTTAGTGTCATACCATAGGTTCAACTGAAATGTGATTTGGGATAATCTAGAAACATGGCTTAGGTTCATATTTAAAATTTTGCTATAGGATAGCAACAACAAAATTTGATATAGAATGGCTAATTAATTTAAAACCTGACACACTCTGATGCACAGTAGGAAAAGGGTACGGGTATCGTTGCTTTACGGTTAAATGTTGTATTTAAGCTCTGATGTTGAATGCTACATTTGATAATGTATGTTGATATGTTTATGAAAGAATTGATTGAGTTGCTATATTTGTGATTAAGTGAATTGTGGTACCGAAGGTTTTCGGTCACCTTTTGTTCATAGTAAGGTTGTGGTTTGTCGGTGTGGCCGGTTAGCCATCACCGAACGACTAATAACCTCCCGTAGGGGAGAGTGCTTGACTTTTCTGTCATAGATTGGGAAGTTGGTTGGAGTTAAATAGAAGAGTTGGTGGTAGACCCTTTCGGATTTTCTTTACTGTTCTGACGTTCGATTTTGGTTGGTTTTCTTGGTTTTTGGTTGGTTGGGAACCAAGGAAAAGTGTTTGGTTTTGAGTACTCGCTGATTGTTCTTTTGGCGGCTTGTGGTTTTGACTTCTTTGGGTGAAGAAAAAGAAAAAGAGTTTGGTGTTGCACCACTTTTGGTCGCCATTTCAGCTTTGACGCTCGGTTCTATTTGTTTTTGTGGACTGTCTTGGGGAGGAAACTTATGTGGTTGTTGTTCTCCCTACTTAAGAAGAGTGTTGGAGTTTTTCCTGGTGTAGACCTTAAGTTGGGTGGAGCAAAGTTTGAATCCTTATCGGAAAAGATTTGGTTGAACATTTGGTCTTCCCTTGTGCATCCATCTTCCTTTGTGGAAATTGTAAATTTTGAGATTTCTCAAAGAGTTTTGGCTACCAGAGTTGGAAAGTTGAGAGTTGAGCTCTCTTGTATTTCTGTTTGGGTTTTGTTTTTCTTTCTTGCCTAGAAAGAAGAAATTGTTTATCGGTGTTCGTTCTTGTTCTAGATCTGTGGTTATCTTTAAAGATTGGGGTTGCATCATGTTTGTCAAGGGTAGGTGACCCATGAAGGTGTTTAGAAATCTTATGTCTGTGTTATGTAGTATGTAACAATGTGGTTTATGAAATGATGTAATTCTAAGTTAATTTGTAAGTTGAATTAATTAAATGTAATTATTATCTTTAGCTTAAGATTAAATACACTTCTAGTGTTGTAGATTACGCTATACCGAGAATGATTAAATGTGTTAATGTACATGCTTCGAATCTGTTGCTTTATTTTAAAGTGTCCATGACCTTTGACAATGCTTAAAGCTTTAAATCTTGAAGCGTAGTTAGAAAATTAAGATGATGTAAACTACTATTAATGTAATAAGTAAATTGGTTGGTTATTTAAAAGACATTTAAATATAAGGTCGGTAGAACAATTTAATTGTGATGATGATTGACCCTAGCTCATGATAGTTGACTAGAATTATTATGTTTGCTATTACGAACTATGGAAATAATTGGAAGGATGTAAGAGCTTTGTAATGGTCATTCAATTTATTTTAAATAGTTGGAGTATGTTGTAACACCCCGGCATTTAATATGCCTGAATGCTACCAAACATAAGCTAAACAACATCTAAATACCACAATTAAACATAAATTCCAACAAAGGCGCACATGCTAAAATCCGAGATTTCGGCAGCATCTCCTTTGTTTTAACATGAATTAACACAATATCAATATCATGGCAAGATATGTCATGGCACACGACAAATAAAACATTAACATAAATGGATATATCATCAAATTACGCCAATAAAAGCATGCTCAACCACTTCATAAGCTATAACCAAGCAAATAAGGAATCACAAGCATGCTAAATAAAACCATACATTAAGTTTAAGGCACAACTCTTAATATCATGTCTCCAAGTGATTAATTATGGACTATGATGGTGGAGCTACGTGTAGAAGTGTAGCTAAACCCCTTTTTCCCGCATGCCGATCTCAAAGTACCTAAAAACAACATAAAACACAAGCGTGAGTTCGAAAACTCAGCAAGCATATTGTAATGGACAACAAGATCATTTACAAGACAATAATACCTTACATCACATATAACATCTCATACTTGAGCACATAACAACATCATCATCATTAAATATGTATTGCAATGCAATGTTATGCTCATATCTCCTTGGAAACTCATACCGGTATGGTTGAGTACACACCCGTCGGTGTGCACCCTCTCCCCCCTTCCATCCCGAAGATGGAGGGTGCCTACTCCTCGCTTCCATTCACCACGTGAATGGAATCACGATGTAGGTCTTACTCAATGGCGTTCCGGACTAGTCATAACTTTCTCACCGGCCTTTCCCGGATTAGTTAATGACTTTCTCACCGCCCTCGCCCCATCTCATGTCATGCATGCAACTATGCCAATTATCATATTTCACATGTACATAAACATATGGCATCTCATCATGACAAATATTACACATGGGATCTCATCATGACAAATATTACACATGGCATCGAATCATGATAAGTATAGACACATAGCATCATATCATGATAATCATACTCAATATATCATTGGAAAACAGCAAGCAAGGCAAGTGATCATAGCAAGTATTCAATCTTTCATCCAATATCAACAAGCAACCTACAATCCGCTATACATTACAACACACTTGCCTCAACCGCGGGCGACGGATTTGTGGGAAGTCGAGGGCACTCCCGGTGTCACACCACCTGCACATAGGAATCACACACTCACAATCATGCCCACAAAATAGTACGCAAAACCCCATCTAACCCGACATTGCCCACTACTCGCAAAACCTAAAAACAGAGGTTCTGTCCCGACGGGACAGCAGCCTTGCAAAAAGCATAACTTGAGTTCTGGGACTCCGAATCAATTAAATGAGTACATCCTCGCGTAGCTTAGGAAATTTCCCAACTTTCTCTAGGTATATGGAAAGACTGATTCGGAATCTAATGTCGTATAATCTACAGATTACCGTGATCTGTTCCAATTACGTCACAGATTTTAATACGCTCGGTAAAACAGTCATAACTTTCAAACGGCTGGGCGGAATTTAACGTTCTTTATATGCACGGAAAGATAATGAAATTATCTACAACTTCGTAAAAGTCCGTACAGTCAGATTCGAACTCTAAATTGGCAAAAACGCGAACCCTAGCTCGACTGCTCAATCTGCCCGAAAACAGAAACGTGGCAACATCTAGATCTAACCCAAATTACTCAAATCCAGCGCCTCCAATTGATCAAAAAACTTGGTAAACTCCCTAATAACAGTACCTAGCTCATCCCCAAGGATCCCCATGATCATACCTTTGCCCGACGCACGAAAACTCCAATCGATCTCCTCGCTCCACGCTCCTCGCTCCTCGCTCCTCACACCTCGCACCTCGCTCCTCGCTCCTCGCTCCTCGCTCCTCGGATGGATCCATGAGGATGCAGGGGTGGGGAGGTCACCCTAGGGCAGCAAGGGGGGTGGAGGAGAGGTGGTGTGCAATGGGGAGCAACGGGGGCGCCATGGGGGCAAGAGATGGGGCGGCTAGGAGGTGGAGGGAGGAGGAAGGGTGGCGGCTAGGGTTAGGGGCGCATGGGGCAGGGGTGAACGCCCCAAGGGCTGGTGGGGAGCCCTTTTACCAGCCCCCACACCCAAACCTAGTCCGTTACGGAGACCTACTCCATCCCACCAAAGCCCACCAAGGCCCAAACTCCCCCGGGAAGGCCCAAAACCCCGGAAACGGCCCAGAAAAGCTATTAACCTCCATATCCTATAGTTTTAACCTTAATTCCACATCTCATAATGTTATTAACCTTATCATGCACGTTAAATAAGGTTACGACACTCCGTGGTGTCACAACGCTTCAAAAGGCCCAAAAACGCGAGTAAACCTCAAGCCGTAAGATTTTCTTCTCTAATTTCGCAATTTGTAATGTCACATCAAAACGTAGTGTCACATTCTTGCCCCCTTCAACTGGATTTGACCTCGAATCCGAAGGACACCAAAAACAACTACCAAGTCCCCATGGGACAAAAGGCTTCTCAGTCGAATAGGCTCCATCAACCCAAAACGCTCGAATCCTCACGACAAACATTTCGCACTTCTATCACAACCAACCTGACTACCACACTCCATCAAACTCAATCATGACACATAATCCCATCTCTTCCAATTATTTGACCATTTTCACAAAGAATCAAAATTAACTAATGTCAGCTACGTACATAGCCTTCATCGACAAAACTTTTCTTTTCTTCCACAAACCACGCTACACTTTCATTCTACCCCCTCCCAGGCATAACACACACCCAGGGACAACTAGCTACGACAAAGTTCACGACAGATCACTATATTTCAAATTATCATCACTTTTTAACAATCCAACCATATTCTCAACAAGGTTTGGACCGACATCACCAACTTCCAACATGACCACCCTTCGAACCACAACCAAAGTTCTACACCTAGCCCAAGGTAGAGCTGTAAATTATTACCAAACCTCAACTGGTTCTTTTCCTATGAGGGTCTCACCCTCACACTTTCTCACTCAAAAACTACCAAACCCATGAGTATAATCCTCCATTATGCTCAACAATTCCATAGACATTTCTATTCACATCTCAAACGAGAATGCCAACAAAGAGCAACTCCCTTAGTCGGATGAACCACATTCATCAACTCGAATCCAAAACACAACAAATCACTTGGAACAAAGGTTTGACAACCTCGAAAGATCACTCGATCTTTTTTCCTAAGTCAAGTCGCAAAGGAAAAACTCCAATCTCAAATCAATGCGATACATCTCGCATCGGGACCACTCAAACAAAAGAGAGACTCCACACAATTCTTTGTCGTAAATTCTCAACAATCAATGACAACTCGACTCACTTTCACCACAGCCAAGCATCTCATAAAAACAACATTGTGGAAGAGAAAACCGATTCTCAAACCAATCGAAAGAATCCACAACCGCCATAATAACTCTCAAGGAAACAAGGAAACCCAATCCTCTTACAACAAAGCTAAATGCCAGGAACTCTTCACTCTTTCTTTTCATGCTAAAGAGCAAATGGAAATCTAGATTCATGACATGAATCCAAGCTTTTCGAGAGCACACCGGATTAGTCATATTTCCCTATATGACTTACTCACCGACCTGGCTCAACGACTCTTTTATCAATAGACATCTATAAATGATGTCATGTTTCCTTTTCACCATTCATTCATCATGTACAACGCTACCAAATAGTCATTCACAAGACAACTTCTTCCTCTGCATCACATGATTAAAACTTGGATAGCATCGATGATTGTGCCCAATCATAAAACTATGAGGGGAACACCATTAACAGGAAAACACCACGTCATACATAACCCATCGACAATTGAAAGTCAAATTTGTAAAGCATCGCGTTTTAACCAAAATCAACATTTTGAAAGAGAACATCAATTCTCAAAGAGAAATGGGAGACTCATTTTCTCAAAATGAGAACACTTCACCAACCCGAATCACTTATAAACATTCATAAAATCCACCCTTTTGAAACACTACGCAAACACCACATGACCTTTTCCAAATAAATCCGGTTCCAATCAAATAGACTTACAAATTAAATCTCAAGAATTTTCAACACAGCCCACTATGTCCATCGGCTTCCTTTTAAGATTTACTCAAGGTATGCTTGAGTCTGAACGCGAAGGAGCGCGATCCACTCAAAGGCTTTTGGGTGCAAAATCAAACTCATAGCATAAACTGAACAACTTAGCCAAAACCAAAGATGGGCACCAACCTCTACGAGTTTTAGGGAAACTCGAAAATGCAACATAAAGAACACCTTGACCAAAAAAACATTTAACCAAGATAGCAAACCACCAACCCAGACCAAAAGGTTTTATACACAAGCTCGGCATGAGACTCACCATAACCAGTGTCCCACTATCCTTAACATTTAAGCATTCCATAATCACTATTTACTTATCGAGAAAACCCATCTTAAATCAATCCATACTACCTCCTCAAGAACTCCACAAACCAACACATCATAAAACAACGTATTCTATATTTCAAATGTAGTACTTCAACAGATACTTAAGCATGATCATCCTATCAATTTTTATACCATAAATACGTCAACATCTTGACAATCAAAACTTATTCCATTAACAAATGACTTCAACATACAAATAGTATCTCCATAAGACAAAGTCGAAAATTATGATCCTAAGATACACCTTCTTTAGGATACAATTCTATATCATGCTAAAATATCCATGGTTCACTTCATCGCCACATGTTATAATAATCTCTATTTTACAATGGCTTCCAAAAAGTAATCCAAACAATTACCACCACTACTAAATCATCAATATCCATAAATAGGCATAATCATAAAAACAACTACATTGTTTTTAGTTACACTATCCATATACCATAACAAATTGTCACTACACAACATACTCCAACTATAAAAACAAATTTAATAGGTTAGACCATCCCAATTCTTTAGCAATAACATAAACAGCAAAGCCTATGTCTTCACAATTGACATCGATACTAGCATCGTAGGAACACAACTGCATACTTCCAATTATACTAATGGTTTGCGACAATATAAAAAGCAACTCTAATCAACTTCCAAATTAAAGTCACTAGTCAACACGATTAAATCTCTCTATTAATCCATTAGATTAGAACATCTTTAGACAACCAAAGAAAGTTTCTTTAACAATATTTGAGTCTACATCATCTTAATGTTTTAACTATGCATTAGGGTTTAAAACTTTAAACATATTCGAGGGTCATAAGCACTTTCAAAGCAAGACAACAGATTCTAAGCATGTACATTAACATATTTATTCATTCTCATTATAGGGTAATCTGCAACACTAGAAGTTCATTTAATCTTAAGCTAAGCACAAATATTACTTTTAACTGATTCAACTCACCAATTAACTTAAGAACAAATCATTTCCAATAACCACATTGTTACATACTACATGACATGCCAAACAACCATTTTCACTTTTGACAAACAGGATGCAACTCCACTTTTAAGGACAACCACAACTCAAGAACCAGAACGAACACCGATAGACAATTTCTCCTTTTCCAGGCAAGGAAGAAAACAAAACTCTAACAGAAATGCAGGAGAGTTCCACTCTCAAGTTCCCAAATTTGCCCACAAAACTCTTCAAGAAATCTCAAGATCCATACTTCCAAGAAGGAAGAAGGATGCACTAGGGAAAACAAAATGTTCAACCAAACCTTTTCCGATAAAGTTACAAAACTTAGCTCCACCCAACCTAAGGTCGGCACTAGGATAACTTCAACTCTTTTCTCAGATAGGGAGGACAACAACCACATATGTTTCCTCCCTAAGACAATCCACAATAACCAAAGAAACCGGTGTCAAAGCAAAGGCGACTAAAAAGGTGCAACTCTAAACTCTTCTTCTTCGTTTCCAACCAAGGAAGACCAAAAACCACAAATCGCATACGGAATGATCCGCGAAAAAACTAATACCAAACATTTTTCTTTTAGTTTCCATCAACTAAAACCAAGAAAACCAACCAAAACCAACCGTCAGAACGGTGAAGAACATACGAAGGAACCCACCACCAAACTCTTCTATTTGACTCCCGTCAACTACCCGATCTACGACAGAAAGGGGTAAGCACTCTTCTCCTACAGGGGTTAATAGTTCTTCGGTGATGGCGCTAACCGGCCACACCGTCACACTTCACCCTTACAATGAATAAAGAGAGGTGACCGAAACCCTTCGGCACCACAACCCCACTTTAACATAATAACATGAACAATTCAATTCAATTCTTTCATAAACATAGCAACATACATAAACAAATGTAGCATTCAACATCAAGGCTCAAATACAACATTTAAAGCGTAGCATACGATTCCCATACCCTTTCCTACTGTGCATCCATGTGTGTCAAATTTTAAATTACTTATACCACTTTTGCAAGTTTTAATGTTGCTATCCTATAACAAAGTTTTAGTTAAGACCTAAGCCATGTTTCTAAGTTATTCCACATCACATTTTAGTTGTACCCTATAGCATGATACTAAAAATTCACATTCCAAGGACCTACAGCCCGCTCTGATACAAACTGTAACACCCTGGCATTTAATATGCCTGAATGCTACCAAACGTAAGCTAAACAACATCTAAATACCACAATTAAACATAAATTCCAGCAAAGGCGCACATGCTAAAAACCGAGATTTCGGCAGCATCTCCTTTGTTTTAACATGAATTAACACAATATCAATATCATGGCAAGATATATCATAGCACACGACAAATAAAACATTAACATAAATGGATATATCATCAAATTACGCCAATAAAAGCATGCTCAACCACTTCATAAGCTATAACCAAGCAAATAAGGAATCACAAGCATGCTAAATTAAACCATACATTAAGTTTAAGGCACAACTCTTAATATCATGTCTCCAAGTGATTAATTATGGACTATGATGGTGGAGCTACGTGTAGAAGTGTAGCTAAACCCCTTTTTCCCGCATGCCGATCTCAAAGTACCTAAAAACAACATAAAACACAAGCGTGAGTTCGAAAACTCAGCAAGCATATTGTAATGGACAACAAGATCATTTACAAGACAATAATACCTTACATCACATATAACATCTCATACTTGAGCACATAACAACATCATCATCATTAAATATGTATTGCAATGCAATGTTATGCTCATATCTCCTTGGAAACTCATACCGGTATGGTTGAGTACACACCCGTCGGTGTGCACCCTCTCCCCCCTTCCATCCCGAAGATGGAGGGTGCCTACTCCTCGCTTCCATTCACCACGTGAATGGAATCACGATGTAGGTCTTACTCAATGGCGTTCCGGACTAGTCATAACTTTCTCATCGGCCTTTCCCGGATTAGTTAATGACTTTCTCACCGCCTCGCCCCATCTCATGTCATGCATGCAACTATGCCAATTATCATATTTCACATGTACATAAACATATGGCATCTCATCATGACAAATATTACACATGGCATCGAATCATGATAAGTATAGACACATAGCATCATATCATGATAATCATACTCAATATATCATTGGAAAACAGCAAGCAAGGCAAGTGATCATAGCAAGTATTCAATCTTTCATCCAATATCAACAAGCAACCTACAATCCGCTATACATTACAACACACTTGCCTCAACCGCGGGCGACGGATTTGTGGGAAGTCGAGGGCACTCCCGGTGTCACACCACCTGCACATAGGAATCACACACTCACAATCATGCCCACAAAATAGTACGCAAAACCCCATCTAACCCGACATTGCCCACTACTCGCAAAACCTAAAAACAGAGGTTCTGTCCCGACGGGACAGCAGCCTTGCAAAAAGCATAACTTGAGTTCTGGGACTCCGAATCAATTAAACGAGTACATCCTCGCGTAGCTTAGGAAATTTCCCAACTTTCTCTAGGTATATGGAAAGACTGATTCGGAATCTAATGTCGTCTAATCTACAGATTACCGTGATCTGTTCCAATTACGTCACAGATTTTAATACGCTCGGTAAAACAGTCATAACTTTCAAACGGCTGGGCAGAATTTAACGTTCTTTATATGCACGGAAAGATAATGAAATTATCTACAACTTCGTAAAAGTCCGTACAGTCAGATTCGAACTCTAAATTGGCGAAAACGCGAACCCTAGCTCGACTGCTCAATCTGCCCGAAAACAGAAACGTGGCAACATCTAGATCTAACCCAAATTACTCAAATCCAGCGCCTCCAATTGATCAAAAAACTTGGTAAACTCCCTAATAACAGTACCTAGCTCATCCCCAAGGATCCCCATGATCATACCTTTGCCCGACGCACGAAAACTCCAATCGATCTCCTCGCTCCTCGCTCCTCGCTCCTCGCACCTCGCTCCTCGCTCCTCGCTCCTCGCTCCTCGGATGGATCCATGAGGATGCAGGGGTGGGGAGGTCACCCTAGGGCAGCAAGGGGGGTGGAGGAGAGGTGGTGTGCAATGGGGAGCAACGGGGGCGCCATGGGGGCAAGAGATGGGGCGGCTAGGAGGTGGAGGGAGGAGGAAGGGTGGCGGCTAGGGTTAGGGGCGCATGGGGCAGGGGTGAACGCCCCAAGGGCTGGTGGGGAGCCCTTTTACCAGCCCCCACACCCAAACCTAGTCCGTTACGGAGACCTACTCCATCCCACCAAAGCCCACCAAGGCCCAAACTCCCCCGGGAAGGCCCAAAACCCCGGAAACGGCCCGAAAACGGCCCAGAAAAGCTATTAACCTCCATATCCTATAGTTTTAACCTTAATTCCACATCTCATAATGTTATTAACCTTATCATGCACGTTAAATAAGGTTACGACGCTCTGTGGTGTCACAACGCTTCAAAAGGCCCAAAAACGCGAGTAAACCTCAAGCCGTAAGATTTTCTTCTCTAATTTCGCAATTTGTAATGTCACACCAAAACGTAGTGTCACATATGTTGTGTAGTGACAATTTGTTATAGCCTATGGATAGGGTAACTAAAAGCAATGTTGTTGTTTTATGATTATGCCAATATTGATATTGATGACTTAGTAGTGGTGGTAATTGTTTAGATTAATTGTTGAAAACCATTGTTAAAATGGAGGAAATTGTAACATGTTGTGATGGAGTGAACAATGGATAATTAACATGACGTATGATTTTATGCTCAATGAATGTATGTCTTAAAGTCCTATTTATGAATTTTGTCTTGTGGAGATAATATGTACTTGTTGAAGTTATTTATTAATTGAATAAGTTTCGATTGTCGAGATGTTGATGTATGGGTGGTATGAAATTATAGGTTGATCATGCTGAAAGATTTGTTGAAGTACTATGTTTTAAATTTGGAATATGATGTTAAATGATTGGATGGTCCATGGGGATCATGATGAGGTAGTCTTGCTTGGATGTCTTAGGATAAGCATCATAAACTTTATCTATAAGTGTTGAGAAAGGTAATTAGAGAAAGAATTTGTTATGTAGTTTTTAGTTGATTCATGATGGGGCTTCTCAAGGAGTAAATAGTGAATATTGAAGTTTTTAATGGAAAGCGTAGTGGAATACTAGAGATGGTTGTATTTATGCTGAACTTATGATTAAAACTTATATGGATTGCTTTGTTTGTTTGATATTTTGGTTGAATGCTTTCGGTTAAGGTATTCTTTATGTGGTGTTTCAGAGTTTCCCTAAACTTAGAGTGATTATTGCCAAATATGGGTTAATTTTGAGGTTTAAAACTGAGGATAAAAAAATGATTAACCTTGAAGTATTTGTGGAGGTCTTGGAATGTTTTATTCCATTAAATAACGTCATTCATTCGTCTTTGCTAAGAAAATTAGCTTAAGTTATGAATGCGAAATTTACGCTCAAGGATGTATGGTTGGATTGCGTCCGTTAGTTTTCAAGGATGAGTTATCGATTGCATTGTTGGTTAAAAGAAGTACCTAAATCTGGTGTAATGTTTTAGAAGTTCTTGATTTGGATATTTTTATATCACTAGTTTGTCTCGAGATAGATTTGATTAAAATGGGTGAGGTTTTGTGGATGCTTCTTAAAGATGATTCTTATGATTGTTTTATAAGTGACTTCTGCTGGTAAAGCTGTTTTCTATCGAGAAATGAGTTTTCCCTTTCCCTTAGAAAAATAAAACATTGTTGTGTGGAGGTGTTTGATTCCTTGATCGGTTCCTTCCTTTCGAAATGCTTGGCTTTGGATAAAAGTGAGATGATTTGTTTTGGTAAAAGTGAAATGCATTTGTAGAAGACTTATGCGGTGTTTCTCTTTTAAAATGGAGTTTCTCCCCTAGGTAAATTTTGGTGTTTTTGTTTTATGGAGTTCCTCTTTCAAGTTGGGCTCTCATGTATGTAAATTTTAGCGCTTTGGTTTAAAGGTGGTGATTGTCGTTTGTTGTGTTAATGAGAATTGAGATTTCTTTTGCGTTCAAGCCTGAGATAAGAAAATGAATGTTTATGTTTATGGTTGAGAATATTCAAGGATTGTACTCTTTGCCTGGTCCTTTAGTGGAAGAATGTGAAGGCGAAACCTTCTTAGAAAGGGAAATCTGGTGTGGGTTGTTAATGACTTAAGTTATTAGGTGTTGCTAGTGGCTAATTGTAAATAGTTTAAAAGTGAAGAGTAAAGGAAGGTTGTGTATGACTCAATTCAAACCTTCTTGGAGAATTGTTTCGTTGATGTGTTCCTCGGTAGGGTTGACTAATTTAGTAGTGGACCACTTGGAAGTTGCTGGTAATTGCATTACCTTTTCGGATCTTTCTGTCGCTGGGTTTAAGCGAGTTGTGTCAACCGAAGTGATTTGTTCGGTTGTTATTATTCTTGCGGGTTTAAGGACCCTGGTTGTAAAGTAGGTTATTCCTTTCAATGGTAATGGTGGGTATTTGTCCTTTTTGTAAAAAGTCAATTGTAACACCCCAGCTTCTACTAAGCCCAGAATGTCACCAAACATAGACCATAACACATTTAATACCATAATTTAAAGTAAATTACAGCAAGTAATCATTTAGAGTAATTGAAAATTTTGACAGCATCTTCTTTGTTTTTGCATGAAACTTAACAACATAATCATCATAACAATAAGTAGGATAAACAAGACCTTCACATGCAGCGATAATGATAACCAATCATCAATTAAAACATCAAAAGGCATCGCTAGCAAAAGAATAAGCATCAATTTAAGACTAGGAAGATATCACAATTCACTCCATAGCCCCACATGATTCACATGAGGGAAACAACCAACATTAAGACCATAAACTAATGATTATTGCAATACTTATTGCAGTGTCTCCAAAAGAAGATGAATTAGCTAGATTGTGATACTACGTGGAGGAGTGTAGCTAAGTCCCTTTCCGCGCCCGATTTCATGGTACCTAAAGAAACAAACAACGAAAACACAAGCGTGAGTTCATCACTCAGCAAAGTGCATTGCAATGGAACAACAAGGATCAAGACAACAAACCATCATTCCAGTCTCCACGGTTATATCACAACACATCACCTTTAACATAATTTGCAGCCTTTAAAACAACATGGTAATCATCTCATGAGCATCTCATGAGTACTCTCATCATCATCTCATAAACACCTTCATTTAGGAAATTCATTCATGCAATGCAATGCACATGTCTTCCGGAATACTTATACTGGTATGGTTGAGTGCACACCCGTCGGCATGCACCCTTTTCCCCCTTTCCATCCGAAGATGGAGGGTGCCTATCACTCGCTTCCATTCACCTCGGTGAAGGAATCACGATGTAGGACTTATTCGAAAGAATAGCCCCGGACTAGTCATAACAGTTCTCACCGCCCTACCGGAATAGTTATGACTTATCTCACCGATCGGCCATGAAAAATATGCCATGTATGCAAAATGGACAGCAGCGTATTCATAAGTAGAAGTATTGCATATCAACACATTGCATCTCAACATGTAGGGCCGTATTTAACAATCGATCAGTAACCGTTACCAACTTGGCATGTGATTCATTTATCAACAACAAGCATATTACTTTATCATGGCATAAGGACATTATATCATCGTCAATATTAAAACATGGCATGAGGACATTATATCATTTATAACATGTAACTCATGGCAAAACAACATGTTATCTATCCCAATACTATCAAGCAATTCTAGCATCACATATAGCGTTAAATCCACACAACACACTTGCCTTCAACCGCGGGCAACGGAGTGACAAGAGGTTGAGGGCACTCCCGGAGGCACACCACCTGCAAACACGTGCCACACACTCAAATTGACTCCTCAAAACAGTACCTACTACACCCAATACACGATATACACCAAAACCCCGAAATCACAGATTTGCCCCGTTCTGGACAGCGGCTTCGAAAAAATCATAACTTGAGTTCTAGAATTCCAAATTGATTAAACGAGTACATCCTCGCGTAGCTTAGGAAATTTCCCAACTTTTTCTAGTTATAGGTAAAGACTGATTCGGACTCTAATGTTGTTTAATCTAACGTTGAACACGAACTGTCTCAATCTCGTCACAGATTTGACAGCGCTCGGTAAAACAGGCATAACTTCTAAACGGCTGGGCGGAATTTCAATTTCTTTATATGCACGGAAAGATAATGAAATTATCTACAACTTCCTAGAAGTCCGTACGGCCATATTCCAACTCTAAATTGGCGAAAACGCCTGCCCTATCTCGGGTCCCCAATCTGCCCGAACAGAACGTGAATACAACTCTAAATTTCATCAATCCTACCCCATGGCAGCACCTCCCTTGATCTAAAAACATGTTATTCAACCTCTACAGCAGTAAAAGATCCACCCCAAAGAGTTCCCCCATTACCTTCTTGAAGAATCACAATTTCCTCGCACGATCTCCACCCGAACTCCTCCCCAATCTCCTCCTCCCGCCGGATCTCCACGTCGCGAGTCCTCCCACCAATGAGGACAGCACCACGGCACGGTGTGGCAGCGAGGAGGTTGCACCGAGGTCGCTGGGTATGGGAGAGGAGGCGCAAGGGAGGGGTGGAGGTGAGGGAGAGGGAGATCTAGAGAGGAGGAAGGTGGGAGGTGGAGGGAGAGGAAGAGGAAGCAAGGGGGGGTGCGGCGCAAGGGTGGGGAGGAGTTAGGGCAGCAGCTCTCTCCCCCCTCCTCATCCCCTCATGGGCCAAGGAAACCACCACTTGGCCCACTAAGTTTTCCCCAAGGCCCACACGTCCCCGGAGCGGCCCAAAAGCCGAAAACCTCCCGAAACGAAATAAAAACCCAAACCATATGGTTTTTAACCTTGAATAACATATTTCGTAATGTTTGGTCCTCATAATTCCCATTTTATAAGTTTAGGACAATCCGTGGTGTCACATTCTCCCCTCCTTCAACAGGATTCGACCTCGAATCTAAAACGCACCAACACGGAACCCAGCACAACGAAGGATAACTAGATTTTCACATCACATACCTGAGACGAAAAGCTCGGGATACTTCTCGCGCATACGAGACTCCAGCTCCCAAGTTGCTTCCCTCTCAGTCTGGTGCGACCACAAAATTTTGACAAATTTGAGCGTCCTGTTCTTCAGTACTCGCTCTGAGTTCTCCAGGACTCTCACAGGTCTGGACTCAAAAGTGAGGTTCTGATCAACCGCTAGTGGTTCTAACGGAACCACCAACTCCGGATCGTGCAAGTACTTCCTCAGCATCGATACATGAAACACATTGTGAACTCCTTGCATCGAATCCGGTAGCTCCAAGCGGTAAGCCAACTTGCCGACTCGAGCCAAAATAGGAAATGGCCCAACATATCTTGGGCTAAGCTTCCCTTTGGTACCAAAGCGTACCACACCCTTGGTAGGAGACACTCGCAAGAGCACACTGTCACCCACCTCAAACTCTAAATCCCGCCTTCTCACATCGGATAACTTTTACTCGCTGCTCTGCGCGGCGAGAAGGTTCTGTCGCACCTCTGCCACACGATCCACTGTCTGCTGCACCCAGTCTGGACCAAGAACGGCTCTCTCTCCCACTGAATCCCAACAAAGTGGCGATCGGCACTTCCGGCCATAAAGTACTTCATAAGGAGCAGCCCGGATGCTGGAATGGTAGCTGTTATTATAAGCAAACTCTGCAAGAGGCAAATGATCTTCCCAACTACCTTTCCAAGCCAACACACAGGCCCTGAGCATGTCCTCCAAAGTCTGGATGGTACGCTCAGACTGCCCATCCGTCTGAGGGTGAAAGGCGATCGAGGCGAAGCCGCACCCAAAGCACTCTGCAAACTCTCCCGAACTTGGAGACAAACTTAGCATCCCGATCAGAAATAATGGTCTTGGGCACACCATGCAGTCTCACTATCTCCCGCACATAGATGGGAGCCAACTCGCTCGCTGAGTTGGTAGTGCGGATAGGAATGAAATGCGCGGACTTGCTGAGACGATCCACCACAACCCAAACAGCATCCTTCCTCGTGGAGAACGAGGTAAACCAACCACAAAATCCATGGAGATGTCATCCCATGGCCACACAGAGATCTCCAACTACCGCAACAGACGGGGACGCTTATGCTCGGCTTTGATCTTCCGACAGATCCCACAAGACGCCACATACTTGGCAATATCCACTCTCATCCTTTTCCACGAAGTTCTTCTTCAAGTCCTGTACATCTTGGTCTCCCGGGATGGACCGTGTCTGAGGTGCGATGAGCCTCTTTAGAATATCCTCTCTCACTTGGCATTTACGAGGCACGCACAAACGACCCTGAAACCTCAAAGCTCCCACATCATCAACGGCAAAGTCTCGGACTTGCCATCCTCAAGCGTTCCTCACTGCTGGAGCAACCGATCATCTTCTTTGTGCCTCACTTTGCAGCTCGGGGATCGTTGACTCAAGAATCAATTGAGTTTCAGCTTGCACGGTCCCCGCAGCGAGGGAGACTCCCAAACGCTCAAAATCAGCAACAAGACAATCCACAACAGGGGCATTGTCTTGCATCGAGAGCGTCGGCCACCACATTTGCCTTTCCGGATGATACTTGGATTGTGAGATCATAATCTTTTATCAATTCTAGCCATCTCCTCTGTCTCAAGTTCAAATCTTTACGAGTAAAGATGTACTTGAGACTCTTGTGATCGATGAAAATGTCACAAGACTCACCATACAGTAATGCCTCCATATTTTCAATGCAAACACAACAGCAGCTAACTCAAGATCATGAGTGGGGTAATTCTGCTCATGCTTTTTCAACTGTCTCGATGCATAAGCAATCACTTTGCCTTCTTGCATGAGCACACAACCCAATCCCAGACGAGAAGCGTCAGAATAGACAGTGAAACGCCTCCGGCTCGGGAAGGGTAAGAACAGGAGCAGCGATCACTAACTTCTCCTTCAAAGTGCGTAGCTGCGCTCACAATCTATGATCCACTGAAATTTCATCTCCTACGAGTCAAGCGTGAAAGCGGATTAGCAATGATGGAGAAATCCTGAACAAAGCTCCTATAATATCAAGCCAACCCAATGAAACTTCGCACCTCTTTAACATTGGAAGGTCTCTTCCAATCGGAATCACGAGACTTTGCTAGGATCTCTTGATATGCCATCTGGATTGATGATGTGGCCAAGAAAACCCACCTCTGAAATCGAACTCGCATTTCTTCAACTTAGCAAAGAAGTGATGCTCTCTCAATGTACTCAAGACAAGCCTCAAATCTTGCTCATGTTCTTCTTCCGATTTAGAGTAAACTAGAATGTCATCGATGAACACTACCACAAACTCATCAAGATACTGGTGTAACATACTGTTCATCGCCTCCATAAAAACAGCAGGGGCATTAGTTAGTCCAAAAGACATAACTTTAAATTCATAGTGCCCATACCTAGTGGAGAAAGCAGTCTTCTCAATATCTTGTTCCCTCACACGAATCTGATTATAACCAGACTGAAGATCAATCTTGGAGAACACCTTTGCTCCCTTCAGTTGGTCAAATAGATCCTCAATGCGGGGCAACGGATACTTGTTCTTGACTGTCACTTGATTGAGAGCACGATAGTCGATGCACATGCGCCAACTACCATCCTTCTTTGAAACAAAAAGGACGGGTGCTCCCCATGGCGACACACTGCGCCGAATAAAACCCTTGGCCAACAAATCCTCCAACTGCTTCTTCAACTCGTCTTGAAAAGGACGAGCCAAGCGGTATGGAGAGATAGAAATAGGCCGAGTACCCGGAACAAGGTCAATACGAAACTCCTCGCTTCTCACGGGAGGCAAACCAGGCAAATCATCGGGGAATACATCAACAAATTCCTTTACCACAGGAATCTCCTCAATGACTACCGAAGAAGATGGCTTTTCAGAAAGTGCCAAGAGAACACCCAAATGCCTCAAACGACGACTGGGAAACAGGATAGTCAAAACGAAGATAGAATCGAGGGTACTCCACCACGAAAGGTCAACTCCACCCCGACGGGCCTGCAAAGTAGCGTCCTCCGAAAGCAGCAGATCTTGGCACGATCTTGATGCAACCAGTCCATGCCCAAAATGACATCAAAAGGAGCTAACTGAATTACCATAAGGTTGGCAAAGAAAACCTCATCATCAATAGCAACAGTGCAACCGGACAAACCAAAGAACTAGCAATCAAACCCCGGGAGAACCGGCCGGCACAGACTCGAGAAATCCCTGAACTCCCGACTTTGCTCTACTAGCAAACTCCGACGACACAAAAGAATAGGATGCTCCAGAATCAAACAAAACAAGGGCATCAACTGAATCCACAAGTAGAGTACCTGAAACCACCTCGGGATGCCCGGCTGACTCAGCTGTCGGCAAGGCGTACACTCCAGGTGGCACCGAGGCATCGGGGGCCCCGACACGCGGCTGGTGTCCCAACAAGGCTGGAGGAGGCGGAAGTAGCTGGGGAGGAGCCGACGGCGACGGGCACCAATAACCAGCTGGTGGCGTCCACGCAAAGGGTGGCTGAGACACAGGAGCAACCATCATGTGCACCGATCCTCGAGAAGACGCCGCTGGAGTGGGAGGAGAAGGCACCGTCTCCCACTTGATGATGCTACCAGGATTCATCCGGCAGACTCGTCCAATGTGGCCGGGCTTGCCACAGTGGTTGCAACTCCCACCCAACCACACTCGGAAGCACGGTGCTCACCACCGCACTTGAAGCACATCATGCCTGCCAGGCACAAAGCCGAACACCCGCTCGCGAGGAAGGCAGCCCAGGGCTGCTTCTTAGCCCCGAGGAAGATCCTGTCCTCCCTTGAACTTCTTGAAGGTGGGTGTGAGAAGACCCACCCTCCACCAAAAGTCCTCTTACGGCCCCCACCTGGGCCGCAGGGACCCTGAACCACCGGGTTTTGCTTATCCCGGAGAGCTCCAACTCGAGCTCCATGCCCTTCGCTCGCTCCACCACGGAGCGAGAAGTCACGAGGGAGTCGCCCCCATGACAACTCTGAACTCCTGGTTGAGGCCCCTACGGAACCTCCTTGCCTTCTCCTTGTCATCGGCCGCAATACCGGCACGAACGCACCACGCCTGTTGTTGAACTCCGCCTCATACTGCTACCGACTTCTTTCCTGGGAAAGAGTCGTCGAGTATGCTCCATCCTCTCGAGGAAGGACTCGGGGTAGTACTTGGCTCGGAAGCGAGCCACAAAATCCTCCCAAGTGGTCGGCCCAAGAGCGGGGCTCTAGCGGCAAGAACCCTCCCACCAAATGTCGGCTTGGCCCTTCACCGAAAGGCCACAAGCGAGCCCTTTGAACCGAGGTCAGCTCAAAACCTCGAATCGCCGCTCCATGTACCGCAGCCAATCTGCGGCTGGACGGCGTGCCCGCTCCGTCAAAGGTGTCAAGACGGAGGGACATCCACTCTCGAAGACTCATCCTCGGCTCGGCGCGTGGGCCAACAACAGGGGCCAATGCAGGGGAGGCACAACTGGGCCATCGCAGGGGAGGCACAACGGCCAGGGCTGCCCGCAAGCCGGGCGCAGCTCACGAATCTCTCTGCGAGCCTGAACTAGGTCGTCATTGGCGGCGGGCACCCCGCCGGATCAGGCTGAAGCTCCTCTGAGCTGGCCCATGAGCATTGGGCGAACGCTACCCTCGGCGACAGACTCAGAACTACCGAGAGCCTGCGCCCACGACCTCGACGGCCACGGCGTCCACGGCCTCTACCCCTCGGCATGGTCAAGCTCTGATCACACAAGCAAGCATATTCACAATCATAATCACAACATCAACATAATCAAAACTTTCAACAAATAAACAGCGCGATAAAGGAAATCGAAATCCATAAACCCATCCTACTGTGCATCCAAGTGTGTCAGATTTTAATTTAGTCATACCAGTCTTGCAATTTTTTTTTTTTTAAGGTTGCTATCCTATAACAAAGTTTTAGTTACAACCTAAGCCATGTTTCTAGATTATCCCACTTCAAAGTTTTAGTTGAACCTATGGTATGACACTAAAATATACATTCCAAGGACCTACTGACCGCTCGATACCATTGTAACACCCAGCTTCTACTAAGCCCAGAATGTCACCAAACATAGACCATAACACATTTAATACCATAATTTAAAGTAAATTACAGCAAGTAATCATTTAGAGTAATTGAAAATTTTGACAGCATCTTCTTTGTTTTTGCATGAAACTTAACAACATAATCATCATAACAATAAGTAGGATAAACAAGACCTTCACATGCAGCGATAATGATAACCAATCATCAATTAAAACATCAAAAGGCATCGCTAGCAAAAGAATAAGCATCAATTTAAGACTAGGAAGATATCACAATTCACTCCATAGCCCCACATGATTCACATGAGGGAAACAACCAACATTAAGACCATAAACTAATGATTATTGCAATACTTATTGCAGTGTCTCCAAAAGAAGATGAATTAGCTAGATTGTGATACTACGTGGAGGAGTGTAGCTAAGTCCCTTTCCCGCGCGCCGATTTCATGGTACCTAAAGAAACAAACAACGAAAACACAAGCGTGAGTTCATCACTCAGCAAAGTGCATTGCAATGGAACAACAAGGATCAAGACAACAAACCATCATTCCAGTCTCCACGGTTATATCACAACACATCACCTTTAACATAATTTGCAGCCTTTAAAACAACATGGTAATCATCTCATGAGCATCTCATGAGTACTCTCATCATCATCTCATAAACACCTTCATTTAGGAAATTCATTCATGCAATGCAATGCACATGTCTTCTGGAATACTCATACCGGTATGGTTGAGTGCACACCCGTCGGCATGCACCCTTTTCCCCCTTTCCATCCCGAAGATGGAGGGTGCCTATCACTCGCTTCCATTCACCTCAGTGAAGGAATCACGATGTAGGACTTATTCGAAAGAATAGCCCCGGACTAGTCATAACAGCTTCACCGCCCCTACCGGAATAGTTATGACTTATCTCACCGGTCGGCCATGAAAAATATGCCATGTATGCAAAATGGACAGCAGCGTATTCATAAGTAGAAGTATTGCATATCAACACATTGCATCTCAACATGTAGGGCCGTATTTAACAATCGACCGTAACCGTTACCAACTTGGCATGTGATTCATTTATCAACAACAAGCATATTACTTTATCATGGCATAAGGACATTATATCATCGTCAATATTAAAACATGGCATGAGGACATTATATCATTTATAACATGTAACTCATGGCAAAACAACATGTTATCTATCCCAATACTATCAAGCAATTCTAGCATCACATATAGCGTTAAATCCACACAACACACTTGCCTTCAAATCATGGGCAACGGAGTGACGAGAGGTTGAGGGCACTCGAGGCACACCACCTGCAAACACGTGCCACACACTCAAATTGACTCCTCAAAACAGTACCCACTACACCCAATACACGATATACACCAAACCCCGAAATCACAGATTTGCCCCGTTCTGGACAGCGGCTTCGAAAAATCATAACTTGAGTTCTAGAATTCCAAATTGATTAAACGAGTATATCCTCAGTAGCTTAGGAAATTTCCCAACTTTTTCTAGTTATAGGTAAAGACTGATTCGGACTCTAATGTTGTTTAATCTAACGTTGAACACGAACTGTCTCAATCTCGTCACAGATTTGACAGCGCTCGGTAAAACAGGCATAACTTCTAAACGGCTGGGCGGAATTTCAATTTCTTTATATGCACGGAAAGATAATGAAATTATCTACAACTTCCTAGAAGTCCGTACGGCCAGATTCTAACTCTAAATTGGCGAAAACGCCTGCCCTATCTCGGGTCCCCAATCTGCCCGAACAGAACGTGAATACAACTCTAAATTTCATCAATCCTACCCCATGGCAGCACCTCCCTTGATCTAAAAACATGTTATTCAACCTCTACAGCAGTAAAAGATCCACCCCAAAGAGTTCCCCCATTACCTTCTTGAAGAATCACAATTTCCTCGCAAGATCTCCACCCGAACTCCTCCCGATCTCCTCCTCCCGCCGGATCTCCACGTCGCGAGTCCTCCCACCAATGAGGACAGCACCACGGCACGGTGTGGCAGTGAGGAGGTTGCACCGAGGTCGCTGGGTATGGGAGAGGAGGCACAAGGGAGGGGTGGAGGTGAGGGAGAGGGAGATCTAGAGAGGAGGAAGGTGGGAGGTGGAGGGAGAGGAAGAGGAAGCAAGGGGGGGGTGCGGCGCAAGGGTGGGGAGGAGTTAGGGCAGCAGCTCTCTCCCCCCTCCTCATCCCCTCATGGGCCAAGGAAACCACCACTTGGCCCACTAAGTTTTCCCCAAGGCCCACACGTCCCCGGAGCGGCCCAAAAGCCCGAAAACCTCCCGAAACGAAATAAAAACCCAAACCATATGGTTTTTAACCTTGAATAACATATTTCGTAATGTTTGGTCCTCATAATTCCCATTTTATAAGTTTAGGACAATCCGTGGTGTCACATCAATCTCTTGTAAGAGATAGGAGTCGGTGTTTGGGTTGATTTAGACTTTCTTAGAGTGATGTGTCTCACTTGGTTCGCATCGTCTTGATTGCGACGAACTGTGGTAGAGAGGTTGAGAACTGGAATGTAGAGTTTCGCGATCGGGTTGAAGAGAGAATTTGGAGTTGAGATTTCAGATGGATACTAGACTCACCTAAAAAGGGTGTCTTTGGTTTTAAAAGGGGATTGTTCGTGTTAGTGCCCAACGAAAATTTAGTCAGATCTACGTCTTACCGTTTGCATTAATGGTGTGTTTTGGTTTTTGTTGACCTATCTCTCGGATCTTTCTGAGTTGTTGCCTTGGGTGCGAGGTGTTTGCTAGAAGAGTAAAGTTCTGCGGAATTTCAATTGCGAGCTATTGTTCGAGCCATTGGTCTTCGAACCTAAGCATCTTGCCATTGAGTCTCGTTCAGGGTAGTTCCAGTGGCTTTAGTCAGAGAGAGAAGAGACCTGGGAGATTGAAGTCTCACATGCGCGAGCAATACCCAGAGTTATTCTCACCAGGTATGAAAGTAAAACTTAGTTTCCTTCATTTTGGTGGTTGCGTAGTGGCGAGTCTTGGATTCGGGGTCGAATCCTGTTAAGGGGGAAAGAATGTGACATTATAAAATGTAACATTACGGTACGAGTTTATATCGTGTTTTGGGGCCCTTCAGGGTGTTCGGGCTTTTCCGGGGGAATTGTGGGCCTTGGGGGTTTGAAATTGGGCTTCCGGTGGGATGGTTTGGGCCTAAGTGGGATGGTTCGGGCCCAAGAGGGGGTGCTTGGGGCAGCCAACCCTAGCCTTCCCCCACCCCTTGGGCGCCACCCCCCTCCCCCACTTCCTCCGCCTCCTAGCCACCACCTCCCCCTCACCCCCTTGCGCCTGCCCCCTTGCCCCCTTCCTCCCTTATGCCCCCCTTTTCTAGGGTTCCCCCCATAGCCACCTCTCCCTCCCCTCTTCTCCCCCTATTGATCTTGCATAGAAGCCCATCCGACCGAGAAGCCGGCGGTTCCTTGCGGATTGGAGGAGAAGCGTAGGCGGGAGAAGGGATCGTTCGTCGGTTCTTCGTTTTGTCAAGGAGAGGTATGCATTGGGGAACTCATTTGTAGAGTTTTGGTGCTAGTTGGTTGGGGAAGATCATGCCTAAAATTGGTGTTTAGGTGCTGTTGTTAGATGGATTTAGGGAGATTGCAAATCTGTCATGCGTTCGGTTCTCGGGCAGATTAGGTCGTCGATCTTCGGATGCGAATTAGATAATTTTAGATGTGTTTCCTGGGGGATGGCTGTTGCGAAAGTTATAGGTAATTGAATTAACTTTAATTGGGCACCAAAATCACTAAATTTCGTTCAGCCGTTTAAAAATTATACCCTTTTTACCGAGCGCTATCCAATCTGTGTCGCGATTGGTACAGTCTGTGTTCATCTGTAGATTAGAGGGACTTAGAGGCCAAATGAGTCTTTTCTAATACCTAGTAAAAGATGGAAAATTTCCTATAGTTTGAGAAAATATATTCATTTACTTGATTTGGAGTAGTTAAACTCAAGTTATGGCCTTTCGAAGTTGGTTGTCCCGTTGGGACAGATTGCTGTTTTTCGGGTTTACGGAGTGGGTTGCGAAGTTGATGTAGTTGATTGGTCTTGTGCTGTTTTGTGGGCATGTTTTTGAGTGTATTATACCTATGTGCAGGTGGTGTAACCCCAGGAGTGCCATCAACATCTTGCCACTCCGTCTCGCGAGGTTGAAGGCAAGTATATTTGGATGGTTTTGGCTTGGAAGGCCATATGGATTCGTAGCGTTGCCTTATAACTAAGTGATGTGTTAATTTGCCATGTTTGATCCTTGCATGTGATATGATGATCATGTGTTTAATTATGGTTATGCAAGTTGTTAAAATGAGTACATATGCAAGTTATTCATGTTTATGGCATATATGCATTCATGGCATGAGGATAGGCCTGGTCAGTGAGAAAGTCATAACTATTCCGGTAAGATCGGTGAGAAAGTTATGACTAATCCGGAGCGCCACTGAGAAATACCTACCTCGTAGTTCCATTCAAAGTTGTGAATGGAAGCGAGTCAGTAAGAGTAGGCACCCTCCATGGGATGGAAGGGAAAGAGGGTGCACACGAACGGGTGTGCACTCGGCAATACCGGTATGTGCTAAGCAAAAAAGATATGTTGCATTGCATTGCATTGCATTGCATAAATGAGAGCATAAATGAAGAAGTTTATGAGTTGTTTATAAATGAAGAAGTTTATGAGTTGTGTGAATGGCATAAAGTATGTTTGTGCATTGTTATTGTTTTGTACAATTGTAATACACTTTGCTGAGTGATGAACTCACGCTTGTTGTTTGATGTTGTTTTTAGGTACCTTGGATTTGGCATGTGGGAAAGGGAGCTAGTTGCACACATCCACTTAGCATCACGCAAATCATCACTTACGAACCCTTCCTTAGTTGTGATTTCACCATATTGATTTATGTTATAATTTTTTTGCCTCGTTGGATGTCATGAAAAATTGTTATACCTCATTGGTTATGAGATGGTTAAATTGTGCTTGTGACTTGAATAATTTGCTGAAATCCTTTAGTTATCACATTAGAATTGTCTCCTTTTATGCTATCTTGCTATGTCTCTAATATGTATGCTGAAAACCATGGAAAAACAAGGTACATGCTGCCGAAATTTGGTTGAGACTAGTAGTGTAGCTGCTGTAATTTATTGTTAATTATTTATTTTGGTTGCTATTAGTATCCTGTGTGGTGACATTCGCGGCATACTAGATGCCGGGGTGTTACGCTACTCTGTGTTCCTAGGCGGCTTGGAAGTAATTTGGTGCGACCTGTCCAACAGGATTTGTGGAAGGCCAACACATTTGTGAAAGGTTGGAACTCACCTCACTGAAGTGGTGAAAGAGTTACCCTAGTGAATACCAAAGTTATTGAAACTAGCTTTTGGTGGAGCAATACTTCGTGTGAAGTGCTCTAACGAGGTTGTAGGAGTTGCTAGTGAGGGTGTGTCCTTAGGAAAATCACCTTTCTTTGATGGCACAAACTATGCATATTGGAAGATATGCATGACGGTTTATCTCAAGGCCATGAATCCTAGCATATGGAGGATTGTTGGTAAGGGTTTCACCATGTCACTTGATCCAACGACCTCTCTTGATCAAGACGAACGAAACTCTCACCTCAATGCTCAAGCAATGAACGCTTTGTTCAGAGCTTTGAACGCGGACGAGTTCAATCGCGTGAGTAATTTAGAAACCGTTCATGAGATTTGGACAACTCTCTCCAAAATTTATGAGGGCACATCCGCGGTCAAAGAGGCCAAACTACATATGCTTAGGATTAAATATGAGTGTTTTATTTTGTTGCCCCATGAAAGCACCACCGAGATGTATTCACGGCTAAACAACATAGTAAATGAGCTCAAGAGCCTTGGGGTACAATACTGATCTTGATGTTGTTCGAAAAATGCTCAGGGCACTTCCGGAGAAATACGAGACCTTGGTGACACTTTTCCTCAACTTGCCTGAATTGACGAAATTGACACCAACTGCACTCTTGGGCAATCTCATCACAAATGAGCTGTACAAGAAGGATAAGGAGGAGATTTTGGAGCAAAGTTCTTCCAAAAAAACATTGCATTCAAGGCAAAGGTGGATTCAAGCGAAGACAAGCTTGATGAGTCCGAGTGTGACACCAACGAAGAAATGGCACTCCTCGTTAGAATGAAGAAATTCATGAAGAGACGCTCAAGCTCATGTCTTCCTCACAAATTCAAGAAGAAAGAGTACTCAAGCAATCGACGGTTTGCAAATGTCCGATGCTTTGAGTGCAATGAGAAGGGGCACCTTGCCTCTCATTGCCCTAAGAAGAAGGAAAAGGATGACAAAGGGAAGTCATTCAAAAAGAAGAAATATGAGGGCAAAAAGAAGCTTTTCAAAAAGCTTCACAAGAAGTCATTCAAAAAGAAGAAATATGAGGGCAAGAAGAAGCTTTTCAAAAAGCTTCACAAAGATGGGAAGGGTGAAGCTCATATTGGAGAATGGGACTAAAATGAAGAACATTCGGACTTCGATTCTTTCGAAGATGAGGCTTCTCCTAAGAAGAAGAGCCTCGCTAGAATTGCGAGTAGAGAGGCTTCATCACCATTCGTCACTCCTCTATGCCTTATGGCAAAGGGAGATAAGGTAAACTCTAACAACAACGATGATCCCTCTTATGATGAACTCCTTGATATTCTTGTTGATTTAAATGAGTATCTTGGCAAGGAGAAGGCAAAACACAAAGCCTTGAGAAAAGAGTTTGCTTCACTTAAGGACTCTTATTATGAGCTTAAAGAAGTGCATGAGTCTCTCCTTCTCAAGAATGACTCTAAATCAAAAATTGGTGTAGGAGTCTCATGTGATTTGATTGATGCTATGCCTAGAATAGACGATTACTCTTGTTCTATATCTAAAGCTAGTGTAGCTACCTCTAGTGATGATTTATTATTTATGCCTTCTAGTTCTTGTTCAAGCTCTTCTTCTATCGGTAATGATCATGATTTACTTGTTGAGAATAATGAGCTCAAAAAGGAAGTCGTCAAGCTGAACAAGAGTTTGGATCGGTGTTTCTAGGGTAAGGAAACACTTGATAAAATCTTGGGAAGTCAACGTTGCTCACACAACAAGGGGGGGCTTGGGTTTGTCCCTAAGAAGGGTAAAAAGATGAGCAACAAGGCTCCAAGGTTTGTTAAATCTAATGGAAAATTTTGCCATAAGTGTGGCGTCATAACTTGGGACATTCGGCAAATGATTGTCCGTTGGGTAAAGCTCCCAAAAATAATGTTTATGATTCTTGCTATGTTCTTAAGAAAGATAGGTGCGGTAGAGTTGTAGCAAAATTTGTTGGCACTCTACTTGGTAGCAAAAAGAATGCAATTTGGGTGCCCAAAGTGTTGGTTTCTAACCTCTAAGGACCCAAACAAATTTGGGTACCTAAAAGAACTTGATTTTGTTTTGTAGGTGAACTACAAGACCGGTGGACGGCATTTGGTGTTAGATAGTGGCTGCACACAACACATGACTAGAGACTGGAAAATGTTCACCACATTTGAGAGTGGAGGTGGAGATCACGACAAGATCACTTTTGGTGACAATAGCAAAGGACAAGGGCAAATGTTAAGAACAACTTTTGCATCTCCTTGACATTTTAGCATACTAGAGCTCAAAAGTCCACAAGGAGACTGATTTTCACTCTTGATCAAAATTTCCAAAGTGATCTTGCTCCAAGCTTAGTCTAGCTAGTGCCTTGATAGTGAACCAAGAGATTGGACTTGTAGATAGTCTGTTACTCTTGGAACTCTGTGTTCCTAGACAGCTTGGAAGTAATTTGGTGCAACCTGTCCAACAGGGTTTGTGGAAAGCCACCATAGTTGTGAGAGGTTGGAACTCACCTCACCGGAGTGGTGAAAGAGTTACCCTAGTGAATACTAAAGCTATTGAAACTAGCTTTTGGTGGAGCAATACTTTGTGTGAACTGCTCTAACAGGGACGTAGGAGTTGATCTCTGAACCTCGGTGAAAAATCCTTGTGTCTCTTGTCCTTTACTCTTAGTCTCTACTTTATCAAACTATTTCATTTGCTTGTCTGTTTTAGATTTGGTTGTTTATGTTGGTGCACTAGTGGGCCTAGATATTTTAGGCCTTGTCTATCAAAACTCAGCTTACTCTTCTAAAAATTTATTTGGGTTTTGTCATAAGGTTATTTAGAGCTCAGTTGTGATAGAAAATTTTGAAAAAGCATATTCACCCCCCCCTCTAGGCCCATCCTTGATCTTACACTTACCTCCTCGGATAGCACACCCACGAATCGATCTAGGAGCTCCGTCAGCCACTCCGAGTGGACGTCGTCAGACAACACCATGTCCCTAGGGCAAGGTAGACCTAGGAGCCAGCTATCAGTGTTCTCACCCTCCACGAATCGATCTAGGAGCTCCGAGTGGACGTCGTCAGACACCACCGCGTCCCTAGTGCAAGGTAGACCTAGGAGCCAGCTATCAGTGTTCTCACCCTCCACGAATGCGAGCACTACAGGAAGAACCTGATTGTTGCTATCTACTCCTATGGCAGTCAATATCTGGCCTTTGTACTTCTCAGTCATAAATGTTTCTGAAGGACCATGTGGTGGTCCATCCATGTTTGTGATGAGTATTTGACTTTATTTGAGTAAGGTGTGCTCAGGTTTGAGTTTTATTCAAATTGGAATTCAAATGGAAGCAATTTGAGTTGTGTTAGCTTCAGGTGGCACTACCGGTGTTGTAGAGGCGGTAGTACCGACTATATGAACGAGATAAGATTTTTGTTTGAGAATTTGTGATGATTATTGCATATTATTGTTGAATAATGCTATGTGCTGGGTTTCCTTATCTTTGATGATTGCAGGGTTTCAAATTGTGCTCATGGTGAGGCGAAGAATGGCCATAACTAGGCAAGGTGCGTCGGAGGTCCGGATGCTCGGGGATCGCCGGAAGATGGCTGGAGATGAGGCCAGAGCAAGTTATGGAGGCAAGGGAATAGTGAAGATACTAGCTTAATACTGCTCGGATCAAGGAGAGCCGTTGGATCGCGGGTCTAGAAGATAGAGTAGTGGTTAAGTCTAATTTACTTTGGGAAATGTGCAAAACCTGTTATGTTATTGGGTTTCGGGTTAGCCTAATGGGTAAGTGTGTGGGATCAAATTCTGACTCTTGGAGGTTAGTTTAGAATTGAAGCAACTCATTCAAGGGTGGAGGATGACCCATGAACATATAAATAGAGGGGTAAGGGTAGCCTTCCCTCTTGAAGGTTTTGTGTGCTCCTTTGAGCTTTGCCCGCTTGTTGTAAGGCTTTGTAAACCTTCCTACCAGAAATACAAAGAGTTTATTTACTATTCTTGTGTATTTAAATTTTGCATTTACATTATGTCTTTACTTTATGCAATTTAAATTCAGTATTTACTTTCAAGCATTTAAATTCTGCACATTTGCCTCCCCTCCTTTAAATGCTTATGGTTCTTAAGACAAGGATGAATGATTGATGGATGAATCTTCTTAGATCATATTCCAATCATCTAGGCTTTACTTCTTCTATGTTTATGTAACACCC
Organism: Rhipidocladum racemiflorum; assembly: GCA_036346355.1. Classification (NCBI taxonomy): domain Eukaryota; kingdom Viridiplantae; phylum Streptophyta; class Magnoliopsida; order Poales; family Poaceae; genus Rhipidocladum; species Rhipidocladum racemiflorum. Next base: position 58,944,414 of record CM070574.1, read on the forward strand.
CGGCATCTAGTATGCCCGAATGCTACCAAACATAGACTAAACAACATCTAAAAACGATGTTGTTTAGTCTATGTTTGGTAGCATTCGGGCATACTAGATGCCTGGTGTTACTGATTAATATCGAGTAAGGTAGGTCCTTGGAATGTGTATTTTTAGTGTCATGCTATAGGGTACAACTAAAATGTGATGTGGAATTACTTAGAAACATGGCTTAGGTCTTAACTAAAATTTTGTCATAGGATAGCAACATTAAAACTTGCAAAAGTGGTATAACTAATCTAAAAATTTGACACACACTGGATGCACAGTAGGAAAGGGTATGGGTATCGTTCCTTTACGCTTAAATGTTGTATTTAAGCTATGATGTTGAATGCTTCATTTGATAAAGCATGTTGCTATGTATATGACATAAATGATTGAATTGTTCTTGTTATTTGTGATAGTGGGTTGTGGTGCCGAAGGGTTTCGGTCACCTCTTTTTGTTCATAGTAAGGGTGTTGTTTGACGGTGTGGCCGGTTAGCGCCATCACCGAAGAACTATTAACCCCTGTTGTAGAAGAGTGCTTACCCTTTCTGTCGTAGATCGGGTAGTTGACTGGAGTTAATTAGAAGAGTTTGGTGATGGATTCCTTCGTATGCTCTTTACCGTTTTAAGGGTCAGTTTCGGTTGGTTTTCTTGGTTTTAGTTGATTGAAATCAAACGAAAAGTGTTTGGTCTTGGTTTTTCGCGGATTGTTCCGTATGCGGTATGTGGTCTTGTCTTCCTTGGTTGAAGACGAAGAAGAAGAGTCTAGTGTTGCGCTTCTTTTGGTCGCCTTTCCAGCTTTGATGCTTAGTTTGTTGATTGCTTTATGGGGAGAAGCATTCAATTTATTCCTGTATTTGTCTTTCTTCAAGGTCAAAAGAGTTATTGCGGCGTTATGCTAGACTTGGTTGTCCGGGCTGAAGTTCTGTGGCTTTGTAGGAGTAAATGGTGTTTGATTTCGTCATTTTACTGGTTTGAGAAATCATCTTTGAAAGCCCTTCTTGTTTCGTGAAAGTTTGGGGTTTGAGGTTAAGGTTTTATTTGAAATGGATTACTTGATCGCTTGGTTTCCTTTTAAGAAAATTGTTTTTCAACCATTTTCCTTTATGGGAGTCGTTGAGATTTAAAAGGTTTTGGAGAATTCCATTGCATGACCAAGTTTGGGTTTGTCTCATTGCAATTTTGAGAGTCAAGTTTCCTTATGAATTTGGGATGAGTTTTAAAACTAAAATGCTGCAAACAAAGTAAGTAGTCTTTTGACTGAAATCGTTTGTCCCTAGTAAGAATTGTTGTTTAGCATGTTATGTAGCATGTACCAATGTGGTTTATGGGATGACGTATTGTTAAGTTAATTTGTGAGTTGAAACAATTCAATGCGGTTGTTACCTCTAGCTTGAAAATAAATAGACTACTAGTATTGTAGTTTGCTCTTAGCGAGAATGATTAAATGTGTTAATGTACATGCTTAGAATCTGTTGCTGTGTGATAAAAGCGCTTATGACCCCCGATAATATTTAAAGTATTAAACCCTGAAGCATAGTTAGAACATTAAGATGATATAGACTGCTGATATTGTTAAAGAAACTTTGCTGGTTGTTTAAAGTTTTTCTAATCTAACGGGTTAATAGAGAAATTTAATCGTGTTGCCTAGTGACTTTAATTTGGAAGTTGATTAGAGTTGCTATTTACGTTGTTGCAATCTACTAGTATATTTGGAAGTATGCAGTTGGGTCGCTACAATGCTAGTTTTGATATCAATTGAGAAGACATAAGATTATTTGTTAATGATGTTGTTAAGGGCAGTGTTAATGCTAGTATTCAATCTATTTTTAAATAGTGGGAGTATGTTGTGTGGTGGTAATGTTGTTATCACCTATGTATAGGGTAGCTAAAAGTAATGTTGTTGGCTGATGATTATGCCCTTTTGTTGTTATTGATGACTAAGTAGTGGTGGTAACTGTTTAGATTACTCGCTGGAAAACCATGGTTAAATAGAGGAAAATTTTAACATGTTGCGATGGAATGAGCTTTGGATAATTAACATGATGAATGATCTTATCCTTAATGAAAGTATAACTTAGAGTCTCACTTACGAATTCTTCCCTGTGGAGATAATATTGACATGTTGAAGTGGTTGTTTAACTGAATAAGGTTCGGTTGTCGAGACGTGAATATATAGGAGGTATGAAATTTATATGTTGATCTTGCTGAAAGATTTGTTGAAGTACTATGTTTCAAATTTAGAATAAGAAGTATTATGATTTGGTGATCCGTGGGGATCATGTCAATATAATCTTGGTTGGGTGCCTTTTTGATAAGCATCATAAACCCTAATTAAAAGTGTTGGGAATGGTAACTAGAGGAAGAATTTGTTGTGAAGCTTTTGGTTTAACTGTGTTGGGGCTTCTCAGGGAGTAAATAGTGATTATTGAAGTCTTTAATGGAAAGCGTAGTGGAGTACTAGAGATGGTTTTTTTTTTATGCTGAGCTTGTGTTCAAAAGCTTTTGGACTGGTTTGGTTGTTTGCCATTTTGGTTGAAGGGTTTTCGGTCAAGGTGTTCCATATGTTGTGTTTCAGAGTTTCCCTAAAACTCATAGAAATTGTTGCCAATATTTGGTTTTGGCTATTTTGTTTAATTTGTGCTATGTGTATGGTTTTACACCCAAAAGTCTTTAAGTGGACGCGCTCCTTCGCGTTCGCACTGAGTCATCTTTGGAGTAAATTTTAAAGGAAGCAGAAGGTTTCAGTGGGTTGAGTTGGAAATTGTTGAGACTTAATTTGTAACTCTTTTTGGCTAGAGTTGGAGTTATTTGAAAAAAAATGTGACTGGTGTTTGCAAGTGCTTCAAAAAGGTGGTTTTTATGATTGTTTCATAAGTGAATTTGGTTAGTGAAGAGTTTTATTTTGGGGATTGAGTTTCCCTCTCTTTTGATAAAGTTTTTGGCGGTTGTGTGTGCAGATGTTTGACTTGGGAGTCGATGTTCTGTTCCAAAGGGTTGAGTTTGAGTTTGCTAGGTTTTGCAAGGTTAGTTTTAAATGGATGATGGGTTTTCACACGATGTGGTGTTTTGTTGTTAACGATGTTGCCGTCATAGTCTATATGATTTAGCGCAACCGTCAGTGTTATGTGTATTTCAATCATGTGATACCGAGGAAGAAGTCTTTTGGTGAATGACTTTTTCGGTATTGTTGTTATATGATGAATGAATGGTGAAAAGTAAACAAGACATAGTGTATAGATGTTAAATGATAAAAGAGTCGTTGAGCCAGGTCGGTGAGAAAGTCATATATGGAGATATGACTATTCCGGAGTGCTCTTGAAGAATGTGCATTCATGTCATGAAACGAGATTTCCCTTGCTTTCTAGTATGAAAAGAAAAGAATGAATAATTTCTGGTGTTGGTTGTGGTGAAGGGATTTGTGTTTCCTTTGCGTTTTGGCTTAGGAAATTAAAATGAATACTCTCTGGTTGTTGTCGAATCCTTTCCAATGTGGTTTTAGCGCTTTGGGGTTTGAGTTGTTGGATGAGGGCCACTTGGGTTCATGTTTATAATTGAGCTCACTCAATGATTGTGCTCTTTATCGTGGTCCTTTGAGTGGAAGGTTGTGTATGACTCAATGCAAACCTTCGTGGAGAATTGTGTCGTTGAGGTGTTCCTCGGTAGGGTTGATTAAATTATTAGTGGACCACTTGGTGGTTGCTAGTGATCGCTTTTCCTTTTGAAGTGTACTGGATCTTTTTGACGTTGGGCAATGAGCGAGTTATGTCAACCGCAGAGGAACGTTCGGTCGTTTCTGTTACGCGAGTCTTACGAATCCTGGTTATAAAGTAGGTTGTTCGTTCTGGTGGTAATCTTAGAGCATTGTGTCTTTCCTGTTTCGCGTCGTCTTGAGTACAAGGAACCACAGAAGGGAGGTTGGTACCGTGTTTTTCTGGAGAGTAGCATTAGTTATAGGGATCTATCACTTCAGTGCCAAGGAATGTTTAGAACTGAGACCGTGTGTGAGTACTTTGTGTTTCAATGTTGAGTAAAGTTCTCGCAAGTTTTGATTGTGAGTTATCTTTAGAGCTGTCAGTCTTTGATCCTTAGCTCCTTGCCTCTGAGTGCTGACTGGTGCAAATCGTAGGGGCTTCTAAGTGGGTTCTGAGGCGTGAACCATAACTCCCTTTGATTTGGTTGTTTGCGAAGTGGCGTGTCTCGGATTCAGGGTCGAATCCTGTTGAAGGGGGGAAGAATGTGACACTACGGAATGGTGTGACATAATTTAATGTGAATATTAAGGTCAAAAACTTTATGAAATATGGTATTGGAGGTTAAAACCATATGGTAGGAGGTTTAATAGCGTTTTCGGGCCGTTTCCGGGAGTTTGGGCCTTCCCGGGGAGTTTTGGGCCTAGGGGAAAGGGTTGTGGGCTTTGGTGGGATGGAGTATGAGTCCATTTAGGATTAGGAATCCTGTTTGGGGCTGGTAAAAGGGGCTTCCCCTGCCCTTGCTTGCGCCCCCACCACTTCTTGTGCGCCCCCTCCTCTCCCTCCTTGCCCTAGCTGCCACCCCCCACCTCCCCCTCTCCCTTGCATGCGCCCCCATTGCCCCCATTGCTCCCCACCTCTCCACCACCTCTCCTCCACCCGTTGCTGCCCTTGGGTAGCCTCCCCACCCCCTGCACCTCGAAGATCCATCCGTTGGAGCGAGGAGCGAGGAGCGTTCCGGGAGGAGATCTATTGGGTTTTCGTGCGTCGGGCAAAGGTATGGCCATGGGACTCCTTGGGGTTGGGCTAGGTACTGTTCTGTAACACCCCATAAATCTAAACTGTCGTACAAGAAAAAAAATTCGACAGCATCTCCCCTAAAATCAGGACAAAACGGAAGCGACAACAAGATTCATAATAAACATTACAAACAAGAATAACATAAAAGCATCAATACTAGAGATAACAAGTCTAAATCAACCAGAAAACCAACCTAAACGTAAAACAGCTCCAAAGAGGACATCAACAGGTCTATGATTAATAAAATTTCAGCAAGCTAATGAATTATTAAATGCACTAGTCCATGTGATTCGTGATGACCCCGGAGGGTTGAATGTGCTACTAAGCCCACCCTTCAAGCTTATGACTCGCGAGAACTACCTGAAAACAACAAAATAACAAGGGGTGAGATTGGGTAATCTCAGCAAGCGGAACAACTAATACAAATAAAACATCCACCATATATCTATCATTCCACATTCCTCATATACAATACCACATCAAAGAGTCCACATTCCTCATATACAATACCACATCAAAGAGTCCACATTCCTCGTATACAATACCACATCAAAGAGTCCACACCACTTCAGTAAAATGCATATGATTGATGCACATGCTTATGCCATGTTCCTCCTCACCGTGCCCTTTCTCAGGAACACACGGTGTTGTCTGCGTCTGCGATCGCGCCAAGGCGTCGACAAACTTCCAATGCATGATTATGCAGTTAATGCTTCATGCATGAATTCATTCATAACCCCTCCCACTGAGTCCACATGTTTGCATATCATCATATAGCATGGATAGAAAGCAAATATCATAGAGATGAAATGTTTAGACAATTCATCAGGTAAACAACATCATTCTTCACCTTACTCATGATTCATAGCTAAACCACAACATCACTGCTTGCCGGTCAAGATATTGCAATCCTCAAAGCAAGTGATTAAACCATGTATGATTGCTGTAATTGGAGTTTATAGTGAAGGCGAAGCAAACAACAATGTATAGCTTAACAATACAACTACTTCCACTTGCCTTTACCGACGTGGACGATGAACCTAGTTACGTCCAGCAGTGGCACCACCTGAACAAATATTATTTCAGTACATAGAGACATCACAATTCATCACACAATTCAAACACATGCTTCCTACTCTCTCTTCCCAATTTCGTATCTTTTTTTCTACTGTTCATAAAAATTCAAACAAATTACAGTAGCTATATATTGATAAGATCTACAACTTTCATGAAGGTCACAAATTTCAATTCCACTGTTAAATATGCCTAAACAACCGTCCAACACAGTGGACGAAATCTGTTTCCAGATTCTGTTCGTCATCTTACAACAGCGATAACTCTCAGACCGACGCCCCAAAAATTCTGAAAAAATTACAGAAGCTAGGTCTCGACTTTATCTACAACTTTCTAGTTATAGGTTTTTGCAAGAAAAATCATATATGCCATGTAAAACGCGAAACAATCCGCGCTGCACAATCTCCCCTTCCAAAAACAGCACCACGTGAACATCTACCCTTCTCCCCCATCAAGATCCATCCAAACCACTCACCACCAGATCTAATACACTCCTAATCCCTAGGTAGAACAGGGGTAAAAGATTAGGAATTTTACCTTGAGTTCCCCCTTGCGAACCCACGAAGAACGCGCGACGATCCCCGTAACGGAAATCTGTTCGTCCTCCTCGCCTCCACGGATCCTCTTCTCGTTTTCTCCTTCGCGTTTCGTGGTGGATCTTGAGCCACCACGCAGGGGAGGAAGAGGAGAGGGTGGCGGCTGCTAGGGGGAGGAAGGGAGGCGCCTTAGGGTTTGGGGGGAGGGGGCGCCACTTAAAGGGGGGTGGTGGGCCGGCCCACCAACGCAAGGGGAGGAGAGGGGGAAAAAGAAAATACCCGCCCACGCCCACGTTGCCTCAGCCCAGCGGAAACTAGCCCAAAACTCCAATTTTTAATATTAAAACGCCGCATAATCTTCAATTATTTCATTCCCCGACAAAACCCTCTTTCTTTCCGGAACAACCAAGAAAGAAAACCCTATGATCGCTCTCAAATTCTAGGGCATCACAATCTCCCCACCTTAAAAGGATTCGTCCCCGAATCTAAGACACACCAAAATCAACAACAAAGTCCCCAAGGGACAAAAGACTTCTTTGCAACACAAAACATTCACACAAAGACTCAAACCGGAATAAACGACAAGCGAGTTCTCAAAACCAACACTAGCGAGAAAATGTTGATTTAGCTCAACAGAGTGCAACCTCTCACGGTTCCACCTTCACTTCAATTCCCAAATAGACCATGAAAGAAAACGGTCTCGCACTCCTTATTCCAACCACTCTCCGTAAGAAAACGGTGCAGTCTCTAGAACCCTCTTCATCTCCCACGCACAAACGTGTTTTCACACCACAATCCCTCTCATCGTGGTTCGTAGTATTCAAGGCGACGACAAACCAGATGAGACATACACTCCAAGACCACCAGCTATTTGAACAAACGAGGTTAGAACCTTGCAAAAAAATTGATCTTCAACAAAAAACCAATACCCAACACTACCACCAAAAGGAAAGGCCTACTTTACAACCAGGGTCCTTAAACCCGCAAGAAACAGTAACAACCGAACAAAATCGCTATGGTTGACACAACCTCGCTCAACCTCAGCTGAGTAAAGGTCCAATACACTCTGAAAAGGAAAACAATTACTAGCAACCACCAAGTGGTCCACTAATAATTTAAACAGCCCCACCTAGGTACACATCAATGACCCAATTCTCCAAGAAGGTTTGGATTGAGTCATACACAACCTTCCTTTACTCTTCACTTTTAAACTGTTTACGATCATCTACTAGCAACATCTAATATCTTATGTCATTACCAACCCACACTAAATTCCTCTTTCTTAGAAGGTTTCGCCCTCGCATTCTTCCTTTCAAAGAATCAGAACCAAGGGTAGAATCATTGAGGAAGCTCAACCAAGACCCATGATCCCCAAATGATTCACATCCAACAACTCGAACTCCAAAGCGCTAAAAGCCACTTTGGAAAAAAATTCGGCAACAACCCAAGAGTACTCATTTTATTTTTTTCCTAAGCCAAATACAAAGAAAGCTCAGATCTCTTACACCACAACCAACATATCAGAAGATATTCGTTCTTACTTCCCGTACTAGAAGGCAATTGAAATCTCGATTCAGGACATGCATGCAGCTTTCCAAGAGCACTCCGGATTAGTCATATATCCATATATGACTTTCTCACCGACCTGGCTCAACGACTCTTTTATCATTTAACATCTATAGACAATGTCATGTTTACTTTTCACCATTCATTCATCATGTAACAACACTATCGAATAGTCATTTACAAGACGACTTTTTCCTCTGTAACACATGAATAAAACTCGAATAACACCGAGGATTGCGCTAATTCATATAAACTATGTCGGCAGCATAGTTAACAGTAAGGCACCACATCATATCAAAACCCACCAATGATAGAAAGCTAAACTTGCAAAACATCGCATTTTAACCAAAATCAATATTTTGGAAAAGAACATCGACTCCAAAGTCAAACATCTGCACAAACAACCGCCACAATTTTTTTCTCGAAAGAAAGGGAAATTCATTCCCAAAAGAGAACTCTTCACTAACCAAATTCACTTATGAAACACTCATATAATCCACCTTTTTTGAAGCACTCGCAAACGTCACACACATCATGCAAATAAATCCAACTCTAGTCAAAAAGAGTTACAAATTAAATCTCAAGAATTTCCAACACAACCCACTATGTCCATCTGCTTCCTTTAAAATTAATTCCAAAGATAATTCAGTGCGAACGCGAAGGGGCGCGATCCACTCAAAGACTTTTGGGTGTAAATCCATACTCATAGTGCAAACTAAACAAGTTAGCCAAATCCAAAGGTTGGCATTAATCACTACGAGTTTTAGGGAACTACGAAACACAATAGAAGAAACACTTCGACAAAAGTATTCAACCAAAATAGCAACCAACCAAACCGGTCCAAAAGGTTTTAGACACGGGCTCAGGATGAAAGCCACCATATATAGTATTCCACTATACTTACCATTTAAGCATTCAATATACACTATTTACTCATCGAGAAGCCTCAATATAATTCAACCAAAAGCTACATAACCAATTCTTTCTCTAGTTACCTTTCCCAACATTTATAAATACAGTTTATGATGATTAACAAAACGTCTTCCATTCTATACTACCTCATCATGATCCCCACAGACAACACATCATATATCAATGTATTCTATATTTCAAACATAGTACTTCAACATATACTTAAGCATGATCAACGTATCAATTTTATACCATCCATACATCAACATCTTGACAATTAAAACTTGTTCAATCAATAAAATGACTTCAACCAATAAGTATTATCTCTTCTATATTAAATTTGTAATCAGGATTCTATGTCATGCATTCATTAAGGTTAAAATCTTGCATCATGATTGTTATCCAATGTTCATCCCATCACAACATGAACTCGACATAATTCCACAGTTTTACACTTTTCTCTATTGGATCAATGGTTTCCAACAATTAGCAACCCTACCAAGTCATCAATAACAACAAATGGGCATAAACATCAACCATCAACATTACTTTTGGCTACCCTATACATAGGTGATAACAAAATTACCACCACACAACATACTAGTAGGTTGCAACAACGTAAATAGCAACTCTAATCAACTTCCAAATTAAAGTCGCTAGTCAACACGGTTAAATTTTCTCTATTAATCCGTTAGATTAGAACATCTTTAAACAACCAGCAAAGTTTCTTTAACAATAACAGCAGTCTACCTCATCTTAATGTTCTAACCATGCATCAGGGTTTAAAACCTTAAACATTATCGGGGGTCATAAGCACTTTTAAAGCAAAGCAACGGATTATAAGCATGTACATTAACACATTTAATCATTCCCACTATGGGGTACTCTACATCACTAGAGGTTCATTTAATCTTAAGCTAAAGGTAACAATTACACTTAATTGATTCAACTCGCAAATTAACTAAAGAGTACATCATTTCTATAAACCACATTGTTACACACTACATAACATGCTAAACAACAATTTTCACTTTTAACAAGTAATTTCAGTCAAACGAATACTTACTTTATTTGCAGCATTTTTCTTTTAATACTCAACCAAAACTCACAAAGAAGCTTGACTCTCAAAGTTGCAATAGGACATGACTCCAAAACACATTTCAATCTTAAAGACTCCCACCGGAGGGAACCAAGCGATCAAGTAAACCTTTACGAACAAAGGCACAAAACATAAATCGACACAACTTAACTTTTTACACACGCTTCAATAACTTCTTTTAAACTCAGAGCAATACACACAAGAACCAAAAGCTATACCTTTCTTTGCAAGGCAACCAACTAAACAGGTGTCAAAGTCAAAAGGCGACCAAAGACGTGCAACACAAAACTCCCCTTCTTTGTCTTCACCCAAAGAAGACAAAACCAAGAAACACCGAAGGCACACTCATGAAAATCCAAATTCCAAACACTTTTCTTGATTTCAATCAACTAAAACCAAGAGAACCAACCAAGACCGACTGGCCGTAACGATAAAAAACATCCAAGGAATCTACCACCAATCTCTTCTATTTGACTCCAGTCCACTACCCGATCCACGGCCAGAAAGGGTAAGCACTCCTCCTACAGGGTTTAATAATTCTTTGGTGATGGCGTTAACCGCCACACCGTCAACTCCACACCCTTACTAAGAACAAAAGCAATTGACCGAAACCCTTCGGCACCACAACTCCACTTCATCACAAATGAAGCAACTCAATCAAATCCATCATAAATATAGCATTATACAACATCAAAAGTAGCATTCAACATCAAAGCTTAGATACAATATTTAAGCGGAAAGCAACGGTACCCATACCCTTTCCTCTGTGCATCCATGTGTGTCGATTTTAAATTAGTGATTCCACTTACACAAGTTTTAATGTTGCTATCCTATGACAAAATTTTAGTTAAAACCTAGGCCATGTTTCTAAGTTATTCCACATCACATTTTAGTTGTATCCTATAGTATGACACTAAAAATACACATTCCAAGGACCTCTGACCCGCTCGATACCAACTGTAACACCCCATAAATCTAAACTGTCGTACAAGAAAAAAATTCGACAGACATCTCCCTAAAATTAGGACAAAGCAGGCGACAACAAGATTCATAATAAACATTACAAACAGGAATAACATAAAAGCATCAATACTAGAGATAACAAGTCTAAATCAACCAGAAAACCAACCTAAGCGTAAAACGGCTCCAAAGAGGACATCAACAGGTCTATGATTAATAAAATTTCAGCAAGCTAATGAATTATTAAATGCACTAGTCCATGTGATTCGTGATGACCCGGAGGGTTGAATGTGCTACTAAGCCCACCCTTCAAGCTTACGACTCGCGAGAACTACGAAAACAACAAAATAACAAGGGGTGAGATTGGGTAATCTCGGCAAGCGGAACAACTAATACAAATAAAACATCCACCATATATCTATCATTCCACATTCCTCATATACAATACCACATCAAAGAGTCCACATTCCTCATATACAATACCACATCAAAGAGTCCACACCACTTCAAGAAATGCATATGATTGATGCACATGCTTATGCCATGTTCCTCCTCACCGTGCCCTTTCTCAGAACACACGGTGTTGTACTGCACGGTCACAAGACGCCAAGGCGTCGACAAACTTCCAATGCATGATTATGAAGTTAATGCTTCATGCATGAATTCATTCATAACCCCTCCCACTGAGTCCACATGTTTGCATATCATCATATAGCATGGATAGAAAGCAAATATCATAGAGATGAAATGTTTAGACAATTCATCCGGTAAACAACATCATTCTTCACCTTACTCATGATTCATAGCTAAACCACAACATCACACTGCCAGTCAAGATATTGCAATCCTCAAAGCAATTGATTAAACCATGTATGATTGCTGTAATTGGAGTTTATAGTGAAGGCGAAGCAAACAACAATGTATAGCTTAACAATACAACTACTTCCACTTGCCTTTACCGACGTGGACGATGAACCTAGTTACGCCCAGCAGTGGCACCACCTGAACAAACATTATTTCAGTACATAGCGACATCACAATTCATCACACAATTCAAACACACGCTTTCTACTCTCCGTTCCCATTTAAACGCCAAAAACCCCGATCTGTACGAATCGAACAGCAGCATCCTCTCTTCCCAATTTCGTATCTTTTTTTCTACTATTCATAAAAATACAAAACAATTACAGTAGCTATATATTGACGAGATCTACAACTTTCATGAAGGTCACAAATTTCAATTCCACTGTTAAATATGCCTAAACAACCGTCCAACACAGTGGACGAAATCTGTTTCCAGATTCTGTTCGTCATCTTACAACAGCGATAACTCTCAGACCGACACCCCAAAAATTCTGAAAAAATTATATAAGCTAGGTCTCGACTTTATCTACAACTTTCTAGTTATAGGTTTTTGCAGTAAAAATTATATATGCCATGTAAAACGCGAAACAATCCGCGCTGCACAATCTCCCCTTCCAAAAACAGCACCACGTGAACATCTACCCTTCTCCCCCATCAAGATCCATCCAAACCACTCACCACCAGATCTAATACACTCCTAATCCCTAGGTAGAACAGGGGTAAAAGATTAGGAATTTTACATTGAGTTCCCCCTTGCGAACCCACGAAGAACGCGCGACGATCCCCGTAACGGAAATCTGTTCGTCCTCCTCGCCTCCACGGATCCTCTTCTCGTTTTCTCCTTCGCGTTTCGTGGTGGATCTTGAGCCACCACGCAGGGGAGGAAGAGGAGAGGGTGGCGGCTGCTAGGGGGAGGAAGGGAGGCGCCTTAGGGTTTGGGGGGAGGGGGCGCCACTTAAAGGGGGGTGGTGGGCCGGCCCACCAAGGCATGGGGAGGAGAGGGGGAAAAAGAAATTCCCGGCCCAGGCCCAGGTTGCCTCAGCCCAGCGGAAACTAGCCCAAAACTCCAATTTTTAATATTAAAACGCCGCATAATCTTCAATTATTTCATTCCCCGACAAAACCCTCTTTCTTTCCGGAACAACCAAGAAAGAAAACCCTAGGATCGCTCTCAAATTCTAGGGCATCACATGTTCTAAGGGTCATTATCATGTTTTTAGATCAATTGGTGGTGCTGGAATTGAGTAGATTGGATTAGATCTAGAAGTTGCCACGTTCTCTGTTTCGGGCAGCATGAGCAGTCGACCTAGGCTTTGGTTTTTCGCCAATTTAGAGTCGGAATTTGGTCGTATGGCTGTTGATGAAGTTGTAGGTAATTTCAATATATTTCAGTGGGTATAAAGAACTTTAAATTCCGCCCAGCCGTTTGAAAGTTGTGCTTGTTTTACCGAGCGTATTAAAATCTGTGACGTGATTGGAACAGATCACGGTATTTTGTAGATTAAACAACTTTAGAGTCCGAATCAGTCTTTCTGTATACCTAGAAAAAGTTAGGAAATTTCCTAAGCTATGCGAGGATGTACTCGTTTAATTGATTCGGAGTCCCAGAACCCAAGTTATGCCTTTTGGAAGGCTGCTGTCCCGACGGGACAGAACCTCTGTTTTTGGGTTTTGTGAGTAGTTGGCAATGTCGGGGTAGATGAGGGTTTGCGTACTGTTTTGTGGACATGATTTTGAGTGTGTGATACCTATGTGCAGGTGGTGCGACCCCGGGAGTGCCTTCTACTTCCCGCCTATCCGTTGCCCGTGGTTGAGGCAAGTGTATTGTAATGGATAGCGGTTTGTAGGTTGCTAGTTGAGACTAGATGAACTTGCTTATATGATATGATCACTTTCCATGCTTTAATGATTGCCTATGATATGATGAGTATGCTATGATGCCATGTGTTAATGTACAAGTTTATTATGATGTTGGCATATTTGCATACATGGCATGTTATATGGCCCGGGCGGTGAGAAAGTCATAACTAATCCGAGGAAGGTCGGTGAGAAAGTTATGACTATTCCGGAGAGCCAATGAGTAAGTCCTACATCGTGATTCCATTCACCGCGGTGAACGGAAGCGAGGAGTAGGCACCCTCCATCTTCGGGATGGAAGGGGGGTGAGGGTGCATACCGACGGGTGTGCACTCAACCATACCGGTATGAGTTTCCAAGGAGACATGAGCATCGCATTGCACTGCATACATAATGATGATGATGATGATGATGATGATGATGATGATATGTGACCATGAATGAGATGGTTTACATGATGTGAGATATTAATGCTATGTAATTGTTCTTTTTGTACCATTGCAATATGCTTGCTGAGTTTTGAACTCACGCTTGTGTTTTCTTGTTGTTTTAGGTACCACGAGACCGGCATGCAGGGAAGGGAAATAGTCACACGTCCGCACGTAGCTTCACTCATTTTGATTCCACAAGTCATTCAATTAGTTTTGATAATAAACTGCGTGTGATGATTATTGCTTTAAGGTTTAGCTTTGCTATATGAGAGTTTTAATGTTCGTTTGACTCTTGGAGACGTTAAGTGCTTGAAAATAGTCTTATATTGTCGTTAACTCTTTAATTATTGCTGTTTTAGCTGTCTCTCATATTGCCTTATATTGCTTTACTGTGTTGCTCCTTCAAATCATGTTAAAACAAAGGAGATGCTACCGAAATCTCAGTTTTTAGCATGTGCGTCTTTGCTGGAATTTATGTTTAATTGTGGTATTTAGATGTTGTTTAGCTTATGTTTGGTAGCATTCAGGCATATTAAATGCCGGGGTGTTACAGTTTAATCTTTGAGAAATCTTGAAGGTTGTGTTCTTGAAGTTTCTTTCTTGATTTCCTGTTCAAGTCTGTTTTCTCTATGTAGCAGTCCTTATTTATTTTATAAAAAATTCATATGATCTGATATTGGGGTGACTCTTATTGAAAAAGTTGCGTGACTTTCATACCCATCATCCCTCCAAGCGGAAAGCTAATATAAATTACAGTTTTGTAGCTATGAGGTTTTTATTGAGCCCTAAATTTTCTATCTGAGTTCTTTGTGTGTCAGAGCTTTTTATTTTTATCATAATTTTAATATGTTTGATCTGGATCTGATTTTTGGTGGGTAGCTTCGTGACTGCATTATCTCTCTTTTTGAAATTCAAATGAGTTATAGATTTGTAGAGATCACCTTTTGACTGACTTTCTTTTGTGCTGAAAATTCACTTTTGCTTTTCAGAAATAGTAGATCTTGTCTTATTTATTTCTCTTTTCTAAAGGTGATTTTAAATTGATTTCTTTTTTGGTTGACTCTGTAGGATCGATGTATACGAATATAGCAATCAGAGGGGCGTGAATGATTGTACAGAAGTTAAAACCAAATCTTTGATCTACTAAAAGTTCACCCTAAACCAAAACCAAATAATTGCCTCGTATTCGGCAAAAACGGATTTATAGACGTTCGGTAAAACGCGAATTCCTAGAGATACAACTGTCAGATCGATCTTAAATTTGGACACAAGAAACTAGATTCCAATACGAATCGAACCCAAAAAGAATCAGCTCGATCAGACTTACGGATCAAAAGTTATGAACCTTGCAAGCTTGCTGTAACAGAATATGACGAGAATAAATCTAACCATACTCATGTGACTAACAACTCTGCACGCGTATGGCCCACCAGCCATACTCACGTGACTAACCATTCTTCATGTGCACCGTCCTCTAGCTCGAACGTCCCGCATGACATCCTTGACCACCAAGACCTCGATTCCTCCAGAACCTAGTCCCGAACCTCAGTTCCTCCATGAACCTAGTTCCAGTCCCGTCATCGACCACGTTCGCCATCGAGCAACACCTGCACATGAACAAGCCACAAAACAATTCCGAGCATAAGTCCGCGACTTGACTCAACATTAGTCCATGTAAATACTCACACGAGCATTGCATAAAATCAAACACGCATTATGAAGTCCACACGAACTTCATAATCATAGAACCAAACCAAGATCAATTTTGATTAAGCACACACACTTAACCCTATAAAACAGCATTCACGCTGTACCAAACAAATTAGTCTGGCGCACACATGGAATCAGCCTTCAAAAGTCTCATTCACGCCGGACCGAAAATTTGGTCCGGCGTCACTCACGATAGACCAACAAATTGGTTCGGCGTACACGTGCCACACTCGGTTAAAGAAAATTTGATCCGACGTAGATAAAAAAAAGACTTCTGTTTCAAGAAAGTTTGGTCCGACGCAAAACCCTACAAAATTACGTTCACGCTGGACTAAAGAAATCGGTCTGGCGCAAATGTCCATCTCTCGATCACTTCAGCAAATCGGTCCGGCGCACAAGCTCAAAACCACATTCACGGCGTACTGAAGAAAAGTGGTCCGGCGCAAATGTGCCACGCTCTGTTTCTTAATTCAGCTTGGCCAAAAACATGTTCACGGCGGACCGAAATCAAATGGTCCGGCGTACATGTAAAAACCTCTATAACTTGCAAAACCAGTCCAGCGCAGAAGACAAAATCTCTGGAGTTTGAAAACACTTAACCATGCTATCACAAGCATATCAATTGATCAAAGAGACACCACATGCACAAGCACATTTTGCAAATTCAATTCTAAGCCAATTTTTCAGCACATGATTTCACAATCTCCCCCTTGATGAAAACATTGGCAACACCACTTAGAATTGAACATTGGCATTCACTTCACAAAAGAAAAGTTTTTTATCAGACTAAAGTAAAAAGAACAAAATCTCCGCCTTTGATAAAAATGCAAAGTGAAAACTTCCCTTAGGTGAAAATAGGACAAAATCCCCCAAAGAAGAAAAATGTGTGTGTGAATGTGCAATGTGCCCAAACTGTGCCCAAACATCTCAAATTGCTCCCAACCTTCTCCCCCTTTGACAATGGATTCATCAAGAATACAAAAGAGAGAACAACATGTTCAAAAATTTTCCCTTAAGCAATAATTTCACAAAAGAGAAACAAAGGAGTGCCAAAATAGGAAAAGATGAGCTCATTCGATCATATAACTGTGACACTACGGAATGTCGAGACTTTATAAAATGTGAAATTAGAGATTGTGACATTACAAAATGTGAATTTGGAGATTTATACTTTACGGTATGTGTTTAATTGCGTTTCCGGGCCGATTTCGGGAGTTCGGGCCTTTCCGGGGTGAATTGGGCCTTAGGGGGGACCCCACTTGGGCCAAAGGTGGGGGTTTCCCGGCCCATGAAGGGGAGGAGGGCAGCATGACCTGCCATGCGCCCCCCCCCCTACACAGCCCTTGTGCGCCCCCCACCTCTCCCCTTTTGCAAACCCTAGCCGCCAACCCTCTCATCTCCCTCCTAGCCGCCCCATCTCCTCTCCCCATTGCGCCACCACCCCCTCCACCACCTCTCCACCTCCCTTACTGCCCCTAGGGGAGTTCTCCACCTCACCACCCCACAGATTCGTCCATTGGAGTGCTCCGCGACGAGGAGATCCGGTGGATTTGGAGCGAGGAAGGAGATCGCGCGAACCGGGAGGAGATCCGTTGGTTCTTCGTTCGTCGGGCGAAGGTATGGCCACGGGAATCCCTGGGGTTGGTCTAGGTACTGTTCTAGGGGTTGATATCATGTTTTTATATTAATTGGCGGTGCTGTAATTGGGTAGATTAGATGAAATCTAGAGTTTGCCACGTTCTCTGCTTCGGGCAGATTGTGCAGTCGACCTAGGGCAGCAGTTTTCGTGATTTTAGTATCGGAATTTGGTCGTCCGCCTATTGAAGGAGTTGTAGATAACTTCAATACCTTTCAGTGGACATAAAGAACGTCCAATTCCACCAGGCCGTTTGAAAGTTATGCACGTTTTACCGAAGATGGAGGGTGCCTACTCCTCGCTTCCGTTCACCGCGGTGAATGGAATCACGATGTAGGACTTACTCATTGGCTCTCTGGATTAGTCATATCTTTCTCACCGACCTTCCCGGATTAGTTATGACTTTCTCACCGCCCGGGCCATGTAACATGTCATGTATGCAATTATGCCAACATCATAATTAACTCATATATTAACACATGGCATCATAACATAATAAACATGCTCATCATATCATTGGCAATCATTAAAGCATGGCAAGTGATCATATATCATGTAGTCAATTCCATCTATTCTCAACAAGCAACCTACAAATCGCTATCCATTACAACACACTTGCCTCAACCACGGGCAACGGATTGGCGGGAAGTAGAAGGCACTCCCGGGGTCGCATCACCTGCACATAGGTACCACGCACTCACAATCATGTCCACAAAACAGTACGCAAACCCTCATCTACCCCGACATTGCCAACTACTCGCAAAACCTAAAAACAGAGGTTCTGTCCCGTCGGGACAGCAGCCTTGCAAAAGGCATAACTTCAGTTCTGGGACTCCGAATCAATTAAACGAGTACATCCTCGCGTATCTTAGGAAATTTCCCAACTTTTTCTAGTTATAGGGAAAGACTGATTCGGACTCTAAAGTTGTTTAATCTACAAAATACCGTGATCTGTTCCAATCACGTCACAGATTTTAACATGCTCGGTAAAACAGCCATAACATTCAAACGGCTGGGCGGAATTTAACGTTATTTATATCCACGGAAAGATATTGAATTATCTACAACTTCTTCAACATCCGTACAGACAGATTCGGAATCTAAATTGACGAAAACTCAAACCCTAGGTCGACTGCTCATGCTGTCCCAAAACAGAAACGTGGCAACATCTAGATCTAATCCAATTTACTCAATTTCAGCACCTCCAATTGATCTAAAAACTTGATAAACACCCTTAGAACAGTACCTAGATCAACTCCAAGGATTTCCATGGCCATACCTTTGCCCAACGCATGAGAACCTACAAGAACTCCTCCTGAATCGCTCCTCGCTCCTCGCTCCTCGGATGGATCTTCGAGGTGCAGGGGGTGGGGAGGCTACCCTAGGGCAGCAAGGGGGTGGAGGAGAGGTGGTGGAGTGGTGGAGAGGTGGAGAGGTGGAGAGGTCAAGGGGGCGCACGACCATAATGGGGGGGAGGGCGGCTAGGGCAAGGGGGAGGTGGTGGGGGCGCACACAATGGGGGGTTGGGCGCACAAGGGCAGGAAGGCCCCCCTTTTACCAGCCCCTAATCTGAATCCTAGTCCTAAATGGACTCTTACTCCATCCCACCAAAGCCCACAACCCCCTCTTTTAGGCCCAATTTCCCCTGGAAAGGCCCAAAACCCCGGAAACGCTATTAACCTCCATACCCTATGGTTTTAACCTTATTTCCACATCTCATACTGTTTTTGACCTTATCATGCACGTTAAATAAGGTTACGACACTCCGTGGTGTCACATTCTTCCCCCCTTCAACAGGATTCGACCTCGAATCTAAAACGCACCAACACGCAACCCAGCAAAACCGAAGATAGCCAGGTTTCACATCACATACCTGAGGCGAAAAGCTCGGGATACTTCTCGCGCATGCGAGACTCCAGCTCCCAAGTCGCTTCTCTCTCGGTCTGACGTGACCACAATACTTTAAGAAACTTGAGCGTCCGGTTCTTCATCACTCGCTCCGAATCCCCAAAATTTCCACAGGACGGGACTCGAAGGTGAGGTCCTGCTCAAGCACTAATGGTTCCAACGGAACCACCAACTCTGGATCATGCAAGTATTTCCTCAACATCGAGACATGGAACACATTATGCACACCTTGCATGGATTCCGGTAGCTCCAGACGATAGGCCAGCCTACCAACTCGGGCGATGATAGGAAATGGCCCAACAAATCTCGGACTAAGCTTTTCTTTGGTGCCAAAACGCACCACACCCTTGGTGGGAGATACTCACAGGAGTACGCTATCACCCACCTCAAACTCCAAGTCTCGCCGCCTCACATCAGCATAGCTTTTCTGTCTGCTCTGCGCTGCAAGAAGGTTCTGCCGTACCTCCGCCACGCGATCAACAGTCTGCTGAACCCAATCCGGTCCAAGAACTGCTCTCTCGCCCACGGCATCCCAACAAAGTGGCGATCTGCACTTCCGGCCATACAGTACCTTATAAGGAGCAGCCCGGATGTTGGAATGATAGCTGTTATTGTAAGCAAACTCTGCAAGAGGCAAATGATCTTCCCAGCTACCTTTCCAAGGCATCACACAGGCCCTGAGCATGTCTTCCAAAGTCTGGATGGTACGCTCAGACTGCCCATCCGTCTGAGGGTGAAAAGTGGTGCTAAGGCGAAGCTGCGTACCCAAAGCACTCTGCAAACTCTCCCAGAACTTGGAGACGAACTTCGCATCTCGATCAGAAATAATGGTCTTGGGTACACCATGCAGTTTCACAATCTCCCGCACATAGATGGGAGCCAACTCGCTCGCTGAATTGGTAGTGCGGATAGGAATGAAATGCACAGACTTGCTGAGACGGTCCACCACAACCCAAACAGCATCCTTCCCTCGTGGAGTACGAGGTAGGCCAACCACGAAATCCATGGAGATGTCATCCCATGGCCACACAGGAATCTCCAATGGCTGCAACAGACCGACAGGTCGCTTATGCTCAGCCTTGATCTTCTAACAGATCCCACAGGACGCCACATACTTGACAATATCCACTCTCATCCTTTTCCACCAGAAATTCGCTTTCAAATCCCTGTACATCTTGGTCTCCCCAGGATGGACCATGTACGGGGTGCGATGAGCCTCTTTCAGAATATCCTCTTTCACTTGGGATTTCTGAGGCACTCACAGACGACCCTGAAACCTCAAAACTCCCACATCATCAACGGTAAAGTCTCCAGACTTGCCATCCTCAAGGCGTTTCCTCACCTGCTGGAGCAACCGATCATGCTGTTGTGCCTCCCGCACACGCTCGGGGATCGCTGACTCAAGAATCAATTGAGTTTCAGCTTGCATGGTCCCCGCAAAACAGTAGGAGACTCCCAAACGCTCAAAATCAGCAACAAGACAATCAACAACAGGGGGCATTGTCTTGCGACTGAGAGTGTCGGCCACCACATTTGCCTTCCCCGGATGATACTGGATAGTGGGGTCATAATCCTTTATCAATTCTAGCCACCTCCTCTGCCTCAAGTTCAAATCTTTCTGAGTAAATATGTACTTGAGGCTCTTTGTGATCAGTGAAAATATCACAAGACTCGCCATACAGGTAATGCCTCCATATCTTCAATGCAAACACCACAGCGGCTAGCTCAAGATCATGCATGGGATAGTTCTGCTCATGCTTTTTCAGCTGCCTCGATGCGTAAGCAATCACCTTGCCATCTTGCATGAGCACACAACCAAGTCCCAAACGAGAAGCATCAGAATAAACAGTGAAGCGCTTCCCCGGCTCGGGAAGGGTAAGAACAGGAGCAGTCACTAACTTCTCCTTCAAAGTGCAGAAACTGTGCTCACACTCTGCAGTCCACTGAAATTTCATCCCCTTCTGAGTCAGCTGCGAAAGTGGCTTGGCAATGATAGAGAAATCCTGCACAAAACGACGATAGTAGCCAGCCAACCCAAGGAAACTACGCACTTCTTTGACATTGGAAGGCCTCTTCCAATCCAAAAATGCTGATACTTTGCTAGGATCTACAGATATGCCCTCTGGATTGATGATGTGGCCAAGAAAACCCACTTCTGAAATCAAGAACTCGCACTTTTTCAGCTTAGCAAAGAACTGATTCTCCTTCAAGGTGCTCAGCACAAGCCTCAAATGTCGCTCATGCTCCTCTTCTAATTTAGAGTAAACCAGAATGTCATCGATGAACACTACCACAAACTCATCAAGGTACTTGTGTAGCGTACTATTCATCGCCTCCATAAAGACAGCAGGAGCATTAGTTAGTCCAAAAGACATAACTTTAAATTCATAATCCCATACCTAGCGGAGAAAGCAGTCTTCTCAATGTTCTACTCCCTCACACGGATCTGATTGTACCCCGACTGGAGATCAATCTTGGAGAACACCTTTGCTCCCTTCAGTTGGTCAAAAAGATCCTCGATGCGAGGCAAAGGATACTTGTTCTTGACTGTCACTTGATTAAGAGCACGATAATCAATGCACATACGCCAACTTCCATCCTTCTTCGAGACGAAGAGGACGGGTGCTCCCCATGGCGAAACGCTACGCCGAACAAAGCCCTTGGCCAACAGATCCTCCAACTGCTTCTTCAACTCGTCTTGAAAAGGACGAGCCAAGCGGTATGGAGAGATAGAAATAGGTCGAGTGCCAAGAACAAGATCAATGCGGAACTCCACACTCCTCACAAGAGGTAAGCCAGGCAACTCATCGGGGAACACATCGACAAACTCCTTTACTACAGGAATCTCCTCAATGGAAACTGAAGAAGATGGCTTTTCTGACATAGCCATGAGGAAACCCAACTGCTTCAAACGGCGACGTAAAAGCAGTGGCCAAAGCAAAGAAGGAAGCGGAGGGTATACCACCCTGAAAGATCAACTCTACCCACGATGGGGCCTCGCAAGCAACCGTCCTTCCGTAAACAACAGATCTTGGCACTGATGCGATGCCGGAATCAAGCAGAACAAAGGCATCAACGGAATCCACGAGCGAGTACACGAAACCACCTCTGGATGCCCGGCCGACTCGGGCGGTCGGCAAGCGTACACTCTGATGGCGCCGGGACGGTAGGAGCCCGACTCTGGTGATGCCCCAAGAAGGCTGGGGCGGAGGAGGCAATCGCTGAAGGAGCAGACGGCTGCGGGCACCAAGAAGCCTGGTGGCGCCAGAGCAAAGGGCGCATCGAGGAGCAAGAGCAGCCATCATGTGCACCGATCCTCTGGAAGACGCCGCTGGAGTGGGAGGAGAAGGCACCGTCTCCCACTTGATGATGCTACCGGGATTCATCCGGCAGACTCGTCCCATGTGGCCAGGCTTGCCACAGTGGTTGCAACTCCCAGTCCAACCACACTCTGAAGCACGGTGCTCACCACCGCACTTGAAGCACATCATGCCCTGCCCGGGCACATGACAAACAGCCGCTCGCGAGGAAGACGAATGGGGCGGCTTCATCTTAGCCCCTGAGGAGTAGCTCTGTCCTCCCTTGAACTTCTTGAAGGTGGGTCGCTGAGAAGACCCACCTCCTCCACCAAAGGTCCTCTTCTGGCCCCCGCCTGGTTGAGGCCCCTACGGAACCTCCTTGCCTTCTCCCGATCGTCGGCTACCACAGCCGGCACGAAGCGTACCACGCTGTTGAACTCCACCTCATACTCTGCCACCGACCTCTTTCCCTGGGAAAGAGTCGTCAGAGTATGCTCCATCCGCTCAAGGAAAGACTCTGGGTAGAACTTGGCTCAGAAGCGAGCCACAAAGTCCTCCCAGGTGACTGGACCAAGATCGGGGGCTCTAGCAGCCAGAACCCCCTCCCACCAGATATCAGCTTGGCCCTTCAGCTGAAAGGCCACAAAGCGAGCCCTCCGGACCGAGGTCAACTCTAGGACCTCAAGCGCCTCTCCATGTACCGCAGCCAATCTGCGGACTGGATCGGCGTGCCCGCTCCATCAAAAGTGTCAAGACGGTGGGACATCCACTCCGGAGACTCATACTCGGCTCCGACACGGCGAGGCAACAAGCGGGGCCACTGCAGGGGAGGCACAACAGCGAGGGCTGCCCGCACCGGGCCGGGCGCAGCTCTGAATCTCCCTCTGCAAAGCTTTGTACTAAATCCTCATTGGCGACGGGTACCTCCGCCGATCAGGTATCTTCTTTGAAGCTCCTCCTGAGCTGGCCCATGAGCATTGAGCGAAACGCTACCCTCAGCAACAGACTCAGCAACTCCCTGGGAGCCTCGCCCCTGGCCTCCATGGCCACGGCGTCCACGGCCTCTACCCCTCGGCATGGCTGCTTCAGACAAACAACCATCCAAACACATAAACATAAACACAACATCATATAATCAAGAACAATGATCAACCATCATCATAGGCATAGTCTTCATCAAATAATCAAGCGCAATGCAATGATGAACCAAAACCTCATCCTACTGTGCAACCAAATGTGTCAAATTTTAGATTAGTTATACCACTTTTGCAAGTTTTAATGTTGCTATCCTATAACAAAATTTTATTTGAAACCTAAGCCATGTTTCTAAGTTATTCGACTTCATATTTTAGTTGTAACCTAAGGTATGACACTAAAAATACATATTCCAAGGACCTACAGCCCGCTCTGATACCAACTGTAACACCCCGGCATTTATTATGCCTGAATGCTACCAAACATAAGCTAACAACATCTAAATACCACAATTAAACATAAATTCCAGCAAAGGCGTACATGCTAAAAACCGAGATTTCGGCAGCATCTCCTTTGTTTTAACATGGAACGAAGGAACAACAACAATATAGCAATATAAGGCAATATGAGAGACAGCTAAACAGCAATAATTAAAGACTTAATGACAAAATAAGTCTATTATCAAGCACTTAATGTCTCCAAGTGACAACGAACAATAAAACTCTCATATAGCAAAGCTAAGCCTTAAAGCAATAATCATCACACGCAATTTATTATCAAAACTAAAAGAATGACTTGTGGAATCAAAATGGTGAAGCTACGTGCAGGCGTGTGACTATTTCCCTTCCCCGCATGCCGTTCTCATGGTACCTAAAACAACAAGAAAACACAAGCGTGAGTTCAAAACTCAGCAAGCATATTGAAATGGTACAACAAGATCAATTACATAGCAATAATATCTCACATCATGTAAAACATCTCATTCATGGTCACATATTATCATCATCATCAATATGTATGAAGTGCAATGCGATGCTCATGTCTCCTTGGAAACTCATACCGGTATGGTTGAGTACACACCCGTCGGTATGCACCCTCTCCCCCCTTCCATCCCGAAGATGGAGGGTGCCTACTCCTCGCTTCCGTTCACCGCGGTGAATGGAATCACGATGTAGGACTTACTCATTGGCTCTCCGGATTAGTCATATCTTTCTCACCAACCTTCCCGGATTAGTTATGACTTTCTCACCGCCCGGGCCATGTAACATGTCATGTATGCAATTGTAACACCCCGGCATTTACTATGCCTGAATGCTACCAAACAAAAGCTAAACAACATCTAAAAAACCATAATTAAACATAAATTCCAGCAATGGCGCACATGCTAAAAACCGAGATTTCGGCAGCATCTCCTTTGTTTTAACATGAATTGAAGCAACAACAATAATAACATGTCAATGTGGCATAACGAACGATAGCAATAACATGATCAAACGGAAAAACAGCCACCATACCACTAAGGATATAAATTCTATCCATCACATGACAAATATGGACTAATCAATTACTCATAACGACCAACGAATCATCGAAACCATAGTTTAGTTCAATGAATTAACCATAACCATAAGGGAAGGAACATGTCATTGTTTAAATGTGTGATGCTAAGTGATGACGTGTGACTAGCTCCCTTTCCCGCATGTCGGATTCATGGTACCTAAAAGAAAATAACATAAACACAAGCGTGAGTTCATCACTCAGCAAGTATATTGCAATGGTACAAACATAAACAATTACATAGCAATAATATCTCACATCATGTAAACCATCTCATTCATGGTCACATATTATCATCATCATCAATATGTATGAAGTGTAATGCGATGCTCATGTCTCCTTGGAAACTCATACCGGTATGGTTGAGTACACACCCGTCGGTGTGCACCCTCTCCCCCCTTCCATCCCGAAGATGGAGGGTGCCTACTCCTCGCTTCCGTTCACCGCGGTGAATGGAATCACGATGTAGGACTTACTCATTGGCTCTCCGGAATAGTCATAACTTTCTCACCGACCTTCCCCGGATTAGTTATGACTTTCTCACCGCCTGGGCCATGTATCATGCCATGTCATGTATGCAAATATGCCAACATCATAAATCACTCTTACATTAACACATCGCATCATAACATAGTAAGCATATTCATCATATCATTGGCAATCATTAAAGCATGGCATGTGATCATATCATATATCCAATTTCATCTATTCTCAACAAGCAACCTACAAACCGCTATCCATTACAATACACTTGCCTCAACCACAAGCAACGGATTGGCGGGAAGTAGATGGCACTCCCAGGGTCGCACCACCTGCACATAGGTACCACACACTCACAATCATGTCCACAAAACAGTACGCAAACCCTCATCTACCCCGACATTGCCAACTACTCGCAAAACCCAAAAACAGCGGTTCTGTCCCGTCGGGACAGCAGCCTTCCAAAAGGCATAACTCTGGTTCTAAGACTCCAAATCAATTAAACAAGTACATCCTCGCGTAGCTTAGGAAATTTCCCAACTTTTTCTAGGTATAAGGAAAGACTGATTCAGAATCTAAAGTTGTTTAATCTACAAAATACCGTGATTTGTTCCAATCACGTCACAGATTTTAACACGCTCGGTAAAACAGTCATAACTTTCAAACGGCTGATCGTATTTGGATGTTCTTTATATCCACGGAAAGATAATGAAATTATCTACAACTTCTTCAACATCCATATGACCAGATTCGGACTCTAAATTGGCTAAAAACCGAACCCTAGGTCGACTGCTCATGCTGTCCGAAACAGAGAACGTGACCAACTCAAGAATCCATCTAATCTAATCAAATCCAGCACCACCAATTGATCTAAAAACTTTATAAACATCCTTATAACAGTACCAATACCAACCCCAAGGATTCCCATGGCCATACCTTTGCCCAACGCACGAAAACTGAACGGATCTCCTCCCGGTTCGCTCCTCGCTCCTCGCTCCTCGCTCCTCGCTCCTTGCTCCTCGCTCCAATGGATGGATCCTCAAGGTGCAGGGGGTGGGGAGGCCACCCTAGGGCAGCAAGGGTGTGGAGGAGAGGTGGTGGAGAGGTGGAGAGGCAAGGGGCAAAGGGGGTGGGGGCGCACGGCCAAGGTGGAAGAGGGGAAGGTGGGGGTGGCGGCTAGGGCATGGAGGAGGGAGGTGGGGTCGCAGGGCAGGGTCAGGGGCAGCCCTTTTACCAGCCCAAACTGGTCTCCTACTCCTAAAAGGACTCAAACTCTCCCCCACCAAGGCCCACGACCCTTTCTCCTAGGCCCAAACTCCCCCGAAAAGGCCCAAAACCACGGAAACGGCCCAGAAACGCGATTAAACCTCATAGCGTATGGTTTTAACCTTAATTCCACATTTTATAATGTTTTTAACCTTATCAAACACATTAAATAAGGTTACGACACTCCGTGGTGTCACACTCTTCCCCCCTTCAACAGGATTCGACCTCGAATCTGAAAGACGCCAAAAACAACAACAAAGTCCCCAAGGGACAAAAGACTTCTCTGCAGCACACAACATTCGCACAACGACTCAAACCGGAACAAACGACAAGCGAGCTCCCAAAACCAACCCTTGTGTTGATTTAGCTCAACAGAGTGCAACCTCTCATGATTCCCTCTTCACCTCAATTCCCAAATAGACCACGAAAGATGAACGGTCTCACACTCCTCCATCCATCCCTCATTGGCACTAACGTGCCCGATCCCTTTAATCGAAACTACTCTCCAGAAGGGCACGGTACCAACCTCTAGAACCCTCTTCATCTCCCACGCACAAACGTGTTTTCACACCTCAACCTCTCTACCGTGGTTCGCCATATTCAAAACGACGACAAACCAAGTGAGACAAATACTCCGAGAGCACCAATTATTTGAACAAACGAGGTTAAGACCTTGCAAAGGATTGCTCTTTTACAAAAGACCAATACCCAACACTACCGCATAAAGGAAAAGGCCCACCTTACAATCAGGGTCCTTAAACTCGCAAGAAAAAAAATGTAACAACCAAACAAAATCGCTACGGTTGACACAACCTCGTTCAACCTCAAAGAATGTAAAGGTCCAATACACTCTGAAAAGGAAAACAATTACTAGCAACCACCAAGTGGTCCACTAATACTCTAATCAACCCTACCGAGGAACATCTCAACGACACAATTCTCCAAGAAGGTTGCATTGAGTCAAACACAACCTTCCCCTCAATGAACCACGATAAAGAGCACAATCATTGAGTGAGCTCAACCATAAACATGAACCCAAGTGGCCCTCATCCAACAACTCAAACCCCAAAGAGCTAAAACCACTTTTGGAAAGGATTCGACAACAACCAGAGAGTATTCATTTTAATTTCCTAAGCCAAAACGCAAAGGAAACACAAATCCCTTCACCACAACCAACACCAGAAATTATTCATTCTTTTCTTTTCATACTAGAAAGCAAGGGAAATCTCGTTTCCTGACATGAATGCACATTCTTCAAGAGCACTTCGGATTAGTCATATCTCCATATATGACTTTCTCACCGACCGGGCTCAACGACTCTTTTATCATTTAACATCTATACACGATGTCTTATTTACTTTTCACCATTCATTCATCATATAACAACAATACCGAAAAGTCATTCACCAAAAGACTTCTCCCTCGGTATCACATGATTGAAATACACATACACAGACGGTTGCACTAAATCATATAGACTATGACGGCAACATCGTTAACAACAAAACACCACATCATGTGAAAACCCATCATCCATTTAAAACTAACCTTGCAAAACCTCGCAAAATCAAACTCAACCCTTTGGAACAGAACATCGACTCCAAAGTCAAACATCTGCACACACAACCGCCATAAATTTTATCAAAAGAGAGGGAAACTAAATCCCAAAAGAAAACTCTTCGCCAACTAAATTCACTTATGAAACATTCATAAAAATCTAGACTTGTGAAACATCAGCACACCAGACCCATTTTCCAAATGACTCCAACTCTAGCCAAACAGAGTTACACATCAAGGGCTTAACTCAAAAGTTTCCAACACAACCCTTCATGACCATCTGCTTCCTTTTAAAATTAATTCCAAAGATAATTTAGTGCGAACGCGAAAGGGCGCGATCGACTCAAAAAAAACTTTTGGGGTGTAAATCCATACTCATAGCACCAACTAAACACATTAGCCAAAACCAAATATTTGCTCCAATTTTTACGAGTTTTAGTGAAACTCTGAAACACAGCATATGGAACACCTTGACCGAAAACCCTTCAACCAAAAAGGCAAACAACCAAACCAGTCCAAAAGCTTTTGAACACAAGCTCAGCATAAATACAATCATCTCTAGTACTCCACTACGCTTTCCATTAAAGACTTCAATAATCACTATTTACTCCCTGAGAAGCCCCAACACAATTAAACCAAAAGTTTCACAACAAATTCTTCCTCTAGTTTCCATTCCTAACACTTTTAATTAGGGTTTAAGATGCTTATCAAAAAAGGCACCCAATCAATACTATATCGACATGATCCCCACGGATCATCATATCATAATACATCTTATTCTACATTTGAAATATAGTACTTCAACAAATCTTTCAGCAAGATCAACATATAAATTTCATACCTCCTATATACTCACGTCTCGACAACCGAACCTTATTCAGTTAAACAATGGCTTCAACATGTAAATATTATCTCCACAGGGAAGAATTCGTAAGTGAGACTCTAAGTTATACTTTCATTAAGGATAAGATCATTTATCATGTTAATTATCCAAAGCTCACTCCATCGCAACAAGTTAAAATTTTCCTCTATTTTAACCATGGTTTTCCAACAAGTAATCTAAACAGTTACCACAACTACTTAGTCATCAATAACAACAAAAGGGTATAATCATCAACCAACAACATTACTTTTAGCTACCCTATACAAAGGTGATAACAAAATTACCACCACACAACATACTCCCACTATTTAAAATAGATTGAATACTAGCATTAACACTGCCTTTAACAACATCATTAGCAATAAGTCTTATGTCTTCTCAATTGATATCAATACTAGCATTGTAGAGACACAACTACATATTTCCAAATATACTAGTAGTTTGCAACAACGTAAATAGCAACTCTAATCAACTTCCAAATTAAAGTCACTAGGCAACACGATTAAATTTCTCTATTAATCCATTAGATTAGAGCATCTTTAAACAACCAGCAAAGTTTCTTTAACAATAACAGCAGTCTACATCATCTTAATGTTTCAACTATGCATCAGGGTTTAAAACTTTAAACATAATCGGGGGTCATAAGCATTTTTTTATAACAAAGCAACAGATTCTAAGCATATACATTAACACATTTAATCATTTTCGCTAAGAGCAAACTACAACACTAGTAGTCTATTTAATTTCAAGCTAGAGGTAACAACCGCATTGAATCGTTTCAACTCACAATTTAACTTAACAATAAGTCATCCCATAAACCACATTGGTACATGCTACATAACATGCTAAACAACAATTCTTACTAGGGACAAACGATTTCAGTCAAAAGACTACTTTCTTTGTTTGCAGCATTTTAGTTTTAAAGCTCATCCCAAAATTCGTAAGGAAACTTGACTCTCAAAATTGCAATGAGACAAACCCAAACTTGGTCATGCAAAAGGAACTCTCCAAAACACTTTTCAATCTCAAAGGCTCCCATAGAGGAAAATGGTTGAAAGACAATTTTCTTAAAAGGGAACCAAGCGATTTAGTAATCCTTTTCAAATAAAACCTTAACACCAAACCCCAAACTTTCACGAAACAAGAAGGGTTTTCAAAGATGATTTCTCAAACTAGAAAAATGACGAAATCAAACACCACTTACTCCTACAAAGCCACAGAACTTCAGCCCTGACAACCAGGTCTGGCATAGCACCTTAATAACTCCTTTAACCTCGGAGAAAGACAAACACAGAAATAAATTGAATGCTTCTTCCCCATAAAGCAATTAACAAACTAAACATCAAAACTGGAACGGCGCCCAAAAGAAGAGCAACACTAGACTCCTCTTCTTCGTCTTCAACGAAGGAAGACAAAACCACACACCGCATACGGAACTATCCGCGAAAAACCAGTACCAAACACTTTTCTTTAGGTTTCCATCAACTAAAACCAAGAAAACCAACCAAGACCGACCACAGAACGATAAAGAACCTCCGAAGGAAAATCCACCACCAAACTCTTCTATTTGACTCCAGTCAACTACCCGTTCTACGACAGAAAGGGTAAACACTCTTCTCCTACAAGGGTTAATAGTTCTTCGGTGATGGCGCTAACCGGCCATACCGTCAAACCTCACCCTTACTATGAACCAAAAGAGGTGACCGAAACCCTTCGGCACCACAACCCCACTTTATCACCACAACAAGCACAATTCAATCATTTATCTCATAGACATAGCAACATACTATATCAAATATAGCATTTAGCAACAAGGCTTAAATACAGCATTTAAGCGTAAACAACGATACCCATACCCTTCCTACTGTGCATCCATGTGTGTCAAATTTTAGATTAGTTATACCACTTTTGCAAGTTTTAATGTTGCTATCCTATGACAAAATTTTAGTAAAAACCTAAGCCATGGTTCTAAGTTATTCACATCACATTTTAGTTGTACCCTATAGCATGACACTAAAAAATACACATTCCAAGGACCTACAGCCCGCTCTGATACCAACTGTAACACCCCGGCATTTACTATGCCTGAATGCTACCAAACAAAAGCTAAACAACATCTAAAAAAACCATAATTAAACATAAATTCCAGCAAAGGCGCACATGCTAAAAACCGAGATTTCGGCAGCATCTCCTTTGTTTTAACATGAATTGAAGCAACAACAATAATAACATGTCAATGTGGCATAACGAACGATAGCAATAACATGATCAAACGGAAAAACAGCCACCATACCACTAAGGATATAAATTCTATCCATCACATGACAAATATGGACTAATCAATTACTCATAACGACCAACGAATCATCGAAACCATAGTTTAGTTCAATGAATTAACCATAACCATAAAGGAAGGAACATGTCATTGTTTAAATGTGTGATGCTAAGTGATGACGTGTGACTAGCTCCCTTTCCCGCATGTCGGATTCATGGTACCTAAAAGAAAATAACATAAACACAAGCGTGAGTTCATCACTCAGCAAGTATATTGCAATGGTACAAACATAAACAATTACATAGCAATAATATCTCACATCATGTAAACCATCTCATTCATGGTCACATATTATCATCATCATCAATATGTATGAAGTGTAATGCGATGCTCATGTCTCCTTGGAAACTCATACCGGTATGGTTGAGTACACACCCGTCGGTGTGCACCCTCTCCCCCCTTCCATCCCGAAGATGGAGGGTGCCTACTCCTCGCTTTCGTTCACCGCGGTGAATGGAATCACGATGTAGGACTTACTCATTGGCTCTCCGGAATAGTCATAACTTTCTCACCGACCTTCCCCAGATTAGTTATGACTTTCTCACCGCCCGGGCCATGTATCATGCCATGTCATGTATGCAAATATGCCAACATCATAAATCACTCTTACATTAACACATGGCATCATAACATAGTAAGCATATTCATCATATCATTGGCAATCATTAAAGCATGGCATGTGATCATATCATATATCCAATTTCATATATTCTCAACAAGCAACCTACAAACCGCTATCCATTACAATACACTTGCCTCAACCGCAAGCAACGGATTGGCGGGAAGTAGAAGTCACTCCCAGGGTCGCACCACCTGCACATAGGTACCACACACTCACAATCATGTCCACAAAACAGTACGCAAACCCTCATCTACCCCGACATTGCCAACTACTCGCAAAACCAAAAAACAGCGGTTCTGTCCCGTCGGGACAGCAGCCTTCCAAAAGGCATTACTCGGGTACTAAGACTCCAAATCAATTAAAATAGTACATCCTCGCGTAGCTTAGGAAATTTCCCAACTTTTTCTAGGTATAAGGAAAGACTGATTCGGAATCTAAAATTGTTTAATCTACAAAATACCTTGATCTGTTCCAATCACGTCACAGATTTTAACACGCTCGGTAAAACAGTCATAACTTTCAAACGGCTGATCGGATTTGGACGTTCTTTATATCCACGGAAAGATAATGAAATTATCTACAACTTATTCAACATCTGTATAAAATCCAGCACCACCAATTGATCTAAAAACTTTATAAACATCCTTAGAACAGTACCTAGACCAACCCCAAGAATTCCCATGGCCATACCTTTGCCCAACGCACGAAAACTGAACGGATCTCCTCCCGGTTCGCTCCTCGCTCCTCGCTCCTTGCTCCTCACTCCAATGGATGGATCCTCGAGGTGCAGGGGGTGGGGAGGCCACCCTAGGGTAGCAAGGGGGTGGAGGAGAGGTGGTGGAGAGGTGGAGAGGCAAGGGGCAAAGGGGGTGGCGGCGCACGGCCAAGGAGGAAGAGGAGAAGGTGGGGGTGGCGGCTAGGGCATGGAGGGAGGTGGGGGCGCAGAGCAGGGGCAGGGGCAGCCCTTTTTACCAGCCCAAACTGGTCTCCTACTCCTAAAAGGACTCAAACTCTCCCCCACCAAGGCCCACGACCCTTTCCCTAGGCCCAAACTCCCCCGGAAAGGCCCAAAACCCCAGAAACGGCCCGGAAACGCGATTAAACCTCATAGCGTATGGTTTTAACCTTAATTCCACATTTTATAATGTTTTTGACCTTATCAAGCAGATTAAATAAGGTTACGACACTCCATGGTGTCACAACAATTATGCCAACATCATAATTAACTCATATATTAACACATGGCATCATAACATAATAAACATGCTCATCATATCATTGGCAATTATTAAAGCATGGCAAGTGATCATATATCATGTAGTCAATTCCATATATTCTCAACAAGCAACCTACAAATCGCTATCCATTACAACACACTTGCCTCAACCACGGGCAACGGATTGGCGGGAAGTAGAAGGCACTCCCGGGGTCGCACCACCTGCACATAGGTACCACACACTCACAATCATGTCCACAAAATAGTACGCAAACCCTCATCTACCCCAACATTGCCAACTACTTGCAAAACCTAAAAATAGAGGTTCTGTCCAGTCGGGACAGCAGCCTTGCAAAAGGCATAACTTGAGTTCTAGGACTCCGAATCAATTAAACGAGTACATCTTCGCGTAGCTTAGGAAATTTCCCAACTTTTTCTAGTTATAGGGAAAGACTGATTCGGACACTAAAGTTTTTTAATCTACAAAATACCGTGATCTGTTCCAATCACGTCACAGATTTTAACACGATCGGTAAAACTGCCATAACTTTCAAACGGCTGGGCGGAATTTAACGTTCTTTATATCCACGGAAAGATATTGAATTATCTACAACTTCTTCAACATCCGTACGGACAGATTCGGACTCTAAATTGACGAAAACTCAAACCCTAGCTCGACTGCTCATGCTGTCCCAAAACAGAAACGTGGCAACATCTAGATCTAATCCAATTTACTCAATTCCAGCACCACCAATTGATCTAAAAACTTGATAAACACCCTTATAACAGTACCTATATCAACCCCAAGGATTTCCATGGCCATACCTTTGCCCGACGCACGAGAACCCACAAGAACTCCTCCCGAATCGCTCCTCGCTCCTCGCTCCTCGGATGGATCTTCGAGGTGCAGGGGGTGGGGAGGCTACCCTAGGGCAGCAAGGGGGTGGAGGAGAAGTGGTGGAGTGGTGGAGAGGTGGAGAGGTCAAGGGGGCGCACGGCCACAATGGGGGGAGGGCGGCTAGGGCAAGGGGGAGGTGGTGGGGGCGCACACAATGGGGGGTTGGGCGCACAAGGGCAGGAAGGCCCCCCTTTTACCAGCCCCTAATCTGAATCCTAGTCCAAAATGGACTCTTACCCCATCCCACCAAAGCCCACAACCCCCTCTTTTAGGCCCAATTTCCCCCGGAAAGGCCCAAAACCCCGGAAACGGCCCGGAAACGCTATTAACCTCCATACCCTATGGTTTTAACCTTATTTCCACATCTCATACTGATTTTGACCTTATCATGCACGTTAAATAAGGTTACGACACTCCGTGGTGTCACATGTTGTTTTAGGTACCATGAGACCGGCATGCGGGTAAGGGAACTAGTCACACTCCTACACGTAGTTTCACACATTTGTTCCCACAGTTATTCACTTGGAGTCTTGATAATAAATTTAGTGTGATGCATATTGGTTTATGATCTAGTTTTGCGTTATGAGAGCCTTATTGTTCGTTTGGCTCATGAAGACTTTGAATGCTTGAGATTTGACTTATATTGTTGTCATGCCATTATTTATTGCTATTTTAGATGTCTTTTATATTGCCATATATATTGCTATGCTTCTGCTGTTGCTTCAATTCTTGGAAAAACAAAGGAGATGCTGCCGAAATTTTCAGTATTAGCATTTGCTCCTTTGCTGTAATTTACTTGTAATTGTGGTATTTAGAGGTTGCTTAATCTATGTTTGGTAGCATTCGAGCATATTAAATGCCGGGATGTTACAGTTGGTATCAGAGCGGACTGTAGGTCCTTGGAATGTGTATTTTTTTATTGTCATGCTATAGGGTACAACTAAAATGTGATGTGGAATAACTTAGAAACATGGCTTAGGTTTTAACTAAGATTTTGTCATAGGATAGCAACAATAAAACTTGCAAAAGTGGAATAACTAATCTAAAATTTGACACACATGGATGCACAGTAGGAAAGGGTATGGGTATCGTTTCTTTACGCTTAAATGTTGTATTTAAGCTTTGATGTTGAATGCTTCATTTGATAATGCATGTTGCTATGTCTATGAGATAAATGATTGAATTGTGCTTGTTGTGGTGATAAAGTGGGGTTGTGGTGCCGAAGGGTTTCGGTCACCACTTTTGTTTATAGTAAGGGTGTGGTTTGACGGTATGGCCGGTTAAAGCCATCACCGAAGAACTATTAACCCCTTGTGGGGAAAGAGTTCTTACCTTTTCTATCGTAGATCGGGTAGTTGACTGGAGACAAATAGAAGAGTTGATGGTGGTTTCCTTCGGATGCTTTTCACCGTTCTGACGGTCGGTTTTGGTTGGTCTTCTTGGTTTTTAGTCGATTGAAATCAAAAGAAAAGTGTTTGGTCTTGGATTTTCGCGGATTCATCCATAGGCGGTTTGTGGTTTTGTCTTCCTTGGTTCAAGACAAAGAAGAAGAGTTTTGAGTTGCGCATCTTTTGGTCGTAATTTTTTGAATTGACACCCAGTTTTGTTGGTTATTGTGGGCTGTCTTGGGGAGGAAACTTATGTGTTGTTGTTCTCCCTGATTAAGAAAAAGTGTTGGAGTTTCCCCTGGTGCAGACCTTGAGTTGGTGGAGCTAAGTTTGAATCTTTTTATCGGAAAAGATTTAGTTGAACATTTGGTTTTCCCTGGTGCATCCTTCTTCCTTCTTGGAAGTATAGATCTTGAGATTTCTTGAAGAGTTTTGGGCTATCTAAGTTGGGAATTTGAGAGTTGGGCTCTCCTGCATTTCTATTGGAGTTTCTTTTTTTTTTCTTCTTCCTTGCCTGGAAAGGAGAAATTGTTTATCGGTGTTCGTTCTTGTTCTTGAGGTGTGGTTATCTTTAAAGTTGAGTTGCATCCTGTTTGTCAAAAGTGAAAAATGGTTGTTTAGCATGATTATGTAGTATGTAACAATGTGGTTTATGGAAATGATGTACTCCCAAGTTAATTGGTGAGTTGAAATAGTTAAATGTAATATTTATCTTTAGCTTAAGATTAAATGAACTTCTAGTGTTGTAGATTACTCTATAGCGAGAATGATTAAAGGTGTTAATGTACATACTTAGATTCTGTTGTTTACTCTAAAAGTGCTTATGACCCCCGATAATGTTTAAAGTATTAAACCCTGAAGCATAGTTAGAACATTAAGATGATGTAGACTGCTGATGTTGTTAAAGAAACTGGATTGATTGTTTAAAGATGTTCTAATTTAATATGTTAGTTCAAAAATTTAATAGTGTAGGTTTGTGACCTTAACTTGGAAGTTGATTAGAGTTGTTATTTATGTTCTTGCAAACTAATAGCATAATTGGAAGTACGCAGCTGTGTTCCTGAAATGCTAGTGTTGATGTCAATTGGAAGATTATAGGTTTTGTTGTTTGATGATGTTGTAAAAGCATCGTGATGGTCTAACTTATTAAAATTTATTTTAATGGCTGGAGTATGTTGTGTAGTGACAATTTGTTATGATATATGAATAGAGTAATTAAAAACATTGCAGCTGTTCTTATGATTTTGCTCATTTATTGATATTGACGACTTAGTAGTGGTGGTAATTGCTTAGATTAATTGTTGAAAATCCTTGTTAAAAATGGAGGTTATTGTAACATGTTGTGATGGAGTGGACCATGGATAATTAACATGATGTAGGATTTTATTCTTGATGAATGTATATCCTAGAATCATACTCACGAATTTTATCTTGTAGAGATAATACTTATTTGTTGAAATCATTTTATTGATTGAACAAGTTTTAATTGTCAAGATGTTGAAGTATGGATGATATAAAATTGATACGTTGATCATGCTTAAGTATCTGTTGAAGTACTATGTTTCAAATTTAGAATAAGATGTATTATGATTTGGTGATCCGTGTGGATCATGTCAATGTAGTCTTGGTTGGGGCCTTTTTGATAAGCATCATAAACTTTATTTATAAATGGTGGGAAAGGTAACTAGAGAAAGAATTGGTTATGTAGCTTTTGGTTGAATTATAATGAGGCTTGTCGATGAGTAAATAGTGTATATTGAATGCTTAAATGATAAGTATAAGTGGAATACTAGATATGGTGGGTTTCATCCTGAGCTTGTATCTAAAACCTTTTGGACTGGTTTGGTTGGTTGCTATTTTGGTTGAATACTTTCGGTCAAAGTGTTCCTTCTGTTGTGTTTCAGAGTTTCCCTAAACTCGTAGTGAGTGGTGCCAATATTTGGTTTTGGGTTAATTTGCTTAGTTTATGCTATGATTATGGTTTTACTCCCAAAAGTCTTTGAGTGGATCGCGCCCCTTCGCATTCGCACTGAATTATCTTTGGAATAAGTTGTAAAGGAAGCAGATGGACATAGCGGGTTGTGTTGGAGATTCTTGATATTTAATTTGCACCTCTATTTGGCTAGAGTTGGAGTTATTTTTGAATTTGTGTGTGGTGTTTGCAAGTGTTTCACAAGGTGGATTTTATGAATGTTTTATAAGTGATGTTGTTAGGGAAGTGTTCTTTTTTTGAAATGAATTTCCCTTCCCCTTTGAGAAAATTTGTGACGGTTGTGGGAGCAGATGTTTGACTTGAAATTTTGATGTTCTCTTCCAAAATGTTGAGTTTGGTTGAAATACAATGTTTTGCAAGTTCAGTTTTCAATTGATGTGGGATGTGATGCGACGTGGTGTTTTACCGTTAACTATGCTGCCGTCATAGTCTATATGAATTTCCGCAACCTTCGATGTTAATTGTGTTTCCATTATTTGATACCGAGGAAGAAGTCATTTGGTGAATGACTATTCGATACTGTTGTTACATGATGAATGAATGGTGAAAAGGAAAACGAGATATTGTTTATGCATAATTAATCATAAAGGAGTCGTTGAGACAGGTCGGTGAGAAAGTCATATATGGATATATGACTAATCCGGAGTTCTCTTGAAAAGTTTTGCATTCATGTCATGAATTGAGATGTCCATTTCTTTCTAGTATGAAAGAATGAATATCTTCTGGTATGTTGGTTGTGGTGTAAGAGATTTGAGCTTTCTTTGCATCTTGGCTTAGGAAAGATAAAATGAATACTCTTTGGTTGTTGCCGAACTCTTTCCAAAGTGGCTTTTTAGCGCTTTGGGTTCGAGTTGTTGTATGTGGATCAATGGGGTTCATGGTTCGAAGTTGAGCTTACTCAAGGATTTTGCTCTTGTTTTGGTCCTTTGAGTGGAAGATTGTAAGGGCGAGGCCTTCTTAGAAAGAGGAATCTAGTGCGGGTTGTTAATGACCTGAGCTATTAGATGTTGCTAGTATTTGCTTTCCTTTTCAGAGTGTATGGGATCTTTCTGTCGCTGAGGTTGAGCGAGGTTGTGTCAACCGTAGCGATTTTGTTTGGTTGATACTGTTTCTTGCGGGTTTAAGGACCCTGATTGTAAAGTAGGCTTTTCCTTTCGGTGGTAGTGTTGGGTATTGGTCTTTTGTAAAAGATCAATCTTTTGCAAGGTCTTAACCTCGTTTGTTCAAATAGTTGGTGGTCTTGGAGCGTACGTCTCACCTAGTTTGTCGTCGTCTTGAATATGGCGAACCACAGTAGAGAGGTTGAGGTGTGAAAACATGTTTGTGCGTGGGAGATGAAGAGGGTTCTAGAGGCTGGTACTGTCGTGGGGGCTCCTGTCCTGGTACAGTGATACTCCATTACTGTTGCGCGGGCCTGGTTAATCACGCAACCAGTAACGTAACGATCACGGCATCACAATAGACTCAGATTGAAACCACTTGGTCAGCACGACACTCGACTAATGAGGTCACATGCCATCCAATTGGTTCCAATTTGAGCTTCCCGCAACCATGTGATAACCATTAGTCCCTGGATCAGTAGGCTAGTGTCACATGTTCACATAGGTAGTATAACATCCAAGCGAACACAATTTAAGGGCGGAAGTAATATATTACAACGATAGATAATAATATTACAACTTGTTTCTATTTACAAAATGCCGATTGGCTTAAAGTAAACTGAAGAGAAAAACATAAGAGAAACAAAAGTAAAGCGGCCACGGTGTGCCTCCATTCCCACAGGCAACCGGCGAGCAACTAACTCCGCTAGCCGTCAAACGCACCACCCGCGTCTGGGCCACTGAATTCCTGGTCACCTTCTTCCTCACCTGCATCTTCTGCTCCTCACGCAAATTTTCAGAGCAAACGGTGAGTACACGTATGTACTCGCAAGACTTTATTGTTTGCAAGTATAATAATAATGCAGGCTAAACAATGAAGATGGTTGCTATTCTAGTTCAGATTTGCATGAAGCTGAAGTTATTTGTAATAGACTAATAGATTGGAATACTGCACAGTTTATAAAGCATTTAGTAAATGAGAGTAAATCAATACATAATGTAATTGTACATTTCATTCAACACCCAAATTCCTCCAACATATTCAACACCACCATCACATGGCATCAGGAATCATTTCCTTCAACATAACCAACATAACCAACACACCATCACCTGGCATCAAGAATCACCACCAGCTTGATCAAATCACCAGTCCAACCAATCTCTGAGTTCAACGACTCAACATTTTGCATGTTACAGCCCAACATTTAAAAGATCTACCGATTTCAAATCCTTTTCAGAAATCAAAACCAAAATACTATACTTGACATCAAATACCCAAGATGCTCGTGACCGTGAGCACGGCTAATCGATTAGTTTGATTAATCTCTGTAGAGAATGCACACTTTACCCACACGACACGCTCTAGCAATCATGTCAACCATGCCACGCGATACATACCGTATCCGTTTTGCTAGATAGTGACGAAACTTTTCCAATTGTCGGCATTTAGTCTTCTGTCAGCCCCGGCGATGTGCGCTCTTTGCTTTGGGTGGGGGCTCCACACACCCACACAGAGTACCCCCGGGCCAGGCGAGAGTACCCCCCAATTAAGGTGTTTGGGTACCTTAAGCTCCAAACCTGATTCACCCACACGGATCCAACGATGGCTAACACCCCATCGTGCCTTTTACCCTCAGCAAAGCATCCAACTTTGTTTCACGAAAGTCTCCAACACCTGCGCGTGGTGAGGGAGTATTCTAAGCAACACCAGCACGTCGGTATTGCCCAACTACTTCGACCTACCACGGCGCAAGA
This sequence comes from Rhipidocladum racemiflorum, assembly GCA_036346355.1. NCBI lineage: Eukaryota > Viridiplantae > Streptophyta > Magnoliopsida > Poales > Poaceae > Rhipidocladum > Rhipidocladum racemiflorum. The sequence continues at coordinate 58,985,091 of CM070574.1, forward strand.
TCAAATTCCAACTCCTGTACTGGGTTTAGGCTATCCCATACTAGCACATGTGGTTGTACGAAAGGACTTAGTTAAAAGCGTCAAGTTCAATCCTTAGGATTGCACAGACGAGACCTCCCATCATCCGTCCGGCATAAATCACTGTACACCTTTTCCTTTTTCATCTTTTACCAACATAGCCTTTATTTTTTCAAAATCATCATTTCTGAAATCCTAATAACGTATCGAAAAACTTTGATTGACTGAGTCCACCGATCATTATTCAATCAGTCTAAGGTTGGGCTAAGCGTATGCAACTATTAGACTTATATTCCCTGGCGACACTTATTATAGCGTCTATCCTTAAACTAGGGTTACTCAAGGATTTTAGGGTAACAACGAGATTAAGATAAGCCATCCAACCATTAGGGTAACTACCTTTTCCCACCATTTAAATACTTGTAATAATCATATGCATGCGTAATAGTTTTGCGAATCATCAAATACTTTTGCAATTATTGGAGCAATATGTTCAAAGGGGGTGCTTGCCTGCTTGCTCTTGGTTTTACGTGTCCTCTGGGTCGAAGTCTGGATCCTCGCCAACTGCTCCCGAGGCGTCAACGTCTAAACGAAAGCGCGACAAAAGAAACAACGAGAAAACGAATAAGATCCAACGGAAACAAGGCAAGAAGCTCAAATAAGCGGACAACAACCAATAAGCGAACACGAGAGAGAAAGACTTAAACGAAAACCAAAACTTGGACTGGAGACCGGCAGTACCGGCATACAATTCCCGGTAGTGCCGCTCTACAGTCGGCAGTACCGGCCTCAAGGGTCGGTAGTACCGGAGGCAGCGAACCCAAAAGAGGACCTCTCTGGAAAATAACTACCGGCGTTGCGGGAGCGGTAGTGCCGGCCTACAGCCCGGCAGTACCGGCCGCAAGGGTCGGTAGTGCCGGCCTGAGCGGCAGTACCGGTCTCACCACTACGGTAGTGCCGGCCACAGGTCGACTAGGTTTTCCAGAAAAAGGATTTTCGCACAAACGACTTCGGAACTTCGCGGCGATTGCATGGATGGGTTCTCGGAGATGGTAAGGACCCATTTATGCAAACCACTCGAGGTTCCGACCTCGTTTGACCTAATTTCTAATCCGAGAAGCTCTAGAGTCCTAATTCACGCTAAATTCTGACTTTCACCCCGAATCAAATTCAAACTCGATTCCTTTAGCGAAACTCGGACTTTAACGACGTCGAATATATTCTAGTGTCCCTTTCCTAGCTTTTGGAACTAGGGTTTCAAGGTTTACTTCCAAAAGCTACGAAAATGACATTTAACCAAATATATCCGATAAAAACGTATTTAGGGTTTCTGATCTCAGATTTCGCACTAAAGAGAACTCTAGCACCTAACCTAGGTTTAGAAACTCAGCTAACTAGAGGCTGAGCACTACAACTAGGGTTTCTAGGGTTCCAACTATGACAACAAGGAGTAAAGGAAACATGAACTAGAGGAGAGAACTCAGATCGCAGCAGAGTTGATTAGAACTCGATCCACTTACCACAGATCGCTGTTAGGGTTTGAGAACGGCGATCTCCTCCGTGGCTTGCTTCTCCTCGAGCTCAAGAACACCAGAGAGAGAGTTTTAGAGAGAGGAACAGCTTGAGAGAGAGGGAGAGAGCTCCATGGGAGAGAGAGCTAGAGAGGGAGAGCTAGAGGGAGAGAGGAGACGTGAGAGGGAGTGAGGGAGACTGAGCTGGGGGAGGGAGAGGGTGAGAAGAACTCTCTAGAAAAGAGGAGGTGGCCAGGGCAAAGGGCAGCAGGGAGGGCTCTGCCCCCTGCCCGGTCGCCTCGGCCGCCGACAAGACGGGCCAGTGATCTTCTTGCCAGGCGTAAAAACCCCAAAACTCCCAAAAAAACTCCGAAACTTAGGAATCCTTCCCGGAACTTTTAGGATGGATTCTAGGATAGCTAAAGAAGGTTTGGAAACTACGGTTACTCGAAAATTCTAACCGCAACACGAAATGAGATTTTGGAGCAAAAACTAAACGAAACAGATCGAACAAACAAGTCCAAGCACAATTAACTCCAAATTGAAATCCAAATCACTCTCAAGGGATAATTAACATTTAAAAAGGCAATTACAAACTGAGGATGTCACAGGTACCGTGCTCTTCTGGAGAGTAGTTTCGATTAAAGGGATCGGGCACGTTAGTGCCAAGGAATGTATGGAATGAGGAGTGTGAGACCGTTTTCTTTCGTGGTCTATTTGGGAATTGAAGTGAAGGTGGAACCGTGAGAGGTTGCACTTTGTTGAGCTAAATCAACACTTTCTCGCTAAGTGTTGGTTTTGAGAACTGGTTTGTCGTTTGTTCCAGTTTTAGTCTCTGTGTGAATGTTTTGTGTTGCAAAGAAGTATTTTGTCCCTTGGGGAACTTGTTGTTGATTTTGGCGTTCTTCGGATTCGAGGTCGAATCCTGTTTAAGGGGGGGAGAATGTGACACTACGGAATGTCGAGACTTTATAAAATGTGAAATTAGAGATTGTGACATTACAAAATGTGAATTTGGAGATTTAAACTTTACGGTATGTGTTTAATCGCGTTTTCGGGCCGATTTCGGGAGTTCGGGCCTTTCTGGGGCGAATTGGGCCTTAGGGGGACCCCACTTGGGCCAAACGTGGGGGTTTCCCGGCCCATGAGGGGGAGGAGGGCAGCATGACCTGCCATGCGCCCCCCCCACAGCCCTTGTGCGCCCCCCACCTCTCCCCTTTTGCAAACCCTAGCCGCCACCCCTCTCATCTCCCTCCTAGCCGCACCATCTCCTCTCCCCATTGCGCCTCCACCCCCTCCACCACATCTCCACCTCCCTTGCTGCCCCTAGGGGAGTTCTCCACCTCACCACCCTGCATATCCGTCCATTGGAGCGCTCCGCGACGAGGAGATCCGGTGGATTTGGAGCGATGATGGAGATCGCGCGAACCGGGAGGAGATCCGTTGGTTCTTCGTTCGTCGGGCGAAGGTATGGCCACGGGAATCCCTGGGGTTGATCTAAGTACTGTTCTAAGGGTTGATATCATGTTTTTAGATCAATTGGCGGTGCTGTAATTGGATAGATTAGATGAAATCTAGAGTTTGCCACGTTCTCTGCTTCGGGCAGATTGTGCAGTCGACCTAGGGCAGAAGTTTTCGTGATTTTAGTATCGGAATTTGGTCATCCGCCTGTTGAAGAAGTTGTAGATAACTTCAATACCTTTCATTGGACATAAAGAACGTCCAATTCTGCCCAGCCATTTGAAAGTTATGCACGTTTTACCGAACGTGTTCAAATTTGTTACGAGATTGGAACATATCACGGTATTCTGTAGATTAAACCACTTTAGAGGCCGAATCACTTTTTCCATATACTTAGAAAAAGTTAGGAAATTTCCTAAGCTACGCGAGGAAGTACTCGTTTAATTGATTCGGAGTCTTAGAACCCGAGTTATGCTCGTTGGAAGTCTGCTGTCCCGACGGGACAGAACCTCTGTTTTTGGGTTTTGCGAGTAGTTTACGAAGTCGGGGTAGAAGAGTGTTTGCGTATTGTTTTGTGGGTATGATTTTGAGTGTGTGGTGCCTATGTGTAGGTGGTCTGACCCCGGGAGTGCCCTCTACTTCTCGCCAATCCGTCGCCCGTGGTTGAGGCAAGTGTATTAGAATGGGTAGCAGGTTGTAGATTGCAAGTTTTGTTGAGTTGAAATTGAATCTATGATATGTTCACATGCCATGCTTTAATGTTTGCCATTGATATGATGAATACGGTTTATTATGTTGTGATGCCATGTGTTAATGTACAAGTTATCTATGATGTTGGCATGTTTGCATACATGGCATGATACATGGCCGGCTAGTCCGGGGCGCCATTGAGTAAGTCCTACATCGTGATTCCATCCACCGCGGTGAGTGGAAGCGAGGAGTAGGCACCCTCCATCTTCGGGATTGAATGGAAGAGAGGGTGCACACCGACGGGTGTGCACTCAACCATACCGGTATGAGTTTCCAAGAGACGTGTGCATCGCATCGCATTGCATTTATGATGATGATGATATGTGAAAAATGATATGTGAGTATGAATAAGATGATAGGCATGATTGAGGTGTTGAAGCCATGTAATTGATCTTTTGTACCATTGCAATATACTTGCTGAGTGTTGAATTCACGCTTGTGCTTTCTTGTTGTTTTAGGTACCATGAGACCGGCATGCGGGGAAGGGAACTAGTCACACTCCTACACGTAGTTTCACACATTTGTTCCCACGGTTATTCACTTGGAGTCTTGATAATAAATTTAGTGTGATGCATATTGGTTTATGATCTAGTTTTGCGTTATAAGAGCCTTATTGTTCGTTTGGCTCATGAAGACTTTGAATGCTTGAGATTTGACTTATATTGCTATCATGCCATTATTTATTGCTATTTTAGATGTCTCTTATATTGCCATATATATTGCTATGCTTCTGCTGTTGCTTCAATTCTTGGAAAAACAAAGGAGATGCTGCCGAAATTTTCGGTATTAGCATTTGCTCCTTTGCTGTAATTTACTTGTAATTGTGGTATTTAGAGGTTGCTTAGTCTATATTTGGTAGCATTCGGGCATATTAAATGCCGGGGTGTTACAATAACCTTATATATCACATAATATGCAAAATACATGAACTTGATGTGATTTTAACAAGTTAGGGAATGATATGCATCTCAACCCTAGTTCAGTCAACTATAGCCAAGTACTAAGTAAGACCTTAGCAGAAAAGCAAGGCTCAAAACTGAAGCAACTAACAACTCAGGGCACACAAGTAGTTTCAACTTCAATCTAGTAAACCAATTTAATCTTTAAACAATAAACTGCATGTGGCATGCTTGAAGCATATTTCTTTTATTTCCTTGGAGTGGCATGCTTGAAGCATACATATTATCTTGAGGGAATGGTATGCTTGAAGCATACATCTTATCTTTTTAGGAAAAACATGCCTGAAGCACACACTTTAGGCCTTTGCTTTTAACAACCCCCCTTTTTTTTACTGATTCCCTTTTTCTTTGATTGTAAACATGCAAAGAGATTAAACGGTATTTTGAAAGACTAAGGCTGAAAATACACTTGCTTCATAGCCCAAATTTGTCAAAAAGATTCAATATCAAGCCTAGAAGAGTAAGATATTGCAGAGTATTAGGCTATAGACAATCAGACCAAGGAATTCCGCAATGTTATTTTTAATTCAAGTGGAACAATTTAGATTATCATATATTAGCTCAATTACATAATATATAAAGAAATATGATAAAGCAAGCTCATCAAGTAAAAAACTTGGCAGGGAAACTCCCCCTCAAAACAAACCCATTGGATGAACAATCCCAACTTCTCCCCGAATAAAAGCAAAACGAGAAGAAGACAAATGTTTTGTGAAAATGTCTGCCAATTGGTGTTCAGTATCTACATGGTGAAGCACAATATTTCCTTTTTCTACATGATCTCTAAGAAAGTGAAATCTGATGTCAATATGTTTTGTCCTTGAATGTTGCACAGGGTTTTTAGCAATGCAAATTGCACTAGTGTTATCACACAAAAGAGGAACACTATCCAAATTAACCCCCATAATCTTTAAGTGTAGCTACTATCCAAAGAATTTGAGAACAACAACTAGTAGCAGCCACATATTCAGATTTAGCAGTTGATTGTGCAACAGAAGATTGTTTTTTAGATAACCATGCAATAAGAGAATTACCCAAGAAATGGCATGAACCAGAAGTACTTTTTCTATCAATTCTACATCCTCCAAAATCAGTATCAGAAAAAGCTCTTAAACTAATGCATGAGGAAGCAGAAAGCCAAATGCCAAAATCTTGAATACCATGAAGATACCTGAAAATTCGCTTGACAGCCTGTCGATGTGAAGCACGTGGGAAGCTTGATAGCGAGCACACAAGCACACAGCAAATTGTATATCCGGCCTTGATCATTCTCAACATTATCATCATCGTCGTCTTCATGAACAAGGATACTCTCCCTCTGAACATATGCACTTTTTTACCACAACAGAAGTGGAAGAAGCATCTCTAAAAGTAACATTTTCAACACAAGATGCATGAATGAGGGAGGAGAACCAATTCTTATCACCGGTCATGTGGTGTGAGCATCTGGAATCCACTAGCCATATGTTCTCCTTCCCTGCGTGAGAAGCCTACACAGAAGCAGAAAATGTCGAGACCTCGGTACTGGGGTTAGAAAGAAGATGTTTAGGAATCCAATACTGAGACACCCGACGCACAACAGTAGGCACAACACAAGAATTTTTATGCACAAAAATAGATTTATCCTTTCACGTGTTTTTAGCAATAAAAGGTGTTTGCATCACCCTAGGCACATAATGAGGAGTTGAGTGTGCCTTTCTAAAATTAGACATAGCCTTGTTCTTTTCTTTCTTCTGTTGTTTGGCTAGCCTAAAGCAAAAATCTAGTAAATGTCCATCTCTACCACAATGAGTGCAAGTGTACTTAACATGATGTTTAGCTTTAGAAGTAGAAGCATCATTTGCATTCATCATAATAGAAGATAAAATTCCAGCAGACTTAAAAACAGTTTTCTTAGGCTCATTAATAATTTCAAACTTTCCACTTTCAAGAGCTTTAACAACAGTGGGAGCATGTGATTTATGATGAGCATAAGAATCAAAACCTAAACCTTTGTTATGAGTGCTGACTTTTGATTGATCCAAGATCATATTTGGGTTTTTCTTTCCTTTAGTGAAATGTTCTAATGACTTTTCCAAGTAATCAATTTTTCGAGAAAGAGTTAAACAATTATTACAGGGAACATCCACTTTTCCTTTTTGCTTGCGACAAGTTGAGCATGAAAGAACCTCATGTGTAAACAAATCTTTTGTCATTTGAGAAACCCTAGCATTTGCATCATGCAACTTCAATTCTAGTATGGAGCATTTAGAACATGGAGTTGTATCATGCAAATCAATGGTAGAACAACTAGCATGTTTAACAAGTTTCTCATTTTTCTCATTTTCAGCATTAATTTGCTCCAACAAGGTAACTTGTTCTTTCCTAAGCAAAGTAAGCTCATTGTAAATTAAGTCACATGATTTGCAAGCATCATCATCAAGAATCAAGGTTTTAAGTCTAGCAATTTCAGCATTCAATGACTCCACAACAAAATTATGTTTCTTAATTTTCTTGTCACGTTTATCAAGGAATTTACCAAGTCGAGCAACAGCAATAGCTAATTCATCGTAAGAAGGATCTACCTCATTGAAGTCGTTGTCATGGTCGTCCTCAGTGAAGCTGTTGCTGCTTTTAGCCATGAGACACAACCCCATCAACTCATGCTTGCTTGGAGTTGTATCGTCCTCGCTGCTCTCCAAATCCACATCGCTCAAATTGACTTGTTCAAGAGCGGAAAGAACTCGGTGGACAACTTTGCTACTGATGAAGCTCTTCTTCTTTCTATTACTTGAAGAGAACTTCTTCTTCTCTTTTCGTCTGTCGTTGTCCTTCTCCTCCCTTGATGCTTTACCTACAAGTTTAGGACAGTTTGGACGAATATGGTCGAGATCACCACACTCATAGCATCTTGGAGGATCACCACTAACTCTCTTCCTTATTCTCACATTCTGTAAAGCTTTGTTAAAGCGAGAAGAGAGTAGTGACAAGTCTTCTTCTGGGAATTGCTCAATCTGTTCATCGGTTAGTGAAAACAAGAAAGATAAAACAAAACTTGCAGAAGCATTATTATGAGATATGCTAGATTGGGAAGTCAATGCAATTGACTTATGATCAATCTTTCTAGCAAAAATATCCAACTCATGAGTTTTCAACTTAGAATAAAGAACATCTAAAGTAAGTGTACTCATGACAGTTGATTCTCTAATGGATGTAACTTTTATCTCCCAAATAGACATGTCTAATGCACCAAGAAGTTGTCTAGCATTTGCAGCATCAGTGTAGCTAACTCCAACAGCACGTAGATTGCTAAGAATTTTATTAAAACGTGCAAAGAAGTCATCTACAGACTCACCAGGTTTCATCTCAAACTGCATGTATTCCTTTTTATAAATATCTTGGCGAACCTCTTTGACAGTGTTAGAGCCCTTATGGTAATCACAAAGAGATTTTCATACCTTATATGCATATCGAAGATGAACCACACGATCAAAGTCGTTGCATCCCAAGCCTTGGATGATTAAGTTGCGCGGCTTGCTGTTTGCTTCAACATGTGCACGATTGGCGTCGTTGACGTTGTCTTTCTCAGGAACTTCGTATGGCTTGTAAACCTTCTCCCAAATTGTGAAGCCCTACGCCTGGATGAACACCTCCATCTTTGCTTTCCAAAACTGAAAATTAACACCATCGAAAACATAAGGTTTTGTTGTATATCTATCCATTAGAGCATCTCCAGCAAGGGCCCCTAAAACAGGGTCCCTATTTTGGATTTAGTGACTCCCCCTATTTTTTGGGGCCATGTTTTTAGAGCACAAGTTCAGCAACAGCCCCTAAATCTCAGCCCCTATTTTACTTTTTCTCCTATTTTGACATATCCGCTATGTATAATCTTCATTTGACACCACTAAAATTTAATAAAAAATATTTGTAATACATAAAACATAAGCATATTAACATTTACAATTTAAAAACATGGTATTTCAAATTTAAATTTAAAATTTTCAAAACATGATAAATAGATAAATAGAAACTCCGAACAATGAATAAAACTACGAAGCGCTGTGAATTGCCCACAAATGCTCAATAAGATCATCTCGATGCCTCTCATGTATTTCTCTGTCTTCAATAATAGGGGATGTACTCATGTCCCTGGGAATTGGGGCTAAGAAGGCAAATTTAGGAGCCTCCTAATTTTAGGGGCTTGAGTTAAGGCTCCTTGGGAATTGGGGCTGAGGAGGCAAATTTAGGGGCATCCTAATTTTAGGGGCTTGAGTTGGGGCCCTGCTGGATCTGTTTTTTTTTTACTACACTCCCTATTTTAAGGTTTAGGGGCTCTGTTGGAGATGCTCTTACTATGATTTCTAATGACCGGTTAAGATCAATTAGAAGGCCTTACTCTGATACCACTTGTAGGATCGATGTATATGAATATAGCAATCAGAAGGGGGGTGAATGATTGTGCGGAAGTTAAAACCAAATCTCTGATCTACTAAAAGTTCACCCTAAACCAAAACCAAATAATTGCCTCGTATTCGACAAAAACAGATTGATAGATGTTTGGTAAATGCGAATTCCTTGAGATCCAACCATCGGATCAATCTGAAATTTTTACACAAGAAATTAGATTCCAATATGAATCGAACCCAAAAGGAATCATCTCGATCGAACTTAGGGATCAAAAGTTATGAACCTCGCAAGCTTGCTGTAACAGAATATGACGAGAATAAATCTAACCAAACCTGTAGCTTGCAGAGATGCTTGAAGAACTTGATCTTTATTCCTTTTTGATCTGGTTACATTACTCCAAAACAAAAGAGTACAAACCCTAATACTTGGCTCTAAGCCTCTCTCAGATGGTGTAATGAACAGGAGGCACCTCCCCCCTATTTATACACAGTACACACTCCTAATCCTAGAAGGAGTCCCACTCCAAATCCTAGAAGGAGTCCCACTCCTAATCCTAGAAGGAGTCTGTATTTAACACAACTTTACTTGGCCTAACCTGGCCGAGTACAACTCTTGCACGCGTATGGCAACCCTACCATACTCACGTGACTAACAACTCTGCACGCGTATGGCCCACCTACCATACTCACGTGAAATTACAGGAAAACGATTTGTTTTCCACGGCCACACATATTTTCATCGGCTGAAAGCAAGCCGACGAAATAAAACTTTTTTTTCATCGGTCTGCACATAGCTGATGAAACTAACTGTATTTTCGTCGGCCAAGCCAACGTTAATATCCCGGGCACTTATTTTCGTCGGCTTAGCCGACGCCAATACCTAGCTCAGCTCCCCGCAAATTTTTTCAAATTTCGGGTACCTAGTTTCGTTGGCTAAGCCTTTGAAAATAGTTGCAAAAAATAATAAAATATGGCAAATGGCGGGCCCACAGTGTATTGTCGTCGGCTAGGCTGACGTTAATAGTGGCCAGCCTTATTTTCGTCAGCTAGGCCGACGTTAATAGTGCCACAACCTTTTTTCGTCGGCTCAGCCGACGTTAATAGAGGCTGAACTACCTATTCGGGTGGACATACCGGCCGCACAACGCAATACCAGTCCACACACACGCACACCTAGCTGTTGCGCCGCCGCCGCCATCGACCGTGCCGCCCCCGTCCACACCGGCTCTGTAACACCCCGGCATTTAATATGCCTGAATGCTACCAAACATAAGCTAAACAACATCTAAATACCACAATTAAACATAAATTCTAGCAAAGGCGCACATGCTAAAAATCGAGATTTCGGCAGCATCTCCTTTGTTTTAACATGAATTGAAGGAGCAACAACAGTATAGCAATATAAGGCAATATGAGAGACAGCTAAAATAGCAATAATTAAAGACTTAACGACAATATAAGTCTATTATCAAGCACTTAATGTCTCCAAGAGTCAAACGAACAATAAAACTCTCATATAGCAAAGCTAAACCTTAAAGCAATAATCATCACACGCAGTTTATTATCAAAACTAATTGAATGACTTGTGGAATCAAAATGGGTGAAGCTACGTGCGGACGTGTGACTATTTCCCTTCCCCGCATGCCGTTCTCATGGTACCTAAAACAACAAGAAAACACAAGCGTGAGTTCAAAACTCAGCAAGCATATTGCAATGGTACAACAAGAACAATTACATAGCAATAATATCTCACATTATGTAAACCATCTCATTCATGGTCACATATCATCATCATCATCAATATGTATGCAGTGCAATGCGATGCTCATGTCTCCTTGGAAACTCATACCGGTATGGTTGAGTACACACCCGTCGGTATGCACCCTCTCCCCCCTTCCATCCCGAAGATGGAGGGTGCCTACTCCTCGCTTCCGTTCACCGCGGTGAATGGAATCACAATGTAGGACTTACTCTTTGGCTCTCCGGAATAGTCATAACTTTCTCACCGACCTTCCCCGGATTAGTTATGACTTTCTCACCGCCCGGGCCATGTAACATGCCATGTATGCAAATATGCCAACATCATAATAAACTTGTACATTAACACATGGCATCATAGCATACTCATCATATCAAAGGAAATCATTAAAGCATGGCAAGTGATCATGTCATATAATCAAGTTCATCTAGTCTCAACTAGCAACCTACAAACCGCTATCCATTACAATGCACTTGCCTCAACCACGGGCAACGGATTGGCGGGAAGTAGAAGGCACTCCCGGGGTCACACCACCTGCAGAGAGGTACCACACACTCACAATCATGACCACAAAACAGTACGCAAACCCTCATCTACCCCAACATTGCCAACTACTCGCAACACCCAAAAACAGAGGTTCTGTCCCGTCGGGGCAGCCGCCTTCCAAAAGGCATAACTTGAGTTCTGGGACTCCGAATCAATTAAATGAGTACATCCTCGCGTAGCTTAGGAAATTTCCCAACTTTTTCTAAGTATAAGGAAAGACTGATTCGGAATCTAAAGTGGTTTAATCTACAGAATACCGTGATCTGTTCTAATCACGTCACAGATTTTAACACGCTCGGTAGAACAGCCATAACTTTCAAACGGCTGGGCGGAATTTAAAGTTCTTTATACCCACTGAAAGGTATTGAAATTACCTACAACTTCTTCAACAGACGTACGACCAAATTCCGAATCTAAATTAGCGAAAAACCAAACCCTAGGTCGACTGCGCATGTTGCCCGAAACAGAGAACGTGGCAACTTCTAGATCTAATCCAATCTACTCAATTCTAGCACCACCAATTGATCTAAAAACATGATATTGATCCTTAGAACAGTACCTAGCCCAACCCCAAGGAGTCCCATGGCCATACCTTCGCCCGACGCACGAAAACTCCAACAGATCTCCTTGCTCCTAGCTCCTCGCTCCTCGCTCCAACGGATGGATCTTCGAGGTGCAGGGGTGGGGAGGCTACCCTAGGGCAGTAAGGGGAGTGGAGGAGAGGTGGTGGAGAGGTGGAGAGGCAAGGGGCAATGGGGAGGGGGCGCACGGCCACAAGGGGGGAAAAGAGGGGGGGATGTGGGCGCACAAGGGAAGGGGTGGGGCGCATAAGGGGCAGGGGGAGCCCCTTTTACCAGCCCCAAACAGGTTTCCTAGTCCTAAATGGACTCATACTCCATCCCACCAAAGCCCACAACCCCCTCTTTTAGGCCCAAACTCTCCCGGAAAGGCCCAAAACCCCGGAAACGGCCCGAAAACGCTATTAACCTCCATACCCTATGGTTTTAACCTTAATTCCACATTTCATAAAGTTTTTGTCCTCAACATTCACTTTTTATAAGGTTACGACACTCCGTGGTGTCACAGGCTCCCGCCCGACCACGCCGGTACCCGGCCTCGCCGCCTCGCACTGCCCCCGCCAACCAAGACTACGCCGGCCGAAGCCGCGCTGGACTCCAGCCACACCGTCGTTCAGCCTCGACGACCACGGCCCTCGCCGCACCGCTTCACGCCAGGGCCGGCCGTTACGCCGCTTCATCATACCGGCCAAGCAAGAGCCGCTCGCACGCCTGGCTACATTGAAGCATATATCCGAGGCCACAAAGGAGGTGATCCTACTTACCCAGAACAGTTTTGTAGTTCGTCGGCGACGCAGAACCTGGTTAGTAGTATCAACATGGTACATTTGGTTTAAATAAAATTCCCTATTATTACCTTAACTTAATTAATATTGTAGGCACGCTACGGAGAAACAATGGTCGAACGTCATGGGGAAGAGTACGATTGGCGGAGAGAAGATGTCGATCTTGTGGCCTTGTACACAAGTGGAGGTGGTAAGAAACATGGCAGGTTTGCCATGTTCAATGGGGTCGTGGATTCAATTGAAGCCTTAGGAGAGGCAAGGTCATCTCAATCATCCTAAAGCAGTGCACGGAGTTCACGTGAGGCAAGACTAGAGGAGGAGTTAAGGCAACAACAGGAGGTGCTGAGGCAACAACAAGATATGATGTGGCACCAACACGAGAGCGCAATGCAAACCCAAGCCTATTTTGTTCAATGGCAGGCACAACAACAACAATACTTTCAAGTAAGTAATGTTGTCAGTTGTTTACGATTTCATGCCTACAATGAGTATATTTTTATTATTCGTGTAGACTTTATCATTTAGACTTAAATCACTTCATAATGTCAGTTTAGCTAAATTTATTAAATTTATATCATATGTGCTAGATGTGTATTGTAAATGCTTTGTTATGGTTGACCATGTATGTGGAATGGCGAATTTTGATGATCCTCCATAATTGATCATTTACGCTTAAAGCACTTGATATGATCATTTTCAATAAATTTATCAAATTCATATCATGCGTGCCTCATGAAGTGGAATGACAAATTTTGATGATCAATGCTTGCATATAGTGCTAATGGCCAAATTATATTTACTTTTTATGAACTTAATCATTTTGTTTGGTAATTGGTGTCACAATACTTATATTACTTTTTGTTCTTGTATCAATAATTTTTTAGGACATTTTAGCTTCACACCTTGGATCCGCTGCCGTTAACTTGCCAACATTTCGTCCTTCTCCTCCACCTCCTTTCTTCCAATCCCCGCAAATGGTATTTACTAGTAACTTGTCATTTTTGGAAAGTTGGTCTTTCCTGTGAAATTAATTAATAACCATTTTGATTCCTATAGGGATCGACAACACCGCCTGTTGGACCGGAAACAAATGTTGGAGGTGATGATTCTAGTTGTTCGGGGACGCCTGTTGATCAATTTCTCAATACAGGGGGTGATGCAGGTAGTGGCCACAACTTTTATACACCTCCAAGTTGAACAATGTAATTTTATGTTAAATGGGGTGCAATGATCTGTTTTTGTTCATGTGGAAGAGATGATGCAAATGATGATTGTTTTGTGGATGTGGATGAAATGATGCATGTGGATGCAAACAATGTGTATGAGATGTTATAAATAATGAATGTTATGTGTGGTATGTGGATGTCATAATTTCTGTGATTGTTCTGTGAATTGTGTGTCATAATATCTGTGACTGTTCTGTTAATTGTGTGATTTTATGTGATTTTTTTGTTATTTTTTTTAAAAAAAATTACATAGTTTCGTCGCCCTGGCCGTCGACATTACTGGGGTACATATTTTCGTCGGCCAACGAGGCCGTGGAAAATAACTATTTTCATCGGCCAGGCCGTGGAAAATAAGTATTTTCGTCGGCCGCCGAAGCCGTGGAAAATAAGTATTTTCGTCGGCCAGGCCGACGAAAATAAGTTGCCACGTCAGCTTGTCTACGGAAGCTGGCCAACGGCACAGTGATTTCGTCAGCTACCCGAAGCCATCGAAAATAGCTTAGTTTTGTCGGCCGCCGACGAAAATAGTTGTATTTTCGTCTAGTTATTTTTGTCGGTATAGTTTCGTCGGCTAGCCGATGAAAATACATCGGATTCCTATAGTGTGACTAACCATTCTTCATGTGCATCGTCCTCTAGCCCGAACGTCCCGCATGACATCCTTGACCACCAAGACCTCGATTCCTCCAAAGCCTAGTCCTGAACCTCAGTTCCTCCATGAACCTAGTTCCAGTTCCATCATCGACCACGTTCGCCCTCGAGCACACACCTGCACTTAACAAGCCACAAAACGATTCCGAGCACAAGTCCGCGACTTGACTCAACATTAGTCCATGTAAATACTCACACGAGCATTGCATAAAATCAAACACGCATTATGAAGTCCACACGAACTTCATAATCATAGAACCAAACCAAGATCAATTTTGATTAAGCACAAACACTTAACCCTAGAAAACAGCATTCACGCCGGACCAAACAAATTAGTCCGGCACACACATGGAATCAACCTTCAAAAGTTCCATTCACACCGGACCAAAAATTTGGTCTGGAGTCACTCACGATGGACCGACAAATTGGTCCTGCGTACACGCGCCACGCTCGGTTAAAGAAAATTTGATCCAGCATAGATAAAAAAAAGACTTCTGTTTCAAGAAAGTTTGGTCTAGCGCAAAACCCTACAAAATCACGTTCACGCCGGACTAAAGAAATCAGTACGGCGCAAACGTCCATCTCTCGGTCACTTCAGCAAATCGGTCCGGCGCACAAGCTCAAAACCACGTTCACGGCGGACTGAAGAAAAGCGGTCCGGCGCAAACGTGCCATGCTCTGTTTCTTAATTCAACTTGGCCAAAAACATGTTCACGACGGACCGAAATCAAATGTCCGGCGTACATGTAAAAACCTCTGTAACTTGCAAAACCAGTCCGGTGCAGAAGACAAAATCTCTGGAGTTTGAAAACACTTAACCATGCTATCACAAGCATATCAATTGATCAAAGAGACACCACATGCACAAGCACATTTTGCAAATTCAATTCTAAGCCAATTTTTCAGCACATGATTTCACAGACTCTCAACAACCATTAATACCACAGAAAAAATTCCCATGACCATATGAGCCAAAAAAATTTATTCATGGCAATTTTATTAAGGGAATGTGCTGCTGTTTTTAGGATGATCCATGGTTGCTCTTGATTCTTGAGATTTTCTTGTTTGGTTTTATTATTTAACTTGGTTCTTGTGGCTTGTTGTTGGAGAAAGCATCAATTTTGTCCAAGAGTTGGGAATATTAAAATTGGGATCATTCACCCCCTCTCTGATTGCCATCTCGATCTGTCAGTTTTGTCCACGCATAACAATGGATGGCAATGTCTAAAGGCGTTGATACATGCACCGAAAGCAAAGAATGACCGCTTGATTACCATCTTCCTAGGGAAGCGCTGAGAAGGCTGCTCAAAAATATCGACATAAGTCCCAGAATTCCTTTTCTTGATCACCTAAAGCATACCTGGCAAGTTCTGATAGGAATCTTCGTACGTACCAAACCTTGCTTCTAATGCCTTCTGCTTCTCTCTCTATGCCTTGGCATAGCTTATGGTGTACTGAAACCACTCCTCTATTGCAAGTATGATGACACGTGGCTCTAAATCCAGGTTACCAATAATCTCCCCATACATTGCAATAGCAACAAAGCCTGAAGATATGTTTCTATGTGACTGCGTAGACTCCGTCAACATGCATGTGTATGGGACGACTATAGAACACATCCAAATGGTGTCCCACTTAGGCTAATAAGCATGGACACGCCATGGGCAACCCTCCATCTGGCATCTGACATCATACACCCGCTAATCTGACTTCGTAATCTTAAAGGGTCTATGCAGCGAAACTGCCCATGCTGTCACTGCTTCCTGCACCTCATCCTTATTCTTGTAAATTGTATCTTGCCACACCTCATTCCGATTGTACCCCCACGTGACATCTTTACCCTCGTTGACCATCAGCCTATCGAACCGACACTCATCCCACTCCTTAGGGAAAAGCTCTTCATCCTCTTCGTCATTACTTAAAGTCTCGTAGTCACGGCTCTCTGCGTCCATCGATTGTACCAGCGATTCAATATGTTCTCCCTCGTCTGCCACACCCATTGGTTCCTGCACCTCTGCTACTGGAACATCAACTTCCTCGCCTTGCACTGCCTCCTGACCCGAACTAACATCATGTATCACTAAACATTCTCTAGCTTGGCTGCTCTCACCAACTTCCTCCAGTTCATCACCGACAACATCCTCCTGTGTCGCTTAGATGGCATTGGATTTCAGAAATGCTTGCAGCAACAATAGTAAAAGCCACCCTTTCTTAATCGCCATTGTTACATACGAACTCCACGATTTCGGCCCCTTCAGTTCCACTAACTCCCAGTAAGTGTAATCCCGTCTCCGACATCCTACTCCGTGCAGCTTCAGATCATGCAATTCACGGTCCAACGAGAACATCTAATATAACCATTTTCTAACAGTGCTCCATGAACGTTCACCTGCACGTGACAGGCTAGCCACAACACATGGAAAATGGCTTAGTTCCACCCCTTGTGCACCCATGTGAGGAACCCCTTCTCCGTAGTGTATTTTAAATTTCACTCGTTCATCCATACCTGTCAAGCATTTCACGAAATTCTTAATACTACTCTACCTATGTACAAAAACGATTGATACTCTACACAGCTAATTAATCTGATCGCTAAATTGTGTATCTAAAAAACTATCGATATTCTACACAACTAACTACTTACAAACCTAATTAATCTGGTCGCTACATCGTGTATCTAAAATAAGTACTGCTATTCGACACAACCAATTACTTACAAATCTAATTACTCTAATCGCTAAATCGTGTATCTAAAAAAATATTGCTATTCTACACAACTAATTACTTACAAACCTGATAGCACTTTGGGTGTCCCGATCTTTCGATGAGAAACATGCGATTGATTTGGGAGGAGACGACTTTAGCGATTCGACTACACCGTACGACGATGATGTGCCTTAGCAATCGCTAAACCAACTCCAAAGGGTTATTTATCTTGTCGTGGACACGATCAACCTGAACACGAGGTTCAATTCCTGCAAGCAACCGAGAACAAGCAAGAACGATAGTATAAGCAATCTGAAATTGCGGATAAAAGTTGAAGGCAAAACAAGATGGAGTCTTAGTGACGATCTTGACAAGGTGGCTGTCCAGCACAACTTGCAGGATCAAGTTTGCACTTGGCTAAACTATTCAAATAAAACCCAAGACCTAAAAGAGGCGACGGCTGGCTATTTATGAGAGATAGGGGTGTGGGAAGCACGTTCAAAACAGGTGGAGGACAATTACAACTCAATTTACAAGGCCCAAAGCCCATGTCATCTCGGATTGGCAAAGTAACGTCACTTGATTGGCAGATTCCCGTCGACTCGGATAGAATTTGAAGATGAGACCGGATCCATTGGAAAGAGGACGAAGAAGCCTTTCAAACAAGTACTCATGGACCCCGAACACCCTGAAGAACTGGCTTTATGATTGACGTTTGGAGGTCCTTCTCCTTGGTTCCTAAGGACAATAAAATCATCACAGGGATTAAAGTGTATTCCATCTATTAAATTATTTGTATGCAACCCAATGAACGCATTCACCTGGTAATTGAATTGATGTGCGCGAAGCTCGAGTAATTAGTCCTTGTATTACATCATTGGTTTTGGATGTGTAGGCATGGTCGTATCCATGGCAATGATGTCCTCATCAAAACCTAATTAATCTAGTCGCTACATCGTGTATCTAAAATAAGTACTACTATTCGACCCATCTAATTACTTACAAATCTAATTACTCTGATCAATAAATCGTGTATCTAAAAAAATATTGCTATTCTACTCAACTAATTATTTATAAATCTAATTAATCTGATCGCTAAATCATCTATCTAAATTACAACTGTTACTCTACATAACTAATTACTTATAATCTAATTAATTGGTCACTAAAATGTATTTTTAAATTTAAATTTAAATAAATAAAAAAATTCCTGCAAAATTGGGACACTTTTCCTCCTCCTCCCCTCTTCCTCCTCCTCGTCCTCCCCTCCTCCCCATTTCCTCCTCCTCGTCCTCCCCTCCTCTTCCTCCTCCTCCCCTCTTCTTCCCCTCTTCCTCATCTCCCTCTTCTTCCTCTTCTTCCTCTTTCCCCCTCTTTCTCTACTTTCTTTCTTTCTTTTACTGCTCGGTTTTGGTTCTGGTGCGTTGCGGTTCGAGTTAAAATGACCCTCTGTCGTTAGTTGAAATGACGACAGAGGCAGGTAACGGTTAGTCTTGTCACCATTTCATATGGTTACAGAGGGGTATTTTTGTTATTTTCTTAACCGGCATATTAATTATGTAATTTTTCATTAAAATAATATATTTTAAGAAAATTCCTCCTGCTATTGGCTGCGTAATTTTTCATTAAAATAATATTGTTTAAAAAATTCCTCTTGCCATTGCCTGCAACCTCTCTTTAGCTTCGTCTTGGGTGGTTGTGACGTCACGATAGCTCAGCTCGAGGTGCTTTAAAGTATTTGAGAAAGCTAGTGCTAAATCATTTGGTAAACAAAAGTAGCTAGAAGCGTTTAATGGTGTGTGTGGTTGTCTATACTATGTAGTATATATACAAGATGGTTCATGAAAAAAATTATCTGTCTGTTTGGTTGTTTGAATGGAACCATTATTTTCTGGGCCAAATGATATAAATTTAAAGAATATTCCCTCTAGATACTGAACCATACCATTTGTTTAAAATAATATAGTATAGAATCATTTTATTCTATTCGATCTTATTTTATGAACCAAACACATCGTAAGACGGGGGAAGAAATATGACGCATAGTGAGGTAGGCCGGGATGAAAGGCATGGGCCGGAAGTCCGACTCCTAAAGCATTAAAAAAACGACAATGCTCTGGGCCGTGCGTCCGACGTGAGCCTTTTTCGCTCGGACGGCCATTCCACTGACCAAATCGAGTGGAAGCTACTCGAAAGTAGCGTCTGACAGCACAGCGCCACTACAATACATGCAATGCTAATATGCTTCTCTCCCTCCCCCATCACGCGCTCGCATATGCTGACGCTCCGGCTGTCCACTTCTCCGACGAGCTCCGGTAGTTGGCCATCCAAGCACGTCCTAGATAACATGGGCATTGGTGATCGGACGTCTGTTTTTTGAAAAAAAAATGCTCAAATATACAACTTGAAAATACAAAATATCAAAAATATACAACAGCAAAAAAAAATAGCAGGAATGACGTGGCAGCCACCACACCGCACGGCGGCCGCCACGCCGGACGGCGGCCGCCACAGGAAAGCGGAAGTGCACGCCAAAGTGAAGTGCACATGCACCAAAGGAGCTAGCATCCAGGGAAAGCACATGCATGGGGAAGAGCTAGGGAAATGTGTGCATGGGGGAAGATTTGGCTGCCGCCATGCCGCACGCAGCGAAGCGGCAGGCGGACTGCGTCGGACGCTAGCGCCGGTACGACACCTGGCTGCCGCCGTGCAGTGTGGCGGCAACCAGGCCTGCCACCGTCGGGCGTTGTGGCGGCTGCCACGTCATTTCTGCTATTTTTTTTTGCTGTTGTATATTTTTAGGGAGAAATTAGCAGCCGGACGTCTGATTTTTGTTTTTTTTTTCGGACGCTGCCCAACATTTTTTTGAACGTATGAAACATTTTTTTTTACTGTTTGTCGAAGAAAAATGTTTCACTACGTAGAAAAAAATGTTTCACTACGTAGAAAAAAATGTTTCACGCGTAGAAAAAAATGTTGCAAAAAAATCAGACGTCTGATCCCTAGCAATGAGGATATTTTTGATATTTTGTATTTTTGAGTTGTATATTTGAGCATTTTTTCCTGTTTTTTCGGACGTCCGATTCTCGTTTTTTTTTTGGACGTCCGATTCTCGTTTTTTTTCGGACACCGCGCAACATTTTTTTTGAACGTATGAAACATTTTTGTAACGTATGAAACATTTTTTTACTGTTTGTCAAAGAAAAATGTTTCACACATAGAAAGAAAATATTGCGAAAAAAACAGACATCCGATCACTAGCAATTCCCTAGCAATTTTATCGAATTCGAACCTTCAAGCTCATGATGGCCGCCGACGCGGTGGCTTCGGCAAGATCGGTTCTTGAAACGTCCCATTTGCTTTTATGAAATATTGTGTTTATTTTCATGAAACATTTCGTTTGTTCTCGTGACATTGTCATTTTTTTGCTTATGTTTCACTATTGAAACATCCCGTTGCTCTGATGAAACATTGTGTTTGTCTTCGTGAAACATCTTGTTTGCTCATTCGGAAACATCTCGTTTATTTCTGTGAAATATTTTCATTTTTTGCTCATGTTTCACTGTTGAAACATTCCATTTGCTCATATGAAACATTGTGTTTGTCTTTATGAAACAATCGTCAGGAAATTGTGCGTGGATCGGACGTCCGTGGTAGTTGCACCCTTAAAAAAAAATCCCCATACACCTCGCACGGCGACCCATGTCCCACTGACACGTTATGATCCGGAGATGGCCCCACGGATCATAGAGGTATGCATTCCGCAGCTACCAGCGTTCCCTTCCTGTTAAGAAAAATAGTAGTTTCCCTTCGGAAGTTCGGAGTCGATAGCTTGCAGCAACCTTCTTCCTCCCCCCAGGCTCCCCTTCTCTGCTGCTCCCCTCCCAATCCCAAGCACGCCCGCTTCCCAATCCAAACCCTAGCCCTCATGGATCCCTCTCACCCCACCGCAGCCCGCCGCGCCGCCGCCATCACCCGCCACCTGGCGGCTCTCCCACCGGCTGCCGCGGCCCTCGAGGCCTCCCCGTGCCTGTGCTACGCGCCGCCGGAGTCGATCGAGCCTCCGCCGGCGTTCTCCGCGATGGAGCTCCGCGCGCTTCTTGACGGGCACCACGTCAGGGAGCGCGACTGGGTGTTTGGCGCGATGGAGGAGAGCCAGCTCTTCTGCCCCCGGCACCGCAGCGGCGGGAAGGCGTTCGTGTCGCCGGACTACAACGATGGCAAGGAGGAGCAGCGGGAGGCCACAATGCGACGGATCGGGTACCTGGCGCGGCGGGGCGTCTTCCGTGGGTGGCTCACAGAGCCTGGGCCCGACGCCGAGCTCCGCAAGCTCGCGCTGCTCGAGTGCCTCGGCATCTACGACCACTCCCTCGCCATCAAGATCGGCGTCCACTTCTTCCTATGGTACGTAACTGCCAATTCTCCTCGCTTTATTTGTTTGTTAACCAAATTTATGCTTAGTATTTGCCAATGCCTAGTTCAGATCGACATTTTTTTATGTCCCGCGCTGCGTCGTGGTAGTCTTGTGGTTCATATTGACAAACAAAGTTTGTCCTCAATTTGGCTGGATTTGGGGTCAACCGTACGTACCCTTGTGAACAATAGCTTAAGTTTGAAGCCTGCTTGTGCTATGATGTGTGATTACGACTTGAGGTTTGGCAAGGTACGACCTTGGGCTCAATTTAGGGTGATTATGTTAATTAAGGTCTGAAATGTTTGTTCTTCTCCATTTTGATTTGGATGTGGTAGACATGCCAGGATTTTTGAAAGTGCAACTTAACGTTCATCAACGTATATAAGGCTAAGCAACAAGAATATTATTATCTTATTTTAGTAATACAAGGCGCTAAGCAAGAATTTTTCACTGTTGTAGCCCTCAAGAAATTATTTTTTTTTCAGAATTAGCCCCCGTGCTATATTGTTTTTTTGCAGATATAGCCTCCAGACCCGCAATCCCATGCTCCCGTGCGCTCAGGGCCGGTCCTGAGTTTTTAGGGGCCCGGGGCAAAATTTTAAATGGAGGCCCCCTATAATATAAGCATCGAAATATTTTTATATTACCATGTATCAACTGAAAAGACAATATTCAGTGTATTATACAAATTGTTACCAATAAATAAATGAAGTACAAAAGTGAGATTATTTACCTCAAACATTTTGTAGAGATCATCTTAGGAAATATCTTCTAACAATTCTAGATGCAAAATCATCAACTATGGCCTCAACATTAATATCATCCAATAATTTCTTCTCAATACATAAAGTTGCTAAACCATTTAACCTTTCTTGAGACATTGTAGATCTTAAATAGTTTTTCAATAATTTCAATTTTGAAAATCTTCTTTCAGCTGATGCCATAGTTACCGGCATAGTAAATAAGATCCGATAAACAACAATTCCATAGTAGCTGCATAGTTTTTCAGTTTTTAGATAGACATTGTGTGTTGTGTTCGGTCTCTGTCTCTGATGTGCTACAATACCCGCGATGGAAAATAGAAGTCCAATCTAGTTTTGTTTCAATTTCTGCTTTGATATGAAGCAGCCCAACTCTTGTAATTGAGTCTATATATTGCAATGAAATCAGAAAAGACGTGAGCAATTTTCACGTCGCAAAAACAAGTATGTTCTGTAGTTTTAGTTTGATTGTTGTTTTTTATCTGAAAACAGCGTTCAAGTCTGAAGCTTTTGCTAGTTAGTTTCAGCCAAGAGTTGCACACGAATGTTTCAGCCGAAGCGTGTCTGACCAGAGCGTTTTCAAACAAGAACAAAAAACTTGTCGTTGGCATTTAGTTCTTGGACTGATTACCAACAGCGATTGCTCTCGGCTCCCGTGTAGGTGCGTAATCTTCACATTAGGACGGAGTCAAGGAGGGGCCCCGATAATTTGGAGGCCCGGGGCGACCGCCCCTCTCGCCCCACCCCAGGGCCGGCCCTGCATGCACTGCAATGCTAATGCAGCCCTCGGGGAGCACTGCATTAGCAAATGCACACAAAATCCAAGAAAAATACGGCGCGGTACTGTAGTGCTGTATGCTACATTACACAGTGCTACAGTGCCACCGTTCTTTAGTTTTTTTTAAAAAAAATTTATTGCCATTGAGTGGAGGCGCAGTATCTAAATTTAAATATAATTTGTTATATATAAATTACTGATACCACGTATTTAAAATAGTTATATATATATATATTTAATACTCTCAACTACAAAACCATGTATTTAAACTGCTGTTCCATTTTACATCTATACCATGTACATTTCAGTATTGGTTTATACCGGTGTTCCGTTCTAGTTACCGTGAACTTTATAAAAACTTTATTTAATACTCTCAACTACAAAACCAGGTATTTAAACGCTCTAAACTTAGAAAAGCAAATCAACTTACACCCTGAGATTACAATAAAAAATTACACCCTAAGGTAGTTTTGGATAGTGGTTTTGCTGACGAGGATCCAAATCAATGTGGTTTTTACCATGTTGGCATCCATATCATCGATTGTTGCCGATGGCAATTAAATAAGAGGGAGGATGATGATATAAAGAAAGATAATAGAGAGAGAGAGAGTAAGAAAATGGTTAACAATATGTGCTATGCTACACGTCATAGTTTAATAAAATATATAATTTTTTATTGCAATCTGGGGGTGTAAGTTAATTTGGTTTTTTAAGTTTAGATTGTTTAAATACCTGTTTTTGCAGTTGAGAGTATTAAATAATCTTTTTATAAAGTTCAAGGATGTAAAATGGACTTATTTCTACTTATAAATTTATATTATTATATTAAACTCTAGAACAGAACAACGGTATAGACCAATACTGAAACGTACATAGTATAGATGTAAAATGGAACACCAGTTTAAATAACTGGGTTTTGTAGTTGAGAGTATTAAATATATATATTTTTTTAAATACGTAGTGTCAGTAATTTATATATAACCGTGCCTCCACTCAGCGGCAATCAAAAAACATTTTTTTAAAAAAACTACAGCATCATGTATTGTAGCATTGTGGTACTGTAGCGTGCAGCGGAGCACGGAATTGCGGATCCGGGGGCTATATCTGCAAAACAAATTGCACGGGGGCTAATTTTGAAAAAAAAAATTCTTGAGGGCTACAACTGTGAAAAATTCCTAAGCAACAAGAACCGAAGAAGATTATATTTTGTACTTTGAGGGCTTGTTTGGAAACGCAGGAACAGAAAACATAGGAACTGGGAAAATCACGGGGATAGGAAAGAAAGGCGTGTGCAAAATAGAGAATTACAATTTGGAAAACATTACAATTTTTAGGAATTTTTGGAACGTAGGAATAGGAAAACACAAGAGTCCTAATAGGAAAGTGTAAAGGAGTTTTGTTGAGGTAAATAATGCTATTCAATTCTGTATTTCTCTCTCTCTATTTTAGTTGGATATCTTCAGCATCTCACTGCTCAAACTTTCCCATTCCAATTATCCCATATCATTCGATTGACTGTCTCCATCCCTTGTAATCTCTCTCATTCTCTTGATCCAATCATCTCCCCCGCCATATCTCGTCGCCATTGTGATTCTTTATCAGGTCTGGCTGCGTGGATTGCCTTGTCATTGTGAGCCCCGTGCTGGCGTCTGCCTCCCCAGCGGCTGCAGCATCGTGATGGTATTTTGCAAGTCCGTGATGATTGCGATGGTATTGACAAAATTTACTCTAAATTTAAATGCTTTCTAATTTTTTTTCCATCTCTAAGAAAATAAAGGGGGTCGCACACAATGGTATGATGGAACTTTGTGCTATCGCGTAAGTTATTTCTAGTTAGAGCTTCTTTGGAACTATAGGAGCTTTGTAGAAAATAACAGTTACTCTAAAAATTCTACCAAAATACTCTGTTCGAACTAGAGACTAGTTTTTTTTCTTCAAAAAATACACATTAGTCTTAAAATACGAGGCATAAAGCTACGACTATGTTTGGAACATATGGAATTTTCTTCCGGTCCATTTCATGTGCAATCTATATATCTACAAACAACTGGTTATATTTAGGATGCCTCTTTTGTTTTAGACGTCTATAAAATTCTACAATAATCCTTAAATCTTTATTACTTTAAAAGAAGCTATTGATGGTGGTTCATTTGCCTTTCCTACTCCATCTCTTTTCACCTCCCTAAAAAATAACAAAAACGGAAAAACAATATACCAACTAGACTTGGGCAATGGGCCATGCCTTTTTGGGCTAGCCCTCAGCACAACCGGCTAAGCATGGCACGAACGTTTTTGGGCGGGGCGGCACGGCACGAATGATGGGCCATGCTGGGCCTGTAAAGTTCACAATCAGCACGATAGGCAGCCCAGCTTAGCACGACCGATCGAGCTGTGCTTGGGCTGGCCCGGCATGAAAGCGGCCGTTTAATAATAAAAAAAATCCTATCTACATCTAAGTCCTTCATCAACTACCTCACCCTAGCGGCAAAGCCCATCATCAAATGCTCCCTCTCCCCTTCGCCTTCTACCATGACCCATCCGGCACAGTCGCCGTCTACCCATGCCTTCGTCATCTCTCTTTCTTCTTTCGCCCTCCTCCACCCCTGCTTCTTCCTTACGCCATCACTTCTCACGCCGCCCCACACGATCCCCTCCTCGCCGCCCCTTGCCACCTTGGTGCTAGATCTAGCGGCCTTAGATCACACTGCCGCCGGATACGGCTTTGTGACACCACGCCACTAGCTTGGTTGGCTGCCCTGACGAAGAAGATGTCGTCGTCGTCGAATCTCAACGATCCTCGCGGCATCATCGATGGATCCAGCGGTCTTCGGCCATGCGGTCGCTAGATTCGTCCTTCTCGCACCGCATCACCACTGACCCTGGCCACCATGCGTGCTTCTTCCCCGACGCTAGCGCTTTCACCTCCGACTGAGCTACACGGTCCTCGTGGCCATGACAGTATGTGCCTCACTCATCCTCGTTTCCTTTCCTCTGCAGCAATCCAAAAGGACCAGGCCTAGGCCGGCATGGTACGAAGGTGGCACAACGTGCCAATGGGCCATGCATAGGCTCGCCGAAGGCGAGTCGTGCTGGCCGAGCTGTGGCAGCACGACACGGTCTAGGCCTATGGCCCATAGGGCCCGTGCCGGCCCAACTCAAATGGCCCAATGCCCTGGTCTAATACCACCAAGCAAATGTCAAGTCCCTAAATATTCACTATTAGAAAAATCAATGTACTGACAAACAAATTCTATCTCCTTAAAAATTCTCTTAACAAAAAAGCATAAAAAATAGTGAAGTAGTTTCGGGCATGCAGAGGCGTGACGCGACCGAGTGGGGAGGCGGAGCCAAGGGCATGCGCCCGTCTCGACAATGCCGACTCGACGTGTCGGGGGTAATATGATTTTTTTTTATCCATAGCAAAGCACGGGCATTCAGCTAGTTAGAGAAAAAAAATCCATAGAAATTCTTTCATTAATCGAGGAAAAAAAAGAAGAAGATCTAGACATATATTTTGGTGGGACCAGATTATAATGGTTTGGATTTATCTTAAAAGAATTATATGAAACCAAACTGAATACGATAATCCTATGAACCAATGAAGTCATTATAACTACTACTCTTTAAACATGTAGACTAATATTTGTATCTTGTGATAAAAGGCATAGAGCGATTTGAAGGGACAACATAAATACACGCGCCGAGGGCATACTTTGCTGAAAGACTTGACGCAGCCACCGCCGGAGGCGTTGGATTGATCTACGGTGAATAGCGTTTCTTCGTAGCCTCATACCATGCTTTACCGATACAAAACCATCTTGGTCGATAGGAATCTCAATCCTCAGTCATTAAGGATGGATGTATGCACTACACAGGACTACTGCCTGCTGGAGGAAGATGAATGCATTAATGGCTAAGTTGGGCAAGCCCTATTCACCTAAATCAAGTTGTGCTGCATGTGATCATCATCTGGGAAATGTCTAATTTACAACCCTGAACTTGGGTCTTTGTTCGATCTATAACCCTGAATTTCAAAATTGTTTGAATTGGGACCTCAACTTACAAAATATTCCATTTTACCCCCTGGACCCAAACCATGGGGGTTTGTCTGACATGGCATTGAATTTGGTTGATGTGGCATCCATGTGTGCATATTTCGCTAACATGACATCCACTTATGTATCCACATCAACGTCCGCGTCATCCTCAAATCATCTTCTTCTACCCTGAGAGAAAGAGAGGAGGGGATTTGGGGGGTGTGAGTGGCGGCCATGGATGGCACCGGCAGCAACTCCGACAAACGGTGGACGACTACGGCACGCAGTGCAGGAAGGAAAAGGGAATAGAGGATGAAGCTCACAGATGGTGGCAGCTGTGGTCGGCGTCATTGTGCAACCATATGTTCCTTTACTTGACAATACATCTACGAACACTTCTCATTTTTGTGATTACTACTTTGTATAGTGAAAAAGGTTAACCTAGAGGTATTACTTGGAAGCTTTGCTCTGTCATGGTCCTCAATTAAATTTGGCCACCTGAATTTCACACCCAATATTAGGAAGTCACAATTACTCAATCATTTATTTATTTATTTATTTTTATTCCTTGTCATGAGCAGCAATATGGTGCTACTGGTCAGTGATCACGCATGTTACTGCAATGCAAACAGTACCAACACATTACAGTAGCAAACTAGGTGCAGCAGCAGTAGATTTAGTTGTTAGCTTCTTATTTCTTAGTTGCATGCTAATATTTCATTAGTTATCTTGTTAACGGGCTCCTGTAAAAGGTGGTCATTATCTCTATTTGGGATTAATGAAAGAATTATGTTGAAGTTCCTCTCAAGTCTCTCTCTCTCAGAGAAGTTGCGTCCCTCCCACTTGCCATGCTCCCTTCCTCTAAGCATGAATTGTCCTTCTAACAGTTGCCGTTCAACCTCTCTCCATGGTTTCTATCCCATTATGAACTAAGCTTCGTAGCATTTGTTCATATGGATGTCTAGCATACTAAATTAGGAAGTCAATATTAACCTCGAACTGGTTTTAGCCCTTAATACAAACTACTCAATTATTTATTGATTTTTTTTTGCTTGTTCATATGGAATGTAAACCATAGTAAACATAAAAAAATTAAATATTCTATTTTCTTATAGAACTTGCAACATGATGTTCTATAGACCTCTTTTCTTTGAGAGTTTTTGTGTTCACCCTGTTTCTGTACGTTATGTATTCCAGGGGCAGCGCTATCAAGTTTCTTGGAACAAAGCGCCACCATGACAAATGGTTGTCAGACACGGAAAACTATGTTATTAAGGGTTGTTTTGCCATGACAGAACTGGGTCATGGGAGCAATGTATGTGGAGATATTTGGGTTAAGAATATCTGTTTTGGATTGTGTAATATTGTTGGCTGTGATGATAAGGTTTTCCTTCACCTGTTTCTTTGATCAATTTCAAGGTACGAGGAATTGAGACAATGGCAACTTACGATACCAAAACAAGAGAATTTGTGATAAATACTCCTTTTGAATCAGCTCAGAAGTACTGGATTGGTGGAGCTGCTAATGTGAGATGAAATTTCACCTAAATAATTATGTACATATATGCTTTGCATTTGGTTATAAGTTATAACCTACTATAAGTGTTCATGTCCTTCTACAGCATGCTACACATGCAATAGTCTTTGCTCAGCTCCATATAAATGGAAGAAATGAAGGAGTCCACGCTTTCGTAGCTCAGATTAGGGATGAAGATGAAAATGTATTACCTAATATCCATATAGCTGACTGTGGCCATAAGATTGGATTAAATGGTGTTGATAATGGTCAGATTTGGTGAGTCATCGTATTTCTATATTTTTTTAGTCTATTATATGGCATGCATTCTAAATCAATAAAGTTTAACTGTCTTACCAGGTTTAAGAATATACGTGTCCCGCGAGAGAACTTGCTGAATTTGGTTGCTGATGTTTTGCCAGATGGGCAATATGTTAGTATGATAGATAACCCAGATCAGGTACCCTCCCCCCGGTCAACAAACCTTCACATATTTGCTGCACTTATTTTATTCTTATGTTGAGAATTGACATTGTTCTGATTTGCAGAGGTTTGCAGCATTTTTGTCTCCACTTACCCTTGGTCGAGTAAATATTGCAGTTAACTCAGTTTATATTTCAAAGGTATTAACGCCCTTTCCTTTCTCTAAATACAAGGAATAGTAGTTGTTACTATTCTTTTTTATGAGTTCCAGAAGTATATAGCTCCAGAAGCTTGCAGTAGCTGGCTGGATAAAACTGGTTCTGGTAATTAGTCAAGCCAGTGGGAGTCAGTAAAGGTAATCTGGCCGTGACCAGCTAAATCGAAGTGGAATATCATCCATTTGGACAGGGACAGATCATGAATTTGTGCACTTGTTTAGATCATCCCAAACATGTTTGGTTGGAAGCACCTATTTAAGTGCACAAGATCATTTTTAAAAAACCTAGCAAAATTGATGGATGATTGTTTATTAGATTAGATGGAACTGGTGGTTTCCAGCTTTTTACCTGCCAAGATTGGGAACATCATAATCTTTTTTTTTTCAAAAAATGGCTGAATCCAGACCAGTTATTTGCCAGTAATAAGCTAGTAACCAGTACTAGTCACACAGGGGAACTTGCTTTGCTATTGACTTTCCATGCCTAGATACAATTATTATAGGTGTGCTTGTACTCTTTCTTTTACATGCTTACAGGTAGGCCTAGCAATTGCTGTGAGATATGCTTTGTCAAGGAGAGCCTTTTCAATTACACCCGATGGTCCTGAAATGTTGTTACTGGATTATCCCAGTCACCAGCGACGCCTTCTACCACTTCTAGCAAAAGCGTAATCTACTAGCTTGTTTTGATTTATTGTACTTCCAGTGAATATATACTTATTTGTCATAAGATGGTAGTTCTTACATTTGTATGTTTGGATTTATTGCAGTAACTTGGCTATTTTTAGTTCTTGTAACATTTGGCATATATACTTATTTGTCATAAGATGGTAGTTCTTACATTTGTATGTTTGGATTTATTGCAGTAACTTGGCTATTTTTAGTTCTTGTAACATTTGGCACTGGACAAAATCTGAGTATTCTAGCTATGAAATCAAATCTGTTTAATCTAGTTATGAAAGTGTAGGAAGTATTAGCATTTTGATGTACGAATATTCCGCACTCTGTAATTTAAGTCACTAATGCTAGATTGCTAAGCCCTTCTTTTCTTCAAATGTTTTTCGCTGCTACTTAACAGAGATCATCGTATGCTAATGTATTTTTCCTTATGCAGATGTCTGATGAGCAGTGCTGGTAATTTTATGAAAAAGATGTATGTGAAGAGGACCCCTGAAATTAACAAAGCAATACACATTTACTCTAGTGCTCTGAAAGCTACACTAACATGGCAAAATATGACCACGCTTCAGGTATTCTTAAAGGGCTTATGAGTATTTTTCTTTATTTGGGTCAATATTTCTCACTGGATTTTCTTTTACTGCTATTAGGAGTGTCGGGAGGCCTGTGGTGGCCAAGGCTTGAAAACAGAGAACCGTATAGGAATTTTCAAGGCTGAATTTGATGTCCAGTCTACATTTGAGGGTGATAATAATGTTCTAATGCAGCAGGTTATTTTTACTTATTGTTGTTAGTCATCCATGTATTTTTCTCAAAGGTGCTTCAAGCTTGGCTTGGTTGTAACAATTTAATCCTGTTGACTCAGGTAAGCAAAGCCCTTTATGCTGAATTTTTGTCCGCGCAAAGGAAGAAGAAGCCAGTCAAGGGATTGGGATTGGAACATTTGAATGGTCCTTGCCCTGCTATTCCTGATAATTTGACGAGTGGAATATTAAGGAGCTCCAAGTTCCAGGTATAGAATCTTGATTCGATTCGATAGCGATATCTCTGTCATGAGGTAAATCTTTTCTTTATGCTTGGTTATGTGCACTTAAATAGATGGACTTGTTCTGCTTAAGGGAGCGGGATTTACTAAATCAGTTCACTGAGGAGGTTTCTCACTATCTGGCACGAGGCGAATGCAGAGAGAAGGCTTTGATGCTGGTAAAACTCAGTTTCTGCTGCACATTTTCTTGCTGATCTAAACTTCTTTTATAAGTAATGTGACTGACATTTATCCAGAGCTACCAAATCGCCGAAGACTTAGCTAGCGCATTTACTGAGCGCACAATTTTGCAAATATTTTTGGAAGATGAGATGAATGTTCCTGATGGTTCTTTAAAGGTATGTTCACTTTCCTCTTATCAATTTGATGATAACAGAATAGGTGAATTCTCCTTGCGTTCCCTTTTACTTTGGCATCAACTTATGCGTGAACTTTTGTTGCAAAAGTATCTTTATGTGTGTCATGTGCTGGAATTACTGTTTATGCGCATGTCATTGTATCACCTTGAATTTGTCTATTGCAGGATGTATTGGGCTTACTGAGGTCTATGTATGTTATGGTCTGCATAGATGAATCTGCGTCTTTTCTGAGATACGGTTTTTTGTCTCGTGACAACGTAGCCGGTGTGAGGAAAGAAGTCATGGCACTGTGCAGTGAACTCAGGCCCCATGCGCTTGCTATCGTCAGCTCTTTCGGAATCCCTGATGCCTTCCTTAGCCCACTTGCTTTTGACTGGATTGAGGCAAATGCACTGTCTTCCGGGAACGAATGACCACACACCTTCGTATTCTGAGGTATTCCGGTGAAAACTACTACAGATCGACGTCCAAACCCGTAATCAAAGATAGGTGTCGTTTACAATAATTACTGTTCAAGTGTACAGTTGGAGATGCTGATGCTGATCTGCGCTGCAAAAAAGGGAGTTTCCTGTATTGTGTTAATTAGATTAGTCGTACTTGAATAAGCGGATGTAGCCCTACAGTGCATGTACCAGGGGTTTACAACAAAATAACTTATGAGGCTCAAATGTATTGTTGAACAGTACAAAAGTAAAGGGTGGAAACGAATGGAAAACGGTCAGAGCTTAGAGGCTTTACCATATGCGAATCCATATTATTTTTTACGGAATTGCTATACCACGTACGTACGATAGAAAACGGTCAGTCCTGTATAGGCATATTGATAAAATATTGACACTTTTCGAGAGGCACGGTTGTATACATGTACATCCAACGAATTGGCCAAGAGAGCAACCAAATCAAAGTGAATCAAAGTGCTGATATCAGAAAAATTACATTGTTGCTTTGCACTTGCATATCGATATTTTTAGAGCCTATTTCTTTTAAACCGTTAATTAGATTTGTGATCTGTTTCAATCTTAGCTTTCCTTACGACGAACTCTTCCAAATGAGTCTAACATTAGATAGATTGCGCGTAGACAAATATTTTTTGCGACTTGCGAGTTTGCCTATCATTGCTTAATTTGAGGAATTTTGAATGTCGTGTGCTACTCATAAGTCGCGTACTTTTCACTGACATATGGACCACTAATTTTGAATTTATGAGGAACCGCTCTGAATCCTATAGAATTTCTATGAAATTCATGCGTGTTACAAGTTACGACTACGTATAAGCAGTATATGTATGAAATATGCCCAAGAAGCTAATCATGAAGATGATTATCTTGTATTTATGCTTATATTGTTCTTTTAATAATGTCATGTTACAGATCATCAAGTGTGTGACTTGATCGTGAAACTTTGTAGTTTGATTGTGACATTATTATAAATTATCCCTTGTTTTTTTATTGGTTGGGACATCAATAATCTTGAAAAACAAGCACATGAATTGTTGTGATAATCATGTTTCACGGATTATGGTTATGATGTGATACAATGCAATCATGTGAATACATGTAAGTGTACATGCTATTGGATTGGCCCGCTTACGAAACATCTTTTGAGGATTTAATTAGTGTCATAAGTTGTTTCATACAATGATAATGAATGATCCTTATACCTGAGATCAACACAGTTTCCTACATGAGAATAGTATGCTTTGATGTTGTCTAACGTTTGTCGGGACCCGAATTTGTAAATCCGGACCCTCTGTGTATTCTGCACTAGTCCAGGATCACGCTAGTGCACATAGTCTCAACATTGGTAAATATCACAATCATACTCAACGAAATAGTAAAATACTTTATTTAGAATACCAAACTGGTTGCTCGACCGTAGGGTCAAGTTACAAAAGTACGCATTGCAGGGCGAAAACTTATTCAAAGAAATAACTGCAGCGGAAAAATAAAGAAACGCATGGCACCAACCAATATGCCACAGGCAACTGACTGGGCTTCCCCCTAAGTAGACGGCTCCTCCTGAAGTTCCTCCTCCAAAGCTGGCGTGGCCTCCTCTTCAACTGGTGTTGTTTTGTTGCAAGGGGTGAGTTGTAACATCCTCAGTTTCGCTTTCCAGGAAAAATCTAATTTAAACTAATTAAATTCAAAAATTGGAGTTCCCTTGGTGTTTATGTTAACCTGGCATCCATTCCTATCCAAAATCGGGATTCAATTCCCTTCCGGTCGAAAAATCGAATTTACAGATTCCCGCTGGTACCCAAAATTTCACCCGAGTCCAAAAATGCTCCAAAAATCCCGAAATCACTTCAATTAGGTCCCAAATATTCCAAAATGATTTTTGAAACGATTCCCCGGATTTTTGGACCTTCGCTAGTGTCCGATCGAGGTTCCCAGTTTACCTCAAGGTTCTGGCAGAAATTGCATGAGGTGTTGGGTACGAATCTGAATTTCAGTACTGCTTACCATCCCCAGACAGATGGACAAACGGAAAGAATAAACCAAATCCTAAAAGATATGTTGAGAGCTTGTGCTCTGACATATAAAGGTTCGTGGGATCAGAATTTGCCCTATGCTGAGTTTTCATATAACAACAGTTATCAAGCCAGTCTGAAGATGGCACCATTTGAAGCTCTGTACGGAAGAAAGTGCAGGACACCCTTGTATTAGAAAGAAACCGAAGGTGGGCAGATAATTGGACCTGATATTCTGAAAGAAGCCGAAGAGCAGGTTAGAAAGATTCGGGAGAATCTGAAGACCGCCCAGTCAAGACAGAAGAGTTATGCCGATAATCGACGACGGGAATTAAGTTTTGTACCTGGTGATCATGTGTATCTGAAGGTCTCCCCATTGAAAGGGATGAAACGGTTTCGAGTCAGTGGAAAGTTAGCGCCCCGCTACATCGGGCCATTCCCAGTGATTGCCAGAAAAGGGGAAGTGGCTTATAAATTGGAGTTGCCTCCGCAGCTGTCAGGAGTCCATGACGTCTTTCATGTGTCTCAGTTGAAGAAGTGTCTCAGAGTACCCGAGCATTAGATGCCATTGGAAGAAATGGAATTGAAGGAGGACTGTCGTATCCGGAGTATCCAGTCAAAATTTTTGATGAAGCCGAGCGTCGAACCCGAAATCGTGTGATCAAATTCTGCAAGGTTCAGTGGAGTAATCATTCTGAGAAGGAAGCTACTTGGGAGCGTGAAGAAGATCTTCGAGCAGAGTTCCCTCATCTTTTTCTCTCTCCGTCCGAATCTCGAGGACGAGATTCTCTCTAAGGGGGTAGGTTTGTAACATCCTCAGTTTCGCTTTCCGGGAAAAATCTAATTTAAACTAATTAAATTCAAAAATTGGAGTTCCCTTGGTGTTTATGTTAACCTGGCATCCATTCCTATCCAAAATCGGGATTCAATTCCCTTCCGGTCGAAAAATCGAATTTACAGATTCCCGCCGGTACCCAAAATTTCACCCGAGTCCAAAAATGTTCCAAAAATCCCGAAATCACTTCAATTTGGTCCCAAATATTCCAAAATGATTTTTGGAATGATTCCCCGGATTTTTGGACCTTCGCTCCTATTTTATCTTGCGTGGCTTTTGTTTAATGCCCGCTATTCGCGCCTGAATATTTAATTCCACAAATTTCATCCAAATTTCGCGAAACCAATTTTATTGGGTTCAAAATATTCCAAAATGGTTCTAGGAATTTTTCCAGAATGTTTAGACCATTTTTCCTAATTTTTCTTTAGGGCGGTTCATTTACGTAATTCCCGGCCAATCCCGCGCTGCCACGTGGCGTGAACAATGTCATCCCCTACCTCTTGCCATGGTAGAACAGAGAAGAAGCTCAAGCTTGCCTCCCATGGTGGCATATTTCTTTGAATGTTCATATCTCCTTCATTAATGCTCCAAATCAATCACGGCCGGATCTGTTGGAAGCACAACGGCGTCCTCTTTCCATTCCTTGCCATCAATGGCTCGTGATCTCGCCGGAATTGACACTGTCATCCAAAAACCAAAAATCGTATTTATGCTCATAACTCGGCCGTTTCAACTCCGTTCCACGCGATTCCACTTCCATTCTCTCCGTTTAAGAGTCCCCTTCCCGGTAGTATGATCCTCCTTTAGCTTTTCCCACTCGTTCATCCGCTAGAACAAGAAAATCGGCGCCGGGACATTTTGTTGTGCGTTCATCGTGTTCTTGGCCATAGATCCCTCTCCGGTGGGTCATTCTCAACTCCGGTTGGTTCCTTGTGACCGTGAGGGAGTCTAGCATCTAACCTTTCAATCAATTTTAGGATCCCTCAAGATTTGGAGACGAATTTCGCGTTTTGGTCATTTCGGTCGGAGCTCCGTTCGTCGCCAAATTCGTCGTTTCCGGTGAGTTTTGATGCAATTTCTTGCTCCTATAGATCCTTTAGGATGTCCTCTAGATGATGCATGAATTTGTTTGGTCAAGTTTCATGCAAATTTGGGCGAAAAATCTGATTTTTGGCGAAAAACGAGTTCTCTGTTTCGTTTTGGGCTTTGCCCGTGTATGTGTGCGTGCGTGCGTGCTCGCCGCCGCCCGCCACCCGCTGCCGCCCCGCCGGCGCCCGCTTCCGCCAAGACGGCGCCCGAAACACGCCCGTCTGCTTCGCCACGCCGCCGCTTTGGCCGCAGCCCAGCGTGGCCGCCGCCGCCCCATGCGCCGGCCCCCCCACCCCTCCAAGCTCCACCTCTCATGGCCATGGCCATGGCCAAGGTTGAAGATAACCCTCCACTCAATGACAATGGGCCCCACATGCAAGAGACCCGATTCCATCCAAAAATCAGAAAAAATGAAAACGGAATATTCCCTCGTTTTCCTTTTTTCCAAATTTCAAACTTCGGAAGCTCATAACTTTTCCGTCCGAACTCCGATTGACTCTGTTCAAATTTCTAAATTCATCTAAAATCAAGATCTACCTGCCAGTACTACTTTTGTAATTTTTGGATTTTATTTATTTTTTGTATTTATTTATTGTCTCGTTTTGCGCGTAGCCGAGGACCCTGCTGAGACCGCCGACCCCGCCGCCGGACTTCCCGAGTTCGACGACCTCACCGCGACTGAAGGAAAGTCTCCTTGACGCATGTTGAACCGACATTTATAAATATGTTTTAAATGTTGCATGATATGTTTATTAGCGTATGTCAAATATAAGTGAATAGTTAACCATATTTGCGAATACCTCCTTTGTTATTGACATCCAGGTTATTTGTACCCCTAGGACATTTGCTATGCCATGTTTACACTTATATGGTACCCTTTGTGCAATAGTACGGTAGAACTGCTTAGGGTCGATATTGATGAAAACAACCCATGGGTGGGATTACTCAAAAAATTATGATTTCAAGTATGATTTGGAAATGGGTATATGATTGTCCATTCTAAGCATAACCGTACTACCATATGTCTATAATGGTACGACCTGGCTAACTAATTTGTAGAAACCTAACTTAGACTCACCACCTGGTGGAATGTGAGTGCTGGATAGAGGCAAGGTGGTTTTTCTCACACGACGCAAGAGGGGGCTTCTGTACTGGGTGGCTAGAACCCTAACAGCGGTGAAACCTCAGCGGGTGGGTCGGGTTAGGTGGATACATTGTAACAGCCTTATCATGATCTCTCTGTCGGCACACCAAAGGAAGTGTGTTAATAGCTTGGCATCAAGAGACGATCATGTCTTGTGGGTAAAGTTGTACACCTCTGCAGAGTTAAAACTATTCGAATAGCCGTGCCTACGGTCAAGGGCAAAGCAAAGAATGCTTTCATATTGGTAGACTTTGGTTTTGGTTTTAAAACTAAATGGTGTTGGTTTTGGAATTCGGGAGTGGTTAGAACTCTCGGATGTGTAATGGCGGATTAAGCCAACAAGGTGGATAGAACCTGTTTTCTACCTTGACGGAAGGAGTCATTGTGATTCAACTTGAGCTTTTGAAAGTTGGCGGTTAGAGCCTTTATATTAGTGTTGGTGGATAGAACCTTCACTACAATATTAAATAATTCAACTGTTAAAATAATTGTGAAAATGTGCTTTATGACAACTATACTTAAGTATGGTTTAATAAAATTTGGCTTTGTGCAAAAGAACCCTGTTAAGCTTCATTTGGAAAGCCCCACATACACATACTTTCCCCGATTTGCTGAGTACTTTTGTACTCACATGCTACACAATCTTGTCATCATCAGAGAACTACCAGGACGCAGCTGAAGATGGTGAGTTCTACCCCGAAGAGTTCGAGGAGGATTGCCAGGATAACTAGTCGCGCTTCTTGTCGTCGCCTGTGGCGTTTTTGGGTGTTCGCTTGTTTTTGCTTTTGGTTTCCGCTGTCGTGTCTCCGGTCTTTTGACCGAGTATTGTAATAAGTGGCCATGTGGCCCATACTTTATGAATTATGTTACATTTTCATTATGTTCGGCAATGACGTATCACTGTTGACTGTGTGTACTAGCTACTGATCTGGGACTAGTACGGAAATACACAGGAGATTTCGGATAGCTGATCCGGGGTCTCACATGAGTACTTGGTACTCAGCAAGTCATGCACAGAATGCAAGCTAATATTCTACATGCATGGCTTATCACAAAGGATAGGCTAACAGGTTCATTTGCAGGAAGCAGCATTCATAAATACAGTAATAGATTATAAACAGTAAGACAATAATAAAGGTAATAACTTTCACAATGATTGCACAAGTAAAGTGTTTCTCAATCCTAAGTCCATTTCACCATTCCAAACCCAAGTGTTTTCCAAACTCTGCATTTATTTTCATGAAAGTCTAACCCTTGACTGTAATTCCCGAGCAATGTCCAATGCCGCGGACACGGCTATTCAAATAGATTTTACACTCTGGAGAGGTTATACACTTTACCCACAAGATACAGTCAAACACCACAAAGGCGAGTGTCCGTAACAAAGCCTTTCCAATGCCTATCTAAACCCAGTACTACTCGCTAAGGTTTCAACACTAGTGGGACTGGTTACCACATCCAGGGCCCCCCTCTTGCGCCATGTGAGCCACTCGTGTGAGGACTAGTTACCACTACCCAGGCCTCACACCACCATAATAGTACTAAAGTTTAGAATCAACAAATTAATCAGCTAGGTTTGCCCCATTCCAGACTTGTGGTTGTATGAATGACTCAGTTCAAAGGCTTACAAGGTTAAGTCCTTAATTGACTAGGGCAAGACTACCCAAAGAACCAAAACGACTTTCCCGAGACCAATCCTGATCCACCTGATCAAACTTGTCACTTGCCCCAGTCTAAAGCATTTTATCAAACCCTAGTTGATTACCATGCACCACGTGCCATCAACATCATTATCAACAACACATGACACTTCATCAAAGCATGTTCCATATCTCATTAAGTCATCATTAATATTTGATTATCCAAAATCATGTCATGACTACGTGGAAGGGCTAAGCATTATTCTAAAGCGGTCTAATTACCCATATTGGCAATTTAATAATGTCCAACTAAATAATCCACAGCTAGGATAACAAAGGGTTCATGGCACACAATTATTTATGTCAAGGTGGCATACAACAAAATTGGCATTTAACTAATTTCCAGAAATAATTAAAGCAATTTCTAATTAAATTAGCATGTAGTAAATTGAATCAAAATAATTTTCGAAAGTGGGAACAATATGATCAAAGCATAACTTGCCTTCGAAAAGTACTTGTTCTTGGTCCTGAGCTGGCTCCTGAGTCAAAACTTCACCTTCGAAGCCTTTGGGTACTTCAACGTCTACTCGTAACGGATAAATAAACACCAAATAAAAAAATAGAGAAAAACTCATGTCTAAAAATTAAATAAAATTCACCATTAAATAGAGCACAATTTTATAAAAAATTAGAAAATGGAATCGCTCAAATCGGAGTTAAAACGCAAAAGTTATAACTGTTTTAAGTTAGAAAAATCAAATAAAAGAATAAACCGAATTAAATCATTTATTTTTCTATTGAAAAATACGGATTATGACGTCAGCATGACGTTAGCGTGAATTTCGAATTTCGACCGAATTATTTTCCTAAAGGAAAATCGAATTATGACGTCAGCTTGTGTCATCCGGTCCATAGACCCGGTCCACGGCTCGGGCTCGGTCCACCATGGACCCAGTCCACGGGTACACGTGTCACTGACATGCGACCCACTCGGATGACACGTCATCGCGCTCGGCCGAACGGCTCTGACAGCTAGGCCCCACCGTGACATCATCATGACGTCACGGATGACGTCACCATGCGGTTGGTGCAGTCGCTGACACGCGGGCTCGTGATGACGTCACGTGTGACGTCAGCGACGACCGGGCGCGGCTAGGCTGACCGCGCCGGTTTGTCTCCCGGACACGTGGCACAATCTGGGCCCTTGGTTTGAAATCCAACGGTCCAGATTAGATCTAATCTCGCTACTGTGGAATCACGCGGTTTGATCTGGACCGTTCGATTTGGATAGGACGGTCGAGATCCGATCGGGTTTATGCGTCATCGAGGGGCGACGTGGCATGTCCCGGTGCTCGACACGTGGCTCAATCTTGATCGAACGGGTGAGATCGCATCTAACACTGCAACGCGGGTCAATTCTAACCGTACGATCTAGATCTAACGGCTAAGATTGGATCTAGCACTGTGCGGTTACGGGCTACGTGGCTCAATTCCAAGCGTTGGATCTAGATCCAACGGTGGCTAATAAATCTAATCGCGATACGGGATTTGCGCGGGGTGACGTGGACGCACCTGGACACTAGGATCTAGATCTAACGGTCTAGATCTAATCTGGGTCTCTACGGGGGTCAGGGTGACGTGGACTCACCTTGACAGTCGGATCTGGATCGAACGGCTGTGGAAGCTCGCGAAGGTCGATGGCATTGCGGTGGCGCTGCTTTGCCCGAGTTGGGGAAGACGACCAAGGCACCGGCGTTTGTGGGTTTCCGGCGAAGTGTGTGGTCCCGCCCGATGCGCCTTGACCTGGGGATCTCGGATCTGTGCTCGGAGCAGCGGAAGTCGGCCGGACATGGACGAAAATGAAGAAAGTCTGCGGTGGCACTTACGAACAACGGCGAGCAATAGCGGCTAAACGGTGGCGGTCCTGGCGGCTCGAGCTAGGGTTCCAGGTTCAGCGTGAAAAGGCGATCCTCGGGGACCGATTCACATGCTAAATAGGCTAGGTTTTCGAATCCAACGCGATGGCAGAGATGAACAAACTCGCTGGGGAAATCGGAATGAACACGATGCACAGGAGCCGTACACGTGTCCCAATCAACGGCCAGGATCGCTCGAGCGCGAACAGATCCGGACCGGATCTGGTCGAGGCGACGTGGCTCAACCTTGGTCGTTGGATCGAGATCCAACGGTTGCGGGGCTTGGGTCCGGCTCGGTCTGGCTCGAACACGGCTTGGTCAGACCCGGGTCCGAGGAACAGTGGAACCCGATAGATTTTCCAGCGATTTAATATTCAAAATAATTCTAGTAATTCAAACAATTCAAGAAAAATAGCAAAATAATCAGAAAAATTTTGGAAAATACTTTGGGATATTTTGGACTCAAATAAAATATTTTCAACAAAACTTTATTTAAAATTTTTAATTATTTAATTATATCAAAAGGGAACAAATCCAAATTAAATCCAAATAAATCTCAGAAAATTCCAAAAATTCTCAAAAATGCCAAATACCACTTCAATACATGAAAAACAAAAAATTGGGGTGTTACAACATTGTCGGTAACTAGATAATTATAAGGACAACACTCGGGTATGCTTTGAATCATGCAGAGGGAAGTGTATGATCAAGATGGGATTTGTCCTCCTCATATTGAGGATATGATATCGATCGGCCACTCGATGAAATAGACTAAAGAATGTGCATGGCCATGCCCGAACGATTAAGATGTTAATCGATCTATCTTGTTAGCCTACTTCAGATAATCGAGAATATCGGTTTAACAGTGCAAGGATGACACACCTCAACCTTGAGTTACACCATGATATCAAAGTGACAAAGGGATCGACATGTGTTCACTGAAGGTTTGTCGGATAAATGATATTCATGCAATTTGGGTAGTCGTTATGTTCTGCTGGGAGCCACTTGCGACTTATGAATCGAAAAAGAGTTTTTGATTTATTGCCAACATTGCATGAACCTAAAGGGTCACACAAAATAGGCTTAAAACAGATTTATGAAATCTTCTCTCATAACATATGTTCAATGCAATTGAACATGATATCTGGTTATCCCAAAAGGTTATGAACCTTGCGTACAAAACATGATTTTTTATGCTGAAAACACTATAGATTTTTGTTGAAAAACATTGCAGCAATACTGAAAGCATTGTTCATGCGCTGAAAACACTGTAGCAACAGACCCGATGAAGTGCCATGTAAACCGCACAAGAGCAATCCATGCTGCTCTGATTGCCAGTGGCGATTCTGATAGCACTCGGATTTGCTACAGTGTTTTTACTATAAAAGGATGCTCCAAGCTCATAAAATGGCAAAAAAATGAGGAGAAAAATATAAGGAAAAAGGAAAGGTGAAAAGGTTTCGCCTGAACCAGATAAAAGGTCATAAGAGTCGTATTGCGCGGTACTAGTATACTGGCATACGGTGTCGTTCGCCTGTTCGTGTGGATACCTGAAGGTCGTGGTTGCTGCTGCCACGAAGATCTGACGTATCAATACTGTTGCTGCGTCCAGGCGTTGAAGCTGTGAGCTTCGCCGAGAGCTTCTAAAAGGGCTTAGTGTTTGTGCTTCCAGGACCACGGTACGCATTTATTGCCTTTTGCATTATCTAAATCTTGGTTCTAATACATACGATTGGTCCGGGAAGGGGATAAATTTTTGAAATTTACTGAGGCTTTCCACCCCTTTCCCAACAGTATAGATATAGTCGAATCAAAATTAATAAACTGTTAAATTGCGTGATCCAATATTCTAAATTACAAGCAG
Source organism: Rhipidocladum racemiflorum (assembly GCA_036346355.1). Classification (NCBI taxonomy): domain Eukaryota; kingdom Viridiplantae; phylum Streptophyta; class Magnoliopsida; order Poales; family Poaceae; genus Rhipidocladum; species Rhipidocladum racemiflorum. Next base: position 59,027,612 of record CM070574.1, read on the forward strand.
CCTCGCGCTCCAATGGCTGTGCTAGTGATGATCCATTTAGTTTTGGAAGCGGTGCAGTGTGCTGATGAAGATTCCTTGGCTACTTGTGCATAGAAAGTCATACCAGTACAAGTAGCAGAAACTTTCATATGCTTCTGATTGTGTTTGCTGGATTTGTTGTAGGCATTCAATTGATTTGTTGCATAAGTTCAATCAAAATGTTGTGGCCTCATATCCTATGTGTTTTGATTGTTTATTGTAATGTTGTTGTATCATTTTAATTACTACAATGGGTTTGTTGCACTCAGAGTGAGATTTTGTTGCACAGGTACCAGTCGGTTGTTGTGGGGTTAAATTTCTTTTGCTGCAAATATAGTTAGATTGTTACATACATTGCAAAGAAATGTTGCAGTTATAATGGGATTTTGTTGCACATGTAGTAATCAGTTGTTACGTTGTGTTGTGATTTATTGCATTTTGTTGCAAGCGGTGATTACAAATGTTGCACACATTGTTAAAAATGTTGCGACGATACGTCTGATGAGAAGCACAATATCGGAACGCTTAGCTTGCACTAAATAGCATTTTCTTTCATACATCAAGCGAACCAACTAATTAAAAAAAGTGTCATTTGTAAAACTATAAAAACTAATTCCATCCACGAGCCATCCAAACAAAAGAAAAATAATGATAGGTTTGAGAAGAAAAAAACTAATAGACATCTAGTGTTGTTTGTATACGTACCTCTAACTAAAGTCGTCATCACTTTCTAGAAATAACTAATTGCTACAAATTCTAACTGAAGTCGTCACTTTCTATAAATGACTAATTGCTACGAATGGAAATTTTTACAACTAAAAAAAGCTAATGCATATAAACATTTAAACCGAGAGAGAACCATAGCTTACAAACTGAAACACATCTGTATAATTTTTTACTAGACTGATGTTTTCTATAAGATAACCAATCACCGGACTGTAATTCCTAAAATTAGAATTGAAGAGGCAAAAAGAATTCATCAGACTAACCAGAATGAACAAGATTCTCAATCAATCTCTGAAAATTAGTTAGGTCAATTGTATATAAAGAAATCCAACAACGGTATAGATATTCACATCTAAGTCCGGTAATATGTATACCCTTTTAGTTCTTATTTAAAAAAAGGGAACGACTATCCAACGATGTTCCGTTGGGAATGTTCCCAACGGAGCACCTCCCCAGCTCGCCCACTCCTTCCTCTCACTCCATCGCTCACTCCGCTCCGCACGCCTCCACCTCCTCCCCCGCCGCCTCTGCCACCCGCCCCAGCTGGCGGCGCCCTCGCCGCCAGCCGCTCCGCCCCTCTCCCTCCCACCGCCATTCCGCCCCGCCCACCCTAACTCGAGGGGCAAGGTGTGGTCCTCCAGCCGCCACCGGCCCGGCCGCCTTCGCCCTTTCCCCTGGCTCCGGCGGCGGCGGCGCCACCTCCGCCGTCCCTCACCCAACCCGTCCCCACCGCTAGGCCGCCGCCTCCCAACATCCCTCTAAGCCCCGGGGACACCTCGAGCCCGAACCCCCAAGGCCGAACCCTAACCCTAACTCGGTGGCGATGGAGACGGCGACGACGAGGTCGGCGGTGAGCCGACGATGGCAAGATCGGCGCGCGGGTACTCTTCCTTCTTCCTTCCTCCCTCCTCCCGGTTGTCTTCCTCCTCTGCTCCGTTGAACAGACTATACCGTTGGAAAAGCTAGGAACGGTATACTGTTTCCTAGTATTTCTCTTAAAAAAATAGGTGGAGCACTACATCATTATTTATGTGCACTCGGCAGTACCGGTACGTGCATCAAAAAGGGCATTCATGTCGCATTGCATCATAATGATGATTTTGAGTTAAATAGAAATGTGCAGAGTTGGGATCGAGTCGTGAACTCATCCAAAAGATTTAAAGAGGTAAGTGCTAAGAATAGATGCATTCATGTTGCGTTGCATCGATAACCTTTATTTGTGCTAATGGAAATATGAGGTGTTGGGATCGAGTCGTGGACTCCCCCAAGAGTTGAATGAGGTATGTGTGTGAAGTAAGAAACGAGATAAAGGAGGTAAAATATATTGATACTATTGTTTTATATATTTGTTGACTTGGATAAGAATTATGCTTATATTGTTGATTTACTTGTGTAACATGGCTTTTGATGAACTTTGCTAAGTCTTTGACTCACACTTGTTATTTAATGTTTTTAGGTACTCTAAAGAGCGACTTGCCGGGTTTGGAGCTTAGCTACACCTCCACTGATGCTCACGACAGAATAAAGGAACTTAAATGTTAATTGGTTTACTTTGGCAACTAGTTGAGTTCATGTAATAACTTATTGTAGTTATTACAATAAATCTTACTCAAATAAATCCGGACCCTCTGTGTTTTCAGCACTAGTCTAGGATCACGCTAGTGCACACAGTCTCAACATCGGTATATATCACAATCATACTCAACGAAATAGTAAGGTACTTTATTAAAAAGGGAAATATACTGGTTGCTCGACCTTATGGTCAAGTTACAAAAGTATGCCTCGCAGGGCTAAAGTCTTACTCAAATAAATCTGCAGCGGAATGTAAAGAAAACGCATGGCGCCAACCAATATGCCACAGGCAACTGACTGGGCTTGCCCCTAATTCGTAGGCTCCTCTTGGAACTCCTCCTCCAGAGCTGGCGTCGATTCTTCTTCAACTGATGTTTGTGTTATGGCAAAGGTGAGTACTTGGTACTCAGCAAGTCATGCACAGAATGCAAGCTAATATTCTATATGCATGGCTTATTACAAAGGATAGGCTAACAGGTTCATTTGCAGTAAAACAGCAAGTGTAAATACAGTAATAGATTGCAAAGCAGTAAACAATAATAAATAGAGTACTTTCACAATGATTTCATAAGTAACACATCTTCCAATCCTAGGTCCAATTCATCATTTCAACCCACACAATTTCCAAAGCCAAGTTATTTTCATGAAAGTCTAACCCTTGACTGTAATCCCCGAGCAATGTCCAATGCCGCGGACTCGGCTATTCGAATAGATTTTACACTCTGCAGAGGTTATGCACTTTACCCACAAGATTCAGTCAAACACCACAAAGGCGAGTGATCATAACAAAGCCTTTCAGAAACCGCAAACTTTACAAGTGAACCTCTCTAGTTTTGCCATACACCATCCCTTCCCTCAGTGGAGGCAAAGTATGGGACCGACATACCGTTGGATAGGTACCATGCCGTAGCCCTGGTACGCTCCCCCTTCAAGCTACACTGTAACACCACGGATGATGAAACGAGTCATTTTTCCGTTTCTGGCATTTCGTTATGTCTTCGGATTCATGTTTTGGGCCGTCCGGGGGGGCAATGGGTCTTCCGGGGGAATTTTGGGCTTGGGGGATGCACCGTGGGCTTGGGGGGACTTCGTGGGCCGGAGGTGGGGGGCCCTTGGCCCATGTGGGGGAGGGATTAGGGCAGCAAACTGCTGCCCCATGCGCCCCCCTCCTCCCACATGCGCCTCCACCTCCCTCCTCTCCTCCCTAGCTGCTGCCCCCACCTCCCATTGCCGTGCGCCCTCCCCTCCTCCCTCTTGCGCCTCCCCCACCATCCCCTAGCCAGCCCTAGCTTGCCTCCTTCCCCACCATCGCTGCCGTTCCATCCCCCTCCATTGATCTCCGCGCCACAAAGGATTTCGACCGGGAGGATCCGAAGTTTGGAGGGAGTTCGTGGCCGGGAGAGGATCGTTCGTCGGTTCGTCGTTCGTCGGGCAAAGGTATGGCGATGGGTAAACATTTGGGATGGATTAGGCGCTGTGCTAGTGGTGTTTTTGATGCTTTAGATCCATGTTTAGGTGCTGCCTCTAGATGAGATTAGGGAGTTTGCTATGATTGTCCCATGTTCTGTCTCGGGCAGATTGGGCGGCCGATCTAGGGCTTACATTTTCGCAATTTTAGAGACGTTTTCTGATCGTCCGGTTGTTACGGAAGTTGTAGATAATTTCAATACCTTTCAGTGGACACCAAGAGCGTGAAATTCCGATCAGCCGTTTGAAAGTTATGGCTGTTTTACCGAACGTGTTCAAAACTGTGACGTGATTGGGACAGATCGTGTTGATCTGTAGATTAGCCAATTTTAGAGGCCGAATCAGTTTTTCCCAATACTTAGAAGAAGCTAGGAAATTTCCTAAGCTTCGAGAAAATGTACTTGTTTACTTAATTTGGAGTCTTAAAACTCAAGTTATGCTAGTTGGAAGCTCGCTGTCCCGTCGGGACAGATTCTCTGTTTTCGGATTTTATGGGTGGTTTGTGGAGTCGGGTTAGGGGATCGTTCATGTACTATTTTGTGGGCACGTTTTGAGTGTGTGGTACCTATGTGCAGGTGGTGTGAACCCGGGAGTGCCCTCATCCTCTCGCCAATCCGTCGCCCGCGGTTGAAGGCAAGTGTATTGTAGTGGTTGCGGCTTAGGGAGCCGTAATGTTTGATAATGAGATGGTTTGTTTTATGATATGATGCCATGATTGACTCTTGATTGCGACATGATGAAAATGGTTTATTATGAGGCTATGCAATGATTAGTTGAGTTTATGTGCAAGTTGTTTTTGTTTATGACATATTTGCATACATGGCATGAGAACTGGCCAGGTCGGTGAGAAAGTCATAACTAGTCCGGTAAGGTCGGTGAGAAAGTTATGACTAATCCGGAGCGCCATTGAATAAGACATACCTCGTGATTCCATCCACAGTTGTGAATGGAAGCGAGGAGTAGGCACCCTCCATCTACGGGATGGAAGGGGAAAGAGGGTGCACGCCGACGGGTGTGCACTCAGCAATACCGGTATGTGCTTCGAGGAGACATGTGCATTGCATTGCATACATGATGATGGTAATGAGATGTGTACAATGAGATTTGAACATGGTTATGATGTTAAGCAAGATATATAGAGATATTAGCATTGAACTGTTCATTTTGTTCCATTGCAATATACTTGCTGAGTGATGAACTCACGCTTGTGTCTTATGTTGTTTTTAGGTACCATGAAACCGGCATGCGTGAAAGTGGTTTAGCTACACTTCTACACGTAGCTCCTCACATATAGATAGTTTTTATCATTTGGAGACATAATAATAAGATTAGTGCCATGAAACTTGGAGTATGGCTTGATTGTGTGCTTAAGTTCATCTTTTGCTTCGTTATAATTTTGGAGTGGTTGGATTCATTATTTTATACGTAAGATGTTGCCATATCAATTGTTATTGCTGTTTTAGATGTCTCATATTATGCTATACATTGCCATATTATTGCTGTTGCTTCAAATCATGGAAAAACAAAGGAGATGCTGCCGAAATTTTTTGTTTTAGCATTTGCACCTTTGCTGTAATTTACCTTTATTTGTGCCATTTAGATGCTGTGTCTATCTTGTTTGGTGACATCCAGGGCATACTGGATGCTGGGGTGTTACAGTTGGTATCAGAGCGGGCTTTAGGTCCGTGGAATGTGAATGTAGCAAATTACTCTAGAGTAAACTAAAATGTTGACTTGGAAAAAGTAGAAACATGGCATAGGTCTACTTGTTAAAACTTGGCCTTAGGGCAATAACTTTAAAATCTGAAATAGTGTGGTTAACTAATTTAAAACTTGACACACTCTGATGCACAGTAGGAAGGGTATGGGTATCGTTGCTATCCGCTTAAATATTGTATCTAAACTTTGATGTTGAATGCTACTTTTGATGATGTATAATGCTATATTTATGATAGATTTGATTGAGTTGCTATATTTGTGATGAAGTGGGGTTGTGGTGCCGAAGGGTTTCGGTCACCTCTTTTTGTTCATAGTAAGGGTGTGGTTTGACGGTGTGGCCGGTTAACGCCATCACTGAAGAATTATTAACCCCTGTAGGAGAAGAGTGGTTACCCTTTCTGTCATAGATCGGGTAGTTGACTGGAGTCAAATAGAAGAGATTGGTGTTGGATTCCTTCGGATGTTCTTTATCATTCTGACGGTCGGTCTTGGTTGGTTTTCTTGGTTTTAGTTGATTGAAACCAAAAGAACAGTGTTTGCTATTGGATTTTCGCGGATTGTTCCGTATGCGGTGTGTGGTTTTGTCTTCCTTGGTTGAAGACGAAGAACAAGAGTCTAGTGTTGTGCTTCTTTTGGTCGCCTTTCCAACTTTGATGCCTGGTTTGTTGATTGCTTTACGGGGAAAAGCATTCAATTTATTCCTGTGTTTGTCTTTCTCTGAGGTTAAAAGAGTTATTGCGGTGTTATGACAGACCTGGTTGTCAGGGCTGAAGTTCTGTGGCTTTGTAGGAGTAAGTGGTGTTTGATTTCGTCATTTTACTGGTTTGAGAAATCATCTTTGAAAACCCTTCTTGTTTCGTGAAAGTTTGGGGTTTGGTGTTAAGGCTTTATTTGAAAAGGATTACTTGATCGCTTGGTTCCCTTTTGAGAAAATTGTCTTTCAACCATTTTCCTCTATGGGAGTCTTGAGATTGAAAAGTGTTTTGGAGAATTTTCTTTTGCATGACCAAGTTTGAGTTTGTCTCATTGCAATTTTGAGAGTCAAGTTTCTTTGTGAGATTTGGTTGGGTTTTCTGGAAGGAAAAAATGCTGCAAACAAAGTAAGTAGTCTTTTGACTGAAATTATTTGTCAGCTGTGAGAACTGTGGTTTAGCATGTTAGTTAGTAGGTAATGATTTGGCATATAGAATTATGTACTTTTATAAATCTTGTGAGTTGAATCAATTTAGTGTAATTGTTATCTTCAGCTTACAACTAAACAAACTTCTAGTGCTGTAGATTTATTTCTATAGCGAGTAATGATTAAGTGTGTTAATGAACATGCTTAGAGTTTGTTGCTTTATTTTGAAGTGAGGTAGTATGCCCCATTTATTAATTGTGTAGCTGAGCATTGTTAATGTTTAAAACTTTAAACTATTGTTATTGTTAAAGAAACTTTGTTGGTTGTTTAAAGACGTTTTAATTTGACGTGTTAGTAGAGAAATTTAATCATGTCGGTTTGTGACCTTAATTTGCAAGTTGATTAGAGTCGTTATTTATGTGTTGCAAACTATTAGTATATTTGGAAGTATGCAGTGGTGTTCCTATAATGCAAGTATCGATGTCAATTGGGAAGTTATAGGTTTTGTTGTTGCTTTAAGAGCATCGTGATAGTCTAACTTATTAAATTCATTTTAATAGTTGGAGTTTGTTGAGTAGCGGCAACTTGTTATAACCTATGTATGGGGTAGCTTAAAGCAATGTTGTTGTTTTATGATTATGTCATTTATTGATAATGATGACTTAGAAGTGGTGTTAATTGTTTAGATTAATCGTTGAAAAACCATCATTAAAATGAAGGACATTGTAACATGCTGTGATGGAGTGAACCTTGGATAATTGATGTGATGTAGGACTCTATCCTTAATGAGTGTATATCTTAGACACCTACTTATGAATTTTGGTTTTGTGGAGATAACATTTATGTGTTGTAGTCATTTGTTAATTGAAAAAGGTTCGACTGTTGAGATGTTGACGTATAGGTGGTATAAAATGGATAGGTTAATCATGCCAAGGTATTTGTTGAAGTACTTGTTTCAAATATAGAATATGATGTTATATGATATGTTGGTCTGTGGGGATCAAGTTGATGTAGTCTTGGATGGATGTCTCATGATAAGCATCATAAATCTTATTTATAAGTTTTGGGAAAGGTAATTACAGAAAGAATTTGTTATGTGGTTTTTGCTATGTCCTGTCGGGGCTTCTCAATGTGTAAAATAGTGGATTTGAAAATCTTTAATGGTAAGCGTAGTGGATTACTGGGTGGTGGGATCTACGCTGAGCTTGTGTTTAAAACCTTTTGGACTGGTTTGGTTGTTTGCTATCTTCGTTGATTGCTTTCAGTCAAGGTGTTCTTTATGTTGTGTTTCAGAGTTTCCCCAAACTAGTAGTGATTGGTGTCAATCTTTGGTTTTGGCCATTTGTTTAATTTATGCTATGAGGATGGATTTACACCCAAAAGTTTTTGAGTGGATCGCGCTCCTTCGCGTTCACACGGAATGATCTTTGGATTAAATTTTAAAGGAAGCAGATGGACTTAGTGGGTTGTGTTGGAAACATTTAAGTTAAGCATTTAATTTGTAACTCTATTTGACTAGAGTTGGGTTTATTTGGAAAATGTGTGTGGTGTTTGCGAGTGCTTCAAAAGGTGGTACTTAAGGATGTTTCATCAGTGATTTGGTTAAGTGAAGTGTTCTCTTTTGGAAATGAGTTTCCCTTTCCCCTTGAGAAAACTTGTGGCGGTTGAGTGTGCAGATGCTTGACTTGAGATTCTGATGTTCTCTTCCAAAATGTTGATTTTTGGTTGAAATGCGTTGTTTTGTTGCCGTCATAGTTTATATGAATTAGTGCAATCATCGATGTTATTTGAGTTTTAATTATGTGATACCGAGGAAGAAGTCATTTTGTGAACGACTTTTTGGTACTATTGTTACATGATGAATGAATGGTGAAAAGGAAACATGACATCGTTTATAGATGTTTAACGATAAAAGAGTTGATGAGCCAGGTCGGTGAGAAAGTCATATATGGATATATGACTAATCTGGAGTGCTTCTGAAAAGTTTGCATTCATGTTATGAATCGAGATATCCATTTCTTTCTAGTATGAAAAGAAAGAATGAAGGATTTCTGTTACTTTGGTTGTGGTGTAGGAGATTTGTGTCTCCTTTGCGTCTTGGCTTAGAAAAATAAAATAAAAATAAAATGAGTGTTCTTTGGGTGTTGTCGAATTCTCTCCAAAAGTGTATGTTAGTGCATTGGATTCGAATCAATGCAAGTGGAACAATTGGGTTCAAAGGAATTGTACTTCTTTGCATTTCTAGAGGACGATAAGAATAAGAGTGTTCATGGTTTATGGTTGAGTATAATAAAGATTTATACTCTTGGGCTTGGTTGTTTGCGTGAAAAGACTGTGAGGGCGACACCCTCTTGGAAAAAAAATATCAAATGAGATTTGGTAGTGAGTTGCGGCCCTAGCTTGGGTCGGGTGTAAAACTTTGATGGTGGGTTGAAAGGTGGCCAGAACAAGCATGCAAATAAGAACAAAACAGAGAACACTGTAGCAACGTGGTTACTATAGCACGCAAGGAACTAGAAGAATTGATCTTTATTTCTTTTTGTCTAAAGTACTCCAAACAAAAGAGTACACAACCCTAAAACCTGCCCAAGACTTGATGCATAAACAGGAGGCGCCTCCCCTTATTTATACAGAGCAAACACATAGAGTCTTGAATACAATTCCTACTCCTAACCCTTGAAGGAGTCCCACTCCTAATCCTAGAAGGAGTCTGTATTCAACAGAACTCCACTTAGCCCAACCTGGCCAAATACAGCTCTTGCACGCGTATGGCAACCCAGCCATACTCACGTGACTAACAACTCCTGCATGCGTACGGCCACCATGCCATACTCACGTGACTAACCATTCTTCATGTGCACCGTCCTCTAGCCCGAACGTCCCGCATGACATCTTTGACCACCAAGACCTCGGTTCCTCCCTTAACCTAGTCCCGAACCTCAGTTCCTTCATGAACCTAGTTCCGGTCCCGTCATCGACCACGTCCGCCCTCGAGCAACACCTGCACATGAACAAACAAAACACACTACCAAGCAAAAGTCCACGACTTGACTCAAAGTCAATCCATGCAATCACTCACATGAGCATTGCATACAAAACAACTCAACCTGAGAAAAAACACGTTCACGATGGACCAAACATTGGTCCGGTGCACATAGAGAGCAAAACCCTAGAAAATCCATTCACGCCAGACCAAACACCGATCCGGCGCAACTCACGACGGATCAAAAACTCGGTCCGGTGTACACTTCAAACTCTCGGTTGAATGTAGAAGTTGATCCAGCGAAAAACACGTTCACGAAGGACTAAAGGAAATCAGTCTGGCGTACATGCGAAATCAAACCTCAAAATGCCGTTCACGACGGACCAAAGAAATTGGTCCAACGTACATGCAAAACTTACTGTTTTTGAAAGATTTGGTTCGACACAAAATCATTCATACCACGTTCATGGCGGACCAAAGAAAATTGGTCCGGCGTACATGCAAAACTTACTGTTTTTGAAAGATTTGGTTCGGCACAAAATCATTCATACCACGTTCATGGCGGACTAAAGAAAATTGGTCCGGCGTACATGCGAATTTCACAACGCAAAATCTTGTTCACCACGGACCAAAATTTTGGTCCGGCGCAGAAGGAAATTTGGTCCGGCGCAAATGACCCCAAATGCATGTTCACGGCTGACTAAAAATTTTGGTCCGGCGCAAACATAAAAATGGTCCGGCACCAATGCGAAACCTACTGGTTTAGAAATTTGGTCCGGCACAAAAGAGAAACACATGCACATGCATATTTTGCACATTCAATTCTTAAGCCAATTTTTTAGCACATGATTTCACAGATGTAAAGGGGATGGCAACTTGAAGTAAAATGTTCTGTCGTGAACACTGCCTTAGCTAGATGTCTCTGGGTCTGAGATATACCTAAGAGAAGATAGAATGAAAATATAATGTGGTTTGTGATTGGAAGGGAAAACTTTGCCACAAATGAGCTAATTCTTTCGAGGGCATTAGTTGATTATGGTTCTTTTGTGAAAAAGGTCAAATAATTGGAAAAGATGGGATCATGTGTATTTGAGTCTTTAGGGTTCAAGTTTGGAACCCAAGATGATTAAATGGGTGCACTACTACAGAACATGCAATCCTCGCCGCCATATCACTGCCGGTTGGGCTAGAGCCGTCGATGATAAAATATCACTGCCGGTTCGTAAGAACAGCTGCCCTGGAAACGTGTCACTGCCGGTTTGTATCACCAACCGGTAGTGATAATATATTATCACTCCCGGGTTATACCAGAAACCGGTACTGAATTATCACTGCCGGTTCTAAATGCAACCGGTAGAGATATTGGAACTTTTACTACCGGTTCAACATTTTAACCAGCAGTGATATGTTTTTTCCCGCCAATATGAAACCTCCCGCGTAATTAGACCTTATCACTGCCGGTTGTAAGCAAAGCCGACAGGGATAAGTTATTTATATAACTACAACGTCAGCCGCCCTCGCGACCGAGCAGGCAGAGAGGAGCTCTATTTGCTCGCTCGATTGGCATTTTCTTGGGGAGGTGCTGCCAAAAAAATGTGTTAATAATTTTTTAGTATTTTTTTGCGGCGACATCTTCTCTGACCAAGCAGAAGAAAGAAGAGCTCTACTTTGCTCGGTAGTTATTATCTTGCCGGGTTGCTGCTGAAATATTGTTTTAAAATTTGCCTCGTATTTCTCTTCGATGTTACTGACTTGCAAAATTTCTCTCCGATCAATTGATCTATGTTATATTTGTTGTAAAATTTTACTTTGTAGAGTGTTGTAGATGTTGACAATCGCTTATTGTATGGTTTAAACATTTCAGGTCGGTAGTGCTCAACTTAAGATCTAGATGAATTATTGAATAAATTATAATTCTTATCCATTTTAGTGATGTAGTGGATTTTTAAGTAATGAAAATTACTAGATGGCCAACTGTGCATAATTGTAATTGTTTGAAATAATGAAAAATTGTTATATGGATTTTTAAATAGTAAAAATTGGTAGATGAATTATAAATTATGAGAATTGCTAGTTGAATATTTAAATAATGAAAAATGGTAATGGATTTTCCAATAATGAAAGTTGCAAGATACATAATTATTTAAAAATATATCCTTATATTCAATTATATGCTTGTTTGATGTATATTAATTTAATTTAATAGCGGTACATAACAAAATGAATATAATAAATGTTCCATTCTTGATGTTGTTCGCAAGATGCTTAGGGCCCTGGGGGTTCACTAACCGATCTTGATGTTATTCACAAGATGCTGAGGGACCTTCCGGAGAAATACGACACGTTGGTGATACTTTTCCTCAACTCACCTGAGTTGACAAAGTTGATGCCAACCGCTCTCTTGGCCAATCTCATTACAAATGAGTTGTACTAGAAAGACAAAGAGGAGCTCTTGGAGCAAAGTTCTTCCAAGAAAAAGAACCTTGCGTTCAAGGCTAAGACGAAGTCAAGTGAAGATGCGCTTGATGAGTCCGAGAGTGACACCAAAGAAGAAATGGCGCTCCTCGTAAGAAGAATGAAAAGATTCATGAAGAGACGCTCAAACTCAAGCTTCCCTCAAAAGTACAAGAAGGAACACTCAAGCAATCAATGATTCGCAAACGTTCGTTGCTTTGAGTGCAATGAGAAGGGACATTTTGCCTCTCTTTGTCCAAAGAAGAAGGAAAGGGATGACAAAGGAAAATCATCCAAAAAAAAGAAGTTTGAGGGAAGGAAGAAACTCTTCAAAAGGCTTCACAAAGATGGCAAGGGTGAAGCTCACATAGCTGGGACTCCGAAGAAGAATATTCGGACTCCGATTCTTCCAATGAGGACACTTCATCAAAGAAGAAGAGCCTTGCCGGTGTCGCGATTAGGGAAGCATCATAACCATTCGTCACTCCTCTATGCCTTATGGCAAAAGGAGATAAGGTAAATTCTAATGACGATGATGATCCTTCATATGAAGAACTCTTTGATATGCTTGTTGATTTGAATAATTATCTTGGCAAGGAGAAGGCGAAACATAAAATCATAAAAAAAGAGTTTGCCTCTCTCAATGACTCTTATAATGAGCTAAAAGAAGCTAATGATTCTCTCCTTCTCAAAAATGATTCAAAATCAACAATTAATGTCGGAGTCTCATGTGACTTAATTGATGCTATGCCTAGAATAAATTATTACTATTGTACTATTCCTAAATCTAGCATAGCTACCTCTTGTGATGATTTATTGCCTTTACCTCGTTGTTCTTGCTCTACCTTGCATTCTATTAAAAATGATCATAACTTGGTTGTTGAGAATAATGAGCTCAAAAAGGAGATCGCCAAGTTGAGCAAAAGTTTGGATAGGTGTTTCAAAGGTAAGGACACACTCGATAAAATCTTGGGGAGTCAACGTTGCTCATACAACAAGGAGGGACTCGGATACGTCCCCAAGAAGGGCAAGAAGATGAGCAACAAGGTCCCAAGGTTTGTCAAATGCAACGAGAAATTCTGTCACAAGTGTCACGATATTGGACATTTGGCAAATGATTGCCCGTTGGGTAAAGCTCCAAGGAATATTGTTTACGATTCTTGTTGTGTGTTAAAGAAAGATAGAAATGGTAGAATAGTAGCTAAATTTGTTGGCACTCCTATACTCGGTAGCAAAAATAATGCCATTTGAGTGTCCAAAGCTTTAGTTACTAACCTCCAAGGACCCAAACAAATTTGGGTACCTAAAAGAGCTTTATTCTCTTTTTGTAGGTGAACTACAAGACCGGTGGAAGGCATTGGGTGTTGGATAGCTGTTGCACATAACACATGACCGGAGACCGAAAAATGTTCACCACATTTGAAAGTGGAGGTGAAGACCACGATAAGATTACCTTTGGCGACAATAGCAAAGGAAAGGTATTAGGTTTGGGTAAAATCGCTATCACTAATGACCTTTCCATTTCTAATGTTTCCCTTGTAACATTACTTAATTTTGTTCCCAGAGTTAGCTTTCCTTATCTGGGTTGTGGAGGGCCAGTCTGATGAATTGCAGGCTATCAATTCATCTGTGTGTGAGAGGCAAACATCTAACATTTCTTTTCCCCCACTCCACCTAACCTTCCTCCTTTTCTTTCTTTTTCCCCATTCTTTTTTTTCCTGCAGCCCAAGTCCACTCCCTCCTCTTCTTGGAAACTCCTCCTCCTCCCTTCTTTTCGTGTGGGGCAGCTCCAATGGAGCAGCAAGGGGTGCCTCCCCCCTCCCAAGCTGTAGCTAGGGAGCTCCCTCCCCAAGGTTGGTCGGCGCCTGCTCTTCCTCCAAGCTGTCAACTTCCAACTCCTTCCAAGCAGCCAAGCAGCAGTTTCCACTCCTTCTTCCTCCATGGGTGAATGAAGGTAATGTGCGGAACTTCATTTCCCTACTTTAATGGAGTTATTGGCTGGTTGTATAGTCTCTAGGGTTGCTAGATCTAAAATTTTTGGAGGGAAACTAGTTGCAAAGTGGAGGGAAAACTTTTCCAGTTTTCGGGCAGATTATGTCCAACTCTTTAAGCTTTGATTCGAGGGAATAAGATTCATTTTCTGCTTGGCTGGATGTTGCGAAAGTTGTAGGTAATTGAATTATCATTAATTGGAGTACAAGAACTCGAAAATCCGTCCATCCGTTTAAAATTTATGCCACTTTTACCGCTTTGTCCGGACTATCTTTGTTGTAGCGAGCGATAATGTTCAATCATGGATTAGGCTTAGCTAGAGGCCGAATGAGCTCTTCCATTTGCCTAGATAAATGTAGGAAATTTCCTATAGTTTCAGAAAATGTACTTTTTTCTTTATTTGGAGTTAAGAATCAAAAGTTATGCTAGAACCAAGTGGCTGTCCAGAACTTAGTGCTTGTTGAATGTTCAGAGTTGGGTGTGAGCTTCAAACTTCGGTTTGAGGACTTTAAATTCAGTTGAGGAACTAATGGCTATGGGTAACTCTAGGTTAGCCTCTTGTGCTTGTTTAGAGTCCAAGAATGTGAATTTTTGTTGAACCATTAAAAAGTTACGGAAGTTTTACCTTTTTGCTGTCCAAATTGTGGCTATTAGTAGTTGCATTTTTGTTCTGTTGTTTAAACCAAGATAGAGGCAGATTCATAATTTACATTTGCCTAGAAAGTTATGGGAAATTTTATGTAGATGTTTAAAATGTCTTTGTTTGCTCAATTTGAAGTTGTATAGCAATTTTTATGCTATGGCAAAGTAGGCTATCCAACCAGTTTTTTTGTATGAAATTCAGAGTTGGGGCAAATGTGAGTTAGGGAGTAGTATGTTGTTTGTTGTGGTTTGTTGGCTCTAGAACTTGTAAAAAAAAATGAATTCGTGATGCTTATTTTAGGAGGTGTGGCTTCGGAGGTGATGTCAACCTCACGCCACATCGCTTTGTGAGGTTAAAAGGCAAGTGTATCATGTCGTTAAAATGCTAAGTATTGGATCGTGCTTTTCTTTGTGTTTTTGATCATGTTGATAATTATGATAATGCAAATGTTACGTTCATAGATATATTGGTATGTCATATGTGTTTGAATCGTTTAGATGATTATGAATGTTAAGTATTGGATGCAAGTATGGTTGATGATCATGTATTTAAATTTGGGCTATGTGAAATGCTAGAGATGAATGTAGTTTGCAATTTAATTGTGTTAATTGCATTTGTGCATTCATAATGGAAGAGGCGACCCATTTTGATGCGAGCCTCTGTGTTCACACGTAGTGAACACGAAAGTCCTACCTCGTAGTCCCATTCATCGAGGTGAATGGGAGCGAGACAGTAAGAGTAGGCACCTTCCACGGGATGGAAAGGACGTGAGGGTGCACGCCGACGGGTGTGCACTCGGCAGTACCGATACATGCATCGAAAAGGGCATTCATGTCGCATTGCATCATAATGATGATTTTGAGTTAAATGGAAATGTGCAGAGTTGGGATCGAGTCGTGAACTCATCCAAAAGATTTAAAGAGGTAAGTGCTAAGAATAGATGCATTCATGTTGCGTTGCATCGATAACCTTTATTTGTGCTAATGGAAATATGAGGTGTTGGGATTGAGTCGTGGACTCCCCCAAGAGTTGAATGAGGTATGTGTGTGAAGTAAGAAACGAGGTAAAGGAGGTAAAATGTATTGATACTATTGTTTTATGTATTTGTTGACTTGGATAAGAATTATACTTATATTGTTGATTTACTTGTGTAACATGGCTTTTGATGAACTTTGCTGAGTCTTCGACTCACGCTTGTTATTTAATGTTTTTAGGTACTCTGAAGAGCGAATTCTCGGGTTTGGGGCTTAGCTGCACCTCCATTGATGCTCACGACAGAATAAAGGAACTTAAATGCTAATTGGTTTACTTTGGCAACTAGTTGAGTTCATGTAATAACTTGTTGTAGTTATTGCTCTCTCTTTGATGTAAAAGGTTAATCGATGTTAGAAGTTAAATTGCTAGAATGTTTCTTTTGGACACCATGACCCTTTTCTTGTGCTTAGCGGGTCATGATGGTTAGTTCATAATTGTTACTTTAAATTGATATAATTGTCATCTCTTTTGCCTGCTGAGTGGATGTGCATTTAGCAGGAGAGATCTTGCAAAAAAAATTTGGTGAAAAAAATTAGATAGGTGTAACACCCCAGCTTTTACTAAGCCCAGAATGTCACCAAACATAGATCATGACACATTTAATACCATAATTTAAGGTAAATTACAGCAAGTAATCATTTGGAATAATTGGAAATTTTGACAGCATCTCCTTTGTTTTTGCATGAAACTTAACAACATAGCATCATATCAATATGTAAGACAAACGAGATATCCATACGCAGCGATAAGGATAGCTAATCATCAACTAAAACATCAATAAGCATCGATAGCAAAATAATAAGCATCAATTTAACTCTAGGAAGTTAAAACAACTCCCCCACATGATATACATGAGGGAAACAACCAAACATACAGACCATACACTAATGATTATTGTAATACTTATTGTCGTGTCTCCAAAACAGGTGAATTAGCTAGATTATGATACTACGTGGAGTAGTGTAGCTAGATCCCTTTCCCGCACGCCGATTTCATTGTACCTAAATAAACAAACAACATAAAACACAAGCGTGAGTTCGAAAACTCAGCAAGCATATTGTAATGGACAACAAGATCATTTACAAGACAATAATACCTCACGTCACATATAACATTTCAAACTTGAACACATAACAACATCCTCATCATTTAATATGTATTGTAATGCAATGCAATGCAATGCTATGCTCATATCTCCTTGGAAACTCATACCGGTATGGTTGAGTACACACCCGTCGGTGTGCACCCTCTCCCCCCTTCCATCCCGAAGATGGAGGGTGCCTACTCCTCGCTTCCACCACCCACGGTAGATGGAATCACGATGTAGGACTTACTCTAATGGCTCTCCGGATTAGTCATAACTTTCTCACCGACCTTCCCGGATTAGTTAATGACTTTCTCACCGCCGGGGCCATGTAACATGTCATGTATGCAAGCATGCCAACAATATATAAAACTCATATATTAACACATGGCATCATAACATCTTAAACATGCTCATCATATCATAGCAATCATTAAAACATGGCAAGTGGACATATATCATATAGACAATTTCATCTAGTCTCACAAGCAATCTACGATCCATAATTCAATACAACACACTTGCCTTCAACTTGGGCAACGGAGTGACGAGAGGTTGAGGGCACTCGAAGGCACACCACCTGCAAACACATGCCACACACTTAATTCGACTCCTCAAAACAGTACCCACTACACCTAATACGCTAAATACTCCAAAACCCCGAAATCACAGATTTTGCCCCGTTCTGGACAGCGGCTTCGAAAAATCATAACTTGAGTTCTAGAACTCCAAATTGAATAAACGAGTACATCCTCGCGTATCTTAGGAAATTTCCCAACTTTTTCTAGTTATAGGTAAAGACTGATTCGGACTCTAATGTTGTTTAATCTAACGTTGAACACGAACTGTCTCAATCTCGTCACAGATTTGACAGCGCTCGGTAAAACAGGCATAACTTCCAAACGGCTGGGCGGAATTTCAATTTCTTTATATGCACTGAAAGATATTAAAATTATATACAACTTCCTAGAAGTCCGTACAGTCAGATTCAAAATCTAAATTAGTTTAATCTAATGTTGAACACAGACTGTCCCAACCTCGACACAGATTGGACAGCGCCCACCAAAACGGCCATAACTTTCAGACCGTAACTCCAAAAATTCTCAAAAAAATACACAAAATAGGTCTTGACGATACCTATAACTTCTTCAACAGAAGGTCGGCAAAATTCCGACTCTAAAATTGCGAAATCGCACCCCCTAAAACGGACTCCAAATCTGCCCGAAACTGAGTACAATACGAACTCTAGTTCTTTTCAGATCTACTCCATGGAAGCACGTCCTCTTGATCTAACAACTCCAAATCTACCATGAGAACAGCACCTAGACCTTCCCCAAGGTTTCCCCATGGACATACCTTAGTCCGACGAACGACGAACACGAAGAATGCCTCTCGATCGCCCGATCTCGCTCCCACACGACGTTGCCACCGGTTCTCCTCGTCGCGGATCCTCCCACCGGCGAGGGCAGCACCATGGCGTGGCGTGGCAGCGAGGGGAACGCAGCAAGGGTGGGGGAGGAGGCGCAAGGGTGAGGGAGGGGTGGCGGCTAGGGAGGAGGAGGCAATGGGGTGGAGGGGAGACAAGTGGGGGCTAGGGCTAGGGAGGGGACTTGTTTGGGGCGCAGGTAGGGCTAGGGCAGCAGTTTTGCTATCCTAGACCACCTCCAAAAGGCCCAAATATGTCCCACCTTCGGCCCACATGGACCCCCCCAAGGCCCGAACTCCCCCGGAAAGGCCCAATTCCCCTCCGGAAAGGCCCAAAATCCCCCGAAAAGGCCCACACTTGCAGAAACGGCGCAAAAACATGTTACAAGAGTCGTACCTTATGGCCGAGATAAAAAATGACTCATACCGTCATTCCGTAGTATCACAATAGGTTTGGTAGCACTTTGGGCACGTGTGGTGCCGGAGTGTCACATCCCTAGTAGAGACATTAAACTTTAATTTGCTATCCGTTGCTCAAATTTGTGATCTTAGTCTCATTTGTTCATTTTCTCGCAATAGAGTTGAAATTACTAAAGAAAATGATAAATCCTTGGTTTTCAAAGGTTTTTGTTTTGGGAATATCTTTTTAGTTGACTTTACCTCGAATGAGTCATGTCTTCAAACATGCTTCATAGCAATAACATCCTTATGATGGTTATGGCATAGAAGACTAGCTCATGTTGGAATGATTCAACTTAAAAAAGCTTTTTAAAAATGATTTAGTCGTGGGCTTGAAGGATGTAAAGTTTGAGAAGAACAAGCTTTGTAGTGCTTGTCAAGCCGGCAAACAAGTTGTTAGCTCCCATCCTTCGAAAAGTATCATGTCCACCTCTAGACCATTAGAGCTCTTACATATGGATTTGTTTGGGCCGACAATCCATAAGAGCATTGGGGGTAACTCCTATTGTTTGGTGATTGTTGATGATTACTCGCGTTTTACTTGGTTTTCTTTTTTGCATGAAAAATCCAAAGTTTTAGATATTTTCAAAAGTTTTGCAAAAAGGGCTCAAAATGAATTTGACTTTAAAATCAAGAAAAATCCGAAGTGATAATGGTTCCAAGTTCAATTTCACAAAAATTGAAGATTTTTGTGATGAACTTGGAATAAAGCACGAGTTTTCCGCGACTTATACTTCGGAGCAAAATGGAGTAGTGGAACGGAAAAATCGAACATTAATTGAAATGGTAAGGACAATGCTTGATGAGTATCATACTTCTGACAATATTTGGGTGGAAGCGATTAATACCGCTTGTCATGCCACAAATCGACTTTATTTGCATCGGCTTTTGAAAAAAACTTCTTATAAACTTCTTGTTGGTAGAAGGCTGAATGTTTCTTATTTCCGTGTCTTTGGTTGCAAATGTTTCATTTTGAAAAAGGGTGTTCGGCTTTCAAAATTTCAAAGTCGGTGTGATGAAGGTTTTCTTCTTGGTTATTCATCTAATAGTAAAGCTTATCGTGTCTTTAACAAAAACTCCAGTTTAGTTGAAGAAACGTGCGATGTGGAATTTGATGAGACTAACAGCTTTCAAGAAGAGCAAGAAAATTTGGATGATGAAGGTAATGAGGCTTTGCAACAAGCCATGAAGCACATGACAATTGGAGATATTAAGCCAAAAGGAGATGATCACAATGCCCAACCATCTTCAATTCAAGTTGAACCATCTACATCGGCTACATTAAGTCAAGATAAACAAATTGAAGTCGAAGATGAAGAAAATAATCAAGTCCAAACTTTACCTCCAAGGATCCACACCCAAGTTTCCAAGGATCACCCAATTGGTGACGTTAGTAAGGGAGTTCTAACCCGATCTCGTGTTGCTTCATTTTGTGAGCATTACTCTTTTGTTTCTTCTATTGAACCTTCTCATGTAGATGAAGCTTTAAGTGATCTGGATTGGGTAAATTCAATGCACAAAGAGCTCAACAATTTCGCCTGAAACGACATTTGGATGCTTGTCGAAAGACCAAAGGACCACAATGCCATCAGCACAAAGTGGGTATTTCGGAACAAGCAAGATGAAAATGGTATAGTGGTAAGAAATAAAGCAAAGTTAGTAGCACAAGGTTTCACCCAAATCGAAGGCTTGGATTTTGGTGAAACCTTTGCTCCCATAGCAAGATTAGAAGCCGTTCGTATCTTGCTAGCCTTCGATTCATGTTTCGATATTAAGTTGTTTCAAATGGATGTGAAGAGTGCTTTCTTAAATGGCCAAATATCTGAGTTGGTATTTGTAGAACAACCTCCTAGTTTTGAAGACTCTAAAAATCATAATCATGTTTACAAACTCTCTAAGGCGCTATATGGACATAAACAAGCTCATAGAGCATGGTATGAGCGTCTTAGATATTTTCTAATCCCTAAAGGATTCAAAATTGGGAAGGTTGATATTACACTCTTCATCAAAGTAATTGATGGTGAATTCTTTGTATGTCAAATTTACATTGATGATATCATATTCGGTTCAACTAATAAAGACTTTTGTAAAGAATTTGGTGATATGATGTCTAGGGAGTTCAAAATGTTGATGATTGGAGAGTTGATCAACTTTCTTGGACTTCAAATAAAGCAAATCAAGAATGGGACTTTCGTGAGTCAAATCAAGTATGCAAAGGACCTACTCAAGAAATTTGGCATGGAAGATGCGAAGTCCATCAAAACACCAATGGCATCAAACGGGCACTTGGATCTCAATGAGGGAGGTAAACCGGTAGATTTAAAACTTTATCGTTCCATGATTTGGAGTTTGCTTTACATTACCGCATCTAGGCCCGATATCATGTTTACTGTATGCATGTGTGCTCGCTTTCAAGCTTCTCCCAAAGAGTGTCATTTAATGGCCATTAAGAGAATCTTAAGATATTTAAAATATTCCTCAAATATAGGCTTATGGTATCCCAAAGGTGCAAAATTTGATTTAATTGGATATTCTGATTCGGATTATGTGGGTTGCAAGGTGGATAGAAAAAGTACCTCCAGGAGTTGTCAATTCCTAGGTAGATCTCTTGTTTCTTGGTTTTCTAAGAAATAAAATTCCGTTGCCCTATCCACCGCCAAAGCCGAATATATCTCCGCCGGTAGTTGTTGTGCTCAATTGCTTTGGATGAAACAAACCTTGATGATTGTGGAATTAATTTTAAAAAGGTGCCTCTATTGTGTGATAATGAAAGCGCCGTTAAAATAGCCAACAACCCCGTCCAACACTCAAGAACCAAGCACATAGATATCCACCATCATTTCTTAAGAGATCATGTGACTAAAGGAGATATAATTATTAGCCACATTAGAACCGAAGATCAATTGGCAGATATCCTCACCAAGCTGTTAGATGAAGCTCGCTTTTGCAAATTGAGGAATGAATTAAATGTTATAGACTTCTCTAATGTCGCTTAAATGTATGCACTTTGGTTTTAATTTATTGATCTTTCATTCGCTACTACTTGAATTCTTGTCTTTGGAGTTGGGAACACATTTAGGGGGAGTATTATATTTCTTCATATATCATACATCCCAAAATGTGAAATTATCAAATAAGTGCAAAATAATCTTTAAAAGAGTAAACTAGATCATATTAGATCAAGAATACTTGAAAATACTCTATTTTAATATTTTACAAAATTCCTTTCAAAATCCTCATTTTCAAAATGTATATATATATAGTCTCTCATCTTTCTTATGCAAAGTGTGCATCAAAAACTACACTTCTTACTTTATATATAGAAAGATGCATTTTACATCAATTTGGTCATTTTAATTTTCCCAAAGTTCAAAACTGGTCTATAGTGATCTAAATGGTGCACTTATTGAGTCTTAGGTCTAGAAACTAGAATGTTAACTCTTCTAGTTTTCTAAAACCTCTTTTTGACTCAAACAAACTCAATCACAATTGATTCTTTTTTTCTTTCACTTTCTTGTGCTCGAAAGTGGTTTTCAATTTCTCAAATTATATCCTCTTTTAAATCTTGTCAAAATCCTTGTTGTTGGTGTTTTATTCTATTGCTAATGCTTCTCTAAGTCATTTAATTTATTTGAATTTCATTTGTTCTTTTATTGCTTCTTCAGTTCTGCTATTTTTGTCAATGCTGGCAATACCGTAGTTGTTAGCGCAGTAGTACCGGAACCCCAGTAGTACTGGCGTTCTGTTCGTGGTACTACCGCACTTGACGGGTGGGGTCGAGAGCTATTCCTTCTTCTCTTTTTCTTCTCTTCTCTCAACTGATTCGCCTTTTTCTCCTCAAACCGAGTCTCGTCCTCTTCTCTCTCTCCACCATGCGATTCCCCTGTTCTTTCCCGGTGAAATCTCGGAGCTCTCCTCTATTTCTTGGTCCCCTCTCGATCCGGGGCTCGATCTCATCCAAGGTGACCATCCTTTTCTTGTTTATTTCAGAGTTTTCCTCCTCCTTGCCTCAATCTAGGGTTTGTAGCAATGTGGGCATAATAGTGAGTTTTGGGTTGAAAAATTGGTTGGATTGAATAATGTTGCTCCCCTAACTGTCGCTCTTACACTTAGATTCAGAGTATTTTTTCACACAATTCTCAATTGATCAAAACCCTATCCTCAAAAATCGAAAAAACCGTCACTACCGCTAATTTGCAGTTAGTAGTACCGGCAGTGCGGTACTACCGCAGTTTACACAATGGTAGTTTAGGATCTGCGGTACTACCGACAGTAAAATCGCGGTACTACCATTTTTACTGAATCTTTAAAAACTCAATTATGCCGCATTATTGACAAGTGCAAGATATCTTGTTGCCTTCCTTGTTTTGCCTTCTTTATCTCATTCCATATCTATTCCTTGTTTCCCAGTCAATATGCCAAGAACCAAGAGCGCTCCCATGGTCAAACCTCCTCGTGGAGGGGGAGTCATTCGGAAATCCACACGGGGTCATGGTCTACCGATTCAACCGGCTCAATCCCCAGGGAGTAACTCCAGTGACAGCGATTCCTTCATAGCGCAAATGAGAGCAACAGACAAGAAGATCCAGAAGGTCGTTCGTAAAGTTGTCACTGGGGGATCCTCTAAATCCGACAAAGGAAAAGGGCCATCTGATGAGTCTGAAGAAGAGGAACTGGAATCTGAACAAGAAAGGGAAGAGGAACCTGAAGATGCTTCGGTGTTTGAAGAAGAAGAGGAGCAAGAGGATAGTGAGGAGGTTCATTTGCCTGACACCGAGGTTTGGAGTGATCTTCGTCAGATCAAGGGCAATGATTATTTCAAGCCGAGGGACAAGAATCAGTACTCCAAGCCACAGTCAGCCACTGAGGACAAGTTCCATACCAAGTTTCAGCAAAAAGTATACTATGAGATCTATAAGGACAAGGAATTTGCTGAACAAAAGTGGATCAATTGGGATCATATCGCCCAGCTACCCCTGTATGCCGGAGTGCCTCAGTTATTTCAGGGAGCGGGTTTGATGGAGTTCCTAAACCGGAAGTCGGACTTTGTTGAGGACATCATCTGACAGTTCTACGCTACCATCCATGTGTCTGATGATTTGACAGAGTTCACCTAGATGACCGGTTCAGTGAGGTACACTGCCTCCAAGAATGATTTTGAGTCAGCCTTGGGGATCAATCACAGTGGCTATCCTAAGATCCATGATGATCGAGCACTTGGAGTGGCAGCCCAGATCACATTTTATGATCCTACTGCTCGAGTCAGGAGGCCTGGACAGCTCACAGGTTTGCTTCCACATCCCGCCTTAATCAATAAGATCATCAGGGTTACCATTCAGCCTAAGAATGGTAATTTTGATGCTATTCGCGGGTATGCTTGGAACATCATCAATAAAGTCATGAACATGCAAAAGTTTGATGTAGTGGACTTCATAATTTGTGAAATTGATTCTTCTTCCATGGATAGAGGGAAGAGAATCTATTTTGCACCCTACATCATGGCCCTGATCAGATAAGTGACCAACTACCAGGGGCCTCTTCATACCAAGCACAAGCCTTACAAGCCCCGAGAGGGTCCTCCTCAGGTCATGGGTGATCCACTGCAGCAGCAGCAGCCTGTTCTCGACACTATCCTTGATACTCTCACTCGGACAGAGGGTCGACTCGATCAGTAGCAGGCTGAGACTCGAGGTCTCTTTGACTCCCTTCGAGTCCATGTCGATCAGATTGGAGCCTCTGTGGACTAGCTTCGTGATCGCCTCCCTGCATCGCCGGCTACCTTCTCCCGCCGTGTCCGTGCTTGAGACTCCTCACTGCCTCCTCCTTCCCCTTAGGCTTCACTGTAGACTCTCTTTTTGGTACTTGATGTCAAAGGGGGAGAATTTTTAGATTGGGATAGGAAAGGGCACGAGTTGGGATATAAAGCACCCAATCTACACGTCTTATTTAGCATCTTCCTTTGATAGACCGCACTGCCGCCACAACCAATGGACACCGTGACGACCTACTCCCGCCTCCGCACAACACCACACTGAAATGGACTACAAGCGAGAGAGCACTGCCTACACCAAGTTACTCTTTTTTTATTTCACCACCATTCCTTTACTAAAACATAGTATTACTATCTCTCCCTTCTTTCTCTTCGCCTTCGTGAGGCTTTTCTTCCCTATTCCTCAAGTCATCTCCAGCGCAGATCTTTCACATATAGAACTCGAATTTTCTAACAAAGCCACTTCATCTCAGCAGCAGAATCAGATTTCGTGAACTTGTATCAAATGTTGAATGCTTATGTTGGTTAAACTTGCTGTTCTATGAATGTTTAGTTAAATTTGGCTTATGAAGTGTATCTCTTGATTATTATTCCTTTTATCTCTTGATTGTTGTTTCGTGCATTCATTCATATTAAATCTTATTATCCTCGGATCTCACATATATGAATGAAACTCTGCCAAAATTTCTTCAAAATTTCTAAAAATGTGCAAAAATGACACTCACTATCTCTTGCATATATTTAGGGGGAGCTTGAATAGAATTTTACTTCAATATATATTCATCCACAACTAAAGTGAAGTAAAACACTATTCAAAGCAAAATTTGTGAGTATGCATTTTGTCTCGTGCTAAATGTATACTCAAGACACTTTCATTCTCGATTATTTGTTGAGGTTGTCATTAATTACCAAAAAGGGAGAGATTGAAGCATCTAGGCCTCCAATTTATTTTAGTTTTGTTAATTAATGACAACTGGCCTAAAGGACTAATCATTTCTCTCTAGAATTTGAGAACAGGTTGATCGCAGCTATGTCATCATAGGAGTGAGCATAAAGAGGACAAGATAAGAAGATTAAAGACTCGTGATCGAGATACAAGAGTAGAAAATTGTCCTTTTATATTTTTACCGATCTAGGAGTTTTGGAGAAAAAGATCGGATTTCTAGACTAATTGCCGTACTATAAAGAGGGAAAGTTGATTAGTATCTTGAAGTGTCAAAAGGTTTGAAATTTGGCTCAAATATCTTTCAAAATTCTTATTAGAAGCTCTTATTTGAAGTTCAGTTTTCTAATCATGCATTTTCAGTAAAACCAACACTACTGCTGTATTATTTGCGGAAGTACCGTACTTGCAGTACTACCGACTTCTCTAAAGCGGTAGCTATTTTTCAGAGACGACTGATTTCTAAGTTTTTTCGTTTTTCTCTGGGCTGGTACTACCACAGTTTAAAATGCGGTACTACCGCCTGAGCGGTAATATCGACACTCTGTGTGGTAGCTAAAAACTAGTATGCACCCGCTTTGAGCAAATTTGTATAGCGGTACTACCGCCGTGTTTAATGCGGTACTACCGGTTTGTCGGTAGTATCGTATATAGGTTAGCAGTAGTCTTTTTCCAGAAGGGTGTGTTTTTGAACTCATTTGCACCGATTTAAAAAAACAGCACTACTGCTGGGCAATTAGCAGTATTACCGGAGTTGCGGTAGTACCGAATATTGAGTAGCTAAATTCCAGAAGGTGTTCTTGGCCCAGGTTCTAACCAAACTTTTGTAATAGAATGAACTGAAAAGGCAATGAAGGATAATCTTACGAAAGTTTGATAATAAATTGGTAAAAGATAAAATGGGTGCTAAATTTGGTCAAAGTCATCAAAACCCGGAAGCTGACTTGTAATGGCTAGGTGTATGGTGTGCATCAATCCTATCAAGATTCAAGTCCTACGCTTTGTGTTGTACTCCCTCCGTTTCTTTTTATAAGGCGTATTTGGTTTCGTTAGGACAAGGCTTTGACCAACAATTACTCTATTAGCATATAATTTTTATGACACAAAATTGATATTAGCAGATTTGTATTCAAAAGTACTTATATATAATTATGATTTTGTATTACATAAATGATATATTAATGAAGTAATCGTTGGTCAAAGTCTTGTCCTAACGAAACCAAATGCGCCTTATAAAAAGAAACGGAGGGAGTATATATTTGCAAACGTGTTCAGTTAGAAAGTACGTGCCCACGCTATATGAGATCTTAGATGTCTGATAAATTCTAAGCATATTGTATAAGTTATATAAATGGGTGGAAGTGTGGTATGCTTTGTACTTAAAAAAAAGCTACCCAAGCCCAAAGTTTAGCATGCATAACGGCCTCTTGTCGTGCCACCGGGTCCAGGTTGATGGCGGTGCCATCCATCAGTCATGGCAGGTGTCCGCTAGACAAGGCCCGCACAATCGTGGTAATTTCTAATGGACCTACACTAAGCCGCTACGACCCATCCAAACAGGCCCTAGCCCAGCCCATGTGATCATCCCACAGGAAACCTCCTCTATCTCCCGCAGTATGACAGCAAGCGCGCAAGCCGCAAGCATCATTTGCCATGGCCCTCGCCAGGGTTTCTTCCTCTCCCTCTCCTCGTCTGCCCCCGTCGTCCACCACCTCCTCCCTGCTTTATTCCTTCCTACGCCCCTTCTCCTCCGTCCCGCCCGCTCGCCGCTCCCACCGAAGAAGATTCCCCGCCGCCGCTGCCTTCTCCCAAGCTTCTCCTTCGGTTCCTTCGGCGAAGGAGGAGGGGGAGTTGATGGAGGCACCGAGGCCCAGCTCCAGGCTCCCGTGGAAGCCCACGTGCTTGTACTACACCCAGGGCAAGTGCACCATGGTGAGATTCTTTTCCCTTCTTGCGCTCGTTGTCACTTGGTTATTTGTTGGTTCCGTTTGCCGTGCCCTCTCTGAGTTCAACTGAGTACGAATAAACCAGTTACATTTAGGGCCTGTTTGTTTTTGCTTTGGATTATGTGATTCTGAATTGTGGTGGTAGCTTCTCCAAAAGCTGGAATCCAAAAGCAAGCACATATGAAGTGGATTGTGGATTTAGTGTATATGGGTGGGCTGGATTATGAGAATCGACTCCTAAAATCGGGTTGTTTGTTTTTTATTTAGCTTTTAGGGCCAGAATCCAGGATCAAAATAAAAAACAAACATGCCCTTAGTACGCGAGTAACTTGGCGAATGGAGGAGGAAGCTTGTGAACTTGATGCCAGGAGCAGATGTTCTTGATGGTTATTTTAGGGTACGGGGGATGATTAATGAAACCATGGTGGTTCTAGGAATGTGGAATCTTAAGGATCTTCTGCTTGTTGGGTTAATGTGGCATACTGCTGCGGATACTGCAGTGAACCAGGCATGGTGGGCTTGACCCGTTATAAGGTTGTACCACTGGAGATAATGTTAGTAGAAGCTACTAAGCTACTATGGTAGGTTATGGTTGCTTCAAGCTGCAATGCATTTTTCTTTGGTTTGCGGCCAGTGGTGTCTTTTAGGCAGAAGGTGGGCAGGCTACCCTTGTTTCCTACAGCAAACATTCGGGTCTACATCCAGGTCTTTGTAATTTAATAATGACATGCATCAGATACTCAGATTAGATACAATCAGTTAAGAAAGCAGTGTTCCCCTAGGCGCTAGGCAAGTGACACACCGGCACCTAGCGCCTAATCACGGATTAGGCAGGCTAGGTGGCCGCCTAGGCGGGATAAATCGGCTAGGTGGGCTAGGCGGGGTGGTGTAGCCTCGCACCTAGGTGGGCTAAGCGGCGGCCTAGGGGAACATTGCAAGAAAGCTTATCTATAGAATAATACAGCATATATTTTAATGTAGTAGTCCAGTAGACAATTGAATCATAGTTCAGCTGATATCCAGAACTAAAGACCGAACTAATTAATTAGGAGAGTCTTAGTCTTCGTGAACATAGGAAGGAATGTAGGATGCTAGCATTGCTAGACTCCAACATGGTAGGCTAGCAATGGGAGATATAATGGAGCGATGGACAAAGTAGAGAAGGAAGGGGATTTATGCATGGACTGTGGCATGGTAACGTTGCTAGTGTCCAATATTATCCAAGGATGCTAGCACATGCCTACCTTCAAAATTCAAGGAAAATTGTTCTATGATTTTCATTTTATTTTACTAGTTACATAAAGATTTCATAGCAATTATTTCATACCTATAGTATTTTAGAATTCCTCTTATGAAATTGAAGGTTTGTAACAGTGACTTAGGAAATTCTAGTTTTTGGAATGTAGTATTGATGGAGTTTTGCAATGTTAATATGTATGAAATTTGTTGTTCAGCCTTCTAAAAGAATGTGTCACTTTGTCACTCTACTGCCAACTGATCCGTCTTCATGGAGCTAACTCTACACTAGCCTGAACTACTTTCCCATGATATGAATGTTTGAAATGGTCATCAAGTTTGTTTCTAACACAATAAATGGGGCGTTATTTGGAGCACTACAAAATTCTGACTGTTTGAATGGACAATGCTGCTCATATTGTCAAGTAAGCACATGGAAATAAGAGAATTTCTCGCAATATTCTTTTTTCCTAGGAGGTTTATCGAGTTTCTCTAAAGTGTCTAGAGTGACAGAATAGAGAAAATGGCATTTTGGGTGTAATACCCTAGAAAATCAACTAAGCAGATAATAGTATTAGTGAGTAATTAGAGCAGTAATTAGCGAAAATCGTTTGCGAAAATTTTAAATTGCGAATAGAACGAATAGAAGTAGAAAGGGGATTGCTGTCAGACCTGCAGGCGAGGTATTGATCACCGAGATACTAGACCCGTTGGGGCCGAGTCGGCACCCTCGCTAGACCGGGTTTATCCTTCGGCAATCGTACTTACCTGTCGGACTGCGGGTGTCCGTAGCAATTCCGTTCAATAGGAGTGAAGGCCTTCAGTAACTCAGTAAATGGAAAGGAGGAGAGAGCCTGGTAAAATCAGTCTTTGACTAGTCCTCAAGCCAACAGGAGGTACTTTCCCCTTGGTCAAGCACAACGAACGAGGTAGCCAGCCAAGCAACACCTCCATTTAACTTGTTCCCTCACCAGCAAAAGCAAAGTCAGCAAGCCACTCTCCATCTCCTCCTCAGTCTCACCAACCAGCCATTCCCAGAGAGCAACCAGAGAGGAGTAACCGAAAGCCATCAGGAGCAAGAGGAAGATCCAGTAGGGGCAAGGAGGAGCCCCCAAGCAGGATCTAAACCGCAACAAGGGGAACAACCAGAAGCCAGAAGCAAGGAAGATCCCCAAGCTCAAAAACCAGAAGGATCCCCGAGCATTGAAGCAGGAGGTCCCCAAGAAGCATTGAACTGAACAGGAGCAAGGAGATCCACGAGCAAGCCGGCGCAAAGAGGATCCCCCAAGAACCAAACCAGCGACCACCCCTTCTCCATCTACTCCAACCAAGCCAGCAAACCTCAGGTACCACAGCCATAGGAGTTACTCTGAGATTTGTAGCTAGAAGAGTAGTAGCCTCAGTAGACGAACTCTAGGGTTGCATAGATCGTGTCTTGCCGTCCCGCTAGAGTTGTACATCATCGGCTCACGGTAGTCTCTTTAATAGCATGCTTAAAATAAAAATTGTGCAAATGTGTAAGAATCGTAGGAACGAGTAGATCGAATAGCATCTGTTCTTATTTGTCCATAGAGCGAATCGGCCAGTAGGGGAGGCTCAGGTACCGCAGCCATAGGAGTTACTCTAAGATTTGTAGCTAGAAGAGTAGTAGCCTCAGTAGACGAACTCTAGGGTTGCATAGATCGTGTCTTGCCGTCCCGCTAGAGTTGTACATCATTGGCTCACGGTAGTTTCTCTTTAATAGCATGCTTAAAATAAAAATTGTGCAAATGTGTAGGAATCGTAGGAACGAGTAGATCGAATAGCATCTGCTCTTATTTGTCCATAGAGCGAATCGGCCAGTAGGGGAGGGAGAAGGCCGAGCTAGGGTTTAGCCAAGAGACGCCGAAGGGGGAGAGCAGAGGAGAGAGGGGAGTAGAGGAACCGGGTGTCCAGGTGGCGGCCGAGGCGCCGGGGAGCAGCCAAGCGCCGGGAGTCGCAGGGGAAGCGCTGAGCGCCGGGAGCCGCTGGGGAGCCGAGCGGTCGGCTTGGAGGAGGAGCGATCGAGGGAGGAGAAGCCAAGGCTTCGGCCAACGGCAATAGAATGGGCAGGGCGTCGAGCGAAGAAAAGAAAAGGGGAGAGGAAAAAGAGAAAAGAGAGGAAAGAAGAGAAAAGAAAACAGGAGAAAAAGAAAGAAGAGGGAAGAAAAGGAAAAACTAGAAAACTGGCTATTTTCGTGCGATTCTCGTAGATTAGATCACGAAATTATGAACCGTAGGAAAACTTCTATTTTAATTTCTAAAAGCCGCCGTTGAATAGGTAGAAAATTGGTTAAGTTATAATAATTGTGCTAATTGTAATTGCTAATTTGGTTGCCGTGAATTAATGGAAATGTGGGTTAGTTGACGGGTTTTAGTTAGATTGACGCTGTCTGTAGAGAATTGGTTTCCGTAGCATGTTTAGTTGAATGGTCGTAGTAATTCCTTATTATTGTCAGGTCTTGAGTCGAACCAGCTAGACCTTCCCCATAGTTCGAGCAAGGTCGAACCTTTCAGTTCTACTCCAGGCAAGAGCCCGCTGATCCATACTTGTTAAAGTCTTTTAAATTGATTTCTGTATAATTATGTGTATCATTCATGCATGAAAAATCTATATTAGATCAAAAATCTTAAATTGGATGCGGTTGAAACTGTGGTTGAGAAAATGAATTGGTTTGGTGTCTTGTGACATGGAAGGAATTGGTTTTGGCTTGTTCTCGGAAGGATCCGTGATCGTATAATTATTGTGGTGGGTAGAGGGTGCCGATGAGAAGGATTGTCATGCCGGTGGGGCCCTCTACATAGGCTAGAATATAAGGATTTTACAAACTACACTTGGGCAATGAGCCGTAATTACAGTATCAACCATAGTAAACGGTCAGAAAAGGTTGTCCTATGAAGACTTAGATCTTCACATTTGGTAAGTTTTATAGGGCGTACCCCTGGGATATGTCGGGAGGCCCGTGAGGGTACACCAAGGAAATGGCGGTATATTTGAAGCCATGGGTAGAGTTACTGCCGACGACTGACTGTCGGAGTACGACTGTTAGCCGCGAGTCGATAGGACTGCTTAGGGAAGGAGTTCATGACTCGGGTAACAGGGTTGGAGATCTATTTCTGGATTAGTGATAAACATTCTGAGGTCTCTCTTCGGAAGGTCATTATGGGTTAAAGTGATACAAACCTGCGCAGAGTTAAAAATCATGAATTCATGCCTATCTCCTGGATTGGAGGCTACGGAAGATCAGTCTGTCTCATATACAAGTGCTAGTAGTCAATCTTAAAATAAAAGTGGCTAACTTTTAAAGAAAACCTAATTTCAATAAAAACCTAAGTTCGAGGGAAGGAAAGCTCTTTGGAAAAGTGAGAGGAAATTCATGTCATTATAATTGCTATTATTGCTTGCTGAGTACGTTTGTACTCACTCTTGTATAATTCCCCCTTTGCTTAGAAGGCGAGCTTGATGGATCCACCTTTGAGGCGTAGACTGCGGGTGATGCGCAGGAACTAGGACTTCAGGATGATGCTAAGCCATGCGTGGCTAGAATGTAATATATTTCAGTTCAGTCTCTAATTATTGTTCTGTTGCAATATTCTGAACGCGGTATGGTACCTGATAAAGTACTGGAACGCCTGGTACTTTATTAGCTACTATATCGAGATTCGCGTAATTGACTTAGTGTAATGCCCATGTGGAGGTTAATTACCCTAGGCTAATTACCCGGGTCGCCACATTGGGCCTTCCACTTTGCGCCTTTGGTTTACTTTGGTCCCTCTATTCTGGAATAGCCCACTTCTTTGTCTACATCCAAAACTAGATAAACATTCGTTATTCTGGTGGTTTTGCATAATGGGAAGCTTAGTTAACTGCTTAATTTGCAGAATATTCGTATGCATGGGTGTCATCACACCTTATTGCTGAGGGGATCTGAGTGGGTTTATGTCACTCACTTACTCTTTTGTGGCCACTCTGTGAGATTGGAGGACTGGCGACAATTTGTAAGGTTTAGGATAGAAATGTTAGAGATAGAGTCCTGTTACTCTAGTATCTACATTAGAGATAGAGTCTTGTTATTCCTTTCCCTCATGTACTCTATATATTGTGGCCATTGGCCCTCATATTGAATACAAGTGCTATTTATAACATGCTATGATACCATGTTATGAATAGCAAATATATAGAGTACATGAGGGAAAGGAATAACAGGACTCTATCTCTAATGTAGATACTAGAATAACAGGAGACTCTCTCTAACACCCCCCCATAAATGCAAGGCGTACGCAATAGCATTGCATTTGGAAAAAGGTTGACACTAAAGTAGGAAAATCCAAAGTCCTGATCTTGACACTAAAGTAGGAAAATCCAAAGTCCTGATCTTGAAGTAGCCGTCGTAGCTTGAAACTCTTGAAAAATCGAGCTAACGAAGAACAGCCAACGAAGAACCGAGTTGGTGAAGAAAAGTCGACGAAGAAGCCAAATCGACGAACGGAAGTCGAAGGTAGGGCCGAGTCGACGAAGAAGAGTCGACGGTAGAGCTGAGTCGACGAAGAACCGACGAGGCCGACGAAACGAGTCGAGCCGAGGTAATAAGAGTTGACAGTATGAGCCGAGCCGATAAAAGAGCCTAGCGATGACAGAATCAAGATGTTAAAAAAAAACTTGGATGGACGCAACGGAAGACTAAAGAAAACATTAGGAATTACTAGTCGCAGCACTAAAAAGCAGTAGCTTGAAAGCCATCAAGTCAACGAAAGAGCCAAGACAGCATAGCCATGCTGAAATGAGCCGAGCCTAGCTGAAAAGAACCGAAGCCGAGCTGACCGAACTGGGCAGCGAGGAACGAAAAACGGTCCCCAAAGAAGATCTTGTAGACGGCGACACATTTTTTTTCTTCGAAACCCTCAGCTCTTACGGACTTGAAGTAAATTATTTATTGCAATGCGGGGAGAAGAACTGAGCGGCTTGACTTTTGCTTTATCCTTACACGAACTTGAAACTTGAAGTCACTTCACGTGAACTCTGGAGAACATGAATCAAGTCCGATTAGGAGGCAGCAAAGCGGACCAGCTGGAGCGACGCCGACGGGCGGCGCAGCGTTGAGAGGCGATCAAATCGCCAAGCCGATCGCCGATCGTTATCGCGATCGGAGCGACGTGAGGGGCCGACGGTGCCTGGTGGCCGCAGCGAAACGATCGCGGCGGCAAGCGACCTGCGGGCGTCGGCAAGATAGCCGGAGCGACGCGGGCCGGCGAGAGGCGGCGAGCCTCGCGGGCGCGCCGGGGATGCCGAAGTACGAGGCAAAGGAGCGGCTCGTGGCCGGGTTATGTTCTAGAGACTGGCCCCACGGAGAAACCGGAGTCGGCGGCGCTGGTGCAAGGAAGCTTCGGTCGTGAAGGCGCCCGGCGAGGCAGGCTGCGACGCCCCGTCCAGAAGGTCGGTCGACACGAATCTGGACAGAGCAGAGGCGGCCGGTCTCACAGACGCGGGCGAGCGTTGGGAGAAGTCACAGTAGGTCGGCACGGCCGTCGATCCAGATCAGATGAGGCAGAGACGGCCGAAGCAGAGGCCGTCGATCCAGACCAGAGGAAGCAATCCGGTGAAGAAAAACCGGAAGAGAGAAGAGGCGACGAGAAGAGACAAGACTAACAACAATTTTTTGCATGAAAAAACTTTTACAACTTTTAAAATGGTTTTCTCTATAGACCCCATAATCTTTTAATTTTTGCATGAAAAAACATGATTGTTGGAGACATCAACTCATACAATGGTGTTATGTGATGTCTTTATGTTGTTCAAGTGCTGTCTTCACCAAGAGGCAACTCTCTCTCTCTCTCTCTCTCTCTCTCTCTCTCTCGCTCACTCGCTCTCTCGTTCTCTTTCTTCCGCATCAACAAAAATCCTACGTGTGAAGACGAAGAGACAGTTGACATCACGCCTTTTTACATGCTTTACAAGTAGCACAGCTCAGTGACCATGATGCTTTGGCTGGCCTTCCCGCAATTTGCATTGCTGTCTACACTAGACTCTTGATCGCCTTAGGGCCCCATTGATTCATCCCACTTTTATTCTAGTTCTTAATTCTCGCCATGGTTATCACGGCGACACCTAGGCGGCCAGACGCATCCCGGCTACTGGAGGGGGACGCCACGACCCGACGCCTCGACTGGAGTTGCGGCGGCTGATGGTAGGCCGTGTGTAGCCCTTGCCAATCTCGTCCATGACCATGCCGATCATGGCCATGGCACTCTGGGTGTCCCGATCTTTCGATGAGAATCACATGATCGATTTGGATGGAGACGACTTTGACAATCCGATACACCGTACGATGACGATGCGCCTTAGCAATCGCTAAACCAACTCCGGAGGGTTATTGCCGTGGGCACGATTAACTTGAACACGAGGTTTTATTCCTGCAAGCAACCGAAGAACAAGCAAGAACAATAGTATATGCAATCTGAAATTGCGGATAAAAGTTGAAGGCAAAACATGGTGGAGTCTTATTAACGATCTTGACAAGGTGGCTGCCCAGCACAACTCGCAGGATCAAGTTTGCACTTGGCTAAACTAATCAAATAAAACCCAAAACCTAAAAGAGGCGACGGTTGGCTATTTATGAGAGTTAGGGGCGTGGGAAACACGGACAAAACATGTGGAGGCCAATTACAACTCAATTTAAAGGGCCCAAGGTCCATGTCATCTCGAACTGAAAAAGTGATGTCACTTGTATGGCAGATTCCTGTTGACTCAGATGGAATTTGAAGATGAGACCATATCTATTGGAAAGAGGACGAAGAAACCTTTCAAACAAGTACTCATGGACCCCGAACACCCTTGTGGATCAAAAGTTATGGCCATTTTAAGTTGGTGCTGTCCGGGAGGCCGAATCCGAGTTGATTTTGTGCGCCTGAAGGACTGGCTTCATGCTTGATGTTTGGAGGTTCTTCTCGATTCCTAAAAACAATAAAATCATCACAAGCAGTAAATAGTATTCCATTATTAAAATATTTGTATGCAACCTGAGGAACGCATTCACCTGATAATTGAATTGTCGTGCACGAGCTCGAGTAATTGGTCCTTGTATTACATCATTGGTTTCAACTTGATGTGTTGACGTGGCTGTATCCATGCTTGTGATGTCCTCATCAAGCGGCCTACCACCAGATCCCGTGCGCAGTGAGAGATCTGGCGGCGAAGAGGACTGCGGCGATTGCGGGTCTTGCGTGGAGCCCAGGATGCCAGCCTCTAGAAAGGGGTCGCCGCTTTCCTCCCGGTAGGCGGAGTGCACTTGGTTGATTGTGGCACT
Source organism: Rhipidocladum racemiflorum (assembly GCA_036346355.1). Classification (NCBI taxonomy): domain Eukaryota; kingdom Viridiplantae; phylum Streptophyta; class Magnoliopsida; order Poales; family Poaceae; genus Rhipidocladum; species Rhipidocladum racemiflorum. The sequence continues at coordinate 59,063,526 of CM070574.1, forward strand.
GCCGAAGGTGTCGACAAAGATGCGGTGGAGGCAAACGACGAGAAGGCGGAGGAGGTGGTGGAGGCGCCCCCCGACAAGCTGGAGGTGAAGGCGGACGTGTAAGCGGATGCCTCCCTATCGTTGTTGCCGCTTGATTCTGTCTTCGAGGCCGCAGCGGCAACTGCTGCTGTTGCGCCGCTGCTCTGCTACTTGCTTCCCTCTGCTGCTCCCTTTGCGGATGCTGTTGCTCTGATGCCGCTACTACTCCCCCTTTGTTGCTCATGCTGCTGCTGTTGCTCATGCTACTGCTGTTGCTGCCTCTGCTGTATTTTGTTTGGTCGCCTAACTGTCTCCTAGGTGGGTGCCTAGGTGTCCAAACGTTCTCTCCGTACCATACCCCGTTGATACTTGCTGCATAAAAATAAAGACTTATGAAAGCAAAGCAAAACTGCAAAATGTGCCAGGGCCCACTTCGCTAGCACAGGGGATGATGGATATGTCTCCACCAGACCCCACCTAGCAGGTAGCTGGAGAGGATCAAATGGATAATCTTTACCAACTAAGCATTTTAAAAAGCTAACTCCGCTTTCCATCCCCATAAAATCATCAGTAGGACTAAATGTTAAAGTAGCCTGTTTTAAAGTTGGGGGACCAACATGAGTCCATGGGTGATGTGGAGGGATTAAAATGTATTTTAACCTTTCATAATATTAATTACTCTAGTTATTTTCACTGAAAGTCAATAGTTAAATTCGAAGAGTCATTATTTTATTTGTCACTTCCCATTCTCTATAAAGGGGGAGAGGGATAGTCTTTGTTATATATTTGGCAACTATTGATTTCTATGGTAACTTATAACTGAGTTTAGCGCTTGGAACTGGTGAGTAATAACTGAGTTTAGCGCTTTAAGGAACTGCTGAGTAGTATCTGGTGCTGGTCAAGTCCGTTAAGTAATATCTGAAATAAGTTTTTGCTAACTAAATGAAGAAAAAGCAAATAAGTGATAAATCAAGTCAAGACTACTTCTGGAATTTACTCTATGGGTTTCTTGAAGCCATGGACTTCATATGTGTATTGGAAATGCTGAACAAAATTACTGATGTTCCTAAAAAGTTGAATTTCACATTTATAAACTGACTCTAATCTTTTGAGAGGATCAATAAACCTCCTGGGAACAATATCAGCTGATAATTTTGATTTAAGAATGTGGGAAGCTACTCTATTTTCGATTGTATTCTTATTAATGTGATCAGTAGCCATTCAAACAGCTATAATTTCTTTCTTATAGGTCCACATAGTGCTGTATTATTGCATTGAAAACTATACTTGATACCCATTCCAACCATGTATAGCATGAGTATCAAATGAGTACAGATTTGGCTCCATGTAGCATGAATTTTTTTAATAAGTTGAGTTTTTTTTCTATATTTGTTGTTGTTGGTTTGTAGAAGCACTAGCCATTCTCTTTGAACGTTTTGTAAGCGGATTTGGAACCTTAAACAAAAAAATTGTAGTTAAGACTTGTCTATTTATTGGAAGCACTACTGTAATTAAGATTTGTACTTCCGCAGATGAATGACACTTTGCATCTTGAGAAATTCAATCACAGTTTGTTGATGGACCTTCCAGTGAATGCTTCAGCTGCCGATAAAGTGAAGCCTCAGAAACTGGATTATTTTTTAGTTCTTGATTTGGAGGGTAAGGTTGAAATTCTTGAATTCCCGGTAATAATGATTGATGCCCAAAGCATGGAGTTTGCCGGTTCATTTCACAGGTACAGCCTATTTGTAAATTAGAGATTGTTAAAATTATTCTGCTGATCTGCTCAATGTATAAGTTTGTTGAATGATTACCAAATTCTCCAAACCTTATATGAGTTTTGCAACATTGACCCCTCTAATTTTCAGTATGAGTGTTCTAAGATGGCAGTGTGGTTTTCAGTTAGTTTACATATACATAAGCTTTAACTTTGAATTGATTGTCATTTCATTCAATGAAGCGCCAACAATTGTTTACAAGATCAAAGAGAAATTAAGCCAATAAGAATGATGAGCCTAACACAAACGAAGAAATAGAAAGAAGGTGCCGTGTTTACTCTTTTTTTCTTATTCCACATATATCATTTTGGTTCATACTGGAGAGACCATGCTGGTTAAGTTGTAAAATTATTAAATGGATTACAAATATAGTACCAAATACAATTGACGAGTGAGTGTATCAAGGGATGTATGGAGAAACATCACAAACCATTGAATCAATCATGGTTATCACGACGCCCCGGCGAGGTGTCGCTTTTGGAGCATCTGGACACCTAGGCGACAAATTCGAACTAGCAGTCGCATTTACTGCGCAGTAGAGTGCACGGCGGCAGCACTGTAACAGTGAGTAGGAAGGGCTTACTCCAGAATAACCCCAATAGCTCAGGCTCCTATATCTAAAAACCTCCATTCCAGAATTCCTAACCCGCACCCCACCCCCAAAAATTTCCCACTTCCCTCTTCCTCCATTTGATTTTCCCCACCGTTTACATCGCCTCACCTCGCTTCCTCCGCCCATGGCCGCCGACGCAACCACCACCACATCCTCCTCGTCCACTGTCCAGAACCCTAACCCCCTCAACCTACCCCAATGGCTCCGTTGCCCCTTCACCTTCCTTTGCCCGCCTCCGCCGCCCTCTCCCCTGCCTCCTTCACAGCGGCTGCGACGGCGCGATGTAGAGCAACGGTGCTAGCGCAGAGGACGGCAATGGAGGATTGGGCGCTGGATCTTACTGACCTGCAACCGTTGGCGGTGGAGACGACGGAGGTGGTGACAGCGTCGTGTCGGAGCTCCCTTGCCCCTTTCCACGCGCTAGGTATAGCAGCAAAGAGTAAACTTAGCCGACTTGAGTCCCCAAGCACCCTAACTTCCCAGCCACCCATCCCCTTATCCCCTTTCCCAGCGCCAAGTCACGTCGCCTGAGCTCACTTGGTGACGCCTGGATTCCTCAAGCAATGCCTGGAAGTCCAGGTGTGCACCTTTCCCCGACCAGGCGAGGTGAGTGGCCATGGCGGTCGGCCTCTGGCGTTTGGACGCCTAAGCGACGACTTGATAACAATGGAATCAATGATGAGCAACAACATTTTTTTCCCGGCTAATATATCCCTACTTTACAAATGGCTTTGTATTGTTCTATCCATGATCTGATAAAAAGACGAAGGTTATTGATAATTTGATATCATGATCTGTAATTGAGTGTGGTTATTTCTTCCGTGTATGGTGCTGCAAGTTTGAGTTACACATTTCAATACGGAAATAAAATGTTGACACCAGGAACATATATCTTTTGTATATTTGTATAATTTAGTCTATGTGGTGTTCCATATTGTTTCTTGGCTTATACACAATTGTAGATCTTAATACCTTTCTTGTATTTCCTTATTTCTTTTGACAATGTCAGTAATCATCTCTCTCACCGCTTGTATGTTGATTGTAGGTTTGTACGCCCGACTGCAATGAGTGAGCAAAGAATAAGAGAATATATAGAAGGGAAATATGGAAAATTTGGAGTTGACCGGTATGTGCAGGCGTGCAGCATTATTTCACTCTTGTGTTGCTCTCTTTAGAATAATTTGTTTTATGATTTGAGATGCAAATTTGCAGAAGTGGCACAGCATTAACCTTCTTTGTTAACTTTAAAGTTTATGAAATTTTGTTCAAACTAGGTTTACTTGTAGTCTTATCATCAATTTACCAATGTTCCCTTAGGCGTTAGTCGGGCGCAGACCGGCGCCTAGCGCCTAATTGCCGCATAGATGACTAGGTGGAAGGGAGAGACCTAGCTCCTAGGCGAGCTAGGCAGTCCGCCTAGGGTAACAGTGCAATTTAGTCCTACATGAATATAGAGGCAAATCAGGCACAAGAGCTTGTAAACTTCCTTGATCCTTCGGTGTTGAGTTTTTTTTTTCTTGTGCCTCACTATTGTGAGTTTGTTGTTTCGTTTGTCGTGTTCTAATCTATCGTCTAGGTTTAATTCTGGATTGTGTGCTTTTATTTGTTACACAAATTATTTTCTAGATTGTTAATCCTTGATTTCATTTTTTAGCACTACTATATTAAGTAAGTTTTGTTTGCTAGTTGTCGTCTCGATGAGATAGTGTTTGATCTATAGTTACCGGATTCGCTGTTAATCCCCACGAATCGCGAATCGGATTCGTCGAACCCAAACCAGTTTAGGGTACAAAGTTTGTGTTCGCAGTAGAAATTGAAGGAAAAAGTGGCAAACTGCGTTTCTGGTAACTACGGTTTGATCCTCTTCATTAGCGACCCTTTTCAAGCATTTATATGCATCTGTGTTTGCAGCCTTTTATTAGGTTGCCATACTAAAATATCCTAGAAGCTGGATGTGTATTCCTTAACTCTTGATATTTGAATAAGTATATACTAACAACTTTATTTGTTGTCTAATATTTAGTGTATGGCATGACACTGCTACCCCTTTCAAGGAGGTGCTTCAAGAGTTTGAGGATTGGATTGGAGATCATAATTTGTGGAAAAAGGAGCAAAGAGGATCACTCAACTGTGCAGCATTCGTTACTTGGTAAGTCGTTACTGGGGCAATTCCTTACATGCCACCGAAAGTTTGCCTCACCCCTTTTATGACACTAATTGTCTCAGTGACATGTGGGCCCTGACCCCACGGGTCAGTGAAACATTCAAGGATTTCCCTCAAATTCCAATGGCATTTGAGGTATTAATCCCATTATTTTTGTTTAGTTCCTTCAAATTCTGACTCTCATGCAACAAGATATTTATTTTGAGTAAAATGCATGGAGAGTCAGTCGAACTTGTTCGGGTGTGTCATCTAGGTCACTATTTTGAAAATGCACATCTATGTAAGTGATGTGACATAAGTGGGTCATTAGCCGATCCTAGCTGCCCACACAGGCAACTTTTGCACGCGTGGCATGGCACATTGGATTTAAAGCAATCAGCGGAACAAATATTTAAAGCAATCAAGCAATCTGCCTTTAGCCGAAGCGGGTACAACCAGACGTCATCCATCCGTCTCAATCATATCACGCATGAATCAGGTTTATATCTCTTTTCGTTTCTTTCCCTTCTCGCGTGAGGTAATTGCTAGATGACCCACCCGTACAAGTTGAGTGACCTGCCATTCAATTTACTCATTTATTTTTATAGTTAATTTATGTTCCTTTGGTCTGAGCCAGTCTAGCAGGGTTAAAATTCCTGGTGGGAACCAGATTTTACACAAGGGTCTGGAAATTAAAAACTTGAAAATTTTAAATTAAAATGTCAAATTTGAATCGGAAAATTCCCTGGCCATAATTTCTGAAAGCTGTCCATAATTTATGGGAGCTTGTTTTGAGCACAAAAGTGCTTACTAGATTTGGAGACCAAACCATGTGGCACAGAGCCGGTTCCCACCAGGAACTGGCTGGTTTCTGCTTCTGGCCAGTGAGTGGGCTTTTGTCAAATCCAGAACGTGAACTCTGCCTCGTGTGCATTTTTGTATTCATTAAGAGTTTTCTTTGTTATATTTGTTTATGCTTTAGATTCTATAATGCTATGGGTTTAATTCTCATGTTTCTCTTACTATGGCAGTGGGAATTGGGATTTGAAGACAAAGGTCCCTGAGCAGTGCAGGATTTCAAAAGTAAAGTTACCTTCTTACTTTATGGAGTGGATCAATTTGAAGGATATCTATCTCAACTTCTATAACAGAAGGGTACTGAATATTGATTTGTTGGAATTAATATTTGATTGTTCATATGGAGTTTATCTTTAAATTAATCTCAATTAAGGGGCCACAAAGATAATTCGAGTTGGAAAATACCATCGATGTGCCATTGACATGTGGTCCTAGGGCCTACTTGTTAACCTCACATGCGATGGTATTTTCCAATTTATACATCTTTGTGATGGTGTCAAGCTAATTTTGACATTCTGGAAAATACCATCCATATTTAGTGGCTTGTTTGTGCTAGGCAACTGGAATGATGACAATGATGAGGGAGCTTCAAATGCCAGTTCTTGGAAGCCACCATCTCGGGATAGATGATGCAAAAAATATAGCTAGAGTTGTTCAGCACATGGTTGCGGATGGTGCTGTAATGCAAATTACTGCAAAGAGGCACTCAGCTACTAGTGATGTGAGCTTTCTTTTCAAGAACCGGATCAGGTGATGGTAGTGTGCGAATTTTTATCACAGTGCAGCTAGCCGACAAGAAGACACCCTCTAGTGAAAAGGAACACTAACTGCATGCTGAATATCAAGAGCTTTATGTGCATGAATTAACTTGCGTTCAATGTTCCAAACTGGCTACCTGAAAATCTGATGATCTCTTTGGTAACTTGGCATATCAAGAATCTGGAGCAATCCAAGGTCAAATAGAATGAGATAGTTGCATCGCAGGGTAGATCGAATGTTCCTGAAATCAGTCTCATCACATCCAAATCAATTGGCGTGAAATTGGTATGGTCGTCCTTCGATATGTGAGCTTATTTTGGTTATAAGTTGGGCTAATGCAGGATATTATCGATGCGATGAAAGTATGACAGTCATAATTTGTAACAGTTCATTTTTTTTAATGAGTGTTGGAAGTTTGCAGCCACGTGGTGTAAGTGTCCAGTAGCCAGATAATCCGTCCTGTACATGGCAAAGCACTCTTTGTACTTTCGAGTTTGCAGGAAGCTATATTGCTACACAGGTATGATGTTGAGAACAGAACTATGTGTTAAAGTCTATTAGCACAGAGAATAATCACAAGAGAGAGTTTCAATTCTATTGATTGATTAGTCACTTTTACAATGGGCAAAGCCCCTTTATATACACATGAAAAGGTGATTTGAAAAGACACCATTGCCAAAAGGTGGCAGTTAATATAACTGTTGTCTATTCTAATTTGGCCACAATTAGCATATGCTAATATGTCTTAACACTCCCCCTTTGGACAAATTATGTTCATCTTCGTGTTCCTTTAAAAACTCCTTTCAAAAACCCTGTGGGAAAACAGATGAAGAAAATAGGAATATATGTATATGCCTCATTAAAAACTCTCCCAAAAACCCAGTGGGAAAAATGGACAGAGAAAAGAGTACATAACATATTTTTAGCTTGTATTATATTGCCTCATTAAAAACTTTTATGGTAAAATATCATGTAAAACTCATAAAGGAAAAGAGTACAATATATCTTTAAACAAAACAGGTTTAAAGTTCAGAGGACTCTCCCCCTGATCCTTGCAACATACAAAGTCTCCTCATACCAATTCCATTAACACATTTCTGAAATATGGATTTTGGTAAGAATTTGGTAAATAAATTAGCCAAATTTTCACAAGACTTTGTTTGCAAAATTTCTATCTCACCGCTCTTTTGGAGCTTACGAGGATAGAATAATTTAGGAGCAATATGTTTCGTAATGTTGCTCTTTATATAACCTGTTTGCATTTGAGTAATACAAGTTGCATTATCTTCATAGATAATGGTAGGGGATTCAATTGTATTTATACCACATGCTTTTTGTATGTGATTAATCATTTTGCGAAGCCATACACACTCACGTGATGCTTCATAAAGTGCAATTATTTCAGAATGATTAGTGGAAGTGGCTACTAAAGTCTGTTTACTAGACTTCCATGAAAAAGCCGTTCCATCATATAAAAATACAAACCCAGTCTGTGATCTGGCATTGTGGGGATCAGACAAATAGCCAGCATCTGTATAACCCACTATGTTCATATCTTGGTTTTTCTTATAAAATAGACCAAGATCTTTTGTACCTTGGAGATACCTGAAGATATTCTTAACACCAGCCCAATGTCTCTTCGTTGGTGCTGCGCTATATCTAGCCAATAAATTAACTGCAAATGAAATATCAGGCCTGATGCAGTTTGCTAGATACATCAGTGCCCTAATGGCACTAAGATATGGAACCTCTTGTCCTAAAATATCTTCATCTTCACCTCTAGGTTTAAATGGGTCTTTATCCCTATCTAGAGATCTAACAACCATAGGGGTCTTTGATGGATATGATTTATCCATATTAAATTTACTCAAAATCTTTTGAGTATATGCAGATTGGTGCACAAATATCCCTTCAGGGAGATGCTCAAGTTGTAAACCTAAACAAAATTTGGTTTGACCCAAATCTTTCATTTCAAATTCCGTCACTAGATGATTGCTAGCTTCCTTTATATCCCTTGGGGTTCCGATGATATTCAAATCATCAACATAAACGGAGATTATACTAAATCCATTTTGGGATTTCTTTATAAACACACAAGGACAATCATCATTATTTGAGTAACCTTTCTTAATAAGGAACTCACTTAGTCGGTTGTACCACATTCTGCCCGACTGCTTTAATCCATATAGTGCCTTTTTCAATTTGACACTATACATGTTGCGATTTGTATTTGGATTCGGAATAGATATCCCCTCTGGGACTTTCATGTAAATATCCGAATCAAGTGACCCATATAAATATGCAGTCACCACATCCATCAACTACATGGATAAATTCTTGTTTGCTGCCAACGATAGTAAATATCGGAACGTTATTCCACTCATTACCGGTGAATATTTTTCATTGTAATCAATGCCGGGTCTCTGCGTGAACCCTTGTGCTACAAGTCTCGCTTTGTATCTCACCACCTTATTATTTTCATTCTTCTTTCGAACGAAAACCCATTTATTTCCAACCGGAAATATTTTAGGAGGTGTGGTCATAACTGGACCAAATACCTCTCTTTTCTTAAGCGAGCTCAATTCAGCCTCAATTGCTTCCTTCTATTTAACCCAATCTGAGCGCTTCATGCACTCTGCCATGGACTTAGGTTCTGGATCCAGTTGAAGGGTTTCAGCAATCTTAGAGGCAAAATAAATGTCGACAATTGTAGTCTTTCTATTGTATGATTTTCTTGAATCAGTATAATTAGTGGAAATTTCTTCATCCAACAATTCTTTATTTTTGCCTTGTGACTCATCATGATTTCCCAATACAATTGAGTCCAAGGGTTCCGATGTCCCAACATTGAAGTTTGTGCGCACATTTATGTTGGGTTTACCAATCACCAGAGGACTTCCAACCTCTATTTCATTTACTGACATAGGTAATTTACCTTTATCGGTCTTACTTTGTTTCTGTGGACGTCTCCGTGAAATTAAGTCCCGTGCAACCGGAATTCTCCCCCTCTTATTCACATTAGGAGCAAGAGTAGTTTTCTTTGGTACCTCTACTCTTTCCGGAGCATTAACAGCAGGTATATGAGATTTCATAACCCCCTTATAATCAGTAAATGCATCTGGTAGATTGTTTGCAATGTATTGCAAACTTATAATCTTCTGAACCTCTTGTTCAGATTCTTTTGTACGTGGATCTAAGGACTGAATGCCTGTGGCATTCCAATCAATTTCCTGGCATTCCTTGTGGTACAAATCTCCCCCTAATGCCGGGAAATTATCCTCATGAAATACACAGTCAGCGTACCGAGCCGTAAACAGATCCCCTGTCAATGGCTCTAGGTATTTTATAATTGACGGAGAATTATACCCCACATAGATCCCCAACTTTCTTTGAGGACCCATCTGTGTACGCTGTGGTGGTGAAATCGGTACGTATACAGCGCAACCGAATTTTCGCAGATGGGAAATGCTTGGTACATCACCACGTACTAACTGCAATGGGGAGACCGTATGGTATGCAGTTGGTCTAATTTGGATTAAAGCTGCAGCATGTAAAACTGCATGTCCCCAACAACTTGTTGGTAATTGACAATTTTGCAACAGAGGCCTAGCTATAAGCTTTATCCTCTTTATCAAAGACTCTGCTAAGCCATTTTGTGTATGTACATATGGTACATAATGCTCTACATTAATGCCCAAAGCCAAACAATAATCATTAAATGCCTTTGAAGAAAATTCAGCAGCATTGTCCAATCGAATGGACTTTATCCTATCATCAGGATGATTGGCTCTTAATTTTATTATTTGGGCAATTAATCTGGCAAAAGCATGGTTCCTTGTAGAGAGTAAACATACATGGGACCATCTTGTAGATGCATCAATTAACACCATGAAATACCTAAACGGCCCAGACCAAGGCTGGATAGGTCCACAAATATCTCCTTGAATCCTTTCAAGGAAATTTAATGGCTCATTTTTAATTTTAAGGTATGAAGGCCTCAAAATTAATTTCCCTTGCACATGCAAAGGCACATGAATTCATCATATTTTGGGAAATCTGAATTTTTAATATTATGGCCAACAGAACCTTTGACAATTTTATGCATCATACCCAAACCTGGATGACCTAACTGGTCATGCCAAATCTTGAACTTATCAAGATGAGATAAAATTGTCTTTAACGCAACATGTGGTTCGGGTTTAATATATGTGTAGTACAATCCTGATGAAAAAGAAGGAAGCTTTTCAACCACTTGTTTTTCGCATCCATTAATTTTAGTAAAGAGCAAATACTCAACATTGTTCTCTTTACTAGTCTCCACATGGAAACCATTGATGCAAATATCTTTAAAGCTTAGTAGGGTACGTGTAGATTCAGGATACAACAAAGCATCCTCTATCACGATGTTTGTACCGATAGGGAGTATAATGATGGCTCGTCCCGAACCAACAATTTGAGCATCATTACCAGTGATGGTCATAATATTTCCTCTCCTCTTAGTTAGAGTTTGGAAATACTTTATCTCCCTTAATATAGTATTAGTGGTGCAACTGTCAACAAGACATAATTCTTCCCCCATCGGATTGTCACCAAGATCTATAAACGGAGAAAATAAAATTAACTCCAATATAGAAATAATACACACATATATTATATGTCATGTCAATATACAAGATACATATGTTCTTTACAAGCCATACCTACATGTTTGACAGTAACAAACATGTATATGCTCTTTATGAGCACCAAATAAGACCTATACACAAACTATGAAAATATACAACATTTTATGGCAATAATTACATGCTGAGTACAATCATAAGGGATAATGAGAGACTAAAAGGTGTCTCCATACAGATCTAGGTTGGCATATTCCACCATCATATCATGGGTATCTTTAAGTTCATCTTCCTTCTGTTGAACCATTCCATGGTCATCAACAATCTTGTCAGGATCTTTGTGTCCTTTATCCAGACTCATTTCTGGATTTTCAGCAAAATGAACTTCAACCTTGCCCTTCTGATTGTTGCCCTTGCCAACTGATTTGAGGTATAACTCAACCAGATGTTTAGATGTACGGCATTCTCTTGCCCAATGACCCTTACATCCACATTTATGGCAAAGTCCAGTTTTCTCACTAGGAGAATTATTTTTGAATTTTCCTTTGCCATAAACTTTTGATTTGCTCTTCTGCATTTTGGATTTCCACTTTGCATTATTCCTTTTGTTATTTTTATCCTTCTTTTGATCATAGTATGCACTAGTACTCGGAATATTGGCATGTGCTTCCGGCACTGCCATTTACCCCTGTCGGGCGCGTATGATGATTCTTCATAAGAAGTTCATCATGCTTTTCTGCTTGAAGCAGAGTATAAATTAAATCAGAGTACTTAGTGTATTTTTGTTGACGATATTGTTGCTGCAATATCGTCATAGAAGGATGAAAAGTGCAAAGCGTCTTTTCAATCATGTCCTCATCTGTAACAGCCTTGTCATAGAATCTCAATTTGGAATTGATCTTATGTACGCGAGAATTGTATTCAGTAATAGACTTAAAGTCTTGAAAGCGTAACATAGACCATTCCCTTTGAGCTTCAGGCAACATGACCGCCCTATGTTGGTCATATCTGTCCTTTAAGGACTTCCACAAACTTAGTGGATCCTCCTCCAATAAATATTCAGTTTTCAAGTCTGAATGGAGGTGATGCCTGATGAAATGCAGAGTTGCATACTTGAAATTTTCAGGTATAGGGGCTGCACCCTGAACAGGATCATTGATGCAAGCAGATAAACTTCTTGATGCCAAAGTGATTTTTACATCCATGGCCCAAGTTAAGTAATTACTGCCATCTATAGCAAGTTCAGCAAACTCCTTTTTGGAGATATCAGCCATATCTACATAATAATCATGCAATTTTCTTAATTAATTACTTAGCAAAGTAAATATATGCATGAATATTAACATAATAAAATGACGTAGACCTTTTAGTAATGGGCGAGATACTCTCACTATGGACATAAAATTTATGCCATAGGACCCATGCCTTGTGCTAATTTTAGCACTTAAGGTAATCGTCAACTACATAACATCAAATATAAATGCTAGAAAATTAAATGCATGTAAAGAATACAAAAGCTTAGAACATCACATTTAATTGCGATACAAATATTTACATGGGTAAAATCGCAATTAAACAGTACATGCATTTATTTTATTTATTCTAAAACCAAAGTACTAGAATGCAAATATAAATAGTAAAAAAAAACCCATAGTTCTTAATTGGCTGTATCAATCTGCATTTTCTGCATTGTTGGAGGGCTCATTGGGAAAAAGCAGTTTGTTTAAAACCCCTTCCCAGCCATTGGGCCTTAGCCCATTAGATATGCCCTCCATGGGGGGCTAGGGTTTCCAACCCTAGTCCCCATGTGCGCCGCCGCCTGCTCCCTGGAGCGGAGCCGCCGCCGGCCGGCTCATCTCGCCAGACGCCGCCACCGCCATCGCCGGCGACGCCGCCCGTGCCAGGCGACGATGCCGCGAGGCGGCGCCACGCGGTGTGGTGCCGCGCCACGCCGCCGGCCGCTTTGCGCCTCGCCACCACTTCTGCGGCGTCTCCACCGCTGTTGGCGCCATCGCGGCTGGCGCGCTGCCACGCCACCGCCGCCGCGGGCTAGGCGCTGTGGAGTAGTAGGGCGGCGGCGTCGAGCCGCTTATCGTCGGCCCTGGCGCCATGCGCGCGCCGCCGGCTGCCGTTGCCGCCCGGCGACTGCGCCGTGGCGCCACCGAAGCTCTGCCGCGGCTGCACCGGCGCTGCTCACAGATGTTATCGCGCTGCGTCTATGCGCTTATTCTCACAGAATTCGCGCGTTTACGCTTATGCGGGCGCGCTCGCTGCCGCGCTTGCGCTGCGCTGCCCGTGGCGCCGCTTTGGCTTGCACCCCTGCGTGCGGCGCCGTCGCACCGTTCTCCGCCGCCTGGCGCTGTCCATCCGCGTGCGCCGCTGTCCGCAACGCTGCCGTGGGCGCCGCCGAGGCACGGGAGGACACCGTCACACGGTGGGGTTGGAAACGGTGCCGTGCCGTTGCGCCTGGGCGCCGGGCCACATTGGCATGACGCTGCACTATTGGCCGGTTCCTTCTTCTCCCTCTTCTCTGTTGTTGTGAACGAACTAGGGGTGAGAAACTCGACCATGTTGTTGTCCACAGGAAAATGGGATAGGATCTCCCCCTAGAACGACTAGAACTACTACAATACCTAGCCATGCTTCTTAGTCGCTTGTGGAGAAAGAAGTTGGAAGAGAGAATGTAATCTTACCCAGAGACAGTGCTGATAACGTGTTAAAGTCTATTAGCACAGAGAATAATCACAAGAGAGAGTTTCAATTCTATTGATTGATTAGTCACTTTTACAATGGGCAAAGCCCCTTTATATACACATGAAAAGGTGCTTTGAAAAGACACCATTGCCAAAAGGTGGCAGTTAATATAACTGCTGTCTGTTCTAATTTGGCCACAATTAGCATATGCTAATATGTCTTAACACTATGCAGTTCATTGAAACTGTATGGAGGCTTTGTCGAAAGAGAGTTGGTTTCTTAGAAAATAGGAAACATCTATCTAACGTCGTAAACTTTAATCGAAAATCTGTTTGGCATTTTGAACTATGAAATTAGATATTTGACTCGTCGAATTTTACAAACTGGTTCAAATAATATCTTAACCAGGTTTTGTATAGTGATATTACTTGCATGGTGTCGGACCTGGGAAAAATGCTCTTGATCTCTATGTATATCGCACTAGTTCGAGATCATAATAGTGTACATTGTAAATAATGTTACACCATAACATATCAAATGAGATTTTATTCAATTATTTTATTCAATTAATTATCAGAGTTTACAGTATAAATAGCATGCAAGCCAACATAAAATAATACAGCGGAAGTAAATTAAAACTATAGAACTCAGCAAATCTATCACATGCAATTGATTGTGGTAGCGGTCCAATCATCGAAATCCTCCCTGGTGATGATGTGCTTCTCTAAAAACAACAGATAATCAAGGGTGAGTACAAAAACTACTTCGCAAGTTACAAAGAAAATTCATTTTTAATGTAAGGATAACAAAAGGATGGCATAATATGGTTAATTTGAGCAATAAGCAATATTTCAAATACAATAAAATAATTTTGAAGGCATAGTTTAATAATAAAACTGAGTTTCACAAATGATTTTCAACACGGGATCCATTCCAAGGTTTCATCCAAATTTTTCTTTCAGATGGAGCCCTTTCCATCTATAAATCATCTTCCTCTCTGAAAAATCACATTTGGAAAATCAAAGTCTAATTTGTGAAAGTCCAGATCGGCATGCCCATGATCGCGGATATGGCTAATCGATTAGTTTACACTCTGTAGAGATTGTATAACTTTATACATAAGACATGATAGTCTCATTTTGCTAAAATACACACTTTCTTTTGTGTGCGGCAGAGAAAATCATGACAAGGTTCCTATAATGTTCCATCCCAAGTAGTATGCTTGCTAAGGTTTCACTGTTTAGGGTTAAAACAGCCCAGTCCAGAAGCCCTCTCTTGCGCCGTGTGGCGGACTAACTATCCCTACATTCAATCCAATAGCATAACTAACAGTGGAATGCCATAAAACGGATAGTTAGGTTTGTTCCACACCATACTTGTGGGAGCACGGTTACATTTTATATTCAACAGCTCACAGACAGATCCTTAATTGACTAGGCGATACTTTCCACAAACCCAAAACCATGACAAAATCACCTCAACCATTTCTTGCCCGATCTAAATCATATTTTAACTTTCTTTTGCATAATATCATCTTTTTCATGATTCCATGGCACACCAATACTAGGAAATAATTTCATTTTAATAGAATATCTTTATTTCGCTCAAATTCCCATAAAGATCCTAAATTCAGGTCTAAGCATGTCTAAACCATTTACTATATAGCACTAGTCAATACTATATTAATGTACCAACTAGTGATATTTTTCTTAAGGTAACAAGGTACACGGATCATCAAAGTCAAAGGAGGTCATAACAATTAGGAGTAACTAAGCATTTAAATCCAGGATTTAAATTACAATGATAAAATTGTACATACAGTAATTTAAATTAAAATATAATTTAAAATCTTGGAATCAACATGAAAAGGTTGTAACTTGCCTTGCACGAAGCTCTAGTGCTTTGGGTCATCGATTGGCTTCTGGCACTCCGAAATCTTAACATTGGAAAGTTTCAAATTCAAATAAAATCCAAATAAAATACAAAACTAGCATAAATAAGTAATTTATGATTTTATATGAATTTAGAAAGAAAACGAAGTTGATCCGAGTTCGAACGGTCGAGGACGGGCTTCCGAATGTTTTAAATCACATAAAATGAGAGAAAATAGAATTTCTCTAATTTTTGGATTTATTTCTCTAAATAAAATCCAAATTATTGTGCAATGTTAATGTCATCGCCAATTTTTGGAATTTTCAAAACTAAACCCCACATCATGCTTGCAACATATGTGGAATTTCGCAAATTAAAAGAAATAGGAGAAATTCCCTTTGACCAACTTGTGGGCCCGGGGGTGATGGATCGGGTCTATGGTACAAATCGGGTGCACCGTGTACCCTATGCATGATAGAGAGGTCGGTGGGCACGCACTCTCGCATGGGCGTAGTGCATTGGCAACCAGAGGCGACGTAGTCGGGGTCGGGAGCGGCGGCGACGCGGCGATGTCGGCAATGGTGGCGGCGCTGGAGGAAGACTAAGGTGGTGGGGAAATGGCGGCGACGAGCGATGGTGTTGGCGTTGGAGAAGAAGAGGGCGCCGAAGGGAGCATAGAGCGCAGGGAGGAGTGGAGAAGTAGAGGAGTGGGAGTGAGGAGGAGGGGAACTGGGGGCTATTTATAGTGGGGGGAGGTGCTTGTGGGCGGCGTAATAGCAGTGGGATTAGCGACGATTGGTGCGAGAAAATGGGGCGTGGAATGTGCGGAGTTAGGTGCAACGGTGAGGGGATAAGGCAGCGAGAGGGGAAGGGTGGCCGGAGGTGGCGCCGACCAGCGGGCGAGGTGGCCAGGAGCGAGGAGTTGCTAGTGGCGCTGACGACGGCGATCATACGACAGTAAGAAACAACGATCAACCGACGACAAAAAAATGGAGGAAGAGAGAGAGAGAGAGAGAGAAGCAGGCTCTCTGGCTTGTTCGGTAGGAGAAGATGCTCCTGATAGTGGGGTCCAGTCCCACTGTCAGTGAGGATGTTTTCCTTTTTTTAAATTTGAATAGTGTTGAGAAATAAAAAGGCTTAGAGAAAATAACAAAAAAGGTCCACAAATTCTAGACAAATTCTCAAAAATATTTTGTACATAATAAAATTATTTTAAAAAATATTTGACATAAGTTTTCTACAGTAAATCATTTTGTAAGATATGAAAATAGCAAAAGTATAATAAAATTCCAAAAACAAAAAGAATACTAGAAAATCATAAATAAATAATTAAACCAAAATATGCAAATCTTGGGGGTGTTACACGTGGTGCGATAAGTTGGGAAAAGATCACTTCTCTAGCCTCTCATCTTGTTTTTTTTTCTTTTGCAAATCTGGCCTCCTCCCATCAAAATTGCAAATCTAGCCCTCTCCCATCTGCGGCAGCTGCTCCCTACGCTCGTCGATCATGGCAGGCCCACTCCTGCACTCGTCCCCCCTCCTGCACGGGAGGGGGATAGCCGCATGCGGGAAGGGGTCAATAGTGCAGGAGGTGGCTACCGCGGTCGGGAAGGAGCTAGATTTGCAATTTCGGTGGGGAGGGGGGGTTAGATTTGCATAAAAAAAAAGAACAAGGTCAGAGGGGCTAGAAAAGTGATCACTTCATAAGTTGGTTTTACCATATAGGATGACATACTGGGCAAGTTTAGGTCAATGATAGGTAGGGTTCACAGAGCCTTCTCTTTCAAATCAAAATAAAGAGGGAGGAAGCTAGAAGGGACAAAAGCCATAGAAGCATGATTGAGAGCTCAACGGAGAAGCCCATATGGTCCCACCTATCATTGATTTAACTTGGCCAATATATTATTCTACATGGGAAAATCGCACACTCATTGTGCCACATAGGTAATACCACTAAATGAAACCAGGTCAGGGTGTTATGTGAACCGTATTGCAAAGTTTGGAGGGTCAAATATCTGATTTTGATAGTTTAAGGTACTGGATGGACTTTCAACCAAAGTTTGGGATGTTATATGGACATCCTCCTAGAAAATAAGGTTTTTTAGAACAGCTTCTACATCAGTTTCATGGCTGTCTGTCCACAATGGGCGGATCCATCCCCTTTGCGCAGCGTAGTATCCGGAGGGGCAGTTGGAAAGATGGTCAAGCACGTGAATCATCACAACTTTTGCAGGCTGCTGCATTTAATATTGCGTTCTTCCCTATATATCGATATTTTGAATCACGTCTTAACTCTGCCCAGCATCGAGTTCTCAAAAGTCGATATCAAGCTATGGGTAATCATATTAGGAGCTTGAGGAGGATTGACGACTGGGCCATCAACCCTGCACCTCTCCACTCGACTCTTGATGGTCCAACCCTACTCGAAGTTTTTGACCATGAGCTTGTGCGGCATTGCTCGACCAAGCTGAGGCTTGGCAATGATCGACCGAACACTCAATAAAGACCTTTCGCTGAACAGAGTTCGGGGGCTACTATCGAATATCTAAATATGGGATATATACGCGCATTGGAAAATCCAAGATCATATCGTGTACTCCAGGCATCTAGAGCCCTATTCCCGTGGGACAAGATGATAATGGAAGGAGTATCTCTATATCTGGAAGGACTCGATCGTACTCCCGGGACGAGGAGATTGGCTCGAGTATGCCAGATAACAAGGAAAGTTAGTTACCCTACGTGGATCCCGGAAACGAGGATCCCCTAATCGGGTACGACTCGGAGTCCTCATCCGACGACGTCTCCTAAAGATGGTGCACCCGGCTATAAAAAGAGAGGAAGACGCACAGAGAAGAGGACCAGAATCCAAGCCAAGACAGACGAAGCAAGAGGAGAGCATTTGCTAAGACATAGTCGAGAGATTAGATCTAGCGGTAGTCTTCCCATCTTGATTGTAACCAGAGCTGGACCCCCTTGATCTGTATTCCACTTCCATCGATCTGATAGTGCAAACCACAAGAGTAGGATATTACTCATCACGAGGCCCGAACCTGTCTAAATTGTGCATTGCTTGTTCTGTTGATCCTGCAATCCCCGAAGGTACCCATTTACAAGTTTACAATCGATTTCATAACCTTCGACACGAACACCGTTCATGCCAGACCGACTTGAGTTAAGTCAAAATCTTAGTCCGACGCACATTGCCTTCTTCGCCAAACCAACTTTTTTGTCCGGTACTGAGAATCACTTTTGTGGTAATCAAACTGAGCGTGTTGCGTTGACGACAGACTAAATTTTCAAATGCATGATGGACCAAGTTTTTCGGTCCGGCACAAACATGATTCTCTTTGGAATACTATTGAACTTCAGTTGGTCCGCAGGACCAAAATCCAATAAGTTCCCCATGTACATCGGACTAACTTTTTTGGTCTGGCGCAAATGCTCTTTTGATGGTTTCACGGCGGACAAAAATTCGCTGAAACCATGTGTACGATGGAACAAGTGGTTTCAGTCCGTCGTAAATGGGATTTTCACTGAATTTGGTCCATCTTGCATTGAACAAAATGTGAATCATATTAATCTATGTCCGTGGCACATTTGTCTTAAAATATTTTGTCGGCTATATTCCTTTTGTAGGCTATATGTAGGATCGAAGTATACGAATATAGCAATCAGAGGGGGGGGGTGAATGATTGTGCGGAAGCTAAAACCAAATTCTTGATCTATTAAAAGTTCACCCCAAAACAGAACCAAATAATTGCCTCGTTTTCGACAAAAACAGAATGACAGAGGTTTGGTAAAACGCGAATTCCCGGAGATCCAACCGTCGGATCGATCTGAAATTTGGACACAAGAAACTAGATTTCAGTACGAATCGAACCCAAAAAGAATCAGCTCGATCGGACTTACGGATCAAAAGTTATGAGCTTCGCAAGCTTGCTGATCCAGAACTTGACGAGAATCAATCTAATCAAAACTTCAAGATTAAACAAGAACGACAAAAGATTGATCAACTAGACTTTGAGAAACAATAGATCAATACTCTAGAGAGGTTTTTGATGGATCAAACCAAGATAAAACTTAAAGAACAAAAA
Organism: Rhipidocladum racemiflorum; assembly: GCA_036346355.1. NCBI lineage: Eukaryota > Viridiplantae > Streptophyta > Magnoliopsida > Poales > Poaceae > Rhipidocladum > Rhipidocladum racemiflorum. Next base: position 59,082,974 of record CM070574.1, read on the forward strand.
CCAATCTAGAACTAGAACAAGCATGCAAACAAGAACAAAAAAGAGAACGTTGAAGCAATGCGGGAACTAGAAGAATTGATATTTATTTCTTTTGTCTAAAGTACTCCCATCAAAAGAGTACAAACCCTAAACTTTGAGCCCAAGGCTCTTTGCGCCTAGCTCTCCTCAATTCGATGCTCTTCAACAGGAGACAACCCCTCCTATTTAAAGCACCAACCCACAAGGAGTTCTGAATACGATTCCTATTCCCTAGAAGGAATCAGATTCAACACAACTCTACTTGGCCCAACCTGGCCGAATACAACTCTTGCACGTGTATGGCAACCCTACCATACTCACGTGACTAACACTTTGCACGCGTATGGCCACCTGCCATACTCACGTGACTAACACTTTGCACGCGAATGACCTCCTGCCATTCTCACGTGACTAACCATTCTTCATGTGCACCATTCTCTTAGCCCGAACGTCCCGCATGCATGGATACTAATTTCGTTTTGAATCAAATCCCGGACCCGACCGAAATCCGAAATCTCGGCCGAGATTTCGGAAATTCAAACCAAATCAAACCAAAATCCAAAATTCAAATTTGAAATCCGGTCTTTTTCTCATCGAGATTAAATTTACTAAATATCCGAGATTTAGTGAGATTTGAGATTTCAAATTTGAAATTTGAATTTTTTTGAATTTTTTGAATTTTTCGGGATTTTGAATTTCGGAGGGGTCCGAAATCCGAAATCTCTACGAGATTTCTGATTTCGATCAAATTTGATCCTCGCTCGCATGACATCCTTGACCACCAAGACCTCAGTTCCTCCCTGAACCTAGTCCTGAACCTCAGCTCCTCCATGAACCTAGTTCCGGTCCCGTCATCGACCACGTTCGTCTTCGAGCAATACCTGCACATGAACAAACCACAAAATAATTCCGAGCACAAGTCCACGATTTGACTCATATCAATCCATGCAAATACTCACACGAGCATTGCATAAAGTCCACTTCAAAAGAAGCATCATGAAATTCTCACAAATTTCATAATCCCAAAAATGAATCAAACACAATTCCAATTTTGCTCAAAACCCTAATCGAGCAAAAACGCATTCACGACGGACAAGGAAATATGGTCCGACGTACACATGAAAAAGCACTCAAAAAACCATTCACAACGGACAAACAAAATCGGTCCGTTGTACAAGTGAAAGTTTCGGTTCCAAGAAGAAATCATTCCGGCGAAAACACGTTCACGACGGACTAAAAGAAATCGATCCGTCGTACATGCGAAATCAATCCTCAAAGCCGTTCACGATCGACCAAAGAAATTGGTCCGACGTACATGCAAAACTTCTTGGTTTGAGAGTTTGGTCCGCACAAAAGATGACTTCACCGCTTGTCTTTGTCAAATTGTCAGACACAAGCACAAACACATTTTGCAAATTCAATTCTAAGCCAATTTTTCAGCACATGATTTCACAATCTCCCCCTTGATGAAAACATTGGCAACACCACTTAGAATTGAATATTTGGCATTCACTTTACAAAAGATTTTGAAATCCAAAGGATCAAAGACCAAAGTAAGAAAACACAGAATTCCCCCTTTGACCAAAAAGCAAAACAAAATCTCCCCCTGAGAAGGAAAATGTGTGTGAATGTGCAATGTGTCCAAGAATTCCAAAATTCTCCAAACTTCTCCCAAAATTCTCAAATTTCCAAACACAACTCCCCCTTTTTCCTTAAACTTTTCAATGATTCCCAAATTTCTCCCCCTTTGACAATGGATTCATCAAGAGTACAAGAGAGAGAACAGATTCAAAATTTTTCTTGAAACAATGATTTCACAAAGAGAAACAAGGAAGTGCCAAGATAGGAAAAGATGAGCTCATTCGATCATATAACCTTATATATCACATAATATGCAAAATACATGATCTTGATGTGATTTTAACAAGTTAGGGAATGACATGCATCTCAACCTCAATTTAGTCAACTATAGCCAAGTACTAAGCAAGATCTTAGCAGAAAAAGCAAGGCTGTAAAAATTGAAGCAACTAACAACTTAGGGCGAGCAAGTAGTTTCAACTCCAATCTAGTAGACCAATTTAATCTTTAAACAATAAGTTGCATGTGGCATGCTTGGAGCATACTTCTTTTATTTTCTAGGAGTGGCATGCTTGAAGCATACATCTTATCTTTGAGGGAATGGCATGCTTGAAGCATACATCTTATCTTTTTAGGGAAAGCAAGCCTGAAGCACATAACTTGAAGCTTTTGCTTTTAACAGCCCCCTTTTTTATATTGATTCCCTTTCTTTTTCCTTTTTCTTTGATTGTAAACATGCAAAAGTGATTAAAGGTCTTATGAAAGAGTAAAGTTGAAAACACACTTGCTCCATAGCCCGAATTTGTCAAGAAAATTTAATAACAAGCCTAGAAGAGTAAGATATCATAGAGTATTTAGCTATAGATAATCAGTCTAGGGAATTCCACAATGTCATTTTTAGTTCAAGTAAGACAATTAGATTATCATATATTAGCTCAATTACATAACATATAAAGAAATATGATAAAGTGAGCTTATCAAGTGAAAGAACTTGGCAAGGAAACTCCCCCTCAAAACAAACCCATTGGATGAACAATCCCAAGTTCTCCCCGAATAAAAGCAAAACGAGAAGAAGACAAGGGTTTTGAAAATGTCTTCCAATTGATGTTCAGTATCCACATGGTGAAGCACAATATTTTATTTTTCAACATGATCTCTAAGAAAGTGAAATCCAATATCAAATGCTCAAGAAAGAGGATTACTCAAGAGGTGGCACGAACCAAATCAATTCAACATCTTCCAAAGTCAACATCAGAATAAGCTCTTAAACTAATGCATAAGGAAGCAAAAAGCCAAATGCCAAAATCTTGAGTACCATGGAGATACCTGAAAATTCACTTGACCGTTTGTTGATGTGAAGCACGTGGGAAGCTTGAAAATAAGCACACACAAGCACGTGGGAAGAGTCTCTCATGTAAACCTCCAATTATCTCATCCTCAACAAAGATCATCATCATCTTTTATGAACAAAGACACTCTCCCCTGAACATATGCACATGTACTTGCATCATTTAAACTAGTGCCTTTTATAAAGCAGTGGAAGAAGTATCTCCAAAAGCAACACTTTTAGCATGAAATGCACGAGTGAAGAAGAACCAAAACTTATCACAGAACATATGAAGTGAGCATCCGAAATTCACTAGCCACATGTTCTCCTTCCTCGTGAGAAGCCTACATAGAAGCGAGAAATTGTCGAGGTCTCGATCGGGGTTAGAAATAAGATGTTTAGGAATCGATCTTGAGACACACGACGCACAACAAGAGGCACAACACGAGCATTCTTATGCACAAAGATAGATTTGTCTTTTCCGTGTTCTTACCAACAAAAGGTGTTTGCATCACCCTAGGCACATAATGAGAAACAAAGCGTGCACTGCCTGAAATTAGACCTAGCATTAAACCTTTCTCTCTTTTGTTGTTTAGCTAGTCTAAAGCAAAAGTCTACTAAATGTCCATCTCTACCACAATGAGTGCAAGTGTACTTAAAATGATGTTTTGCTTTAACAGTAGAAGTACATTTTGCATTCATCATAGTAGAAGATAAAAGACCAAATAGATTTAAAGACAGCTTTTCTTAGGCTCATTGACAATTTCAAATTTTCCACTTTCAAGTGTTTTGACAACAGTGGGAGCATGTGATTTATGATGAGCATAAGAATCAAAACCTAAACATTTGTTATGAGTGCTGACTTTTGATTGATCCAAGATCATGTTTAGGTTTTTCTTTCCTTTAGTGAAACGTTCTAATGACTTTTCCAAGTAATCAATTTTTCGAGAAATAGTTAAACAATTATTACAGGAACGCCCACTTTTCTTTGCTTGCGACAAGTTGAGCATGAAAGAACCTCATGTGTAAGAAAATCTTCTGTCATTTGAGAAACCCTAGCATTTGCATCATGCAACTTCAATTCTAGTATGGAGCATTTAGAACATGGAGTTGTATCATGCAAATCAATGGTAGAACAACTAGCATGTTTAACAAGTTTCTCATTTTTCTCATTTTCAGCATTGATTTGCTCTAACAAGGTAACATGTTCTTTCCTAAGCAAAGTAAGCTCATTGTAAATTAAGTCACATGATTTGCAAGCATCATCATCGAGGAATCAAGGTTTTAAGTCTAGCAATTTCAGCATTCAATGACTCAACAACAAAATCATGTTTCTTAATTTTCTTGTCACGTTTATCAAGTAATTTACCAAGTCGAGCAACAAAGAATAGCTAATTCATCGTAAGAAGGATCTACCTCATTGAAGTCATTTGTCATGATCGCCCTCGGTGAAGTCATTTGCTTTTAGCCATGAGACACAACCCTGTCAACTCATGCTTGCTTGGAGTTGCATCGCCCTCACCGCTCCTCGAATCCACATCGCTCAAATTGACTTGTTCAAGAGCGGAAAGAACTCGGTGGACAACTTTACTGTTGATGAAGCTCTTCTTCTTTCTATTGCTTGAAGAGAACTTCTTCTCTTTTCTTCTGTCGTTATCCTTCTCCTCCCTTGATGCTTTACCTGCAAGTTTAGGACAGTTTGGACGAATATGGTCGAGATCACCACACTCATAGCATCTTGGAGGGCCACCACCACCTCTCTTTCTCATTCTCACATTTTGTAAAGCTTTGTTAAAGCGAGAAGAGAGTAGTGACAAGTCTTCTTCTGGGAATTGCTCAATCTGTTCATCGGTTAGTGAAGACAAGAAAGATAGAGCAAAGCTTGAAGCAGCACCATTATGAGATATGCTAGATTGAGATGTGAAAGCAATTGATTTATGATCATTCTTTCTAGCAAGAATATCTAATTCATGACTTTTCAACTTGGAATAAAGAACATCTAAGGTAAGTGTACTCATGACAGTAGATTCTCTAATTGATGTAACTTTCATCTCCCAAATAGACATGTCTAAAGCACCAAGCAATTGTCTAGCATTAGCAGCATCATCAAAGCTAACTCCAACAGCACGCAAATTGCTAAGAATTTTATTAAAGCGTGCAAAGAAATCATCTAGTGACTCACCAGGCTTCATCTCAAATCGCATGTATTCCTTTTTGTAAAGATCTTGACGAACCTCTTTAATAGTGTTAGAACCCTCATGGTAATCACAAAGAGATTTCCATACCTCATATGCGGATTGAAGATGAATCACACGATCGAAGTCGCTACGTCCCAAGCCTTGGATGATCAAGTTGCGTGCCTTACTATTTGCTTCAACATGTGCGCGATTGGTGTCGTTGACGTTGTCGCTTGCAGGACTTCATATGTCTTGTAGACCTTCTCCCAAATTGCGAATCCCTGAGCTTGGATGAACGCCTCCATCTTGGCCTTCCAAAACTGAAAATCAACACCATTGAACACACAAGGTTTTGTCGAATAATGATCCATTGATCTAATCACCGATTAAGATAGATTAGAAAAACCTTGCTCTGATACCACTTGTAGGATCGAAGTATACGAATATAGCAATCGAGGGGGTGAATGATTGTGCGGAAGCTAAAACCAAATTCTTGATCTATTAAAAGTTCACCCCAAAGGTAACCAAATAATTGCCTCGTTTTCGACAAAAATAGAATGACAGAGGTTTGGTAAAACGCGAATTCCCGGAGATCCAACCGTCGGATCGATCTGAAATTTGGACACAAGAAACTAGATTTCAGTACGAATCGAACCCAAAAAGAATCAGCTCGATCGGACTTACGGATCAAAAGTTATGAGCTTCGCAAGCTTGCTGATCCAGAACTTGACGAGAATCAATCTAATCAAAACTTCAAGATTAAACAAGAACGACAAAAGATTGATCAACTAGACTTTGAGAAACAATAGATCAATACTCTAGAGAGGTTTTTGATGGATCAAACCAAGATAAAACTTAAAGAACAAAAACCAATCTAGAACTAGAACAAGCATGCAAACAAGAACCAAAAAGAGAACGTTGAAGCAATGCGGGAACTAGAAGAATTGATATTTATTTCTTTTGTCTAAAGTACTCCCATCAAAAAAGTACAAACCCTAAACTTTGAGCCCAAGGCTCTTTGCGCCTAGCTCTCCTCAATTCGATGCTCTTCAACAGGAGACAACCCCTCCTATTTAAAGCACCAACCCACAAGGAGTTCTGAATACGATTCCTATTCCCTAGAAGGAATCTGTATCCAACACAACTCTACTTGGCCCAACCTGGCCGAATACAACTCTTGCACGTGTATGGCAACCCTACCATACTCACGTGACTAACACTTTGCACGCGTATGGCCACCTGCCATACTCACGTGACTAACACTTTGCACGCGAATGACCTCCTGCCATTCTCACGTGACTAACCATTCTTCATGTGCACCATTCTCTTAGCGAACGTCCCCGCATGACATCCTTGACCACCAAGACCTCGGTTCCTCCCTGAACCTAGTCACGAACCTCGGCTCCTCCATGAACCTAGTTCCGGTCCGTCATCGACCACGTTCGTCTTCGAGCAATACCTGCACATGAACAAACCACAAAATAATTCCGAGCACAAGTCCACGACTTGACTCACATCAATCCATGCAAATACTCACACGAGCATTGCATAAAGTCCACTTCAAAAGAAGCATCATGAAATTCTCACAAATTTCATAATCCCAAAAATGAATCAAACACAATTCCAATTTTGCTCAAAACCCTAATCGAGCAAAAACGCATTCACGACGGACAAGGAAATATGGTCCGCAGACACATGAAAAAGCACTCAAAACCATTCACAACGGACAAACAAAATCGGTCCGTTGTACAAGTGAAAGTTTTGCCCAAGAAGAAATCATTCCGGAGAAAACACGTTCACGACGGACTAAAAGAAATCGATCCGTCGTAGACATGAAATCAATCCTCAAAAAGCCGTTCACGACTGACCAAAGAAATTGGTCCGACGTACATGCAAAACTTACTGGTTTGAGAGTTTGGTCCGGCACAAAAGATGACTTCACTGTTTGCTGTCAAATTGTCAGACACAAGCACAAACACATTTTGCAAATTCAATTCTAAGCCAATTTTTCAGCACATGATTTCACACTATATAAGCTGTGCTAGTACCTTCATTTAGAATGACTTTTACATCTCTTTGACATTTTAGCATCTTGAGCTCAAAAGCCTTCAACGAGACCGATTTCTTTCTGATCAAAATTTTTTAAAGTGATCTTGCTCCAAGCTTAGTCTAGACAGTGTTGAGCTAGTGAACTAAGAGGTTAAACTTGTGGATAGTTTATTACTCTAGGAACTTTGAGTTCCTAGAAGGATTGAGAGAGTTATGGTGCAACCTGTCTAAAAGTGTTTGTGGAAGGCCACCATTGATTGTGAGAGATTTTGAGACTCACCTCGCCGGAGTGGTGAAAGAGTAACCCCAGTGTTTTACCAATGCTATTGGTTTTAGCTTTTGGTGGAGCTATACTTCTTGTGAAGTGCTCTAATGGGGATGTGGGAGTGTAACTCTGAACCTCAGTGAAAATCCTCTGTGTCACTTGCCTTTTACCTTCAGTTTTTACTTTGCTATTCTATTCTACTTACTTGTCTGTCTCTGTTTAGTTCTGTTTATGTTGGTGCACTAATCAAGCCTAGATATTTTAGGCCTTATTTGCCAAAATCTTAGTTTACTCTTCCGTAAGCTTTTTGATTTCTGTCTTAAGGCTATTTAGAGCTCTTTAGTGCTAGAAAATTTGAAAAGCCTATTCACCCCCCTCTAGGCTCATCCTCGATCTTACAGGAGGGCCAGCGGCGGTGAGGGTCAGAGCTCGATAGAGGATGTTGCTTAGTCTCACGCTAGGTGAGGGATAAGCATAAGTGGACCAAGGGGAGTCGAGTGAACTACCTCAGAGCGGTGGGGAGAGGTCAAGGTGAGCTGGCGGTGTGTGACTAGAGCAGAGGAAGAAGACTTTGTGGCTACGGCGACTCGATCGACGGGGGCTACAATCACAGTGAGAAGATAAATTATAGGACCAAATGGAACCCTACAGTAAAGGAATTGATCATTGAGCTCACCTGGTGGTGGATGTCATGAGATGGGCTTACCGACCTTGTCCCCGAGCTTGGAGCTCTCTTCGGCGATAGGGGCGAGGTAGGGGTGAGCAAGGGCAGTAGGTGGGCTCCTGAGGTGGCTTCGAGGCGCTAGAGTGGGATGGGCAGGGCTGAGCCGGTGAGGCGAGGCGGGTGCGGCCTCATGACGCGGTCTCTGCGCGCACCCGTGCGTGGCATGGCTGGTCACGTCGGCTCGGGCGAAGAGAGGAGGGAGAAAGGGGCGGGAGGCAACGGTGTGAGGTCGGGGGCGATGGTGCAGTAGATCGAGCACGGGTGGAGGACTCCATGGTGTGATAGCGCCGACCGGTCATTCCATTGAGCACATGGCATGCACACTGTGGCACTGCCAGGAATTAGGTTTCAATTAATTCGGTTTGGCCGTTTGCATGCGTCCTTTTAGTGCTTTACACTATTCAAAAAGTTCTAAAAAAAATTGTGTAGGTAGCCCAGTGACTATGGTTTCAAATGCCTTTGGTCTCACTCAGTTTGCAGTTGTAGATTTCGAATTAAAATTCTTGAAAGTTTGTTGTTTCTGAGTTGTATTTGAATTTTTAAGGCTTGTGCATGTTGTGCAAAAATTTAAGAAAATTTATATTTATTCATCTAAATTAATTTTTGTATTTTACAAAATTCTCTTATGGGTTAGGTTATTTGGGATTTTTGTGAGTTTCTTTTGAAGTGCTCAAAATTGGAGAAAAATGATTTATTTAAAGCAAATAGATTATTAATTCAAATAAATTCAGCATAAAATCCAAAAATGCACTGAAAGTCATGCAAGTCACATTATTACATTTTTTACAAATCCTGGGGTGTTGCACCCCACTAGAAGGAATTGGCACCAAATGAAACATTTGATGTGTTAAGTAAAAGCAAAAGTTGTAGGCTTGTCGAGTAGCTGATATGCATTTTTTGGATTAATATGATATGAAGTGATACTGAACACATCTTCATCTCTAACGAACGGATGTAGGAGAAGGATAACTTTGCTCAGGTAAAAGTGTGTCTACCTTCTGTTGAAGCGCGATAACTTCGTAATTATTTTGACGACCTTTGCCAATTGCTGTTAGGTCACATAAAGATTTCCATGAGGGAATGAAGTGACCAGAAAGGACTGGTTATGTTTCTTCGTCCAAGTCTGGACAGACGAGAATACTGTCAAAATGTCAATAGGGACAAATGGATTGTCGATAGCGTACCATGTTGTCCTGCGGTCCTGCCCCAATAGGCACTGGGGGTTGCTTTTGAGTTAATGGGAAAGAACAATGATCCAACATGGATTGGCTGGCAATAGGATCGTCCAGATGAATATGACTTGAATGATTTGTAAGGTGGTGTATCATTGTTTTGCCCACCTATTATATATCGCACTACGACCTAGATGGACCGAGACATGGGGTTGCTTTGGTAGGGATGGCAAAAATACCCGTGGGTCCGGGTACCCGACCCGCCAGGTCCGGGTCCAGGTCCAAATTTGGACCCACGGGTATATGAGTTCGGGTCTGAGTCCGGGTCCGGGTTCGGGTCTCATGTTGGACCCGTGGGTATCCAGACCCGGACCCGATTCTAAGGTAGAAGGTGAGGTGAGTTCAAAATAGATTAGCATGTACCCATATCACAAGCCACACCATAGCTCAATGGAAGGAATCATGTAATTGAATCAAGAGGTCTTGTGTTCAAGACCCATTCTAGCTAATTTTTTTCATGTTATTTGAATACCTATGCATGCATACTCAACTAACGGTTCGGGTCCGGGTCTGGATCCGAGATTGGACCCGTGACTAAATTCGGGTCCGGGTCCACAGTTCGGGTCTCAGGTCCGGGTCTACGGAGGTTAGACCTGGAGGGACCCGGACCCGTTGCCATCCCTATGCTTTGGCAAGCAATGATATTGTCGAATGTGTTCGCAGTTGAGCTGAAGCAATGAGCTCTCTCGTGGTCACATGTTTCCCGCTGTCAAATGCAGCCATTTTATATATAAAAAATGTGACTTTCAAAATTTTGCAGAATATCTTGTTAACATTACATGTGCAAAACTCGTAGTAGTATAATTCTGCCAAGGGATTATAAGTTCCTACATGGTTCGACACTTGTAGTCGTTGTTCCTGACCATAAGAAAGCTCAGAAACTTCAACGTAGTCGCAGTCCGCAGAGAAGGTCAAGCCGTCAACGGTGGAGGCACTGGAAAGCTCCCAAATTCCAAGGAACGGCGTGCACTGGAGGGCAGCTCACGTGGTGGTGGACGTGGCGGTGTAGGTAACTGTGCTTTGTCCCGTTTCCACTGGCTGCATGAAGGAAAAATACTACTTACATTAGGATATGCTACAGGTACACCAGCTAAATGGAGTGCGTGCGACTAATCGGTTACAAAGCCAGGAGTATCAACACTACAGTAAAATGAGACAACACTATCGCTTCATCTGTGTCGGTTTCTAATTTTTGAGAAAAAAACTGATTGTCATATAGGTATGTAATCTGTAAATTTTGGAAATGGGCCCATCATAAACGGTTCTCATCACAATCAGTTCTTAGTTCAAACCGACTGTGATGAGGGGGCCCACATCACAATCGGTTCTTAACTAGAACCAACTGTGATGTGGGGCCCCCTCATCATAGTCCGTTCTAGCTAAGAACCGATTGTAATGACACCCCCTTAGCACAGTCGATTTAAGCTAAGAACTGACTATGATATAGGGGGTCCACATCACAGTCGGTTGTAGCTAAGATCTCAACAAATTATGAGACCATATATGCCAGTGATATTGGATAGAAGTTATAGTGGAGGATAGTAGATTTAGAGACCCGATAGGCTCTTACTAGTTCATATATTTGTATGCAATATTAATGTGATATGCTTGTGCTGTGAATGTGTGTGTGTATTAGGAATGTTACGTGATATTTTGTTAGATATTGTCAATGTGATATGTGTGTACTATCTGTGCTTAAAAAACTGTGTGCTTAAAAAACTGAGGGAACTGACTATCACAGTCGGTTCTTTAAAAAGATCCGACTGTGATGACAAACATTATCATAGTCGGGTTAAAATCGACTAGGATAGAATTCCCTCATCACTATCTAATGACTTTGTGTCGCCACCAAAATCGATTGTGATGTACATTCTTATAGTAGTGCATTGTTATGTTTTGGCAAAAATTTGACGTTACAGATGTTGTACAACTTCATAGTCCAACATGGGCTATATTAGGGACCAAGTAGTCTTTAACATAGTAGGACGTGAACTTGTGATTTAGATCATCTGATCTACGTGACAATGAATTGTACTTCTCGGATCAATCTTCACATACGTAGCTTCTGTCAGATGCTGAGGATCCTCGGGAGGAATTGGAGCGAAGGAAATAGTGGTGGAGGGGAGGAGGGTGTGCCCTAGCCCTCCTGTGGCGTGGAGAAGGAGCTGTGATGGTTGCTGCGTCGCAAGAGCTAGGGGTTAGCGCCGAAGGAGGAAGGGAACTGTTCGGTGGGCACTGTTCACGTGATGAACAGTACCGTGGTGCTATTCATGAGAGAGAAGAGAGGGAGAGAGATTGGGTTTTCAAATTTCTTTTTTGCCCTTTAACATAAAGACATGATCCTTATACAGAGGATCATCCTAACAATCCGTTGCTAAATAAGTAAAGACCTTATCAATTAAAATTGACTCTTACCTAACTAATCAACTCAAATAAGGATAACATAACTCTTTCCTAATCGTAACAACTTAAATAAGGATAGAATCAGCTAGGTAGAGATAAGAATCCTTAACCCTGTTGTTTTCTTGCTGCTACTGGTTGTATTTCTGCCGTCGCCCTTGTCCCTGGTTGCCGCCTATGGTATGTGAGGCCCCACATGACATCTCTCCCCTCCTCAAAAAGTAGCTTGTTCTCAAGCTGAAAATCTGGATAAAGTTGCTGGAATTGCTCAAGCGGTTCCCAAGATGCTGAGGCCGGCAAAAGACCTTCCCATTGAACTAATAACTCTCGCCTTCCATGCACCAATCTGGACTTGAGAACCTTTATCGGTGTAGGACAAACACGACCATGTAGAATAGGTAGCAGTGAGGGCAGAGAGTTTGGTGGTGATCCCAAATATCACGTATGGCTTCAAAAGACTAACATGGAATACGTTGTGAATTTTCGTACGAGGAGGAAGATGTAGTTGGTATGCAGCAGAGCCAATACGCTTGGTCACTTGATATGGACCGTAATAACGAGGTGCCAATTTACCATGCCCACAGGGTGTGATTGAAGAAGCCTGACGATGCAAAAGACGGAGCCATACCCACTGACCAACTGAGAACTCCAAATCGCGCCGCCCTTTATCATGTTGCTATTTGTAATACTATTGTGCTTGAAGCAAGCGACCGTGCACCTCGGCTAAGAAATCATTGCGGTCCATCAAGAGTTGATCCACAGCCAGTAACCGAGCATCTCCTGGTTCATAATGGAGCAACGAAGGAGGATAGAGACCATAGACTACATGAAATGGAGTCGTGTGTAATGAAGATTGGAAACTTGTGTTGTAGCATAATTCTGCCCAAGGTAACCAACACAGCCACTGGCGCGGCCTATCCCCTGTGAGGCAACAAAGGTACATGATAATAATTTTATTGACCACCTCTGATTGACCATTTGATTGGGGGCGAAAGGCTGAACTGAAGTTGAGTTAGACGCCCACTAGATGAAACAATTCAGTCCAAAAATTGCTAGTTAACACTGGATCATGGTCACTGACGATAGATGCCGGAATACCATGCAAACTGACCACTTCATCAAAGAAAACACAAGCAACTGAGTAAGCCGTATATGGATGAGCTAGTGGCATAAAGTGGGCAGATTTGGAGAAGCGGTCCACAACTGTTAAGATGACTGTCTTGCCATTAACGCGTGGAAGCCCTTCCACAAAGTCCATGGCAATGTCTGACCATACGACAGTTGGTACAGGTAAGGGTTGTAGAAGGCCAATCGGGTGGAGTTGGTCACTTTTATTCTTTTGGCAAACTGGACATGAGCGGACAAAATCTTGGACGATTGTTCGTGCATTAGGCACGTGAAAATCAGCACGAAGACGGTGAAGTGTCTTTTGAACTCCTTCATGACCCACTTGGTGAATGTTAGCAATGATCGATGGGAGAAGGGGTGAAGTAGGGGGATGTAAATATGATTGTCGAAAGTGATCAAGCCGTCCACCATGCTCCAGGAGTTGCACTACTGGCCAAATTGAATTTTGTCATGGAGAGTGCTGAGAGTAGTATCCTCTACCACCGCTTGCCGTATTTCACCAAAGATACGAAAATGCGGGCTGGATATAGAAAAATTCAGGGCGGCAGCTTCTATTTTTCGGTGAGAAAGAGCATCTGCCACAATATTCACCTTCCCTGACTTGTAATGAACGGTAAAATCATAGCCCAACAGTTTGCTGACCCAATGATGTTGTGGTATGATGGACAATCACTGATCCAGGAGGAACTTCAAGCTGTAATGGTCAGTGCAGATTAGAAATTGTTGTCCCCGTAGATATAGTCTCCAAAACTATACTGCCTAAATAAGGCCAATTAATTCCCGCTCATATGCTGGTAAGGACTGATAATGAGGAACCATTGCTTGACTAAAGAAAGCAATTGTGCCATTGTCCTAGTGCAGGACGACGCCAATGCCAAGGCCCAATTCATCACATTCAACAGTGAACAGTCAGCTGAAATTTGGAAGTCGCAGTATGGACGCCATGGTCAGGGTGGTTTTTAATGCTACAAGGCCTATGTTGTGTCATCGGACCAAACAATCCTTTCTTTCTTCAGAAGCTTGGTGAGGGGGGCGGCAATATCACCAAAACCCCTTATGAACTTGCGATAATACCCCGCCAGCCCCAAAAAGCTACGAACTGCTCGGACTGTCCGCGGTTGTGGCCATTCCTAAATCGCAGCCACCTTCTGGCCATCCATGGCGATGCCGGCCACCGAAATTATATGGCCCAAATAGGAAACAGACGTCTCGCCAAATGAGCATTTTGAGCGCTTGAGAAATGTTGTGGGGGCTCCAGAATCAGATTAGCGAATCGAGTCATTACTGTTGCATCGGACTGGTAATTAATGCAACCCGTAATAACTACCAACGGCTAAACTAAATCCGTACTCTGATTGGGGCCAATCGATCTGTAGCACTTGAGGCAAATGAGTACACCAATCCATTGAACATGATCCGAGCTTCCCGCAACCGTGGAGATCGTAACTATGCAAGAGTAAATATATTACATCCAAAAGGTAAAGTTATTACAACTATTTAATCTTACAGTTTATGGCCTCATGGCCTACACAAGTCCAAAAGACAAAATAAATACAGCGGAAGTTCAAAAGAGAGAGACGCGCAGTGTGCCATCCACCCTCAGGCAACTGACTAGAGAGAAATCCAGTTAACCCTCGGCAAACTCATCGAACTCCGACGCGAACTGTGACTCGTCGGGATTATCCTCCTTACCTTCTTCTCCTTCTAGCCAAAATCCGTTAGAGAAAACAGTGAGTACACGTATGTACTCGCAAGACTTTAGTGTATGGAAATAGTTACATAGATGCAGGCTATGACAATTAAAGAAGGTTTCTACACTAAGTCTATTTGAGCACAAAGCAGAATTTATTTCCAATATGATAATAGATTCAAAGATGCGCAATTTATAAAGAGGTTTCTAAAGGACATTTTAAAGTAACAACAATAACAATCAAAATTTAATCCATAACCAACATCCAAACCTTTCCGAAACCAACCTTTAGCCAAACCTTTCCATTTCCACAAATCCACAAACCATTCACTGAACTAACCCCTTTTTCTGGCCAACCAAACTCAAGCCAAACCAAAACCAACCCAGACCTTTAGTTTTCCAAACTTTTCCAAAACTAAAACCGAACCAAAAACTATACTTGACAGTACTTCCCAAGCTGCTCATGACCATGAGCACAGCTAATCGATTAGTTTATTTATCTCTGCAGAGACTGTACACTGTACCCACATGACATGTTCTAGCAATCATGTCTTCCATGCCACGCGATACAGATCGTATCCGTTTTGCTAGACAGTGACAAAACCTTTTGAGAGATCGGGGTGCTAATCTTGCACCGGACTGATAATGTGCGTCCCTTGCTACAGCCACAGAGGATGGCCACTAGTGGTCCCTACGGGCTCCAACTAGCCCAAACCTCCTCGTAGTAGGCATTACCGTTGTACTGGGCAAACTCTCTCCCTCGATGCCTCGATGAGAGAATCCCTAGAACACACCGACACCACAGGTGTATCCATACCCCTTTGCCCTCCTTAAATGCAAGACCAGACCCTTCTCAATGTACTAGGTTAAGGCCATCCCATACTGGCACATGTGGTTGCACGTTTTGACTTAGTGATAACATCAAGTTCAGTCCTTAGGGTGACTTAGGCGAGATCTTCCAAACTCACTTGCTACTGCCACAGAGGATCGACGCTAGCAGCCCCACTGAGCTCACACTAGTCCGCAACCTCCCCATAGCAAGGAACCAACCAAAAACAATAACCATTCCAAAACAAGCCCCTGGGCCCTGGCTTGAGATCCATTCCAAACACCATACCATCCAACCATCCGAACAACCAAACCAACCATTTCCGAACCACCAAACTCCGTACATCTCACCCGGGGTCTAAACTCTCCGTATTTTCTATTTTACTCACGCAACGATCCCTTTTTCAACCAGACCAAAGCACCATTTGAATCTCCAAACCAAAATCCAAATCCCAACCATAACCCAACCAACCACCATTTTAGTTCCAGAAGATATCTAATTGAGTGGATCACGATCTCCTGTGGCAATTACTACTACAGGGCTAAGTATACGCAAATGCTACACTATATTACTCTTTTGACATTTATTACTATGTCTAACACTAGTCTACAGTTTAACAAGGTTCTCAGTTCAACCATGATTAAGGAAATTCGTCAATTTGGGGATTAACTACCAATTCCCACAAACTAGCATTATAGTGAACGTACAAGCATGCATAATAGTTTTGACAATCGAAAATATAATTTGCAATTATGGGAGCAAAATGGTCAAAGGAGGTGCTTGCCTATTTGCTCTTCCGGCGAAATCGAACTCCGGAATGTAATCGGGGTCGTCTGTGGTGTTCGACACGTCAACGTCTACGCGAAAAGTAACAAAACCAAAAACACCGATCAAAAATGAAGAAAGAAGTGATCAAACACCAATAAGAACCAAAAACGAAAAATGAGAACTCGATCGGAAAAGGAAATCAGAGTTGTACCCTGAGCCCAGCAGTACCGGCGGCTTATGCATGGTAGTACCGCTAGGGCTGTAGTACCAATCTTTGCCAGCGGTAGTGCCGACCTCTGGAAACTCGCAAAAAGGGTACTCTCTGGAAATTAACTACCGGAGTGTTGCTCACGGTACTGCCGCTCGGGCGGTAGTACCGGCCCCAGGCACCGGTAGTGCCGGCCTCCAAAGGCCACAATAACCCTCTTTGGAAAATACCTACCGTGGTACAAGTCGCAGTACTGCCGCTCGGGCAGTAGTGCTGGCTCTACCACAGCGGTAGTGCCGCATTTCCAGAGGCCAAAAGTGGCACCCTCTAGAATTTAACTACCGGCGTTGTATTCCCGGTACTACCGCTAGGGCGGTACTACCTGACTTACAACAACGGTAGTGCCGAATTTCCAGGTTTAGCTTTTGCAAAAAGTGGAATTTCACGCAAATGATTTTGGGACTTCGACGCAAGGGCATGAATAGGTTCCTAGGGACATAGGGACCCATTCACGCAGGTTCCGTCAAGTTCCGAGCTCGTTTGATCAATATTTCGCTTTTTGACCTTACGGATCCCGAAAACGATAAGAAAACGGATTTCGACTCGAAATGTGTTGAAACTTGGTTTTCTTCGCGGTTAAGGGACCTCTATGGCGCTAAGGACTCATCTATGCTATCTACTGAAGGTTTCGAGCTCGGCAAAGCCAAATTCACTTTTCGGCTCTCAATAACCCGAATTAATTCCAAACTTCGGTTTTCGACTCGAATCAAGTTGAAACTCGATTCGTTTTGCTAGAACCGAACCTTGGTGGCATCGGATACAATAGAATGTCATTTTGTTGATTCAAGAAAATTTGGGTCTCAAGGAAAAACTCTAAGAACACAAGAAAATGACTTTTGGGCGATTAAATCCGACAAATAACCAATTAGGTTTCTTGTACCGAACCGATTGCACTAACAAACTTCTACGAGATTAACCTAGGTCTAACAACTTAGGGAAACAGTAATCTACCACTACAACTAGGGTTTCTTGAGCTAAATCAAAAGGGATAAAAAGGAAGAAAAGAGGAGGAGCTAGCGTTTGAACCAAACCTTGAGGTTTTGAGCTCAAACTTAGAATCCACCAAGCAAGAAGCTTCTTGGGGGCTTGAGGATGCTTCCAAGGAGCTTGCTCTTGCTTCACCTTGCTCCACACGAGCTCCACCTGGCCAAAAATGGAGAAGGAAGGAGAGAGCTTGGGAGGAGGAAGAAATGAAGAAGGAGAGGAAGAAGATGGAGAGGGAGGAGAGGAAATGAGGGAGAAGGAGAGAGAGAGAGAGAGAGAGAGAGGAGCTCTCCACTTGCTTTTGGGGGAGGGGGCAAGCCGGCGTGGCTACAGGAGAGAGGATGGGGCGGCAACGTGGGCGCGACGTGCGCGTCGCCAGCGCGTTTGACCCATCGAGTGGCAAAGATCGCCGATTTGGCATCGCCGGCCAG
The DNA here is from genome assembly GCA_036346355.1 of Rhipidocladum racemiflorum. NCBI lineage: Eukaryota > Viridiplantae > Streptophyta > Magnoliopsida > Poales > Poaceae > Rhipidocladum > Rhipidocladum racemiflorum. The sequence continues at coordinate 59,100,842 of CM070574.1, forward strand.
AGTACCGCACCCAAGTCGGCAGATCGCCGCCAAACTACCGAAACTTTTAGGTTTCTACAGTTTTCTCGACGGCACTTAACAAATTGACTTGGGGACTTTTGGAATAGGTTCGGGGAATCCTAATGAAGGTTTAGGAACTTAAGCTTGGGTTCTAACCTACACGATTCGAGATTTCACCCGAAATCGAATCCAGGGCTCCGATTGGGGAAAACGACCGAACAAAACGGCAAGAAGGAAAACGAAAGCGAATAACTCCAAATTAATATTCGAAAACAAACCAGAGCACTAATTAACACTTATTCAGCTTCATTAAGCTTAATTACAATACACGGGTGTTACAAGAAATAGGCGATTCTGTTGAAGAGCTTGAAAAATAGTACGTACATGGCGCAAATGCTTAGACCAAGATGGACTATAAATGAGAATATTGTCGAATAAAACACGGACAAAATGGCGCAAGAAGGGCCGAAGAACTTCATACATCAAAGCTTGAAATGTGGCCGGTGCATTAGTCAGGCCGAAGAGCATAACCAAAAACTCAAAGAGGCCCTGATGAGTGTGAAACGCAGTCTTTTCTGAATCCGCTGGATGCATCAAGACCTAGTGGTAACCCGACTGAAGATCCAATTTAGTGAAGTAATGGGCGCCGCGGAGTTCATCCAAAAGTTCATCGATGACTGGAATCGAAAATTTGTCCTTGATAATACGATCTTTGAGTGCTCGATAATCAACACAAAAACGTCAAGACCCATCCAATTTCTTGACCAGCAAAATAGGAGAGGAAAAGGCAGAGGAACTTTTGTAAATAATGCCCTGATGCAACACCTCATCGCATTGCTTTTCAAGTTCATCCTTCTGTAAGTGGGCATATCGGTATGGCTATACTGCCACTGCCTCCGTACTTGGCTTGAGGTGGATACGATGACAGCATTCTCATTGAGGAGGAAGACAATGTGGTTATGCAAATAAGTCCTCAAAATTTGCCACCAAGTCTTGCAATAAATTGTTGCCCTCACACAGCAATACAGAGGCTGTTTTGGGGGGTGCGGCTAAACCATGCCATGTCACTTTGTGACCATTGCACCCGAAGGGCATAGACATCATGGAGAAGTCCTAGACAATTGGCCCCAGTGTGCCCAACCATTGGACACCAGGAATGACGTCAAAGCCATCCATAGGAAGTGCATAGCAGTCGAGGATGAAGTGTTCCTGGTCGACCTGTAGTGGCATAGCACGACATAAGCCTGGGCTATCCGCACGATCGCCGTTGTCTACCATGACTTGTAATCCAGGCTGAGGGTGCAGGACGATCCCAGTGACGGCGGTGACCTCTTCAACGATAAAATTATGAGTGGAGCTGGAGTCGAGAAGAGCCATGAATGAGCGGCCACCAATAACCACCGGGAGGCGCATCGTGTCACCCGAGCGAGGGGCGATACCGGTCAAGGCGGCCAAGGAGATAGCCGGCTTAACCTCGGTGTCTGAAGTAGGCTCCTTGGGGCTATCCAATATTTCTAGGATGAAGAGCTTCTTGCAACGATGGCCTGGAATAAATTTCTCTTCACGGTGGAGAAGTCCCAGCTCGAGATAAGGTACGTCGGCGATCCATCTCAACCCATGATAAGGTACAACAGAGGTTGCTGCAGCTGCTCGTGCTAATGCCTCCATTCTTGTCTCTAGTAGGAGATGGTGCGGCCGAGCCCGCTGGACTGTTGGCTGGCTGTGCATGAAGGGTTGTCAGGGGATGCCATGTACGATGGGAGGGCACAGCCGGGAGTCCCCGAGTAGAGAAGGCGGTGCTCATATGCGTGCGCCAGGCTCATGGCTGATTCTAGGGATAGTGGTGCTTGGAGCTCGACGTCAATCTGAAGTGGATCACCCAAGCCGGCCGTATATAATTGGATTTGTTGCTGCTCGGAAAGTGGATTAGTACAACAGAGCAAAGCAAGGAACTGCTCGGAGAAAGCGAAGACTGAACCAGTTCAGCGAAGGGCTGCCAATCGCCCAAGGAGTTGCTGTGTAGCGGCAGTCCAAAACGTGTGTTGACTAATTCGGTGAAGTGCCGCCATGATGGTGTGCCCATGTCGTGCTCCAGACGATGATACCAGAGTTGGCCGGTGCCCGACATGTGGAATGAGGCCAACCATACTTTGTCTTCATCCAATGTGCGCTGGCCGCAGAAGAATTGTTCGCACCGATTCAACCATGGCAGTGGATCTTCTGTCCCATCGAATGTTGGGAAGTCTAGCTTATAGAAATGAGGAGCATCGCCGCGGTCATGCTATAGATGAGCTGGTTGATCATGGCGCGGTCGATCCAGCCCGGTGTCGCACCAGGTGGTCGGCCCTAGCGGCACGACAGGAGATGGCAGGAGGCCCTCTTGTCCGGTGAGCACCCGCGGGGTGGGGAGGAGGCCGGCATGGGGTCGGGTGCACGGGATTGTGCAGGCTGCTGCCCTGCCCATCGGCATGCTCCAATCAGGCAATGGCGATGTGGTGGGCTCGCTGCTAATTGTCGATGTCCCGGACAGTGGTAGTCAGTGCATCAATCTTCTCATAAATAGTCTCCTTGTCACGTGCCATCTGCTGGATAATGGCATTCAGTTTTGCCAGAACTGGATCGGCTTGATCCTCGCCAGACATAATTGGAGAAACAGTGGAAGAATCTGATACCAAGTTGTTAGATGCCGAGGATCCTCTAGAGGAATTGGAGCGAAGGAAATAGGGGTGGAGGGGGGAGGGCGTGCCCTAGCCCTCCTGTGGCGTGGAGAATGAGCTGTGATGGTTGCCGCGCCGCAGGAGCTAGAGGTTAGCGTCGGTGGAGGAAGGGAACTGTTCGGCGGGCATTGTTCAGGTGATGAACAGTGCCACATTACTATTCATGAGAGAAAAGAGAGGGAGAGAGATTGGGTTTTCTTATTCCTTTCTTGCCCTTTAACATAAAGACATGATCCTTATATAGAGGATCATCTTAACAATCCTTTGCTAAATAAGTAAAGACCTAATCAATTAAAATCGAATCTTACCTAACTAAGCAACTCAAATAAAGATAAAATAACTCTTTAATAACCGTAACAACTTAAATAAGGATAGAATCAGCTAGGTAGAGATAAGAATCCTTATCTCTAACCCTGCTATTTTGTTGCTGCTGCTGGCTGTATTTCTGCCGTCTCCCTTGTCTCTGGTTGTCTACTATGGTATATGAGGCCCCACATGACAGCTTCAAGTCATCGCGTGGATATGGTTTGACAATCTTTGCTACTTAAGAAAACTGAGTTGAAGATGGTAATGAAGGTAGGACGGGGGATGAATTCACCATGAGGGCATGCGGGGATCCAATAAGAAAACGAAATATTATTTTATTTATGTGTTATATATTGTTAATATGATATAGGTATGTTTTGTTTATATGTTTAGGTTAGGAAAAATTCAGAAATAATCGTATTTAGTACAAGTTTGATCTCGTATTTACAATATGATACAACAGTTTTGGATATTTACAGAAAAACCACTCATCTACGGTTCCTGGTTTACCATCAATGCATCTATGGTTTATGGGGAACCGGCCAATGGCTTCTACCGCAAATGGGGAACCGGCCGTGGCATCACCGGTTTATGGGGAACCGGCCATGGCATCTATGGTACCCCATAAACCGGCCAAGGCACAAATTAATTTTTTTTTTGCTTTTTTTTGAATTTTCAAACCGAGGTCATTCGAAATGCAAATAACTTTCGGTATGGAACTCAAAAATCAATGAGACAACTTTCTAAATGTGTGTAAAATTATTTAGATTATGGATATGCAAAAATATTTTAGTTTTGTTTATTGTGCAACAAACAATGTCCAAGTCACGGTAAATTCAGATTTTTCGTAACGGGCTATTCCTTACTCGAATTTTCAAAAACCGGTTGCTGCGTATTTACGAAATAGAAATTTCATATATGGTTTAATTAGTTTGGTTAAATTCACTCGCTCAAATTTTATATTTTAATGCTGGAGAATTCAGAGGAACCACCGAATTCATTATTTCCATTTTAATTGCAATAATTCATATCGAAAGCTACGAACGTCCAAATGGAAAAAAAATATGTAAATTTTTATTATGCTATAAGCGTTCATAATATATCACAAAAAGTAGCATGTTCCATGCAAATTTAAAATGTTAAAATCAAGTTTAGTTAAAGACCATACTCTTTATTACGGCTTAAAACTAAAAGCGGTACCACATACAAGGAAAATAACAGTCACAACATAACAGTCCAACGCAGAAAAAACAACGTAGACGTCTACTGAGTGCATCGAGGCCACTTCCCCTTCGCGCATGCCTTCGGTGGGGCTTCTCTGGCATGACGTGCCCTCTCTTGCTTCCTCTCTCTCTCGGCCTCCTTCTCCTCCGCTTCCTTCCTACGTGCCTCCTCGGGTGCGGCATCACGATCCTGCTATAGCCGTCGCCTGAGCTCCTTGTTCCGGTTGGCTTGATCTAGGAGCCTTTGGCCTTCGGGATTGATCTCCATATCAAACCACTCCTGAAATTCACACAATGGCAGAGAAGACTGCATAATACATAAATTAGTAATGTGTTACGTGGAAATACTACGAAAGACGTATGATTATTATCAACTGGCGATTCTTTAGGCTCTTCTCCGGCGGGTCGAAGGCGTAGTTGCGGCACTTCCATTGCCTCCTCTTCCAAGTTGGAACTTCCCAAGAGCGGACAAGTCTGCATGGATCTCCGCACAGACACATGGGTTCGACGACCCCAGGAGGTAGGAAGAGCTTTTGGTACGCTAAATTGTGCAGAAAGCCCGAAGCGCCTCCCTCTTCCTTCGCTTTCCCCTTTCCCTTTCCACTTGCACGCCTCGATATTTTTTCCTCCCTCGTATTTTCCCTCTTCTCCTTCCCTTGTCTTACTTTTCATTTGGTGAGAATGAAGGCAGGAGGGCATGGCCCTTATATAGGCCGATCGACCCATATTGGCCAAGCTGCATGGCCTATCATGCTTTGACAAAGCTGCACTGCCTATCACACTTTGTGAAAGCTGTGCACCCTGTCATGCTTTGGCAAAGCAGCACGCCCTGTCACTATTTGACAAAGCTGCACGACTTGTCACTGCAAAAGGTGATGGATGCTGTTTTCGAGAAGTGTCATCGATGGTCTGAATTCACATCAAGGTTCTTGATCGCATTACTTCACTATGGCGGATTTAAGTAGAGTACTTTATGGAGCTTCTACAGAATATAAGTGAAAGGACTAACAACGCTCATTGTGATTACGAAGATGTCATAAAACGTTAGCTTTAAATGTTGTGGCACGTATGATTAAGTCGGCCCGAAAAGGCAGGCTGCAGCGTGTTGCAGCGTTATGTCGACAACATCTGAAAAAGCGATGTTGTGTTTGGGTATCCGGTGTTGTGTTGTCTCATGTGGCTTGTTAGGACAAATCATATTGAAGGCAGAAAATACAGCGTTGAAATGTATAAGTTACAACATAACAATACAACGCAGGAAAAACAACGTTGGAATACAAAGCCTTACCAACGTACATGATGGGTACATCACTAATACATATTATTTTAACAACTCTAGCGATACAGGATTAGAACGATCCAGAATCATCACTATCTATATCAATACCCTCATCTTCAAAATACTGCCAGCGATCGCGTTTGACCTCCTCATCGCTTTGGTAGTCACATGGAAGACACAAAGTCGGGGTCTACACCTTCGATGCCCTCTTCTGTATGCTCTGCATACTTATCGGACGTCATTAGTACCCTAAGGCTTCTCGTAGAGAAACCTAAAGTAGAAGGGTGGTCTGCTAGTTCGCACACTCTGAAATACCGATGACGCCACCCTTGCAAGTGCGCATTGAGGTCGTCGGAGGTCAGCAGGTTTAGCATAGAGGTTGTTACGTTATGCCTTGATGATGTCGAACACACCACTCTTGCAATTGGAACACCACTTGATGTAGGTTCTCGTCCTTGAACGGATCATCCTTTCCATCACACGTAACCTTCAACGTGTAATGAAGCGTTGCGGTACTCATATCAGGTGTCCACGAGAATGCTCCAGCCATGGTGAACTGTGGGTGGGACTAAGTCCGGCTGAAAAGACAGTCATGCATGCAAGGAGTCAGTGTGTTGCATGTAAATTCTAGTCGCCAACGAAGTTGAGAACTTAAGACTTTTCGGCAGGCCGTAAAATATCACGTTTGAGTCTAATTCTTTGGAATAACGAAGCTGATTTGCTCTTCGGTATACGGACTACCATATTCTGGAAAAATATTGTAATTACACCTTGCATTGCATGTAAATTCTGCTAGTGCAAAAGCCCTAAGTATTCTAGTCGCCGGCAAAGATGACAACTTAAGACTTTTTGGCAGGCCGTAAAATATCACGTTTGAGTCTAATTCTTTGGAATAACGAAGCTGATTTGCTCTTCGGTATACGGACTACCATATTCTGGAAAAATATTGTAATTACACATTGTGTTGAATGTAAATTCTGCTTGTGCAAAAGCCCTAAGTATTCTAGTCGCCAACAAAGATGACAACTTAAGACTTTTTGGCATGCCGTAAAATATCACGTTTGAGTCTAATTCTTTGGAATAACGAAGCTGATTTGCTCTTCGGTATACAGATACCATATTCTGGAAAAATATTGTAATTACACTTTGCGTTGCATGTAAATTCTGCTAGTGCAAAAGTCCTAAGTATTCTAGTCGCCAACAAAGATGACAACTTAAGCAAGTGGAAAGGGAAAGGGGAAAGCGAAGGAAGAGGGAGGCGCTTCGAGCTTTTCGCGCAATTTAGCGTACCAAAAGCTCTTCCTACCTCCTGGGGTCGTCGAACCCATGTGTCTGTGCGGAGATCTATGCATACTTGTCCGCTCTTGGGAAGTTCCAACTTGGAAGATGAGGCAATGGAAGTGCCGCAACTATGCCTTCGACCCGCCGGAGAAGAGCCTGAAGAATCGCCAGTTGGTAATAATCATACGTCTTTCATAGTATTTCCACGTAACACATTGCTAATTTATGTATTATGCAAGTCGCCTCTGCCACTGTGTGAATTTCAGGAGTGGTTTGATATGGAGATCAACCCCGAAGACCAAAGGCTCCTAGATCAAGCCAAACGGAACGAGGAGCTCAGGCGGCGGCTACAGCAGGATCGTGATGCCGCACACGAGGAGGCACGTAGGAAGGAAGCGGAGGAGAAGGAGGCCGAGTGAGAGAGAGGCGGCGAGAGAGGGCACGTCGTGCCAGAGAAGCCCCACCGAAGGCATGGGCGAAGGGGAAGTGGCCTTGATGCACTCAGTAGACGTCTACGTTGTTTTTTCTGCGTTGGACTGCTATGTTGTGACTGTTATTTTCCTTGTACGTGGTACCGCTTTTAGTTTTAAGCCGTAATAAAGAGTATGGTCTTTAACTAAACTTGATTTTAACATTTTAAATTTGCATGAAACATGCTACTTTTCGTGATATATTATGAACAGTTATAGCGTAATAAAAATTTACATATTTTTTTTTCCATTTGGAGGTTCGTAGCTTTCGATATGAATTATTGCAATTAAAATGGAAATAATTAATTCGGTGGTTCCTCCGAATTTTCCAGCATTAAAATATAAAATTTGAGCGAGTGAATTTAACCAAAGTAATTAAACCATACATGAAATTTCTATTTCGTAAATACGCAGCAACCGGTTTTCGAAAATTCGAGTAAGCAATAGCCCGTTATGAAAAATTTGAATTTACCGTGACTTGGACATCGTTTGTTGCACAATAAAAAAACTAAAATATTTTTGCATATCCATAATCTAAATAATTTTACACACATTTAGAATGTTGTCTCATTGATTTTTGAGTTTCATACCGAAAGTTATTTGCATTTCGAATGACCTCGTTTTGAAAATTCGAAAAAAGCAAAGAAAAAATTAATTTGTGCCTTTGCCAATTAATAGGGTACCATAGATGCCTTGGCCGGTTCCCCATAAACCGGTGATGCCATGGCCGGTTCCCCATTTGCGGTAGAAGGCCTTGGTCGGTTCCTCATAAACCATAGATGCATTGATAGTAAATCAGGAACCGTAGATGAGTGGTTTTTCTGTAAATATCTAAAACTGTTATATCATATTATAAATACGAGATCAAACTTTACTAAATACGATTTTTTCCAGAAAAATTCCATGTTCGGTACCGATACTTTCAAGCTAGTCCAATTCAGCTCCGATATTGTGAAACTGTATGAAACAGGATATGTGACCATTGTGGTTTTGCACTGACAAGGTTCCTGACACAGCAAATAAGATGATACACCATACGAGTCATGATGACTGATAGTGGAGATACGAGACTTGACAGGTGGGGTCGGCTTGTCACCAATTCAAAATAACAGGGGAGGGGTATCTCCTTCCTTTCGTTCAAAAATAAAGGAGCAGAGGGAGATGTCTATTGGAGGTCCTGGAGGAGTTTCACCGGCAGCGAGGGCTAGGCAAAGCCAAAAATGTGGAATGAGATGAGGAAGCTGACCTCATTGGTGGTGGCGTTTGCAGCCGGACGTGCAAAATGGCAGGTAGACAAAGACGCAAGGTGGCTGGGGGCCGGGGGCAAGGAAGAGAAGGGGCCGGCGACGACACCATAGGAGGATAAGGAAGGAAATTAAGGAGGTGTAGATGAGCTTCTGGAGGGAGGTGCTGTGGAACACGAGGTGACTCGAGCAGATTCAGGAGAAGCTCTCTAGTTTGATCATAACAACGATGATTGTGTGGCGACTGTGAATGAAGGCATAGGTTCCCCATTAGCCCTGTAGCGTTCAGGCACCTTCTTCGCCGCCGCTCGCCAGCTCACTGCCGCTCCACTATGCTCCGAGAACCACCACCTACAACTCCCTAGGCCTCCTCTAGCTTGCAAGCTAGCCGCCGCGGCCTGTGCTCTGGCTACTGCTCACCGTGAGCTGCGTTAGCCTGGAATCAGATTGGGTAAAATATTGGATAGATACACTACCACAAAACTGCATATTGGTGACGCTCTATCAAATTGGATATTTAGTTGAAATTTAGAGCATCCATGTCATGGTAAAATTAGACACTTAGTTGAATTTGAAGCATCCATGCCATGGTAAATTCAGAGTATAAGAATACTAAAATTAGTGTTTGGGTCCTTTGTGAGGTTAAGAGGAGGGGGACACATTATATTTTAAATGTGATCATACCAACACTCTGGTACTAGATCATATAAGAAGGATGGGTGACCTCTCGGGAAGTGTTCGTATTTGCATTAAAATCAATGGTAGAACTCACTAGTTAAGCGTGCTTAGACGAGAGTAGTACTAACTAGGTTTGGTGAGGGTGATGGCGACGGTTTTTCTTTGGAACCGCAACTGATCTTCTATTATCAGTGGCACTATATCAGTGACGGTTCGAAAAACCGCCACTAATGGCAGTTACGAACTGCCACTGATGTCTATTTCTCTAGTAGTGATACCAACTTAATTGTATAGATACCAAATATGGATCTTTTCCTTTGGACTAAAATATTGTTTATATACATATTAGGATTTAAGTTTTGAAGCTATATTTTGTGAAATTGTGCCTACACTTTTACACCGCAGGTCCTGCGAGAGCGGGGACAATTTGATCCCCCAACCCTTCGCACAAAAAAATTTGCCAACATCGCTTGGATTCCCAATTCCCCAATCCAACCTCGTAATTTTTTTTATAGACTACGTAAATGTCGAGAACTGAATATGCAAATCCATACTCTCTGTGTATACTGTACTAGTCTAGAATCATGCTATTGCACAAATGGCAATATAGATATAATATCAACTCCATACACAGCAAAATAATAATAAATGACTAGATTTACTAAATAAATAAATAGTTTGATGACCTTATGATCGACTTTACATTTATTAGGCATCATATGGCTTATTCACTAAGTACACTATAGCATAATGAAAACTTCAATAGATAACCCATCGACTTGCCACAGGCAATCGATAAGGCTCGCCTCCTAATAACTCGCTTCCTCTTGGAACTCCTCTAGAGTGGGTGTCAATTCCTCTTTAATTGAATGATTTATTATTGTTACAAGGGCGAGTACATAAAGTACTCAACAATTTGTACACAGAATGCAAGTAGATGTGATTATATGCAACACTTAATCCAAAAGAATGGTTGTTACGGCTATTTTACAATAAAGCAATATTTATAATTGAATACAATAATTAGATTGAAAACAAAAGGTAAAACAAATACATTAGTAATACTATTCCCAAATATTTCTTAAGTTAAATTGGCACACAGCCTAATTTATTTTCATCACTTCCATTGGCACACAACCTCCCTTCCCAAGCTTTATTTTTAATAACATCTAACCCTCGAGTGAAATTTCCAAGCATTGTCTATAACCGGCGACACAGCCGTTCAAATAGGTTATACACTCTACAGAGGTTATACACTTTATCCACAAGATATGATCAATCTTATAATGTCGACCATTACACATACCCATCAATGTGTGACTAAGAAGATTGTAATAAAACATTTCAGAAACTCTATCTGAATATAGACAGTCCCAATCAGTCTGATATCACTATTTTCCCCTCACACATAGCAGAAGAATAGGAGAAACTCATCGTTGAACTAGAAACAATTATTGTTGAAGATGTGGAGCCACTACAATACACACCTTCCCAACCACACATACAGCTTGGTTTATCTCATGAGATATCATATGTAAACAATCGTTAATTTATTAAGCTGGGTCTATCCCATTATAGACATGTGGTTTTATGTTTTAACCCAGTTCAATGGCTTACAAGTTTTAAGTCCTTAACTGATCGAGGCAGGACTTCTATTTAATCTCATTAACCTTTTATCAACCGGTTCACGCAGAATCTCCAACCCAATGTCGCACAAATACACCACCATGGCATACAGCCTCTTGCCCATTGCCTCAATATAAATCATTTACCACCTCAGTTGATTATCATGCAACACATACCATCAACAACGTCATCATTATTGTGTGACAATACATGACACATCTTTTTCATAAAGATATTCTATAAACAATTAGCCAAGTTTGAATTTGCACTTTTCAAAAGATACCAATTATTTCTGGCATGGCTAAGCAAACTACTCTCGATCTAACCAACCCACATTGGTTTTATATTAGCAACGAACAAATAATTATTCATCCTAGGGTGATAAATGGTCATGGCATATCAAATGACAATGTAGGTATAATTCAAATGGGCTGAATAATTAATTCCCAAAATATTTAAATAGTTTATAATTTAAACTTTCATGTAATAGGTTAAAAGAAAATACCATTTGTAAAACTGAGTTCAACATGAACAAAGTACAACTTACCTTGGAATAAATCCTCATCTTGATCTTGAAGTTGAATCAACTCTTCACCCTCAAACGCTCCAAGCACTTCAACATCTAAGCAAAACGAACGACCAAATACAAAATTTAAATACCGAACAAGGAAAAAAACCAACTCTAAATATCAAATAAAATATACTACAGTATAGGGCTTGATTTTTGATGAATCTGACTGGACTCAGTCGAAGTTTATATGAAAGAGAACGGACTCTCGAAAGATTTACGGACAAATAAATCATGAAAAAGATAGAGAAAGGAGAATATTCTAAGAATATTCCTCTTTGAGAGACTGACATACGGTCCCGGCTGATTTTTTGGTTTTCTAATTAATTTATGAAATTTCAAAAATTAATGAGAGGTTGAGAGGTGGGCGCTAGGCCTATAGACCAAGTACATATATACAATTCATAGTCCACGGTGGACACAACGCATGGCTTGACTCTCTCTGATATGTGGACCCCACATATCATAGACACGGTACGCGGTAGACTAAGTCTATTTAGATCTAATCTGGCTCCTACGCTTTTGTGGCTGTTGACCTGGCTCCTACGTGTCTTGCCATGTCGGCAATCGGCACTGCGGACAACAATGGCGAGCGGCAGCGTTCTCTGGTGAATCGCTAACTATCAAATTGTAGCATGGATAAGCCTCCGGGTTAGCTCAAACTGATGTGGAAGATAACATGAAGCACACAAGCACATGGACTAATGATTAGCGTTGGAGACCTTTGACAAGCCTCGAAGCTTCACAAACAACTCCTCGGAACCACCGAGTCATGCCTCTATTATCAGAGGCGTATCCAGAAAATTGGAACGAGGGGGCTAAAACTAAGACCTCCAAAGCTAATATATATATATGCCATATCTCACAATGTAGGGAATATCTTGCGCAACGGAGGCTATGTACGTGTAGTATACAAGTATATAAGACCATCTAAGTGATATTTACAATTTTTTTAGAGGTGGTATGTGCACTTTTTAGACATACTCCTTCTTATGTGCGTATATGAAGGTATTTGCAAAATACGCTAAAAACTATGTACTCATTTGCAATTTTTTCATGTGGATCTCATTGGAATATCTCATAATTAGTATATGAGTATATTCAAAGTGATAAAGGAGTATTTCAAATTCGTTTTGGTGGTATTCGGAGATGGGAGTAATTACTCCCAGGAGTAAAAAGCATTTTATATATATATATATATATATATATATATATATATATATATGGAGGAGCCGGTGGGCCACGGGTGGGGCTTCAGCCCACCTGTGCCCCACCGGCAGATACGCCTCTGTCTATTATGAGGGCGACAAGGCAAACATGATGATGTGAACGTCATGGCAAATGGTGGCTTCTAGCGACGACGATGACCACGAAAGCAGCGATGGAGACAAGCTCAAAAGCGACACTAACCTTCAGCAACACTCCAGTGACGAGAGGTGCGCATTAGGTAGAACATGGCAAGGCAAATCTAATGGTGAAGACCAAGACGATAGGAACTCACCGACGGTGGTAGAATCCAGCAAGAACCTTTACGGCGGTGCTCATGGAAAACCTTGAATTCTGGCGTAATGGCGGCAAATCTTGCTATCTGGGGTTAGGGCTTTGGATGCGATCACTACAGGAATCCGAAGTATTTTCGTCGACCAAAAGCCGACGAAAATAAGCGAAAAACCGACGAAAATATCTATATTCGTCGGCCTGACGACGAAACTATACCGACGAAAATAACTAGACGAAAATACAACTATTTTCGTCGGCCGCCGACGAAAATACTCTATTTTCGACGGCTTCAGGTAGCCGACGAAATTATCGCTGCGGCCGGCCAAAGACTGTACACACCGACATGGCAACTTATTTTCCACGGCCTGGTCGATTTAAAAATAGTTTATTTTCAACGGCCTGGCGATTTAAAAACAAGTATTTTCCACGGCCAGAGTCGATTTAAAATAATTATTTTCCACGGCCTGGCCGATTTAAAATAAGTATTTTTCACGGTCACGTAGTCGAATTTAAAATAAGTATTTTCCACGGCCCAAATTGATTTAAAAATATCCACCCCAAGATTGTCGACACTGCATCGACGAAATTATGTAATTTTTTTTTTAAAAAAAAACAAAATCTCAGAAAATCACACATGAACAGTGATAGAAATTTTACAACACAAGTCACAGAAATTATGAAATTCAACAACACAATACCACAATTCGACAATACCATAATTTCACAATACCACAATTCGACAATACAATTCGACAACACAATACCACACATAAAATTCATACACATTGTTTGCATCATCTCATACACATTGTTTGCATCCACATGCCATCACAAAACAATGATCATTTGCATCATCTCATCGACATGAACAAAAATAAATCATTGCAAGCCATTTAACATATGCTTCATTGTTCAACTCGGAGGTGTATGAAAGTTGTTGCCACTACCTGCATCACCCCATGTGTTGAGATATTGATCAACAGGTGTCCCCGAACCACTAGCAACATCACCTGCAACATTTGTTTCCGGTCCAGTAGGCGGTGTTGTCGATCCCTATATGAATCAAAATAGTTATTAATTAATTTCACACGAAAGACAAGTTAGTAAATACCATTTCTAAAAATGACAAGTTAGTAAATACCATTTGCGGGGATTGGAAGAAAGGAGGTGGAGGAGGAGGACGAAATGATGGCAAGTTAACGGCAGCGGATCCAAGGTGCGAAGCTAAAATTTCCTAAAAAAATTATTAAAACAAGAACAAAAACAAATATAAGTATTGTGACACCATTTAGCAAACAAAATGATCAAGTTCATAAAAAGTACATATAATTTGGCCATTAGCACTATATGGAAGCATTGATCATCAAAATTTGTCATTCCACTTCATGAGGCACGCATGATACAAATTTGATAAATTTATTGAAAATGATCATATCAAGTGCTCTAAGCGTAAATGATCAATTATAGAGGATCATCAAAATTCGCCATTCCACATACATAGTCAACCATAACAAAGCATTTGCAAAACACATCTAGCACATATAGGGATCGAATTTAATAAATTTAGGTAAACTAACATTATGAAGTGATTTAAGTCTAAATGAAATCGTAAACAACTTTACTTACTTGAAAGTATTGTTGTTGTTGTGCCTGCCATTGAACAAAATAGGCTTGGGTTTGCATTGCACTCTCGTGTTCTTTGCCTCATCATATCATGTTGTTGCCTCGGACCTTCCGTTGTTGCCTTAACTCCTCCTCTAGTCTTGTCTCACGTGAACTCCGTAATCGCTTTGCTGCGATGAGTGAGATGACCTCGCCTCTCCTAAGGCTTCACTTGAATCCACGACCCCATTGAACATGGCAAACCTGCCATGTTTCTTACCACCTCCACTTGTGTACAAGGCCACAAGATCGACATCTTCTCTCCTCCAATCGTACTCTTCCCCATGACGTTCGACCATTGTTTCTCCATAGCGTGCCTACAATATTAATTAAGGTAAAAATAGGGAATTTCGTTTAAACCAAATGTACCATGTTGATACTACTAACCAGGTTATGCGTCGCCGACGAACTACAAAGCTGCTCTGGGTGCGTAGGATCACCTCCTTTGTGGCCTCGGATATATGCTTCAATGTAGCTTGGCTCATTGCCACTTTCAGCCTCCTATAGCTCAATGTTAATTAGTAAACATAAGTATAACCGAAGTTAAATAAATTAGAAGTACACCATGTCGAACGTACCATTCGACGTGCGAGACGAAGATGTCCATCAGCGCCATACCGTTGAGTCACCCTCGGACCCGCCTGTCGGTTGCCCCTCTTCTTGCGTGGATCGCTCCACGAAAGCCGGCGACCAAGAGGCACAGAGCGCTTGCCATGCATCTGGGCATTTCCGTAACCAAGGCAAGTCCACCTCGAGGTACTCATCCTCTCGAAGGTATATCTGTGACGCACCTAACTTCTTGTTCATGTCCTCATTTTTGATCTTCTTGTAGTACAAGCACACCGCTTGTATACGAGCATTTGACAACATGTCCTTGATAACCCCGGCAGCAGCTTTGTCAAACACACATCGGCTTTAGCCGCAAGTAAGTCCTCGACCCTCGGCAAGCGGTACCTCTCCTAATTGGAAAAATTATGAGTTAGACAATTTAGTATAGACGTCAAAATCTATTAAACCAAGTGTAACCAATATCATTACCCAAAAGTCCTTCCACACCCTCGTGCAACATTTCCCTCTTGGCCATCTATAGCCAACGTATAGTGATCCCACTTCATTCTTTGGCTTAGAAACACCTCTAACCACAACCATCCCGGATAGTGATACCGACAGAGAGATCCTAATGTAGCGTTCCACCAGGCCTTAACCGATTCGACCCTCCAGGCAACATCAATCCATTGCACGCAAAATACAATTCTCAAGTAAACTAGATTATTAATAGTGAATTAATAACAAATTTTAAGTTCAAACTTACCAATCACCATGTGGCACGATCGCCCTTCTTAACCTAGGGTGCAATTGCGGGAGGAATCAAATTAGATCCATGCACGAAGACGGTTTCAGCATTTTCCCCCTCATCCCTGCATCATCACCATCTCCAAACATTATCTTCCTCACCCCATCTTCCCCAACCTCATTCTCCTCCTCCACCTCTGCATCTTCACTATTCCCACTTCTATCTTGACCTCATTCTCCCCTCCCTACGTGTTGGAGCCTCCTCTGATGGAGCCACCTCTGATGGAGCCACCTGCCGCGAAGCGTCGTCAAGGCATTTCTGGAATGCGCTTCGTCGACTCTGCTGAGAAGCACTGCCCATAAATAAAGAACCCCCTGTTGAACCTTGGCTTTTTGAAGATGAAGATCCATCTTTCTTCTTGCCCTTTGAGAGCAACTTGCCACCAATATGAACAAACGACCTCATTCTGTTTCTGAAAATGCAAAAAACATTAGTACATAGACAAAAACCATTAAGATTACATAATAAAAAATGCAATAGTATTAAGTATGTCATTACACTGATTAGAAGTCATCGGCATCGGGAGGTTCAATGGTAATATTATGCAAACTACCACGTCGATGTTGTTTCTTTTTTTGAGTACCCAAGTCACGCCTTTGTCGTTTCTTTTTGCGAGTACTGTCCACAATAATATCATTAGTGTCGCCGACTATTTGATCAAGTGCCAACCCAGTCTCTATTCCAAATGAGTTGGGTAAATCTCCTTCTTGGTATGCCTCTTGACCGTTGTTATCGAGCTCATTTTCTACATAACAATCATCTCCAGGGGTGTTCAACCGGCCCGGAGGATTGACTTTATGAACAACCCACCACGGTGCCAAATAGGACTTATTGCATGGATATGACATGTAATAAACTTGTTCAACTAGGTTCGCCAAGATTTAATGGATCGTAGCCTTGTAAGGTGCGACTCATGATTAACTTCCACCATCCCTATTTTGTTGTTACGTTTTGTTCCTTTCTTGGGATCAACGCTAAACCAATCACAAGAAAGAAGACTACCTCGATGTCTTTCGCCCCCTCGAACTTGAACTCTACTATATCCTCAATAACGCCATAAAACTCAGTGGCACGACCATTAACGTCATACGCCTTAGTAACAATTCCACTATTCATTGTGGCTGCTTGTGGGTGTTTTGCTTCAAATTTGCTGGAACGAAAGCGCCATCCGTTGACATCATAACGTCCATAACTCTTTGCAGTTGTGCTTCCATGTGATAATTGGCGTAGATCCTCATGTACGTCGCATTCCCTCATGCACTGCAATATTAGTTTAGTCTTTCAAGTGAATTAGTTAAATACAATTTGTTATAGTTAAGTGTTATAAGAACAATACATGTTGTCGAAACAAAGCAACGAAACTAGGACCACCGTGTAAACCCTGACGTCATAATTTGTCAAGTTGTTTAGGGGTAGGTTGACGTGTGGATCTCCAGTATTGTTCGTCAAACAACCTGCAAATTATTCAATAGATATTGAGTCCTTATGTGTTAACATATTTATGAGGATATTCAATGGAAGTACTTACTTGAAATACTTGTCCATTTCCTCGATGTTGGCATACATATACAACAACACGGCATTCCATTCTTGCGGAGACAGCTCGTGATTAGAACCACCACCCACAACTTTGCCATTCCATTGGAATATTTTCAAATTACTGACAGGGGTGTCACCAGATGTGTGGTACCGTGGTATATGAGCATTTATGTTGTGTTCATCTGCAAAATATGTACTCGCGTAATACGATATCTCCTTAAGGTAGAATGCTTCTGCGATACATCCTTCAACTCTTGCTTTGTTACGCACAGTTCCTCGAAGTTTTTTCAGGTTCCGTTCTATTGGGTACATCCATCTGCAGATCTGATGTGCCCTCGCAACCTCTGCTTCATATGGCAAATGTACCAATAGATGTTGCATTACATTCATAAAACCTGGTGGGAATACCTTCTCCATCTTGCATATAAGCACTGGTATGTCCTTCTTCAACTTTTTCATTATTGTTTTATTTATTTCCTTAGCACATAGCCAGTCTATAGAAGAAACTTAGCTCGCCAACCTTTGTCCAAAGTTCCTCCTGCAGATAACCACGGAACATTACAGGTAGTAGCCTTTCCATGATAATATGGTAGTCATGGCTCTTTAAACCATTTAGCTTGCCTGTTACAATGCAAACTGCTCTTCTTAGGTTCGCTGCGTAACCATCGGGAAACTTAACTTTTTTCATCCACAAAAGTACCTCCTTTCTCTCGGTAGGTTTGAGGCAGTAGGGAGCACGTGGCTTCCCTGTCCGTCCGGCTTCGTCTGACCCCACCTCAAGGGTAGGTCGATTACATATCTCGGCCATGTCCTTACGTGCTTTAATATTATCTTTTGTTTTGTCTTTGAAATCAAAAATCATACTAATGATGCTTTCTGCAACATTTCGTTCCTGATGCATCACATCGATATTATGCCTGAGGATTAGGGATTGAGCATAAGGAAGACTCCAAATGCAAGATATGTGAGTCCAATTGTGCATCTCTTTTACCCCTTCATATCCATCCTTTGTATTGACTAAATTATTGTGCCAAGTAACAATCTCATGACCGGTCAACCGTTTCGGTGGGCCTTTACTAATGGTCGTCACTTTGCGGAAAGCATTGCTCTGTGTCCTGAATGGGTGATTAGGAGACATGAAACGTCGATGACAGTCGAAGAAGCAGAATTTGCCACCGTTTTTCAAACGAAAGGCATCTGTGTCACCCATGCATATTGGACAACACAATCTACCATGTGTGCTCCATCCCGAGAACATGCCATATGCAGGAAAATCATGAATAGACCAAAGATATGCAGCACGCATGTTAAAGTACTCTTTTCTGTTGTTGTCATATGTCATCACCCCATTCCATAACTCTTTCAACTCATCGATCACGGGTTGCATGAACATATCTAAGTGCTTTCCTGGATGGTCAGGCCCCGGTATGATGAGGGTTAAGAAAACGTACTCATCTTTCATGCATATCGAAGGTGGCAGATTATATGGAATTGCAAAAACAGGCCAACATGAGTACGAGGCTGCACTTGTGTTAAAAGGTGTGAAACCATCAGTCGCCAACCCAATACGCACATTGCGGGGGTCTTTGGCGAAATCGGCGTCATATTGATCCAACGCCTTCCAAGCCTCGGCATCAGAAGGATGGCCCATTAGCCCATTATTCTCACGGACGCCTTCCTTGTGCCACCTCATATGCTTCGCAATCGTCCTAGATAAGTACGACCGTTGAAGCCTTGGTATTAGGGGCATGTGTCGTAACACCTTCACTGGCACAGTTGTCATCTGCATATTCCCTTCTTCATCGACCATCTCCATATATCTCGATTTCATGCAATACACACAACGATCCTTGTCCTCGTGTTCCTTCCAGAACAACATGCAATTGTTAACACATACATCAATCTTTTGGTAAGGCATTCCTAAACCGGCCAACAGCTTCTTCGAACGGTAAAAGTCCTTGGGCATCTTATGGGGTTTTGGAAGGATATCACAAATCAAATCGACTAAATCGTTGTAACAACTTACAGAGAGATTGTACTTCGATTTTATAGCCATGAGTCGCGTCACAAATACTTAGGCGTGTCACATCTGTAGACTCATGCAAAGAATCTTCTAAAGCAGAAAGTAGCCTAAAGAATTTCTCGACCTCCGGCCCAGGGACATCCTCAAACTGATAAGCAATATCATTGACCAGCTCATCCATTCTATCCTCAGGATCATCTGATTGATCGACATAATTCGACGTTGCTCCTATTTGTGACTCACCATGCTCAAACCACGTGAGATAATCCGGCATGAAACCGTATTTACATAGGTGATGCTCCATAGTAGGCTTGGACTGTCGAGCAAAGTTCCGGCACTTAGAACATGGACATTTCGCCAATCCGCCACCGGGAGACGAGGAATAAACGTGATGCACAAAACCTTGTGTCTTAACCATCCATTCTTATGTGTGTGCCCCAGTGCTTGTCCAACCATTGTACATCCATCTACGATCATCTCCCATTTTGTATGCTATACTGAATGCATGAATAATTGTGAAAGTGAGGTACACATCCTAACAAGAGGTCTAGGTAAGGATAGGTCCTAAACCCACCTAGGAATAGACGGTTAAGCCTGATTTTTATGACATGCCATACAATTCACACGAAATTTAGAAGATAACCTCATTGTTCCCCGAATGCACGACCGGTTGATGTGCATCGGAGAACAACTGGGTTACGCTGCCGAAATTCCCGTGCGAATTATATGACATGTCATAAAAACTAAGCTTAACCGTCCATTCCTAGGCTGTCCAAAATCGTGGACAATTCCGGAACGACAAAGCACACAACTTAATGTGAACCGTGTCGCTCCCGAACGAGTGACGTATAGGTTGGGTGACTTGTGTGTATAAAATAATAAAATTCGATATATATCACTTGTGTGTATTAAATGATTAAATGTTTATGGTATCAAAAGTTAAATAAACCCTCGTCCAATGAAATAACATAACATAAATAAAATAAACAATAATTATATTAAACTTCAACAATAAGCATATTAACATACAATGGTGCAAATATCAACGCCCTTAAATTCAATATGCTGCAAATATATATAATATCCATTTAAGTTATCATTCTGCACTGCATTCATGACATACTACCTTTATAACTTCATTGCATACTAGCATCTAAAAGACTTATTCTAATTGAATCCAAAAGATTTACCACAATTATGACTTCATGGCACACTAGCATCACTATATATGTACATAGCCTAATAGACAAGAAAAATTAAGCACCTGTTAAGCACGAGCATTTAATTAAGCATCGATGCTTTAAAATAAACACCTTATCTATCCCGTGTTGGAAGAAAAATTAACTTTTTATTACTAAGCATCTTTTTAAACATCTACATTGTACACCTTATCTAAGGTTTATCACCTCTTATCTACCAGCTACTCAAATTAGTTTTGAGGTTACGGTAAAAGTTGCGATAATGTCCAGGATTGGTCCTACACAGAAACGAGTGCACACACCATTGCTATTCCCGCCACACTGCATTTCAATTACATTATCTTTTAGTTTATCTCTATTGCCCTTTCATTTACTTATTAGTTTTGTTTGTGGCTACATATTGATCCTGGCATCAAAATAAATTTCGGTTGTAGCATATTCTAGGCACTACAATGCTTCAATGCAGGAGAATCAGTTTGATATATCATACGACATCACCAAGATTTTTCACCGACATACCTTAATGTAGCTTGGCCCGACGCGGACAGGGGCGAACAGGGCGCGGGCGTGGTGCGGACAGGGTCGCGGCGTGGCGCGACAGCGCGTGTCCGGCATGGCGGCTTCAGCCGGGCGGCGCGTAGGCCAGCGGCACGGCCGGCACCTGGCGCTGGCGCAAGACGCCGCCCAGGCGTGGCGACGACAGCGGCGAGGTCGGGCGCCGGCGTGGCGGCGCACGCCGGGCACGGCGGGCGCTGGCGGCGCTGGCACGGCCAGCCAGCGTGGCACGGACAGGGGCGGGGCGGCGAGGCCAGCGCCGGCGTGAAAGCGGAGCCACGCGACAGAGGCGAGGCGGCCACCGGCGTGGTCGAGGCGGAGCGACGGTCGATGGCGGCGACGGCTGGTGCTAGTGTGTTGTGTTGTGTTGTGTTGTGAAAATGTGTAGCTGGTAGCTAGTGTATTAGGTTAGCTAGTAACGTCGGCTAAGCCGACGAAAAAAAGCTTGGCCGTTATTACCGTCGGCTAAGCCGACGAAAATGACCCCCCGATATTAACGTCAGCCAAGCCGACGACAATAAGAGGCTTAGCCGACGAAAATACATACCCGAAATTTGAAAAAAAAAAGCGCGGGTAGCTGGGCCAGATATTGGCGTCGGCTAAGCCGACGAAAATAATTGCCCGCAATAGATTCGTCGGTTGAGCCGATGAAAATACCTGTTATTTTGTCGGCTAGGCGAAGACCGACGAAAAAATACATGTAATTTCGTCGGCTTAATTTGAGCAGATGAAAATATGTGTGGCCGTGGAAAACAAATCGTTTTCCTGTAGTGGATACCTAGGAAAACACTGGTGCCCCTTTTATACTAGCCTCAGTGTACGTGTAGTACTAAATTCGCATCAGAGTCCACGACGTGCGTGACACGAAGACGGGGTCCCTCTACAAGATGAAGAACAATATTATGATAGGCGGGCCCCATTTGTTAGCGACACATAGTGACGGGCTAGCAAGCTAGGCTACGACGCGCAATTGGACTGGATTTCTAGGCCACCTGGGCTGGGTTTCGTCCTAAGCACATTTCTTGTATTTTTATTTATTTTTTATTTTTTATAAAATATAGAAAATTGCAAATTAGCTCCAAATAAATACCAAATGCATTCGAAAAATTGCGAAAAAAATAAAAAAAATACTTCAAGCACATAAAACCCAAATAAAATAATTTAAACAAAAAATCTAAAAAATACTTCAAGGTTCACTTAAGTACTATTCATATCAAATTATTTTTGACTTAAAAAAATCATAAATTAAGCTTTAATTATCCAATAAAATTGTGAAAATTTTTAGAGGGCTAAACTAAAATAACTACTCAAAGGGGAAAAAATTGGAAGGTTACAGTAAATAAACTGTTGCTATTCTAATTTTAATATGTAAATGGGAATAACTGAAAGTATACTTATTTTATTGAATTACCATGAGATTTCACTAACAATTTTATGACATTAATTTTATCCAACAAAGGTTCACTAACCTTGTGCCTCATTACTCGCCCACTAGGTGCCGGCACCTTACCACACGCCTATCGAGCTTTCAATTAAAATTTAATAAAATTTTAGAAGAAAATATGAACTTTTGACTAGAAATTGATTTTTTTTAAGATTTGGATACTTACTAGTCAAATTTTGAACTTTCAAACAAAATAGTAATATCTCAAACTACAAATTTCACCTTTCAAATTAAAATAAAAAACATTAATTAGACCTTTCAGATTGGAAAACTCCAATATGGTTACTTTCAACTCTGGGTTTAGGGAACATTAAATTCCAATTGGAACTTTCAGTTGGAAGAAGACAATCTTGCCATGCTCGAGGAGTAGTGGCGGAGCCAGGATTCTACTGAGCCTCAGGCCGAAAACTAAGCGGCAATAACTAACGTGAAGTACTATCCACACCAAAGTACAACAACAAGCAAGACACCGAACAAAACAATCGAGATTCAGGGAACCTAGAATCGATGCTTATCTCTTACTATCAATGCTCGAAAAACTTAGAATCAACTAGCTAATTATTGCTAGTTACTGAATAAACTAACTATTCTATGTCAAGGTTCTTAGATCAAGAACATTGTACTTAACTAATGGAGCAAAAATCAAAATAATATATCAGTATCAAGAATAAAGGTTTTTGGATCAAGAACACTCAATATCTGTGCCGTCGAGCTGATTCATGCAATCGACGAACCTCTTGTGCAGCGCCTACATCCACCGGATCCACCGGACGATGTCTTCAACCTCTTCATCATGTATTTCTATTATATCAAATTGAGTCCAATCAATTAATCATGAAATGTATAAGTTGTTCAAATCATCCACTTTGGTTAAACTTACTATCACCAAGAGCAGTCCTAATATAAAAGAAAATTGCCTTTGAGATTGGAAATTGTTGAGCATTGTTTAAATGATTTTATTGCTTCATTGGCCTTTTGTAATTGCTAATCAATTTAGCAACATTGATGCACATTCCTATAGAATATTTTTTCTTCTCTATAGAGGAAAGCAATAGTTAATAGTTAATACCATAACAGTTCATGATAACTTCTAGCATTGTAGCAATTGAAATCAAATGACAAAAGTGGTAGCACTTGTCATAGCAACATTGATACAAGATTGATAGACAATTTTAGAAAACAAGTAAAGAAATTACATGACAAGTTTATCTCTAAACTCGACTCCTCTCTTAGGCATCATCACCACCACCAGCATCAAACCAATTAAAAACAAATATGTTTAAGCAGATGCTACACATTATTAGCTGATGCAGATTCCTTTTGAGTAATACATAAGCTGTGCAAAGCATATGACTATATGAGCATTGACTTGTAGTTAATTTTCAGTGAGGCTGTGACAAACATAGGAGTTACTGATCAGCTAATCGCACTCCAAATTATTACTAGCTTCATTTACACAATTACACAGCCATGAGTCATTCATAATTCACAAAGCATGCTCCACAATTCACAATTCATAATTCACATAGCCATTCACAATTCGCGGATCACAAGAGATGAAAGGAATTAAGGAACAAAATTCATCACCTTTTGGGAGGAGGTCCACTAACCACTGTCAGCACTCAGCACTGGTTGGAACCACCTTGCACCTGTGGCTTGCGCGCGGGTTGCTGCCGGTGGGCGGGCCAAGGGCAAGGGGGCAGAGGCAGTGGCTGACGAGCGGGACCGGGCTGAGCCAAGCGGCGGTCGGTTATGCCGTTGTGGGCGGAATCTACCGATCTACGATCTGTGGTGCACCGGAGAGGCGGGGATGCTGGGATGCATGGCCGGCGAGCGGGCGGAAGTGGTCCTCGGTGGCGACGTGACCTCGGCTCGGGCAGTTTGAACCAAACACCGCAATGTGCTGTGTCGTTTGAACCAAACGCAATGTATTTCTATACTGTTACCCAAGTTAGCGAAACAAATTCCAGTTTTCATTTGATTCTGTTAGGAAACCGGCCTGTCGTGGCCCATGTCGACTCTCCCGAAACCCTAGCTATAGGTTATAAATAGGAGGCAGGGGTCACCCCGTGTACACGGATGCAATCAGAATAATAAAGCAGAGCAGACCCTCCTCATATCTGAGTCTCTACCTTTCTCTCTGTTCTCCAATTTAGATCTGTTAGGCAACCCCGGACTATTCGATAGCGAGGTTGTCTAACACGTTATCAACACGACGTTCTACTGGAGAATTGATTGAAAGGTGAGAAAGGTGAGCAATGAGAGATTAAATCTAATCGCTCGTTGGTTTCTATACATCTAGTAGCACGAAGCTACGATTTGAAGCGACATTATAGATCGGCATAAAGCCATCGCACAGTACAGATAATTGCATCTAAAGTACATGAGGATACAACTTGGCACGAAGCCATTATAGATCGGCATGAAGCGCAGTTGGCATCCTTTGGACCCGCTGGCACCCAAGGCCACCGCCACGAAGCGTGATGCGCTGCCAACTGCATCCATCGGGCAGTGCACGCGAAGCACCACCGCGCCGACATGAAGTCGCGCACGGCCAGAGCGCCGCCGCCTCGACCCTCCGCACGGCCGCCTCGGTTCCTCCGGCGGCGCATGAAGCGCTGCCCAGCCCGTGTACGGCCGTCGTCGGAATCGCCTTTAAGCATGGCTGTGCGATTGAAGCGCCCGAGGCCGTACGTGGTCGCCACCGTGCGTGATGAAGCCGACCACACCGATCAGCCCAGCACGAAGCCGTCCACCTAGCGACTCGCCGCACCGTCGATCGGACCGCAGCCATCGGCTACCCGAAGCGGCCTTGAAGGCCACCGCGCGTCGTCATCGGCTGTTGCCGCTGCCTGGTCTCCACCAGCTCCTGGCACTCTAACCCGGCCGGCCGGACGATGCCCGTCCGTTGTGCCCGCAACGCTGCGCACCGCTGCCCAGCCAGCGACCCGCCGCGCCCGCCTCCTGGCCCCGCTCGAAGCAGCAGTCCGGCCCTTGCCTTCCGTGATAGCCGGCCACCCAAATCAAATCGTCATGGCATAGCAAGATCGCGCCTGGCTGCAGATCTGTCGCATGCACCGGTCACTGGCCCCTACGCATGCGCCCAACTAACGGCCGGACATGAAGTCCCGGTCGGTGTTTTGGCCGATGGACATGAAGTCCAAATCGCAAAAAAAATGGACAGGAAGTCCTTATTCAAATCAGAAAGGAACCATGTGGGCCCCATGACCTCTACTCGGTATTTTTGGACTTGAAGTCCAGCACTTCAACTTGAAGTGTCTTTGTCCAATCCGGTGATGAACCGAACGGACCTGAGTCAAGTTGGAAAACCGGATTGAAACCGGTGAAGTGGCGCACAGGGGGAGGGAAATTACTCCCTTGCCCCCGGTTTCTTTTAATTTTTTTCTGCTTTTCCTTTTTCGAATCAATTAGAAATTCAGAAAATTGGTTAAAAATAATCATGACAATTATGAAAAATATCTAAAAAATCCAGAAAATTTATTGGCTCTGTTTTAATTTGTACGTAGCCTTATTTTCTGTATTTATGAACTTTTGCATAAATTTTTGCAATAATTGCCCTGTTTAGAATACTGGAAATTCATGATAATTTATTTTCCGCATTTATGAATTCATGAATTGTGCAATTATTGTTTATGCATTGTATTTATTGCTTTATTATAGTTCATTGGAAATTCAAGCACGCCGCACGAAGCGGCCACCGTCGTGCCAGGAAGGCCGACGCTCATGGAACTGAATATACCGCGCGCATGAAGCCGCGCTAAACCGATCGCACAAAGCCGATCGCGCGCATGAATCCGATCGCATGCATGAAGCTGATCGCGCGCATGAATCTGATTGCTTGCACGAAGCCGATCACATACATGCACGAAGCTGTATTTATGAATTTTTTATGAATCTGCGTATATATGAATCTTGCATTTATGAATCATGTATTTATGAATCATGTATTTATGAATCTTGTATATATGAATCATATACTTATGAATCTTGTATTTATCTTGAAATTATTGCTTTCTTTTAGTTTGCTAGAAATTCATGATAATTTAATTATGCATTTTATTGAATCTAGCAGCCACTTCCTATTAGATTGCACGCAGTAATCTAATGAAAGAACCTTATGAATGTGCAAAGGTATGGCATTATCTAACGTGAGTTTTGAAGAACTGGCCTGAATGGTTAGAATTATCTCACATAGACATTAGATTGCATAATGAATTGCAAGAAGAGCATTTTTTTCTCTCATAAATGAATATGCAGTTTATTCTTTATTCCAGTATTCTTTATTTACAAGCAATATTTGAATTACTTTGCCACTGTCTGATTAGAATTATATTTCTTTTCATCTAGAAATTGTGTAGCGCCCAATGGAGGAAATATGCATTGTTGATAGTGGCACAACAAATACCATCTTAAGATAGTCGAAATACTTCCAAACGATCACGAAGAATGCTGGAAGGATTACGACAATCGCAGGAAGCGATACGCATATAATATGCTCAGGAAGAGCCACAATTATATTGCCAATGTGTACAACTTTGGTAATTGAAGAAGCCCTCTTGTACCCTGAATCAACACGCACTCTCTTAAGTTTCAAAGATATCCGCGCTAATGGGTTTCACGTAGAAACCAATAAAGAAAATGGCAAGGAGCACTTGTGCATTGTGAAGCACGCGGAGTATGAAAAAATGGTACTAGAAAAATGTCCCTCATATGAATCTGGGCTGTACTACACGAGAATCAAAGCACCTGCAGTGTATACTTCTTTGAAGACTGTCTTTAGAAGCTCTGAATTATTTTCTTTATGGCATTGTAGATTAGGTCATCCTGGTCTTCGATTGATGAGAAATATAGTTGACAACTCACAAGGTCAAGGCATTAATGTTAAAAATTTTTCGAATCACGAAGATTTTGTGTGCCATGCATGTGCCACCGGGAAATTAATAACAAGACCCTCTGTTATGAAAGTGCAACATGAAATCCCTGCATTCCTGGAACGCATTCAGGGGGATATTTGCATCCCGATTCAGCCCTTGTCGGGGCCGTTTTGGTACTTCATGGTGATGCTTCCTCGAAATGGTCGCATGTATGTTTGCTGTCAACAAGGAATCACGCATTCTCAAAGTTGATCTCGCAGATCATCAGAATTAAGAATGCTTTTCCTGATCATCGCGTGAAGTCCATTCGATTGGACAATGCCGTCGAATTTACTTCCAAGGCATTTGATGATTATTGTACAGCAACTGGAATAACTGGTTACACTCTGTACCGCACGTCCATACGCAAAATGGGCTAGCTGAAGCACTAATAAAGAGGATTAAGTTCATTGCCACACCGCTCTTGCAGAGTTGTAACTTGCCCAACACTTCTTGGGGACACGCAGTCCTGCACGCAGCAGCACTCATCAATTATAGACCATCGGCCTACAACATAACGACCAACGAATCATCGAAGCCATAGCTTAGTTCAATGAATTAAACATAACCATAAGGGAAGGAACATGTCATTGTTTAAATGTGTGATGCTAAGTGATGACGTGTGACTAGCTCCCTTTCCCGCATGTTGGATTCATGGTACCTAAAAGAAAACAACATAAACACAAGCATGAGTTCAAAAACTCAGCAAGCATATTGCAATGATACAACAAGAACAATTCATGGCAATAATATCTCACATCATGTAAACCTTCTCATTCATAATCACATAACATTATCATCATCATTATGTATGCAATGCGATGCTATGCTCATGTCTCCTTGGAAACTCATACCGGTATGGTTGAGTACACACCCGTCGGTGTGCACCCTCTCCCCCCTTCATCCCGAAGATGGAGGGTGCCTACTCCTCACTTCCGTTCACCGCGGTGAATGGAATCACGATGTAGGACTTACTCATTGGCTTTCCGGATTAGTCATAACTTTCTCACCGACCTTCCCGGACTAGTTATGACTTTCTCACCGCCCGAGCCATGTAACATGCCATGTATGCATTTATGCCATCATCATCAATAACTTGTATATTTAACACATGGCATCATATCATACTCATCATATCATAGGAAAACATTAAAGCATGGCAAGTGATCATGTCATATAACCAAGTTCATCTAGTCTCAACTAGCAACCCTACAAACCGCTATTCATTACAATACACTTGCCTCAACCACGGGCAACGGATTGGCGGGAAGTAGAAGGCACTCCCGGGGTCGCACCACCTGCACATAGGTATCACACACTCACAATCATGCCCACAAATCAGTACGCAAACCCCCATCTAACCCGACATTGCCAACTACTCGCAAAACCTAAAAACAGAGGTTCTGTCCCGTCGGGACAGCAGCCTTCCAAAAGGCATAACTTGAGTTCTGGGACTCCGAATCAATTAAACGAGTACATCCTCGCGTAGCTTAGGAAATTTCTCAACTTTCTCTGGGTATATGGAAAGACTGATTCGGAATCTAAAGTTGTTTAATCTACAAAATACCGTGATCTGTTCCAATCACGTCACAGATTTTAATACGCTCGGTAAAACGATCATAACATTCAAACGGCTGGGCGGAATTTAACTTTCTTTATATCCACGGAAAGATATTGAAATTATCTACAACTTCTTCAACATCCGTACGGCCTAATTCGAACTCTAAATTGGCAAAAAACCGAACCCTAGGTCGACTGCTCATGCTGTCCGAAACAGAGAACGTGGCAACTTCTAGATCTAATCCAATCTACTCAAATCCAGCACCACCAATTGATCTACAAACTTGATAAACACCCTTAGAACAGTACCTAGATCAATCCCAAGGTTTCCCATGGTCATACCTTTGCCCGACGCACAAAAACTCCAATAGATCTCCTCGCTCCTCGCTCCTCGCTCCTCGCTCCTCGGATGGATCCTTGAGGATGCAGGGGTGGGGAGGCCACCCTAGGGCAGCAAGGGGGTGGAGGAGAGGTGGTGGAGAGGTGGAGACGTGGAGAGCAATGGGGGCAAAGGGTGCGCAAGGAAGAGGAGGAGGTGGGGAGGTGTGGGAGGCGGCTAGGCATTTGGGGGCGCAAGGGGCAGGGGGAGGACGCCCAAAAGGGCAGGAGGAGGCCCCCCAAACAGGACTCCTACCCTAAATGGACTCGAACACCATCCCACCAAAGCCCACGGACCTTTCCCTTAGGCCCAAACTCCCCCGGAAAGGCCCAAAACCTAAACGCTCTTAAACGGCCCGAAAACGCTATTAACCTCCATACCTTATGGTTTTAACCTCCCATACCATATTTCATAAAGTTTTTGACCTTAACATGCACCATTTAAAAGGTTACGACACTCCGTGGTGACACATCACTTCAAATGGCCCAAAAACGCGAGTAAACCTCAAGCCGAAAGGTTTTATTCTCTAATTTCACGTTCTGTAATGTCACACCATACCGTAGTGTCACATTCTTCCCCCCTTCAACAGGATTCGACCACGAATCCGAAGGACGCCAATAAAACAACAACAAAAAAAATCCCCAAGGGACAAAAGACTTCTCTGCAGCACAAAACAACCGCACGAAATCTCAAACCGGAACAAACGACAAGCGAGTTCTCAAAACCAACACTTGGCGAGAAAAGTAATGATCTAGCTCAACTAAGGGCAACCTCTCACAGGTCGACCTTCACGTCCATTCCCAAACAGAATCTGCGTTTCAACCACAAAGGGCTCCATCAACCCAAAACGCTCGAATCCTCACGGCAAACACTTCATACTTCTATCACAACCAACCTGACTACCATACTCCATTAAACTCAACATGACATAATCAAAGGAAGTCACAATTCCTTTAACGACCTTTCTACATTCCCGAAAATTTCCATCGAGGGGAAAACTCATTAAGGCACACTTGCCCTTCCGATACACGATCATACTAACATTTTTTTCCATCCTTTCCCAGACAAGACTCAAATCCAAGAACAACTAGTGACGACAATTGCTCACGGCAGGACAAATAACACCGAACTACCGTCAACTTCACTTCCACCCATCGCTACTCTTAATAATGGTTAAACCCAAACATCATCAACCTCCATCACAAACCACCCTTATACCACTAAGGTTCTACGCCTAGCCCCAAGCTAGGATCGTAAAAACTTTACCAAACCACAATTGGTTCCTTTCTTAAGAGGGTCTCGCCCTCACACAAAAACACTTAGCTATCAAGCCCAAGTGTACTCACGACAACTCAAACCCAAAGCGTTAACAACCATTTTGGAAATAGTTTGGCAACATCCAAGCCAAATCACAAAGGAAGCATAAATCTCCTACACCACAACCAAAATACCATAATTTCTTCATTCTTTCTTTTCATACTAGAAAGAAATGGACATCTCGATCATGACATGGATGCACACTTTTCAAGAGCACTCCGGATTAGTCATATATCCTTATATGACTTTCTCACCGACCTGGCTCAATGACTCATTTATCATTTAATATCTAAAAACGATGTCCTGTTTACTTTTCACCATTCATTCATCATGTAACCACACTACCGAAAAGTCATTCACATGACGACTTCTTCCTCGGTATCACATGAATAAATCTCGAATAACATCGAGAGTTGCGCTAATTCATATAAACTATGTCGACTGCATAGTTAACAGTAAGGCACCACATCATATCAGAACCACCAACGATAGATAGCTAAACTTTGCAAAACATCGCATTTTAACCAAAATCAACATTTTGGAAAAGAACATTGACCCCAAAGTTAGACATCTGCACCAACAACTGCCATAAATTTCATCAAAAGAGAGGGAAACTCAATCCCAAAAGAAAACTCTTCTCTAACCGAATTCACTTATGAAACATTCATAAAAATCCAGACTTGTGAAACACCCGCACACCAGACACATTTTCCAAATGACTCCAACTCTAGTCAAATAGAGTTACACATCAAGGGCTTAACTCAAAAGTTTCCAACACAACCCTTTATGACCATCTGCTTCCTTTTAAAATTAATTCCAAAGATAATTCAGTGCAAACGCGAAAGGAGCGCGATCCACTCAAAAACTTTTGGGGTGTAAATCCATACTCATAGCACCGACTAAACAAATTAGCCAAAACCAAATATTTGCATCAATTTCTATGAGTTTTAGGGAAACTCTGAAACACAACACATGAAACACCTTGACCGAAAACCCTTCAACCAAAATGAAAAACAACCAAACCAGTCCAAAAGCTTTTAAACACAAGCTCAGCATAAAAAGAACCATCTCTAGTACTCCACTACGCTTTCCATTAAAAGACTTCAATAATTACTATCTACTCCCTGAGGAGCCCCAACACAATACAACCAAAAGCTTCACAACAAATTCTTTCTCTTATTATCTTCCCCAATACTTATAAATAAGGTTTATGATGCTTACGAAAAGACATCCCACGAAGACTAAGTCAACAAGATCCCCATTGACCAACATAACAAATAACATCATATTCTAGATTTGAAACAAGTGCTCCAACAAAACTTTTCAGCGTGACCAACCAATAACATTCATACCACCTATATGTAAACGTCTCGACAATCGAAACTCAATTAGTTAACAAACGACTTCAACATGTAAATATTATCTCCACAGGAAAGAATTCGTAAGTGAGACTCTATAAGTTATACTTTCATCAAAGGTAAAACCATTCATCATGTTAATTATCCAAAGCTCACTCCATCGCAACATGTTAAAATTTTCCTCTTATTTTAACCATGGTTTTCGACAAGTAATCTAAACAATTACCACCACTACTTAGTCATCAATAACAACAAACAGCATAATCATTAACCAACAACATTACTTTTAGCTACCCTATACATAGGTGATAACAAAATTACCACCACACAACATACTCCAACTATTTAAAATAAATTGAATACTAGCATTAACACTGCCCTTAACAACATCATTAACAATAAGTCTTATGTCTTCTCAATTGATATCAATACTAGCATTGAAGGGACACAACTGCATACTTCCAAATATACTAGTAGTTTGCAACAACGTAAATAGCAACTCTAATCAACTTCCAAATTAAAGTCACTAGGCAACACGATTTAATCTCTCTATTAATCCATTAGATTAGAGCATCTTTAAACAACCAGCAAAGTTTCTTTAACGGTAACAATGATCCTACATCATCTTAATGTTTTAACTAGGCATCAGGGTTTAAAACTTTTAAACATTATCGGGGGTCATAAGCACTTTTACAACAAAGCAACAGATTCTAAGCATGTACATTAACACATCTACTCATTCTCGCTAAGAGTAAACTACAACACTAGTAGTCTATTTATTCTCAAGCTAGAGATATTAATCACATTGAAATGATTCAACTCAAAATTTAACTTGGCAACACATCAATCCATAAACCACATTGTTACCTACTACATAACATGCTAAACATCAATTCTTACTAGGGACAAACGATTTCAGTCAAAAGACTAATTACTTTGTTTGCAACATTTTAGTTTTAAAACTCATCCCAAATTCGTCAGGAAACTTGACTCTCAAAATTGCAAAGAGACAAACCCAAACTTGGTCATGCAAAGGAATTCTCCAAAACACTTTTAAATCTCGAAGACTCCCACTGGAGGGAACCAACCGATCAAATAAACCTTTGCAAATAAAACCTTGGCACCAAACCCCAATCTTTCACGAAACAAGAAGAGTTTTTCAAAGATGATTTCTTAAACCAGTAAAATAACGAAATCAAACACCACGTACTACTACAAAGCCATAGAACTTCAGCCCTGACAGCCAGGTCTGGAACAACTCCGCAACACTCCTTTAACCTCGGAGAAAGACAAACACAGTAATAAATTGAATGCTTCTTCCCTATAAAGCAACCAACAAACTAGGCATCAAAACTGGAAAGGCAACCAAAGGAAGCGCAACACTAGACTCTTCTTCTTCGTCTTCACCCAAGGAAGACAAAACCACAAACCGCCTGTGGATCAATCAGCGAAAATCCAAGACCAAACACTTTTCTTTTGATTTCCATCGACTAAAAACAAAGAAGACCAACTAAAACCGACCGTCAGAACGGTGAAAAAGCATCCGAAGGAAACCACCATCAACTCTTCTATTTGACTCCAGTCAACTACGCGATCCACGACAGAAAGGATAAGCACTCTTCTCCTACAGGGGTTAATAGTTCTTCAGTGATGGCGCTAACCGGCCACACTGTCAAACCTAGGGGTGGAATTTTAGCTCGAGGCTCGAGGCTTGGCTCTGGCTCGGCTCGGCTCAGTGCAGCTCGGCTCGGCTCGCATGGCCAACGAGCCGAGCCCGAGCCTACCGCCTGGCTCGCTTGGCCAACGAGCCGAGCCCGAGCCAGCTCGTGAGCGGCTCGTTAGGCTCGTTAGGCTCGATACCATTGAGTTATATAAGGTATGAATTCACAATACAAGAATCAGTATACCCAATGCTAGACATCTAATGAGCAATGCTTGTCTTACCTTACTTTTTGAGTTTACTCTTCTTAATAATCGCAAATGTCTTGTATTGGGTCTACTGATTACTTTTGCCTGAGATAAAAGTAAGCGGGGTATTCTTTTTCAGATTACATGTTTGCGCTTTATAAACTGAAGAAGCGATCTAACCATCCAGGCTTAAAAAGGCGTCCCATAAATGTGAAATTGCTTCTTAACCGAACCCTAGAGGAGGCTGGAGCCTGAGAACGGTGAGAATGGATGGAGGAGCTTCGTTTTTTGTGAGAATGAAGGGCATTTGGGCCCTTGCCAGTGCCCTTGTAGGCCGGCTCGCGAGCCGGCTCGAGGCTCGAGCGAGCCCGAACCGAGCTCAAGATTGAGCTCGATGTATGCAACGAGCCGGGCTTGGCTCGGCTCGAAAACTGGCGAGCTCGGCCGAGCCGAGCCGAGAGCTCGGCTCGGCTCGATTCCACCCCTAGTCAAACCTCACCCTTACTATGAAATAAGAGAGGTGACCGAAACCCTTCGGCACCAAAACCCCACTTTTATCACCACAACAGGAACAATTCA
Source organism: Rhipidocladum racemiflorum (assembly GCA_036346355.1). Classification (NCBI taxonomy): domain Eukaryota; kingdom Viridiplantae; phylum Streptophyta; class Magnoliopsida; order Poales; family Poaceae; genus Rhipidocladum; species Rhipidocladum racemiflorum. The sequence continues at coordinate 59,135,545 of CM070574.1, forward strand.
ATCATTTATCTCATAGACATAGCAACATGCATTAACATATGAAGCATTCAACATCAAAGCTTAAATACAACATTTAAGCGTAAAGAAACGATACCCATACCCTTTCCTACTGTGCATCCAGTGTGTGTCAAATTTTAGATTAGTTATACCACTTTTGCAAGTTTTAATGTTGCTATCCTATGACAAAATTTTAGTTAAGACCTAGGCCATGTTTCTAAGTTATTCCACATCACATTTTTAGTTGTACCCTATAGCATGACACTAAAAATTCACATTCCAAGGACCTACAGCCCGCTCTGATACCAACTGTAACACCCCGGCATTTAATATGCCCGAATGCTACCAAACATAGACTAAACAACATCTAAATACCACAAATAAACATAAATTCCAGCAAAGGCGCACATGCTAAAAACCGAGATTTCGGCAGCATCTCCTTTGTTTTTCCATGATTTGAAGCAACAACAATAATAACATGTCAATGTGGCATAATGAACGATAGCAATAATATGATCAAACAAAAAAACAGCCACCATACCACTAAGGATATAAATTCTATCCATCACATGAGAAATATGGACTAATCAATTACTCATAACGACCAACGAATCATCGAAGCCATAGCTTAGTTCAATGAATTAAACATAACCATAAGGGAAGGAACATGTCATTGTTTAAATGTGTGATGCTAAGTGATGACGTGTGACTAGCTCCCTTTCCCGCATGTCGGATTCATGGTACCTAAAAGAAAACAACATAAACACAAGCATGAGTTCAAAAACTCAGCAAGCATATTGCAATGATACAACAAGAACAATTCATGGCAATAATATCTCACATCATGTAAACCTTCTCATTCATAATCACATAACATTATCATCATCATTATGTATGCAATGCGATGCTATGCTCGTCTCCTTGGAAACTCATACCGGTATGGTTGAGTACACACCCGTCGGTGTGCACCCTCTCCCCCCTTCCATCCCGAAGATGGAGGGTGCCAACTCCTCGTTTCCGTTCAGTGCGGTGAATGGAATCACGATGTAGGACTTACTCATTGGCTTTCCGGATTAGTCATAACTTTCTTACCGACCTTCCCGGACTAGTTATGATTTTCTCACCGCCCGAGCCTTGTAACATGCCATGTATGCATTTATGCCATCATCATCAATAACTTGTATATTTAACACATGGCATCATAGCATACTCATCATATCATAGGAAAACATTAAAGCATGGCAAGTGATCATGTCATATAACCAAGTTCATCTAATCTCAACTAGCAACCCTACAAACCGCTATTCATTACAATACACTTGCCTCAACCACGGGCAACGGATTGGCGGGAAGTAGAAGGCACTCCCGGGGTCGCACCACCTGCACATAGGTATCACACACTCACAATCATGCCCACAAAACAGTACGCAAACCCCCATCTAACCCGACATTGCCAACTACTCGCAAAACCTAAAAACAGAGGTTCTGTCCCGTCGGGATAGCAGCCTTCCAAAAGGCATAACTTGAGTTCTGGGACTCTGAATCAATTAAACGAGTATATCCTCGTGTAGCTTAGGAAATTTCCCAACTTTCTCTAGGTATATGGAAAGACTGATTCGAACTCTAAAGTTGTTTAATCTACAAAATACCGTGATCTGTTCCAATCACATCACAGATTTTAATACGCTCGGTAAAACGATCATAACTTTCAAACGGCTGGGAGGAATTTAACTTTCTTTATATCCACGGAAAGATATTGAAATTATCTACAACTTCTTCAACATCCGTACGGCCAAATTCGGACTCTAAATTGGCGAAAAACCGAACCCTAGGTCGACTGCTCATGCTGTCCGAAACAGAGAACGTGGCAACTTCTAGATCTAATCCAATCTACTCAAATCCAGCACCACCAATTGATCTACAAACTTGATAAACACCCTTAGAACAGTACCTAGATCAATCCCAAGGTTTCCCATGGTCATACCTTTGCCCGACGCACAAAAACTCCAATAGATCTCCTCGCTCCTCGCTCCTTGCTCCTCGCACCTCGCTCCTCGCTCCTCGCTCCTCGGATGGATCCATGAGGATGCAGGGGTGGGGAGGCCACCCTAGGGAAGCAAGGGGGTGGAGGAGAGGTGGTGGAGAGGTGGAGAGGTGGAGAGCAATGGGGGCAAAGGGGGCGCAAGGAAGAGGAGGAGGTGGGGAGGTGTGGGAGGTGGCTAGGCACTTGGGGGCGCAAGGGGCAGGGGGAGGACGCCCAAAAGGGCAGGAGGAGGCCCCCCAAACAGGACTCCTACCCTAAATGGACTCGAACACCATCCCACCAAAGCCCACGGACCTTTCCCTTAGGCCCAAACTCCCCCGGAAAGGCCCAAAACCCCTGAAACGGCCCGGAAACGCTATTAACCTCCATACCTTATGGTTTTAACCTCCCATACCATATTTTATAAAGTTTTTGACCTTAACATGCACCATTTAAAAGGTTACGACACTCCGTGGTGACACATCACTTCAAATGGCCCAAAAACGCAAGTAAACCTCAAGCCGAAAGGTTTTATTCTCTAATTTCACATTCTACTAGTTACATACCCGTGCATTGCTATGAAAAACAAAATTGATAACAAAAAATAAAGATTAAAAAATAAAAAAATTATTTCACAAGATCAAACATCTATCTTTAACGCTTTGTTTCTTGCGAAAGCTGGCTAATTAAAGCAACACTTCGTTTTTTGCGTAGGGCAATTAAGCAGGGCAATTAAGTAGGGCAATTAAGCAGGGCAATTAATGACGTGGGTAGAACTCACCGCTGCCACCAACTGTTGCTTTATAATAGTAGAGATAATGTCACACCATACCGTAGTGTCACAATATGTACCTATACCACCCCCACAGCAGACTGCAATGGGCCCTCTCCACAAGTCTGGGATATACGTTGGTTATGAGAGTGCATCCATAATCAGGTATTTGGAACCCATGACTGGAGACTTGCATACAGCCCGATTCGCTGACTGTATCTTTGACGAGGACAGTTTCCCGTCATTAGTGGGAGAGAATCAACCATTGGATGAAAAATACCGGGAAATAATATGGCATTCCACTAGGATCCCCGCGCATGACCCTTGCACTAATGAAGCAAATCAAGAAGTCCCGAAAATATTTGATTTGCAGAATTTAGCAAATGAACTGCCTGATGATTTTTGTGATCTGAAGAGCGTGGTTAAGTCGCATGTACCAGCAAGAAATGCACCAGAGAGAGTGAAAATACCAAAGAAAGCAGAAGGTATCCCTCATCCTGTTCAGAGGCCTCAAAGAAAAAGAACAGGAAATCTAGCTTCTCAAACCCAAAGTACCCGGAGAACTGGGCAAGAGGACTTACCACAGCCAATCATGAAAGTGGCCCAAAGCAAGAAGGGGAGCCAGTTGAGACCTGGCACTGGAAAGAAGCCTATGGAAAAGGCAATTCCAGATCTGAACCTTCCATTGGAAGAAGCTGCCGGAAATAATGTGTGCGCACACATTGGCGGAGAAAAACTAAAGGAACTTGCTCCTGGAATGGGAAATAGCAGTGAAGAGCAAGTAGAAGTGCATGAAGCACCCCATGATGAAATGGCCATAAACTTTGTAATAACATTAGAATCAATGAATAGAGCAACAACCAATGTCGATGCACACTTTGCAAAGAAGATTGCCACGATCATTAATCATGATCCCGAGCCTGCATCTCTTGCAGAGTGCAAGAAAAGGCTCGATTGGGAGAAGGCAATCATCGCAGAGTTAGTCCCTCTGAACAAAAAAGAGGTGTTTGGGCCTGTGTGCCGCACGCCTCCCCATATAAACCCCGTGGGTCACAAATGGGTTTTTGTTCGGAAGAGAAATGAAAACAATGAAGTTGTAAGGTACAAGGCAAGGTTTGTTGCTCAAGGTTTCACTCAACGTCCTAGGGTTGATTATGAAGAAACCTATTCTCTGGTCATGGGTGGAATTACCTTTAGATACTTGATCGCAATAGCAGTCAACTTGAAGTTGAGAATGAAGCTAATGGATGTTGTTACAACATATTTGTATGGAAACTTGGATTCGGAGATATACATGAAAGTACCGGAAGGTATCCCAATCCCAAACCAAGACAGAGCAAACAGAAACCTATACAGCGTGAAATTGGAGAAATCACTGTATGGACTGAAGCAGTCAGGAAGAATGTGGTACAATCACTTGAGTGACTTTCTTTGCAAGAAAGGCTACATGAACAACGAAGATTGTCCATGTGTATTTATAAAACGATCCACGAATGGATTTTGTATAATCTCTGTCTATGTAGATGACTTAAACATCATTGGGACGGATGAAGAAATTGAAGAAGCATGCTCATACTTGAAGTCTGAGTTTGAAATAAAAGACTTGGGTAAAACCAAGTTCTGTTTAGGCTTGCAGCTTGAACATGTCCAAGGCGGAAGCTTGGTACACTAATCTTCCTACACGCATAAAGTATTGGAGAGATTTGGTTTTGAAAAGGCATACCCCGCAAAGACCCCAATGGTCGAAAGGTCGCTCCAAGCAGACCTAGACCCATACAGGCCTAGAAAAGAGGGGGAGGAAGTCCTGGGAGCGAAATTCCCAAACTTGAGTGCAATTGGAGCGCTCATGTACCTTGCGAATAGCACTAGGCCGGACATTGCGTTCGCCGTGAATTTGCTAGCACAGTACAGTGCAAAACCCACCAAAAGGCATTGGAAAGGGGTGAAGGGCATCTTCTGTTACCTCTAAGGAAGCAAAGATCTCGGCTTGTTTTACAGAAGAAACAATAAATTGAATTTGGTTGGCTATGCCGATGCTGGGTACCTATATGTCGGTGTTTCGTGCACCGGCAATACGAATTTTTGGTTAGTGGGGTCACACGCTCCCTCTCCTCGAATGGCCTGACTCTGGGAGTCAAAGATGTATACTGGTTCGGGCTGAATGTCCCTACTCCAGTTTGTGATGTGGGTGTATATTGCCCTTTCGGGGGGTTACAACGGCGTCTTCCTTCGGGGGGAAGAAGAGCCGTAAGATCTGCTCTTTTCTGGTTGAGTTTTCCGACCGATCGATCGATCTCTTTTTCTGTCTGTTGTGTCGCCCCCCTCCCTCAGGGCCCTGCCTTTCCTTATATAGGCGGAAGCGGCAGGTTACATGAGAGTTTGGAATGGGAAAAAGAAAGAGAAGGGGGGATGTACTACGCCTTGGAATCTGGTCTTCGGTCTTGTCGTTCGACCGGCCACCGTCCACCCCCATGCCGAGTTGGTAGTCTTGCGGCGGGGGGTTCTCGGCCGGGTTGGAGAAGTGATGCACCGCTCCGTACGGTCGTCAGGCGCCGGCATTAATGGTGTTTGACCTCAGTGTGGCCTCGGGAGGGGGCGCTCCCCTCTGTTGCGTGTCAGGATGACGGGACCGGAGCTTGACTTCTTAGGCGGCCTTGCTGACACCTCGGGAAGGAGCCACCTACCCTGGTGCGGACGTTTTTGGGTCGTCACGCCAGTAGGGCAGGTGCCCAAATACTTCGAAGGAGCCGCTCCTTGCTCCGACCTAGGGGGTCGGAGCGAACTGGGCACCCCAACCCTTGTGGGGTCGGAGCGTGCCTACCTTCACGTTTGGCCAGGGACAAGATCCCTTCGTGGCCTATGGGCCCTTGGTCGGAACTGGGCCTCAAAGGCAGCCCGTTCATTGTCCCGGGCTACTGGGGGTACCCATGGTATGTGTACTCGTCAGTAGCCCCCGAGCCCCCGAGCGTGCTTCGCTAGAGGCGATCGGGGGTTTGCCTGTTTGGTTGGATGTTGTCCGTCGGTCCATCCGGGTGCGCGCGAGCGCACCCGATGGGTGTAGCCCCCCGAGCCCCCGAGCGGGTCGAAGAGCCGGTCGGGGGGTGAGCTTGTCGATGTAGGGCCGATCGAGTGCATGGGGGCGCTCTCGGTCGGTCTTTTTGCCTGGGTGCGCGCGAGCGTACCCGGTGGGTGTAGCCCCCGAACGGGTCGGAGAGCCGGTCGGGGGGTTAACTTGTCGATGTAGGTGCACAGAGCTCCTGGTGTCCTCGTGCTCATGTTGGAGACTGGACAGCCCACCTGACCCTTGCTTGAACGGTCGTAGCGTGGGCCCGCCTGGTGAGTGAAGCCACGTGGTGCTCTGTCCGAAGCGACGCCCTTTCGGCCCCCGCCGCCAGGACGTTAATGCAAACTGGGGGGAGCGAAAAGGGACAAGTCGCGCATTATCGAGGCGCGGCGCAGTTTCGACACTGGGGCGGGCGGCGCTTCGCCCGAGATGGCGTCCTCCCGTATTGTCTCGCCTCTATAAATGCAGCACGTCGGGTGTGGAGATTACCTCACTTGATTTCTTGCATTCGCTTTGCTACTTTCACGCTTCTTCCCTCTCGTCTCTCTACTCCGAAAACTTCTCCGAAGCGTAGATGTCGAGCGGCGATTCTTCCGGTGATCGGAGGGCCAGGAAGCGCCCGGCGTCCTCGGACCTGCGGGGCCCGGACCCCCGGTGGCCTCGCGTCGGCGCCGGGCCTCCGATCACCGCAGCGGGGGCGGGCTCGTCCTGCCCTCATCCTCCTTTCGAGTGCGAGACCCGCTCTCGGTGTAAGTTTTCGCGTAGATTTTTGGGGTGGACTTGAGTCCTTCTTGATGTTGGCTTGCCTTTCTTGCTTTCTTCAGCGCCTCTGGCTCGGGTTCCCCTCCGCCGCCTGCGGCGTCCTTGGTGGTGGTCGCGGTTAGGGCGGGGGAAGCGGATGTCTCGGGCGCCGCTGACCAGGCCGCCCCGTCCATCCCAATCGACCCCTCTTCGATAAGGTCGCCCGCAGCCGCCCTGACAGACGCGCTGTCGGGGCTTCAGGCCACCTTGGCTGCCCAGGCCGAAGCGGCCGCCGCGCAAGAGGCGGAGGCATCGGCTCTACGGGCTCGGGCCAGGGCGCCGAGGAGGGGCTCGCCACGACGCGTCGGGACCTCTTCTCCATGCTTCGCCCGGCCTTGAAGAACATGGCGAAGTCTCTGGAGCCACTAGGGTGTGGCTGGAGGAGCCCTTGGAGCGTACTGTGGAGCAGTACGCCCTTGGCCTCGTCCGGGCGTCCGAGGCACTAACCGCATTGCCCCGCACCCTTCGCGAGCGTTTGGTTCGTGAGGGGCGGGATGTCGCGATTGTGGTGGCGGAGCACGTGCTGACTCGCTGCCCTAGCCGCAACGCCTCCTTCGACCCGATGGCGATCATCGCTGGGTCCGGAGGGGATGCGGGCCGTGCGCGGGCGAGTGTCCAGGTGGCAGCGGAGATGGTGGCGAACCGGCTGCGCGTGGACCCCATGGGCGCGTCCGTTGACAGTAGTGACGACTCCGACGGCGACGACCGGAACTGGGAGCTCTCTCTCTCTCTTTTTTGCAGTGTAGTTGTGGTGGGACAAGGTGATGTTTGTTCCAGCGAATCTCCATCTTGACTCCGTCCTTTGCTTTGGTGAACGCTTCGAACGTCATCCACGGTTGCTAGGAACTTTGCGAGTAGCCCAAGCGTAGGTCGATGTTGTTGTCGTTGCCTTCCCTCCCGATGGCTCCGCGTGACATCGCGAGTCACGAGATTGCCGGGCACTGGCCTAGTGCGAAAGCCAGCGAGCCTGATGCCCCAGCCTGGGCTGCTCTTTGAACGATCGCTAGGTGGTTATCGCTGCGGGATACCCTCCAATAGGAGCGAAGATTTCGTTAGAGAATTTTACTTTTAGCGAAACGATTTTAGCAAGTGATGCCCTGGAGTTTTGCGCGTTGTCTGTTGTGGCGAGCGAGGCGCAAAACTAAGCCAGATGCCAGGGCGCTAAGGGTTCCACTGGGCTTGCATGGGAGAGGAGTGTTCCCAACTCGACCATAAATCCTCCCCCTTGGGCACTTCCCTCTTCCACGAGGCACTACTCGGCAACTATAGCCGCTGGGGCGTAGGCCGTAGTGCTCGGGTCGAGGGGGTTACCGCTGGGGAGGAACTGATGGTCCTGGGCCATCGGGGCTCGGGCCGCAGTTATCGCGCCGTCTGCTATCCGCAACCTGCAACCGCGCTGCCGGGTCGGCAGCTCTCTTTCGTGCCTCGAGGGTGGCGCGGAGGTCATGTTTGTCCCCCAGGCGGTGGTGCACCAGAGTGCACGATTCCTGGGGTTGCTTGAGCTGTGGCACCGTCTTCACCGGGCTCTGCTGGCCCCGCGAGGACGGGCGACCCGGACGGCTCGAGGTCGCACCTGAGTGATGGGAGCCGGAGCCCTGCGCGTGCTGCGTGGCAGCATGTTCCATCAGCCCCCGGAGGTTTTGGTACGTGACCTTGGCCTCCGGGTCCGTCAGCTCAGGGAGCCCATGGAGCAGCATCGCAGCCGCAGCGACGTTTTGGCTCGCATGGGGGAAGAACGGGAGGCCATCCGACCCCTCGGTGAGATGGTGATGTACCTGGCACGCGTGCGTGTGTTTGAATCAAGTGGTGGATCGAGCGACGTTGCTCCAGGTCGGCCTGGAGCTTGTCGAGCTCGGCCTTGCGGGCCTCGAGCTCCTCGCGCTACCGCTGAATCTCAGCGCGGTGAGCTTGGAGGTACGCGGGGCTTTCACGTCGGTCCTCATCGTCCTGCGCTTTGGTGCGGGGGAGGAGAGTTCCGGGGCTCGCGGGGGTGGCGGAAGGGTCCGCTACGCCTGCCATGTTGCACTCACGGGAGTGCAGCTGGCGCGGGGGATGCTCCCTATCGGAGCTGGAGCCGTGGCTGGAGGAGTTCCCTAGCAAGTTGTGAAGGGAAGCCAGCACGTGGCCGGTCATTGCCACGAACCGAGAACCCGTGAAGGGCGGGGCCGTCGCCCGCTGTTGCACACGCATGGCGCCACCGTGTAATAGCTCCGTCGTCGAGGCTCGTGCGGAAGCCTCGAGGCGAAGGTTGCCGAGGAAGTCAGCAACTGCGTCCAGGATCGTGGAGGAGGCCTGGTCGCGGATAGTGGCGGGGACGAGCACAAGCTCTCCCGTCGTAGTAGCGACGAAGTCAAGGGCACCGAAGCGGATCCAGCCCCTTGATGCCGGTGTGCCGTCGCGTGAGAAAGAAACCATCGGGGAAGTGGATGGGAATCTGGAGACGATGGTGACGATGATGCACAAAAGGCCCCTACCTGGCGCGCCAACTGTCGGTGTTTCGTGCACCGGCAATACGAATTTTTGGTTAGTGGGGTCGCGCGCTCCCTCTCCTCGAATGGCCTGACTCTGGCAGTCCAAGATGTATACTGGTTCGGGCTGAACGTCCCTACTCTAGTTCGTGATGTGGGTGTATATTGCCCTTTTGGGGGGTTACAACGGCGTCTTCCTTCAGGGGCAAGAAGAGCCGTACGATCTGCTCTTTTCTGGTTGAGTTTTCTGACCGATCGATCGATCTCTCTTTTCTGTCTGCTGTGTCGCCCCCCTCCCTTGGGGCCCAGCCTTTCCTTATATAGGCGGAAGCGGTAGGTTACATGAGAGTTTGGAATGGGAAAAAGAAAGAGAAGGGGGGATGTCCTACGCCTTGGAATCTGGTCTTCGGTTTTGTCGTCCGAGTTGGTAGTCTTGCGGCGGGGGGTTCTCGGCCGGGTTGGAGAAGTGGCGCACCGCTCCGTACGGTCGTCAGGCGCCGGCATTAATGGTGTTTGACCGCAGCGTGACCTCGGGAGGGGGCGCTCCCCTCTGTTGCTGTTGTGGACCAAACAGACTCACCTTCCTTCGACTAGCAAAGCGAGGCTTCCATTACCCAGCGGCTCGCACAAATGGGTCTGTGATTATCAATCCCACCCACAGGCGAAGCAACGGGTTCAAACCCTGGGGGTCCATCCCTCGGGGAGGGGTAAAAAGGAATGAAGACCACTCCCCTCCGCGCCGAAGGGAAGTCTCCCTCCGTAGCGAGAGAGGAAAACGGAGGAAGCTCCCCTCGGCTGCTTCTCTTTCCAGCACAAACATCGCACGAACTGCCAGGATCTGACATCCCCCAACCACCCCTCCTGAACACGCGGGGACATGTCAGGCTAATCTGGGACCCCAACATAAGTAAAATCCCCGTCGGGCCCCTACAAAAGGTGAGCGAGTAGAGAAAAAAAATGGCCACAAGGTGAAATGACTCAATGAAAAGTCAAGTTAGCCCTTGACAGAAGACAGGGAGGGAAAAGAGGGTCGACCCATACATGCATGTTCCCAAGCCTGCCCTATAAAAGGGAGAAAAAGGAAGAACAGGCAGAGTTCCCCGAAAAATAAGAAAAGATCCCACAAAGAAAAGAAAGAGAGACCCGGTGGTTCGAAGCTACCACACTGGCGCCGTCCGTGGGGAACCCTAACCGCGAGGTGAAACCACCGCCCGCTGATCAAGACTAAGGGTAAGTTTTCTGTAGCCATGCCACCAAAGAAGGGATAGGAAGCAGTATCCAAGGGGGCAGCAACGACGGCAGGAGCAGAAGAATCAAGACGGCGTGCGAGGAGCCAATCTGGAGACCCACCTCGACTTCTGGATGACGAGACGCGGCTGCCAACCACAACAGAAGCCCGAAACATGGTGGGAACTTTACCTCCTCAGACTCCGGTAGCCGTGCGCAAGCGAGCCCCCAAACGACGGCCTCCGGCAACAGGCCGAACGGTTTCGACGCCAGGAGGAGATGTGGCGAGAGCGTCGACACATCCGACCCGTCGCCAAGAGACCTATGGGAACGAAGAGGCCCTTGGGGAAGGGACCGGGACTCAGGGGGAGCTTGACCCCAACGTGCGGGCGCTGATGGAAGCTAACGAGCAACTCATGGCGGAGTTGAAGCGCCTGCAAGGACGATCAGACGGGGAGCAATACGAATCACAAGACGAAAGCCCGAGCCGCGAGGTGCTATCCCCAGCGATTGCGACGGCACACAGGGAAGACCACGATCCAAACCCCCTCAGCACCCGTCTACGGGCCAAAAAATGGCCCTCCCCGGGAAGCTTCAAATTTCCCACCATTAAGCTATATGACGGTCGGACAGACCCAAGGGAGTTCCTCCGCGTTTACGACACGGCGATTGAAGCCGCGGGAGGAGATGATGATATTAAGGCGAAGGGGCTCCTTCTAGCGCTTGAATGCATAGCCCTGTCCTGGTACTCTTCGTTGGAGCCCCGGTCGATCACCTGTTGGTCGCAACTCCGCCGCAAGCTTGAAGGCAACTTCCAGGGCAACTTCGACGTAATGAAAGAGGAAAGGGAAAGTGACCTATTTGCGGTCAGACAACGCGAAGGACAAACCCTTAAGAGTTACTTCCAGCACTTCTCCCGGGTTAAGTGCCAAATACGAGGGGTAAGTGACACCACTATCATCAACGCGACACGTTATGGCCTGCGCAGGGGACCGTTGGCGGAAAGGCTCGCTCTCAAAGAGGTACGTACGGTGGAAGAACTCTTTGCGAAGATGAGGGAGTACGCGCGAGCGGAGGAAGACAACCTCCGAAGAGAAGACAGGCCCCAGCAAGAGAATCAAGAATTCGTCCCACGCAAGAGAGGGCGAGGGAAATACCCCCCACACAACGCTAAAACGAAGGAACGATACCCAGAGCCCGGAAGAAGAGACGAAAGGAGGAGAATTCACCACATTGATGAACCAAGAAATCGGCAAGTCATGGGCGACAGGCAATCGGAGCAACAGAGACGAGGGCCAGCCCCAAACCGAGGAAGGCAAGATGAAGGAAGCCGAGTTAACAAGAGGGAAGGGACAGAGCCCCGGCGGTACTTTTGTGAATATCATGGAGAAAATATCACCCATGGCACAACCCAGTGCAAAGTGATTAACGGATATCGGCGTTCGAGGCCAAACAAAGAGAAGTCGAGACGCACCCTACACCACCGGAAGCACCCTCAGTCGGACGACAACACCCCCCTCCTCGAGTAGGAATAAATCATCTCCGTCGCATTATCAACGTCATCACGGGGGGCTCCTCGTCACATCTCTCGTCGAAAAGGCAGAGGAAGGCTTATGCCCGGCAAATTAACCACATTGCAATTACCCCCGCTACCCCTCCTCCGGTAAAGTTCAAGCCAATCACCTTTACACAGGAGGACGCCACGGGGGTGCACTTCCCGCATCAAGATTCCTTAGTAGTAACCTCCATAATCGCCGATTGCGAAGTACGTCACATATTGATAGATGGGGGAAGTGCGGCGGACATTCTGTCCATGAAGGCTTTCCGGCAAATGATGATTCCACAAGACCGATTGAAAAAATCGGAGGTGCCACTGATGGGTTTTGGAGGAAGCATGGTCAACACCCTGGGGCAATTGGAGCTAGAAGTCACATTCGCAACGCCACAAGCCAGCGTCATGAGTCGTGTCACATTCGACGTGGTAGACATGCCGATCCAATACAATGCGATCCTGGGCAGGGGCTCGTTGATGACCATGGGGGCCATAATTCATCACGGGTTCTTATGTATGAAGATTCCCTCCGCAGATGGTGTCGTCACGGTGCGAGGAGATCAAGCCCTGGCAAGGAAGATAGACATGGAAAACCCACCCCAAGTCAAGCATGTCTGCACCACGGAACTGGACCCCATTGTACCCATGAATCGTAGTCGGTGGCTCCCTAAACCACAGCCTCAGGGAGAAACCCAACGAGTATCACTCAGGCCAGGAAGCAGTAAGGCAGTGATCCTCGGCACCATGTTGCCCCCCGAGGAGGAAAAACACATGAGGCTGCTCCTCCAGGAATATGAAACCGTGTTCGCATGGGGACCCGAAGACCTTCCTGGAGTCCCGAGAGAAACTATCGAACATGTCCTCGCCATTAACCCAAATGCGAAGCCTAAAAAGCAAAAACTGAGAAAACTCGTGGTAGAAAGACAAGAAGCCGCGAAGGCGGAGGTGACCAAGCTGCTCCAGGCGGGGATCATCCGTGAAGCCCGATACCCAGAGTGCTTGGCCAACATCGTCCTAGTCAGGAAGGCCAGCGGGGTGTGGAGGATGTGCATCGACTTCACTGACTTAAACAAAGCATGCCCAAAAGATGACTTCCCCCTGCCCCGCATTGACCAACTGGTCGACTCAACCTCCGGGTTAGAAAGGATGAGCTTCCTTGACGCATACTCTGGCTATCACCAGGTGTACATGCAAAAAGAAGACGAAGACAAGACGGCGTTTGTTACTCCTTCAGACGCGTCTTGCCAGGCGGATGCCCTTCGGGCTCAAAAACGCGGGCGCTACATTCGCGCGGCTCATCGCGAAGATCTTCGCCGACCAATTAGGAAGAAACGTGGAAGCCTATGTCGACGATATCATTGTCAAAAGCAAAAAGAAAGAAGACCATGTCGGGGACCTCCGGGAAACCTTCGAAAACTTGATAAAGGGAAAGGTGAAACTCAACCCGTCCAAATGTGTTTTTGGCGTAGACGCAGGAAAGCTGCTAGGCTTCCTGGTCCCTCAACGAGGCATAGAGGCGAATCTGGAAAAGATAAGAGCTATCCAAGACATGGCTCCACCAAGAAATCTAAAAGAAGTACAACTGCTGGCAGGGCGGATAGCAGCACTTAGTCGATTCTTGCCAAAATCCGCAGAGCGAAGTTTGTCGGTCTTTAAAGCCTTACGCTCAAATTATATTTTCGTCTGGACAAAGGAGTGCCAACACGCCTTCGATGACCTGAAGCAAAGCCTTATGGAGATCCCTGTCCTGCAAAGTCCGAAGCAAGGCGAGGAGCTTCTGCTATACCTAGCAGCTAGCCCCTCGGCCGTCAGTGCTGTGCTAGTGCAACCCCAAGGCGTTAAACAACAGCCGGTTTACTTCGTCTCTGAAGCCCTCCAAGGAGCGAAGCTACGATACTCGGAAGTGGAAAAGTTGGCATACGCTCTGTTAATGGCCTCTCGAAAGCTCCGGCATTATTTTCAGGCCAACCACATCAAAGTGCCAACTACATACCCTCTTGGATCTATGCTTTACAACAAGGAAAGCACTGGACGCATCAGGAAGTGGGCGGTCGAGTTAGCCCCCTTCGAACTAACTATAATGCCTCGCACTGCTATCAAGAGCCAAGCCCTCGCCGATTTTATGGTGGAATGGACTTCTCCAGTCCCTGAGGATAATGAAACTTCAGCGATATGGTTCATCAATTCCGACGGGTCATGGGGAGCGAGCGGAGCGGGAATAGCTGCAGTGATACAAACGCCTAGCGGAGAAAAAGTTGAGTTCGTAGCAAGGCTGGGATTTCCCTCAACCAACAATATAGCCGAATATGAAGCGCTCTTGTTGGGGCTCAGGAAAGCGAAGATCATGGGAGCGAGGAGGGCAATCTTGTACACCGACTCGAAACTTATTCAGGGGCATATCACCAAAGAATATCAGGTGAAGGATGAATAGCTCCAGAAGTATGTCGAGGTGGTCCGAACCATGGAGAAGGGCTTCATCGGGTTCACCATTAATGCAATACCCAGATCCCAGAACGAACGAGACGACGAGCTAGCTAAGATCGCCGCCACCGAAGGAAGTCTACCTTCGACAATATTCTTCGAGATACTTCGCACCGCCTCCATTCCTTCCCAGATAAACCTCATTGCTCAAACAACCAGTGAGGACTGGAGGAGTGAGATACACAACTATCTCCTAGAGGGAATTTTGCCAGACGATGAGGCACAAGCGCGACGCCTCGAAAGGCGAGCGAAGAAGTATGCCATCATTGATGGTTTTCTATTCCGCAGTGGCCTCTGCGCTCCATGGCTCCACTGCATTTCGCGAGAAGAGGGGACGCAGGCTTTGCGTGAAGCACACCAGGGAGATTGCGGAGCACACCAGGCCCCCAGGAATCTTGTAAGAAAAGTATTCCGAATGGGGCTCTACTGGCCTTCGGCGTTGCAAGATGCTGAGCAAATGGTCCGTCACTATCACGCATGCCAATGGATGACCAAGCAAAAAAGGGCCCCGCCCAACGAACTGCATGCGATGCCTCCGGTCTGGCCCTTCGCCAAGTGGGGAATGGATATTGTTGGAGCGCTTCCTAAAGTCCGGGCAAACCTTCAGTTCGTGATTGTCGCCATCGACTACTTCTCCCGCTGGATCGAGGCAGAGCTGGTCGCAAAGATAACCGCAGACGCTGCCGTCAAATTTCTATGGAAAACGATCATTTGTAGATATGGGGTCCCTTTCCAGATCGTGACCGACAATGGGTCCCAATTTGACTCCAGGAAATTTCGCGACATCGCGTGACAATATCGGGACAAACATTTGCTTCGCCTCAGTAGGTCACCCTCAGTCAAACGGGGCGGTGGAACGAGCGAACGGGTTGCTCCTTGATGGCATCAAAAAAAGGCTTTACGACTCTAAAAAGGGGCTCTGGCCCGATGAGCTTGACCACGTTTTATGGGCAACCCGCACCTCAGCCTCAAGAACAACCGGGTTCTCCCCCTTCCGGCTCCTCTTCGGGGAAGAGGCCGTCTCACCTGCAGAAATCCGCGCAAAATCCTTGTGAGTGATCAAAACTCCGACCCATGAGGAAGCCGACATCACGTGTGACCTAGAGGAAGAACAAAAGCTTCAAGCCTTGAAGACCATGAAAGCCTACGCGAAGGCATCAACTCGAAGCTTCAGCAAGAAGGTGAAGAAACGTGAGATATGTCCCGGGGACATGGTGCTCAAGAGGGCTGCTCCGGCCTTCGCGAAGCTGGAAACGACATGGGAAGGGCCATACATTATCCAAGAATCAACAGCGAAGGGCGC
Source organism: Rhipidocladum racemiflorum (assembly GCA_036346355.1). Lineage (NCBI taxonomy): Eukaryota > Viridiplantae > Streptophyta > Magnoliopsida > Poales > Poaceae > Rhipidocladum > Rhipidocladum racemiflorum. The sequence continues at coordinate 59,151,233 of CM070574.1, forward strand.
GCACAAGCTCATTACTCCAGATGGCGAGGAGATACCAAGAACATGGAATACCGACGCACTCAAGAAATTTTACCCGTAGATGACGAGATACGAAGGCAAAAAATGTACCGGTCTTTATCAATAAAATAATGAGAAGACATTGTGAACAAAGGTCATCTCCATATTCTCCAGAATTTAAACCGGAGACCTGTTGCCTCGTGCCGGGTAGGAGTTCGTGGGTGCTTGGTCGGGCTAACATCCCACCCATCCTTCGCTCCAGAGACCTGTTGCCTCGTGCCGGGTAGGAGTTCGTGGGTGCTTGGTCGGGCTAACATCCCACCCATCCTTCGCTCCGGAGACCTATTGCCTCGTGCCGGGTAGGAGTTCGTGGGTGCTTGGTCGCGCTAACGTCCCACCCATCCTTCGCTCCGGAGACCTGTTGCCTCGCGCCGGGTAGGAGTTCGTGGGTACTTGGTCGGGCCAATGTCGCCGCTCACCCTTTGCCCTGGGTACCAATTAGTAAGATAATTGGACGGGCTAACGTCCTACCCTCTCCTCCGTTCCGACGAATAGGGGCTTCGCTCCGTGTAGGATCTAGCAAGGAGCCTATGGAAGCTAAAAAACCTCGAGTACCCCCCAGCCCCGGGAACACACCGCGTTGCGTCATCTGGACAGTTGAGAATGCACAACTGGGCCAATATCCTAGGCTTCCTTCGGCCGTGAAGGGGGAGGTGCTCGCGCGTTACGTGAACACACCTGCCCTCATACTCTAGCCCGGTACCGGGCTGAGTAAAGGGTCAAGATTGTTTTGCGCTGCTGATTGAAATTCAGTAGGGGGCAAAGAGGGCATGGCTAATCAGGGTTTAAGAAAATAAGGTGAAAAACAAATGTCGATAGAAACCCACATCAGAGGGCCGCATAACGCCATCCCCATCATACATGATATAATAATCTAACAAAAGTCCTTATATGTACTAAGATGGATTTAAATACGATGTGCACGCGCCACAGCTTCCGCAAGAGCTTCCTTGGCCTCCAGCAGCCTCGGCACCATCCCGATCAACACGTCGAGGTTGGCGAGATCACAGGCAAGCGCCTCTTCCTCGGCCACGATCATGTCAAAGTCCGCCCACAGCCCCTCGATAAAAGCCTCATGATCGCCAGGGGCTGGAGGGTTTCCGAGAGCGAGGGCTTCCTCCTCTCCCAGCAGCAGTAGGGCCTCCGCCATTGGCAGCTCCTCACCGAGGTCGGCGAGGGGGAGGTCTTCTTCCAGGAGGTCCCAGGGGATGTCGGCCATCGAAAAAGTAAGAGAAAGCAGAGGTGGAGAGTAATCGTTTACCCTAAAACCAGCGATGTCGGCCAGAGCAAGGAAGGCGAAGGGCCCGGGTTAAATACGGACGCGGGAAGCCAAGGCGTCCCCGTGTCCCCCGAGAAGTTAAATGAATCCTTAATCCACCCTAATACCCGTCACAGACAATCTGGTCCCCGCCGGGAGCATCGGAACGTTATTCAGGCGAAAAAACACGCAGAGTGAACAAATGTACATACGCATTCGGCAAGATGGACAGTTTAATTCAGGTGCCCATAAGGATCCCATTACACGAAGAAATACAAGCTAAGAAGGAGGCGGCTTCTCCTTGCCCTTCGCTGGGTCCCGCATTACGGCACGAGCTCGACATACTGACTCCCTCGCAGTAGAATCACCGTGTTGCTTCCAAAAATCCAACATGAAGCTTGATGATAGTCGGGATGCGGCGGAGGAAGGCTTCCCAGACGGAGGGATATCTTCGAACCCTGGTGGCGACGGAGCAGCAGAAGAAAAACCGAAGTGTTCGCGAATGTGCGTACACCCCTTCGCTTCCAATAGTTGAGCGGTTTTGACGGAGCCCAGTCTTGCGCAGTAGTCACCGAAAGTCAGCGCCGAATCCCCAAATATCTTAGTCGATCTCTCAAGAAAGGAGACAGCTTCCAAGCTGGACGAAGGAATACGACTCGGGGCTACATCGATGCCAAATCGTGGGAGCTGCCGCAGAATAGCCTCCGTAGCTCCGTGGACCCCAGAGACAATGGATTTTAATTCCTTCTGAACCGTTTCGTAACGCTCCTCTGCTCGTTGAGTATTACGAAGATGCGTTTGAACCTCGCTTCGCACCGCCGCAATCTGAGAAGGGAATTCCTCCGCTTGCTTCTTTAATATATTCTTACCCTCCTCGGCAACCGCCAACAGGTCTTTCAATTCCTCTATCCGGTCATCTTTCTTCTTCTCATTTCGCTCCGCTGCTATGTGAGCCCGCTCCTCTTCGGCAAGACGGTTCCGCATCAAGGAAACTACTCCCTCAAGCTCTGCGTTTTTAGCTGCTAAATCTTGATTCTGAGACGCTTCAGCCTATACCTTAGCCAATAATTCTTTGGAGTCTCGGAGCGCCTCTGAAAGATTAGTTTTCTCCACTTCTAATTCCGCCACCCGTTCCTTCGCCGCATCGCAATCCTGGACCCCCTTGTTAAACTTGTCAAGATACGCCCGAAATCGGCGCGATATTTCCGAAGCAACGACAGCCCCCTAGAAATGAAGAAGAAAAATGTTGAGAGACAAAGAGGTCAGTGATACGAGCTCGAAAGGGAAAATACCTTCAGATGATGATCCATGGAGATTTCACAAAGAGAAAGGTCATTAACTTCCTCGAATAGAGCCACAGACTTGCTGTAGGGAGAAAAGGCTGCGCGCATCTTCCTTAAAGTCGGGGCTGTAGCGGCCCCCCTCTCAAAATTAGAAGTTGAAAAATCTGACAAATCAAACCGGACAAAAGAAGAACCAGCACCACTCGCAGGGGCCTGCCGGTCCGAAGGCAGAACTCCCCCGCCCGAGAGGGAATCATCTTGAGGAGTAAGAATTGGAGGCCCGCGATTCTCCTCCTCCGCGACAGGCGGAGGGGCAGCAGATGTTCCGGTTTGGACCTGCTCCAATGGTTTTAATGCTTCCACCGCCTCCGCATTATCACCTCCTGCATCGACTTCGTCAAAACCTGAAAGGACATCGCACCCTAACGAGCTGGCAGGAAAGGTGTCAGGAGTCCGACCTTCTGCCCCGACGGGGGTATCAGGAGTGGAAACGTCTAGTCGAAGGCCACGAGTCTCCCCTATCACGGGGCCGGCCATACCTTCAGGCTGTTCCAGCGCACCCCCCGAGGCCAGAGAATCATTATCATCTTCATCGCCCAAATCAATAGTTTCTACTCCGGGAATCGCTAAAAACGAATATCCGGGGGATTGCCCCCTGCCAACACGCTTATTGTAACACCCCAAAATTTTACTTGTCCTAAATTCATGTGTGATTTGGCACTTTGGTGAATTTTTGGAATTTTCTGGAATTTATTTGGATTTAATTGGAATTTATTTGAATTTATTCCATTTTGAAATAATTAAAGAATTTAATTTTGCAAGTAAATTTTTGTTGGAAAATTTTTATTTGAGTCCAAAATGATCCAAAGTATTTTCGAATTTTTCCGAATTTTTCTGAGTCATTTGCTATTTTTAATGAATTAAATGAATTACTAGTAATTATTTTAAATATTAAATCGCTGGAAAATCAAACTCGGGTCAAGTACTGTTCATCCGACCGAGTCGGAACCCGAGTCGGACTCGAGTCCGACCCGAGCCACGTGACTCACCGAACCCATCTAACCTAATCAATCCCAACCGTTGGATCAAGATCCAACGGTGAGATCCGCCGACCGACCCGAGCCGTGTCCGGACCGGACCGGTCGCGCCCGTCGCGATCGTGGCCGTTGATCGTGCCACGCGTACGGCTCCGTCGTCGTCTCCGCCGAGTCCGAGCCGGACTCGCGCCGTGTCGCCGCGGAAAACTAGTCTCCGTTTTCGCAGGACGCCGAGGTTATTTAAAGCCCGAGGCATACCCGAGACCGCCGTGATCCCGCGCCCTCCCTTCTCTACTTCACCGAGGCAAAGCCGCGCCCGTTTAGCCCGTGCGAGCTCGCCGTAATTGCGCGCCGCCCGCCACGGTCTTTGCTTGTTCGCCGTCGCCGCCCCTGCGCCGTTGACCTCGAGATCCGGACTCACCGCGGCGACGAGCGCGCGAAGGACATCTCACTCGCCGGAGGAGGCGCAACGCCGTTGGCGTGTCGCCGTCCCGGCTCGCCGGCCCGGCTCGCGCACGCCATCGCTGCCGCTCAAGCTTCCGCCGTCCGATCAAGATCCAACGTCCCGATTGTGCCACGTCCACCGCACGGTGAGATCCGTCAAAATTCCAGATCTAATCTCAGCGGATCTAGATCCAACGGTCCCGAGATCAAACGCGTTAACTCAAACGCGTGAAAGCGAGATCTAATACGGGCGTCGATTTTCAAATCAACGGCCAAGATTGCGCCACGTGTCGGGAAGCTTGACCGCCATGCGCCACCCGTCGTGTAATGACCGGCAAGACGCGTGTCGGCAGCGTGGCGAACCGCACCATGATGTCATCGCGGCGTCATGGCGGGCCCGTGTGTCTCGGCCGGCGGCCGACGTCCACCCATGACGCGTCATCGGTGGGACCCACTATCAAGACTGCGTGAGCCCGACGTCGGCGATAGCGTCTACCCGAAAGTGGCCCCACATGTCGATCTCACGCGTGGAGTCGTGGGCCAGAGTCCACGGTGGACCGAGCCGAGCGTGGACCAAGTCCATGGACGGTAGCGTCGCCGCCCAATCGAGGCTGCCACGTGTCCTGCCGACGCAATAATTAATTTCGAAAAAGAAAATGATTTATTAATTCGAAATATTGATTCAAATTTAGATTCAAACTTCAAACGCTTATAACTTTGCGTTTCAACTCCGATTTGAGTGATTCAAATTTCTAAATTTGTATAAAATTGAGATCTACCTAAATATAAATTTTATTTAATTTTTGGACTAAAGTTTTTCTCTGTAATATTATTTAATTGATTATTTAAACTTTAATAAATCATAACTTTATGCGTTTTAACTCCAAATTTGTGATTCAGTTTCTAAAAATCCAGAAAATTATGTTCTCTCTGTTTATGGATTTTATTTGGAGTTTTGGGATGTTTTTGCCTAGTGTTTATTTGTGTATTTGCTATTTGCACGCTTTACGAGTAGGCGTTGAAGTGCCTAAGGATTCGAGGGAGAAGTGTTGACTCAGGATCCAACTCAAGACCAAGAGCAAGTACTTTTTGAAGGCAAGTTGTGCTTTGACCATATTGATCCTATTTCAAATCTATTTTGATTTAAACTATTGCATGCTAGTTCAATTAGAAAGATACTTTGTTTAAACATGGGGTTAGATAAATACCAATTTGCTATATGACACCTTGATTACTTAAGTATGTGCCATGACCCTTTGTCACCCTAGTTGTGGTTTACTAGTTGGACATTATTAAATTGCCAACATGGGTTTAGATCGTTGTAGTATCTTTGCTTTCGGACACACTCGTGCTCATGACATGATTTTGGATAATCAAATGCTAATATTGACTTAATGATATATTGAACCTGTTTTGGAAAAGTATCATGTGATGTTGATGGCACGTGGTGCATGGTAATCAAGCGGGTTTGATAAACTTTTCGGCCGGGGCATGTGGCAAGAGTAATCAGTGGGCAGTTGTGGCATTGGGGATGTTGATTTGGTTCTTGGGTAGTCTTGCCCAGTCACTCTAAGGACTTAACCTTGCAAGCCTTTGAACTGGTCATACTTGCAACCACATGGCTGGAATGGGACGGCCCTAGTTGATTAAGTCGCTAAGGACTCACTTGTGGAGCCTCAGGGTGTCAATTACACCGTTTGTGTGATTGTACGGGAGGCGTATCGGCTGTGGCCAGATACCCATCTAACGGTGTGTTGGTCCCATACTTCGCCTTGGCTAAGGGAAGGGATGGTGTAGAGCACGAACCAGGAGAGGAGCCACTGTGTTGTTTGAGGCTTAGAAGGCTTTGCTACAGGAACTCGCCTTTGTGGTGTTTGACTGTATCTTGTGGGTAAAGTGCATAACCTCTGCAGAGTATAGAATCTATTTGAATAGCCGGAGTCCACGATCTTTGGACAATGCTGGAATTACAGTCAAGGGTTATACTTTACGAAAATAACTTGGATTTGAAAAGTTGGGTTGGTTTAGTAATGAAGTTGATGGAAATGTGGTTTAGGATGGGGAAAATGTTTATTAAATTTCTTGAGAAATTATTTATGCTTTACTTATTTCTACGCTTTGAATCTACTTTTATTACTTGTCAAAATTTTCTTATCGCAAATATACCCTGAGCTATTCCTTTGTACCAAGCCATGCATATAGTATATTAGCTTGCATTGCATGACTTGTCGAGTACCAAGTACTCACCCTTGCCTCAACACAATACCAGTTGAAGAGGAGACTACGCGGTTTGGAGGAGGAGTTCCAAGAGGACCCGTCTACTTAGGGATGCGAGCCAGTTAGTTGCTGTGGTATCTTTGGATGGCGCCACGAAGTTATTTGATTTTCATTTGTTATTTCTCTTTTAATAAGTTTAGCCTGCGAGGCATATATTTGTAACTTGGCCATAAGGTCGAGTAACCCTTTGATTATCTAAATAAAGTACTTTGATAGTATCGTTTGGTATGATTGTGATATATACCGATGTTAAGGCTGTGTGTGCACTAAGCGCGTTCTGGACTAGTCACGGAATACACGAGAGGTCGGATTTGCAAATTCGGGGTCCCGACAGAGGTGGTATCGAGCCATACTTGACTGTAGGCTCAACCCTAGCTAGAATGGTCGTAGTGAGGATAAAACCTATTTTCTAAAAGCTAAAAATTTGTGAAGACAAGAAATGACATCTCGACTTATCCCTTTCTCTCTTTCTTGTCTCTTGCTGAAATTTTCCCTTACCTTGTCACAATTTAAAAATTAGGGTTCTTACGTAAAGCACTCTTGTGACAGAGATGGAGGAAGAGTTCAACCACGTTGATCAGGAAGTAGGTCACGCCATGGAACTTTGGCATATACTCTGAGACTCTCGGAGATTTTGAGAAGCCCCAATACCAAGTAGAAGTGATCGACAAGCGGGATTGATCAAAGCTTGTGATGTGAAGATTGAGGTACCGCTAGGAAAAAGGGCCAGGCAATGCGCCCGATACACTACCGCCGGAGATCTACAATGCGAGATGGGTATCCAAGAAGTATCACGACGGCGCAATCGACACATTACCCGTATCTACGCGAGAGTTGGAAATGCGGTGTTCGTTACCATCCGCGCAGCGATAACCTTCGACCGAAGGAGATTCAGGATGAGGATGCCCGCGGTTACGATTGGCACGATTTGTCGCCCAGGAGGATGTACTAGATAATACAAGCAAGGAGCTACGAAGGCCCGCAAGGAGATCACGACAGAGAAGAACAGGATGGCGGGAAGCTCAAGAGTATGTGGCACACCTTCTACGAAGGATTGACGAGTTGGAGATGACTTTGTACGGACCCGGACCGAGCGATGCACCGAGCTACGAGCAGATCCGGAAGAGTCGAGATCTCGATGAGGACATCGCTTCGCCGACTACCACGGATGACACGATTCTTTGGACATGGCAATCGTTTGCGCCTATGCCGCGACACCGTACCAGGCCGTGGAGGTTTTCTCGATGAGTGAGCATAGGTTCTATAGTGAGACTCCTTCGAGAGTCGAGTCATAGAATAAAGAGTCACCCTTTAGGCGATAGACTCCAGAGTTAGTTCGATTTGGATTTGCTTTGTTTCTTTGAGTGTGCATTATGTGTTGCAAGGCCCTTAGGCATTGTAAGCGACCATACCAAGTTATTAATAATAAAGTTGGACCTTAAAGTTACCCCTCTCGCCCCGCATAAGTTCCATACTACTTGTCTATTCTTGTTTCCCTCTCATCTCTAAACCTAGAGCAAATCGACAGATGGTGAACACCCGTGGGAACTTTGGAAGCAATGGGAGTGGTTCTCGCCACAGAAAACCCCAATGATAGAGCACCAAAGACCTTGATTGATATGCAGAATTTTGGAGCCTTTCTTGCTGCTCGTGACTCAGTTGATGCATGCTATGATGCAACAAATGCAACACGTCCTTGCTCAGGCCACGACCAATCAAGCAAATCGGGGACCACGCTGAATACAAGGTCGAGAGTTCATGAGGACTCACCCACCCACTTTCTCCGGGAATGCCAATCCATTGGAGGCCGATGATTGGTTAAGATCAATCGAGAGGAAGCTACACATAGCTCAATGCATAGGGAATGAGAAGGTACTTTACGCTTCTCATCGCTTGGAAGGAACGCCGAATGGTGGGAGAACTTCGTGCCACGCAGAGAACCCTCAAGATATCACTTGGGAAGAGTTCACACCGCATTCCGACAGTATCACGTGCTCGAAGGAATCATGGACCTTAAGAAGGAGGAGTTCAGAGCATCAAGCAAGGTAATCAGCCCGTGGCCGACTACGAACAAGTTCACCGCCTAGCACGCTACGCACCTGAGGATGTAGCGACAGATAAATCCAGACAGTCTCGTTTGATGAAGGGACTTAACTCGGGATTGCAAGTAGGGTTGATCACCCACACCTTTCCAGATTTCCAAGAGTTGGTGAATAAGGCACTTATTCTTGAGGACAAGCGCAAGGCCCGGATGAGAACAGAAGCGCAGGATGCAACGGCAAGGATCACGCCAGGAACGCAGCGGCGCTTGAGAGTTGCACCAAATCAATTCTTGATTCCAACCACAGAATGCAACAAGGACACCATCCCAGCACCAAGACCTGCCAATCGAACTACCAAACCCCACCCCGCTAGAAACGCTACTCGTGCAAAGGAACAGTGAGGCGACATTACAAGCAACGAGCCAGGACACTTTGCCATGATTGTCCGAAGAAGACAGCAGGAGCGACCCGTTCGCTTCAACCTAGGAACCACCCAGCTAGGACGCGGCACCAGAGCCACACCCAGGACCGTGGTGAGAGGCCGAGTCAACCATGTCACCGCAGATGCTTTGCAAAATGCTACGGACGTCGTCTTGGGTAAGTTACTTGTTAACTCGATACTGATTTTGTTTGACTCGAGCTTCGCAGATTCGTTTGTTTCGCAAGGCTTTGCTACTAGAAATGATTTAAGGATTGCAAGACTTAAGTGCATGCTTTTAGTGCAAACCCCTGGTTCCGAACTCCGAGCGAAAGTAGGATGTTCCGGTGAGAATACTAATAGGTGGAATAGAATTCCTAGCAAACCTTTTGATTTTGGAGACCCGGACCTTAGACGTCATATTGGGAATGGATTGGTTATCCAAGCACAAGGCCGTATTGGATTGTGGGCGAAGGACTATCTCGATTGAGAGCAGTGTGGGAAGAAAGTGGAATTTCAAGCCACTGCGATTAGAGATGGATGATTGATGGTTAACAGTACCAAGGCAATCAGCATAGAGGATGTCCCAAGTAGTGAATGAGTACCCGATGTTTTCCCGAGGATCTACAGTATGCCATGACAGGGACATAGAGTTTGTGATAGAGCTTGTACGGTACAAAGACCGATAGCAAAGAGACCCTATCGGATGTCTACCGAGGAGTTGGTAGAGATGAAGAAACAGCTAGAAGAGTTAATGGAGAAAGGATTTATCGACCGAGTTAGTCGCCGTGGGAGCACCAGTTTTGTTTGTCAAGAAGAAGGGCGGGAGTTTCAGGATGTGCATTGACTACCGTGCACTCAATGAAGTCACCGTGAAGAATAAGTATCCGCTACCCAGGATTGATGATTTGTTTGATCAGTTGAGAGGAGCCGGAGTTTTCTCCAAGATTGATGCGAGATCGGGATACCATCGATTGAAGATCCGATCGTAAGATATTCAAGACTGCATTCTCGTCAAGATATGGACATTACGAGTTCACGATTATGTCCTTTGGGGTGACGAATCGCCGACCTATTTCATGAATATGATGAATAAGGTGTTCATGGAATATTTGGACAAGTTTGTCGTCGTGTTCATAGACGATATCCTAATCTACTCCAAGACAGAGGATGAACATGCCGAACACTTAAGGCGAGTTTTGGAAAAGTCGAGGAACAAAGCAACTTTTCGCCAAGTTAGTAAGTGTGATTTTTGGAAGGACAAGGTGGAGTTTCTTGGACATGTAATGACCGCAGAGGGAGTCGCCGTGGATCCAAGCAAAGTAGAAGCGGTGTTACATTGGGAACAACCAAAGACGGTGACCCAGATTCGGAGTTTCCTTGGAATGGCAGGATACTACCGCCGTTTCATTGAAGGCTTTTCGACAATCGCGAAACCTCTTACGCAATTCTTTGAAGAAGGAAAAGAAGTTTGCATGGACGCTTGAGAATGTGAGAAAGGATTTCAGAGCTGAAGAAGCGATTGACATCAAGACCGGTGTTAGTTCTACGGATGTTGCTCAAAGCTTCGATATTTATTGCGCGTCGCGCCAAGGACCCAGGATGTGTCTGATGCAGAGAATGGAAAGGTCGCCGCCTATGCATCAAGCGATTGAGGCCGCATGAGGAAAATTATCCGACACATGACCTAGAGTTAGCGCCGTAGTGCATGCTTTGAAGATATGGCGTCACTATCTCGATTGGAAACAGATGTGAAGTATATACGGATCATAAGAGCCTTAAGTACATATTCACCGATCGGATCTGAATATGAGGCAAAGGAGATGGCTAGAGTTGATCAAGGACTATAATGTTGGAATCCATTACCATTAGGAAGGCCAGCGTAGTGGCCGATGTTACGAGTCGGAAAAGCCATACCGTGAGTACGTTGCTAGCCACAAGTCGGATGAGTTATGTGAGGATTTTAAAATGAAGATTGAGGTTGTACCTAAGCGGATTCTTGGCCGCATTGGACGTAAAGCCTACTTTAGAGGACCAGATCCGAGAAGGACAGAAGGATGATGACGGGATCCGTAGGATTAAGTCCAAAAAGGAGGAAGGCAAGGCAGAGGACTTCAAGTTTGATGAGCAAGGCACGTTGTGGATGAAGGATCGCATTTGTGTGCCTAACAAAAAGGAGTTAAAGCAACTGATTTTGGAAGAAGCCCATGACTCCAAGTACTCAATTCACCTGAAGCGCCAAGATGTATCAGGATCGAAGGAGAGATGCAGTGGCCGAGTATGAAGCGTGAAGTTGCCGAGCATGTTGCATTGTGCGACGTATGCCAGAGAGTCAAGGCAATGCATCAGAGACCAGCAGGATTGCTACAACCGCTGAAAATACATGAGTGGAAGTGGGAGGAGATCGGAATGGATTTCATTACCGGTTTGCCGAAGACTCAAGGGGGTTATGACTCCATATGGGTTATAGTGGATCGCTTGACTAAGGTAGCCCATTTTATCCCCGTGAAGACCACTTACTGGAGATAAATTAGCGTAATTATACATGATCAGGATTGTTTGTTTGCACGGAGTGCCAAAGAGGATTGTATCGGATGCAGGTACCCAATTTACCTCAAGATTACGGAATAAGTTGCATGAAGCCATGGGAACCCGTTTAAACTTCAAGATACCTTATCATCCACAGACGGATGGGCAGAGAAAGAGTCAACGGTCTGGAGGATATGTTGAGAGCTTGTGCATTGGCTTATGCTACCTCTTGGGATAAGAGTTTGCCGTATGCCGAGTTCGATTACAACAATAGTTATCAGGCTAGTTTACGATGTCACCTTTTGAGGCCTTTGTATGGTCGACCTGTCGGACGCCATTGAATTGGAATGAGACCGGCGAGCGCCGTGTCTTTGGGCCTGATATTCTTCAAGAAGTGAAGAACAGTCGCCATGATTAGGGAAAGGTTGAAGATAGCCCAATCTCGACGAAGAGTTATCTCGACAATCGTCGCCGAGATTTGAGTTTTGAACGAAAGACTTTGTATACCTCGAGTTCGCCTCGAGGAGTTAAGAGGTTCCATGCCAAAGGGAAACTTGCACCCGTTATGTTGGACCATTTAAGATTTTGAGCCGCAGAGGCGAAGTTGCTTATCACCGGAGTTGATCGTTGGCGGGGTACATGATGTATTCCATGTGTCCTAGCTTAAAGAAGTGTCTCCGAGTTCCCGAGGAGCAGACACCGTTAGAATCAATTGAGTTGCAAGAGGATTTGACTTATAAGGAGTATCCCGTGAGGATTCTAGACACAATGGATCGAGAAACTAGAAACAAGTCAACCCGCTTTTGTAGAGTTCGATTGGAGCAACCATGAAGAAAGCGAAGCGACTTGGGAGTGAAAGAGGATTTGAAGAAAGAATTTCCAAACCTATTCCTTTAGTAAGCCCTGAATCTCGGGACTAGATTCTATTAAGGGGAGGTTTGTAACACCCCAAAATTTTACTTGTCCTAAATTCATGTGTGATTTGGCACTTTGGTGAATTTTTGGAATTTTCTGAATTTATTTGGAATTATTTGTAATATATTTGAATTTATACCATTTTTAAATAATTAAAGAATTAAATATTGCAAATAAAATAATTATGGAAATATTATATTTGAGTCCAAAATTATACAAAGTATTTTCCAGAATTTTTCCGAATTTTTCTGAGTCATTTGCTATTTTTTATGAATTAAATTAATTACTTGTAATTATTTTAAATATTAAATCGCTTGAAAATCAAAATCTGGTCAAGTACTTTTAATCCGACCGAGTCGGAACACGAGTCGGACTCGAGTCCGACCGAGCCACGTGACTTTCGACCGAACCCACTCCTAACCCTAATCAATCCCAACCGTTGGATCAAGATCCAACGGCCGAGATCCGCCCGACCGACCCGAGCCGTGGTCCGACCGGACCTGCCGCGCTTCGCGGCGATCGTGGCCGTTGATCGTGCCACGTGTACGGCTCTCCGCCGTCTCGCCGAGTCCGAGCCGGACTCCGCCGTGTCGCCGCCGTAGTGGAAAACTAGGTCTCCGTTTTCGCACGGACGCCGAGGTTATTTAAAGCCCGAGGGCATACCCGAGGACCGCCGTGATCCCGCGCCCTCCCTTCTCTACTTCACCGAGGCAAAGCCGCGCGCCGTTAGCGTGCGAGCTCGCCAGAGTTGCGCTGGGCCGCCCGCGGTCTTTGCTTGTTCCCGCCGCCGTCCTGCGCCGTTGACCTTAGATCCGGACTCACCGCGACGAGCGCACGAAGGACATCTCACTTCGCCGGAGGAGGCCGCAACGCCGTTGGCCGTGTCGCCGTCCCCTCGCCTCGGCCACCACCGCCGCACGCCATCGCTGCGTCGCCGAAGCTTCTCGCCCGTCCGATCAAGATCCAACGCCCCAGACAGTGCACGTCCACCGCACGGTGAGATCCCCGCCCAAAATTCCAGATCTAATCTCGACCGCCGGATCTAGATCCAACGGTTCAGATCAAACGCGTTAACTCAAACGCGTGAAAGCCGAATCTAATCCGGGCCGCCGATTTTCAAATCAACGGCCAAGATTGCGCCACGTGTCCGAAGCCTGACCGCGTCGACTCGCAGGACGCCGACACGCCGCCCGCTGTCGGGCCGACGTGATCAACCGCACCATGATGTCATGTTGACGCCATGGCGGGCCCGCATGTCACGGGCCTTCTCTCGAGCGCCGACGCCACCATGACGTCATCGGTGGGACCCACTGCCAAGACGCGTGGTGAGCCCCACCGATGTCGGCCGATGACGCGTACCCGAGTGGGCCCACATGTCGCCTCACGTGGAGTCGTGATCGAGTCCACGGTGGACCCGAGCCGAGCGTGGACCAAGTCCATGGACCCGACGCCACCGCCCAATCGAGGTCGCCACGTGTCTCTTTGACGCAATAATTAATTTCCGAAAAAGAAAATGATTTATTAATTCGAAATATTGATTCAAATTTAGATTCAAACTTCAAACGCTTATAACTTTTGCGTTTCAACTCCGATTTGAGTGATTCAAATTTCTAAATTTGTATAAAATTGAGATCTACCTAAATATAAATTTTATTTAATTTTTGGACTAAAGTTTTTCTCTGTAATATTATTTAATTGATTATTTAAACTTTAATAAATCATAACTTTTATGCTTTTAACTCCAAATTTGCGATGATTCAGTTTCTAAAAATCCAGAAAAATTATGTTCTTTCTGTTTATGTATTTTATTTTGAGTTTTGGGATGTTTTTGACTAGTTTTTATTTGTGTATTTGCTATTTGCACGCTTTACGAGTAGACGTTGAAGTGCAGGAAGGATTCGAGGGAGAAGTGTTGACTCAGGATCCAACTCAAGACCAAGAGCAAGTACTTTTTGAAGGCAAGTTGTGCTTTGACCATATTGATCCTATTTCAAATCTATTTTGATTTAAACTATTGCATGCTAGTTCAATTAGAAAGATACTTTGTTTAAACATGGGGTTTAGATATATACCACTTTTCTATATGACTTCTTGATTTCTTAAGTTTTTGCCATGACCCTTTTTCACCATAGTTGTGGTTTACTAGTTGGACATTATTAAATTGCCAACATGGGTTTAGATCGTTGTAGTATGTCTTTGCTTAGACTCGCACGTGCTCATGACATGATTTTGGATAATCAAATGCTAATATTGACTTAATGATATATTGAACCTGTTTTGGAAAAGTATCATGTGATGTTGATGGCACGTGGTGCATGGTAATCAGCGGGGTTTGATAAACGCTGACGGCCGGGGCATGTGGCAAGAGTAATCAGTGGGCCAGTTGTGGCATTGGGGATGTTGATTTGGTTCTTGGGTAGTCTTGCCCTGGTCACTCTAAGGACTTAACCTTGCAAGCCTTTGAACTGGGTCATACTTGCAACCACATGGTCGGAATGGGACGGCCCTAGTTGATTAAGTCGCTAAGGACTCACTTGTGGAGCCTCAGGGTGTCAATTACACCGCTTGTGTGATTATGCGGGGAGGCGATCGTGGCTGTGGCCGATACCCATCTAACGGTGTGTTGGTCCCATACTTCGCCTTGGCTAAGGGAAGGGATGGTGTAGAGCACGAACCTGGAGAGGGCCACTGTGTTGTTTGAGGCTTCCAAAGGCTTTGCTACGAGGAACTCGCCTTTGTGGTGTTTGATTGTATCTTGTGGGTAAAGTGCATAACCTCTGCAGAGTATAGAATCTATTTGAATAGCCGAGTCCACGATCGACAATGCTCGGAATTACAGTCAAGGGTTAGACTTTACGAAAATAACTTGGATTTGAAAAGTTGGGTTGGTTTAGTAATGAAGTTGATGGAAATGTGGTTTAGGATGGGGAAAATGTTTATTAAATTTCTTGAGAAATTATTTATGCTTTACTTATTTCTACTGCTTTGAATCTACTTTTATTACTTGTCAAAAGCATCGCAAATATACCTCGAGCTATTCCTTTGTACCAAGCCATGCATATAGTATATTAGCTTGCATTCGTGTGCATGACTTGTCGAGTACCAAGTACTCACCCTTGCCTCAACACAATACCAGTTGAAGAGGAGACTACGCTGGCTTTCGGAGGAGGAGTTCCAAGAGGACCCGTCTACTTAGGATGCGAGCCCGATCAGTTGCTGTGGTATATTGGATGGCGCCACGAAGTAATATGAATTTCCGCTGCTGTTATTTCTCTTTTAATAAGTTTCGCCTCGCGAGGCATATATTTGTAACTTGGCCATAAGGTCGAGTAACCCTTTGATTATCTAAATAAAGTACTTTGATAGTATCGTTTGGTATGATTGTGATATATACCGATGTTAAGACTGTGTGCACTAGCGCGTTCCTGGACTAGTGCGGAATACACAGAGGGTCCGGATTTGCAAATTCGGGGTCCCGACACTTATCCACGGAGGAATCAGGTAAAAGGGCCAAGGGAACCACTTTCGAGACAATTGGGACTGAAGTAGCCTCGGGTAGACCCGCTTCGGGAACAATAGGCATACCTGAGGGCTCGTCCGCGATAGCTGAGGGTAACGCTTCAGAGGACCCCACAACATCAGCTGGATCAGAAAGGGGCGGCGGTAGGAGAGACGTAGCCACAATGGAGCCGGAAGAGTCACCTTCGTCGTTGGACCCCTCTTCATCCCAATCCCCATCCTCATCGTCGTCATCTTCCTAATCTTCGCTCTCGCCAGAAGTAGCAGCAACCTGGGGCAGAGCCACGCGAGCCAACCTCGCCTGTTTGGTAGGACGAGGGGAACCGATTGACCCCCTAGGATGAGGGATCGCTCGACACCCCCAATCCGTAAAGCGAGAACATCGTGTGGCCCCAATAGCATTCATAGCGGCCTCGTACTCACCGGCCTGGCACGGACCAAGAAGCCTGCGAGCCAATCTTTCAGCTGCTCCGCGCCCCAGGTCGTGTATCCCCTCGGGTCGAACCACGGATACTGTGCCTCCCGACGATCGCTCCAGAGTAACGGCGGAGCTCCTGGCTAAAGGGTCTATTCGACACAAACAATATTCTTCAACCAAGTCCCGCATCGTACTCTGACCACGAAGAGCCTTCAAATAATCAAGACACCTGATTTCTTCCGCGGTTGCGCTCCAATTAGGGGACCGAATTGCGCGAACGGGACCCATCGAAGTATGAAGGGGAGAATCTGGACCCTCGAGGACTTGGTAATACCATCGTAACATCCACCCCGAATCCCATTTTCCCTTGGCAGCCGCTACTGGGATTTCCTTTACAAGGGATCTCTTCATCTGAAAATTTAGAGAACCAAAACATGATCTGCGGCCTTCACTCCCAGTTTTCTGCTATTTCAGTTGCCAGAATGCATCTTCTATAAGAGAAAACAGGCGCCCCGTCAATTTGATCCCGGCCGGACGAAAAGCCCATTCCAGTACCGCCAATCGCACAATAGCATTGGGGGTAAGTTGCGAAAGCTCTGCTTGGAAAGCCCAGAGTACTGACGCCAATAGAGGGGCGGACGGAAAACAAAGACCCGCTTCAAGGAACGCCGCAAATACCACGGCCTCATTTGCTTGGGGCCGAGGGGTCTCCTCATCACCAGGAAGACGCATGGAAGGGCGCATCACCCCAAAATCCCTCGCCAATATATCAAGGTCGGCAGAACTTAAGATTGACCGCCCTAAAACGGGGGATAATCCCGCAGCATCCTCCACACTCAGAACCGGCTTTATCTTTGGAGCGCGCCGAGGCCCCATGGAGATCTAGGTCAGTGGCGAATCAGGAAGACGATGCCAGAGGAGAACACGAACGAGCAAAAAAAAGGGGGGGGCGAAGGAACACGAGGGAAATAGGGCCACCAAAAGTCGGAAAACCTTGTCCCCACCGCATATACACGAAAGGAAGGAAAACTTAGGCCCTTGCTGTAACATCTCAACAGGCAGAACGACGTCTGCCCGTTGACATGCGGGGCTAGTGTTGTGGACCAAACAGACTCACCTTCCTTCGACTAGCAAAGCGAGGCTTCCATTACCCAGTGGCTCGCACAAATGGGTCTGTGATTATCAATCCCACCCACAGGCGAAGCAATGGGTTCAAACCCTGGGGGTCCTTCCCTCGGGGAGGGGTAAAAAGGAATGAAGACCACTCCCCTCCGCGCCGAAGGGAAGTCTCCCTCCGTAGCTAGAGAGGAAAACAGAGGAAGCTCCCCTCGGCTGCTTCTCTTTCCAGCAACAACATCGCACGAACTGCCAGGATCTGACATCCCCCAACCACCCCTCCTGAACATGCGGGGACGTGTCAGGCTAATCTGGGACCCCATCATAAGTAAAATCCCCGTCGGGCCCCTACAAAAGGTGAGCGAGTAGAGAAGAAAAACGGCCACAAGGTGAAATGACTCAATGAAAAGTCAAGTTAGCCCTTGACAGAAGACAGGGAGGGAAAAGAGGGCCGACCCATACATGCATGTTCCCAAGCCTACCCTATAAAAGGGAGAAAAAGGAAGAACAGGCAGAGTTCCCCGAAAAATAAGAAAAGATCCCACAAAGAAAAGAAAGAGAGACCCGGTGGTTCGAAGCTACCACAGTTGCGTGTCAGGATGACGGGACCGGAGCTTGACTTCTTAGGCGGCCTTGCTGACACCTCGGGAAGGAGGCACTTACCCTGGTGCGGACGTTTTTGGGTCGTCACGCCAGTAGGGCAGGTGCCCAAATACTTCGAAGGAGCCGCTCCTTGCTCCGACCTAGGGGGTCGGAGCGAACTGGGCACCCCGACCCTTGTGGGGTCGGAGCGTGCCTGCATTTGCGTTTGGCCTGGGACAATATCCCTTCGTGGTTCAAGTGCATGTATTTTGAACATGGAACAAAACCCCACCATTATCTATGAACATAATGCAGCTTGTGTTGCTCAAGTGCAAATGGGATATGTGAAAAGTAACCTCACAAAGCATATCAACCCCAAGTTCTTTTATGCTCATGAAATGCATAAGATGAACGAGATAAAGATACTGCATACTAAGTCATATGAAAATTTCGCAGATTTATTCACTAAGTCACTCCCGGCTTCTTCCTTTGAAATATGTGTTAGAGGAATCAGGATGATGAGGCTTAGAGAAGTGTAGATTTCAGGGGGAGAATTTTCACATACTCCTTCATAAATCTCGAACATGAAGTTTGAGTACCCAACGTGAATCTTGAAGATTAAACATTGAAGTTTGGGTGGATTGTACTCTTTTCCTTAAGTAAGTTTTTCATTGAAGTTTTCTTACATAAGGTTTTTGATGAGGCAATCCGTGCAGCACAGCAAACGTATGCTACGTACTCTTTATCCAAGTATTTTTCCCACTGGGTTTTTCTGGAGTTTTGATGAGGCATATGCATCTCGCGGTGAAGAGTCCAAGGGGGAGTGTTAGGAATCCGGCCCGTCGTGGCTCATGTGGACTCTCCTGAAACCCTAGCTATAGGTTATAAATATGAGACAGGGGTCACCCCATGTACACGGATGCAATCAGAATAATAAAGCAAAACAGCCCCTCCTCATATTTATGTCTCTACCTTTCTCTCTGTTCTCCAGTTTAGATCTGTTAGGCAACCCCGAACTATTCGATAGCGAGGTTATCTAACAGATCCTTCTACAATCCCGACGTATTCTCATACCATTTTGGTTATAGTTTTTGAAGTAAACACCACCTTAGTACAGTGCTGACAATGCCTGCGTGCGGGTAGCTCATCTTTTGCTGCAGCGGTCACAGATTCACGGCAGCTCATGCATGCTCCACGTATTTGCCCTGTTGGCGGGGTGTCCGAGGACGACAACGACCTGTGCACAGTTCCCCAGAACGTAAATACCCTAGATTATTTTATTAGACCTTGCTTTTCCAAATCACCGAGATTTACAGCGCAGCTTTCCCGCGAAACCAAGCACGTCATTAAAGTAAACAAACCACTTTGTAAATAACTATCTCTAACGATTATCTTTAAATACTAAGAATAGCTATCTTTTTTTTTCTACATAACTAATCTACCTATATTTTCATACAAAACTGACCACAAAATAAGAGCGGCACTCTTTTCTCTCGTCTTTTCCAACTCTTTCAACTAAGATAATTTTGTTATACTTGCTCTAATAATACACCAGTAGCTTGGAGTAGGGATGGAACTAGTACGGATATTTTCCGACCGACCGACCGACCGAATTGATTTGGATGGTGATTTGGATAGTTTCACAGATATCCAGTTGATTTCTCGGATAAGGATATGGATATAGATAATTTACATGGATACGGATACGGATATGGAACACTGATTGTCCGATGGATACGGAATATCCGAGTTTTTGTTCAGATAATATCCGAATATGACATACGGATATTATCCGAATAACACGTTTCAGAATAACACATTAACAATTTAACATGTTTCACTGTTTCAGAGACTGGGATCTGTATTGGATGACAAGATATAATATGTTCATGTGTGCTAAATACTACTTAAGATTCAGCAGCATATGCCAGCTGCAAATCATTTGGTTCAATTATTGCAATGGGGTACATTGTTACTCACAGAGTCACATGTATGACAATCTAGGGATAAAAAGGCAAAAAAAAAAAAGACATACAAACATATTTCTTTTGGAATTTTGAATTTAAATTTGGACCGATTTTGGAAAAAAAAACTGAAATTGGATTTTAAAATATCCGACTAATATTATTCGTATCCGTGTTGATTCCGATCTGTATTCGATCTGTATTCGTAACCGATATTATCCTGTATAATTCGTATTCGATTCTGTATTCGACACTATTCGTATTCGATTCTGTATTCGATAAAAAATACGGATACGAATATGAATAGAACGATATTCGACCGTATCCGATCCGATCACATCCCTGGCTTGGAGTCTGTGCGTCTGGTCAGTCACAGGATTGGTTCTGCCATTTTGCACGGAACACACTCAACTGCTATTGCAAATCCTATGGCTGTCAGACGCTAATTACGTAACGAAAGGCCAAGTATTTGGAGTATTGACTATTGAGTGGCGTACTAGGCTACTAGCTAATCTTGTGTCCGATATTTTTTCCCGGCGAGTTCATGTGCTACATTAGTGTTTTTCGGACTTTACTGTACTGCTTAACGCCCCCTCCAAATCTCCAATACCTTGGGGTGTTAGCACACGTCTGTCGGCCACAAGCACCTAACATCTTGCGTTCCTGTCTTCTCTTCGTCCTCACTCGATATAAATCCCGGCCATAAGCACCAAACATATTGCGTTGCTGTACTCTCTTCGTCCACAGAAATAAGTAGTCTTTCACAAGAGCTTTTTTAAGGGATATTAAATTCTATAGATCGTTCATTCTTTTTCTTTTTTATACATACATAGATCATATTAGCTAGTATTTACTTATACTACATTTGGTAGTAGAGTAGTATAAATATCATCAATAAATCAATAACTGAATTTGATTTCGACTGCTCATTATATACTACTATTATAACGCACTAGTGTTCTAAATAACTAGCTACAGCTACTATATAGATGCGTTATAGTTTTTTTTAGACCTCAAACGTAAATCTACGGACCAATATTCCGCTCTATTAGCTACAAGCGCTATAGCTAGTAATAACTTCGCTATTTGAAGCGGGCTAATGGATAGTTGTGCTATCCTACATAGGCATTCATGCGCCAAAATATTGAACCCATTTTGAAATCTAATATTACTAAAAGGCCTAAATACATCTCTTATAAAACTGAACATGAGAGAACATAATAAAATACTTCATCTCACCATTTCTCAATAATCCAACAAATATATTTCTTAATGGTTAAGTACTTATTATGAAGAATATTATGATACAATTATCATTTATGGTCTTTTGGACATATAAATTTTGTTTGTTGATTCCGGACTTTAGTCATATTCTTATTATAAAATTATTAGTAACTTTTAAAGTACCATATTTTATGATTTTTTGTAGGTGACTTATATTACATATATATTTAACTTTTATAAAAACATTAATGCTAAAAATATGATAAAGGATAACTTTCATAATAATTGCTATTGCTTTTTTAAGGACCTTATCACGAAGTCATAAAAATCACGATTCAAACCGTCGTAACGCACTACAAAGTTTCTCCTTTGCCAACCTGACCATCCGACGATATTTATGTAAGGGTAGAGGTGGGCATTTGGGTCAGGCTTTTTTGGGCCAGCCCGAAGCATGGTGATCGAGCCCGGTTCAAAACCCGTCACGGCACAGGGGTGGGCCGTGCCGTGCCGGCACGACATTGTAACCCAGTCCGTGCTGGGCCTAAGATCAGGGCAAGATGGACGGCATGGCACGACGGAGGCATAGGCAGCACGACGGAAGCACAGGCACAGATCTACTGTCACAACTTAATTGTTGTTGATAGCTATATTATGTCACTTCTCTACAATGATTTTATTTCACTAGATTTCTAATATTGTGAGGTTACGAGTCTGATGATCTTTTTGGAGAGAAAAAGTATTGTTGGGCTTTCTACAGATGACCATCTATCGTTCTCTCGTTAGACAATGAGCAAGAGAGAGGGAGGCAATAGGCAAGAGAGAGATTGAGAGGGACGGTCGAGAGAGAGGGAAAGAGCCGAGAGAGAGCAATAGACGAGAGAGATTGAGAGAGAGAGAGAGAGAGAGAGAGAGAGCTGCGAGAGGAGCAACGAGCGAGAGAGAACCCAAAGAGATTGAGCAATGTGTGTCTCCGTCTCATTTCCTCTCGTCGCAATAGTGTAAATAGGCTGGGTCTGGACCGGCATGGCACGAAGGGCAAATGGTCCGTGCATGGGCTCACCGAAGGCAAGCCGGGCCGGGCCGGGCTGGCATGGCACGATAGGCACAACGGGCCGTCACGGTCCGGTACGATTCAGACACGAAGTACAATGAACTTACACCAAACCGGTCCGACACAGCACGATGCCCACCTCTACGTATGTAGAGTACTAGTTAGCGGCGTAGCGCCACTCGAACACCTTGCGTCCGTACAGGGCACACGTAACGTCCCATGTATATCATCCAATCAACCACGCATCACTTTGTAGGAAGCACTGGGATACTACTTTGACCATGCAGTGCCGTACGAAGGACCAGAAAAAACTACTACTTCATAAGACCAAACGGCTACGGTGGCACCAAACACGGCAACGTACGGCTAGGGCATACCGCCCTCGCCTGGCTTGTACTGCATGCAAGATGGCGTCGTTTTTTCGTTGGGATTACTGGTGATTGCAGCTCAAGCTATACAGTAAAAGGCGGCGTTCCCCAGAAATTAACCTCTCCATTTGGTATCTTCTTCCTCTTGCTCAAGGTTTTTCTCACGTAATGTGTAGGACCTGCACACCTAGCGCTCTACGTTCATCGGTGTTATCATGTTCAGTGGCGGATCTATTGTTGGGGCTGGTTGGGGCTCCAGCCCCACCTCCGAGGCCGGCCGAACCCCCCCCCCCACCCCCACTCCTGGCGAGACGAAGCAGAAAAAGAGCCAACACGATCTAGCATCCTCCCGACGAAACGAAGCAGAAGAAAAAGAAAAGTAGGAAACAATAAATACCGTATTAGGCTAGTGGGCCAGAAATTAAACATGGACTTAATGATTAGTCGCGGGCCTGAACAATACTCGGTATTGTAGCGTATAGCGCAACACCAGGGAATCGATTCGGGGAAGACAAGCAGTTCATTAGCGTTGTCTCTCTCATGACGAAAAGACGACGTGGCCGGCCGGCAAGAGCGCCGCAGCCACGCGGAATTCGCCGCGACGCCGCGCACCGCTGGAGACCTGAACCACGGGACGGCCGGAGTCGAGGTTGAGGTCAGCGACAGCGCGCCGGTGCGTGGCGTGGCGCCGAGCGGGAAAGCGGCCGTGGCCGATCTCGCCTCGGTGCATCGGCGCTCGGCAACATCGGCCGACTAGGCGCTTAGCAACAGAGGGCGCTCGGCGGCTCGTCCCACTCGCCAGATCGAGTCCGAGATGGAGACGCCAAAGAAGAAGAGTAGAAGAGTAGGACTCTAGGAGGCGATCCAGCAGAGCGACCGAGTATTAACTGCGGAAGGAACGAGGCTTCAAGTCTTCAACACTCACAGAGACGGACGGTAATGTGATCAGCGCTCAATAAAATATTCCCAACCTAAACGATAAACTGGTATTGATAATATATTATTCTATGAAGTATTGATTCATCATTCATTGTTTGATTATTTTTTGCCTGTGATTCAATTTGTTTGATTACAAGAAACTAAATCGTAAAATGGAGAACCAAACGTTACACAATTTTTTCCGACGAAGTACAATTGCTTTAAGTTTTATATTTTTATCTACAGGTCGAGTGGTCGATAATCTGTTCTCACATATTTGTATCATTCTATCCATTAGCAAGGTACCACACTTATTATATTTTGATTATTCACTTTGTTTTCTTTCTATTTATGTATAAAGTTGGAATTTGGTTGACAATAGACCGGTAGATGTACCATTAGTATACTTATCTTGAGTTAAAATTTTAACATAGGAGCCCCCCCTCTATTTTTATTCTGGATTCGCCACTGATCATGTTATTGTTGGCTAGTGATTTGACCGTCCTTCGTGCGTGGATGAACCTTGGAAGCAGTGGTTAAACAAAGAACTGAGAAAACTAGCCTAGTATGGCACCCTTCCAAGAAACACAAAACGAGAGGCATATAATCTTCACAAAAAAAACTGATAGAAATAGCGTTAAAAGAGCAAAGAATTGGTAAGGAGGATGATTTGGATATTTGCTACTGGTCTTTTCAATGTTCACACCTTTGCCGTCTGAGAAACTCTAATTGTTGTCATGCCCTATTGGAAGCTACTAGCCGACGCTACGGATGGTGGCAAGAGTGGGCTGGCGGCACGTCGAAGGGCTCCACCGGTGTCAGGGACGTGGGCAACGAGGCGGCAGGAGGGAGGCTCTCAGGCGCACGGGGGTCGACGGTGAGGAAGAGGGTTGCTGTGGGGGCAGTGACCGCGAGGGTATCCGATGGCGAAAACTGGGGGAAAAAACAAATTGTTCACTGTAGCACATGAATGTTTTCAAAACTCTGCATACGTATTTTCAAATGTGCTTTTCTTGATATTGGAAAATTTTCAAGGTTTTTGTGCATTTAATAAAATTATTTTCTTTATCTTAACCGGCTATTTTGAAATTTTGAGGATTAATTAAATCGTGTTCAGACCCTAAAAATAATAATAAATTTTTTGAATTATTTATAATCTAAAGTACCTCCCAAAATATTTTCATAATTATTGGAGTTGGTTTGCTATTTTAAATAGGCAAAATATCCAGTGCAATTAAAGTTTTCGTACAACCACCGTGTAACCCTACTAAAAAAAGTTTTAAAAAAAATCTAAAAAAATCATGAATGTACATCTCAACTTACCCCATCTACGTATAAAATTTCATGATCAAATACGTACTATGCTAGAAGTTACAAAAAAGAAAAATTTTCGCTTGGAATCTTGCTACAGTAGACATCACAAAATTTGTTTTTTTGTAACTTCTAGCATAGTACGTATTTGATCATGAAATTTTATAAGTAGATGGGGTAAGTTGAGATGTATATCCATGATTTTTTCAGAATTTTTTAAAACTTTTTTTAGTAGGGTTGCACGGTGGTTGCACGAAAACTTTAATTGCACTGAATATGTTGCCTTTTAAATAATTGGAAGTCAATTTCTACAAATTAATCAATTGGAAAACAAATTAAAAACCCTTCCGATGCCGTGGTTGGGCCGAACCCACTGTTGGCCTGGCGGTGACAGTTCTGACTTGGCAACAGCCCACGCTCCATCCCAGCTAAGCCGTATCTATTTTTCCGTCTCCCTCGCGCAGAGACGTCTTGCCAAAACCCACCTTTTCATCACTGACAGCCCGGCTCCACGTGTCGGCACTCCTCTTCCGCTTCGTGCACGTTGTTCGCCAACGTGGCCGAACCGCGCTTGTGCAGAGTTCCAAATATTGTCGAATTCCGATCGAATTTCGCGAAATTTGACCTTACCGATCCGTATCGAGAAGGAATTTTGTTCGGTTTTTTGCTCAAATTCAAAGTCAAATTCAAAAAAAATAAAAAATTTGACAAAATTTATCCAAAATTTTATTATAATTAGTATTAATAGTCTTATGACCTCTGGTATGAATATTTTTTTGAAAAAAATAAAGTTTGGAGACATTTTTGAAGTGTTCAAAATGTAGAAAATAGAAAAAAAAAGAAAAAAAAAAGAAATTAGAAGTATTTTTAGTAGCAATATTTGTTAAGTATGTCAAGTAGCAATATTTGTTGAAGTACATCAAGTAGCAATATTTCTTTAATTATGTTAAGTAGCAATATTTAGTATCACTTTTGCAAGATTAAACATATGCATTGTCGGACTAATTGCTAATAAAAATTAAAAAGTTTGAATCTTGAAATGTATGGATGCCTTATAAAAGTCAACGGAGTAATAAAGGATCTTTTAGGAGTGAAACCGTCAAAGTGTATTTGGGTTGTTTTGGAGCCGACATTTATGTCAAACCCGCTAAATTTCTTTAACGCTAGCTTCTCATAGAACCAGCTTTCTATTTAATATCAATATTTGTTCAATTATATTTAGTAGCAATATTTGTTGAAGTTTATTTAGTAGCAATGGACTACACCCAAAAAATGGTACTATTTGTTCAAGTAGCGATATTTGCATGCACAAAAAAATATATTGCTATGGTATATTTTAATATGTTAATGTTATTCAATATTGAAAAACTTGTATTGATATGTGACAACTTTCAATTATCTAAAATATAACAAAGGTATGGTATATTTTAATATGTTAATGTTGTCCAATATTGAAAAGCTCACTTGTATTGCTATGGTATATTTAATATGTTAATGTTATCTTGCTATGGTATATTTTAATTATGTGAATGCCTATTTTTGCACTTGTATTGATATGTGATAAGTTTTAATTATGTGAATTGCATTTTACAAATTTTACAATATTTTTTTGTAATTTTTCTCATTTTTTATAATTTTCTTAATATTTTTAACCTATCGTCGAAATTCGATGCTTTTTGATTGAATTTCGTTGCTTTTCATTCGAAATTCGCTTATGTATTTGACCAGTTTTTAAATTCATTTGACTTTTGAACCCTTCAAAATTTCTCAAATTTCGATCAAAATTTTGCGAAATTCGGTACCGGTGACTTATGGAAAAATGATTTTGAAACAAAATGTTTAACCCTGCGCCCGTGTAGATACACGCTCGCCCGTCACCCTCTCCGCCTTGCCGCTGACCCATGGACTCGCCTAGCCCAGCCATGTTGCCATCACAGAATGCGTTGTTCGCTGCTCGCCCGCTCCACTACAATGCTAAGGCTGCCTCAACCGCTCCAGCAAAAACCGTCGATCATGCGTGCACACTGTTTTGCCTCATCATCCCATCGAGCTTGTGCACCACCTACCGTTTTGTTGCCATCTGCTTGTCGCGCTCGAGAGAGAGAGAGAGAAAGAGAGAGAGAAAGTGAACCCCTCCGTCGGCCATGTTCCCGAAACCCTCTTAGTATTGTGAAAAACGGTAAAAACTCGACATACAGATGTAGTACCACTAAGCGATTAATCGTAATACGGACGATTATACGTTCTTATAATATATTTATTTATATTTAGAATTAAGTAGAAATATTTTAGTAACCCAAAGTTATTGCATATTATCATTCTATAAAACATATTTTATATTTTATTATTTATACTTCATCCAAAAGGGACATACTATGAACACTATGACACAATATTATACGCTAATTTATCATACTTAAACAGAAAAAAGGATGATTAATCGGAAAATGATGATTATTCAGATTATGAGGTCAATTTATCATTTGACGGTGTTAATTACACTCTGATTAAACTATTCGTAATGATTTAGTCACCGTCAACAATTAATTGACCAATAATCGATTGACTCGGCCGTTTTTCACAACAATAGCTTCTCTCCGTGTAACGCCCTAGTTTTTGCCTTCTGGAGAAAATCTAATTTAAATAAATTAAATTCAAAAATTTGGAGTTTCCTTGGTGTTTATATTAACCTAGCATCCATTCCTATCCAAAATCGGGATTCAATTCCCTTCCGTTCGAAAAATCGAATTTCCAGATTCCCGCCGGTACCCGAAATTTCACTCGAGTCCAAAAATGCTCCAAAAACCCCGAACCACTTCTAAAATGTTCCAAATAGTCCAAAATGATTTTAGGAATCATTCCCCGGATTTTTGGACCTCCGTTCCTATTTTATCTCGCGCGGCTTTTGTTTAATGCCCGCAATCCGCGCCTGAATATTTAATTCCACAAATTTCATCCAAATTCAACCAAACCAATTTTATTGGGTCCCAAATATTCTAAAATGGCTCTAGAAATTTTTTCGGAATTTTTAGATCATTTTTCCTAATTTTTCTCTAGCACGAATCATTTACGTAATTCTCGGCCAATCGGAGCTCGCCACGTGGTGCTACAGTACCGTTATTCCACCTCTAGCCATGGCATGTACAGAGAAGAACCTTCAAGCTCATTCATGGTGGACTCCCTCTTTAATTCATCATATCTCCCTCAAATCAACTCCAAAACGCGAACGGCCGGTTCCGTTGGATCCGTACCGACGTCCTCTTGCCATTCCCCACCATCTTTAATCCCAAATCTCACCGGAATTTGAACCATCAAGAAAAAACCGAAATCCAATTAAATGCTCATAACTCGGGCGTTACTTCATCAAAGCCCGCACTTCCGCCTCCCATATCTTCGTGTTAACGTCCTCTTCCCGGTGGTATGATCCACTCTTTGCCTCCCTCATTCGTTTGCCCGTGAGATCGAGAAAACCAACGCCGGGTCGCCGTTTTTCGGTGTTCTTCGTGTTCTTGGCCATAGATCTCTCCACGGTGGGTTATTCTTCGTGCCACTTGGTTCCTTGTGACCGTAATTGAGTCTAGAGTCTAACCCAACAATCAATTTTAGGATCCCTCAAGTTTTGGAGACGAATTTCGGGTTTTTATCATTTCGGCTGGAGCTCCGTTCGTCGTCAAATTCGTCGCCTCCGGTGAGAATTAACTCAATTCCTTCCTCCTATGAGTCCCTAAGGATGTTATCTAGAGAATCCATGATTTTATTTGGTCCAAATCCATGCGAAAATGGGGGTAGAAATCCATTTTTTTTTGGAAGAAAATGGGGCTCTGTAGTTTTTGGCTCTGTTCTGGAACAAAAAATTCGTGAGTACTGTAGCAACAGTATTTTTTTTCTTTTTCCTTGATTTTCCAGCAATTTCCACCTTCGGAAGCTCATAACTTTTGCGTCCGAACTCCGATTGACTCCGTTCAAGTTTCTAAATTCATCTAAAATCAACATCTACCTGCCAGTACTACTTTTGTAATTTTTGGATTTTATTTATTTTTTTGTTATTTATTTGTTGCTCCGTTTTGCGCGTAGCCGATGATCCCGCCGAGTCCGCCGACCCCGTCGCCGGACTTCAAGACCTTGAGACCCTCGTGTGATCGAAGGCAAATCTCCTTGACGCATGTTGATCCCATGGTTTATAAATGTTTTCCACTGTTTTACAAATTGCATTGCTATTTATATAAAAGGATGATGTTAACGTTAGGTTATTAGTTATACCTGTTGTTCACACCTCCTTGATATTGTTATCCCTGTTCCTTTGTCACCCTAGTATAGTAATCCACCAATATAATTGTTTTTGGAAAAATATTCTTTTATTAGAGGAATGACTGTTTGGAAGACAGTTTGGATGTGACATATTAGTATAAAATGTAGATTGAAGCTAGAACCCAATTTGATTGAAGATTACATGAATATTAATGTTGCTGGGGATTGTTAGTTATGAAATTGATTTATGAACGTTGATGGTTGAAATATTGTGAGGTTGGATTGTTATAGTAGTTCACAATGTCATGAATTGGGGGAAATTGTGGAAGATGTATGGTGTTGTGAAGTATTTATGATGGATTACCTAAATCATTGCAAGTGAATAATATGTTGAATTGGGTTCCTTGGGCTGATAAGATAGTGTTAAACGGGAATCAGAGTTGGTTGGATTATTAGTGTTTTGTTAGGAATTATTAGTAAAGGACTGATAAAAATTTAGATGATTATGGAAGTATAGACATGTGATATTCAATTATGGAGAATTGTGAATAGTCCAGAATAGTCGGTGGTTTAGTAAATAATAATATTACCTATTCTTGGTGGATTAAAGTAGATGATTTAGAGGTGGTAATGTGAAGGATTAAAGATTTGATGTTATGAAGTATTATCGGTGGAATCATGAATAATATGGATTTCGTATGATTTGTGTAGTCGATCTGGTGTCACTAAGTATGGAAATCATTGTAGCCGATGAACTAATAGAATCTTGGGTTAAGGAATCTTTGTTAAAGGATGCTTGGGGATGAGAGTATGAATTATTCTTGGTGGATCCAGTAGATTACAAATTAATCGATGTATGGATGATGGCTAATCAATAGAGTGACTTATATTTTGAGGAGATGGTATCTGATACAATTATGATCGTAGCTTAGCCCGATTTTTGGAGGCATGATGGCACATAATATAGACTTTACTTGTTGGAGTACTAAATTGGACTGAATTATTTAGTATCATGGTAGTATTGGGGGAAGTCTTGGTGCTCTCATGAATTTTGGAGATTATAGCAGTGATTATAACAAATCTTATCAACACTGCTATTTGTATTTTATAAAATAAACTATTGGTGGAATAGAATAGTACGGTAGAAATGCTTAGACTCGCAATCGGTCAGTATTCACCTATGGGTGGGAATTTCATTCAACTCTTGAAAACCTTGTGTTGAAAGTTATAGGCAAGGAGTATTGCCATTGGTTTACAAAATAAAAATAAAATGAAAAATGGTTTGGACTTGAGCGGAATGGTTTGTTTGGCGGGTGCGGATATAGCACTAGTTTTCATGGTGCAAGTACCGTCCCAAGTCAATTAAGGACCGACGCTTATGACTGTCTCCATTCTAAGCATAACCGTACAACCACATGTCAAAGTGGGCACGACCTGGCTGAATAATTTGTAGAAACCTAACTTAGACTCACCAAACGGTGTAATGTGAGCGCTGGATAGAGGCATTGTTGTTGTTTTGCTCACACGGCGCAAGAGGGCCTGTCTTTGGGTGGATATAACCCTAACGGTGAAACCTCGTGGTTGGAGTCAGTTAGGCGTATACATTGTAAAGGCCTTGTCATGATATCCCTGCCGGCACACCTAAGGCAGTGTGCTAATTGCATGGCATCAAGGGAATATCATATCTTGTGGGTAAAGTTGTACACCTCTGCAGAGTTAAAACTATTCGAATAGCCGTGCCTACGGTCAAAGGCAAAGCTTGCTGAATGCTTTCATACTGGTAGACTTTGGTTTTTGGTTTCAAACTAAACAATGGTTCGTTTTGGGATCCGGGAGCGGTTAGAACTCTCGGGTGTGCTTCTGGCGACTAAAGCCAGGTAGGTGGAAGGAACCTGATTTTGTGAAATGTGGCCGATAGAGCCATGTGATTGGATTGAACCCTGTTTTTGTTGAGATGTGGCGGATAGAGCCTGTATATTAGTGAGTGGTGGTTAGAACCTTCACTGCAATATTACATAATTCCATCATTAAAAAGAATTGCTCAAATATGCTTTGTGAAACTTATTAACAAGTATGATTTGATGAAACTTGGCTTTATGCAAAAGAACCATATTAAGCCATCTTTGGATAGCCTACATTGTGCATAATTTCCCAGACTTGCTGAGTACTTTATGTACTCACGTGCTACCTTCTAATCATATCTTAGAAGTGAAAGAAGCTGTCAAGGAATTCCAACGACTAGGACGCGTTCTCCACTCGATTGCCTGTGGGCATTTGGATGGGTCGCTTTGGTGTTTTTGTCTTCCGCTGCGGTTGTTCAAGTTGTTCAGCCTGTTCAGGCCGTAATGGTAAACCTTGACCATAAGGTCTTTGCTTTTATTTGGTATTATTCTTATTTAGTTATATGTATTCGTGATATGGTTGTTGATTCATCACTATTTGACTGTGTGTACTAGCTACTGATCTGGGACTAGTACAGAAATACACAGAGGACTCCGGATAGCCGATCCGGGGCCCTACACTCCGTTGCTCACTCTCCATGTTTTAGCCTTTCCATGCCTCTAGGATCGAGATGGCGATCAGAGTGGGGCTGAATGGCCTCAAATAAAAATTTCCTCCACTCAAAGTACTCCAAGCAATTCCACAAGGAAACCGGTGCTCCTTAAATTCACAAAACATGCAAAAACCGGAACGATTAGACAACCATGTGTATCCCTAGCTTGCATGGATGAGAACCATGAATCATGTTAGGGATTTTTTAAATCACAATATTGGCTATCAAGTGTCTAAAACAAAGAGAAATCAATTCAAATAATTCTTTTCTAAAAGAGATCACGCCAAATCACAAAAGTCTCTTTTAGAAAAGCAAAAATAAATTTTTCTGGAATTATCCTCACTTGGAGCAGGTGGTTGGTGGACTTATGTTGCTCCAAAAGTTTTGGGAATTTTTCACCCTATGAGAAGATAAGTTCTGAAACACTCTACCAAAAATCAAGTCCAAAAGTCTTATATAAAAATTAGGAGAAATCAAGGACTATAGACAGTCAGGAACTTCGATCAGAAAGTTTGGGGCTCTATTTTCACCTCATAACTCCTAAATGATGCAACCAATGGACTCCAAAATTTTTCCACAGATGGATATATGAGTCACGCACCTTCTCCAATAAGAATCACTCAAAAAGTTTTTTTTTATATTTTTCTAAAAATCAAAGACTGACTACTGCGGGAAGAACAAGTCCAGGACAGATTTGCAATCTTGATAGAAACTTGATCTCTAGTCTATCCTAGGGTGCAAGAAAGATGTAAAACTAAACGAGCACGCTCAAGACGTCCTTTATGAACAACATTTAGAAGGAGAGGAGGCAAATCCAAATTGTGAGAAAGTAAATTGCGAGAATTTACATGCGGGAAAGTAAATGCTGAATTTAAATTGCATAAAGTAAAGACATAATGTAAATGCGGAATTCAAATTCACAAGAATGTAAAGAAAATCTTTGTATTTTCTGGTTGGAAGGTTTACAAAGCCTCACTTCATGTGGGCAAAGCTCAAAGGAGCAACTCAGACCTTTAAGTGAGGGAGGGCACCCTTCCCCCTCTATTTATACTACTCTTGGGTCACCTACCACCCTTGGATGAGTCCCAAACCCTATAGCACTCCACCAAGGGCTAGGATTAACCCACTCACTCCACCCCCACACATGGGCTTTACATGGGCTACATAGGCCATACATGGGTTTAAACAAAATCCGATCAACCCGATGAAATAGGCCTTCATCCGTCGGACTTGACCGCTCCGTTTCCGCCTCTTCGAGCCTCCAACCCGAACCGAAATCCTTGAGCCACCTCAAGTCCATTCCCATGACGTCCAAGTGATCTCGGTTTGAGCCCAACCATCTCGTCTGCATCCTCGACCGTTCCGGACCTCGGTTCTCCCAACCTAGTCCCGGTACTCACCAACGACCATAGCTGCCTCAATAACCGTACCACATGGACCATACCATTTTGTACATTCCAAAATACACTCTTACCTTTTTATTCCTGCATGTTAGTCCACATTTATCATAAATTCAAACATATATCCATGCAATTCCAAGTCAAATCAAACTCAAAACTTAGCACACCTTGCTCAAATAAAGTCAAATACTCATCACAAATATGGATGGACCTCCACATGGTCCTTCAATCTCCCCCTTGATAAGTATATTGACAAACCACACAAAAGGCATAAATTTGAGTTTGAAAATAAGGAAGAAAAGCAATTTGATTGCAAAAATCATACTTGGTGCAATTGAAAGAGAAAGCAATTCTATGACCAAGTAGATGAGAAAATTTTCAAAGCTCAACACAAGAAAGAATAATTTTTCGACAAGAGCTCCAAAAACCAAGAAATCTCTTAAAAAGCTCAATATTACTCATAATCCAAATGCAAGGATAATTGTTCAACATGATCATGAGAAAGCATTTTTTTTAATTCTCTAAGATGTCTTTTCTATGTTTTCTCCCCCTTTTGGCAATATAGGCATCAAGAGAGCAATTTTTTTTTGCATGGAATGCAACATAGAAGAGCTTTGAAGATTATGCAAGTGACCACTTAAACAAAGTATGACACCAAGCTACTCAAGTTCAGATTATGTCATCCTAAGTCATATCCAATGGCATATTTCAATTTTTGCTAACTAGCTCAAAAGAAGTTATACTAATTTTGCATGATTTCAAGACTAGAAGCAAAGCCAACCTAATGAGCAAATGGATATACTAGAGTTGAAGCTACAAGACCATTAGAGAACCGTCATGCTCAAACATCTCTTTAAATACAAATTTGTAGATTAATGCTCATCAAGCGGTATAGAGATTTAGGCCTAGTGAAGCACATCCTCGACTAGGAGCCATCAACAATAGCTTCCCAAGCTTCACTGTCCTCCACAAACCTTTGAGGTGTAGAGAGTTTATCCTAGTGAAACACAACCTCAAATAGGAGCCATCGACATAGGTCTCCTAGGCGTCACTCTCTTCCTCTAGTCTATTTTCTATTTTTCAATTTTATTGACTCAAGCCATATTCAACCATCTCAAGCAAGAAGCTTAAAAAAATGGTTTTGGTCATACACAATTCATTCCAAGTTCATCCCAAGTGCAATGGGAAGTAGTCTCGAGAATGAAAAATGTTGAGTTCAATTTTAGCATAAATAAGTCAATTTTTACCATTTTAGCACTTATATTCATGAGCATGTTGAGGATTCTAGAATGAAACAGTATAGCTAACCCAAGTTGCTCTAGGGACTTCAGTAGAAACGCACTATTTCACTAAGCATGGCATAAGCATATAGTAAAGAAATATAGCAAATAAAAGCTAAGTTTCATCAAGTTTTCAAGAAAGCTCAATTTAAATGATGGCTAGTTTAAACATGATACATCAGATAAGATACAACCTAGATTAACAAGAATCTTCAGAAAAGTAGCTATGTGCAACTAATCACAGTTTTATCATTTGCATAAAAGGCAAAGCTCGAAAATGGAAACAAATCTATACGCAATGCAAAAAAGTCAGTTCCAAACTCCCCCTCAACAAGTGAGTCAATTTTAAGCACAAATCTGATTCAAGTTGAGTCATTAGCAATTTTGAATTCCAAGAAAGAATTGAACTCAGCTGAAACCAAAAACCAAAATGAGAAGAGGAAAAGGAGAAACTGACAACTAGGTGATCTAAGAGCATAGAAAAGATGGTAGAGACCACTAGGCTTAGACTCGCTCTCACCTTCCTCATATGACTTACAAAGAAAAACTAACTCTCAAACTCCAGTTCAGGAGCAAACACAGACCCTATCTACCCAGGGGGCCCAACACTTGCTAGACCTACAAGACCGTGAGTGAGCTCAACCGAGAAGAAGAAGAGAATAGCATCCTAAAGCATAAGATGAGAGGTCCATGCCAAAGCATGCCAGAAGTTTAGGTGAGAAGTGGACTCAACAGACTGAAAATAAGCCCAAAGATACCCAGAAGGAATAGAAGAAAATGCTGAATATATACATATAGACATATAATACACATCAGCTCCCCCTCAAGATATGCCATATGGGCTCATAATCCCAAGCTCCCCTCTCAAGGCAACAAACCTAGAGCTATCCAAAGGCTTGGTGAAAATGTCAGCCAACCGGTGGTCACTCTCCACAAACTGTAGCACTATGTTACCCTTCTCCACATGGTATCTAAGGAAGTGATATCGAATATCAATGTGCTTTGTCCGAGAATGTTGCACTGGGTTCTTAGCAATGTGAATGGAAGACGTGTTATCACAGAAAAGTGGAACACAATCTGTTGCTAACCCAAAATCCCGTAAGGTCGATCTCATCCAGAGAATCTGGCTACAGCAACTGGCTGCAGCAACATATTCGGCCTCAGCGGTGGACTATGCAACACTGGACTGCTTTCTAGAGGATCAAGAAACAAGAGAAGTGCCAATGAATTGGCAAGTGCCACATGTGCTCTTCCTATCTAACCTATAGCCAGCAAAGTCTGCATTGGAAAAGGCTTGAAGGGATAGACAAGAGGAGGAAGAGTACTAGATACCATAATCAATGGTAGCTCGAAGGTACCTGAAGATGCGTTTCACCGCTTGGCGGTGAGAGACGCGGGGAGAATCCTGAAATCGAGCACAAAGACATACTAAGAAACGTATGTCAGGTCTCGAGGCAGTGAGATATAAGAGGGAGCCGATCATGCTCTAGAACTCCTTCTGGTCAACTGTCTCACCATCCTCGTCAAGCTTGAGGACAGCAGTGGTGGCCATAGGAGTCATAACTGGCTACCCGTCAGACATGTCAAAGCGCTTCAGGAGGTCTCGAGTGTACTTGCCTTGATGAAATAATGTACCCTCCCGAGTCTGCCGTCCAATCACTAGCTAGTGGCCGAATAGCAAAATGGGCCATGGAACTCGCCGAGTTCGAGATCGAATTCTCAGCCCGCACGACGATCAAATCCGAGGCCTTGGCAGACTTTGTAGCAGAGTGAACGAATTCCGCGCCGCCTGCTGCCGAGCTTGACAGACCTAAAGCAGATCGTCTGACCATGTACTTTGATGGGTCATGAGCTTATGAACGCTTGGGGGCTAAAGTTGTCTTAATCTCCCGTCAAGGAGAGCAACTCCAGTATGCCGTCCAATTGCATTTTACCACAACCAACAATGCGGAAGAATACAAAGGCCTCTTGGCAGGGCTACGAGCATGCAAAGTTCTTGGAGTCCAATGCCTTACCGTAAAAGGCGATTCACAGTTGGTCGTCAATCAAGTAAATAAGGAGTATCTATGTTCCAATAACTCAACAGTGCTTTACCTGATTCAAGTAAGGAAGATGGAGAAGTACTTCAATAACTTCGAAGTACTCTACATCCCCAGGAAGGACAATTCCCTGGCCGATCAACT
Source organism: Rhipidocladum racemiflorum (assembly GCA_036346355.1). NCBI lineage: Eukaryota > Viridiplantae > Streptophyta > Magnoliopsida > Poales > Poaceae > Rhipidocladum > Rhipidocladum racemiflorum. Next base: position 59,187,629 of record CM070574.1, read on the forward strand.
TTCAAAGGTTGGTTCCTCCCAAATTCCTGCCCCAGCAGGAGTGCTCGTTGAGCACTTACACAAGCCCTCCATTCTCTCTGTAGAGGAGGCATTAGAGGCGTGCGGTAACGTCTCTCTTCTCAAGCATGGTGCGAATTGGATGACGCCATTCGTCCAATACCTCGCACATGGAACACTGCCCAAGGAAGAAGCCGAGTGTTCCTGGCTTATAAGGTGATCCTCTCCTTACAAGTTGATCGAGGGCACCTTATACCGCAAAGGAGCACTGGGAGTCCTCTCCAAGTGCATCTCTCAAGAAGAGGGCAAATACCTTCTTGGAGGCATCCATGAAGGAATGTGCGGAGCTCACTCGTCCTTTAGAATGTTGGTGAGCAAGGCCTCCCGATTGGGTTACTATTGGCCAACAGCCTTAGCCGATGCCCGCTCGATTGTGACCTCTTGCCGAGCATGCCAGTTTCATGCTCGCAAAGTCCATCAGCTGGCATACGCACTTCAAACCATTCCTTTATCATGGCCATTCTCGGTCTGGGGGGTCAATTTGCTCGAACCTTTTCCCCGAAGCCAGAAGGGCTGCAAGTACTTACTCGTGGCTATCGACACTTTGACTAAGTAGATCGAAGCTGAACCCGTGTCAACCATTTCGGCCCAGGCGGCCAAGATGTTTTTTTGCAGTAATGTAGTGACACATTTTAGCATTCCCAATTGCCTCATCATGAACAATGGCATTCAGTTCACAAGTGAACTGTTTTGAGCCTATTACGAAGACATCGGGACAAAGGTCTGCTTTGCATCTGTGGCACATCCGCAGAGCAACGGAGCGGCCGAGCGAGCAAATGGGCAAATAATCTAAGGAATTAAAAAGAGGGTTTTCAAAAACCTTGTTCGGTATGGGCAGGCTTGGGTGGATGAGCTTTCTTCCATTCTTTGGTCAGTTCGCACTACGACGAGTCGAGCAACGGGAGAAACTCTTTTTCAGCTCATCTATGGTGTAGAGGCCATCTTGCCCGCCAAAATCGTGCAGGGTTCCCCAAGGATGCACCTAGTCGATGACGTTGACCAGGAGGGTGAGCGTCTCCTAGATCTAGACCTCGCGGAGGCAACACGTGAACGGGCTTTGCTGCGATTCGCGGTTTACCTGCAAGCTCTTCGCAGGCATGCGGCTAAATCAGTTCAACCAAAGACCCTACAAGTCGGCAACCTCGTCCTGCATCGAATCCAAGATTTGTTGAAGGCCAACAAGCTAACCCCCAGGTGGGAGGGTCCTTACACAGTCGTTTCAGCAACACGCCCGGGGCTGTTCGCCTAGCGATGGAGGATGGTCGGGAGTTTGCCAGCACATGGAACATCAACCAATTACGTAAGTTTTGGTCTAGCTCATTTTATTACCGCACGTTCTACGCAATTTCTAACGATTTTTTCTAAGTGAAATTCGGTTCTTTCGCCCTTGTGATTTCCATTCTTCCCAAGATTTTATGAATGTCTTTGAAGTCCCTGCCCATTGGTAAGCCGACTCAACTCCGCTCAAGGGCACACTCTCCTCCTCACAATCTTGATGATAGGATGAGCACGCGCGGGCAAGAACATTCGCTCCAATCACATCTTTTCTAAGGTTTGGCTAGCGTGCGCAATTACGATCGAAGTGCAACGACCAGCGCCGGATCACTAAACTCACCTCCAGAGGCTTCAGTCTACATAAGCCAATTATCGTTCGCAGTAGCACTTCGCCGCAAGTCACAATCGCATATAGACACCCTCTCGGATAGTCCAAAGTCTTAGCTTGATCCGCTTGCGATCGGTCATTGTGCAAAATGTCAAGCAACCGCATGAATTACCCGCCACCGTCAAAATCATGCTTGCAAATTAGGGGCATGGGTCATGATGCTCAGGGGGGGGTAAGGCCGCGCACGTGAATCTTTCTCTCGACCTGACCCATGCTTACAATTCAGAGACATGGTGTTAGATTGCTAAGTGAAAGACACACGATTTTTCTAACTCTCCTATGAACGAGCTCGTGCTTGCAACTTAGGCGCACGGCCTTCATTCATAGTGGGGGCTTAGTAGGGACGATGAACTACTGTGCTTTTTCTAAAAAATGCTCGATTGTATCTGTTCCGTCCTTTACCTTCAAGTTTATTTTTTCTTTGTTCAGTCTGCTCATTTTGCTTTGTTCGTTTTTGTCCAGGGCTTTCCTCGACAACGAGCATGGAATGGCTAGAGCAAAAAGAAGACAAAAGTATGAAAGAAAAAATAGACAAGCCATCTCGTATTGAAGATTCATTTCATTCACATGGAAGCAGAATTACATAATACACAAGGAGATATTTCCTGGCGCGCTTCACATCCTGGAGTTCAGTAAGCTCTTCCTTCACCGCGTCAAGCTCAGCCTCGAGGTCAATGTCCTGCCGCCGAGCTTCGCGCCCCTCGCTCACCCCTTGGCGGAGTCGCTTTGCCTCTTCCTTGTGCTGTTCGGCCGACTTGGTGGCCTCTAGCACAGCTTGGCTTAGCTCCTTCACCGTTTGCTCTAGGACCGCCCTTGCTTGCTCGCTTTTGGAAAGGCGTTCCTTGTAGTCCATGGTGAGTTCCTCGGCTTTGTGCCGTAGCTCCTCGTCTGAAGACTTTAGCTCAGCCAACTTTTGCTCGACCCCGCTATTTTAGCGTTTTGCTCGGCGCTGTGCCTGGCTAGAATCTCGGGGAACACGGTCGCAGCCTTGAAATCGACCATGGTCGCCTCGAGCACCTGCATAGAGAAGTACATTAAGCCCTTGCTCGTCACGAAGGAAAACACGTTAGAGAAAAAGGAAACTTACCCAGCGGAGACGATCCTGTAGGTTTTCCCAAACAAGCTCGGAAGGGTCCTCTGGCTGGAGGTCGGCCTCTGTGCCTTCCCCCCGAGTAGGTATTTTGCTCAGAGGCACCCTATCTTCCTCTTGGCCTCGAGCATCCTCAATGCTCGGCGGCGCAAGAGACTGCTCCGGCAAGGTAGCTTTTACTGGAGCAACATCCTTCCGGGGATGCTCTTTCCCCGGGGCATTAGGTCACGACTCCTGAGCAATCTCCTTGCTCGGGGAGTAGGCCTGGCCTTCAACCACGCTAAGGTCCAGGACCTCGAGTGGTGTCTTATTGGGGAAGAAGTTCCCCCAGGGCTTGAGGCTCCTCGGTCGCAGTGGCTTCGACCGTGGCATCCTCGACCGTGGCGCCCTCGACCATGGCGCACTTGACCATGGCATCTTTGGCTTTAATTTCCTCGACCGTGTCGACCTCAACAATGGCTTTCTCGAACGCCACAATCTCGGCTACGTGAGCAAGCTCCTTTTCTATTACGGAGTCGAGAATTTCATTAGCCATGCCCTCAATATCCCAAGCTTTCCTATACTAGCTATTTCGCCCACAATGGCAATGTGAAGTTAGCGTAATATTTGAAAGTAAAGAAGATGGGAAAGAAGAGCAACAACATACCTTGCTCGAGCTTCTCGCCCTTGGAGTCCTTAAACTTCGCCATGGAAGCTCAGGCCACAGCCAGGAGCTTGGCCAGCTCCGTGGCCGCCTGGCTGGCCTTCGCCACCTTGGGGTCGACCTCGTCCAGGTCAGCCTACAGCAAAGTCTTCACCGGGCGCTTAGGTGATGCACCCGGTGACCTCCGTCGCCTCGGAATCAAGGGCGCCAGGTCCTCCTTCTCGAGCTCGGCCGCCAAGCTCGAGGTCACCCACGTGAGCTCAGCCTGGAGGGCAACGATCTTTCCCTCCTGTTGCCCCTTCCATGCAGGGTCCTTCGCCACAGCCTCCGCCCCCTTCTTCGCCCACTCAGCAAGCTAGTGAAAATGAGCCATCAGGTCCGGATTTTGCCTGGTGTGCTCGGCCATCCACATTCTTAATTCACTTACCTCCCTCTTGTCGCATACTCCAAATGCTGCCAGGGAGGACTCTTCTTGAGCTAGCTCGCCTCTTAAGGTGCTTGGGAGGGGACGGTAGAGGTGGCGGCGCGCGTCGTTTGCGTCCCGCCACCCTCCTGGTCCTGATACCAAGAACGACGTTCCTGGGGTTGCTCATCAGTGGCTTGATTGCAGCCACTGCGGCTTCAAGGGTGACCTTCTCCTGTCAAAGGCGACAAAAACGTCAGAAGATGCCCAAGGTGATTGTTCCCTCAGCATGGTTCGTTCGTCTACTTACTACTTTGCCTTGCTCAAGCACGTTGCTCAGGACCTGGCGCCCAAGCTCGAGCTCCCTTCCCTTAGAGCTGCATTTCGACCAAGGCAAAGTGTAAGTACGATCAAGTTAACTAAAGCGAGCGCAAAGTAATTAGCTCGTTTCTGGGACTTACCTAAGTCGGATCCCGAGTGAAGTCTTGCCACCCGGTGATCTCGAAGAAGGCATGCTCCCTCCTCCTGAGTGGTGTCACCTGGTTCATGAGGAAGTCCCAGACGACATTCTGACCAGTGAGCCCCATGTTGGTAAGCTCACTGATCGTCATTAGCACCGGCTCCTCCTTGGCCTGCACGGGAGGGCGCAGTGTCTCGATACTCATAGCCACCGCTCCGGTATAGCAGAGGGAACTTCCTTCTGCCTTCTTCAGGTAAAACCAACCGTCGGCCCAACCCGACACCGATTCCTTGAGCGTGAAGCTCGGGAACTCGTATGGTTGGTTGGACCAAAGGTGGAAATAGACGCAATCGGCGAGAGAAGCCGTGCTAGTGCGAAACAAAGAGTAGAAAAAAGAAAAAGAGACTGGCTATGGGTAAGACGCCCACGAATCCCTCGCAAAGGTGCGAGAAGATTGCCAGGACAAGGAAGGAGTTGGGCTTGAGGTTAGAAATCTCACATTCGCAATGGGCGCGACTCCAGAAACTCACTCTCGAGCATTCGAAGCCTGTTGACGGAATAGAGCTCGCAGGAGATGATCTCTCCCTCCTGCGGCTCCAGTGCCTTCTCGTCACCGGCTACCCGCTATGTGTTTTCATCAAGATATCCGAGCTTCATGAGCAGTTGGAGCCTCTCCTCGGTCATCTTGCTCACTCCGAACTTAGCCATTGACTTGGAGAGAGGAACAAGGATGAACGCAAAAAGCACGAGACTTGAAGTATTTCTTAAGTTTTGAGTGCGAAGTGTGAGCAAAAGGTTTCCCCTCCACCATTTAAATACAAGGCTTGGGATCCCTAAAGCGTAGAATGAAAAATACAAATGAAGAGTTTCCCACCGTCAAACTCGAGAAGCCCTAAGGGCTCAGGCACAGGTGAAGCGTTTCTCACCATTCCCGAGTCAACGTGTGGATGTACAACCTCCAAAATTGTGCAATAATAGCGCGGTTCCCAAAAAAACTGTCCGCACTGCAACCGCAAAGCTTCTCCGAGAAGGAATCGTGACAACCTTTTGTATTCTCTTACCTGGGCTTCCCTTTGTCGGGGGCCAGGCTGTATGCTTGTTTTCTCCCAACCATGCTCGCTTGCTTGTGGGATATGCTCGGATGCTGCATTAATGATTGTTGTAAGATTCCAATCCCTCCATTGAGTCTGTAGGCTCAAGGGGAAGGTCCCGCCAAGTAGTTCTTCACTTAAGCCTTGGGTACTAGCTGTCGGGGTTGGATAACTTCCATAAGTACCATAGTACCTCTGCAGCCGGTTTTTGGTTGACCATGCATACCCTCGGATGATGTCCTTGAGGAAGACCCTTGCAAGATTTGGCTGGCTTGTCCGCCCGATCTGGCTAGGCTCGTCACTCAGTCTCAAGCACCATGCTCGTGGCACGAGCATCCATGCTTGGCCATGACCAAGCACGCTCAGCCCAAGCTAGTTCGCGAAATGTATGGTCAGAAGGTTGTGTTCAGCAGTAACGTCCAAGTAGCGCTAATCATGCCACGATCTGGTGCCGTTACGCCCACGATGGGAACGTGGCGTAAATCAAGGCTTCAGTTACAGCCGCAGTAGATGCAATCAAATGCCCGTTATTCGGCTGCAATTGTGTTAGATATTTTCATAAGCTACAAATACCTCCTGTACATATGGAAATAGAGGGGCCTAGTCTGAGTTTAATCTGGTCAATCTAGTGGCTAGAAAAGAGTCACGCAGAGATACACACGCACTAATACTGTTTGAAACAATTAGCAATACCAACATCACTGGAGTAGGGTTATTATCTCCCCCGCGAGAGGCCCAAACCAATATAACTCATTGTGTCCATTTTCGGACGTAATCCCTTCATCGAAAAAGGGGCCGTGTTGATCCCTCATTCAACAAGTAAGCTCGGTGGGGACCAGTTTTCCAATCGTCGACAATTCTTGTCTCTCTTCTTGGTCAAAATAGTACTCAGGAACACTATGTTACATTTCTTTGCTATGTCAAAAAGCAGTGACATTAATTGTCTAACATCATGCTTTCTTATGCAACATACTATGTCGTCGCTGTTGAATCAATTGGGCGACAAATTCCAATTGCTTTCTTGGATAGGGTTAAAGGTCGATTTCACAAAATAATATGGTGGTAGGAAAGCTGCTACTACTGCAGCAAACAGCCTCAACCGAGAGTTTGGGTATATATTGTTGTCACTGTGAGACTTGTAAAGATATGATTCTTCATTTACCTTTTTTTTTTGGAATATTATTTACAGTTTGTAGATTAAAACTTAAGGAACAAATGCAGTATTGTGTCGATCACCCTGAAGAGATACACAAGTAGCAGGTGATACACAAGTGTAAAGGGTGAAATGAATTTGTTATCTTCGTGTAATGGTTATGATGCAAAGTTCCTTTGGTGACAACATCCTACCTATTTGTTCAAGTTACTGCCAATGAGAAATCGAGTGAGAAATGAAACATGGAGTAGTTATCATTTTCTTACTGTGGCGATAGGATTACTGACATTTTCCATACAGAGGTGTTGTAGTCTTTTCCTACTTGTTTTCTCTTGCTGTAGTGGTAATAGCCAAGTAAATCTCCTAGTTGATGCCTTGTTGTAATAAGATAGAAACATACTTGAATGTTGTAGTTTTAAGTTTGTGCATTACAATTCAGGTGTGGTGTCCCACTCCCACGTTTGGTGTTGAAGTTTGTATCCTCCATACTTATACATGTGGATCATCTTAGTGCTCCGGGCTAATTCTGGCGAGCCCAAAAAATTGCTTAAGAGAGTTATGGGGCATTGCAAATTGATAACCTGACATTTTTTACTCTAGTTCTAGCAGAAAATTTCATAAATGTATAAATACAAGCACTTTTACTATTATGTTGTAGATTGAATAAAGTGATTGGTCAGATGTAGCCTTTACAAATTGCGATAATCTTTTTGCATGTTAAACTCATACGATTGGTTAACTAATGTTATATGTGTGTTCTATGTGGTATCTGTTTTCGCGTGTTATCTGATAAAAATTATCCGGTACCGTATATATTCCGATCTGTATTCGATTCGAATCCATTACTGATATTATCCATACCGTATTCGTATCCGATATTATCCGAAGCTGATTCCGAATCTGTCAAAAAATATGATTTAGAATACGAAAAAAACGATATCTGATCGAATGCGAGTGGATTGCACCCCTAACGAGTATAGTTCTAGTTAGCGGCTTAGCGCCGCTCGAACACCTTGCGTCCGTACGGGGTGCACATATCGTCGCAAATATTACCATCCAAAGCAACCAACCATGCATCACTTTGATATGAAGCACTGGGATATTACTTTGACCGTGCAGTGCCGTGCAAAGGACAAAAAAACGACCATTTTGTAAGACCAAACGGCTAGGGTGGCACCAAACACGGCAACGACGGCGGGTATACCGCCCTCGCCTGGCTTGTACTGCAAGCAAGATGGTGCCGTTTTTATTGGGATTCAATATTTCAATTGGTAACTGCAGCTTCAAGCTACAGTAAAAGGCCGCTTTCCCCAGAAATTGACCTCTCCATTTGGTATGTTCTTCCTCTTGCTCTAGGTTTTTCTCACGTAATATGTAGGACCTGCACACCTAGCTCTAAATCAGTCGAAAACCGTGATTTTTGACTGCATCGAGCTGGCTCAACAGCTAAAACCGGTCGGTAAACCGATCAAATTCAAAAAAAATTATGCGACAAAAAACCGCTCGATTTTCGATCACAATCGATCAGTTTTCGGTCAAAATCATGTGGCAATGCCGCGGGGTCAGCACCTGGTCATCCTCCGGTCGATTTTCGGTCCAAAACCGGTTGGTTTCAATTTTTTTGAATTTTTTTCCCAAAAATATTGAATTCTTAATCCTTTGGTTTCTAACGATTTTTCGATGATTTTCGACTCAATATTTTTGATTTTTGAATTTCAGTTTTGAGCGGTTTTTTCAGTATCGATATTGTTAACCATGCCTAGTTCTCTACGTTCATCGGTGTTATTACACTACTACAGAATAATATAATACTATCGCTTCATTTGTATCGGTTTTCAACTTTTTATGAAAAAATCGATTGTGATAGCAGATTCGACGAGTTTAAAATAATTAGCGCAGTGGTTAAACAACGAACTGAGAAAACTAGCTCAGTATGGCATCCGCCCAAGAAACATAAAATGAGAAAGAGGGTCGCCACCATATAATGTGAAAATTCTAACCTTCTGTATATAATACACTAGTTTATGGTTATGGTAATGCATATAGTATCAACATCGATGATATATCATTCTATATTCACAATAAATAGGGAAGAAATAATTAATATTAAATATCGTATTAACTATTTTATGATCAAAGCTTACAATTTTTTTTTGACCATGAAACAATAGGAGAGGCTCCTACCATGATAAATTAAAGAAGGCAAAAAAAGTACATACCTTAGTTACTTACAAGGCAACTGAGCTAGCAAGGTAAAAAAAAAAAGGAAGTGCTAAAAGTACGATCTTATAATTAAAGCTTACAATTAATGCCATAGATGGCGAACAACATGAGTAAACTGCAATAGAAGGAAACGGAATATCTTCAATGAAATCCATCCATATGTCCATAGGCAATCGACTAAGGTAGGGTGATGTAGTTCTCCACAATCTTCAAAGTAGCCCTTCTCGACTATTGATACCTTGATGTTGTCTTCAACAACTAAGATGTTTATAGCAAGGGTAACTACATAGAGTATTCAGTAAGTTGTGCATAAAATACAAGTATAATAACTAAATACAAGGCTTACACAAAGAATGACTGATATGATTCATTTTGCATAAGGCAGACTTTATCCTTGGAATACGATAATAGATTGAAACAACAGTAAAACAAATAACAACAATAATAAATTATTTAAAGTTTTTCTCAATTTGGCAAACAACCTACACCATTTCCTTTTTGGCTCACAACCTACCTTCTAGTTTTGTTTTATAAAATTTAATATGTGTGAGAAATTCCCGAGCATTGTTTGTAATCGAGGACACAGCTATTCAAATAGTTTTACATTCTCCACAGATGTTATAAACTTTGCCTATAAGATATGATCATCTTCTCATGGCATGTAATTGACACACTTTCTTAGGCGTGCGACTAAGAATATCATAACAAAACCTTTTGGGAACTCTGCTCCAACATTAACCCTCCCGATAAGCTTGATCTCGCTATTCCACCTTTGCACAGAGAGGAAGAATGGAACAAACTCACCATTGGACTAGGAAAGATAAACGTCTAAGATGTGGCACCATTGACACCCTCCACCTCAAGCACAAAGCTAGCCCATCCTCCTGAGGTATCACATGTCAAGACCTAGCAACTTACTAAGTTAGGTGTGTTCTATTTCAGACATGTGGTTGTATGATTAGCCCAGTTCAATTGCTTACAAGGTTAAGTCCTTGATTGATTAAGGCAAAACCTCCAATATACTTGTCCACACATAACTATATTAATTGATTCACATAGATCACCAACCCGATTTCATGCAAAACCACCGGCACATAGCCTCTTGCTACTTGCATTAATGTAAATTATTTACCATCCCAATTGATTATAGTGCAACATATGTCATCAACAATATCTCGTGTGATGACACATAACATACCTTTTCCACAAAGATATCCTATAGTCACTTAGTCACATTTGAATTTGTAACTTCAAAATAATATTAATAACCCATTGCATATCTAAGCACACTAACCACGTCCAAACAAATCCACATCGGTTTTATATTAATGGCCAACTAATAAATAACAAACATAGGATGACAAATGATCATGACATAACAAATGACTAGGTAGGCATAATAAAGTAGGTTTCATAACTAATCCTGAAATAATGAAATGTTTGATAATTTGAACTAGTATGAAATAATTTGAAACAAAATAACTTTTGCAAAACTAGGCGCAACACGATCAAAGCAAAACTTGCTTTTTTATCGCTATGCTATTGTTGTTTTGGCTTTGACCACCTTATCTTTGGTCACCTTATCTGTGATCTTCAACTTACCTTCAGCTCCTTCGAATGACTTCCGAACATTCATGTGTAACTAAAAAAAGCAAATAAAAACAAAACTCAAAAGACAAATAAAATAAACTCCAAATTGAGAATGAATAGTACTAGAAGATAGGACTCAATTTTAGATAAATTTAGAAACTTGAATGGACTCAATTAGAGCTCTATGAAAAAGAATAGGCTTTCAATCTATGGATATGTGGCTCCGCGGTCTATGGACCAGGTCCATAGAGAAGGATACCAGTCTAGGGTGAACTGAGCTAATGGAACAATGCACTGACATGTGGAGTCAGCGTGTCGATGACTTTGCTCACGCTAGACTAGGTCTACACAAAACCGATCTAGAGTTAGCTTTGTGGTGTGCCATGTGTGCAGCCATGTGGACAAAACAGTGATGACATGGAGGCAGCTTGTGTTGAGGTGGCGCCGACAGCGTGGCCGTGGCACACAAGTGGTGATGAGGATTGGCGTATATGCCATTTTCAATAAGTGGCATCACTAAAATGCCACTCTGGCCCACTGTCATAGACACAGATGGTCCCACATGTCAACGACAGCGGAGTTGCATTTTTAGCGAAGCCACTTGTTAGGAGTGGCATTTTATCAATTTTTTCGATGAGGGGAAGGTTGACATAGCATTGATGTGCACAGTTCGGTCGCATGAGGCCGGCAGGCCCATGCTATCATAGAGACAAGAGAGAAAGGGAGGGTTAGCTCATGAGTAAGAGAGAGAGAGAGACAGAGATGGGTCCTGTTCTTCTCGACAGAGAAATAAAAGAGAGGTGGATGTGCTCTGGTGATGGTGAAGGACCTTGTGGAGGTCCATCCATGTTTGTGATGAGTATTTGACTTTATTTGAGCAATGTGTGCTCATGTTTGAGTTTGATTTGAACTAAAATTCAAAAGGAAGCAATTTGAGTTATGTTAGCTTCTTGCGGTACTACCGGCTTGTGGCTGGCGGTAGAACCGACTGATGAATGATACATAATTGATTGTGAGCATTTGTGATGAGTATTGGACATTGCTATGTGATGGGTTTTTCTTATCTTTGATGGTTGTAGGACGACGGTGCTAGGTCATGATGAGGCACAGGATGGCCGGGACTAGACGAGGTGCGTCGGAGGTCCAAACGGTCGAAGATTGCCGGAAGATGATTGGAGACGGAGTCCGAGCAAGTCAAAAAAGACAAGGAAAGGCGATGATACTAGCTAGATGCCGCGAGGATCGATGAGGGCCATTGGATCGCGGTCTAGTTGATAGGTTAGCGGGTCTAGGTAGTATGCTTTGAAAACCGTGCCAAAAAACCCATTATGTGTGTGGGTTTTGGGTTGCCCTTGCATGGTTGTGTGAGTGGGCTAATCCTAGCCCTTGGTGAAGTGCTCTGGGGTTTGGGACTCATCCAAGGGTGGTAGGTTGTAACACCCCAATTTTTGCTTTTCATGAATTTAATTGAAATTTTACACTTTAAAAATATTTGGAATTTTTTGGGATTTATTTGGATTTAATTGGATTTAATTTGAATTTATTCCCTTTTGAAATAATTAAATAATTAAAAGTTACAAATAAAATTTTGTTGGAGATATTTTATTTGAGTCCAAAATGTCTAAAAGTATTTTCCAGGATTTTTTTCTGGAATTTTTCTGATTATTTTGCTATTTTTCTAGAATTATTTGAATTTCTTGAAATTATTTTGATTATTAAATCGCTAGAAAATCCAATCGCTTTTACTGTTCATCCAACCGAGTCGAACTGAGTCAGACTCGAGTCTGACTTGAACCAGACAAAACCCTAACTTACATGACCGTTGGATCGAGATCCAACGGCCTGTGTTGCGCCACATCACTCGAGCCCGAGCCGGATCGGACCCGCTCGCGCCTGGATCGATCTCAGCCGTTGGACGCACGCACGTGGATGGCCAGGATGCGTCCACGTCACCAATCTGAGCCGCCGCCGGATTCCGCCGCCGCGCGCGTGTGGGCCTCGGTTTCCGCGGTTTTCACCGATGCCGAGGGCGCTATTTAATGCGTCGCAACCCGTGTCGTGACCGCCATTTCTGTGCGCACATTTTGCCCTAGGTCGTGGAGCAACAGCCGCCGTAGCCACGCCGCAATCGCTCGCCGTAGTTGGAAACGTGCGCCGCCGCTATTTTCCACCGTTTCCCGTCGACTCCGCCGTCCTCCGCTGCGTGGGAGCCCAAATCCGGAACCCTCGCGTTGAGCCGCGTCGGGGAGGACCATCCACTTTGCCAAAACGTGCTCAAAGTGTCGTTGGCCATGTCGTCGTCCTCAGCTCCGGCGTCCTCTGCTCCGCCGCGCCATCATCGGAACCGCGAGTTCTCTCTGCCATTGGATCCTCATCGAACGGCCCAGATTCGTCCACGTCACCCGTAAGTGTTTTCCACGTTACGGTTTTCAGATCTATTCTCAACCGTTGGATCTAGATCCAACGCTTTAGATTGAGCCACGTAGCAGAAGACTACACCGTGTTAAATCTAATCTCAGCCATTAGATCTAGATCGTACGGTTAGGGTTAACCCGCGTTATAGCGTTAGATGTTTTCTCAGTAGATCGAGCCACGCCTCGCACGTCGGGACATTCCACGTCGCCCCCATGACGCGGTGAAACCCGATCCAATCTTAGCTGTCCGATTCGAATCGTGCGTTCCAGATCAAGCCATGTTAACCCGAACGTGCGAGATCCAGATCCAATCCCGATCGTTGGATTTCAAACCGACGGCCCAGATTGCGCCACGTGTCTGGTAGCCGAACCGGCATGGTCAACGCGGGCGGGCCCCGTCGTCGCTGACGTCACGCGTGACGTTAGCACGGGCCCACGTGTCAGCGTCTGGCCAAACCGCACCATGACGTCATCCGTGACGTTATGATGACGTCACGGTGGGGCCCAGTTGTCAGAGCCGTTCGTCCGAGTGTGATGACGTCAGCAATGACGTCATCCGAGTGGGTCCCACGTGTCAGCGACATGTGTACCCGTGGACCGGGTCCATGGTGGACCCGAGCCGGGCCGTGCGCCGGGTCCATGGACCCGAGGCGACGTGGCGGCTTCTGATTGGCCCACGTGTCATGATGACGCAATAAACCGATTTTCTAATAGAAAAATAAATGAATTAATTCGGTTTATTCTTTTTTTTTCAAACTTCAAATGCTTATAACCTTTGCGTTTTAACTCCGATTTTAGTGATTCTAATTTCTAAATTTTTATAAAATTGAGCTCTATTTAATGGCGAATTTTAATTGAATTTTTGGACACTTTTTGTCCATTGTTTAATTATTTATTACTATTTGCACGCGTTACGAGTAGACGTTGAAGTGTCCGAAGGCTACGAAGGTGAAGTTTTGACCCAGGAGCCAGCTCAGGACCAAGAGCAAGTACTTTTTGATGGCAAGTTATGCTTTGATCATATTGCTCCGATTTTTGGAAATTAGTCTGATTTAAATTATTGCATGCTAGTTTAATTAGAAATTGTTTTAATTATTTCTGGGAATTAGAAAAATGCCAAATTGCAGTTTGACACCTTGACTATTTAATTATGTGCCTTGAACCCTTGTCACCCTAGTTGGGAATCATATTAGTTGGTCCTTAGTAAATTGCCAACATTGGGTATTTAGACCGTTGTAGTTGTTGCTTAGACCCGCTACGTGCACATGACATGATTTTGGACAATCAAATGTTAATATTTACTTAATGAGATATTGAACCTGTTTTTGAAAAGTATCATGTGTTGTGATGTTGATGATGGCACATGGTGCATGGTAACCAACTGGGTTTGATAAATAGATTTAGACCGGGGCAAGTGGCAAGAATGATATGGTGGGCCATGAGTGGCACCGGGGATGTCGTTTTGGTTCTTCGGGTAGTCTTGCCCAGGTCATCCTAAGGACTTAGCCTTGCAAGCCTTTGATCTGAGTCAAACGTGCAACCACATGTCTGTAATAGGATGGACCTAGTTGAGTAAGTTACTAATAACTTACTTGTGGAACCTCGGGTTGTCAACTACACCTTTTGTGTAGCTTGAAGGGGGAGCGTACCAGGGCTATGGCATGGTACCATCCAACGGTATATCGGTGCAATACTTCGCCTCTGCTGAGGGAAGGGATGGTGTATGGCAAAAATCGGGGAGGTTCACTTGTATAGTTTGCGGTTTCCGAAAGGCTTTGTTACGATCACTCGCCTTGGTGGTGTTTGACAGTATCTTGTGGGAAAAGTGCATAATCTCTGCAGAGTGTACAACCTATTCGAATAGCCGAGTCCACAGTATTGGACACTGCTCGGGGATTACAGTCAAGGGTTAGACTTTCGTGAAAACAACTTGGATTTGAAAAGTTTGGTTGAGTTTATTGATGACGTTGATGGAAATGTGGACTAGGAAAAGGGAAAATGTTTCCTTAACTCCTGGAAAAGTTATTAATATTATATTTGCTTTTACTGCTTTCAAATCTACTTATGCTACTTATTAAATGCTGTTTCACTGCAAATGTACCTATTAGCCTATGCTTTGAACTAAGCCATGCATGTAGAATATTAGTTCGCATTTTGTGCATGACTTGCTGAGTACCAAGTACTCACCCCTTGCAACAATACAACACCAGTTGAAGAAGAAGCGATGCCAGCTTTGGAAGAAGAACTTCAGGAGGAACCGTCTATCTAGGGAGCGAGCCCAGTCATTTGCCTATGGTATACTGGATGGCGCCACGTTGATGCTTTTATTCCGCTGTAATTTATTTTCTTTTAATAAGTATTCGCCCTGTGTGGTGTAATTTTGTAAGTTGATCATAAGGTCAGGCAACCAGTTTGGCTATTTAAATAAAGTAATTTACTATTTCATTGAGTATGATTGTGATATATACCAATGTTGAGACTGTGTGCACTAGCGTGATCCTGGACTAGTGTTGAATACACAAAGGGTCCGGATTTGCAAATTCGAGTCCCGACAGAGGTGGTATAAGAGCCATACTGACTGTTGGACTACCCTTAGTTAGAATGGTCGTAGTAAGGTTAAAACCTATTTTCTAAAGTTAAAACTTGACAAGATGATGAATGAACTCTCGACTTATCCCCTTCTCTCTTTTCATACCTCCTTTGCTGAATTTCTCTTATTCTCACTTGGTTTTAAAAAATTTATGCGTTCTCACGTGAGTGTCTTTGGCAGATGAAGATGCTCAACAACTACGCAGAGCGTGAGGGAGGCTACGCCGCTGAGTTGTGGCGTATGTTACAGGTGCTTGAAGGTTTCGAGAGGCCACGTTACCAAGGGACTACCGTAGTGCATGCTGGTTTGGTCAAGGCATGGGACGTCAAGATCATCGTGTATTCTCGCGAGAAGTCGAAGTTCAGCCGCCCATGCTACTTCTCGGCCAGGAGTTCCACCTTTCAGATGGGGATTCAGGAGGTGTCGCGCCGAGCAATGAGGCACATCGCTCGCACCTGCTCCAGAGAGCTGGAGGGCACAGTGTTTTGTCACCACCCACGTCGAGACAACAGGGTTGAGCGGGAGCCGATAGAAGATGAGGATGTCACTATCACACATTTGGCGAGGTTCATCGTCGTGCAGGAGGATGCACTCGATGATACGGTGTAGGAGCTTGCAGAAAGCCCATGAGGAGGTCAAGAAAGAGAAGAGAAGTCTGCAGGAGGTTCGAGAGTATATGACCCATCTTCTGCGAAGTATTTATGAGCTGGAAATGGCATTGCATGGACAGGGGCCAGAGCTAGTACTGGAGCTGCACGAGCCAGATCCCGGGGAGCCACGGCCAGAGCCACAGCCCGCGCTAGAGCCCAAGGAGGATGCCGTTTCTTCGACTACAATTGTTGTGGGGCACGGTGATTGCTTTGCGCCTATGCCGCCGCACCCGCCACGTGGAGGCAGTGGAGGTTGGGTCGAGGAGTGAGCGTTCAGGATTAGAAGTTGAGACTCCTTTGTCGAGTCGCGTTATAGAAAAAAGAGTCACCCTTAGAAGCGTTGGACTCCAGTGTGTTAGTCGATTTGGATTTTCATTGCTTGCTGAGTGTGCAGTATGTGTTGCAATGCCCTTAGGCATTGTAAGCAACCATACCAAGTTATTATTAAATCATAAAGTTGGATTTTGAGTTACACCTTTTGCCCTGCATAAGTTTTCTCTATTACTTATCTATGCTTGTTTCCCTCTTGTCTCTAAACCTTGGAGAAATCGACAGATGGTGAACACCCGCGGAAACCTTGGAGGCAACGGGAGTGGTTCTCGCCCTGCAGTGAACCCCGCTGAAGTAGGACAGGCACCCCAGCCAGCACCGCCAGTTGACATGCACAACTTTGGAGCTTTCCTTACTGCACAGACCCAGCTTGTTAGCGTATGAGCTAACAGACCCCTTCCGAAGTCGGGTGTATGAAGTTCGAACGGGGGGCTTTCGTGGAGATTACTCGGGAGACGGTGGAAAGGAAACCGAGGCGAAGCTCACAAGAAGACGCTAGGGTTTATCCAGGTTCGGGCCTTCCTCACGAGTAATAGCCCTAATCCTGCTTGTGTTGTTCTTGTTTGTGCTCTTGGGGGAAATCGTCTGAACAAAGGATCTGGAACTCAAGAGCTCTCACCCAAAGGAGAATGAATCAGCCCAAGAGATCCAACCCAAAAAGATTGAACCCCTTCTCCCATGCACCCCAGCTGCCTTTTATACCCGGGCTGGCTGGGGCGCATGGGGCTTACAATAGTGCCACCCCTTGAATACACTAGTCAGGCTGCATTTAATACGCCCGTCACTGTTCTTGCAGCACACTTAATGCCCTGGCGCAGCCGTCCTTTCCCCCGCCTCGGGCCTCGCGTCTGCCGGCGTTGCCCGCTCTGCTGGAGTGGGAAATTGCACCATGCCGTCACTCGTAATTATGGCGCGTGTTGGGAACACATGCCACCATACTGTGGCCTTCATTACCTCCATTTAATGCGCACGATATGCATTAAATGTCTTTGACCTCCTGTGCGGCTGTACAGGCCACTAGGTGGCCTCGGGAACTGAGCGCCCGCGGTGTGACCTGATCGCCACCTGTCCACTGGGCGATCACACAGTTGACCACCAACGGCGTGGCCTGATCGCCACCTGTCCGCTGGGCGATCACAAAGCTGACCACCAACGGCGTGGCCTAGTCGCCACCTGTCCGCTGGGCGATCACACAGCTGACCGCCAATGGCGTGGCGTGGTCGCCACGTACCCGCTGGCGATCACACAGTTGACCGCCAACGGCGTGGCCTGGTCGCCACTTGCCCGCTGGCGATCACACAGCTGACCGCCAACGGTGTGGCCTGGTCGCCACCTGTCCGCTGGGCGGCATCCTTCCTGACCGCTAGCGGCGTGGTCTGGATGCCACGTGTCCTCTAGCGGCTCTTACTAAAGTGTAGTGGGCACCCTGGTGTATAATACACCGACAGTAGCCCCCGGACCCACCCTGGAGCGCCCTTTTTGCCTTTCTTTTTTTTGAAGAACGAAAAAGCAGCTCAGTCTCCTAGGTTGGTCCATTTAAAAAATGCCCACATAACGCTGCGGCTTTTAAATACCGCCGCCGTTTCCGGGCATCGAGGTGGAGCGTGCATCCGCCCTGCTTCGTAACCGGCGCAGGCCTGGGGAGCGTACCCGCGCCTCTTCTGATTCTTTTGGGTTTCCCGCTAGCGAACCGCCGCGCCCCCTCGGGTATCCCACCATTCGAACCGCCACGCCTTCTCGGGTCGTCCGCCGAGGCGCTCCTTCATGCTCATATATATAGGTGGCCCGGGGAGAGGCGGTTCGTTCTTTCCTTAGCCTTTGCTTCCTGCGTACTGCTCCCTCGTCTTTGCTTCCTGCAAACTGCTCCTTCGCCTTGGCCTCCTCGAACTGCTCCTTCGCCTTGGCCTTTGCGTACTGCTCCTTCGCTCGCATGGCGCCGCCAACACCTATGCTTCCTCCATCGACCGTCAAGGAGGTCGACGGCGAGAGGTGTGCCCAGTACGTCGTCGGCGGCACTGTCCGTACTCGCGCCGGGACCGCCGCGCCTGGCTGCCGTCCGGGAGAAGTAATCTTCTTCTGATGGGGGATGCTGCGGGCCTCCTTCTGCCGATCTTCGACTTCTACCTCGCCATCCTCAACTTCTACTCCATCCACAACATTCACCTTCCTCCCAATTCCATCGTTCTTCTTGCTGTCTTTGCCCACTTCTGCGAGATGTTCGTGGGAGTGACCCCTAATCTTCCTCTCTTTCGCTTCTTCTACTCCTTGCGCACAGCCAAGGACCTTTCCACCACGCGGTCTCCTGCCACCTCCGCCTTCGGGATGGCGCGGCCTCCTGCTACATTCCGTTGGACCTCCGCTCCATTTGGAGGGCTTAGCGCAATCAGTGGCTCTACGTCGAGGACGACATCGGCGTAGAAGTCTTGGAGCTGCCAACTGGGCCAGCGGTCGGCACCCCTAACTGGAGAGCTCACGTCGACGAGACGCCTGAGCTCCAAGTGATGCTGGCCCGTGTGGACCAGCTGCGGACAGCGGGCCTGACGGGGGCCATGGTTCTCCGGGATTACGTCTCCCGGAGAATTAGTCCCCTGCGCCGCCGTGCCCGCCTTGCCTGGCAGTACACGGGCTCTGATGACATGACCAGGACGGTTCTCGGAGGTAGGTTTTTTGTTTGTTTTTTGTTTTTGTTTTTTTGCAACTGCTGCTGAACTAACGGCGACTTCACTCCCCCTTTTATCTTTCAGCCGCGGGGGATTTATCCCTTGCAAAGATTGATGCATGGCTGGCGCAGCTGGGCGTCTTCAGCCCTATCCCACCTTTTCCAACGGACGTGCTCCCGCTCTGCCAGGTGGAGCCCAGTGAGCGCGTGACGATCACCCGTGCCATGCCCGCCATGGACGCCATGGGGCTGGTGAACACACCCCGCCAAGTGGCATTGACAATCTGGGGCCCTCCTCCAGCTGGCGATAGGAGGGGCAAGAGCCCTGCTAACGACGACGCCTCCGGTGCTAGCCCCAGAGGGTCCGCGTCGCGCCAGGGCGCATGGCAACCACGACCGGAGCGGGGAGCTTTACGGCGGCCACTGCTTCCTCTTCGGATGGCGTTGCCTCGACAATAACTCTGCCGGCTCCGGTTCTGCTTCCGCCGGCGCCGGCGCCGATCGATCTGCCACCGCCGCCGCCGGCACCGGTCCTTCCTCTGCCGCCGGCGCATGTTGAACCACCATCGCCGTCGCCGCCGGCATCGGTCGTTCCTCCGCAGCCGCCAGCGCAGGTTGAACCGCCTCCGTCGTCGCCACCGGCACCGGTCGATCCGTCGCCACCGGCGCAGGTCGATCCGCCCATGCCACCGCCGCCAGCGCAGGGTGACCTGCCTCCGCTGATGGCGCTGGCGCAGGGTGATCCGCCCCCGCTGCCAGCACCGGTCCTTCCTCCGCCGCCACGTGGGGGAATAACACTCGCCCCGGCTACGCCTCGTTTCAGGAGGCCTTCTGCCGGGTACGCAAACAGACACGTAGCAAACTGTCAAGTTCCTTTAATTCGAGAGACTTACTTCTTTCTCACCTTTAGGGCACCTACTCCTGGGGCTCCTGCCGGGGTCGACCAGGACACCGTGACAGCAGCAGCTGCGCCGGTCGAACACCAAGGCGGCCCCAGCGACCACCCGGTGGCCGCCGCGGGGGCGGCTATCTTACCGCCCGGTGGCAGGATGGGCTTGCCGGCCACCCCGGAGGTTCCTAGCGCCCCAATCCCGTCGGCAGACGCAGACGCTCTGTTGGCCGCCCTTAGCGAGCTGCACTCCCGCGTGAGTGGCCGCCTTGCGATGAGCAGGGAGAGGCTGAGGGAGGCCACTGCGGAGAACAACCGTCTTTGCGCGGAGGTGTAGGACTGGCGCGACTGGGCGGAGAGGTTAGAGCGAAACTTGCAGCAGGAGAGGGAGCAAGGAGCCCTCCGCGTCGAGGCGATCACCCGAGAGCGTGACGAGGAGAAGGGCGAGTGGCTCCGTGCGGAAGTCGAGACCACCACCATGTTGCGCCCTGCTTTCGACCGGATGGTCGCCAGCTTGGCGCCATTGGGGTTGGAGCAGACGGCCCCGGTCGAGCAGACGGCCCGGCACTATGCCTTCTGCATGGGCCGGATCGCCGACTTCCTCACCTTCCTGCCTAGGGCCTTAACCACCCGGTCCAGCCAAGAAGGGCGGGCAGTCGCGGCGGCCACGGCGTTGTACGTGATCGCATGCTACGCCAGCCGGGACGCCAACTTCGACCCCCTGGTCGCCACCCAGGGAGTGGAAGGAGACTGGGCCCATGCCGAGGCACAGGTCAGCAGTGCCGCCGAGCGGGTCGTCGATCAGCTCGAGATGGTCAACCCAGCGCTGGAAGCAATGGCCGAGGATGTGGCACTCGAGCTGGACGTTGACCCGGTGGAGGACCAGGAGGCCGCAGAAGCCGCGGCAGACGGAGATTGAAGACCCTTTATTTTTGTTGTTGGTTTGCCGTTCCTTGTAACAGACCTCTGCAAGCTAGCTTCTTATCTATGAATGCATATATTCCCCTTCGCACGTCTTATGTTTGGGTGCCTGTTTGCGCCTCCACTACGCTGGTTCTGAGCGAACAAAAAGACAACGGCGCGCATTAAGTGTTAGTTGGAGTGCAGGGCCTGAATCCCTCGTGCCAGAATATCACTATCTCAGGACCTTAAGGCCATGTGAAATTAACTACTCTCGCGGTCTCTTGGGGCCGAACACTTGGTGAGGTGTGGCAGGGTAGTAGGCTTTCGGTAGTGGTGTTTGAATCACCGGTTCTCACGGGGACACCCTGAGCGTCATGACCGTGTTGAAAACCGTGCCAAACTAGCCATCCGATCACCCATCCTTGTACGCCACGCTCACCCAGTGGGCCAACTTTTACCGTCGAGAGTTCAGAGAGCCTTAATGTTATGAGGGCGATTACGCGGGCACGGCCCATGGGGCGCAAACCAGAAAAAGAGAGCAAGAGTGACAACTGCTTTGAATTGAAATTGGACATTTGGATTAAACAGAGGCTTCCTCCGACCAGCTTTGGAGAGGAGGGCTCAACTCGGCTGGTCGAGGCGCGTAGCTCTGCACTTACAGCCTTCTCAGGGGTAGAACTTGCGCAGAAGCTCTATGTTTTGGGAGTTCACCAACTCCTCCCCGTGCTCAGTGGCCAACCTGACCGCCTCGGGGCGAGAGACTGAGACCACCTTAAAGGGGCCCTCCCATTGGGGAGACAGTTTGTGCAACCCGGCATGCGTCTGAACTTTGCGCAAGACCAGGTCGCCAACTGCCAGTGTTCTCTTGCTGACCTGGGCGGCGTGGTACTGCCTGAGGCTCTGCTGGTACTGGGCAGCGTGCAAGGCCGCGCGATCCCGCACTTCTTCTAGGAGGTTGACATCCTCCAGACGCAGATCTTCCTGGGCTTCCTCAGCGAACACCGCTACGCGCGGTGACCCTAAGGCCAGCTCTGAGGGTAGGACAGCTTCCGCGCCGTAGACTAGGAAGAAGGGAGTTTCCCCGGTGGCCCGGCTGGGGGTGGTACGAAGCGACCACAGCATCGCCGGGAGCTCTTCGGTCCACCGGGCTCCGCGCTTGTGGAGTCGATCAAACGCCCTAGTCTTGAGGCCCTTCAGCACCAGCGCATTGGCCCGCTCAACTTGGCCATTACTCCTCGGGTGGGCCACCGAGGCAAAAAAAACCTTGGTGCCCATTTCTTCACAAAAACCCAGGAAGGCAGCGCTGGTGAATTGCGTGCCATTGTCGGTGATGATACGGTTGGCAACCCCGAAGCGGGCGAAGATTCCTTGCATGAATTTGATCACAGCGGCGACTGTAATCGCCCTTACTGCTTCGGCTTCCACCCATTTGGTAAACTTGTTGATGGCGACGAACAGATGGGTGTAGCCCCCTGTGGCCGCGGGAACGGGCCATGGATATCCAGCCCCCAGACCGCGAAGGGCCACGAGAGCGGTGTAACGCCCTAGTTTTCGCTTTCTGGAGAAAAACCTAATTTAAATAAAGTAAATTCAAAATTTGGAGTTTATTTGGTGTTTATGTTAACCTGGCATCCGTTCCCCTCCAAAATCGGGCGTTAATTCCCCTTCGGTCGAAAAATCGGATTTTCGGTTCCCGCCGGTACCCGAAATTTCACCCAAGTCCAAAAATGCTCCAAAAATCCCCAAACCACTTCTAAAATGTTCCAAATATTCCGAAATGATTTTAGAAATTATTCCCCGGATTTTTGGACCTCCGTTCCTATTTTATCTCGCGCGGCTTTTGTTTAATGCCAGCGATCCGCGCCCGAATATCCAATTCCACAAAAATCATCCAAATTCAACCAAACCAATTCCATTGTGTTCCAAATATTCCAAAATGGTTCTAGGAATTTTTCCGGAATTTTTAGACCATTTTTCCTAATTTTTCTCTCGCGCTAAAGTTCCACTTCTCCTCGTCCAATCTCGGAGTGCCACGTGGCAGCGCTACAGTACTCGTCATCAACCTCTGGTCATGCACGAGTGGGAGAACCAGAGCAATGGAGTTTATTGTTCCATACACACCTCCACCCATTCAACCCTTCATAACTCTTGCAATAATCATCCAAATCAATCAAAGCCGGATCCGTTGAGTCCGTAGCGGCGATACCTTTCCATCCCCGGTGATCTCCCGCTCTAACTTGCACCGGAATGCGCGCAGTTAACAAAAAACCGAAAATCGCATTAATGGCCATTACTCGCCCGTTTCTTCCCCAAACGGCGCACCACCACCTCCATTCACTCCGTATAAAGATCCCGGTTCCGGGAGTGTGCTCCCCTTTCCCTCTACTCCACGCATTTGGCCGGAAGATCAAGAAAAACCGACAAACTCCCGCCGTTCTTCGTGTTCGTCGCATTTTTCTCCATATCTTTCTCCTCGGTGATCCATTCTTTATTCCGTGTGATTCCTCGTGTTCGTGGGGTTGTTGAGATTCTAACTCATCCATCGATTTTAGGTTCCATCAATCGTGGGCGACGAATTTCGAGTTTTGGTGCTTCCGGCCGAAACGCCGTTCATCGTCGATTTCTCCAAATCCGGCGAGGTTTGGTTCAATTCCTTTCTCCTAGATGTCCCTAAGAATGTAATCTAGAGGTTCTAGGTTTTTGTTTGGATCAATTCCATGCAAAAATGAGAAAGAAATCGAATTTTGGATGAAGTTAAGTCCTCTGTCTTTTCTTTTTCTTGTTTTGGGTTGCTCTGTTGGTTGAACCGTGCCCATGCTTGCGCCGCTGGCCGTGGCCGGGCCGGCCGCGCCGTCTTGGCGCCGCCCGTCTTGGCCGCCGCCCTCTCGCCAGCCACCACGCGCCCCTCGGCCGCCCGCAGCCAGCAAGCAACCTCCTCGCGCCGCCACCCCCTCCGGCGAGCCCCCCCTTGCTCTCCTTTCAAGCTCCCTCTCCCATTCATGGTGGCCATGAGACCAAGCTTGAAGAAAGCCTCCACTCTATGACACATGGGGCCCTCATGCCATAGACACAAAGCCTAGCCAAGACCCAGTCAAACTCAGTCAAAGTCCACTTTGACCAGTCAAACCAGAGAAGGAATATTCTTGGAATATTCCCGGTTTTCCGATTTATTCGAAATTCAAACTTCGGAAGCTCATAACTTTCTCATCCGAACTCCGTTTGACTCCATTCAAATTTCTAAATTCATCTAAAATCAAGATCTACTTGCCAGTATAATTTTTGTAATTTTTGGATTTTATTTATTTTCTTTTATTTATTTATTGCCTCGTTTTGCGCGTAGTCGACGATCCCGCCGAGTCCGCCGACCCCGCCGACGAGCTTCAAAGAGTTCAACCTTCTCGCTGTGACCGAGGCAAGTCTCCTTGACGCATGTTGATCCCATGTTTTATCAATGCTTTACCATGTTTTACAAATTGCATTGCTATTTATATAAAATGATGATGTTAAACGTTAGGTTGTTAGTTATACCTGTTGTTTATACCTCCTTGAAATTGCTATCCGTGACCCTTTGTCGCCCTAGGACAGTGATCCACCATAATAAATAATTTTGAGAAAATATTATTTCATTAAGGGGATGACTATTTGGAAGATATGTCGGTTGGAACATATTAGTATAGCACGTAGATTGGAGCTAGAACCCCACTTGATTGGAGATGACCTAAATAATAGTGTTGATGGGGATTAGTCCGTATGCAATGAATCTATGATTAATGATAGTTGTAATATTGAGGGGTTGGATTGTGATAGCAGTTCGCAATATAATTTGTATGGATTACGGGAGTATTGGAAGATGTATGATATTACGAATAGTAGTCGGTAAATTAAATCAATAATATTGAGAGTCCTACTTGTGGATCAAACCGAGTAATTGGGGAAACATATTCGGGAGATTTTAACCAGTATACTATGTGATCTAGAGATGTCAATTAAAGGGTAGTTAGATGATGTTGAGAATGATACTTGGTGAATTAGTAAATGAGGTCATCTAACATACTCGATGGGTTAAATGGAATAATATTTGGTGGTTTAGTAAATGATAATAATAGGTATTTTCAATGGTTTAGTAGATGATTTAAAGGTGGTAATGTGAAGGATTAAATATACGATATTATGAGGTATTATCGGTGGATTGTATTTTAGATGATTAGAGTTGATATTGTGAAGTATTCCCGGTGGTTTAATAGATGACTTTGTGATATTCTTCGTGGATGATAAGATTGATCGCCCTATGAGTGGTGGATAAATCAACAATAATAGTCATAGTTCAAAGGAAATAGACACCCCTAATTGGGGTTTAATATGATTTTGAGAGTTAGGATATTACCAGGATATACTCAATACTTGATGGATACGATATTGAATCGGATTGTTCATATGATTGTACCACTAGGGCAATTTAATGATTATTGGAGATTACCGAATTGATTATAGGGATTGTCATCAAACCCTGAGCTTTATATTTTATAAAATAAACTATTGGTGGAATAGAATAGTTCGGTAGAAATGCTTAGACTCGCAAACGGTCAATATTCACCTATGGGTGGAAATTCCTTTTAACTCTTGAAAACTTGTGATGGAAATTATTAGGCAAAAAGGTATTGCCGTTGGTTTGCAAAATAAAAATAAAAGGGAAAATGATTTTGACTTGGGCGGCATGGAATGTCGGGTGGGAGCGGATCAAGCCTTGGTCCTATTGTGCAAGTACCGCCCCAAGTCATATAAGGACCGACGCTTATGATTGCCATTTTAAGCATAACCGTACTACCACATGTCTATAATGGTACGACCTGGCCCACTAATTTGTAGAAGCCTAGTTTAGACTCACCACTCGGTTGTTGTGTGAGAGCCGGAAGGAGGCATTGTTGTTGTTGTTGTTTTTCTCACACGGCGCAAGAGGGCTTACATCTTGGGTGGAGAGAACCCTAACAATGGTGAAACCTCGGTAGTGGGTCTAGCTAGGTAGATGCATTGTAACAGCCTTGTCACGATCTCTCTGCCGGCACACCAAAGGAAGTGTGCTAATAGCTTGGCATTAAGAGATGATCGTGTCTTGTGGGTAAAGTTGTACACCTCTGCAGAGTTAAAACTATTCGAATAGCCGTGCCTATGGTCAAAGGCAAAGCGAAGAATGCTTTCATACTGGTAGACTTTGGTTTTTGGTTTCAAACTACAAATTGGTTTGTTTTGGGATCCGAGAGCGGTTAGAACTCTCGGGTGTGCTTCTGGCGGCCATGTGATTGGATTGAACCTTGATTTTGTTGAGATGTGGCGGATAGAGCCTGTATATTAGTGAGTGGTGGTTAGAACCTTCACTACAATATTACATAATTCAATTATTAAAAAGAATTGCTCAAATATGCTTTGTGAAAATTATTAACAAGTATGATTTGATGAAACTTGGCTTTATGCAAAAGAACCATATTAAGCCATCTTTGGATAGCCTACATTGTGCATAATTTCCCAAACTTGCTGAGTACTTTATGTACTCACGTGCTGCACTCTAATCCTCTCTCAGAAGTGAAAGAAGCTGTTCAAGTTTTCCAACGACTAGGGTGCATTCTCCACTCAATTGCCTGTGGGCATTTGGATGGGTCGCATTGGCGCTTTCGTCTTCCACTGCAGTTGTTCAAGTTGTTCAGCCTGTTCAGGCCATAATGGTAAACCTTGACCATAAGGTCTTTGCTTTTATTCGGTATTATTCTTATTTAATTATATGTATTCATGATATGGTTGTTGATTCATCACTTTTGACTGTGTGTACTAGCTACTGATCTGGGACTAGTACAGAAATACACAGAGGACTCCGGATAGCCGATCCGGGGGCTCACAAGCGGGATGGTTTGCAGAGCTTGGGCTAGTCGGTGGATCTGCTTGGCATGGAACTGGCACGCCTCGCACTTCCTCACCAGCTCGCAAGCATCCTGGAGGGCGGTTGGCCAATAGAACCCTTGGCGAAAAGCTTTCCCCACCATCGTTCGACTGGACATATGGCTCCCACACACGCCTCCATGGATATCAGAGAGCAGACTGCTCCCCTCTTCCCGAGTGATGCACTTCAAAAGAACTCCGTTTCTACCCCGGCAGTAAAGGTCCCCGCCCACCAGGGTATAGCACTTGGCCTTTCGTGCTATCTTCTCTGCTAACACATCATCGTCAGGGAACACTTGATCCCGCAGGTAGGCCAGGATCGGATCCATCCATGTGCCTTCCCGGTCAAGTGTGGCGACCACGGGGTGGTCGTCTGGGTACTCCGCCTGGCCTAACGTTTCCGCCGGTACTGCTTTCCCTTCCAGAGCAAGGGCTAAAGCAGCGTCACCATCATCCCCACCAGAAACGGGGGCCGCGATGGACGGTCGCGGAAGCCTTTCCTCAAAGACTCCGACCGGAATAGGAGATCTTGTCGAGGCGAGTTGCGTGAGCTCGTCCGCCATGTAATTGTCGCGCCGGGGAATATGAGTATACCCCAGCCCTTCGAAGTGCCGCTCCATCCTTCTGACCTCCACCAAGTACCCCGACATGACGAGGTCAGAGCAGGAGAACTCCTTTCTCGCTTGATTGACGACCAGCAGCGAGTTGCCCTTGACTTGTAGGCGTCGAACTCCGATGGCCGCGGCGGCGCAAAGTCCCGCCAGCAAGCCTTCGTACTCGGCAACATTGTTAGCGGCCTTGAAGTCCAGGATGACCACGTACTTGAGGACGTCCCCGGTTGGGGAAACCAGGAGGACCCCAGCTCCCACGCCCTCGAGCCTGAAGGAACCGTCGAAGTAGAGTGTCCAGGGGGAGGGTGCGGGGGTTTCCCCAATGTCGGGCTCGGTAGGAGTCCATTCAACCACGAACTCCGCCAGTCTTTGACTCTTGATCGCCGTGCGGGGGGCGAACTTGAGACCGAACTCTCCCAGCTCCATAGACCACTTAGCAATGCGGCCTTCAGCTTCGCGGTTGTGAAGAATCTCGCGCAAGAGATAGGCGGACACCACCGTGATCTCCCTTCCCTGGAAATAATGCCGCAACTTCCAGGACGCCACTAGCACGGCGTATACCATCTTTTGAGCCTACGGGTACCTTGTTTTTGCATCATGTAGCACCTTGCTGACATAGTAAACTGGCCGCTGGACCCCTTCGCGCTCCGCCACCAATGACGCGCTCACAACTGCCGGACTGGCCGCCACATATAACAGTAACGGCTCGCCCGGCTCGGGGGCGACCAGCACCGGAGGGGAGGAGAGTTATTGCTTTAATTCTTCAAGTGCTTGCTGCACTTCAGTAGTCCACTCGAAGGAGTTGGTCTTCTTCAGCAGCTTGAAGAAGGGGAGGCTCTTTTCTCCCAGCCGGGCTATAAACCGGCCGAGAGAGGCCAAGCGACCAGCTAAGCACTGAACTTGCTTGAGCCTTGTAGGTGGTTGCATGCGCTCGATGGCCGCGATTTTTTCTGGGTTGACCTCGATCCCACGGTTGGAAACGAGGAACCCAAGCAGCTTTCCAGACGACACACCGAACACACACTTCTCAAGATTCAACTTCAAACAATATTGCCGGAGGTGGAGAAAGTTTCTTCTAAATCTTCAACAAGTCCAGCAGTCTTTTTGGTCTTGACTACCAAATCATCAACATATACTTCAAGATTTCTCCCAATTTGCGATCGAAATATAGTGTGCATAGCACATCCGCCACGTCCCGTTCGACTTTTTGACAAGTACAGGGTTGGCCAGCCACTCAGGATAGGCTGCCTCCCATACAATCCTCGCCTGCAGTAGCTTCTCTACCTCATCCAGAATGGCATCCTGCCGCCCTGGTGCCTGCCTCCGGACCTTCTGCCGGACTGGGTGCACTCCAGGGAGCGTCGCCAATCGGTGCTCGATCACCTCCCTAGGGACCCTGGTAATTTCAGATGGTTCCCAGGCGAACACATCTAGGTTAGACCGGAGGAAGGTGACAAGCGCGTCTTCCTATTTGGCGCCAAGGTTGGCACCAATCTTCACAACCTTCCCAGAGCCGTCCTCGCCCACGGAGACCACTTTCACCTCACCCGAGGGACCAGGTGAGGCGCGGGCCCTGACCGGAGGGAGCTCTAGGCAATCGTCCTTATCTCGAGCTGAGCAGGCGGTGCCGGCCATGTCCTGCACCTGCTTGCTGAGGCGCAGAGCTTCCAGCTGATCCACCTTCACGGTAATCGGGCCTCCAGGCCCAGGGATCTTCATCATCATGTAGGCGTAGTGCGTGGCCGCCATGAACTTGACCAGTGCTGGTCGGCCAAGCAACGCATTGTAGGGGAGGTTGAAGTCCACAATCTCGAAGTTGATTTTCTCTGTTCGGAAGTTCTCCACACTTCCGAACATGACATGCAACCGGACCTGCCCCAGGGGCATCAAACCTTCCCCAGGGGCAACTCCGTAGAAGAGAGGGGCCGGGCGCAACTCATCATAAGGAATTTGGAGTGCCTTGAATGCCCCCACAGACATGAGATTGATGGAGCTCCCTCCATCAACCAGCACCCGCCCGAGTCTTGCATTCCGGACCGTGGGGGAAACCACGATCGGGAGATGGCCCGGGCCTGCGGTGCTCTCTGGGTGATCGGCCTGACTGAAGGTGATCGGCTCCTCCGACCATTTCAGTAGACTGCTCGCCCCGGGAGTTGGTACGGTGGCGCACACCTCTCTCACTTCTCGCTTGTACTGCGAGTTTGAAGAGTAGGTGGCAGAATCGCTATGGATGAACGCCACCGTGTGCTCCGCTTGTTGGAAGGCCAGCGGAGCAGGGTTTTCGTCCACGTCATCGCGGTCGTCTTCGTGGTGCTCCTTAAGCCGCTGTTCCACCAGCTTGGACACGACCTGGTAATCCGCCAGGTCATGCCCATTGGTCCTGTGGATGGGGCAGTAAGGTCTGCCTCCGTCGTCTTCTCGGCGGGGGGACCGGCGATCCCTGTGATCACCTCGCGGGCCTCGGCGATCACCCCTCCTTTCCCGGCGGTCGCGCTTCTGGGGCTTGTCCTCCGGTTCGGCGACCAGGACCTCTTCGGCACTGATTTCCTTGAACTTTTTCTTTTTCTTCTTGTGCTCGGAAGCCTTCGAGGTTCCTGCCTCGCTGTGGCCGGACGGCCCGATCGCGCGCTCTTGGGCATCAGCTGCCCTAGCGCACTTATGTGCCAGGGAGAATAGCTCGGAGGTGGTCGAAATGGTGCAGGTAGCCATCTTCTCCCGCATCTTCTGATCTCGGACCCCCCTCCGAAAGGCGATAATCACTGATTACTCGGAGATCCGGGGGATTATGTTCCGGCAGTGGCTGAACCGTCGAATGAACTCCCTCAGGGACTCCCCCTTCGTCTATTTTAGGGCGTGAAGGTCGTCCTCCACACCCGGTTGAGTGTAGGAGCCCTGAAAGTTGGCGACGAAGATGTCGCATAACTCCTCCCATGAGCGCACGGAGCCTCGAGGGAGGTTCAACAGCCAAGATCGGGCGGAGCCCGTCATTGATGTCGGGAGTTAGTTGGCCATGATCTTCTCAGACCCTCCCGTGGTGCGCACCACCGTGGTGTAGATCTGCAGGAACTCCTCCGGGTTGGTGGTGCCGTCGTACTTCTCGATGGACGCGGGGCGGAATCTCTCCGGCCACGCAGCTTGGCATAGGCGGAGGGAAAACACCTGGCATCCAACGTTGTAGGGGGAGCAGCGCCGCTCGCCCGCCCCTCAGCCCCGAGAAGGAGTTGAGGGGTGCGAGTCTACGCTCTCCCTAGAGCCAGGGAGCGAGGTCTCCCCTTGACCACTAGACATCAGGTGGCCCCCGCAGTGCTGCACGCGTGCACGACGCCCCCTAAGGACGTCGCGCAAGTCACCACCGCGCTGGGACCTCCTTTCATCCAGGCGGGCCCTCAGATCCCCATGGCTTCCCACCGGCTCGGGGGAACCAAGGGAGGAAGTGGGAGCACGTGCACGTCCCCCTGTACCCGAGGGGGCTGCAACCTGTGCCCCCTTTCCTTTGTCCCGGCCCTCGTGACCAGGAAAAGTTGTGGCCGTGAGGCTAGAGGCTTGCGCGTCGGTCACGCGCATGCCCTGTCGCCCTACGCCGGAAGCCCCCGCCGATTCGCCGCCTCCACCTACTGTTGGGAGGCGTCCACTAGGCGGGCGACATCCCGTAGCCATGGGACGGCCAGGGTTTTGCCCCCTACTGCAACTGGGGGGTGGTCAAGGAACAGCCGGGCCGCGCGAAGATTCCGCGCCGGGGTGTCGTCTCCCATCAGGAGACGTCGTCGGACGGGCTGGCCTCCCTGCGCAGAAGCATCACGCATCACTCCTCGAGCGGAGGGACTCGGGGGGTCTGACGCCCTGGGCGAGCGCCGGGACCGGCCGCGAGCACTGCTCTCCTCATGTAGACTGTCGTGCTTGGAGCTGGAGGCCACCATGCTGATGATCGTCGAAGCTTCTTGCGGACTTCGCAGGAGGATGGAAGAAGGAAGAACAATCCAGCCACTGAGCCCCCTACTTGGCGTGCCACTGTCAGCGTATGAGCTAACAGACCCCTTCCGAAGTCGGGTGTATGAAGTTCGAACGGGGGGCTTTCGTGGAGATTGCTCGGGAGACGGTGGAAAGGAAACCGAGGTGAAGCTCACAAGAAGACGCTAGGGTTTATCCAGGTTTGGGCCCTCCTCACGAGTAATAGCCTTAATCCTGCTTGTGTTGTTCTTGTTTGTGCTCTTGGGGGAAATCGTCTGAACAAAGGATCTGGAACTCAAGAGCTCTCACCCAAAGGAGAATGAATCAGCCCAAGAGATCCAACCCAA
Source organism: Rhipidocladum racemiflorum (assembly GCA_036346355.1). Classification (NCBI taxonomy): domain Eukaryota; kingdom Viridiplantae; phylum Streptophyta; class Magnoliopsida; order Poales; family Poaceae; genus Rhipidocladum; species Rhipidocladum racemiflorum. The sequence continues at coordinate 59,219,271 of CM070574.1, forward strand.
AAAGATCAAACCCCTTTGAAAGGATCGAGGATGGACGCCTAGAGGGGGGGGGGGTGAATAGGCGATTTACAATTTTCTAAAACAACGCAGCGGAAAAGAGATCGGAACTTCCGATATGGAGTCGGAGGTTCCGGTGTCTAATCGGAATATCCGATATGAGGTCGGAATATCCGATTAGAACAGAGTCTAGAGAATTGCAAAACTAATTACGCCTATACACAAAATGATTTCTACTTGAAGCTAGCACAGGCAAATATTAGCAACTAGTAGTAAAGCTAGCTAGCTAAGTAATCAACCCTAGATAGATCAATTCAATACAAGATAGCAAAGTAAAGCAATAAGCACATGTAAAGAATTGACACGATGATTTGTTTACCGAAGTTCGGACTTCCTCCAAGGAGGTTCCTACGTCTTCGTTGAGGAGGCTCGGTCACACTTAAGCCGGGTCTTTTCCAACCCTATTCCTCGCCAATCTCGGTCACACTTGAGATGTGGCTTCACTTCTTGATTTCTTCCCTTTCGGAGGCGAAATCGAACCTTCAACAAACTTCTCACGGCACACCACACACTTTGGTTGCTCGTGAGCGACGCCTAGCCGTCTAGGAGTCTTCAAACTCCAAGAGTAACAAATCCAACAAATGGATGATCTTGGAAATGAACTCTAGTGCTCAAGATGAATCTCAATCTATCTCACTCTTAGCACTAACTCTCACTTCCCACACCTCACTCAAAGAGGGATCACTAAGATCACAAGGGAAGGAAACAAGGAGGATACTCAATCCACTCCTAATCACAACACAAGTTTTTTTGAGCTCTCTCTAGCCAATGAGATGACCAAGGAGCAACAAATGCATCCCAAGGTAATCTCTCTATTCCACTAGCTCAACCTCTTGTTTAGCCCTTCAACAATATTCTCAACACCTTCTCCCAACCGGCCAAGGGGGGTATTTATACCCCACACCCAAAGACTAGCCGTTGGAGCAAGAAAACTAGCCGTTTTACACACATCGAACTTCCGATCTCAACATCGGAACTTCCGATCAGGCTAAAACTCGAACAAACTCAATCCAATAAACACATCGAACTAACATGAACTTCCGATACATCGGAACTTGCATCGGAACTTCCGATCTGGACAGAGAGGCACCTTACAGAAACCTTTCAAAAAGTTTCTAAGTCTACATCGGAACTTCCGATCTGACATCGGAACTTCCGATCCAACATCGGAACTTACATCGGAACTTACATGAACTTCCGATCAGGCAAAAATCAGCACACTTGCAAACTAAAAACAACGATCGGAACTTCCGATTTTCACGATCGGAACATCCGATTTGACCAGAGAGCACCCTTTTGAGTTTAACACTTATCGAACATCCGATCCAAAGGCGGAACATCCGATCCTCACAGAGAGGTTCTAGACTCTCACCAACACACCACGGATTTACCGATGGATCGGAACATCCGATCCAGACAAAAGACAAACAATCGATTATGCGTGATGTGTATTGTGTCTCTCATCTATTTAAGGATAGATAACACTTGAGCACAGAGACACTTCTAAATCATCCACGTTGCATCCCTCTTAATAGTACGGCACGCCTATAACAAGACACTCTATCTAGTTACCTTTGATGTCAAGACGCGATCAATCCCCTTTGGGGCCTTTATGATCTTCAATCATACCTCATTTCCCTGGGATTGTCACATCGCTCTCTCTTGAAGTCCTCATGATTTACGATCATCTTCTCTTCAAGATCGTCACACAACTCTACTTCTCTTTTACCGGATCATCACCCGGCTCTCACAACATCTTGTTCATCTCCTCTTGATGAACATTCTTTTCTTTCCTTCTCAACGGGATCTCCTCTTGACGTTCATCACCTCATGATGTCGTCCTTGTCCCGTTTCTTTATCTTAACCATCATTGGACCTAACTTTGGCTCAATCATCACTTATGAAAATAGTTAGTCCAAGATGCATGGTTGTCTCAATCATCCTTGCACTCAATTAACACATAATGAATGCCTTCATAATGATTGAGCACAATCTAAATCAATTTAAATGAATAATTGTATTTGTGTCTTAAGTATATTGATGCAACTAATGCTTCATTATACTCAAGAACTATCGATTATCCTTAATCGATCACAGGAACACCATCAACTCATGATGCAATGTTCTTTGATGATTAGGAGATAAACGACTTCAATTTAAATCTTCATTTAAATTGACATGAGTATATAACAATTACATGAGTTTTCATATACTCATGTTGATGGAAAGTAATGATCCATAATATGTGGAATGTATGGAAATGATCATTACTCTAAACCATCAATTATAGAATAAACTCCACAAGTATATGTGCATACATATAATTGACCTTGAATCAATATGCACATATTCAATTTTATTGATTTGGAGCATATCCTATGATACCAAGAGTATACTACAACTATGCATGTTAAATGTATACTCAAAGATTTAGTTTCAATGTCTTGATCCTTTATATGTGGTAATGAGAAATAGATCAATGCAATGAAACATTAAGTTAGAGTGTGAACTCCCCCTAAATGTGTGCATCCATGAAATATATGGATTGGGAAACATGATACACAGTTTTTGGTTAAAGCAGTGGAGAAATTCATACTTCAACTTAAATCCTAAGTATGCAATAAAATAATGAACATTGATACAATGCATACCTTGGGTTTTCCATTTTCCATTCAAATGTGAGGCTACTAAACATAAGCTCAATAAATATGTTAGCCTCATTAAAAAGTAGATTTGTCAATGATCACCAATCATCCTTGATGAGGCGAAAATAGTAATTACCTAAATATTAGTCTCATATTAGGATTTGTCATTAATCACCAAAACCAACAATGGATCAACCTAATGGAGGTTGTACTTACAATCTCCCCCTTTTTGGTGATTGATGACAAAACCTTTTTCCACAATTGCACTAATGGATATATATCAATATGGAACAAATATTAAACATTTTATATCCATACCATGGCATGCTATGCACATGATGCATATGAAGACGCATGAGATATAAACACATGTGCAAGGCAATTGAGGAAAGCTCACATAATTCTCCCCCTTTTTGTCAATAAGCACCAAAACCAAATGAACATTCAACTTAAAATAATATGAGGAAGAGAGACTTGAACTTCATAAGCTTGAACTTACAATCTCCCCCTTTTGGTATTGAATAAATTAAGCATGAAGGAGGGTTTCAATAACACCGCCTGTGGAAATTTTGTGGCTTTATACCAATTAATTGTAAAACACAAATTGCAAATCCAAATAGCACACAAGCAAAGCAAGTGAATTTGAGGATTGATTCAAATAAATCAGATAAGTTTTACAAACTTTTAGATTTGTTATCAATTAAAAGACAAGATGCCAAAAGAAGACGACGATACCAAATGCAAGGCAAAGCGAGCAAGTTTGGCAAATTCTTGAAATATGGCCAAAAGAATAAAGACTCGAAAGAAGGCCATATTTTGAATTTGGATACCAATTGAAACCAATTGAAGGAATTTAAGCTCAAGTACCAATTGAAAGGATTTAAGCTCAAAGTGCAAATGTGGGTATCACAAGGGTTATTTGAAACTAATTCAAATAAATCACTTCATTTTATTAGGCTTTACGATAAACACCATGATTCTCTTGTAGAATCTATAATTTTGCCTAATAGGGTTAGATGAGAAACCCAACACAAAAGCCACTTAAGAAATGAGATATCAATTTTAAAATCTATCTCAAGTGTTTTGCTTGAAACTTTTCATTCAAGAACGAGCATAAAGAATTATTCATAAAGAATAATGCTCAAATGAAATTTCTCCTTTTTATGTATTTCAAATCATAAAGAACCTCACACAGAGAGTTCTTAAGCGATTGAACTTACAATGCATTTAAGCTTATGGAGAATCCAACTCAAAAGAATTTGGGTATCAAGGTAGAGGCTACAAGAGGCAATCAAAATACCACTTGTAGGAGGATTTTAAATTCATTGATACCACTTTGAAAGAATTCAAATAACTGAGGATGTCATTTGTAGGAATGAACAATAACCTCAATGACATCACAAGTTGAGAAGACAGGTATCCAATTATACCACTAGTAACCACAATAAATGAATAACGCTCTCTTGATACTACTTGTTGGATCAAATCACATAGATATTGATACCAATTGAAAAATAATCGATTCAATCGATGAGTATCAGAGCAATTAAGCATTTAATGGTATCAAAGCAATTGCAAACACAAAACTAGAGCATGAAAATAAAAGTTGTAAGGTTTGCTTTTTGAAACCCTAAACCACACAGATTTAGAGAAGACAATAGAGCTTTACAAATAAACTCATGAGGGGTGAAAATAAACCTTTGTGAAGATCAAATCCCCTTAGTTTGAATTTTATTTTTGAAATCACCAAGAATTTATCAAAAACAAGAAATCAAAGCAAAACCAAAGGTATCAGAGAACAACTTGAAAACTTAGAGTTAAACAATTGAGGATAACACTTGGAAGCATTTAAGTGCCCAAAACTTGACATAAATGAGCTCCCCAAGATATTCAATAAATGAATCATGGAGCTATTTTGCATTTGAATTGCACAAGTTTTGTCTAGCTATAAGATCAAGTGAATACCACTTTTGAAATCAATTGAATACTCAAAACTGATACCATTCGAAAACATATTCATGTAAAATGCAAAACTTTTGAATTTTTGCACAAAGATACTTTGGGAATACAAAAATCTTTCTCACAAGGAATTCTTGAAAAAGGAAGTATCAATGGAAAGATATCCCAAAGCCAAATTCTAAAGAAAACTTACAATCAAGCCGTATACAGATCGGATATTCCGATATATGGATCGGATATTCCGATGTGTACTAAATTCCAGAATATCGGATCTTCCGATTTAAAATCGGATGTTCCGATGAGTTGAATTTTTCAGCCGATTGAAACTCAAAGTTCGGTCCACTTTTTGCAAATTTGTCAAGAATTTTGCAAATGAAGTCCAAATGAATTGAAATCATCAGGGAACTAACTTTGGACGATTTGAAACGTTTTTAGGATAAATTTTGTTTATAAAGTATTTTCTTATAGCTTATTTTGGCAAAATGCGCTTTGAGGTACAAAGATGAAAACAAATTTCAGAAAACCCTCAATGTGCAACTTCAACTTGAATTTCACCAACAATTGAACCCTCGTGGCTTGAAGGAGTTGAAATACATTTTGAAGCCATGACCACTTATAAAAACAATGAAATCCACTTTGAATGCCAAAATGATAGAATATGTATTTTTGAATTAAAGCACAAATGTTTTAGGCCAAATTAATTTCCAAAAATAGAGTCTTTCAATTTGGAAGCTTGTAAAATATTTGAAATACATATTGGAATACCTTTTTCAAAGCTTTTTGCAAATTTGGGTCTTTTAAACACAATTTTTGCTTTTTGTCCAAAGAGGGTTCTTTTGAAGAACCAAATGAACATCCAATAAATCAAATACTCAATAACACAAAAGATCAAATCCAATTTAAGAGAATGAGATAAGATTTAGAGATTGAACATTTGTGTATGAGTTTGGAATACCACTTTGAACTAAGATATGGCACAAGATCTAGTCCACATGGTGAAACTCACTAAGTGCAATATTTTGACCTATATCGGTCAATCTAGGATTTTTGGCAAATTTTAAAAGCAAACATCTTTTGCTAGGTTGGTCTTTTGAAAATATTTTGAACACGAAAGATGTTAATAATGATCAACTCAAGGATTTTTGTATTGAAATTATTTCCAAAATCTTTTTACTTTTAACTCTATGAAGATTATACATTTAAATCCAAAATAAGATACTTCTATCTAGGTTTTTGGTATAAATCTCATTTTCTTTTCAAAATAGATTTTGTTAAGCAAAAACCTTTGAAAAACATTTTGAAAGCATTTGTATACATTTCTCAACTAGTTTTTCAAAAGATTACTAATAGATTAGCAAATTTTGAGTTTTGGCTAAAAGGTTGATTTTGAAAAATATATAAGCACTTATAATAAATATGGGCACACGTAGGGATGTGATACACATAATTATGAATTAGCACTCCCCCTAAATGTGCCACTCCTAACTTGCTCAAGATTACAATTAAAGCACAAGTAAGAAGCATGAGCAAGGTACAATCAACAAGCAATTAAATTGATTTTCATGAAACTAATGCATCTAAACCTACATAAGGCTAGAAGCAATAAAATAATCAATTTAAATTGCAAGTTACCGAGATGGCATTGGCTCATGATAATAGAATGATCTTCCTCATGCTTGGCTCCATTTGACATGATGAAATCTTGTTTTCCTCGATTGAGCCAAGTGTCCAATCCATCTCTCATTGCCTAAAAACCTTTTAGGTGGTTTTTGGTACCCAATCCTTGTTGGGTCCAACAATATTAGTCACAATAGATTTAGGAACCCAAATGGCCCTAACTTTAGCATTAATTGAATGACTAACATTTCTAGGAATAGGTTTGCAATATTTATTCCTCCTAAGCATATAATTGTCATTGAGTAGTGAACGCTTAGGAGGGCAAAACATATTTAGCAACCCTATTTCTAGTTTGATCTTTTCTAAGCAAGTGATAATCATTAAAGTGAGAAGGCTTAGAGGATCTAGTATATCTAGCAAATAATTTGCTATTGTTATTTCTCCTAAGCAATTTATTTGAATTGCTTTGAGTTGGCTTAGGAGTCCTAACAATTTTTGCAAATTCATTTCTAGATTTACTCTTCCTATGCAAATGAATAACATCATTTTTGGCGGGCATAGGGGACTTGACAAGCTTGGCAATTACATTACCATTCTTGTCCTTCCTAAGCAAATAATCATTATAATGAATAGTAGGCTTAGGGATTATACCTTTGGGACAATCCTTACCGATATGCCCCTTTTGCCGACAATTGAAGCAAATTTGAGTTCGACCTCTTCTAGTCCTCTTAAGGTTTTGCTTCTTGCCGTCAAGCCTCATCTTTGATGACGTTCCCGTGCCATCAACTTGATTAGGGCACACCGAGGCAAGGTGACCCTTCTTGTTGCATCCAAAGCACCTCTTGATCTTCGAGAGTTTTCCATTGTGCTTTGGCTTGTTCTTCTCCCTCTTGGAGATGTAGCCAAGTCCTCTTCTATCTTGAGGCACCCGAGGCTCGCTCAAGATCTTGTCGAGGACGGCTTTGCCCTTGTAGCACTTCTCCAAGTCACTTTTCAACTTTGTGACTTGTTTCTTGAGCTCTTTGTTTTCCTCTACAAGATTAGTATCTAACAACATAGAGGAACTTGAAGCAATATCTTTAGAGCATGAGGGCATATCAATGCTAGGAGTAGACATATCAATTTTGGATGAAATGCAAGGAATGACATTTGAGCAAGGCATTTCATCAATTAAATCACATTGAATACTAATGTCTACTCTTGGCTTAGTGAATTCCTTGAGAAGGATCTTTTCATGATTTTCCTTAAGGTTATCATAATCCTTTTGAAGTGAGTCATGCTTCAACTTCAAAATTTTGTATTTAGTTTTCTCCTTCTCAAGAGATTCATTTTTCACCTTTTCATTTGCAAGAGCACTCTCAAGTTCAAGATTTCTTTCTTTTTCAAAGATGAGCAAATCTTCTTGCCTCTCGAGAGTGTCTTCTTGCTTTTCTATTGTATCAAGCAAGGCAAGCATTTTGGAAATTGATATTTCTCTAATATCACCAAACCTATCATCATAATCGGTATCACTATCATCATCACTCTTACTAGAATCATCTACAATTTGAGATTTGGATGTGTGTGATACCTTCTTCTCCTTTGCCATGAGGCAAATGGGAATGTTGTCATTGCTTGGGGCGGAAGAGGAGGTAGATGTTGATGTCGGTTCTTCATCACTTGATGTAGAGGTTGAAGAATCATCAACCGACATCAATTCTTGCATGCAATCCTCATTTGATGATGTGGACACATCATATTTGTCTTGAAGCATTGTCCACATATCATGAGCACTCTTGAGGTTGTATATCTCAATGAATATCTCTTCGCTCACAGAACTAAAAATAGCGTTAGTAGCTTGAGCGTCTAGATGTAAGCATTTCTCTTCTCCTTTAGTTGGAGCCACTTCGTTTAGACGAAGAGAAAAGCCGACATCTACGATCCACCATATTTGTGGGCTCATGGATTTAAAGAATGAAATCATGCATAATTTCCAATGAGCATAATTATAACCATAAAGCATTAGTGAATCGTGAGAGTGCACTAATCCGCTAGTCGTCATCCTTTTTACTCTCTAAGCGGTAAAGCCTAATATGAGAGTGACCGTGGCTCTGATACCAATTGAAAGGATCGAGGATGGACGCCTAGAGGGGGGGTGAATAGGCGATTTACAATTTTCTAAAACAACGCAGCGGAAAAGAGATCGGAACTTCCGATATGGAGTCGGAGGTTCCGGTGTCTAATCGGAATATCCGATATGAGGTCGGAATATCCGATTAGAACAGAGTCTAGAGAATTGCAAAACTAATTACGCCTATACACAAAATGATTTCTACTTGAAGCTAGCACAGGCAAATATTAGCAACTAGTAGTAAAGCTAGCTAGCTAAGTAATCAACCCTAGATAGATCAATTCAATACAAGATAGCAAAGTAAAGCAATAAGCACATGTAAAGAATTGACACGATGATTTGTTTACCGAAGTTCGGACTTCCTCCAAGGAGGTTCCACGTCTTCGTTGAGGAGGCTCGGTCACACTTAAGCCGGGTCTTTTCCAACCCTAGTCCTCGCCAATCTCGGTCACACTTGAGATGTGGCTTCACTTCTTGATTTCTTCCCTTTCGGAGGCGAAATCGAACCTTCAACAAACTTCTCACGGCACACCACACACTTTGGTTGCTCGTGAGCGACGCCTAGCCGTCTAGGAGTCTTCAAACTCCAAGAGTAACAAATCCAACAAATGGATGATCTTGGAAATGAACTCTAGTGCTCAAGATGAATCTCAATCTATCTCACTCTTAGCACTAACTCTCACTTCCCACACCTCACTCAAAGAGGGATCACTAAGATCACAAGGGAAGGAAACAAGGAGGATACTCAATCCACTCCTAATCACAACACAAGTTTTTTTGAGCTCTCTCTAGCCAATGAGATGACCAAGGAGCAACAAATGCATCCCAAGGTAATCTCTCTATTCCACTAGCTCAACCTCTTGTTTAGCCCTTCAACAATATTCTCAACACCTTCTCCCAACCGGCCAAGGGGGGTATTTATACCCCACACCCAAAGACTAGCCGTTGGAGCAAGAAAACTAGCCGTTTTACACACATCGGAACTTCCGATCTCAACATCGGAACTTCCGATCAGGCTAAAACTCCAGAACAAACTCAATCCAATAAACACATCGGAACTAACATCGGAACTTCCGATACATCGGAACTTGCATCGGAACTTCCGATCTGGACAGAGAGGCACCTTACAGAAACCTTTCAAAAAGTTTCTAAGTCTACATCGGAACTTCCGATCTGACATCGGAACTTCCGATCCAACATCGGAACTTACATCGGAACTTACATCGGAACTTCCGATCAGGCAAAAAATCAGCACACTTGCAAACTAAAAACACTGATCGGAACTTCCGATTTTCACGATCGGAACATCCGATTTGACCAGAGAGCACCCTTTTTGAGTTTAACACTTATCGAACATCCGATCCAAAGACCGAACATCCGATCCTCACAGAGAGGTTCTAGACTCTCACCAACACACCACCGGATTTACCGATGGATCGGAACATCCGATCCGCATAAAAAAGACAAACAATCCCGATTATGCGTGATGTGTATTGTGTCTCTCATCTATTTAAGGATAGATAACACTTGAGCACAGAGACACTTCTAAATCATCCACGTTGCATCCCTCTTAATAGTACGGCACGCCTATAACAAGACACTCTATCTAGTTACCTTTGATGCAAGACGCGATCAATCCCCTTTGGGGCCTTTATGATCTTCAATCATACCTCATTTCCCCGGGATTGTCACATCGCTCTCTCTTGAAGTCCTCATGATTTACGATCATCTTCTCTTCAAGATCGTCACACAACTCTACTTCTCTTTTACCGGATCATCACCCGGCTCTCACAACATCTTGTTCATCTCCTCTTGATGAACATTCTTTTCTTTCCTTCTCAACGGGATCTCCTCTTGACGTTCATCACCTCATGATGTCGTCCTTGTCCCGTTTCTTTATCTTAACCATCATTGGACCTAACCTGGCTCAATCATCACTTATGAAAATAGTTAGTCCAAGATGCATGGTTGTCTCAATCATCCTTGCACTCAATTAACACATAATGAATGCCTTCATAATGATTGAGCACAATCTAAATCAATTTAAATGAATAATTGTATTTGTGTCTTAAGTATATTGATGCAACTAATGCTTCATTATACTCAAGAACTATCGATTATCCTTAATCGATCACAGAACACCATCAACTCATGATGCAATGTTCTTTGATGATTAGGAGATAAACGACTTCAATTTAAATCTTCATTTAAATTGACATGAGTATATAACAATTACATGAGTTTTCATATACTCATGTTGATGGAAAGTAATGATCCATAATATGTGGAATGTATGGAAATGATCATTACTCTAAACCATCAATTATAGAATAAACTCCACAAGTATATGTGCATACATATAATTGACCTTGAATCAATATGCACATATTCAATTTTATTGATTTGGAGCATATCCTATGATACCAAGAGTATACTACAACTATGCATGTTAAATGTATACTCAAAGATTTAGTTTCAATGTCTTGATCCTTTATATGTGGTAATGAGAAATAGATCAATGCAATGAAACATTAAGTTAGAGTGTGAACTCCCCCTAAATGTGTGCATCCATGAAATATATGGATTGGGAAACATGATACACAGTTTTTGGTTAAAGCAGTGGAGAAATTCATACTTCAACTTAAATCCTAAGTATGCAATAAAATAATGAACATTGATACAATGCATACCTTGGGTTTTCCATTTTCCATTCAAATGTGAGGCTACTAAACATAAGCTCAATAAATATGTTAGCCTCATTAAAAAGTAGATTTGTCAATGATCACCAATCATCCTTGATGAGACGAAAATAGTAATTACCTAAATATTAGTCTCATATTAGGATTTGTCATTAATCACCAAAACCAACTTAATGGATCAACCTAATGGAGGTTGTACTTACACCCTTCTCCCATGCACCCCAGCTCCTTTTATACCCGGGCTGGCTGGGGCGCATGGGGCTTACAATAGTGCTACCCCTTGAATACACTGGTTAGGCTGCATTTAATATGCCCGTCACTGTTCTTGCAGCACACTTAATGCCCTATCGCATCCGTCCTTTCCCCCGCCTCGGGCCCCGCGTTTGCCGGCGTTGCCCGCTCTTCTGGAGTGGGAAATTGCACCATGCCATCACTCGTAATTATGGCGCTTGTTGGGAACACACGCCGCCATACTGTGGCCTTCATTACCTCCATTTAATGCGCACAACATGCATTAAATGTCTTTGACCTCCTGTGCGGCTGTACAGGCCGCTAGGTGGCCTTGGGAACTGAGCGCTCGCGGTGTGACCTGATCGCCACCTATCCGCTGGGCGATCACATAGTTGACCGCCAACGGTGTGGCCTGATCGCCACCTGTCCGCTGGGCGATCACACAGCTGACCGCCAACGGCGTGGCCTGGTCACCACCTGTCCACTGGGCGATCACACAGCTGACTGCCAACGGCGTGGCCTGGTCGCCACCTACCCGCTGGCGATCACACAGCTGACCGCCAACGGCGTGGCCTGGTCATCACCTGTCCGCTGGGCAACATTCTTCCTGACCGCTAGCGGCGTGGTCTGGACGGCACGTGTCCGCTAGCGGCTCTTACTAAAGTGTAGTGGGCACCCTGGTGTAGAATACACCGACACAGCTGAAGCATGCCATGATGCAACAGATGTAGCAAGTCACTGCTCAGGCCGCTGCCAATCAAGTTAATCAAGGACAGCATCAGGGCTCGAGATTGTCGGAATTTATGAGGACTCATCCACCCATATTTTCCGGAAATGCCAATTCATTGGAGGCAGATTACTGGTTAAGGTCAATAGAAAGGAAGCTACACATTACCCAATGTGTGGGAAATGAGAGGGTGCTTTACGCCTCTCATCAGCTAGAAGGGACTGCAGCAGAATTGTTGGAGAATTACTGCGCTACATAGGAGAACCCACAAGATATCACTTGGGAGGAGTTCACCGCTGCCTTCCGTCAGTATCACGTGTCGGAGGGAATAATGGACCTCAAGAAGGAGGAATTTAAAGCTTTAAAGCAAGGCAACCTGTCAGTGGCTGACTACTTCAATAAGTTCACTCAGCTAGCTCGCTACGCACCTGAAGACATAGCAATAGACAAGGCCAGACAGTCTCGCTTCTTGAAGGGACTTAACTCAGGATTGCAGGTGGGACTGATCACCCACACCTTTCTAGACTTTTAGGAGCTTGTGAACAAGGCGCTCATCCTTGAAGACAAGCGCAAAGAATTGGACGACAACTGGAAGCGCAGGATGGCACAACAGGGAGCACGCGAAGGAGGGCAACGCCTGAGAGTAGCACCAAATCAATTCTTCAGATTCCAGCCATAGAATGCTGCGAGAACACCATCGCCAGCACCAAGACCTACCAACCAGAACTATCAGACACCAGCTACAGCCAGGAACGCTGCTACGAGCAACCAGTAGGGTACAGTGAGGCGTTGCTATACATGCAATGAGCCAGGGCACTTCTCTAACAACTGCCCCAAGAAGACAGCAGGAGTGACCCCAGTTCGTTTCAATCTGGGATCCACACTCGCCAGGACACCTGCTCGAAGTTCCTGATCGAAGTTCCTGACTGTCTGTAGTTCTTGATTTTTCCTAGTTTTTCTAAAAGGCTTTTGAAGGTGATTTTTGGTGGAGTCGATCAGGACTCTTTTTCTCACAGGGAGAAAAATTCTCCAAAATTTTAGAGTAATAGAAATCCACCAACCACCTGTTCTAAATGAGGATAATTCCTGAAAAATCTGCTTTTGCTTTTCTAAATGACACTTTTTTGATTTGGCTTGATCTCTTTTAGAAAAGAAGTATTTGAATTGATTCCTCTTTGTTTGGACACTTGACAACCAGGATTATGATTGAAACATCCCTCACATGTTTAATGGCTCTCATCCATGAAAGTTCGGGGTACACATAATTGTCTAAGCATTTCGGTTTTTGCGAGTTAGCGAATCTGAGGAGCACCATTTTGAAAGAAAATCTTTGGGTATTTCGAATTTTTATTGCGGGATTGTTTTGAGTACTTTGAGTGGGGTAAAATTTTATTTGGGATCATTCACCCCCCTCTGATCGCCATTTCGATCCTTCAGACGTCCAAAATGGGATCAGGGCATCACCAAGAGTTAGTTGATGGTCTTGATGGTGATAGAGATGCCTTGAACTTCACTGGTGGTGAGCACAAATGGTGGCGGAGACAAGTGTGCATGGAAGTGACTTTTCAGTGGCGAGGAAAGTGGATTGACCGAGGGGAACAATAAGGTGAGGGGAAAGATGGCATGACTGGATGGATTTGCTCCGCAACTCATTATGTATGGAGAACAAAGTGCGATGATAGTTTGGCCAGCGTCGGAGAAGAAGAAGTGGGAGATGGCATAAGGAGATCACTATTCGACATTTACGTGCGCAGTAGGACTAGTCCTATGTGAGGAAGATGATGTGGCTGTCCGATTTGACAAAGACATGCCAATGACGATGAACTCGGTGGCAATGGAGCACAAAGGGAAATAGGAAAGATGATTCCAAATCCTACATACGATGGTCGAGATGCAAAATCAAATAGTAGGAAAGAAAGATCGAAACCGAGAAAACATGTGACACGAACAAAATAGCGAGGGGCTAACCGATTCAATGAGAACAAGGCTTTGGAACTTCGGTAGTGGCGGAGTGAGGATAGACATGGGGAAGATGACCGTGGTGGCTATGCTTGACATGACTTGTTCGCTGCGGTGCTAGGGTTTTTGGTGGGAGGCAGAAGGAGGTGAAGCGGATGCACGCTTGAGGTTGACAGATGCCTTAAGTAGCCCAGGGTGGTGGCGACGCCCAGGCTATGGTGATGGCGGAATCCACGTCTTAGTGTGTGCGAGCAACGGCGTGTAGCTAACAAGCGGGTCTGACTGTGCTTGAGAAAGTTGGGCTGGGCAACAGTGAAACAAATCGATGGGGAGGTGGGCTGTGCTGGTGAAGCGAAGCAAAGCAGAGTGGGGTGTAGGCTGAGTAGGTTGATGGGGTTCGGCCGGGGAAGAAAGGAGAATGGATGGCAGCCCGAGGGAGGAGAGAAGGGAAAATTGGCCGAAGGAATTCATCACACAAAGGTTTTTGGAATATATAATTGATTTTTGATTTTCATAAAACAAATAAATCTAAAATAGCTCAAATAAATTGAAATGGACCCATACATAATAATTAAATATTTATTTTATTTATTTTATTTTTAAGATTATTAATTCAAGGAAATTGGTGAAAATTTTTGGGAACCTAATATACATAAAAGATTTTAAAACCTCTAAAATTGGGATGTTACAAATAGAATCTTTTTAAAAAAGGGAGAGAGAAATTGTATTGAAAGAACAAAGAATGGGCAAGGAGGATGATTTTCAAATTTACTACTAGTGTTTTCAATTTTCACACATTTGCCATTGGTGAAACTCTAATTGTTGTCATGCCCTATTGGAAGCTACTAGTCAATGCTAGGAAGTTGGTAAGAGTGGCCTGGTGGCATGTTGAAGGGCCACACTGGTGTTAGGGACTTGGGCAACAAGGTGGTAGGAGGAGGCGCATGGGGTGGGGGGGGGGTTGGGTGGCGGCAATGATCGTAAGAGAAGGAAGGAGGTAGGATGAGAAAATACGTATCCGATGGCAAAAACTGACAAAAAAATTGTTCACCAAGTTATAACTAAGGCTACGAATGTGCCAAATTTGAGCAAGCTAGATTATGCTCAATAGTGCTCCCCTTAAAAATTGATCTAAATTTTAGTTGAGTTGTCAGACAAGCTAGTGGGTGGATTCATACTTTCCATGTAATGCACTCGAGCTAATCCAGAGCCGAATATATGTAAACAATGAAAATTGTATATACGAGAATGAAAAATGGTGTTAGTTCAATGTACTAGCTGGTATGGGTATATAAAAAAAAGAACACATTATTGCAATGAAAATAGTAACTAAAGGCCTTAATTTAGTTTCTATCTATTAGAACTAAAAAGGGAGATACATTAGAATGTGAAAGATACCAAGCTAAAACTCAATCTGTTTAGCCTAAAACCTCAAACTCGATTTGTTTCCATCATAGCTACAAAATATGCTTAAACTCAATTCATTTCTTTTTCAGCTTTTCTTGCACCCCAGCAACATCATTCATTGAATTTTTTAAAATAATACATTTTTAAAATAATTTTACAAAATTATACCCTATAAAAAATTACAAAAATATACCTCTATCGCCATATCAAATTGCGACATATGTTTGTTTTGTCGTTGATGGAATTGGTCGACTGATAGTTTTGTTGTGGATTCATTTGGTGGACAAGTGTTGGGATGCAAATATACAAATTTGAACCCTCTATATGTATACTGCACTAGTATGGAATCACGCTAGTGCATATAGTGGCCACATAGATGTAATATCAAAATCATACATAACAAAAATATAATAAAAGACTATTTATAGGAATAAAGATAGTTGAATGACCTTAAGGTTGACTTTACACTTATTGGGTTTCACAGGGCTTTAACTCTAAGAAAACAACAGCGGAATGGAAAAAGTTTAGAGAATAACCCATCAACATTTGACAAGGTTCGACTCCTAGCAATTTATTCCTCGTGGAACTCCTTCTCCAAAGCAGGTGTAGACTCCTCTTCAACTGATGGATTTTTTGTGGCAAGGGTGAAAGACTCTGTGAAATCATGTGCTGAAAAATTGGCTTAGTATTGGATTTACAGGATGTGTTTTGTGCATGTGCATGTGACTTCACGCGCCGGACCAAATTCTCGAAAACAGTAAGTTTCACATTAGCGCCGGACCAAATTCTCGAAAACAGTAAGTTTCGCATTAGCGCTAGACCAAAGTTTCAGAAAACAGTAAGTTCCCATTTTACGCCGGACTGCTTGCGCCGGACCAAATTTTTGGTCCGTCGTGAACGGCATTTTGAAGCTTGATTTCGCATGTACGCCGGACCGCTTTTATTTAGTCCGCCATGAACATGTTTTTAAAGCTTTTGTGCCGGACCAAGTTTTACAAAAACAGTAAGTTTCTATGTTACGCCGGACCATGCACGCCGGACCAAAAAGTTTTGTAACAGCCCCAAATTTAATTACGAGTCATATTGTGCATGGCATGCTCATATCATTCATAATAGTGGCATGATCAACACTTAATTAAGGTTTTATAAATGTTAACATCAATTTAGTTAAATGAGTATGAATTTATAATGTCCATGACACATTTAAAAGTTGCTACCTATTTATACCCAAACTTCATCCACCTTAGTCAATGACAAGTGGACCCAAATGTAAGTAAGAGAATAAAATTCTGCACACCTAACCTACCTTTTCTCACTTTACCTACTACATACCCACTTTCTTACCTTCCTATGACATGTGGGACCTTGCCCCACATGTAAGTGGTGTAGTGGGCAGCTATATAAGCAAACTCCACCTTGGTTTCTCCTCCCCATACCCTCTCATTTTGCTGCTCCTATGTTCTGAAAATCAGCAATGAGGACTCCTCTTCTTCCTCCCACTCCACCTCCATTTCACCCCCACAAAGTCCTTCAAAAGCTTAGATTTAGCTTGTGCATGTTACACCATCTCAAAGCCAAGATCAAGAGCTTCAAATCCATCCAAATGGATTGTTGATGCACCAAGTATTGGGTGAGTTCTAATCAAATCTTTTCTCTCCATGTTCTGAAAATTTGTTCTTTGAAACTCATTCCTTTCCTCTCCTTGCATTCCATCATCCTTGATGGATCGGGCCATGCATGTCGCATTGAAGCTTGAGGAGGAGGACTAGTTGCTATTGCAAGCTCTAGCAAGCGATGCCATCATCATTTCCTCAAGCACGAAGAAGGAGATAACACCGAGAGAACCAACGAAGACCACCACCTCGATGCCATTTCTCATCCCGTCGACGAACTAGAGTTCCACTAAGTGCAAAAGCGCCCTAGAAGTGGTAAGGCTATACCCAAGTCATTATTTTTGGAGTGTAGGAGACTCTTGTGCAATAGCTAGTTTCGGACAGAACAGCTAATCCGAAGAGTCCAGACTTTCATCCGGATACTCCGGGGTTTCATCTGGATACTCTGGACCCCAGTTCGGACACTCCGGGGTTTCAACCCGGATACTCCGGGTTAGTCAGCATTCGAGTACCGAGAAGATCAACCCGGATACTCTGGGTTAGAACCCGGATACTCCGGACCTAATTAGACAAAACGCTTCTCATATGCATGCTAGGATTAGGAGTATAATCATAATGCATTTCATGCATGGTTGTGCATATTCTCGTGTTGTTTTTTTTTTGTTCTTGATTGGTGTTCCTATGGATTTGGATTTTCTCGTTAGGTGTCGATGCTTCGGAGGACAACCCAGAGTACGACTACGTCTACGATGTCAAGAGCGGGCAGCAAGGCACTACTTTACTCCTTGAACATGATTGCTCCTACTAATTGCAACTACACTTTCAAGTTATTTTTCGAATTGCATGCCTACTTTCAATTATGTCTATGTTAGGGTAGAATGCTTAGTTATTACCTTGTAGACATGTTATCCTCTTACCATGTTCCTTCGTATACCATTGTCGCCCTAGGTGGTTGGTTTATTATTATGTATGGGTTCGTACAATTGCTTAGCCATGCTTAGAGCACCGTTAGAAAACGCGATAGGTGGACTTAGTCCATCGGTCGCGATGATCAAAGATGATTATGATAATGATGGTTCAATTGTGGTTATTGTGTAGCAATGTTGGTTAAGGATCTTAAGGATCAAATCCTGGTGACGTCTCTTTAAGTAACTATCGTGCGAACCATACGCTGCTTATGGGGCCGGCTTAGCCAAGTACTTGTGTATGACTAGGGGTATTTAAACCATGTGCACTCGGAGTTCCTTGAGCTATACAGAGCATCAAGGAAGGTCCGCGGGAGTTCCCCGAACTTTGCGGAGTGTCGGGGAAATGTCCCTCGAAATCCCTCAAAGTTTGTGTAGTTGGGGATGTTCAATAACGGGTGTACTCCTTGATCCACACACACACTGAGCACTGGGCACGCGGGATCAAGGGTAATAGTCACCCGGGTGGTTTAAATGCACTATCATGCATACTAGAAAATGGTTTTGTCATGTCTACCTCGACCGGCACATCAAAGGAATTGTGCTCATAGCTTGGCTTACAAGTGTGGCATGTTGTGTGGGTACAGTCGTACCTCTGCAGAGTTTAAACTATTCGAATAGCCGCGTCCATGGTTAAGGACGATCACTTAAGTTGTCAGTCACTGGGCGAGTATTAAGGACCGGGTAAGAATGGATGGTTTGGGAAACCGAGTCTCATGACAATTGGAGTACTCATGAGGAGAACTTCAAGAGTATTGGAGTACTTGTGGAAGAAGCTTCACGGGTATTGGAGTATCCGTGAGCGAGAGCGAACATGAGCGTTGGACTCATGATTCGGAGAAATGCTTGGAGGCATGAGACAAATATGTTTATGATGATGTTATACCATGTAGTAGACTTTGGAAAGGTTTACTAAATGCAAGTTTCAATCTATACATGCTTATGTTTTTACCCCAAATATCGCTTTAAGCTGAAATTAACCTTGTGCCTTTCTTGTGATGTAGCCACCACATGTAGCTAGAACTTATCATACAACTTATATTATTGTGCGAGTACACTCTTTGTACTCAAATGAATTGTCCACATGCTGCAGGTGAGGATGAGGCACTGCCCGGAGACCTTTATCGGGCAGATTTCGATGAAGTTAGCGCCCAGGGGCACGTTCTTACTTCCAGTCGGTTGCCTACGGGCTATGGCACACTACGCTGGACTCTTTTGTTGTTTATATTATGTTTTCGCTGCCAGTTTATGTAATAACTTTAAATATGTCATTTTGGACAGCAGTCCTACTTTTGTATGTACATATATATGTTATGTTTCCGTTATTGTATATGTGTTGTGATACAAACTGTTATGCATAGTCGCGCGTGTTGGTGAACTTTCCTGGGACCAACACGGGCATATATGCGGGCTGCTCGAGACTCCCTTGATTTACTTGGGACGGGCGACGCCACCAAGTGAATCAGTGGAATCCTGGGGACGGGTCCCCACAAGTTTGGTCCGTCGTGAATGTGTTTTTCAACATGTTTGCCTTGAACTGAGCTGAGACTTTCGCATGTACGCCGGACGAAAAGTTTGGTCCGTCGTGAGTTGTGACGGACCGAAGTTTGGTCCGGCGTGAATGGATTTTTCTAGGGTTTTGTTCTGTGTGTGCCGGACCAATGTTTGGGCCGTCGTGAACGCAATTTTCTCAGGTTGAGTTGTTCTGTATGCAATGCTCGTATGAGTGATTGCATGGATTGACTTTGAGTCAAGTCGTGGACTTGTGCTTGGATTCGTTTCTTGTTTGTTCATGTGCAGGTGTTGCTCGAAGGCGAATGTGGTCGATGATGGGACCGGAACTAGGTTCATGGAGGAACTGAGGTTTGGGACTAGGTTCAGGGAGGAACTGAGGTCTTGGTGGTCAAGGATGTCATGCGGGACGTTCAAGCTAAGAGAATGGTGCACATGAGGAGTTGTAAGTCACGTGAGTATGGCAGGTGGGCCATACACGTGCAGAGTTGTAGTCGTTTGGGGTAGCTTACATGTATTGGGCTAGGTTGGGCCAAGTGGGCATGTATGCGTACTCCTTGTGTTTGCTCCTTTAAATAGGAGGGGTTTCACCTGTTTAGACATATCCAGGGATTGAGATCAATCCAGAGCTTTAGATTTTGTACTCTTTTGATGGGAGTACTTCAGACAAAAAGAAATAAAGATTAATTCCTTCAAGATCCTCTACGTGCTACAGTGCACACGTTGCTACAGTGTTTCCTATTTTGGTTCTTGTTTGCATGCTTGTTCTTGTTCTAGATTGGTTTTTGTCCTTTGAGTTTCATCTTGATTTGATCCATCAAAAACCTTTCTTGGGTATTGATTTAGAGTTCCTCAAAGTTTAATTAATTATTTTTTTGAAGATCTTGTTTAATCTTGAAGTTTTGGTTAGATCAATTCTCGTCATCTTCTGTCCCAGCAAGCTTACGAGGTTCATAACTTTTGATCCGTAAGTCTGATCGAGCTAATCCTTTTTGGGTTCGATTTGTATTGGAATCTAGTTTCTTGTGTCCAAATTTTAGATCGATCCGACGGTTGGATCTCTGGAAATCACATTTTACTAAACATCTATCAATCTATTTTTGTCGAATACGAAGTAACTTTTTGGTTCAGATTTGGGGTGAACTTTTAATAGATCAAAGATTTGGTTTTATATTTCGCACAATCATTCACCCCCCTCTGATTGTTATATTCGTATACATCGATCGTACAGACTCTGTGGAGGTCTACCCATGTTTGTGATGTGTAATTGATTGTGTTTGAGTTTGCGATGTTGATGTTTGAGTTTGATATGAATTGGATTTGAATTTGAATCAATTTCATGTGCTGTCTATCTGAATGACAGTACTGGCCTAGGAATGGCAGTAGTGCCGACCAGGTGGTACTACCAGCCTTGGAACAACGGTAGTGCTGGCCCTGCGGTACTACTGGCCATTAGATGGTGGTAGTTATTTTTGCTGTGAGACATTTTCTCTAGTTTGGGCTAAGTGGCACTACCAGCCAATGATGGTGGTAGTACCGAGGTAGTGGTACTACTGGCCCCTAGATGGTGTTGTTATTTTCTATAATGTGCCTCTATGCATTCATCTTGGGTGATACTATTGGCCCAAGATGGTAGTAGTACCGAGGCGGTACTTCCAGTCCTGGGGCAGTACTTCCAGTCCTGGGGTGGTAGTGCCAATTGTGTTAGCGAATTAAGTTTTCATTTTTTTCTATGGCTGATTAGTTGCATATATTTGTTGGAAAATGCTATGTGATGTGTTTCTCTTGTCTATGATGGTTGTAAGACTTAGAGTTAGGTTATGATATGGTGGAGATCGAGACTAGGCTAGGAGAGCTGAGGTATAGACGGTCAGACGACGCCTAAGATGATTGAGGCCGCGGAGTCGATGCAAGCCAAGAAGACAAGTGGATGGATATAGATGCTAGCTTAAGCCCTACTCAAGCGGAGGACTGTTTGATCACGATTTAGTATGTTTTGAGAAGCGTGCAAAACCTGTTATGTGTGTAGGTTTTGGGTTAGCCCTTGTATGAGTGAGTGAGTCAAACCCAGCCCTTGGTGAGATCCCTTATGGATGAAGTAAGCCATCTAAGGGTAGAGATTGACTCAGTTCTGCTATAAATTTAAGGGTGGGGGTATGCCTCCACTACCAAGCTTGTAAGAAGGATTTTGGTTTCGTTGTGCTCCTTTGAGCTTTCCCCATTGGTTGTGACGCTTTGTAAATCTTCCTCTCTATGTAATGCAAGGATCAAGTTCTTCCATATGCTGAAATTTAATTTATGTCTTCCATTTTTACTTGGTTTTCTGCGTGGAACTTGAGTTTCTGTCGGACCCCGGAAAAACAATTCCAAAATCCTTTGTCTATTCTGTACTAGTTCAGAAAAAGCTAGTGTGACACTACGGGATGTCAAACAATATAAAGGGTGAAATCGGAGGTTAAAACTTTACGTTATGCAGTTTAATCGCGATTCCGGGCCGATTTCGGGAGTTTGGGCCTCTCCGGGGGAGTTTGGGCCCTATGATTTGAGTCGTGGTCTTTAGTGGGAAAGTTTTTGGGCCCATGTGGGAGTGGGAGGCCAGGTTGGGGCGCCTCCCCTGCCCTTGGTGCGCCCCACCCCCCATGGAAACCCTAGCCCCCACTTTTTCCCCTCCTCTCCACCCTTCCCACCTCCTAGCCGCCACCACCCATCTCCTCCCCCCATTGCGCCACCATCCTCTCCTCTCCTATCCACCACCCTTGTTGCCCCTAGGGGAGTTCTCCACCTCACCACCCCGCAGATCCGTCCATTGGAGCGCTCCGCGACGAGGTTATTCGGTGGATTTGGAGCGAGGAAGGAGATCGCGCGAACCGGGAGGAGATCCGTTTGTTCTTCGTTCGTCAGGCGAAGGTATGGCCACGGGAATCCTTGGGGTTGGTCTAGGTACTGTTCTAGGGGTTGATATCATATTTTTAGATCAATTGGCAGTGCTGTAATTGGGTAGATTAGATGAAATCTAGAGTTTGCCACGTTCTCTGTTTCGAGCAGACTGTGCAGTCGACCTAGGGTTTGCGATTTCGCTAATTTAGATTCGGAATTTGGTCGGCCTCCTATTGAGAAAGTTGTAGGTAACTTCAATACCTTTCAGTGGACATAAAGAACGTCCAATTCCGCCCAGCCGTTGGAAATTTATGCTCGATTTACCGAGCGTGTTCAAATCTGTGACGAGATTGGAACAGATCACGGTATTCTGTAGATTAAACCACTTTAGAATCCGAATCAGATTTTCCATATACTTAGAAAAAGTTAGTAAATTTCCTAAGCTACGCGGAGATGTACTCGTTTAATCGATTCAGAGTCTTAGATCTAAAGTTATGATAGTTTGAAGTCTGCTGTCCCGAGGGGGACAGATTCTCTGTTTTTCGTTTTTAGGAGTAGTTTGCGATATCGGGGTAGATGGGCAATGAAGTACTGTTTTGTGGGCGCGTTGTGATTGTGTGGCATCTATGTGCAGGTGGTGTGACCCCGGGAGTGCCCTCCTCATCCCGCCAATCCGTCACCCGAGGTTAAGGCAAATGTATTGGAATGGGTATCGTTGTGAATGTTGTTAGACTTGAGTAGATGCAAATTGATTTATAATATGATGCTAAGATTGATGTTTGCCTATGACATGATGAACATGGTTTCATATTGATCATGATTGCGTGGTATTAAATGTTTATGCCAATCTTTACATGTTTATGTCATATGTGCATTCATAATGGAAGAGGCGTCCCATGCTGATGCGGGCCTCTGTGT
Source organism: Rhipidocladum racemiflorum (assembly GCA_036346355.1). Taxonomy (NCBI): domain Eukaryota; kingdom Viridiplantae; phylum Streptophyta; class Magnoliopsida; order Poales; family Poaceae; genus Rhipidocladum; species Rhipidocladum racemiflorum. The sequence continues at coordinate 59,242,567 of CM070574.1, forward strand.
TCACACGTAGTGAACACGAAAGACCTACCTCGTAGTCCCATCCACGTGTGTGCATGGGAGCGAGTCAGTAAGAGTAGGCACCCTCCATCTACGGGACGGAAGGGGAAGGAGGTGCACGTCGACGGGTGTGCACTCGGCAATACCGGTATGTGCTTCGAGGAGATATGAGCATTTGCATTGCATCGCATTGCATACATGATGATGATGATGACGATGATGATGAAATGAGTACAATGATATTGAGACATGAGAATGATGTGGTATATGAAATTTTGGCTTGTGCATGATGTTGAGCATGGTAGTGATGTTAACGTTGAATTGTTCTTTATGGTCCATTGCAATATACTTGCTGAGTGATGAACTCACGCTTGTGTTTTATGTTGTTTTAGGTACCATGACACAGGCATGTGGGAAGGGGCATTAGCTACACATCTTCACGTAATTCCACACCTTTAGGCAAATTTATCAACTTGAGTCATGATAATAAGAATAGTGCCATGAAACTTGGTGCATGGTTAAATTGTGTGCTTGTTTCCCTCATTTGCTTCATTTAGCTCATGAGATGGTTGAATTCGTTATTCTAGACTTATACTGTTGCTAGAATCCTCGTTATTGATGATTTAGATGTCATTCTTTATGCTATATCCTGTGATCATATTTTTGTTGCTTCAATTCATGGAAAAACAAAGGAGATGCTGCCGAAATTTTCGGTTTTAGCATTTGCTCCTTTGCCGTAATTTATCTTTATTTGTGGTATTTAGATGCTGTTTACTCTATGTTTGGTAACATTCAGGCGTACTAGATGCCGGGGTGTTACAGTTGGTATCAGAGCGGGCTGTAGGTCCCTGGAATGTGTATTTTTAGTGTCATGCTATAGGGTACAACTAAAATGTGATGTGGAATAACTTAGAAACATGGCTTAGGTTTTAACTAAAATTCTGTTATAGGATAGCAACATTAAAACTTGCAAAAGTGGTATAACTAATCTAAAATTTGACACACATGGATGCACAGTAGGAGAGGGTATGGGTATCGTTTCTTTACGCTTAAATGTTGTATTTAAGCTTTGATGTTGAATGCTTCATTTGATAATGCATGTTGCTATGTCAATGAGATAAATGATTGAATTGTTCTTATTGTTGTGATAGAGTGGGGTTGTTGTAACACCCCGGCATTTAATATGCCCGAATGCTACCAAACATAAGCTAAACAACATCCAAATATCATATTTAACATAAAATTCCAGCAAAGGCGCATAGGCTAAAAACCGAGATTTTGGCAGCACCTCCTTTGTTTTATCATGAATTTAAGGAGCAACAACGATATAGCATTATATGGCAATAAGGGAAACATCTAAAACAGCAATAAATAGAGTCTTAACGACAGTAAAAGACTAACATTTAGCACTTAAAGTTCCAAGTGTCAAACGAACAATAAAACTCTCATTAACCAAGCTAAGCCTTAATTTAATGACCATCACACGCAATTTATTATCAATCCAAAAGAATTGACTTGGGGAAACATTAAGGTGAAGCAACGTGTGGGCGTGTGTCTATTCCCTTTTCCCGCATGCCGTTCTCATGGTACCTAAAACAATAAGAAAAAAACACAAGCGTGAGTTCGAAACTCCAAGCATATTGCAATGGACAACAAGAACAACAATATGGCAATAGCATCTCCTTCATGTAAATCATCTTATTCATAAACACTTAACATTGTCATCATCAATATGTATGAGATGTAATGCAATGCTCATGTCTCCTTGGAAACTCATACCGGTATGGTTGAGTACACACCCGTCGGTGTGCACCCTTTTCCGCCCTTCCATCCCGAAGATGGAGGGTGCCTACTCATCGCTTCCATTCACCACGTGGATGGAATCACGAGGTAGGTCTTACTCAATGGCGTTCCGGACTAGTCATAACTTTCTCACCGACCTTGCCGGACTAGTTATGACTTTCTCACCGCCTCGCCTCTATCTCATGTCATGCATGCAACTATGCCAATTATCATATTTCACATGTACATAAACATATGGCATCTCATCATGACAAATATTAACACATGGCATCGAATCATGATAATCATACTCAATATATCATTGAAAAACAGCAAGCATGGCAAGTGATCATAGCAAGTATTCAATCTTTCATCTAATCTCCACAAGCAACCTACAATTCCGCTATTCATTACAACACACTTGCCTCAACCGTGGGCGACGGGATTGTGGGAAGTAGAGGGCACCCCCGGGGTCACACCACCTGCACAACGGCATCACATACTCTCAATAATGCCCACAAAACAGTACACAAATCCCCATCTCACCCGACATTGCCCGCTACTCGCAAAACCTAAAACAGAGGTTCTGTCCCGGCGGGACAGCAGCCTTACAAAGGCCATAACTTGAGTTCTGGGACTCCAAATCGATTAAATGAGTACACCATCGCGAATCTTAGGAAATTTCCTACCTTTTTCTAGTTATACGGAAAGACTGATTCGGACTCTAAAATTGTTTAATCTATAGATTACTACGATCTGTTCTAATTGCGTCACAGATTTTAACACGCTCGGTAAAACGGCCATAACTTTCAAACGGCTGATCGGATTTTAACGTGCTTTATGTCCACGGAAAGATAATTAAATTATATACAACTTCTTTTAAGTCCGTACGGACAGATTCGGATTCTAAATTGACGAAAACTCGAACCCTAGCCCGAATGCTCAATCTGCCCGAAAACAGAAACGTGGCAACGTCTAGATCTAACCCAAAGAACTCCAACCCAACACCACCAATTAATCTAAAAACTTCATAAACACCCTAAGAACAGTACCTAGATCAAACCCAAGGATCCCCATGATCATACCTTTGCCCAACGAACGAATCTCCAATAGATCTCCTCGCGGATCGCTCCTCGCTCCACGCTCCTCGCTCCTCGCTCCAACGGATGGATCCACAAGGTGCAGAGGTGTGGAGACCACCTTAGGGCAGCAAGGGGGTGGAGGAGAGGTGGTGGAGAGGTGGGGCAATGGAGGAGAGCAAGGGGGAGGCGCAAGGCTCAAAGGGAAGGGGCGGCTAGGGCTTGGCAAGTGGGGGGAGGTGAGGGGGGCGCACCAAGGCCTCAAGGGGCGCAAAGGCAGCAGGGTGGACGCCCCAAAGGGGCAGGGAAACCCCTTTTACCAGCCCCCACACCCAATTCTAGTCCGTTACGGAGACCTAATCCATCCCACCAAAGCCCACCAAGGCCCAAAACTCCCTCGAGAAGGCCCAAAACCCCGAAAACGGCCCGGAAACGGCCCGGAAAAGCACGTAAAATAAAGTTTTAACCTATAGTTTTAACCTTAATTCCACATTTCATACTGTTTTTAACCATATCAAGCACGTAAAATAAAGTTATATCAAGCACCTGCAGATATGCCCTCTGGATTGATGATGTGGCCAAGAAAACTCACTTCTGAAATCCAGAACTCGCACTTTTTCAGCTTAGCAAAGAACTGATTTTCCCTCAAGGTGCTCAGCACAAGCCTCAGATGTCGCTCATGCTCCTCTTCTGATTTAGAGTAAACCAGAATGTCATCGATGAACACTACCACAAACTCATCAAGATACTTGTGTAGCATACTGTTCATCGCCTCCATAAAGACAGCATGAGCATTAGTTTGTTCAAATGACATAACTTTAAATTCATAATGCCCATACCTACTGGAGAAAGCAGTCTTCTCAATGTCCTGCTCCCTCACACGGATCTGATTGTACCCCGACTGAAGATCAATCTTGGAGAACACCTTTGCTCCCTTCAGTTGGTCAAACAGATCCTCGATGCGAGGCAAAGGATACTTGTTCTTGACTGTCACTTGATTATGTGACACTACGGTTTGGTGTGACGTTATAGAAGGTGAAATTAGAGAATAAAACCTTTCGGCTTGAGGTTTACTCGCGTTTTTGGGCCTTTTGAAGCGTTGTGACACCACGGAGTGTCGTAACCTTATTTAACGTGCATGATAAGGTTAATAACATTATGAGATGTGGAATTAAGGTTAAAACTATAGGATATGGAGGTTAATAGCTTTTCCGGGCCGTTTCCGGGCCGTTTCCAGGGTTTTGGGCCTTCCCGGGGGAGTTTGGGCCTTGGTGGGCTTTGGTGGGATGGAGTAGGTCTCCGTAACGGACTAGGATTGGGTGTGGGGGCTGGTAAAAGGGCTCCCCACCAGCCTTTTGGGCGTTCTCCCCTGCCCTTGGGCGCCCCCACCTCTCCCTCCAAGCCCTAGCCGCCACCCCCACCTTCCCCTCTCCCTTCCTTGCGCCTCCACCTCCCCCATTGCTCCCCATTGCACACCACCTCTCCTCCACCCCCTTGCTGCCCTAGGGTGGCCTCCCCACCCCTGCATCCTCATGGATCCATCCGAGGAGCGAGGAGCGAGGAGATCTATTGGAGATTCGTTCGTTGGGCAAAGGTATGATCATGGGGATCCTTGGGTTTGATCTAGGTACTGTTCTTAGGGTGTTTATGAAGTTTTTAGATCAATTGGTGGTGCTGGGTTGGAGTTCTTTGGGTTAGATCTAGACGTTGCCACGTTTCTGTTTTCGGGCAGATTGAGCAGTCGGGCTAGGGTTCGAGTTTTCGTCAATTTAGAATCCGAATCTGTCCATACGGACTTAAAAGAAGTTGTAGATAATTTAATTATCTTTCCGTGGACATAAAGCACGTTAAAATCCGATCAGCCGTTTGAAAGTTATGGCCGTTTTACCGAGCGTGTTAAAATCTGTGACGCGATTGTAACAGATCTCGGTAATCTGTAGATTAAACAACTTTAGAGGCCGAATCAGACTTTACATATACCTAGAGAAAGTTGAGAAATTTCCTAAGCTACGCGAGGGTGTACTCGTTTAATTCATTTGGAGTCCCAGAACTCAAGTTATGCCTTTTGCAAGGTTGCTGTCCCGACGGGACAGAACCTCTGTTTTTAGGTTTTGCGAGTAGTGGGCAATGTCGGGTTAGATGGGGGTTTGTGTACTGTTTTGTGGGCTTGATTGTGAGTGTGTGATGCCTATGTGCAGGTGGTGTGACACCGGGAGTGCCCTCTACTTCCCGCCAATCCGTCGCCCGCGGTTGAGGCAAGTGTGTTGTAATGTATAGCGGAATCGTAGGTTGCTTGTGGAGATTAGATGAAAGATTGAATACTTGCTATGATCACTTGCCATGCTTGCTGTTTTCCAATGATATATTGAGTATGATTATCATGATATGATGCTATGTGTCTATACTTATCATGATTCGATGCCATGTGTTTATGTGTACTATGACATGATGCCATATGTTTATGTACAAATGAGATATGATAATTGGCATAGTTGCATGCATGTCATGAGATAGGGCGAGGCGGTGAGAAAGTCATAACTAGTCCGGCAAGGTCGGTGAGAAAGTTATGACTAGTCCGAACGCCATTGAGTAAGACCTACATCGTGATTCCATCCACGTGGTGAATGGAAGCGAGGAGTAGGCACCCTCCATCTTCGGATGGAAGGGGAAAAGGGTGCACACCGACGGTGTGTACTCAACCATACCGGTATGAGTTTCCAAGGAGATATGAGCATAATATTGCATTGCATTGCATTGCAATACATATTTAATGATGATGATGTTGTTATGTGCTCAAGTATGAGATGTTATATGTGATGTAAGGTATTATTGTCTTGTAAATGATCTTGTTGTCCATTACAATATGCTTGCTGAGTTTTCGAACTCACGCTTGTGTTTTATGTTGTTTTTAGGTACTTTGAGATCGGCATGCGGGAAAAAGGGGTCTAGCTACACTTCTACACGTAGCTCCACCATCATAGTCCATAATTAATCACTTGGAGACATGATATTAAGAGTTGTGCCTTAAACTTAATGTATGGTTTAATTTAGCATCCTAGTGATTCCTTATTTGCTTCGTTTTAGTTTATGAAGTGGTTGAGCGTGGTATTATTGGCATAATTTGATGATATATCCATTTATGTTGATGTTTTAGATGTCGTGTGCTATGATATATCTTGCCATGATATTGATATTATGTTAATTCATGGAAAAACAAAGGAGATGCTGCTGAAATATCGGTTTTTAGCATATGTACCTTTGCTGGAATTTATGTTTAAATGTGGTATTTAGATGTTGTTTAGCTTATGTTTGGTAGCATTCGGGCATATTAAATGCCGGGGTGTTACAGATTAAGAGCAGGATAATCAATGCACATACGCCAACTTCCATCCTTCTTCGAGACGAAGAGGACGGGTGCTCCCCATGGCGAAATGCTACGCCGAATGAAGCCCTTGGCCAACAGATCCTCCAACTGCTTCTTCAACTCGTCTTGAAAAGGACGAGCCAAGCGGTATGGAGAGATAGAAATAGGTCGAGTGCCATGAACAAGATCAAGTACGAAACTCCACATTCCTCACATGAGGTAGACCAGGCCACTTGTCAGGGAACACATCAATGAACTCCTTCACTACAGAAATCTCCTCAATGGGAACTGAGGAAGATGGTTTCTCAGACAAAGTCATGAGGAAACCCAACAGCCTCAAACGCCGACCAAAAAACAAACTAGTCAAAGCAAAGACGAAACTGGAGGGTATACCACCCTGAAAGGTCAACTCTTCCCCGGACGGGGCCTGCAAGGCAACTGTCTTCCAGAAACAACAGATCTTAGCACGGTACTGATGCAGCTAGTCCATGCCCAAAATGACATCAAAAGGAGCCAACTGGATCACCATGAGATTGGCAAAGAAAACCTCATCATCAATGGCAATGGTGCAACCAGGGCAAACCAAAGAACTAGCAATCAACCCCGGAGAACCGACTAACACGGACTCAAATCCGAACTCCCAACTTAGCTCTACTAGCAAACTCCGACGACACAAAAGAATAGGATGCTCAGGAATCAAACAAAACAAAGGCATCAACGGAATCCACAAGCGAGTACGAAACCACCTCTGGATGCCGGTGACTCGTGGCGGTCGGCAAAGCGTACACTCTGGTGGCGCCGATAGAAGGAGCCCGACTCGGTGATGCCCCATCAAGGCTGGGGCGGAGGAGGCAATCGAGGAGGAGTAGACGGCTGCGGGCACCAAGATGCGCTGGTGGCGCCACGCAAAGGGCGGTGAGAAACAGGGCAGCCATCATGTGCACCGATCCTCTGGAAGACGCCCGGAGTGGGAGGAGAAGGCACCGTCTCCCACTTGATGATGCTCTTGGGATTCATCCGGCAGACTCGTCCCATGTGGCCGGGCTTACCACAGTGGTTGCAACTCCGGTCCAACCACACTCTGAAGCACGGTGCTCACCACCGCACTTGAAACACTTCATGCCCTGCCCGGCACAGACTAACAAACCGCCGCGAAGAAGACGATCAGGGCGGCCCCATTTTAGCCCCCCGAGGAGGAGCCTGTCCCCCTTGAACTTCTTGAAGGTGGGTCGAGAAGACCCACCTCCTCCACCAAAGGTCCTCTTCGGCCCCTTTGGGGCCGCAGAACCTGAACCGCCGGGTTTTGCTTATCCGGGAGAGCTCCAACTCGAGCTCCATGCCCTTCGCTGCTCCACCACGGAGCGAGAAGTCACGAGGACGATCGCCCCCATGACAACTCTGAACTCCTGGTTGAGGCCCCTACGGAACCTCCTCGCCTTCTCCTCGCCGTCGGCCGCCACGGCCAAGACGAAGCGCACCACTGTTGAACTCCACCTCATACTCGCCTTGCAGGCCTCTTTCCTGGGAAAGAGTCGCCGAGTATGCTCCATCCTCTCAAGGAAAGACTCGGGTAGAACTTGGCTCGGAAGTGAGCCACAAAGTCCTCCCAGGTGGTGGACCAAGATCGTGGGTTCTAGCAGCGAGAACCCCTTCCCACCAGATATCATCTTGGCCTTTGGTGAAAGGCCACAAAGCGAGCCCTCTAGACCGAGGTCAATTCTAGGACCTCAAAGCGCCTTTCCATGTACCGCAGCCAATCTGCGGATGGATCGGCGTGCCCGCTCCGTCAAAAGTGTCAAGACGGAGGGTCATCCACTCTCGGAGACTCATCCTCGGCTTGGCGCGTGGGAAACAAGCTGGGGCCCAGCAGGGGAGGCACCACAGCGGGGTTGCCCATGGCTAGCTGGCGCAGCTCTGAATCTCCTCTGCAGAGCTGAACTAAATCATCATTGGCGGCGGGCACCCGCCCATCGATGCAGGCTGGAAGCTCCTCTGAGCTGGTCCACGAGCATTGAGCGAACGCTACCCTCAAAGCAGACTCCTCAACTCCTGGGAGCCTCGCCCCTGGCCTCCACGGCCTCGGCGTCCACGACCTCTACCCCTCGGCATGGCTGCTTGAGACCAGACAACCATCCAAACACAAAAACATAAACACAACATCCCACAACCAAGAACATAGATCAAACATCATCATAGCATAGTCTTCATCAAATAATTAAGCGCAATGCAATAATGAACCAAGACCCCATCCTCTTGTGCAACCAAGTGTGTCAAATTTTAGATTAGTTATACAACTTTTGCAAGTTTTAATGTTGCTATCCTATAACAAAGTTTTAGTTAGAACCTAAGCCATGTTTCTAAGGTATTCCACATCATATTTTAGTTGCAACTTAAGGTATAACACTAAAATACGTATTCCACGGACCTACGACCCGCTCGATACCAATTGTAACACCCGGCATTTAATATGCCCGAATGCTACCAAACATAAGCTAAACAACATCCAAATATCATATTTAACATAAAATTCCAGCAAAGGCGCATAGGCTAAAAACCGAGATTTCGGCAACACCTCCTTTGTTTTATCATGAATTTAAGGAGCAACAACGATATAGCATTATATGGCAATAAGGGAAACATCTAAAACAGCAATAAATAGAGTCTTAACGACAATAAAAGACTAACATTTAGCACTTAAAGTTCCAAGTGTCAAACGAATAATAAAACTCTCATTAACCAAGCTAAGCCTTAATTTAATGACCATCACACGCAATTTATTATCAATCTAAAAGAATTGACTTGGGGAAACATTAAGGTGAAGCAATGTGTGGGCGTGTGTCTATTCCCTTTTCCCGCATGCCGTTCTCATGGTACCTAAAACAATAAGAAAAAAACACAAGCGTGAGTTCGAAACTCAGCAAGCATATTGCAATGGACAACAAGAACAACAATATGGCAATAGCATCTCCCTTCATGTAAATCATCTTATTCATAAACACTTAACATTGTCATCATCAATATGTATGAGATGTAATGCAATGCTCATGTCTCCTTGGAAACTCATATCGGTATGGTTGAGTACACACCCGTCGGTGTGCACCCTTTTCCCCCCTTCCATCCCGAAGATGGAGGGTGCCTACTCATCGCTTCCATTCACCACGTGGATGGAATCACGAGGTAGGTCTTACTCAATGGCGTTCCGGACTAGTCATAACTTTCTCACCGACCTTGCCGGACTAGTTATGACTTTCTCACCGCCCTCGCCCTATCTCATGTCATACATGCAACTATGCCAATGATCATATTTCACATGTACATAAACATATGGCATCTCATCATGACAAATATTAACACATGGCATCGAATCATGATAATCATACTCAATATATCATTGAAAAACAGCAAGCATGGCAAGTGATCATAGCAAGTATTCAATCTTTCATCTAATCTCCACAAGCAACCTACAATTCCGCTATTCATTACAACACACTTGCCTCAACCGTGGGCGACGGGATTATGGGAAGTAGAGGGCACCCCCGGGGTCACACCACCTGCATAACGGCATCACATACTCTCAATAATGCCCACAAAACAGTACACAAATCCCCATCTCACCCGACATTGCCCGCTACTCGCAAAACCTAAAACAGAGGTTCTGTCCCGGCGGGACAGCAGCCTTGCAAAGGCCATAACTTGAGTTCTGGGACTCCAAATCGATTAAACGAGTACACCATCGCGAATCTTAGGAAATTTCCTACCTTTTTCTAGTTATACGGAAAGACTGATTCGGACTCTAAAATTGTTTAATCTACAGATTACTACGATCTGTTCTAATTGCGTCACAGATTTTAACACGCTCGGTAAAACGGCCATGACTTTCAAACGGCTGATCGGATTTTAACGTGCTTTATGTCCACGGAAAGATAATTAAATTATATACAACTTCTTTTAAGTCCGTACGGACAGATTCGGATTCTAAATTGACGAAAACTCGAACCCTAGCCCGAATGCTCAATCTGCCCGAAAACAGAAACGTGGCAACGTCTAGATCTAACCCAAAGAACTCCAACCCAACACCACCAATTAATCTAAAAACTTCATAAACACCCTAAGAACAGTACCTAGATCAAACCCAAGGATCCCCATGATCATACCTTTGCCCAACGAACGAATCTCCAATAGATCTCCTCGCGGATCGCTCCTCGCTCCACGCTCCTCGCTCCTCGCTCCAACGGATGGATCCACAAGGTGCAGAGGTGTGGAGACCACCTTAGGGCAGCAAGGGGGTGGAGGAGAGGTGGTGGAGAGGTGGGGCAATGGAGGAGAGCAAGGGGAGGCGCAAGGCTCAAAGGGAAGGGGCGGCTAGGGCTTGGCAAGTGGGGGGAGGTGAGGGGGGCGCACCAAGGCCTCAAGGGGCGCAAAGGCAGCAGGGTGGACGCCCCAAAGGGGCAGGGAAACCCCTTTTACCAGCCCCCACACCCAATTCTAGTCCGTTACGGAGACCTAATCCATCCCACCAAAGCCCACCAAGGCCCAAAACTCCCCCGGGAAGGCCCAAAACCCCGAAAACGGCCCGGAAAAGCTATTAACCTCCATAACCTATAGTTTTAACCTTAATTCCACATTTCATACTGTTTTTAACCATATCAAGCATGTAAAATAAAGTTATGACACTCCGTGGTGTCACAGTTGTGGTGCCGAAGGGTTTCGGTCACCTCTTTTTGTTCATAGTAAGGGTATGGTTTGACGGTGTGGCCGGTTAGCGCCATCACCGAAGAACTATTAACCCCTGTGGGAGAAGAGTGCTTATCCTTTCTATCAAAGACCGGGTAGTTGGCTGGAGTCGAATAGAAGAGTTCGTGGTGGATTCTTTCACTTGCTCTTTATCGTTCTAATGGTCGGCTTCGGTTGGTTTTCTTGGCTCTGGTTGATTGAAATCAAAAGAAAAGTGTTTGGAATTGGATTTTTTGCGGAGTGTCCCTTCGGTGTTTCTTGGTTTTGTCTTCTTTGGGTGAAGACAAAGAAGAAGAGTTTTGTGTTGTGCGTCTTTTGGTCGCCTTTTTGCTTTGACACCAGTTTTGTTGGTTGCCTTGCAAAGAAAAGTGTAGTTTTGTTTCTTGTGTGTCTTACTCTGAGTTTAAAAGAAGTTATTGAAGCGTGTGCAAAAAGTTAAGTTGTGTTGATTTATGTTTTGTGCCTTTGTCCGTAAAGGTTTACTTGATCGCTTGGTTCCCTCCTGTGGGAGTCTTTAACATTGAAATGTGTTTTGGAGTCATGTCCCATTGCAGCTTTGAGAGTCAAGCTTCTTTGTTAGTTTTGGTTGAGTATTAAAAGAAAAATGCTGCAAATAAAGTAAGTATTCGTTTGACTGAAATTACTTGTCAAAAGTGAAAATTGTTGTTTAGCATGTTATGTAGTATGTAACAATGTGGTTTATGGAAATGATGAACACCTTAGTTAATTTGCAAGTTGAATCAATTAAATGTAATTGTTACCTTTAGCTTAAGATTAAATGAACCTCTAGTGATGTAGAGTACCCCATAGTGGGAATGATTAAATGTGTTAATGTACATGCTTAGAATCTGTTGTTTTGCTTTAAAAGTGCTTATGACCCCCGATTATGTTTAAAGTTTTAAACCCTGATGCATAGTTAGAACATTAAGATGATGTAGACGGCTGTTATTGTTAAAGAAACTTTGCTGGTTGTTTAAAGATGTTCTAATCTAACGGGTTAATAGAGAAATTTAATCGTGTTGACTAGTGACTTTAATTTGGAAGTTGATTAGAGTTTCTATTTATGTTGTTGCAAACTACTAGTATATTTGGAAGTATGCAGTTGTGTCTCTACAATGCTAGTATTGATATCAATTGAGAAGACATAAGACTTATTGTTAATGATGTTGTTAAGGGCAGTGTTAATGCTAGTATTCAATCTATTTTAAATAGTTGGAGTATGTTGTGTGGTGGTAATTTTGTTATAACCTATGTATAGGGTAGTTAAAAGTAATGTTGTTCGTTGATGATTATGCCCATTTGTTGTTATTGATGACTTAGTAGTGGTGGTAATTGTTTAGATTACTTGCTGAAAACCATTGTTAAATGGAGGAAAATGTAACATGTGGTGATAAGAGTGAACCTTGGACAATTAACATGATGTAGAGTTTTATCCTTAATGAATGTATATCTTAGAATCATATTTACAAACTTTGTCTTGTGGAGGTACTTTTTACTTGTTGAAGTCATTTACTGATTGAACAAGTTTCAATTGTCAAGATGTTGACGTATGGGTGGTTTAAAATGGATAGGTTGATCATGCTCGGGTATTTGTTGAAGTACTGTGTTCTAAATATAGAAAATGATGTATTACAATATGTTGGTCCGTGGGGATCTTGTTGACGTAGTCTTCATTGGATGTCTTTTGATAAGCATCATAAACTTTATTTATAAGTATTGGGAAAGGTAATGAGAAAGAATTTGTTTTGTAGTTCTTGTTGTAACCTGAGGGGTTTCTCGATGAGTAAATAGTGAATATTGAATGCTTAAAAGGTAAGTATAGGGTTTCATGCTGAGCTTGTGTCTAAAACCTTTCGGACTAGTTTGGTTGTTTGCCATTTTGGTTGAGGGGTTTTCGGTCAAGGTATTCCATATGCTGTGTTTCAGAGTTTCCCTAAAACTTGTAGTGATTGATGCCAATCTTTGGTTTTGACTAATTTGTTTAGTTCATGCTATGAGTATGGATTTGCACCCAAAAGTTTTTGAGTGGATCGCGCCCGTTCGCGTTCGCACTGAATTATCTTTGGAATTAATTTTAAAGGAAGCAGATGGACATAGTGGGTTGTGTTGGAAACTCTTGAGATTTAATTTGTAACTCTTTTTTATTAGAGTTGGATTTATTCGCATAATGCGTGTGATGTTTGCGAGTGCTTCAAAAAGGTGGATTATATGAATGTTTCATAAGTGGATTTGGTTAGTGAAGAGTTCTCTTTTGGGAATGAGTTTCTCTTTCTTTTGACTAAGCGAGACTTTCCACAAACCTAAAATCGTAACCACACCACCACTCAACCTTTTCTCGCCTGGCCTAAATCACATTTTTTTACCATACCAATAGTGCTAACATCATGACTTTCGTTTTGATAGAACATTATTTTGGCACAAATTCCCCAAAACTTCCTAAGTTTAGTTCTAAGCATGTCTAAGTAGTTTCTAAGTATTAACATATAATAATCCGTATTTGTCTTAAGGTTACAAGAGCATAAAAATTCAATTTTCAAAGGTGGCGTACCAATATTAGGTATAACTTGTATTTCAAAACTGGGACTAAATATCATTTCTAACAACTAGGCATGCAATAATTTAAATTCAACATACAAGTTTACAAACTAGGAGCAACATGATCAAGGTGGTGTGACTTTCCTGGTTCGACGAGTTGCTGCCCAAAATCGTCGCACGGGTACCTTTTGGACTCTCCGAAATCTACACATGAAAAGCAACCAAATTCAAATAAAATCTAAATAAATTAAAATAAAATACCCATCTAGTACTAAATAGAAATTTAGGATTTTAGATGAATTTAGAAAGAAAAATGGAGCCAAACGAAGTTTGAAAAGGCGAAAACGGGCTCCTAGAAGTTTAAAACAAATAAAAAAGATTTTTCAGAATTATTGGAATTATTTTTCTAAACGAAAATCCAAATTAATGCGCATACTGACATCAACAGTAGATTTTTGGATTTATTTTTTAAAAGAAAAACCAAATTATGATGCAATGCTAACGTCGTAATTAATTTTCACGGAATTATTTTTAAATTGAAAAATCACCGTGTGGCTGACAGGTCGGCCCACCTGGGTGGACTTAGTGCACGGCCAAAAGCCGGGTGCACCGTGCACCCGGTGCACGCGACGCGCGGGTACAGGGCGCGGCGACCAGAGCGAGCGGGGGTGTAACACCCCATGACAACATGTGCTCAACATAATACCACTTGTTACAATTTCTACACTTTAACAATGATTTTCAACAAAGGATCTGAACGATTAAATTGCCACTACCCAATATACTCGAACTACTTAAAACAACTTAACTAGATTAGACCATCCCAATGCTCTTAAAACATCAAACAGTAAAACCTATATCTTCCCAATTGACATCGATTCTAGCATTATAAGAACACAATTTCATGCTTCTTATTATTCTAATAGTTCGCAACAACATATATGATAACTCTAATAAACTTCCAAGTTAAGGTTACAAACCTACAAAATTAAATTGATCTACTAACCTTGTATTAGAATGTCTTTAAATAACCAACCACTTACTATAACAATAAAAGTAGTTTACATCATCTCAATATTCTAACTACACATCAAAGTTTAAAGTTTTAAACATTACCAAAGGTCATTTACCCATTTAGTAAAAGTTGTGTGCTGTCTCACTTTTATAATAAAGCAATAGATTCTAAGCATGTGCATTAATACATTTAATCATAATTCGCAATAATATAATCTACGGCACTAGAAGTTTATTTAGTTTAAAGCTAAAGATAACAATTATATTTAATTGATTCAAGTCACAAAATTAACTTAGAAGTACACCATTCTATATGCCACATCAATACATACTAAGTAACATGCTAAACAACAATTCTCATTACTGACAAATAATTTTAGTCAAAAGATTACTTACTCTGTTTGCAGCATTTTTTTTTCAAGAAAACCCAACCAATGCTCACAACGAACCTTAAATCTCAAAGTTGCAATAAGACAAAACTCAAACTTAGTCATGTAAAAGTTCTCCGAAACACATTTCAAGCTTAAAGACTTCCACGAAGGAAAAAGGTTGAAAGACAATTTTTTTCTTTCACAAAAGGGAACCAAGCGATCAAGTAATCCTTTTCTGACAAGGTTGCAAAACATAAATCAACACATCTTAAGTTTTGCAGAAAATTTCAATAACTTCTTTAAACTTAGAGTAAGGCACACACAAGAACAAAACAATAATTTTCTTTGCAAAGCAACCAAAAAACTGCAACACTAACTCTTTTTGTTTGCCTCAAACCATCGAATACACAACCAAAACAACCATCTCCATCCACTCTCCACTCTAAGCCGTATTACACAATAACTCTCCCCTACGAGAGATTCTTAAACCTTCGGTGGTGACTCTACGAAGCCACACCTACAACCAAGGCTCTTACCATGGCCAAAAGAACATAACTGAACCCCTTTGGCACAACTATTTCACATATACGCCTTTATTCACATAGCTCTTTCATAATCTTAACCATAAGCATTATCATAACATCAAGCATCATCAAAACATAACATTATTCATCTAAGCTCAAATAACATTAAAGCGTAATGCAATGGTGAACCATTACCCATCCTACTGTGCTCCAAGTGTGTCAAATTTTAAATTCATTAACCCAATTATATCCAATTTTAAGGTTATTATCCTATGGCAAAATTTTAAAGTATGGACCTAAGCCATGTTTCTAGATTATCCCAAATCAAAATTTTAGTAGTCCCTGTGGTATTTCACTAAGTTCATGCACCACGGACCTGAAGCCCGCTCTGATACCAACTGTAACACCCCGGCACCTAATATGCAGCGAATGTCACCACAAGGGAAACTAGCAACAACCAAATCACATATTTAACATTAATTTACAGCAACTACGCTAATAGCTTAAACAAAATTTCGGCAGCATGTACTTTCTTTTTCCATGGTTTTCAGCATCAATAATAGAGGCATAGCAAGATAGCATAATTGAAGACAATTCTAACATGGAAACTAAGGATTTCAGCAACAATTCAAGTCCAATACATAATTTAACCATCACATAAACTAGGGCAGCCGGAATGGGAAGAGGAGAGCGGGGAAGACAGAGGGGAAGAGTGCGGGGAGAGGGGGGCATCCGGGGGGTATAAATAGGGGGTGTGGGAAGACGGTGCTACATGCCGGGAAGGCGGCAGCTGATGGCGGAAATGGAGGTGGTGGTTGCGGGCGACAGGCATCGCGGGAAGGGATAAGGCATTGGGGGGAAGGGGCGGTAGTTGCGCGGGCACAGCCGTGCCTGAAGGGTGGGGGCGGGCGCAGGCGGCAGGGAACCGGGTGTGGGCGGCGGTGGCGCTGGCCGGTGCGGGGAGGAGAGAGAGAGGGAGGAGGAAGAAGGAAGAAGGGGGTCGTGCCCAGCCGGAGGCGGGGAGACGGGCTAGGCTCGGCCCAAAATGATTGTTTTCATGGGCGTGATAGTGTCTTCCCCTCCTTCTACTTGCTGTTGTTATAGTGGATTTAGGATGTGTAAGAGGTTATGGAACTCATCTAAATCATGTTCAAACCCAGCAGGATCAACTAGAACTCGTTCTTGTTAAAGTTCTGCTCACGACATCGAGTTTATGGAGATTTCCAAGTCCCTTCTTATCTTGTTATTTTTGATAAGTGAAGTGGCTCAGTGATTGATACTTTGTAAAGGTCTTGTTCCAATCAGCCAAGCAACATGTCATCTCCCTTTCAAGATTTTTCAAGAAAACTCGGTTTTTTGCTTGAGGGAGATATATTTCATGAAATCTTGTTCAAAAGAGTTTGAGGGCTGGTTCTTTGGTGTTCTTGCTTGCTGGGACATGTGGGAGGCCTTTTAGGATCATTTTAATCATCAAATCCCCGCGAGCAAGCACAGGAAGAAGGTTTGGGATTTGACCTGATTTTGGTGCAACCTTCAGTAAACTTGAAAAAGTTCTTAACTTTGATGTCAATCCTTATGATTGAAGGTTGGAATAAGTTCTTGATATCCATAGGAAGATGCATACAAAATTTTATGGGTTTTTTATTAGCTGATCAAAATATACTCCAATTTTGAATTTTGAAGTCATGCTGATTTTACTGTTCATATGCTTGGGTTACTGTTCATCGGTACTACCGGGGTAATGTAGCATGGTAATGCCGATTTTACTGTTCATTCCAACACAACCACCCGTTTAACTATGGTAGTGCCGTCCTAGAGCTAATTTATCATAAAATTAATTTTTTGCACTTTCTTGATATGAAGAGGTTTCGGTTTGTTTCTTTTGGTGAAAATTTTTGTTTGGCTAAAGTTTATTTGGCTCCTATTCACCCCCTCTAGTCGCCTTTTCAATCATTCAATTGGTATCAGAGCTGGCTTTAATCTTTTCTAGATCTTGACCGATCTCAATAGCCATGGTGTCAGACAAGTATTCCACCAAGCCTCCAATTTTCTCTGGGATTGATAATCCTTCTTGGAAGTTTTGAATGGAGTTGTACATTACTGCTCAGGACTTCATGATCTGGCAAAAGGTGGAGCTCCCGTATGAGGTTCCTGCTAGTGAAAATGTCAATGCTAGAAATATGGTGGATGTTGGGGTGAATGCTAAGGCAAGGAACATCTTCATAGATGGCCTTAGTCGTAGTGAGTACGACAGGATCTCTTAGCTCTGATTTGCTCACCAGATCTGGGTGACCCTCGATGCTTACCATCAGGGAACCACCCATATCAAGATGGTGAGACAAGATTAGTACAAGCGTGACTAAAATAAGTTTGACCAACACGCTGGTGAGTCCCTAGATGAGTGCTTTGGTCTGTACATGAAGATCTTGAGTGATCTTCAAGCAGTAGGTTGCACATGCTATAACTCAGAGAATGCCAAGCATTTTCTTACGGCACTCAATATATATGTGTGGGAGATGAAGGTGACCACCATCAAGGGCACCACTAACTTGTAGACTTTGACTCTTGATGGGATTTATGTTGGGGAATGGGTAGGCTATTGTAGAACAAAATCAAAATTTTCTACTCCGTAACCCAGGAATCGCTGCAAGTAATAGATCATAGAATTACCACTAGACGTGTAGACCTATAGCGGAAGTAGAGTCAATGTAGCGTGTCCCTTGTCGACCAGCTTCCACCAAATCTGACCAGCGCCGATCAGCTCACCAACTAGGTCTGATGGGCTTCGACCAGCTTCTCGACCAGAACTAATCAGCACCGACTAGTCTACCGACCAGATCAAATTAACCCCGACCAGTCTGCAGACCAGACGTAGTAGACTTGTGTCTCCTTCACGAACCTTCGTGATGCACTTAGGTTGCGAATCATCCTAGCATTGAAGCCTTACAGCAACGCCTCCAAGGTGTCCACAAGTATAGGGAGGAACACCACACATCGAAATACTAGTTCCGGTCGTGCGGATTAGGAGAGAATGGAGAGCAGTGGCTAAGATTTCCACAAGCGGTCTCGAAGATTTCTTCAGGCGGCGTCAGTAGAGACCAGGCACCCGCACGGTCCTAAATGTTCACGCCGTTTGCTTGGGTCTCTAGCTTACACATGGTTTGCTTACACACCTCAAGGAACAACCACGAGTGGCGCAACAATCAAATAACTTGTCCATACCTTCGGATTGTACAGACAGGACGATCCGACAGGTGTTTAGGACAAAATACCGGACCGTCCTCTCTACGTAGAACTTCTGTCATCATCCGCAACAAAACTACTAATAAAGGATGATCTGGTCCATGTAAATATGTGTACACCGGACCATTGTCCCGGGAAAAACCACTACTGATTCTAACACACAATGCAACGTAGATAACATTACTCATTCTAAGGCCCCGTTTGGTACGGTTCCAGATTTTTTGTAGAAACGTTTCAGGTAGAATCAAAATCACTATCTGGAAATCGTTTGGTACAGTTCCAGATTCTAGAAGAAACTAGTATAAACAGGATTGAGGGTGATTCAGCCATGGTATGGAAAAAGAAGAATCGTTCCGAGTTTTAGCCCGTTTGGCTGAGTTTCTCTCAGATTCTAGTAGAAACAGCTCGGTTCCAAGTTGCCAAATGGGGCCTAACACACAAAAAGCATTACTGATTCTAACACACAATGCGAAAAGCAATACTGATCCGATCCATGGGACTTCTACAATATAGATAACATTAACATTTTCAAAAGGGGCGCCAGTACTACATCGGAATTATGCAGATAACATTAACAATGCAATGCAGATAACATTACTGATACCTTGCATTACAGATCACTGTTCACTACATACAAATGGGCGCCAGTAGTTCATCAGAATTATGCGCCAACTAGATACCTAGCTAACTACCTACTCTATCTACATCCAGAAATCGTCATCATCGTCTTCGTCGTTGCCAGCGGAGGAGGAGTCGGAGGAGGAGCCGGAGGAGGTGTCCAAACGGTAGAGGACGGGGTAGTAGTCGCCGGCGTCCTCGTCGCTACGTTGTTGTCATCGCTCCCCACCCACACAATCGCTCCTCCTCCTCCTCCTCCTCCTCGTCGCTCGGCTTCTCCTCCTCCTCCTCCTCCTCCTCGTCGCTGCTGCTGCTACTGGTACTGCTGGTACCGCCACCGCTGGTGCTGCCGCTGGTACTGCTGGTACCGCCGCCACTGCTGCTGCCGCTGCCTCCGCGGATGGCCTCCTCCACCCGCGCTAGCGGGAGTTCCTCCTCCTCGTGTGCTCCCAGTAACTGGGGGTCCCAGTTGACGGACGCAGACGAAGGGGGCGACGGCGACCAGAGTTGAGCTCGCCATTAGGCGGGCTCAGTCTCTACCGAGATCACCATGGAGGATGAGGATGAGGACGACGACATGGTTGGTTGTGGGAACGGGAGAATTTGTGAACCACCAGGAGGACGGGAGAATTTATGAACCACCAGGAGGCGAAAGGTCGCCTCGGCAGGGGAGCAGATTCAACTCACAGGACGATCCGACAGTGGTTAGGATAACATACCGGCTCATCCTCTATGCGTGGAACTTTCGCCATGGGCTACAATAGAACTACAAATAAGGATGATCCGGTATTCGCAAATATATGTATACCGGACCATCGGACCGACAAAAAGCCATCGAAGTTATCTTGCGTGCCCGAACTCCACAAGCGAAAGAGTGCAACGTAAAATGGCCATACCATTCAACGTACAGATTTAGTGTTGAAGTAATTAATCATCCGCACAGTCCTAAATGTTCACATCGTTCGCGGGGGATGCTACATTTCACATGGATCGATCGATTACACCGAAACGAACAACTACGAGTGGCGCAACATTCAGATAACTTGTCCTTACATGAAGTTCCGACAAGAGCCAACACCACTAAAATCAACTCAAAACTACGTGTCCGTACGTTCTCAGGCTGGGAATGCCTAAAGATCAGAGCTGGAGCTGGCTCAGCCTCGCGCTTTGCAACAGAGTCGCCGGCAGGCTCATGGAGGTCATGATATTGAAATGGTCTACTCTCGTCACCATCGGACTGATGGGCTAGCGGTGATGTCGTAGTAGCAGGCTATGGGTCATGGGCTTGGGGGTCTCCGGGAGTTGTCTCTGCCGCACTAACAGGGTCCACCCTCGGACCGTAAAAACCCATAGCACCCTTATTCTCTATGATCATAGCAATCACAGCTGTAAGTGATTGGCCGGGAGACCAAAGCTCTACACATGTTGTCTAGTTAGGTGCTCTCCTCAAAAGGGGAGCCGATTCAACTCACAGGACGATCCGACAGTGGTTAGGACAACATACCGGATCATCCTCTATGCGTGGAACTTTCACCATGGGCTACAATAGAACTACAAATAAGGATGATCCGGTATTCACAAATATATGTATACCAGACCATCGGACCGACAAATAGCCTTCGAAGTTATCTTGCGTGCCCGAACTCCACAAGCAAAAGAGTGCAACGTAAAATGGCCATACCGTTCGACGTACAGATTTAGTGTTGAAGTAATTAATCACCCGCACGGTCCTAAATGTTCACATAGTTTGCGGGGGACACTACATTTCACATCGATCGATTGATTACACCGAAATGAACAACTACGAGTGGCGCAACATTCAGATAACTTGTCCTTACATGAAGTTCCAACAAGAGCTAACACCACTAAAATCAACTCAACAGTACGTGTCCGTACATTCTCAGGCTGGGAATGCCTAAAGATTGGAGCCAGAGCTGGCTCAACCTCGAGCTCTGCAACAGAGTCGCCGGTAGGCTCGTGGAGGTCATGATATTGAAATGGTCTACTCTCATCACCATCGGACTGATGGGCTAGCGGTGATGTCGTAGGAGCAGGCTATGGGTCATGGGCTTGGGGGTCTCCGGGAGTTCTCTGCCGCACTAACAGGGTCCACCCTCGGACCCTAAAAACCCATAGCACCCTTATTCTCTATGATCACAGCAATCACAGCAGTAAGTGATTGGCCGGGAGACCAAAGCTCTACACACATGTTGTCTAGTTAGGTGCTCTCCTCAAAAGGGGAGCCGATTCAACTCACAGGACGATCCGACAGTGGTTAGGACAACATACCGGATCATCCTCTATGCGTGGAACTTTCACCGTGGGCTACAATAGAACTACAAATCAGGATGATTCGGTTTGCGAAAATATATTTATACCGGACCATCGAACCGACAAAAAGCCTTCGAAGTTATCTTGCGTGCTCGAACTCCACAAGCGAAAGAGTGCAACATAAAATGGCCATACCGTTCGATGTACATATTTAGTGTTGAAGTAATTAATCACCCGCACGGTCCTAAATGTTCACATCGTTCGTGGGGGACGCTACATTTCACATGGATCGATCGATTACAAGTGGCACAATAAGCAAAGAACTACTCGTCCGTGCTCGGACTGGTACCAAAAAGATCAGAGCTAGAGCTGGAGTATTCCCTATCTGCCTCGCGCTCAACACCGTCGGCGTTAGGCTCGTCGAGGTTCTCCTCCTGGGACTTTGTAGCTTTAGTCTCCTCATCAGGGGCCTGTGAACTTGTTGGTGAAGGGGTCGAAGCAATCGTGTGGTCACCGGCAATGGGGTCTGATGGACCTGTCTGTGCTACACTATCAGGTTCGAAGCTCAGACCCACAAAACCTGTATCAACAATATTCTCTGTGATTTGAGTAATCACAGCAGTGTGTGTTGAGTCCAGAGACTGATGTTATGTACATGTTGGCGCAGTGTTATCCTCATCAGGGGCCTCAGGGGCTATAGGTGAATTCACAGTAGCACACTCGGAGGCAATGACAGGATCGTCGTCAACTTGAGGAGTCGGTACCACATCGATAGGTGCAGAACTCAACGATACTACACTCTGAGCGGCCATCTCGTCAGTCATGTCAGCATGCACAGACGTATGTTCGGTCTCAGTTGAGCACGGCGCATGCATGGTCGGTGTGGGTGCATCCGCTAAAGTAGTTGGAGTAGTGGACAACGGAGCGGATGCCTTATCACCGGCTGGTCTGGAGAACATCCCTGTCAAGACCATAGGTGTTGGTGGGAACGTGACACAGGAGTGGGCAGGAAGCCCCAACAGAAGAAAGTGGGGCAGCAATGCCGGTAGCGGGAGGTGGAGCTGGAGCTGGCAGCTCAGGCTGTGCAAGACCAACTACATTGTACAACTGACCAAAGCAGCATGAGAAGTGAACATTTGAGCCATTTGCGACTGACTGTGTAGCAAAGCTGCCTAGGTCGTCTGCTAATGCAACCTCATCTCCTCTAGTAATTGGGTCTGTGTCTCTCACTGTTGGGCAATTAAAGCTGCCTGAGACTTCTGCAACTCAACCATCGAAGCAAGTATGTGAGTGTAACATCACCCAGCTTTGTTCCAAATATTAGAATTCCTTAGTCAGGGTATTGGGGGACTTATCTGATGATCTGCTGATGGTCATTTGTTAGTCTTGGGTGGGAGAAAAAGGTTTAACCACCTACTCCTCTCTCTAACCCTCCACCTAAATCCCCCTTTCCCCTTTTGCCCCCTCCAACCCGATAGCTCCCCTATCCCTTTTCTTTTTTTCAGCTGCAACTCCAAGCTCACCACTTCTCCTCCAAGCTCAGCACTTTTCCTCAAGCAGCAGCAGGAGGAGGCGCCACCCCTGCCCTTGCCCTTGGCCGGCGACCTCCCCCTTCCTCACTGCTCGGCGCCGGCGCTCCCTACTGCAGCCGGCCCTCCCCTCCTCCCTAGCTTCCTCCTTCATGGGTGAGTAAAGGTAGTGCTTGAGCTTGCTCTTGGTGATCTAATGGAGGTCTTGGCTGGTTGTATAGGCTCTAGGGTTGCTAGATCTATCAATTTTGAGTGGAAACTAGACTAATTTTGGAGGGAAGCAAATTCCTATTTTCGGGTGGTTTTGTACCCGATTCTTGGAGCTCGATTTTGGGGCATAGGCAGTCATCTCTTGAGTTTTTTGTAGTAGCAAAAGTTGTAGATAATCGAATTACCTTTCATTGGAGTAAAAGAACTCGAAAATTCATCTAGACATTTGAAAGTTATGGCTGTTTTAGTGTGGGCTATCCGAAGTGTGGTTGTATTGGTAGATCCAATGTTCAACGGAATGGTAGACCCAGTTGCTGGCCGAATCGGACTTTTTGGTTGCCTAGAGAAATGTAGGAAATTTTATGTAGATTGAGAAAATGTATTTGTTTTATTGATTTGGAGTTAGGAATCAAAAGTTATGCTCTGTTGAAGTGGGCTATCCAAAACTGTGAATTTTCTGAAATTTCAGAACTGAGGTAATTTCGGATGGGCTAGTCTTTTGAAATCTGGTAGTTATTGGTGAAGAACTAACTTGAATGGGTTTGATTTATGGATAGATGGTTGTCTTACGGTTGATTAGAGCACAAGAACTCCAAATTTGGTTTAGCCAACTAGAAGATATGCTATTTTGAATGAAAACTGTCCGAAATTGGACTCAATGTAAATGACACTTGTTCTTTTGAAATCTGGGTTTGATTGATGAGGAACCAAATTGCATGAGTTTATGATGATGCTATATGATCCCCTTGCGGTTAATTAGAGTCTAAGTTTGCTCAATTTGGTTGAGTGAAGCAAAAGATAAGCTTGTTTGAAATTGCTATTCGGAAACTAGATTTGCTGAAAAATTCAGAGTTCTGATTAATTGTTTGGAGCTCGGTTTGAGGACCTTTAAGATGGATCCTACTTGAATGAATTTGTGATAATGGAAGTTGATTCCCTTGTGGTCGTTTAGAGTATAAGAACTCGAATTTTGGTTGAACCATTTGGAAGTTATGTGAGTTTATGCGATTGCCGTCCGGGAATAGAAGTGTTATTATGTAACGTTGTGGGCATTTTATTGTCGATTGGTGTATGAAATGGAATTGGATTGTGTAAGAAAAATTAATGGATCTGGTTGAGGACGTTTTAAAGTGAGTTTCGCATCGAGCGGAAGAGTTTTATTAATTGCCGCTTAAATCTTGAGTTGCATTGTTTGAGATGAATGCATATGTGTTTATTGTAGGATTTGTGGCCTCGGGGGTGGCCGACGCTTCTTGCCACTCAGTTCCGAGTGGGTAAAGTCAAGTGCATTCCTATTATGATGATAGGATTTGTTTCTTGCTAATGATTATGAATATGTTGTGCTAACCATGATGGTGCATTTGTGTGTATGTGTCATGTGTAATGACAAACACTAAATGCTAATGAAATTGATGGTTATGTTGATGTTTTAGTTGACTTGATGATGATATTGATCAATATGAGAATGGATTGCTATGCATGTATTCATTTATGTCCATGTGAAAAGATAGAATGAATGTAGATGCAAGTTAATTGTGTTAATTGTATTTGCATTCATAAATGGAAGAGGCGACCCATTCTGATGCGGGCCTCTGTGTTCACACGTAGTGAACACGAAAGTACTATCTAGTAGTCCCATTCATCGAGGTGAATGGGAGCGAGACAGCAAGAATAGGCACCTTCCACGGGATGGAAGGGACGTGAGGGTGCACACCGACGGGTGCGCACTCGGCAGTACCGGTATGTGCAACGAAAAGGCATTCATGTTGCATTGCATCATAACGATGATTTTGAGTTAAATGGAAATGTGCAGAGTTGGGTTCGAGTTGTGAACTCATCCAAAATATTTAAAGAGGTAAATGCTAAGAATAGATGCATTCATGTTGTGTTGCATCGATAACATTTGTTTGTGCTAATGGAAATATGAGGTGTTGGGATCGAGTCATGGACTCCCCCAAGAGTTGAATGAGGTATATGTGTGAAGTAAGAAATGAGGTAAAGGAGGTAAAATGTATTGATATTATTATTCTATGTATTTGTTGACTTGGATAAGAATTATGCTCATATTGTTGTTTTACTTGTGTAACAAGGCTTTTTGATGCACTTTGCTGAGTCTTCGACTCACGCTTATTATTTAATGTTTTTAGTTACTCTGAAGAGCAACTTGCCGGGTTTGGGGCTTAGCTGCACCTCCACTGATGCTCACGACAGGATAAAAGAACTTAAATGTTAATTGGTTTACTTTGGCAACTAGTTGAGTTCATGTAATAACTTGTTGTAGTTATTGCTCTCTTTGATGTAAAAAGTTAATCGATGTTAGAGGTTAAACTGCTAGAATGCTTCTTTTGGATATCATGACCCTTTGCACGTGCTTAGCGGGTCATGATGGTTAGTTCTTAGTTGTTGCTTTAAATTGATATAATTGTCATCTCTTTGTCTACTGAGTGGATGTCCATTTAGCAGGGGAGATCTTGCAAAAAAATTTGGTGAAAATTAGATAGGTTTGGTAGCACTTTGGGCACGTGTGGTGCCGGGGTGTTACAGTGAGTAAGCTCGAAGGGCTGAGAAACAGAAGCCGCAGTCACCGTTGTCACGTCTAGAGCTGCTGACGGTGCAGCTGAGTCGTCTCGGTCCTCAAGTACAGAGCCTGATCCACCTGCCTCGTGGTCGTGGGCTTGGACTGGTGGAAAGTACTCAGGGTCTTCCTCCTCACCATCGTCGTCATCCCAGTCAATATCAATGATCCGTGCCAACCCAGCATTCTCCTCAGCCTCTGCTAGTGCCTGGACCTCCCCTTGAGCGGTCTCTCTTAGTTACTCAGGTATCTGCTCCTGAGCCCTCCTCATGGAACGTTGGCCTATACGCCTGTCGTCAAGAGATGGAGGCATGTACTGACGAAGACGAACTCGTGCTTCCAGGTACTCCTCACGATGCTCGTCAGGAGCGAAGGTACTGCATATGTAAGAAATTATATGCACAAATGGTTGTTGTCTGGCCAAACTCATAGCATCTGCAATAGCATATTCAATCTCACAAATGATAAAGTCAAGAATGTCGAACGGCTTGTGAGATAGGATTGAATAAAGTAGCCACTGCTGCAAACTAGTGATCATCTTGGCATTCCCAATCCTCAGCAACAGTGACTTCCTCAAAGCCATGTGGACCGCCTTTGCCTCAGGAGTGAGACAGTCTGGATGGCGAAGGGATCCAATGGGGAACGGCTGCTGGAACAGAAAGCGAATCTGGTCATTTGTCGGGAAACACCTTCCGGCCTTAGCACGATGAGGCAGTGTGCTCTCTGCGTACACCACCTGATGCAAAGTTCGGGGATCCTCCTCAAAACCAAACATCTCAAGAAAAGTGGACCTATACACCCTCTGGGGTTCTCCATCGTGCATGAACTGAATGTATCTATGCTCTGGGTCGATCCAAACTGTGGCGTAGAAGTCTCTAACCCACTTTTCCACTACCGTGTCGAACTCTGTCAACAGCCGGGTAAGACCTTCAAAATGGTCGAAGTGTCTCTAAACGTCCAACCCACCCGGGGCCCTCTGCAAAGAGGCGAAGTTGAGCGTCCTGTGCATGCTCAACTGGACCCCGAGCTCTCTGTACGTAGCATTAAAGCTCTTTTGAAGAACCGTCCAGAACCTCCTATGAACTCCACATTCTTTGGCTAGCAGAAACCAAACATTGACATCAAAGAAACGAAGGCTCTTTACCCTCTGGGATGAGAGGTTCTGAAGGTCTCTAAGTCTTATCTCAGGGTGAGGATGTGGCACATGGTACTCCTCGTCCTCTTCCTTTTCATCGTCGATCTCCTCCTCATGCGGAACTATGTTGGGACGAGCACGCACCTGCCTAGCAGTGTGCTTGGAAGATGTCGAACCACCACGAGTGTGAACGTGGCTAGAATGACGAGGAGGTGCCGCACCACCCTCTGTGAATTGAGTGCCCCCACCCTCTCTGACCCCTCTGCTGCTAACTCTGTGTGTCTCTAATCTGCAATTGGCGACCACGCCCACGTGCCTATGCCAAATTCGCATCTACAGCTATCTCAGCTCACTCAGCTGCCTTCTGTGCCTTGGACTTCTTAGCATGAGGCACAACAACTTATTTTCCCTTCCTTTTCCCTGCCATATACAAGTTGCACGGTTGAATATCAAGAACTTGCGTCATATTCATATGCATTTGAATGGAGTCCAAAGAAACCAGAGGGATCTGGATCGTACCGCTTACAAAGTGAAGGAGATTCGATCGCCAGCCGAGGCCTCGGATTTGTCGGCGGCGACAAAATGGGTGGGGCGAACTGGCGTGTGGTGGTGCCGAGGCAGGTGGAGGATTGGAGTACAGCGTCGTAAGGCACATAAATGGGCTGCGGCGCAAGGCGGCGTGGAGCCGTGGAGAGAGGAGAGGTTAGGTGCGGTCAATATTAAAGCTCCACATGCGGTTCTCTAAATGTTGAAGCGTGTTTTTGGCGAAGGTTAGGATCAACATACCGGATGATCCGTTGTTGGAAACATCACCTGACCGGATTATTAGAGGATGATTGGTGATGACACGATCGATGCCTCTGTTCGATTAGGTGGCAGGATGGTCCGGCCACGTGAGGAAAAAAATCAGATCATCTTGTGTAGCGGTGTGCTAGCAGACCTTGAAGCTAAGATTCACATACCGGACATTCCGTATAGGAAAAGATAAAGACGCTCTCGAATGCGGACGAAGGAGGCCTCGAAGCTAAGATTCACATACCGGACGTTCCGTTAAATCGAGAAAAGACCGTACCGGATTATTGTCCGGACGAATAGTGCTTAGCTTCCTTGGTCCTCTGTTGGCTTCAGTTTACAGGAAGATCCAGCCTATTAGCGAATTACCTACCATACTATCCTGCACTTTCACGCAACAATTTTACTCAAGTCCAATAAAAAATATAAGTTCTATTACATATAAAGTTTTTACACAACATGTCCTATTTTCCTTTGACAACTTTTCCGACGCAATCATCACGCATATAGGGCA
Source organism: Rhipidocladum racemiflorum (assembly GCA_036346355.1). Classification (NCBI taxonomy): domain Eukaryota; kingdom Viridiplantae; phylum Streptophyta; class Magnoliopsida; order Poales; family Poaceae; genus Rhipidocladum; species Rhipidocladum racemiflorum. Next base: position 59,270,854 of record CM070574.1, read on the forward strand.
TCATTGAAATATCGAGGGTTTCTTCTACAAGTTTGATCCTCTCCGGATCTTCGAAAAGAGGCAGGTCGTCGAACTGATTGTATTCTGCCTTTTCGTGCACATTGTCAACTCCAACGATCCTTTGTTTTTCGGGAACAACTATGTTCATTTTCTTATTACTGGGGTCAGCTATGTAGAAAACTTGCGAGACTTCAGAAGCTAGTATCCAGGGGTCAGTTTTGTGGCCTAGATTGTTGAGGTCGACAGTTGTGAACCCATAGTTGTCCACCTCCACACCATTAGGATGTTTGACCCTGTTGCAGCGAATACGGGGATCTACATATCCCTTCCATAGCTGAGTTTCCAAATTTCTTCAATGATTCCATAGTAGGTGTTCTTCTTCCCTATCGCATCTATGGCTTCTACCCGAACGCCACTGTTTTGGGCCAACGTCTTCTTGTCCTTTCGAATGGTATAAAACATGTACCCATTGATGTCATACACTAGCCATGATGTTACCAGACTTGATGGGCCATGAGCCAACATTTTCAATGTTTCTGTATCTTTGTCCTCACCATCTGGTATGTTTTGGTTCTTCAACCATGTGGTAAACATGCGCTTATTCTCTTTCAGGATCCAATCAACTTGGCGTCCTGGATTTTCTCTTTCAAGCTCTTCCGGTGTTGCTCCACGTACGGCTCCACTATCTTTAGCTGTTGCAAGACGGTGAAATGTGCTTGGTCCACATTCTTGTACTCATGGTCGATGAATCTTTTCTTTCCCTTAGTCCCTTTACCAGTCAACCTCCCCTCATGTTGAGGGATAGGCACACCAATCGGCCTTTCCGTGGGCATGAAGTAATCCGTGCAACACTCAATGACTTCCTCAGTATTGTAGCCCTCAATAATGGAACCCTCTGGGTAAGCATGATTCCGTTGCAAGCTCTTAAGCAAGCCCATCCACCTCTCAAATGGAAACATCCAGTGTAAGAATATTGGTCCCAGTACATTTACCTCCTCGACAAGGTGAACCAAGAGGTGCGGCATGATATCGAAAAAGGGTGGAGGGAAGCACATCTCAAGTTGGTTTATAGTCTCCACTATGTAGTTCTGCAGATAGCTCAGCTGTTCATCATCAATTACCTTCTGTGAAATCGCTTTGCAGAAATGACACAGCCGTGTGATGGCCACCTTTACAAATGTTGAGTTGATACTCCTGATTGCAATTGGGAGCATTTGTGTCATCATGACGTGGCAGTCATGAGACTTCATACCATTTATCTTTAAATCTTTCATCGAAACTAGGTTTTTGATGTTTGATGAATAACCAGACGAGACTCTGACCCCATGTAAGCACTTACACACTGAACTTTTCTCCTCAGCTGTCAGAGAGTTGCTTGCTGGGCGAAGGTAATACTTTCCATGTGTTCTTTCTTCAGGGTGTAGTTCTTTCCTGATTTTAAGTACTACGAAGTCTTTACGAGATTTAAGACCATCCTTTGTTTTGTACTGAATGTCCAACAAGAGACCTAGCACAATTTCATAGACATTCTTTATGACATGCATGGCATTGATGCTATGGCGAATTTCCAAGTCCTTCTAGTAGAGCAAATACTTGTAGAAAATTGACATCTTTTTGAGCAGGACAACAGGCGGAGGAACCTCCTCATCGGTATTCTTCCTCTTCGGACCCCTCTTTTGGCCCTGCACTGGCTTCTTCCCGAAAACCACCTTGATGTTCTGGACCATTTCAAACACTTTTTTCCCGCTACGGCGCTTTGGAGCCACACCTTCCTCAACCGTATTGTCAAAATACTTGCCCATCTTGTGGTATTTGTGAGTTTTCAGTAAGAAACGGTGGTGCCGCATGTACACTAACTTCTGTGAGCATGGAAGGAACGTCGACACAGTTTCATTCATGCATACTACATAAGTTGTCTTCCCTTTAATCTAACCTGATAGGACCAGTAGGGCGGGGTAATCACTGATGGTAAAAAAAATAATGGCTTTTAGTGTGAAGTACTATCATTGGAACTGATCCCACACCTGGACCCCATCATGCCACAACATGGCCATATCTTCCATCAATGGTTCGAGAAACACATCAATATCTACTCCAGGCTGTCTCGGACCATGGATGTCGGGACCCCGAATTTGCAAATCCGACTCTGTGACCGATTCGACTAGTCGAGGAGCAGCGCTAGTGCACCGATCTTAACATCGGTAAATATCACAATCATACCAATCGATATTATCAAAGTACTTTATTTAAATAACAAACTGGTTACTTGACCTCATGGTCAAGTTACAAATGTATGCCTCAGAGGGCTAAACTTGTCGAGAGAGAAACAATAGCAAATGAAAATCAAATAAACTTAGGTGGCGCCATCCAAGATACCACAGGCAATGCTGCCAGGCTCGCATCCCTAAGTAGTCGGGTCCTCTTGGAGTTCCTCCTCCAAAGTGGCGTAATCTCTCTTCAAGCGGTATTGTGTTGAGGCAAGGGTGAGTACTTGGTACTCAAAGAAGTCATGCAATGTAATGCAAGCTAACATACTATATGCATGGCTTGGTACAAAGGAATAGCTCAGGGTATATTTGCGATGCTTGACTTTTGACAAGTAATAAAAGTAGATTCGGCGGTAGAAATAAGTAAAGCATAAATAACTTTTCAAGAAGTTTAACAAACATTTTTCCCATCCTAAACCACATTTCCATCATCTTCATTGTTAAACCAACCCAACTTTTCAAATCCAAGTTATTTTCGAGAAAATCTAACCCTTGACTGTAATTCCCCGAGCATTGTCCAAAGATCGTGGACTCGGCTATTCAAATAGATTCTACACTCTGGAGAGGTTATGCACTTTACCCACAAGATACGCCAAACACCACAAAGGCGAGTTCCGTAATAAAGCCTTTGGAAGCCTCAAACAACACAATTGGTCCTCTCTAGACGTGCTCTACACCATCCCTTCCCTTAGCCAAGGCAAAGTATGGGACCAACACACCGTTAGATGGGTACTGCCAGCCCCACGATACGCTCCCCGTACAATCACACAAACGGTGTAACCGACACCACTGAGGCTCCAAGTGAGTCCTTAGCGACTTAGTCAACTAGGGCCGTCCCATTCCAGACCATGTGGTTGCAAGTATGACCCAGTTCAAAGGCTTGCAAGGTTAAGTCCTTAGAGTGACCAGGGCAAGACTACCAAAAAACCAAATCATCACTCCCAATGCCACACAACTGCCCACCTGATTACTCTTGCCACATGCCCGTAAAACTGTTTATCAAACCCCGTTGATTACCATGCACCACGGCCAGTCAACATCACATGATACTTTTCCAAAACAGGTTCAATATATCATTAAGTCCATATTATCATTTGATTGTCCAAAATCATGTCATGAGCACGAGCGAGTCTAAGCAAGCATACTACAACAGTCTAAAACCCATGTTGGCAATTTAATAATGTCCAACTAGTAAACCACAACTAGGGTGACAAAGGATCATGGCACATACTTAGATAATCAAGGTGTCATATAACAAATTGGTATTTATCTAACCCCATGTTTAAACAAAGTATCTTTCTAATTGAACTAGCATGCAATAGGTTAAATCAAAATAGATTTGAAATAGGATCAACATGGTCAAAGCACAACTTGCCTTCAAAAAGCACTTGCTCTTGGTCTTGAGTTGGATCCCGAGTAACACTTCTCCTTGAATCCTTCCCAGGCACTTCAACGTCTACTGCAGTAAAGCGCAAAAATAGCAAATACCCAAATAAACACTAGGCAAAAACATCCCAAAACTCCAAATAAAATCCATAAACAGAGAGAACATAATTTTCTGGATTTTTAGAAACTAGAATCAGTCAAATTTGGAGTTAAACGCATAAAAGTTATGATTATTTAAAGTTTAAATAATCAATTAAATAATTTTGCAGAGAAAAACTTTAGTCCAAAAACTAAATAAAATTTATATTTAGGTAGATCTCAATTTTATACAAATTTAAAATTTGAATCGCTCAATCGGAGTTGAAGCATAAAAAGTTATAAGCGTTTGAAGTTTGAATCTAAATTTGAATCAATATTTCAATTAATAAATCATTTTCTTTTTAGGAAATTAATTATTGGCGTCAAAGATGGACACGTGGCAGCCTCGATTCCGACGCCACGTGACTCATAGGCTTGGTCCACGCCGGCTCGGGTCCACCGTGGACTGGTCCATGGCTCAAGTCTCGACATGTGGGACCGCTTTGTCGGTCGCAGTGGGTCTCACGCCAACACGGTGCCGCGTGTGGGCCCTCGACATAAGGGGCCAGCGTGACACGCGCCACACGCGGCGTGCGCGACGCGGGTCACCTTCCCAACACGTGGCGCAATCTCGGCCCGTTGGTTTGAAAATCAGCGGCGCGATTAGATCCAGGGTTTAACACGTTGAAACTACTCGATGCCCGTGGGCTGCCTGATCTAGATCGGACGGTCAGGATCTAATCCTATAATCGCCTGCTCACGGCGCGACGTGGCGCATTGGGAAACCGTTGGATCTTGGATCCAGCGGTCAGGATCTAATCGGGTTTCTAGGGTTTGGAAAAACACGTGAACTCGCGTTGTCGATCCGATCCAACGGTGCACTGGCTTCGAGGGACGGCGATGGCACGCGGCGGCGCTTGACCGAGAAGGCAGCGACCTCCGTGCGGCGTTTCGCAACTCCGGCGTGAAGGTCGGGCACTCGAGCGGCGCGACACGGCGATCTCCGTTAGGCTTGATGGCGTCGAGAACGGCGGGCGGGCGGGAATCAAAACACCGCGCGGAAGAACTCCCTCCACTCGGCGAGCAATAACGGCGACGGTGGGAGATCTAGCGGCGCGAGCTTAAAGGTTCCGAACGGCGTGATGGCGTCCTCGGTATGCCTGGCTTTAAATAGCCTCGGCGTCCGTGCCGGCAGGAGACCTAGCTTTCTCACGGCGGACAGCGGCGGCGTCCGCGGACTTTCGGCGGAGGCGACGACGGAGAGCCACTGGCACGACGACGGCCACGATCGCGCGGCGCTGATCGGATCCGGCCGATACGGCTCGAACGATGCGCATCTCGGCCGTTGGATCTTGATCCAACGGTTGGGATCAATTAGGTTTTCAAGTTGGTTGGGTCCGAGTCAAGCGGCTCGGTCGGATTCGAGTCGACTGGGTTCCGACTGGTCGGATGAACAAGACTTTGACCCGAAAGGTTGGATTTTCCAATGATTTAATAATTAAAATAATTCCCAGTAATTCATTTAATTCATTAAAATAGCAAATGACTGAAAAATTCGAGAAAAATTCTGAAAATATTTTGGATCATTTTGGACTCAAATAAAATATTTCCAACAAAAATTTATTTGCAAAATTAAATTCTTAATTATTTCAAAAATGGAATAAATTCAAATAAATCCCAAATAAATCCAAATAAATTCGAGAAAATTCCAAAAATTCACCAAAGTGCCAATCACACATGAATTTAAGAAAAGCAAAATTTTGGGATGTTACAAACCTCCCCTTAAATAGAATCTCGTCACTAGAGATTTAGGGCTTACTAAAGGAATAGGTTTGGAAATTCTTTCTTCAAATCCTCCGCGCTCCCTAAGTCGCTCTCTGCATGGTTGCTCAATTTGAACTCTCTGAAGCTTGGGTTGACTTGTTTCTAGTTTCGATCCATTGTGTCTAGAATCCCCACGGGATACTCCTTATAAGTCAAATCCTCTTGCAACTCAATTGACTCCAGTAGTGTACATTCCTCGAGGAACTGGAGACACTTCTTCAATCGGGACACATGGAATACATCATGTACTCCTGCTAACGACTGTGGCAACTCTAGCTGATAAGCAACTTCGCCTCTGCGACTCAAAATCTTAAATGGTCCAACATAACGGGGTGCAAGTTTCCCTTTGGCATGGAACCTCTTAACTCAGAGGCGTAACTCTGAGGTAAACAAAGTCTTCGTTCAAAACTCAAATCCAGCGACGATTGTCAAGATAACTCTTTGTCGAGATTGGGCTATCTTCAACCTTTCCTAATCATGGCGATCTGCTCTTGACCTCTTGAAGAATATCAGGTCAAAGACACGGCTTCACGGTCTCATTCAATTCAATGGCGTGCCCGACAGGTCGATACAAAGGTGCCTCAAAAGGTGACATCGTAAACTAGCCGATAACTATTGTTGCTTCGAACTCGCAATCGGCAAACTCTTATCCCAAGAGGTAGCATAAGCCAATGCACAAGCTCTCAACATATCCTCCGTGACGGTTGACTCTTTCGATCTGTCCATCCGTCTGTGGATGATAAGTCACATCTTGAAGTTTAAACGGGTTCCCATGGCTTCATGCAACTTATTCCAGAATCTTGAGGTAAATTGGGTACCTCTGTCCGATACAATCCTCTTTGGCACTCCGTGCAAAACAAACAATCCTGATCATGTACAACTCGCTAACTTATCTCGGTAGGTGGTCTTCCGCAGGGATAAAATGGGCTACTTTGGTCAGCGATCCACTATAACCCATATGGAGTCATAACCTCCTTGAGTCTTTAAACCCGATAATGAAATCCATTCCGATTTCCTCCCACTTCCACTCGGAGTATCTTCGGTAATTGAGCAATCTCGGTCTCGATGCATTGCCTTGACTCACATCGTCGCACAATGCAACATGCTCAAGCAACTTCACGTTTCATACTCGGCCTGAGAATCTCTCCTTGGATCACGATACATCTTGGCGCTTCGAGGGTGAATTAGTACTTGAGTCATGGGCTTCTTCCAAAATCAGTCGCTTTAACTCCTCCTTGTTAGGCACAACCGACCCTTCATCCATAACGTGCCTGCTCATCCAATTTGAAGTCCTTCGCCTTGCCTTCCTCCTTGATGGACTTAATCCTGCGGATCTTGTCATCATCCTTCTGTCCTTCCTGGATCTGGTCCTCAAGGTAGGCTTTACTTCCAATGCCAAGAATCTGGCTAGTACAACCTCAATCTTCATTTTCAAAATCCTTACATAACTCATCCTGGCTTGTAGCTAGCAACGTACTCACGGTATGGCTTTTCCGACTCGAGCATCGGCTACTACGTTGGCCTTCAGGGATGGTAATGGATTCCAACATTATAGTCCTTGATCAACTCTAACCATCTTCCTTTGCCTCATATTCGAGATCCGAGGTGAATATGTACTTAAAACTCTTATGATCCGTGATACACTTCACATCTGTTTCCAATCGAGATAGTGACGCCATATCTTCAAAGCATGCACTACGGCAATAACTCTGGAGTCATGTGCCTGGATAATTTTCCTCATGCGGCCTCAAGCGCCTTGATGCATAAGCGGCGACCTTTCTCTCGTGCAAGACACATCCAAGTCCTTGGCGCTAAGTGTCACAATAAATATCGAAGCTTTGAGCAACATCCAGGTAGAACTAACACGGTGTCTTGATGTCCAATCGCTTCTTCAGATCTGAAATCCTTTCACATTCTCAAGCGTCATGCAAACTTCTTTTCCTTCTTCAAGAATTGCGTAAGAGGTTTCGCACTGTCAGAAGCCTTCAATGAAACGGTAGTATTATTCCAAGGAAACTCGAATCAGGGTCCTTCTTGACACTCCCAGTGTAACACGGCTTCTACTTTGCTTGGATCTACTGGCGACTCCCTCTGCGGTCATTACATGTCCAAGAAACTCCACCTTGTCCTTCCAAAATCACACTTGCTGAACTTGGCGAAAAGTTCTTTGTTCCTGCTTTCCAAAACTCGCCTTAAGTGTTAGGCATGTTCATACTCTGTGTTGGAGTAGATTAGGATATAGTCTATGAACACCACGACAAACTTGTCCAAATAATCCAAGAACACCATATTCATCATATTCATGAAATAGTCACGCGTTAAATCCAAAGACATAATCAGTAAACTCGTAATAATCCATATCTTGGCGAGAATGCAGTCTTGGAATATCTCCGATCGGATCTTCGCGATGGTATCGATATCTCAGATCAATCTTGGAGAAAACTCCGGCTCTTAACTGATCAAACAAATCATCAATCTCTGGTAGCGGATACTTATTCTTCACGGTGACTTCATTGAGTGCACGGTAGTCAATGCACATCCTGAAACTCCTTCGTCCTTCTTCTTGACAAACAAGCCGGTGCTCCCCCACGTTGACGAACTTCACTGATAAATCCTTTCTCCATTAACTCTTCTAGCTGTTTCTTCATCTCTACCAACTCTCGGTAGACATCCGACAGGGTCTCTTTGCTATCGGTACCGTACCCAGGTACAAGCTCTATCACAAACTCTATGTCCCTCGGCGCATGCAGGTAGATCTTCGGAAAAAACATCGGTACTCATTCACTCTTTGGGACATCCTCTATGCTGATTGCCTTGATGCTGTTAACCATCAAATTGTCCCATCTCTAATCGCATTGGCTTGAAATTCCACTTTCTTCCCACACGGGCTCTCAATCGAGATAGTCCTTCGCCCACAATCCAATACAGCCTTGTGCTTGGATAACCAATCCATTCCCAATATAACATCTAAGGTCCGGTCTCCAAAATTATAAGGTTTGCTAGGAACTCTATTCCATCTATTAGTATTCTCACCGGAACATCCTACTTCCGCTTCGGAGTTCGGAACCAGGGGTTTGAACTAAAAGCATGCACTTAAGTCTTGCAATTCTCAAGTCATTTCTAATAGCAAAGCCTTGAAACAAACGAATCTGAAGCTCGAGAGTCAAACAAAATCATTGCAGAATGCTTGAGTTAACAAGTAACTTACCAAGACGACGTCAGAGCATTTTGCAAAGGTCATCTGCGGTGACATGGTTGACTCGAAGCCTCTCACCCAGTGCCTGGTGTGGCTCTGGTCCTGGCGTCCTAGGGGTGGTTCCTAGATTGAAGCGAATCGGGTCGCCTCTGCTGTCTTCTTGGACAACTTTGTTGGCAAAGTGTCTGGCTCGTTGTAAGTTATGCTGGCTCACTGCTCTTCTTCTTGTGGGGTAGCGTTTCTAGCCGAAGTGGGTGCAGTAGTTGATTGGCCAGTCTTGGTGCTGGGATGGTGTCCTTGTTGCACTGGTTGGAATCAAGAATTGATTTGGTGCAACTCTCAAGCTGCGCTTCACTGGCGTGATCCTTCTTTGTTGCATCCTGCGCTTCTGTTCTCATCGATTCCTTGCGCTTGTCCTCAAGAATAAGTGCCTTATTCACCAACTCTTGGAAATCTGGAAAGGTGTGGGTGATCAACCCAACTTGCAATCCCGAGTTAAGTCCTTCATAAAACGAGATGCGGATTTATCTGCCGCTACATCCTCAAAGTGCGAAGCGTGCTAGGCGGTGAACTTGTTCAGTAGTCGGCCCTTTGGCCGATTACCTTGCTGATCTCTGAACTCCTCCTTCTTAAGGTCCATGATTCCTTCGTGCACGTGATCTTGTCGAATGCATTTGTGAACTCTTTAGAAGTGATATCTTGAGGGTTCTCTAGAAGGCACGTAGTTCTCCCACCATTATTGTTCCTTCCAATCGATGAGAAGCGTAAAGTACCTTCTCATTCCCTATGCATTGAGCTATGTGTAGCTTCCTCTCAATTGATCTTAACCAATCATCGGCCTCCAATGGATTGGCATTCCCAGAGAGAAGGTGGTGGGGTGAGTCCTCATGAACTCTGACGACCTCTTGTATACGGCGTGGTCACGATTAACTTGATTAGCGGTGGCCTGAGTAGTGACGTGCTGCATTTGTTGCATCATAGCATGCATCAACTGAGTCCGAGCAGCACAAGAAATGCTCCAAAATCCTGCATATCATCTGGCGGTGCTGGTGCTCTATCATTAGGGTTTAACAGGGCGAGAACCACTCCCATTGCTTCCAAAGTTCCCACGGTGTTCACCATCTGTCGATTTGCTCTAGGTTTAGAGATGAGAGGGAAACAAGAATAGACAAGTAATATGGAACTTATGCGGGCGAAAGGTGTAGCCTTAAGGTCCAACTTTATTATTAGTAACTTGGTATGGTCCGCTACAATGCCTAAGGGCCTTGCAACACATACCATGCACACCCAGCAAGCAATGAAAATCCGTCGAACTAACACCGGAGTCCTAACGCCTAAAGGGTGACTCTTTCTTTTATGACGCCGACTTCGCCAAGGAGTCTCACTATAGAACCTATGCTCACTCATCGAGAAAACCTCCACGGCCTGAGTAGTCTTGTGGCATAGGCGCCGAGCTTGATCGCCATGTCCAAAGAATCGTGTCCTCTGTGGTAGTCGAAAAGCGATGTCCTCATGAGATCGACCTCCTGGATCTCGCTCGTAGTAGCTCAATCTTGGCTCTGAGTGCAGTCCGTCCGCATAAAGTCATCTCCAACTCGTCAATCCTTAGAAGGTGTGCCACATACTCTTGAGCTTCCGCCATCTATTCTTCTCTGCAAGTGATCTCCTTGGCCTTCAGCTCCTCGCTGTATTATCTAGTACATCCTCCTGGCGGCGACAAATCGCCAATCGTGTAACCGTGGGCATCCTCATCCTCAATCTCCTTCGGTCGAAAGGTTATCGCGCCGGATGGTAACGGAACACCGCTCCCCAACTCTCGGCGTAGATACGGGTAATGTGTGCATTGGCGCGTCGTGATACTTCTTGGATACCCATCCGCATTGTAGATCTCTGGCGGTAAAGGTGTCGAGCGATCGCTGGGCCCTTTTCCTAGCGTACCTCAATCTCACGTGCAAGCCTTGATCAATCCCGCTTTGTCCTGATCACTTCCACTTGATATTGGGGCTTCTCAAAATCTCCGAGAGTTTGTAGCATGTGCCAAAGTTACTGCGCGTGACCAACTCCCGAGATCAAGCGTAGTTGAACTCTTCCTCCATCCTGTCACAAGAGTGCTTTACGTAAGAACTCCGAATTTTTAAATTGTGACAAGGTAAGGAAAATTTCAGCAAGAGACAAGAAAAGAGAGAAGGGATAAGTCGAGAGGTCATTTCTTGTCTTGACAACTTTTTAGCTTTAGAAAATAAGTTTTATCCTCACTACGACCATTCTAGCTAGGTTGAGCTCATACCAAGTATGGCTACGATACTACCTATTAGGACCCCGAATTTTACCGTCAGGACCTCTCGTGTATTCAGCACTAGTCCAGAACGCAGCTAGTGCACACAGTCTTAACATCGGTAAAATATCACAATCATACCAATCGATATTATCAAAGTACTTTTATTTAAATAACCAAATCGTTACTTGACCTCATGGTCAAGTTACAAATGTATGCCTCGTGAGGCGAAACTTATTCGAGAGAAACAATAGCAGTGAAAATCAAATAAACTTCGTGGCGCCATCCAAAGATACCACAGGCAATGGACCGGGCTCAGCATCCCTAAGTAGTCGGGTCCTCTTGGAGTTCCTCCTCCAAAGTGGCGTAATCTCCTCTTCAAGCGGTATTGTGTTGAGGCAAGGGTGAGTACTTGGTACTCGACAAGTCATAGAATGCAAGCTAACATACTATATGCATGGCTTGGTACAAAGGAATAGCAGTATATTTGGCAAAGAAACTTTTGACAAGTAATAAAAGTAGATCTAAAGCGAGAAATAAGTAAAGCATAAATAACTTTTCAAGAAGTTTAACAAACATTTTTCCATCCTAAACCACATTTCCATCATCTTCATTGTTAAACCAACCCAACTTTTCAAATCAAGTTATTTTCAGAAAATCTAACCTTTGACGTAATTCAGAGCATTGTCCAAGTGGACTCGGCTATTCAAATAGATTCTACACTCTGCTGAGAGGTTATGCACTTTACCCACAAGATACAACCAAACACCACAAAGGCGAGTTCATGTAAAGCCTTCGGAAGCCTCAAACAACACAGGTGGTCCTCCTAGACGTGCTCTACACCATCCTTCCCTTAGCCAAGGCGAAGTATGGGACCAACACACTGCTAGATGGGCACTTGCCACAGCCCACGATCGCTCCCCGGTACAATCACACAAACGGTGTAATCGACACCCCGAGGCTCCACAAAGTGAGTCCTAGCGACTTAGTCAACTAGGGCCGTCCCATTCCGACCATGTGGTTGCAAGTATGACCCAGTTCAAAGGCTTGCAAGGTTAAGTCCTTAGAGTGACCGGGCAAGACTACCTCGAAAAACCAAATCATCACTCCCAATGCCACAAGCGGCCCACGATTACTCTTGCCACATGCCCCGGCCGCATTTATCAAACTCGCTTGATTACCATGCACCACGTGCAGTCAACATCACATGATACTTTTCCAAAACAGGTTCAATATATCATTAAGTCCATATTATCATTTGATTGTCCAAAATCATGTCATGAGCACGCAGGTGCTCCAAGCGATACATACAAATCTGCGGTCTAAACCCATGTTGGCAATTTAATAATGTCCAACTAGTAAACCACAACTAGGGTGACAAGGGATCATGGCACATACTTAGATAATCAAGGTGTCATATAACAAATTGGTATTTATCTAACCCCATGTTTAAACAAAGTATCTTTCTAATTGAACTAGCATGCAATAGGTTAAATCAAAATAGATTTCAAATAGGATCAACATGGTCAAAAGCACAACTTGCCTTCAAAAAGCACTTGCTCTTGGTCTTGAGTTGGATCTGAGTCAACACTTCTCCTTGAATCCTTCCAGACTTCAACGTCTACTAAGTAAAAGCGTGCAAATAGCAAATACCCAAATAAACACTAGGCAAAAACATCCCAAAACTCCAAATAAAATCCATAAACAGAGAGAACATAATTTTCTGGATTTTTAGAAACTGAATCGTCAAATTTGGAGTTAAAACATAAAAGTTATGATTATTTAAAGTTTAAATAATCAATTAAATAATTTGCAGAGAAAACTTTAGTCCAAAAACTAAATAAAATTTATATTTAGGTAGAATCTCAATTTTATACAAATTTAAATTTGAATAAGCTCAAATCGGAGTTGAAACGCAAAAGTTATAAGCGTTTGAAGTTTGAATCTAAATTTGAATCAATATTTCGAATTAATAAATCATTTTCTTTTAAATTAATTATTGCGTACATGGACACGCGTGGCAGCCTTCGATTGGGCGGTGGCGACGCCACCGGCTCATGGATGGCTTGGTCCACGCTCGGCTCGGGTCCACAGTGGACTCGATCCCATGGCTCAAGTCTCGACATGTGGGACCACTTTGCGTCGATGCGGGTCTCACGCCAACACGGCCGACGTGTGGGCCCTTCGACATCGCGGGGCCCAAGGTGTGGGACACGCCACACGCGTGCATGACGACGCGTCGGTCCACCTTCCCAACACGTGGCGCAATCTCGGTAGTTGGTTTGAAAATCAGCGGCGGATTAGATCCAGGTGGTTTAACTGCGTTGAAACTACTCGATGCGGGTGGCCGTTTCGATCTAGATCGGACGGTCCAGATCTAATCTATAATCGCCTTTGCTACGCATAAAGACGTGGCGATTGGGAACCGTTGATCTTGATCCAACGGGTCGATCTAATCGGGTTTCTAGGGTTTGGAAAAACACGTGAACTCACCGCTTAGTCGTCTGGATTCGATCCAGCGGCACGGCTCGGGACGGCGATGGTACGCGGCGGCGGCTTGACCGAGACGGCGACGACCTCCCGCGCGGCGTTCCGTGCAACTCCGGCGTGAAGGCGGCACTCCAGGCGCGGCGACATTTCCGGCGATCTCCGCTCCGGGCTTGATGGCGCGAGAACGGGCGAGGCGGCGAGAATCAACGAACACATGGCGGAAGACTCCTCCACTCCGGCGAGCAATAACGGCGACGGTGGGGATCTCAGCGGCGCTGAGCTAGGTTTCGAACCCGTGGCGTGATGGCGATCTCGGTATGCCCCGGGCTTTAACAGCCTCGGCGTGCGTAAAAACGGAGACCTAGCTCTCCACGGCGGCCCGGTTCACGGCCGGCGGCGTCCGGCGACTCGGGAGATTTACGGGCGACGGAGAGCCAGACATCGCACGATCGACGGCCGATCGCGACGGGGCAAGCGCGATCGGATCCGGCGGATACGGCTCGAACTGCACGGCGCATCTCGTTGGATCTTGATCCAGCGGTTGGGATCAATTAGGTTTCAAGTTGGTCTTCGGTCGAGTCAATCGCTCGGTCGGACTTCGAGTCCGACTGAGTTCTCGACTTCGATCGGATGAACAAGACTTGACCGACCAGTTGATTTTCCAGCGATTTAATAATTAAAATAATTCCCAAGAATTCATTTAATTCATTAAAATAGCAAATGACTTTAAAATTCCAGAAAAATTCTGGAAAATATTTTGGATCATTTTGGACTCAAATAAAATATTTCCAACAAAAATTTATTTGCAAAATTAAATTCTTTAATTATTTCAAAATGGAATAAATTCAAATAAATCCCAAATAAATCCAAATAAATTCCAGAAAATTCCAAAAATTCACCAAAGTGCCAATCACACATGAATTTAAGAAAAGCAAAATTTTGGGATGTTACAATGGATAAGAATGGACAACATTAGGTACCTTCTCTTCATACATAGCCATGGACGAAGGTTGTAGATGGATAGGACTACTGGCCAAGTGCTATGTGTGGTGTTCCATTCACCGAAAGGATTCATACCATTGGTACTTAGCGCGAACCTTACATTCCTGAGTTCATTGCCGAAATCTGGATACATGCGATCAAAATTTCTCCATTGTCTACCATCGGCGGGGTGTCGAATCTTTCCATCTTTTCTGCACTTGTCGGAATGCCAACCCATTAGTTCGGAGCCCCTCTCATTCAAGTACAAACGTTTCAAGCGGCTAATAACTGGCAAGTACCACATCACCAATGCAGGGATTCTTTTCTTCTTGTCTGTGCCTGAAGAAGTATCTTCTTCGTCATTACCAGTAGTACTATTCTTGTTCTTATTCTTCATAGTGCTGGCTGAAGAATCATCATCGTCGTGGGAGTCATCATTCTTCTTATACCGGCTCGCCTTGCGCACCGGGCATTGATCCAAGTCCGTGTAATCTTTACGGAAGAGGATATAGTGGTTCGAACACGCATGTATCTTTTGCACATCCAATGACATCGGAGTGATAAGCATCTTCGCGAAATAAGTGCTTGTCGGCAAGGTGGGCAATCCATTAGCCTTCGGAAGTATTTCTGCCAAGAGCCTCAACAGATCGGTGAAACTCTTGTCCGACCATCCATTGCTAGCCTTCAACCTTAGAAGCATCAGCACCGTATGCAACACCGTAAACTCTGGAGGACAACCCTTGTATTCCTCATATAACAGATCATTCGCTGCTTTGTGTAACGCATCGACATTATCTAAACATGTCATCTCCTTTAAAACCTACGGTTCGGCATGGCGCAACATTTCCTCTACATCAGGGATGCGACCATCATCTAGCAAATGAGCATGCACGTGAGCGTCATCTCCCAAACCATCAATGTCGCCTCCGGCACTTCGATCATCCACGAGATCGAGATCAACGTCACCGGTTGTTTGCGATGTACGTTGCTCCATGTTTGGACCAACATGTGTAATCCTCTATAAAACCTCTCATGATCAAGTGTGTTCTATTTACAGTTAAATCTCCCCACCCTACATTGTTCTTACAGTCATTGCATGGACAAAGTATTTCTGTTTCCTTCTTAGTCCAGGCGTCCTTCCGAGCAGCTTTAATAAAAATTTCGAGCTCTTTGAGGAATACACCCTTATTTCTTGGGGCATTGTACATCCATCCCCTTTCCATCTTGAACCTGAAATAGAAAATCAGATCGAAATGTCAATTATTTAGATAGAACTTTAACAAGAGAACCCTAAGTTAAATACTGTCAAATGATTTTATTAAAATCACAAAAGAATGTAAGGTCCTCTCCCTCTAGAGAGGGGAGGCTAGGTTCTCTCCCTCTAGATCTAGAGAGAGGGAGGGATACAAGATCTGTCTATAGATCTAGAAGGTGAGGGCTTCAACCCCTCTCCCATGCACATTATCTCTACACTACAGCTTCCTCACCACTAGATATAAATCGAAATTACACAATTTAAACATATATGAAACCTTTACAAATGTTAGGAATGAGATGCTCTTACCTTAGAGAGTTAACTATATTCCAAGGATTTCAAGTTCAAAACCTCCCCCTTGTTTTCACAATTTTGGGGCCGCCTGGAACTACCACAGAGAACGATCTGTTCAGAACTTTAAAGCGAAGTTTCCATAGGCGGCTCCCTAAGACAACTACCTACAGAAAATAATAACGATCAAGCAAAATAGCACTACCGGATGTGTCGTCAAAGGACAAAAGAACCATACCAGAGTATTTTTTGGACGTTGGCTCTCTGTGTAGTGCAGTTGTTGCAACATAAAGGATGATCCGGTACGTCAATAAAAACTTATACTAGAGTATTGTCTGGATGTTGGATTTCTGTGTTTTGTAGGTATTGTAGAACAAAGGATGATCCGGTGAGTACACGAAAACGCATACCGGCATCTCCTTCATCACAAAATTTGCATACAAGCATTTAAAAAATTTGAACAGGCGGTTTGTTTAAGAACTACTCCTTTAAAGACTTGAACATCACCACAAGGGGTTCGTTAATTAATTAGGCCATCAATATAATTAACTAACGTGACATGCTTAACGTACCGCCTATGGAAACTACGATTTCTGCATGCGGCTTCGTAAGAGAGCCGCCTGTGTAGAAGATTGCAATTTCCCCAGCCGGTTCTGATAGAAACAACGGTCCCGATCTTTCGATGAGAAGGTAAATCTCGACTTCTGTGGAGAGTCAACGTTAGCGGCCCGACTACAACCGTCCAGGACGTTGCGCCTTAGCGACCGATACACCAACTCTGATAGGGCCCCCTATTGTTGTGATTTTACATTAAACCAAGATTCATTTTAAAATTTTTAAGGTCCATTTGCATTAATGACTTCTAATTTTCATTTCCAATATTGCTTGTATCTTTTTAAGCACTAAACATATATGAGCAGAGAGTAAGTTCTAAATATTTTTGCATACATAGTAAGAGCAACATTTTAAAAAATTCTAGGAATTAGTTTTACTAAATTTGAACCAAATTTGCACAAGTTATAGCCATTTAATCTTTTGCATGCATTGAAATTTGATTATTTTAGCATTTGGTACAAACTAAGTTCAAATTAAAATATTTTTACATATTTGGTA
The DNA here is from genome assembly GCA_036346355.1 of Rhipidocladum racemiflorum. Classification (NCBI taxonomy): domain Eukaryota; kingdom Viridiplantae; phylum Streptophyta; class Magnoliopsida; order Poales; family Poaceae; genus Rhipidocladum; species Rhipidocladum racemiflorum. Next base: position 59,288,010 of record CM070574.1, read on the forward strand.
ATCTTACGACCTCAGAAATGTGATAAAATTTATCTTGTCAAAATTTGAGTTGATTTGTGAAAAATTTATATAGTGGGTACTTTTGGCCTAAGGATAAATTTTGAGCTCATTTGATGTACAATGATGCAAATTGAATTTTTTTTTTGCATATTTAGATTCCTCATGATTTTAGATGTATTTATAAACTTGTCTCACCAAATTTGGAGCTTTCTAGCAAAAGTTACAAGTGTTTGACTCAGCTCGGTATGGAAATTCAAATAAATTAGAAAATATGCTTTTGAACTGAGAAAGCGCCTGTCTATATATTTGAACTTTCGACACGTACTGGCAACTGGGACCCACGGGTTAGTGACCGAGCGCGGTGCATGACATGTGAGGCTGACCAAATGGGCCCACATGCCATAGAGACAGAGCAGGGGGTGGTGGTGCGGGAGTCGCCAGCAGTGGAGGGAAGCCGAAAGCGGTCGGTCGGCGGTTCAGAGAGCATGAGGAGGGCATCACGAATTGGGGGAAGTGGTCGGTTGAGCTCGAGCGATGGTGAGGAGGCCCCGGGCGGAGCAAGGTGACGGTCACTACCGGAGAGGAAGAAGAGGGTGAGTGAGTCTCGACTGTGGGTAGGGGAAGCATCAAGCGGTTAAGTGGACTCAGTTGGTGTACAATGGGGCGGCGTGGAATGGCCAAAAGGGCTTGTCACCGAGTAGCCAGAGGTGGGGAAGGCCTCGCGGCGATGGCGACTCGAGCTCTGAAAATTGAAATAGACCAAGAGAAGTTGATCAATAAGGGCTCAAGGTGCTAGAATTAGCTCGGCTGAATTGAAGAGCACTCCACCAATTGTCCAATTGGATTTTTGCCCCTTTTTGGGAGTTCACCGGCAAAGGGAGAAGACGGTGGCGTGGTAGTCTCGGGTCAGGGCATAGAGGAACTAGAGCATGCGGTGAAGCGTGGGTGTGGCATAACTACGGGACTCGGGCGAATTTGACAAGACGACGGAGTGGGCAAGGCACGGCTGGCCTGGCTGCATGGCATGCGCGCCTTGCCATGCCCACACGTGGCTGACCACGTCCCATCACGGTTATGGGCGGAGAGAGAGAGGAGGAAAAGGTGGAGACACCGATGGCAGCAATGGCAGCGTGAGGGTCTCGAGCAACGGCTCAGTGGTTGATGCAAAGTCGGGGCGACAACGCGGACATGACAGCGGTGACAGCATCCGCGGCATTTCATGAAGCAACTCGCACGCATACTGTAGCTTTGTCAAGGATTAGGTGACATTAATTCTGTCGGGGATTGGCTATCTAGCAAAAGACCACGGTACCACCGGGAAATGCCAAGACCACCAACCGGGCAATGCTGAAAGAAGATGCTCGGGAGCATCAAACGAGCATCCCCCCTTTTTCCTCCGAGCATACACGTCCACGCCTTTACTCACGGCCATTCCGAACCCCCCCCCCCACGAGCAAGCATGCTCGTGGAGACCGCGACCTACTCAGATATTTGGTCGGTGGACCCAGCGAGTGCTACGAGGATCTGGGTTCCTGCAAGCAATAGAAGAACTAGCAAGAACAAGATAACAAGCAATCTGAAATTGCTAATATGAAAATTTAATTTCCAATATGAAAATTTGGAGTCTTGCAAACACGTGCATGGGCGGTCTAATCGACACGCGCTTACACGTACAGTAGCAAAGGCTAAACTGATTTACAAAGCAAAACTCAAGTCCCTTAGGTGGCCTATTGCCCCTATTATATAGTGGAGGGGTGGAGCCAAAAACTAAACACTAAGCAAGGTGGTACTAAACTTCTAGTCATGCAACTTGGGCCTTCGTGGGCCGGTGGAGGGAGAAAGTGGTGTCACACTTCATGGGTTGGCCTGATAAGGAGTGGTGCCATGATGGGCCTTAGTTCCTCCTTGGCCCATCATGGTTGGGCCTCCTTGGCCCATCATGGTTGGTACCTCCTTCATGGGCCAACTTGGGCTACCATTTTCTCCTCCTTCATGGGCCAACTTGGGCCAACTTGGGCCAGCCCATCTTGTCGATGTTGGGCTACCATTAGCTCCTCTATAATTTGTGAGCACCATGTTGACCATTTGTTGGCGTGCACGAGCTCGCGTTACAGGTCCTTTTATCATTTCCTCTTGACGTGTAGGTGACATCGTGGCTGCATTAAAGAGAGTGATGTCCGCATCAAATAGTATTCCATCCATTAAAATATTTGTATGCAACCCGAGGAACGCATTCACCTGGTAATTGAATTGACGTGCACGAGCTCGAGTAATTGGTCCTTGTATTATATCATTGGTTTCAATTTGATGGGTAGGCTGGCCGTATCCATGGTTGTGATGTCCACATCATCCTCCCTTTCTTGTATTTGAGTCGTCCTCGACTCAAGCTCATCATATTCTTCAAAGTATGGCTTTAAATCTTGCCAAGGTGGGGGTCGATAAAGCCATGCAGACCAAGTAGAGGATGCCATAATGTGTTGCCAACTTAATGGTCCTGGCCAAGGTGGGGGTCGATGAAGCCACACAGTTGATATAATGGCAGCAACACTTGGCGATTTCTTAAGAGAGCTACCTGTGAAGATACCTTTACACAGGCGGTTCTTAACCCCAAGGACTACCCGCAGTCATTTGCGGCGGCTCTCCTTTTAATCTGCCTGTGGAAAGAAATCCTTGGTGTCTAGGAAAATCATTTTTGTAGTAGTGTTTAATAGGAGATTTAGGCAGCATTACTGGGATGGTCCAGCCTTTGTACACGAGTGGACCAACCAGCATTAGCTCCTAGATGTCCTGTAGGAGTTGCTTCTGGATTTGTGAGAGTCAAGCCTCGAAGAGACATTAGAGTCCAGTCTTCTACATTTATGACTGGTATTTCTACTCATCGTGTGATTCAGTATTGGGTTCCTAGATCTTCCCCAATACCATGTCATTGACCTCTCGCTTTCTTTGATACTGGTCCGTAGGATGGGGAAGGGAGAGGTTTGGCTTGTAGACTCCGGCTATTCTCGCCACATGACCGAAACTTCTCATTGTCTATCTTCCCTAGTCTGAGCTCTCGGTGATGAGCTAATCACCTTTAGGGATGCTTTGTCATGTAGACTCATCGTTAATGGTACCGTATGTATTAATGATAATTTCATTCTTAAGGATGTTGCCTTAGTGAGTAAGTTGTGATATAATTTGCCTTTTATTTCTCAGTTTACTAATGACAATTTCGATGTGAGCTTAAAGCATAATGCCTATATAATTCTTGATTCTTCTAGATTGTTAGTTTGTGGGATTTTTAGGTTTGACAGTCTTTCGTGCTGATTTTGCTGATTCTTCTTGTGATTCTCTTTGTTGTCTAATCTCTTCTGAGTCCTGTGATCTCTCCTTTTGGTATAGGTGTGACACCACGGAGTGTCGTAATCCTATAAAATGTGGATGTTGAGGTCAAAACATTGCAAATATGTAAATGGAGGTTAAAACTTTACGTTATGCCGTTTATAGCGTGTTTTTGGGTCGTTTTCGAGTGTTTGGGCCTCTCCGGGGGACTTTGGGCCTTGGGGTTGAGTTGGGCCTCCGGTGGAAGGGTTTGGGCCCAAGGGGGGGACTTTTGGGCAGCCAAATCTGGGCCCCACCCCTTGGTGCGCCCCAAACTCCCTCTCCCAACCCTAGCCGCCACCGCCTAGCCCCCCCCCCCCATGCGCCTCCACCCTTCCCCTTCCTCTCCATCTTCCCCCATGGCGCCACCACCCCTCTCCTCCCCTCTCCACCTCCCTTGCTGCCCCTAGGGGATTTCTCCACCTCAACACCTCGAAGATCCGTCCATTGGAGCGCTCCGCGACGAGGAGATCCAGTGGATTTGGAGCGAGGAAGGAGATCGCGCGAACCAGGAGGAGATCCGTTGGATTTTCGGTCGTCGGGCGAAGGTGGTGTGACCCCGGGAGTGCCTTCTACTTCTCGCTAATCCGTCACCGTGGTTGAGGCAAGTGTATTGGAATGGGTAGCGGGTTATCGTTTGCTTGATCGGTTGTGATTGAAATTTAATATATGCTATGTTCACATGCCATGCTTTAATGATTGCCAATGATATGATGAATATGTTTACTATGCTATGAAGCCATATGTTAATGTACAAGTGATTTATGATGTTGGCATGTTTGCATACATGGCATGATACATGGCCCGGGCGGTGAGAAAGTCATAACTAGTCCGGGGAAGGTCGGTGAGAAAGTTATGACTATTCCGGAGAGCCAATGAGTAAGTCCTACATCGTGATTCCATCCACCGCGGTGTGGGGAAGCGAGGAGTAGGCACCCTCCATCTTCGGGATGGAAGGGGGGAGAGGGTGCACACCGACGGGTGTGTACTCAACCATACCGGTATGAGTTTCCAGGAGATATGTGCATCGCATTGCATTGCATTATATGAGGATGTTATATGATGATGATATATGATGATGTCAATGATATGCTTACGCTATGAATATGAGATGTGTATGATGTTGTATGTGAAAAGTGGTGATGAAGGTATTAGAATGTATATTCTTGTTCCATTGCAATATACTTGCTGAGTGATGAACTCACGCTTGTGTTTATGTTGTTTTTCTTAGGTACCATGAAACCGGCATGCGGGAAAAAGGGCATTAGCTACACATCTACACGTAGCTTCACATTATTATACAGTTTAATCAGTGGGAGCCATGATAATAATGATTAGTGCCATGAATCTTGGTGTATGGGCTTGAGTTCATCGTTTGGTTGGTTATATTTGTTGGAATGGTTGAATTCCTTATTTTAGACATAAGTGATGCTTTACTCATTGTTATTGCTGTTTTAGATGTCTTATGCTATGATATAACTTGCCTTGTTATTACTCTTGCTCCAATTCATGTTAAAACAAAGGAGATGCTGCCGAAATTTCGGTTTTTAGCATTTTCTCCTTTATTGTAATTTACCTTAATTTATGGTATTTAAATGTTCTTTAGCCTATGTTTGGTAGCATTCAGGAATGCTAGATGCCGGGGTGTTACAGTTAGTATCAGAGCGGGCTGTAGGTCCCTGGAATGTGTATTTTTAGTGTCATGCTATAGGGTACAACTAAAATGTGATGTGGAATAACTTAGAAACATGGCTTAGGTTTCAACTAAAATTTTGTCATAGGATAGCAACATTAAAACTTGCAAAAGTGGTATAACTAATCTAAAATTTGACACACATGGATGCACAGTAGGAAAAGGGTATGGGTATCGTTGCTTACGCTTAAATGTTGTATTTAAGCTTTGATGTTGAATGCTAAAGTTGGTAATGTATGTTGCCATGTTATTGAGAGATTTGATTGTATTGTTCTTGGTATTGTGATAAAGTGGGGTTGTGGTGCCGAAGGGTTTCGGTCACTTTTTTGTTTATAGTACAGTTGTGGTTTGACGGTATGGCCGATTAAAGCCATCACCGAAGAACTATTAACCCTTGTGAGGAAAGAGTGCTTACCTTTTCTATCGTAGATCGGGTAGTTGGTTGGAGACAAATAGAAGAGTTGATGGTGGTTTCCTTCGGATGCTTTTCACCATTCTGACGGTCGGTTTTGGTTGGTCTTCTTGGTTTTTAGTCGATTGAAATCAAAAGAAAAGTGTTTGGTCTTGGATTTTCGCGGATTGTTCCGTATGCGGTATGTGGTTTTGTCTTCCTTGGTTGAAGACGAAGAAGAAGAGTCTAGTGTTGCACTTTTTTTGGTCGCCTTTCCAGCTTTGATGCTTAGTTTGTTGATTGCTTTATGGGGAGAAGCATTCAATTTATTCATGTGTTTGTCTTTCTCCGAGGTCAAAAGAGTTATTGCGGCGTTATGCCAGACTTGGTTGTCAGGGCTGAAGTTCTGTGGCTTTGTAGGAGTAAATGGTGTTTGATTTCGTCATTTTACTGGTTTGAGAAATCATCTTTGAAAGCCCTTCTTGTTTCGTGAAAGTTTGGGGTTTGGTGTTAAGGTTTTATTTGAAATGGATTACTTGATCGCTTGGTTCCCTTTTAAGAAAATTGTGTTTCAACCATTTTCCTCTATATGGGAATCTTTGAGATTGAAAAGTGTTTTGGAGAATTTCCTCTTGCATGATCAAGTTTGGGTTTGTCTCATTGCAACTTTGAGAGTCAAGCTTCTTTGTGAGTTTTGGTTGAGTATTAAAAGAAAAAAAATGCTGCAAATAAAGTAAGTATTCGTTTGACTGAAATTACTTGTCAAAAGTGAAAATTGTTGTTTAGCATGTTATGTAGTATGTACCAATGTGGTTTATGGAATGACGTATTGTTAAGTTAATTTGCGAGTTGAAACAATTAAATGTAATTGTTACCTTTAGCTTAAGATTAGGTGAACCTCTAGTGATGTAGAGTACCCCATAGTGGGAATGATTAAATGGGTTAATGTACATGCTTAGAATCTGTTGCCATGCTTTAAAAGTGCTTATGATCCTTGTTAATGTTAAAAGTTTAAACCTTGATGCATAGTTAAAACATTAAGATGATGTAAATTAATGATATTGTTAAAGAAACCTTGTCGATTGTTTAAAGATGTTCTAATCTAACGGGTTAATAGAGAAATTTAATCATGTTGACTAGTGGCTTTAATTTGGAAGTTGATTAGAGTTGCTATTTATGTTGTTGCAACCTACTATTATATTTGGAAGTATGCAGTTGTGTCTCTACAATGCTAGTATTGATATCAATTGAGAAGACATACGACTTATTGTTAATGATGTTGTTAAGGGCAGTGTTAATGCTAGTATTCAATCTATTTTAAATAGTTGGAGTATGTTGTGTGGTGGTAATTTTGTTATCACCTATGTATAGGGTAGCTAAAAGTAATGTTGTTGGTTGATGATTATGCCCATTTGTTGTTATTGATGACTAAGTAGTGGTGGTAACTGTTTATATTACTCGTTGGAAAACCATGGTTAAAGTAGAGGAAAATTTTAACATGTTGCGATGGAGTGAGCTTTGGATAATTAACATGATGAATGATTTTATCCTTAATGAAAGTATAACTTAATCTCACTTACGAATTCTTCCCTATGGAGATAATATTTACATGTTGAAGTCGCTTGTTAACTGAATAAGTTTCGATTGTCGAGACGTTTACATATAGGTGGTATGAAATTCATTGGTTTATCATGCTGAAAGATTTGTTGGAGCATTTGTTTCAATCTAGAATATGATGTTATATGATATGTTGGTTCATGGGGATCTTGTTGACGTAGTCTTCATTGGATGTCTTTGGATAAGCATCATAAACTCTATTTATAAGTATTGGGAAAGGTAATAAGAGAAAGAATTTGTTTTGTAGCTCTTGTTGTAACCTGAGGGGTTTCTCGATGAGTAAATAGTGAATATTGAATGTTTAAAAGATAAGTATAGGGTTTCATGCTGATCTTGTGTTTAAAACCTTTTGGACTGGTTTGGTTGTTTGCTATCTTGGTCAAATGCTTTCGATCAAGGCGTTTTTTTTATGTTGTGTGTCAGAGTTTCCCTAAACTCGTAGGGATTGGTGTTGATCTTTGGGTTTGGCCCATTTGTTTAGTTGTGCTATGAGTATGGATTGACACCTAAAAGTTTTAAGTGGATCGCGCTCCTTCACGTTTGCCCTGAATTTTCTTTGGGAATAAATTTTAAAGGAAGCAGTTGGACATAGTGGGTTGTGTTGGAGTTTCTTGGGATTTAATCTGTGACTCTTTTTGGCTAGAATTAGAGTTATTTGGAAAATGTGTGTGCTGTTTGCAAGTGTTTCAAAAGGGTGGATTTTATGAATGTTTCATCAGTGATTTTGTTAGTGAAGTGTTCCCTTCTTGGAAATGAGTTTCCCTTTCTTGTTGAGAACATTTGTGGCGGTTGTGTGTGCTGATGTTTAACTTTGGAGTCGATGTTCTTTTCCAAAATGCTGATTTTGGTTAAAATGTGAGGTTTTGCAAGTTTAGCTTTCGAGAAATGGTGGGTTCTGACATGACGTGGTGTGTTCCAGCTAACGGTGTTGCAGTCATAGTCTATATGATTTAGCGCAGCCGTCGATGTTATGTGTGTTTCAATCATGTGATACCGAGGAAGAAGTCTTTTGGTGAATGACTTTTCGGTATTGTTGTTACATGATGAGTGAATGGTGAAAACGAAGCATGGCATCGTTTATAAATGTTCAATGATAAATGAGTCGGTGAGCCAGGTCGGTGAGAAAGTCATATATGGATATATGACTAATCCAGAGTGCTCTTGAAAAGTGTGCATTCTTGTCATGTATCGAGATTTCCATTTCTTCCTAGTATGAAAAGAAAGAATGAATAATTTGTGGTGTTTTGGCTGTGGTGTTAGAGGTTTGAGTTTTCTTTGCGATTTGGCTTAGAAAAATGACATGAGTACTCTTTGGTTGTTGCCGAACTCTTTCCAATGTGGCTTTTAGCGCCTTGGAGTTCGAGTTGTTGGATGTGGATCATTTTGGGTTCATGGGTCAAGGTGAGCTTACTCAATGATTGTACCCTGTGGTGTTGGAAGAATGCGAGGGCTAAACCTTCTTAAAAAGAGGAATCTAGTGTGGGTTTGTAATGACCTAAGATATTAGGCATTGCTAGTGGTTGATCGTAACTAGTTTGGAAGTGAAGAGTAAAGGAAGGTTGTGTAGGACTCAATTCAAACCTTCTTGGAGACTTGTGTCATTGATGTGTCCCTCGGTAGGGTTCATTAAATTATTAGTGGACCACTTGGTGGTTGCTAGTAATTGTTTTTCCTTTTCAGAGTGTATTGGATCTTTCTGTCGCTGAGGTTGAGCGAGGTTGTGTCAACCGTAGCAATTTTGTTAATACTGTTTCTTGCGGGTTTAAGGACCCTGGTTCTAAAGTAGGCCTTTCCTTTCGGTGGTAGTGTTGGGTATTGGACTTTTGTAAAAGATCAATCTTTTGCAAGGTGTTAGCCGATTGTTCAAGCAGTTGGTAGTCTTGGAGTGTTGTGTCTTGCTTGGTTCGCGTCATCTAGAATACGACGAACCACAGTAGAGAGGTTGAGATGTGAAAGCACTTTTGTGCGTGGGAGCTGAAGAGGGTTCTAGAGGTTGGTGCCGTGTTCTTCTGAGGAGAAACATCGGTTAAAGGGATCAGGCACTTTAGTGCCAAGGAATGCATAAAAATGAGGAATATGAGACCGTTTCCCTTCATTGTCAGCTTAGGAAGTTATCCTTTTGCTTGGGACGTTCCCGAGAATGTCAGGGGGTGCGCCAAGAAGTCAAGCCCCGGTCCCATCGTCACTGACACACCGCAGAGAAGCGCCCCCTCCCGAGGCCAAGCTGAGGTCAAATATCATTAACTGCCGGGCTGACATCCGTACGGAGCGGTGCGTCACCTCGTCAGCACGGTCGAAGACTCCCCCCACCACAGGGCTACCAACCCGGCGTGGAGGTAGTCGGAGCCCGGTCGGACGACAAGATAGAAGACCAGACTCCAAGGCATACAGTACCCCTTCCTTTTTCTCTCCAACTCCCATTGTAACCTGCCGCCTCCGGATATATAAGGAGAGGCAGGGCCCCGGGGGGAAGAGAGAGACCGATCCAGCAAGAGAGCGAAAGAACTCACCGAGCGCAAGGGAGATCGATCAAACCCCTTGTCTCGCCTGTAACCTTTGGATCATCTCTCGAATACCAAACACCCCAACAACACGAACTGGAGTAGGGACGTTCAACCCGAACCAGTATAAACCTCTGGCTTCTTGAGTCGACCATTCGGGGAGAGGGAGCGCGCGACCCCCACTAACCAAAAATTCGTATTGCCGGTGCACGAAACACTGACAATTGGCGCGCCAGGTAGGGGCGCTTCGCGCATCATCATCTTCGTCTCCGGATTCCCATCTTCCTCCCCGATGGCTTCCTTCTCTCGCGACGACTCGCCGGCGTCGAGGGGCTGGATTCGCTTCGGCGCCCTCGACTTCGTCGTCACCGCGGCAGGGGAGCTCGTTCTCGTCCCCGCCGCCCTCCGAGACTGGGCACCGTCCACGAGCTTGGACGCGGTCGCCAACGTTCTCGGCAACCTCCGCCTCGAGGCCCCAGCATGTCCAGGGTTCCGGCTCCCGACACTCGGGTGCGACATCGGGTCGTCTGGGCCACTCCCCCTCGCGGGGTTGTCAGAGCCCAGCCAAGACGGCCCTGATCCAGGAGCTCCCCCAGGCATCACACACCCCGGTGCGCCACCGCCTGGGGGACAACCGCGAACTTCGCGCCACCCTCGAGGCGCAGAGGAGAGTCGCCGACGCAGTGGCGTCATCTCAAGTCGCGGACAGCGGGCAGCGCAACCATCCCGACCCGGGCCCCAACGGCCCCGGACCGCGTGCGTTCACCCGCGCCATCCGCAACGCCGACTTCCCGGCCAGATTCTGGGCTCCGACCAACATAGCCAAGTACACAGGGGCGACAAACCCCAGTGTGTGGCTAGAAGACTACCGGCTCGTCTGCCGGGCTGGGGGAGCGACAGACGACTCCTTCGTCATCCAGTACCTCCCCATCTATCTTGTGAACTCTGGTCGAGCCTGGCTCGAGTACCTGCCCGCGGACACCATCGACAGCTGGGCCGACCTGACGAACCTCTTCGTCGGGAACTTCCAGGGCACGTATAAATGCCCTGGCAACTCCTGGGACTTGAAGAGTTGCAAGCAGCAGCCAGGGGAGACCCTCTGGGACTACATCCGCCGCTTTTCCCAGCAGTGCAACGAACTCCCCGACATCCATGACGCCGATGTCGTCGGGGCGTTCATCTACGGCACTACTTGCGAGGCTCTGGTCCACAAGTTGGGCTGCGCGAAGCCCCGGACCACCAAGGAGCTCCTCGACATCGCCACCAATCACGCCTTCGACGAGGAGGCCATGGGGGCCATCTTCGAGAGGAAGGTAGCCCACAAAACGTCCGGCTCTGAGGCCGGCGCCCCTTCCGACCGCTCCAACAAGAAGAAACGGAAGGGGAAGCAAGGCCGCGAAGGCCATATGGTCGCTGCTGCCGACCGCCCTGCCAAGCAGCAAGCACGGCAGACGCCCGACCGATTCAAAAGGTTGATGGATAGTCCGTGCCCGAACCACGACTATCCCGTCAAGCACAAATACCGGGACTACGAAGTCCTGAAGCGTTTTCTCTCCGGGAACCCCACGACGTCGCGGGGTAAGGGGAAGAAGCGCGACCCGGCGCCCGACGCCGGGGCTAAGGGTGATGAGACGACCGATGAGTTTCCACAACTCGACGGTTGCCTCATGATCTTCGGAGGGGCAGAGTGCTGTCGGGACCCGAATTTGCAATTTCGGACCCTTTGTGTATTCAGCACTAGTCCAGGAACGCGCTAGTGCACACAGTCTCAACATTGGTAAATATCACAATCATACCACTCGATACTAATAAAGTACTTAATAGTTAACCAAACTGGTTGCTTGACCTTATGGCCAAGTTACAAATATACGCCTCGCAGGGTGAAACTTAATAAGAGAGAAATAATAGCAGCGGAAAATAAGATAACTTCGTGGCGCCATCCAGTATACCACAGGCAACTGACTGGGCTCGCTCCCTAGTTAGACGGATCTTCCGGGAGCTCCTCCTCCAAAGCTGGTGTAGACTCCTCTTCAACTGGTGTTGTATTGTGGCAAGGGTGAGTACTTGGTACTCAGCAAGTCATGCACAGAATGCAACTAATATACTACATGCATGGCTTAGAACAAAGGAATAGCTCAGGGTATATTTGCATTAAACGGCATTTAACAAGTAACATAAGTAGATTCGAAAGCAGTAGAAAAAAGTATAAGATCAATAACTTTTCTAGGATTTTAGTAAACATCTTTCCCAAATCCTAACTCACATTTCCTTCAACATCATTGTTAAACCAAACCCAGCCTTTCAAATCCAAGTTATTTTCAAGAAAGTACTGTAATTCCCGAGCGATGTCCAATGCCGCGGACACGGCTATTCGAATAGATTTTACACTCTGCAAAGGTTATGCACTTTGCCCACAAGATACAGTCAAACACCACAAAGGCGAGTGTCCGTAACAAAGTCTTTTGGAAACTTCTAACAGCACAAGTGGTCCTCCCCGGTGTTGCACACTAACCCTTCCCTTAGCGAAGGCGAAGTTTAGGTCAAGCCACCGTTAGATGGGTACCTGGCCGCAGCCCCAGTACGCTCCCCCGTACAACTACACAAAGGGTGTAGTTGACATCCTGAGGTCCCACAGGTACGTTATTAGCAACTTAATCAACTAGGTCCGTCCCATTACAGACATGTGGTTGCACGTTTGACCCAGTTCAAAGGCTTGCAAGGTTAAGTCCTTAGGGTGACCAGGGCAAGACTACCCGAAGAACCAACACAACGTTCCCGGTGCCACAACTGGCCCACCCGATCATTCTTGCCACATGCCCCGGTCAAATCTATTTATCAAACCCCAGTTGATTACCATGCACCACGTGCCATCAACATCACATGATACCTTTCCAAAATAGGTTCAATATATCATTAAGTCAATATTAATATTTGATTGTTCAAATCATGTCATGAGCACGTAGCAGGTCTAAGCATTATACTACAACGGTCTAAATTCCCATGTTGGCAATTTAATAATGTCCAACTAGTAAACCACAACTAGGGTGACAAGGGTCATGGCACATATTTAATTAACCAAGGTGTCATACAGCAATTAGGCATTTATCTAATTCCCCACAATTTAAATAAAGTATTTTCTAATTAAACTAGCATGCAATACATTGAATCAATATAGATTTCAAAATGGGATCAACATGGTCAAAGCACAACTTTCCTTCAAAGAGTACTTGTTCTTGGTCCTGAGCTGGCTCCTGGGTCAACACCTCTCCTTCGAAGCCTTCGGGCACTTCAACGTCTACTCGTAAAGCGTGCAAATAGCAATAAATAAATAAATAGTAGACAAAAAGTGTCCAAACATCCAAATAAAGTTCATAAACAGAGAGAACATAATTTTATAATTTTTAGAAACTGAAATCGTCAAATTCGGAGTTGAAACGCAAAAGTTATAGCATTTTGAAGTTTAAATAATCAATTAAATAATAATACAAAGAAAAACTTTGGTCCAAAAATTAAATAAAATTCATCATTAGGTAGATCTCAATTTTATACAAATTTAGAAATTTGAATCACTCCAATCGGAGTTAAAATGCAAAAGTTATAAGCATTTGAAGTTTTGAAATTCAAATTAAACATTAAACCGAATTAATATTTCATTTTCTTTTTCGAAAAGTAATTTATTGCGTCAGCAAGGACACGTGTCAACCTATGATTGGGTGGCTGACGTCAGCCGGTCCACGGGCTCGGCCCACGGCTCGGCTCGGGTCCACCGTGGACCCGGTCCACGGCTCCGCGTGCGGTTGACAGGTGGGACCCACCGATGACGTCAGCGGGGCTCGGCCGAGGCGTCTGACAGGTGGGGCCCACCGATGATGTCATGGGTGACGTCACAGTGCGGTCCCTGACACGTGGGCCCGGCATGTCTGAGCCCCACGCCCACGCCCGCGTGGCGCGGCGGTTCGGCTTCCCGGACACGTGGCTCGATCCGAGCCGTTGGTTTGAAATCCGAAGGCTAGGATTGGATCTGGGCTACACGCGTTGGAGCGGATGTGGTCGATCTGGGCCGTTGGATCTTGATCCAACGGTCCTGATCCAATCTAGTTCTTACGGGTTTGGGGAAACACGTGACTCACCGTAGCCGTTCGATCTTGATCTAACGGCTGAGATCTATCCTAGCCTAGTGCAGTTCTAGCTACGTGGCACAATCTAAGCCGTTGGATCTAGATCCAACGGTTGGGATTAGATCTGGGATTTTCAACGGGGAACTCACCAAGGGTGACGTGGCGCGATCTGGTCCGCTTGATGAAGATCCGACGGCTGGCAGAGCTCGCGGGGACGGCGAGGGTGCGGCGGAGCTAAGTTGGCCGGAGCTCGGGACGGCGACCTCTCGAACGGCGTTTCCGTGCATCTCCGGCGAAGTGAGTGGTGCTCCCGAAAATATTTCCAACAAATTTTTATTTGCAAAATCAAATTCTTTAATTATTTCAAAAGGGGATAAATTCAAATAAATTCCAAATAAATTCCAGAAAATTCCAAAAATTCACCAAAGTGCCAAATCACACATGAATTTAAGAAAAGCAAAATTTTGGGGTGTTACAAGTGCTATGCCGATAAGCGTCGGTTGAAGCTCACCCACCGTGAGGTCCACATGGCGACTCCCGCCGTGCCCAGCTACTTGAGGTGGTAAGAGTGCCCGATCGCCACGACCACGTCCCGCACCCGGGACGCTACCCGCTCGTCGTCGACCCCATCGTGGGGACGAAGTGCCTGACTAAGGTGCTCACGGACGGCGGCAGCGGTCTCAACATCATGTATGTTGAGACCCTAGACGCCCTGGGGGTCCCTCGCTTCGCCCTTCGGCCGAGCAAGGCGCCTTTCCACGGCGTCGTCCCAGGCCAACAGGCCCATCCACTCGGGCAGGTCAACCTGCCCGTCACCTTCGGGAGCCCGGACAACTTCCGCACCGAGAACCTCATCTTTGAGGTCGTGGATTTTCTCGGCTCCTACCATGCCATCTTGGGGAGGCCGTGCTACGCGAAGTTCATGGCGGTCCCCAACTACACCTACCTCAAGCTGAAGATGCCGGGGCCGCAGGACGTCATCACCGTGGCCACGTCATTCCAGCTCGCTTACAACTGCGAACGGAGCAGTTGTGAGCTAGCCTCGGCGGTCGTCGCTTCCGCCGAGCTCGCCCGTCTCCAGGAACGGGCCCCCGAGTCAGCCCCCGACTCCAGCAAGTCAGGACCGAGTTCCTTCAAGTCCGTGGAGGACGTGAAGGAGGTCGCAGTCAACCTCGAAGATCCCGCCAAAACCGTGCGGATCGGGGCCGCCCTCCCTGCCAAATAGGAAAGCGCGCTCGTCGACTTCCTCCGAGCAAACCGAGATGTCTTCGCCTGGAGACCCTCAGACATGCCGGGAGTTCCCAAGGAAGCCGCTGAGCACTCCCTCAATATCCGATCGGGCTCCAGACCGGTCGCCCAACGCTTGCGCCACTTCGACGAGGAGAAGCGCCAGGCCATCGGGGAAGAAATCGCCAAACTTTTGGCCGCTGGCTTTGTAAAAGAGGTGCGCCACCCCGAGTGGCTCGCCAATCCCGTCCTTGTAAAGAAAAAGTCAAGGCAATGGAGAATGTGTGTTGACTATACGAGCCTCAACAAGGCCTGTCCGAAGGACCCGTTCCCGTTGCCACGCATCGACCAAGTCGTGGATTCCACCGCCGGGTGTGAATCCCTTTATTTTCTGGATGCCTACTCAGGCTACCACCAGATTGCGATGAAGGAGTCCGACCAGCTCGCGACCTCCTTCATCACTCCGTACGGCTCGTACTGTTACGTCACGATGCCCTTTGGTCTGAAAAATACGGGCGCAACATACCAGCGATGTATGCAAGCATGTTTTTCAGACCAAATTGGCCGTAACATCGAGGCCTACGTCGACAACATCGTTGTCAAGACCAGGAAGGCCGACGACCTCATCACCAACTTGGAGGAAACCTTTGCGAACCTCCGACGGTTTCGCATAAGGCTCAACCCCGAGAAATGCGTCTTCGGGGTCCCCAAGGGAAAATTGCTCGGCTTCATCGTATCCGAGCGCGGCATCGAAGCCAACCGCGACAAGATCTCTGCCATCATGAGGATGGGGCCAATCAATGACCTGAAGGGGGTTTAGAGGCTGATGGGGTGTCTCGCGGCTCTGAGCCGCTTTGTGTCCCGCCTCGGCGAGCGCGGGATGCCGCTCTACAAGCTGATGAAGAAGTCCGATCGCTTCTGCTGGACCCAAGAAGCTCAGGAAGCACTCAGTCAACTAAAGGCATTTCTGACTTCGCCTCCGGTGTTGGTCGCCCCAGAACCGCAAGAGCCGCTCCTCCTCTACATTGCCGCCACGACCCAGGTCGTCAGCGCGGCGCTCGTCGTAGAGAGAGCGGAAGAAGGCCGCTTCTTCAAGGTGCAGAGGCCGGTCTACTTCGTCAGCGAAGTACTCTCCGAAATAAAGGTTCGGTACCCTCAGGTACAGAAGCTGTTGTATTCGGTACTTATCACCAAGAGGAAGCTGATCCACTACTTCAACCGGCATCCCGTCTCTGTGGTGACCTCATCACCTCTCAGAGAGATCGTCCACAACCGCGACGCCACCGGAAGGATCGCCAAGTGGGCCCTCGAGCTCAACGGCCTCGACATATCGTACGTCCCTAGGACGGCGATCAAGTCGCAGGTCCTGGCTAACTTCGTCGCCGAGTGGACCGAAGCGCAAGTCCCGTCGACGGTGGAGGACCCCGAGTACTGGACGATGTACTTTGACGGGTCCTACACCAAGAACAGGGCTGGTGCGGGGGTCGTCATTATCTCCCCACTCGGCAACAAGCTCCTATACGCCATCCGACTGCTTTCCGACACCACCAACAATGTCGCCGAATATGAGGCCCTCGTCAACGGCCTCCGGATCGCCACCGACCTCGGCGCTCGGTGGCTCTACGTCCATGGCGACTCCAAGCTGGTCGTCGACCATGTGATGAAAGCCACCGAGCCTCGCGACGCTTGGAGGCAACCCTTCATCGACCGGTTGACAGATGGGTCACTCCCCGCCGACGCCACCGAGGCTCGGCGCCTCGCTCGGCGGGCCAAGTCTTTTGTCCTGGTCGACAGTACCCTCTACAAGAGGAGCCCCTCCGGGATCCTCCAGAAGTGCATCCCAGCCGACCAAGGAAAACACCTACTGGTCGACATCCACGGCGGAGTTTGCGGGCATCATGCCGCGCCACGGTCCCTGGTGGGAAAAGCCTTCTGACAAGGCTTCTACTGGCCGACCGCTGTGGCGGACACGACACAAATCGTCTGCGCCTGCGAAGGATGCCAATTCTTCGCCAGGCAAACCCACCTCCCGGCACAAGTCCTGCAGACGATCCCCATCACGTGGCCCTTCGCGGTTTGGGGACTCGATCTGGTCGGACCCTTCAGAAAGGCGCCCGGGGGCTTCACTCACCTGCTCGTCGCCGTGGACAAGTTCACGAACTGGATAGAAGCCAAGCCGTTGGCAACCATTACCTCCACGCAGGCGGCAAGCTTCTTCCGCGACATTGTCTACCGCTTCGGAGTCCCAAACTCCATGATCACCGACAACGGAACGCAGTTCACGGGGAAGGAGTTCCTCGAGTTCTGCGACGACTTCAACTTCCGAGTCGACTGGGCAGCAGTTGCACATCCCCGCGCTAACGGCTAGGCCGAGCGGGCCAATGGCATGATTCTCCAAGGGCTCAAGCCGCGGATCTTCAGTCGACTGAAGAAATCCGCGGGACGGTGGGCGGCCGAGCTGCCCGCCATTCTCTGGAGCCTACGAACCTGTAGGATCGAAGTATACGAATATAGCAATCAGAGGGGGGGTGAATGATTGTGCGGAAGCTAAAACCAAATTCTTGATCTATTAAAAGTTCACCCCAAAACAGAAACAAATAATTGCCTCGTTTTCGACAAAAACAGATTGACAGAGGCTTGATAAAATGAGAAATCCCGGAGATCCAACCGTCGAAACGATCTGAAATTTGGACACAAGAAACTAGATTTCAATACGAATCAAACACAAAAAGAATCAGCTCGATCGGACTTATGGATCAATAGTTATGAGCTTCGCAAGCTTGCTGATCCAGAACTTGACGAGAATCAATCTAATCAAAACTTCAAGATTAAACAAGAACGACAAAAGATTGATCAACTAGACTTTGAGAAACACTAGATCAATACCCTAGAGAGGTTTTTGATGGATCAAATCAAGATAAAACTTAAAGAACAAAAACCAACCTAGAACTAGAACAAGCATGCAAACAAGAACCAAAAAGAGAACGTTGAAGCAATGCGGGAACTAGAAGAATTGATCTTTATTTCTTTTGTCTAAAATACTCCCATCAAAAGAGTACAAACCCTAAAACCAAGCTCAAGGCTTGATGCGCTTATTCTGCTTTGGTGCCTTTCAACAGAGACCCCCACCTATTTAAAGCACCAACCCACAAGGAGTTCTCAATACGATTCCTATTCCCTAGAAGGAACTGTGATTCAACACAACTCTACTTGGCCCAACCTGGCCGAGTACAACTCTTGCACGCCGTATGGCAACCCTACCATACTCACGTGACTAACACTTTGCACGCGTATGGCCACCTGCCATACTCACGTGACTAACACTTTGCACGCGAATGACCTCCTGCCATTCTCACGTGACTAACCATTCTTCATGTGCACCATTCCCTTAGCCCGAACGTCCCGCATGACATCCTTGACCACCAAGACCTCAGTTCCTCCTGAACCTAGTCCCGAACCTCGGTTCCTCCATGAACCTAGTTCCGGTCCCGTCATCGACCACATTCGTCTTCGAGCAATACCTGCACATGAACAAACCACAAAACAAATCCGAGCACAAGTCCACGACTTGACTCAGGGTCAATCCATGCAACTACTCACATGAGCATTGCATAAAGTCCACTTCAAAACACGCATCATGAAATCATCACAAATTTCATAATTTCAAATTCAAACCATTTCAATTTTGCTCAAAACCGCCAAAAGCATGTGTATGACAGACCAAAACATTTGGTCTGTCATACATGGGAAGTATGAGTTTGCTATCAACATGTGTATGACAGACCAAAGAGTTTGGTCTGTCATACATGGGAAAAATGAGATCGCCAAAAAGCATGTGTATGGCGGACCAAAAAATTTGGTCCGTCATGCATGGGAAAAACGAGATCGCCAAAAAGCATGTGTATGACAGACCAAAATCTTTGGTCTGTCATACATTGAAAAAACGAAGTCACCAAAAGCCTGTGTATGACAGACCAGAAAATTTGGTCCGTCATACATGGAAAAAACGCGATTTCTTGTACAAGCGTAAAAGCATCAAAATTACGTTTATGACAGACCAAAAAGTTTAGTCCGTCATACATGCGAAAAATGCGATTTTTAGTTATTTGGTTCGGCGCAAATGCAAAGTTTCTGTTTTTGGATGTTTGAATGTTTGGTCCTTCATGCAAGCAATTTTGCAAGGTTAATCCTAACCAATTTTTCAGCACAAGATTAAGCCAATTTTTCATCACATGATTCACAATCTCCCCCTTGATGAAAACATTGGCAACACCACTTTAGATTTGAACATTGGCATTCTCTTTTTTTTAAAAGATTTTGAGATCCAAAGGATTAACACCAAAACACGTAACCTCCCCTTGACAAAAGGCAAAACAAAATCTCCCCCTGAGAATGAAAATGTGTGTGAATGTGCAATGTGTCCAGGAATTCCAAAATTCTCCAAACTTTTCCCAAAAAGCTCAAAAACTTTTTCCCTTTTTTCTTTGAACTTCTCAAATATTCCCAAAATATCTCCCCCTTTGACAATGGATTCATCAAGAGTACAAAAGAGAGAATTTGTTCAAAATTTTTCCTGTAGCAAAGATTTCACAAGGAGAAACAAGGGAGTGCCAAGATAGGAAAAGATGAGCTCATTCGATCATATAACCTTATATATCACATAATATGCAAAATACATGATCTTGAAGTGATTTTAACAAGTTAGGGAATGACATGCATCTCAACCTCAATTTAGTTAACTATAGCCAAGTACTAAGCAAGATCTTAGCGTAAAAGCAAGGCTTTAAAAAATTGAAGCAACTAACAACTTAGGGCGAGCAAGTAGTTTCAACTCCAATCTAGTAGACCAATTTAATCTTTAAACAATAAATCGCATGTGGCATGCTTGAAGCATACTTCTTTTATTTTCTAGGAGTGGCATGCTTGAAGCATACATCTTATCTTTGAGGGAATGGCATGCTTGAAGCATACATCTTATTTTTAAGGAAAGCATGCTCAAGCATACAACTTGAAGCTTTTGCTTTTAACACCCCTTTTTTATTCCCTTTTCTTTTTTCTTTTTCTTTGATTATAAACATGCAAAAATGATTAAATGGTCTTATGAAAGAGTAAAGTTGAAACCACACTTGCTTCATAGCCCAAATTTGTCAAGAGGATTCAATATCAAGCCTAGAAGAGTAAGATATCACAGAGTATTTAGCTATAGGCAATCGATCGTGGAATTTCGCAATGTCATTCTTAGTTCAAGTGAGACAATTTAGATTATCATATATTAGCTCAATTATATAGTATATAAAGAAATATGATAAAGTGAGCTCATCAAGTGAAAGAACTTGGCAAAGAAACTCCCCCTCAAAACAATCCCATTGGATGAACAATTCCAAGTTCTCCCCGAATAAAAGCAAAGCGAGAAGAAGACAAAGGTTTTGTGAAAATGTCTGCCAATTGATGTTCAGTATCCACATGATGAAGCACAATGTTGCCTTTTTCAACATGATCTCTAAGAAAGTGAAATCGATGTCAATATGTTTTGTTCTTGAATGTTGCACAGGGTTCTTAGCAATGCAAATTGCACTAGTGTTATCACACGTAAGAGGAACACTATCCAAAATAACCCCATAATCTTTAAGTGTAGCTACTATCCAAAGAATTTGAGAACAACAACTAGCAGCCACATATTCAGATTCACAGCTTGATTGTGCAAATGAAGATTGCTTTCTAGATGACCATGCAATGAGAGAATTTCCCAAGAAGTGACATGAACCAGAAGTGCTCTTCCTATCAATTCTACATCCTCCAAAATCAGCATCGTAAAAGATCTCAAACTAATGCATGAGGAAGGTAAAGCCAAATGCCAAAATCTTGAGTTCCATGAAGATACCTGAAAATCCTTTTGATGACTTGTCGATGTGAAGCACGTGGGGAAGCTTGAAAACGAGCACACAAGCACACAAAGAAATTGTATATCCGGCCTTGATGCGTTGAGGTACAAAAGTGAACCTATCATGCTTCTATATTCCTTTTGATCAACCGGCTCACCATCTTCATCGTGGTCAAGTGCGCAAGTGCTCTCCATAGGTGTCATGATCGGCTTGTCGCTTTCCATCCCAAAACGATGTAGCAAGTCTCTTGTATATTTGCTTTGATGCACAAAAGTACCATCCTTCGCTTGCTTGATTTGAAATCCCAAAAAGTATGTCAACTCACCCATCATACTCATCTCAAACTCCTTCCTCATTGTTTGAAAAACCTCGACACTAAAACATCGAGATGAACCACCAAAGATAATATCATCAACATAAATCCGAGCGAATAGTTGATCATTGCCTTGCTTGAGTAAAAAGAGAGTTTTGTCAACCTTTCCCATTAAAAAGCCCTTTTCAAGTAAAAGGTTTTTAGCCTATCATACCATGCTCTAGGGGCTTGTTTCAAACCATACAAAGCTTTTGTTAGTTTGAACACATGATTTGGAAACTTTGGATTTTCAAAACCAGGTGGTTGCTTGACATAAACCTCCTCATTTATGTAGCCATTCAGAAAAGCACTTTTCACATCCATTTGATACAATTTGAAACCTTTGGATGCAAAGAAAAGCTAAAAGGATTCTAATGGCTTCAATTCTAGCAACAGAGCAAAGGTTTCATCAAAATCTAAGCCTTCAATTTGAGTGTAACCTTGAGCAACCAATCTAGCCTTGTTTCTAACAACAACACCATCCTCACTTTGTTTATTTTTGAAAACCCATCTAGTTCCAATAACATTAAAATGGAGGTGGTGAGACAAGTTTCCAAACTTTATTTCGCTCAAAATTCTCTAATTCTTCATGCATGGCATTGATCCAAGATTAAATCGATAATGCATGAGATATATCTTTGGGTTCAAAAGAAGCAACTAAAGCGAGAATGAGTATGAGTGTCGAATGAATAAACCTGGATCGAGTGACTCTCTCATTTAGGTCTCCAATCATTTGTTCAGATGGATGCATTTTACGAATGTGCAAGGGAGCATTGGCTTTTGAGACTTCTCCTTCTCCTTCTTCATTTTCAGCATGTACAGATGATGTTGTAGCTTGAGGATGGTTAGTTGTAGGTGATGTAGTAGTAGGTGCCAAAGGTGCTACATCTTGTTGTGCATTAGGAAGAGTCAAGACCTCATCTTCAACATCATCATCATCTTCAAAGATTTTCTCCCCTGAATGTATGCGCTGTACTGCATCACTTGGACTAGTGCCTGGACTAGCCTCATCAAAAGTAACTTCACAAGTTTCCACAATTTTGTTAGTCTCCAAAACAAGCACACGATAGCCACGAGTATGAGCAGGATATCCAAGAAAATGCCATCGCTTGATCTAGCTTCAAATTTATCAAGATTTCCAGATTTCAAGACAAAACATTTGCATCCAAAACTCGAAAGTGAGAAACAGAAGGTCTATGTCCAAACCGAAGCTCATATGGAGTCTTACCCAATTTTGATCTCAAAAACACACGGTTTGAAACATAACAAGCGATTGAAATAGCTTCAGCCCAAAATTTCGAGGAGAGTGATGCTCATCTAGCATAGTTCTAGCCATTTCAACTAACGTTCTATTTTTCCTTTCAACTACACCATTTTGTTGAGGCACTCTAGGAGATGAAAATTGATGATCAATTCCTTTTCAAAGACAAAAGAGATCAAAGGAAGCATTTTTGAATTCAGTTCCATTATCACTTCTAATAGCTTTGAGAGCTTCTGGATGGTCAACAGAAAGCCTAAGAACAAGACTTCTAAAATGACTAAAAGCCTCATCCTTAGATGCCATAAAATACACCCAAGAGTATCTAGAAAAATCATCAACAATCACAAGCACATACCGTTTGCCTCCAAAGGAGTGAACTCGAGATGGTCCAATCTGTATCAAGATGTAGAAGCTGTCCCGAGCGCTTTGTCATCACCATGGTAAGAGGTGGATGTGAACCTGCAATCATCTTACCATGTCTACAAGAAGAACATACTAGATTGCTATCACCCTTAAGCTTAGGCAAGCCACGTATAAGATCTAAACCACTTACACGAGTAAGATGATTAAAACCAACATGACCAAGTCTACGATGCCAAAAGAATAAATCTTTAGAAACATTGGCAATTAGACACCTATGCTTAAAAGAAGGTGATGCATCAAAATCAGCTTTAAAGACTCTTCCAAAACGAGAAATTTTGAACACAAGATCACTGAAGCATCTAGCACTTTGCATTCATTTTTCTTAAAGCTTATCTCAAGATCTTCATCAAGCATTTGAGAGCAGAAAGCAAGTTATATTTCAAATTTTCAACAAGAGCTACATCTTTGAACATAAACTTGTCACTTACCTTTATTGTACCTTTTGCCACAACAGAAGAGGAAGAAGCATCTCCAAAAGTAACACTTTCAAAGACGAGATGCACGAGTGAGGAGGAGAACCAATTCTTATCACCGGACATGTGGCGTGAGCATCCGGAATCCACTAGCCATATGTTCTCCTTCCTCGCGAAGCCTACATAGCAAAACATGTCGAGGTCTCGATCTTGGGGTTAGGAATGAGATTTTTGGGAATCGATCTTGAGACACACGACGCACAACAAGAGGTACAACACGATAATTTTTATGCACAAAATCAGATTTGCCTTTTCCCATGTTTCTAGGAACAGAAGGTGTTTTCATCACTCTAGGCGCATAAAAATGTGCTTTGCTGAAATTTGACCTAGCCTTAGTTCTTTCCTTCTTTTCTTTGTTTGGCTAGTCTAAAGCAAAAATCTACTAAGTGTCCATCTCTACCACAATGAGTGCAAGTGTACTTGACATGATGTTTAGCTTTAACAAGAAAAGCACATTTTGCATTCATCATAGTAGAAGATAAAAACCAGCAGATTGAAAAGCAATTTTCTTAGGCTCATTAGATAACTCAATTTTGCAAGGAGCACGAACAACGGTAACGAGGTTTAGTTTCATATGTGGCATAAGGATCAAAACCTAAACCTCTCTTGTTTGTGCTAACCTTAGATTGATCCAAAATCATGTTCAACTTCTTCTTGCCATTAGTGAAACGTTCCAAAGAATTTTGCAAGTAATCAACTTTCTTAGCAAGAGTTAAACAATTATTGCAGGAACATCTACTTTTCCTTTTGCTTGCGACAAGTTGAGCATGAGAGAATTTCATGTGAAAGCAAATTATCGCTTAATTGAGAAACCCTAGCATTTGCATCTTTCAATTTTAATTCAAGAGTTGAGCATTTAGAACAAGAAGTTGAACTATGCAAATCATCGATTGGAACAGCTAGCATGTACAACATGTTTCTCATTTTTCTCATTTAGATGCAACAAAAGAGCATGTTCTTTCCTAAGCAAGGTGAGCTCATTGTAAATTAAGTCACATGATTTGCAAGTATCATCACTAGGAATCAAAGTCTTAAGTCTAGTAATTTCAGCATTCAATGATTCAATAATGAAATCATGTTTCTTAATTTTCTTATCACGTTTGTCAAGCAATTTTCCAAGACGAGCAACAAAGAATAGCTAATTCATCATAAGAGGGATCTACCTCATTGAAGTCGCTGTCGTGGTCGCCTCGGTGAAGCTATCCTTGTCGCTTGCCATGAGACATAATCCTATCAAATCATGCTTGCTTGGAGTTGCATCATCTTCGCTGCTCTCCGAGTCCACATCGCTCAAATTGACTTGTTCAAGAGCGGAAAGAACTCAGTGAACCACCTTGCGGTTGATGAAGCTCTTCTTCTTCCTATCATTTGACGAGAACCTTTTCTTCTCATTCCTTCATCGTTGTCCTTCTCCTCCTTTGATGTTTTTCCTGCAAGCTTAGGACAATTTGTGCGAATATGGTTGAGGTCACCACACTCATAGCATCTTGGAGGACCACCTCTCTTTCTCATTCTCACATTCTGCAAAGCTTTGTTAAAGCGAGAAGAGAGTAGTGCCAGATCTTCTTCAGAAACTCTTCAAGTTGCTCATCCGTTAAAGAAGACATGGAAGACAAGGCAAAGCTAGAAGAAGAATTTGCATTTGACATGTTAGGGTTAGAGATCAAAGCAATTGATTTAATGTTACCCTTCCTGGCAAGAACATCCAACTCATGAGTTTTCAACTTAGAGTAAAGAACATCTAATGTGAGTGTGCTCATGGTAGTAGATTCTTGTATAGATGTTACTTTCATCTCCCACACCGACATGTCCAAAGCACTAAGCAATTGTCGAGCATTTTCAGCATCGGTGTAGCTAACTCCAACAAAGACGTAGATTGCTAAGAATTTTATTGAAACGTGCAAAGAAGTCATCTCTGATTCACTAGGTTTCATCTCAAAACGCATGTATTCTTTTTTTTGTAAATATCTTGGCGAACCTCTTTGTGGTGTTAGAACCCTCATGGTAATCACAAAGAGATTTCCATACCTCATATGCGGATCGAAGATGAACCACACGATCAAAGTCGCTGCGTCCCAAGCCTTGGATGATCAAGTTGCGCGCCTTGCTATTTGCTTCAACATGTGTGCGATTGGTGTCGTTGACGTTGTCGTTTGCAGGGACTTCATATGGCTTGTAGACCTTCTCCCAAATTGTGAAGCCCTGTGCTTGGATGAACGCCTCCATCTTGGCCTTCCAAAACTGAAAATCAACACCATCGAACACACATGGTTTTGTCGAATAACGATCCATTGATCTAATCACCGGTTAAGATAGATTAGAGAAACCTTGCTCTGATACCACTTGTAGGATCGAAGTATACGAATATAGCAATCAGAGGGGGGGTGAATGATTGTGCGGAAGCTAAAACCAAATTCTTGATCTATTAAAAGTTCACCCCAAAACAGAACCAAATAATTGCCTCGTTTTCGACAAAAACAGATTGACAGAGGCTTGATAAAATGAGAAATCCCGGAGATCCAACCGTCAAAACGATCTGAAATTTGGACACAAGAAACTAGATTTCAATACGAATCAAACCCAAAAAGAATCAGCTCGATCGGACTTATGGATCAAAAGTTATGAGCTTCGCAAGCTTGCTGATCCAGAACTTGACGAGAATCAATCTAATCAAAACTTCAAGATTAAACAAGAACGACAAAAGATTGATCAACTAGACTTTGAGAAACACTAGATCAATACCCTAGAGAGGTTTTTGATGGATCAAATCAAGATAAAACTTAAAGAACAAAAACCAACCTAGAACTAGAACAAGCATGCAAACAAGAACCAAAAAGAGAACGTTGAAGCAATGCGGGAACTAGAAGAATTGATCTTTATTTCTTTTGTCTAAAATACTCTCATCAAAAGAGTACAAACCCTAAAACCAAGCTCAAGGCTTGATGCGCTTAGCTCTGCTTGGTGCCTTTCAACAGGAGACCCCCCACCTATTTAAAGCACCAACCCACAAGGAGTTCTGAATACGATTCCTATTCCCTAGAAGGAACTGTATCCAACACAACTCTACTTGGCCCAACCTGGCCGAGTACAACTCTTGCACGCCGTATGGCAACCCTACCATACTCACGTGACTAACACTTTGCACGCCGTATGGCCACCTGCCATACTCACGTGACTAACACTTTGCACGCGAATGACCTCCTCGCCATTCTCACGTGACTAACCATTCTTCATGTGCACCATTCCCTTAGCCCGAACGTCCCGCATGACATCCTTGACCACCAAGACCTCGGTTCCTCCTGAACCTAGTCCCGAACCTCGGTTCCTCCATGAACCTAGTTCGGTCCCGTCATCGACCACATTCGTCTTCGAGCAATACCTGCACATGAACAAACCACAAAACAAATCCGAGCACAAGTCCACGACTTGACTCAGGGTCAATCCATGCAACTACTCACATGAGCATTGCATAAAGTCCACTTCAAAACACGCATCATGAAATCATCACAAATTTCATAATTTCAAATTCAAACCATTTCAATTTTGCTCAAAACCGCCAAAAGCATGTGTATGACAGACCAAAACATTTGGTCTGTCATACATGGGAAGTATGAGTTTGCTATCAACATGTGTATGACAGACCAAAGAGTTTGGTCTCACATACATGGGAAAAATGAGATCGCTAAAAGCATGTGTATGGCGGACCAAAAATTTGGTCCGTCATGCATGGGAAAAACGAGATCGCCAAAAGCATGTATGATGTACCAAAATCTTTGGTCCATCATACATTGAAAAACGGTCACCAAAAGCTCGTGTATGACGGATAAAATTTGGTCCGTCATACATGGAAAAAACGCGATTTCTTGTACAAGCGTAAAAGCATCAAAATCACGTTTATGACAGACCAAAAAGTTTGGTCCGTCATACATGCGAAAAACGCGATTTTTAGTTATTTGGTTCGGCGCAAATGCAAAGTTTCTGTTTTTGGATGTTTGAATGTTTGGTCCTTCATGCAAGCAATTTTGCAAGGTTAATCCTAACCAATTTTTCAGCACAAGATCAAGCCAATTTTTCATCACATGATTCACAGAACCACACCAACATGGTTGACCGGGTTCATGCCTTTTTTCCTGGTGTACGGAGCGGAGGCCGTCCTCCCGACCAACCTCGAGTACGGCGCGCCAAGAGTGCAAAACTACGACAGCGCGCGGGGGTCGGAGGCGCAGCAGGACGACCTCGACCAACTCGACGAAGCACAAGACGTCGCAGTCTTGCGGTTGGCCAACTATCAGCAGACGCTACGCCGGTACCACAGTCGACTGGTTCGCGACCAGTCGTTCGAAGTCGGCGACTTGGTGCTACGCCAAATCTAGTCCGCGAAGGACAGGCACAAGTTCTCTCCGCCTTGGGAGGGCCCTTTTACCGTCGCGGAGGTCCTCCGACCTGGCACTTTTCGTCTCAAAGACACCGAAGGAAACCTCATCGCGAACGCTTGGAACATAGAGAAGCTGAGAAGGTTCTATCCTTAGCCAACTGTCGGGACCCCGAATTTGCAAATCCGGACCCTCTGTGTATTCAGCACTAGTCCAGGAACGCGCTAGTGCACACAGTCTTTAACATCGGTAAATATCACAATCATACCAATCGATACCATAAAAGTACTTTATTAAAGTAATAAAACTGGTTACTCGACCTTATGGCCAAGTTACAAATATATGCCTCGTAGGGCGAAACTTATTCAGAGAAAAATAATAGCAGCGGAAAATCAAATAAACTTCGTGGCGCCATCCAAGATACCACAGTAACTGACCGGGCTCGCATCCCTAAGTAGTCGGGTCCTCTTGGAGTTCCTCCTCCAAAGCCGGGCGTAATCTCCTCTTCAACTGATATTGTGTTGGGGCAAGGGTGAGTACTTGGTACTCAAAGCAAGTCATGCACGTAATGCAAGCTAATATACTATATGCATGGCTTAGTACAAAGGAGTAGCTCAGGGTATATTTGCAGAAATGACTTTTGACAAGTAATATAAGTAGATTCAAAGCGGTAGAAACAAGTAAAGCATAAATAACTTTTCAAGAAGTTTAAATAACATTTTTCCCCATCCTAAACCATATTTCCATCATCTTCTTTGTTAAACCAACCCAACTTCTCAAATCCAAGTTATTTTCGTAAAATCTAACCCTTGATTTGTAATTCGAGCATTGTCCAAGATCAGTGGACTCGGCTATTCAAATAGATTCTACACTGGCAGAGGTTATGCACTTTACCCACAAGATACAATCCACTCACCACGTCACCGTGAATCGCCATACAAGAGTATGCGAATGAGCGATCATAACAAAGCCTTTCTAAGCCTCAAACAACACAGTGGTCCTCTCCTAAGACGTGCTCTACACCATCCCTTCCCTTAGCCAAGGCGAAGTATGGGACCAACACACCGTTAGATGGGTACTGGCCACGACCACGATACGCTCCCCGCACAATCACACAAACGGTGTAATCGACACCCTGAGGCTCCACAAGTGAGTCCTTAGCGACTTAGTCAACTAGGGCCGCCCCATTCCAGCCATGTGGTTGCAAGTATGACCAGTTCAAAGGCTTGCAAGGTTAAGTCCTTAGAGTGACCAGGGCAAGACTACCCAAAACCAAATCAACACTCCCAATGCCACACTGCCCACCTGATTACTCTTGCCATATGCCCTGGCCGAAATCTTTATCAAACCCCGCTTGATTACCATGCACCACGTGCCATCAACATCACATGATACTTTTCCAAAACAGGTTCAATATATCATTAAGTCCATATTAGCATTTGATTATCCAAAATCATGTCATGAGCACGTAGTGTGTCTAAGCAAAGATACTACAACGATCTAAACCCATGTTGGCAATTTAATAATGTCCAACTAGTAAACCACAACTAGGGTGACAAGGGATCATGGCACATACTTAAGTAATCAAGGTGTCATATAGCAAATTGGTATTTATCTAACCCCTGTGTTTAAACAAAGTATCTTTCTAATTGAACTAGCATGCAATAGTTTAAATCAAAATAGATTTGAAATGGGATCAATATGGTCAAAGCACAACTTGCCTTCAAAAAGCACTTGCTCTTGGTCTTGAGTTGGATCCCGAGTCAACACTTCTCCTCGAATCCTTCCCAAGACTTCAACGTCTACTCGTAAAGCGTGCAAATAGCAAATACACAAATGAACACTATGCAAAAGATCCCAAAACTCCAAATAAAATCCATAAACAGAGAGAACATAATTTTCTGGATTTTTAGAAACTGGAATCGTCAAATTTGGAGTTAAAACGTTAAAAGTTATGATTATTTAAAGTTTAAATAATCAATTAAATAATATTTCAGAGAAAAACTTTAGTCCAAAATTAAATAAAATTCATATTTAGGTAGATCTCAATTTTATACAAATTTAGAAATTTGAACCACTCAAATCGGAGTTGAAACGCAAAAGTGATAAGCGTTTGAAGTTGGACGCGAAATTTGAATCACTATGTCGACTTAATAAATCATTTTCTTTTCGGAAATTAATTATTGCGTCGGCATGGACACGTGGCAGCTCCTGATTGGCCTGCCGACGTCGGCCGATCCATGGGCTCTGGCCCACACTCGGCTTGGGTCCACCGTGGACTCGGTCCCACTCCACGTGAGATCGACATGTGGGCCCACTCGGGTGACGTCATTGCCGACGTCGGCGGGCTCGGCCACGGTGCCGACAGGTGGGTCCCACCGATGACGTCATGGGTGACGCCACGGTGCATCGGCCGACACGCGAGCCCCGCGTGTCGTCGCTGACCACGACGCGCGTGGGCGCGATTTCGGCTCGGCTTCGACGCGTGGCACACAATCGTGGCCGTTGGTTTGAAATCCGACTACCGGGATTGAGTTTGGCCTCATGTGCTTGGGGCGACGTGATCGATCGTGGGCCGTTGGATCTAGATCCAACGGTTGGGATTAGATCTAGGATTTTCAACGGGAAACTCACCGGCGACGTGGGCACGATCTGGGCCTTTGGATCTTGATCGGACGGTTGAGTGGAGCTCGGTCGGCGATGGCTTTCACGGCGGAGTTGCGGCCGCCGGGCGCCGGCGACCACCCAAACGGCGGTTGGGGCGTGCTCGGCGAGATGGAGGGTGTCTTCGGTGCGCTGGCCGGGTTTCGAATCTGGGGTCAATGGCGGCGGAGGGCCGGACGGCGGCGAGGCGAGGCAAGGACCGTGGTGGCGCTTCACGCAACTACGGCGAGCGATTCCGCGAACCCACGGCGGCTAGAGCTCGGCGGGTTAGGGCAAGAAGTGCGCGGGTCACGGCGGTCCTCGGGTGCGATCCGGCATTAAATAGCCCCGGAGGCGTGCTCGGGCGGAGCCCTAATTCGATCCTGTGGCGCACTCGGCGTGAGTCCGGCTTCGATTCTGAGGAAGACGACGAATCGTGGCCGTCCCACGTGTCGCGATTAACGACCACGATCAAGACGGCGCGACGGGGTCCGGTCCAACACGGCTTTCTGGCTTGGTTTGGCGGATCTCGGCCGTTGGATCTTGATCCAACGGTTGGGATCGATTAGTGGTTAGGAGTGGGTTCGGCCGAGTCAATCGCTCGGTCGGACTCGAGTCCGACTTTGGTCGGATGAACAAGATTTGACCCGAGTTGGATTTTCCAGCGATTTAATATTTAAAATAATTCCCAAGAATTCATTTAATTCATTAAAAATAGCAAATGACTCGAGAAAAATTCCAAAAATTCGAAAATATTTTGGATTATTTTGGACTCAAATAAAATATTTCCAACAAAAATTTATTTGCAAAATTAAATTCTTTAATTATTTCAAAATGGAATAAATTCAAATAAATTCCAAATAAATCCAAATAAATTCGGAAAATTCCAAAATTCACCAAAGTGCCAAATCACACATGATTTTAAGAAAAGCAAAATTTTGGGATGTTACAAACCTCCCCTTAATAGAATCTCGTCCCGAGATTCAGGCTCACTAAAGAAATAGGTTTGGAAATTCTTTCTTCAAATCCTCTTCGCGCTCCCAAGTCGCTTCACTTTCTTCATGGTTGCTCCAATCGAACTCTACAGAATCGGGTTGACTTGTTTCTAGTTTCTCGATCCATTGTGTCTAGAATCCTCACAGGGTGCTCCTTATAAGTCAAATCCTCTTGCAACTCAATTGACTCTAGCGGTGCCTGCTCTCAGGAACTCGGAGACACTTCTTCAATCGGGACACATGGAACACGTCATGCACTGCCAACGATCGTGGGCAACTCCACTGGTAGGCAACTTCACCTCTGCGACTCAAAATCTTAAATGGTCCAACATAACGGGTGCGAGTTTCCCTTTGGCATGGAACCTCTTAACTCCCCGAGAGGCGTAACTCGAGGTATACAAAGTCTTCTCGGTTCAAAACTCAAATCTCGGCGACGATTGTCAAGATAACTCTTCGCCGAGATTGGGCTATCTTCAACCTTTCCCTAATCATAGCGACCGCTTCCTCACCTCTTGAAGAATATCAGGCCCAAAGACACGGCGCCACGGCCTCATTCCAATTCAATGGTGTCCGACAGGTCGACCATACAAAGGCCTCAAAAGGTGACATCTCAGAACTAGCCTCGATAACTATTGTTGTAACTAAACTCGGCATACGGCAAACTTTTATCCCAAGAGGTAGCATAAGCCAATGCACAAGCTCTCATTATATCCTCTAGAATCTGGTTGACTCTTTCTGGCCTGTCCATCCGTCTGTGGATGATAAGTCAGATTGAAGTTTAAACGGGTTCCCATGGCTTCATGCAACTTATTCCGTAACCTTGAGGTAAATTGGGTACCTCGTCCGATACAATCCTCTTTGGCACTGCAAACAAACAATCCTCGATCATGTACAACTCGCTAATTTATCTCCCGAGTAAGTGGTCTTTACGGGATAAAATGGGCTACTTTAGTCAAGCGATCCACTATAACCCATATGGAGTCATAACCTCCTTGAGTCTTCAAGAAACCGGTAATGAAATCCATTCCGATTTCCTCCCACTTCCACTCGTATTTTCGGCGGTTGTAGCAATCCCGCTGGTCTCTCGATGCATTGCCTTGACTCTTCGGCATACGCCGCACAATGCAACATGCTCGCAACTTCACGCTTCATACTCGGCCACCGTAATCTCTCCTTGAGATCCTCGATACATCTTGGCGCTTCCAGTGATGAATCGAGTACTTAGAGTCATGGGCTTCTTCCGTAATCGCTTGCTTTAACTCCTTTTGTTAGGCACACAAATGCGATCCTTCATCCATAACGTGCCTTGCTCGCCTAGCTTGAAATCCTTTGCCTTGCCTTCCTCCATTTTGGACTTAATCCTACGGATCTTGTCATCATCCTTCTGTCCCTTCTCGGATCCGGTCCTCTAAAGTAGGCTTTACTTCCAAGGCGCCAAGAATCCGCTTAGGTACAACCTCAATCTTCATTTTCGGAAATCCTCACATAACTCATCCCGACTTGTGGCTAGCAACGCACTCACGGTATGGCTCTTCCGACTCAGAGCATCGGCTACTACGCTGGCCTTCCCGGATGGTAATGAATTCCAACATTATAGTCCTTGATCAATTCTAGCCATCTCCTTTGCCTCATATTCAGATCCGATCGGGTGAATATGTACTTAAGGCTCTTATGATCCGTATATACTTCACATCTGCTTCCAATCGATAGTGACGCCATATCTTCAAAGCATGCACTACTACAGCCTAACTCTAGGTCATGTGTCGGATAATTTTCCTCATGCGGCCTCAATCGCTTTGATGCATAAGCTTTACCTTTCCATTCCGTGACAAGACACATCCAAGTCCTTGGCGCGATGCGTCACAATAAATATCGAAGCTTTGAGCAACATCCGTTAGAACTAACACCTGGCCGATGTCAATCGCTTCTTCACTCTGAAATCCTTTCTCACATTCTCGCGCCCATGCAAACTTCTTTTCCTTCTTCAGCAATTGCGTAAGAGGTTTCGCAATTGTCGAAAAGCCTTCGATGAAACGGGCGGTAATATCCTCGCCATTCCAAGGAAACTCCGACTGGGTCACGCCTTCTACGCTCCCAATGTAACACGCCTTCTACTTTGCTTGGATCCACAATGACTCCCTCTGCGGTCATTACATGTCCAAGAAACTCCACCTTGTCCTTCCAAAAATCACACTTGTCGAACTTGGCGAAAAGTTGCTGCTCCTCGCCTTTTCCAAAACTCGCCTTAAGTGTTCGGCATGTTCATCCTCTCGTCTTGGAGTAGATTAGGATATCGTCTATGAACACGACGACAAACTTGTCCAAATATTCCATGAACACCTTATTCATCATATTCATGAAATAAGCCGCGATTCGTTAAACCCCAAAGGACATAATCAGAAACTCGTAATGTCCATATCTTGACGAGAATGCGTCTTGAATATCTTCTCGATCGGATCTTTAACTGATGATATCCCGATCTCAGATCAATCTTGAGAAAACTCCGGCTCCTCTTAATCGATCAAACAAATCATCAATCCTGGGTAGCGGATACTTATTCTTCACGGTGACTTCATTGAGTGCACGGTAGTCAATGCACATCCCGAAACTCCCGCCCTTCTTCTTGACAAACAAAGCGGTGCTCCCCATGGCGACTAACTTGGTCTCGATAAATCCTTTCTCCATTAACTCTTCTAGCTGTTTCTTCATCTCTACCAACTCCTCGGTTGACATCCGATAGGGTCTCTTTGCTATCGGTCCGTGCACGGTACAAGCTCTATCACAAACTCTATGTCCTCGTCTCGCGGCATACCGTAGATCTTCGGGAAAAACATCGGTACTCATTCACTATCGGGACATCCTCTATGCCGATTGCCTTGGTACTGTTAACCATCAATCGTCCATCTCTAATCGCAGTGGCTTGAAATTCCACTTTCTTCCCACACGGGCTCTCAATCGAGATAGTCCTTCGTCCACAATCCCATACTGACCTTGTGCTTGGATAAACAATCCATTAACAATATAACATCAAATCTCAGGGTCTCAAAAATAATAAGTTTTGCAATGAACTCTATTCCATCTATTAGTATTCTCACCTAACATCCTACTTCCGTTCGGAGTTCGGAACCAGGGGTTTGAACTAAAAGCATGCACTTAAGTCTTGCAATCCTTAAGTCATTTCTAGTAGCAAAGCCTTGCGAAACAAACGAATGCGAAGCTCCAGAGTCAAACAAAACTGCTGCAGGTACTGAGTTAACAAGTAACTTACCCAGTACGACGTCCGTAGCATTTTGCAATGCATCCGCGGTGACATGGTTGACTCGGCCTCTCACCACGGTCTGGGGTGTGGCTCCTGGTGCCGGCGTCCTAGCTGGGGTGGTTCCTAGATTGAAGCGAATCGGGTCGCCTCGCTGTCTTCTTCGGACAACCGCTGGCAAAGTGTCTCGCTCGTTCTGCTTGTAGCTTGGCGTCACTGTTCCTCGACGCCTGGGGTAGCGTTTCTAGCGGGGCTGGGGTTTGGTAGTTCGATTGGCGGGTCTTGGTGCCGGGATGGTGTCCTTGTTGCATTCTGTTGTTGGAATCAAGAATTGATTTGGTGCAACTCTCAAGCGCCGCTATGCTCTCGACGTGATCCTTGGCCGTTGCATCCTCGCGCTTCTCGTTCTCATCCAGCCTTCCTTGCGCTTGTCCTCAAGAATAAGCGCCTTATTCACCAACTCTTGGAAATCTGGAAAGGTGTGGGTGATCAACCCTACTTGCAATCCCGAGTTAAGTCCCTTCATAAAACGAGACTGCCTGGATTTATCCGTCGCTACATCCTCAAAGCGTAGCGTGCTAGCCGTGGTGAACTTGTTCGTAGTCGGCCACTGGTTGATTACCTTGCTTGTTGCTCGAACTCCTCCTTCTTAAGGTCCATAATTCCTTCAGCACGTGATATCGGCTTAATGC
The DNA here is from genome assembly GCA_036346355.1 of Rhipidocladum racemiflorum. Classification (NCBI taxonomy): domain Eukaryota; kingdom Viridiplantae; phylum Streptophyta; class Magnoliopsida; order Poales; family Poaceae; genus Rhipidocladum; species Rhipidocladum racemiflorum. Next base: position 59,323,267 of record CM070574.1, read on the forward strand.
ACCGTGAACTCTTCCCAAGTGATATCTTGAGGGTTCTCTGCGTGGCACGTAAGTTCTCCCACCATTCTGGCCGTTTCTTCCAACTGATGAGAAGCGTAAAGTACCTTCTCATTTCCTATGCATTGGGCTATGTGTAGCTTCCTCTCAATTGATCCTAACCAATCATCGGCCTCCAATGGATTGGCATTTCCAGAGAAAGTGGGTGGGTGAGTCCTCATGAACTCTGACACCTTTGTATTCGGCGTGGTCCCCGATTAACTTGATTGGCAAAGTGGCCTGAGCGGTGACGTGCTGCATTTGTTGCATCATAGCATGCATCAACTGGTCTCGAGTAGCAAGAAATGCTCCAAAATTCTGCACATCCAAAGTGGCGGTGCCGGTGCTCCATCATTGGGGTTTTCGTTGGGCGAGATCCACTCCCATTGCTTCCAAAGTTCTACTGTGTTCACCATCTCGCTGATTTGCTCTAGGTTTAGAGATGAGAGGGAAACAAGAATAGACAAGTAGTATGGACTTTATGCGAGGCGAAAGGGGTAACTTTAAGGTCCATCTTTATTATTAATAACTTGGTATGGCTGCTTACAATGCCTAAGGGCCTTGCAACACATAATGCACACTCAAAGAAACAAAGCAAATCCAAATCGAACTAACTCGAATCTAACGCCTAAAGGGTGACTCTTTATTTTATGACGCGACTCGGCGAAGGAGTCTCACTATAGAACCTAAGCTCACTCATCGAGAAAACCTCCACGGCCTGGTGCGGATGCTCGGCATAGGCGCCGAAACGATCGCCATGTCCAAATGACTATGTCATCTGTGGTAGTCGAAGAAGCGTTGTCCTCATCGAGATCCGACTCCTCCGGATCTGGCTCGTAGCTCGAGTAATCGGCTCGGGTCTGGTCCGCATACAAAGTCATTTCCAACTCGTCAATCCTTCGTAGAAGGTGTGCCACATACTCTTGAGCTTCCCGCCATCTGTTCTTCTCTCGCCGTGATCTCCTTGCGCCTTCAGTAGCTCCTTACTTGTATTATCTAGTACATCTTCCTGGCGACGCATTTAATCGTGCTAACCGTGTAACCGTGGCATTCTCATCCTCGAATCGCCTTCGGGTCAAGAAGGTTATCGCGCGCGGATGATAACGAACACCGTGCTTTCCAACTCTCTGGCGTGGATATCGGTAATGTGCCGCATTGCTCGTCGTGAAACTTCTTGGATACCCATCGCATTGTAGATCTTCTAGCAAAGGCAGTTGTATCGCGATTGCCTGGCCCCTCTTCCCGACAGTACCTCAATCCTCACGCTACAAGCCTTGATCAATCCTCGCTTGTCTCGATCACTTCTACTTGGTATTGGGGCTTCTCAAAATCTCCGAGAGTTTGTAGCATGTGCCAAAGCTCATGGGCGTGACTAACTCCTGGATCAACGTAGTTGAACTCTTCCTCCATCCTGTCACAAGAGTGCTTTACGTAAGAACTCTAATTTTCGAATTGTGACAAGGTAAGGGAAATTTTCAGCAAGAGACAAGAAAAGAGAGAAGGGGATAAGTCGTGATGTCATTTCTTGTCTTCACAAATTTTTAGCTTTAGAAAATAGGTTTTATCCTCACTACGACCATTCTAGCTAGGGTTGAGCCTACGGTCAACCTGGCTCTGATACCACCTCTGTCGGGACCCGAATTTGCAAATCCGACCCTCTGGTATTCAGCACTAGTCCAGAACGCGCTTAGTGCACACAGTCTTTAACATCGGTAAATATCACAATCATACCAATCGATACCATAAAAGTACTTTATTAAAGTAATAAATCGTTACTCGACCTTATGGCCAAGTTACAAATATATGCCTCAGAGGGCGAAACTTATTCAGAGAAAAATAATAGCAATGGAAAATCAAATAAACTGTGGCGCCATCCAAGATACCACAGTGCAAATCGATCGGGCTCGCATCCCTAAGTAGTCGGGTCCTCTTGGAGTTCCTCCTCCAAAGTGGCGTAATCTCCTCTTCAACCGATATTGTGTTGGGGCAAGGGTGAGTACTTGGTACTCAGCAAGTCATGCACGTAATGCAAGCTAATATACTATATGCATGGCTTAGTACAAAGGAGTAGCTCAGGTATATTTGCAAAGAAATGACTTTTGACAAGTAATATAAGTAGATTCGAAAGCGAGAAACAAGTAAAGCATAAATAACTTTTCAAGAAGTTTAAATAACATTTTTCCCCATCCTAAACCATATTTCCATCATCTTCTTTGTTAAACCAACCCAACTTCTCAAATCCAAGTTATTTTCGTAAAATCTAACCCTTGACTGTAATTCCCGAGCATTGTCCAAGATCGTGGACTCGGCTATTCAAATAGATTCTACACTCTGCAGAGGTTATGCACTTTACCCACAAGATACAATCCACTCACCACGTCACCGTGAATCGCCATACAAGAGTATGCGAATGAGCGATCATAACAAAGCCTTTCTAAGCCTCAAACAACACAGGTGGTCCTCTCCTAAGACGTGCTCTACACCATCCCTTCCTTAGCCAAGGCGAAGTATGGGACCAACACACCGTTAGATGGGTACCGGCCACGCCCACGATACGCCCCCGCACAATCACACAAACGGTGTAATCGACACCCGAGGCTCCACAAGTGAGTCCTTAGCGACTTAGTCAACTAGGGCCGTCCCATTCCACCATGTGGTTGCAAGTATGACCCAGTACAAATGCTTGCAAGGTTAAGTACTTAGAGTGACCAGGGCAAGAATACCCGAAAAACCAAATCAACACTCCCCATGCCACACCGCCCACCTGATTACTCTTGCCATATGCCCTGGCCGAAATTGCTTATCAAACCCCGCTTGATTACCATGCACCACGTGCCATCAACATCACATGATACTTTTCCAAAACAGGTTCAATATATCATTAAGTCCATATTAGCATTTGATTATCCAAAATCATGTCATGAGCACGTAGCAGGTCTAAGCAGTATACTACAACGATCTAAACCCATGTTGGCAATTTAATAATGTCCAACTAGTAAACCACAACTAGGGTGACAAGGGATCATGGCACATACTTAAGTAATCAAGGTGTCATATAGCAAATTGGTATTTATCTAACCCTGTGTTTAAACAAAGTATCTTTCTAATTGAACTAGCATGCAATAGTTTAAATCAAAATAGATTTGAAATGGGATCAATATGGTCAAAGCACAACTTGCCTTCAAAAAGCACTTGCTCTTGGTCTTGAGTTGGATCCTCGAGTCAACACTTCTCCTCGAATCCTTCCTGCACTTCAACGCCTACTCGTAAAGCGTGCAAATAGCAAATACACAAATGAACACTATGCAAAAGATCCCAAAACTCCAAATAAAATCCATAAACAGAGAGAACATAATTTTCTGGATTTTTAGAAACTGGAATCACAAATTTGGAGTTAAACGCATAAAAGTTATGATTATTTAAAGTTTAAATAATCAATTAAATAATATTTCAGAGAAAAACTTTAGTCCAAAAATTAAATAAAATTCATATTTAGGTAGATCTCAATTTTATACAAATTTAGAAATTTGAACCACTCAAATCGGAGTTGAAACGCAAAAGTTATAAGCGTTTGAAGTTTGAATCTAAATTTGAATCAATATTTCGAATTAATAAATCATTTTCTTTTGGAAATTAATTATTGCGTAAAGATGGACACGTGGCAGCTCTCGATTGGCTGGCCGACGCCACCGGTCCATGGGCTCGGTCCCACACTCGGCTTGGGTCCACCGTGGACTCTGGCCCACGGCTCCACGTGAGATCGACATGTGGGCCCACCGGTGACGTCATTGCCGACGTCGGCCGGGCTCACCACGGTGCCGCTGTGGGTCCCACCGATGACGCCATGGGTGACGCCACGGCATCGTCGGCCGACACGCGGGCCCCGCGTGTCGGTGACCACGCACGCGTGGCGCGATTTCGCTCGGCCTCGACGCTGCGTGGCACAATCGTGGCCGCTGGTTTGAAATCCGACTACCGGGATTGAGTTTGGCCTCATGTGCTTGGGGCGCACGTGATCGATCGTGGGTCGTTGGATCTAGATCCAACGGTTGGGATTAGATCTAGGATTTTCAACGGGAAACTCACCGGCGACGTGTACGATCCGGGCCTTTGGATCTTGATCGGACGGTTGGTGGAGCTCGGGTCGGCGATGGCTTTCACGGCGGAGTTGCGGCTGCCGGCTGAGGACGGCGACCACCCAAACGGCGGTTGGGGCGTGCTCGGCGAGATGGAGGGTGTCTTCGCGCGCTCGCTTCGGGTTTCAACTGGGGTCAATGGCGGCGAGGGCGGACGGCGGCGAGGCGAGGCAAGGACTGCGTGGTGGCGCTTCACGCAACTACGGCGAGCGATTCCGCGAACCTACGGCTAGAGCTCGGCGGGTTAGGGCAAGAAGTGCGCTGGGTCACGGCGGTCCTCGGTGCGATCCGGCATTAAATAGCCCCGGAGGCGTGCTCAGCATGGAGCCCTAATCGGTCACGGCGCGCACTTTGGCAAGTGAGTCCGGCTTCTGCTACGGAAGACGACGAATCGTGGCCGCCCACGTGTCGCGATCAACGGCCACGATCGACGGCGCGATCGGGTCCGTCCGAACACTACGGCTTGGTCTGGGCGGATCTCACTGCTGGATCTTGATCCAACGGTTGGGATCGACAGGTTAGGAGTGGGTTGGTCGAGTCAACTGGCTCGGTCGGACGAGTCCGACTTCGGTCGGATGAACAAGATTTGACCCGAGTTGGATTTTCCAGCGATTTAATATTTAAAATAATTCCCGAATTCATTTAATTCATTAAAAATAGCAAATGACTCGTAAAAATTCAGAAAAATTCGGAAAATATTTTGGATTATTTTGGACTCAAATAAAATATTTCCAACAAAAATTTATTTGCAAAATTAAATTCTTTAATTATTTCAAAATGGAATAAATTCAAATAAATTCCAAATAAATCCAAATAAATTCCAGAAAATTCCAAAAATTCACCAAAGTGCCAAATCACACATGATTTTAAGAAAAGCAAAATTTTGGGATGTTACACCAACCTCCCTTCTCCTTGTACCACTCAAAAAATACTTGAACCAAGAAATCACGGCGGTCGGACGCCCGACCGAGTAGCCGCCCTCTCTTTTGCGTCTCTCTCGTTTTGTTGACCCCAAGCACTATGACCTCCGCCCCGGAAGCGGAGGTCCCGAAGTAGTGCTCTGCGGATCACGTAGTCTACGAATGCGAAGGCAGCCAACCAACAGTTGGTTGGAGCTATCCATTCCCCTGTGCGGGCTCACGCTAGCGCCACCTCGAACCTACGCCTGACATGTTGCGGTCCCTAAAGGCTACGGTTATCGAAGCGCGCAAGGGCAAGCTCTTGAAAAAGAAGAACGAGCAGGCAAACAGAGGAGGGAAGCATAACGCGCAGTCACTTTATTCATTTACACAAGAGGGGTGTCAGCCCCACCGGCGAAAGCCACCCACCGAAGTCCCATCACTCGGCGAGTGGACGTTACTCCTCCAGGTGCGCGCCCAACCAGCCAAACGACGCATGGCGTCGCTCAGTCAGTGCCTGGATCAGCGGCGCCCTCACCTCCCAAAAGCGAGGAATGCCCGCGATAATGACACCAACTCGCCGCGCATCCCCGGCCACGGCCTCGGCCTCGACTTCCGCCACCACTTGCAGCCAGGCTTGCTCGTCGCTCATTTCCCCACGGAGCTGTGTGTAGCGATCCGCCATGGCGCGTGAGGGGAGCTTGGCTAGCGAAAGTCCTGGTGAAGCCCACAAGGATGCCGGCGTACCTCCATTTATACCCCACGGCACGGAAGGCAAAGCGCGCAACGAGTAATGGCGCGAAGCGAGAAACGAAGCGTTCGGCACCAATTCCAACCTCGGCGCGGCCCTCCAGGCAAGTTAAGCCAGCCTTATCCTGAAAACTCCTCTTCTTTCGTGTTTTCACGCGCCTACCCCGAGCTCAAAGTGGTACACGGCGACTATACCTCCAGTCCCCGCAAGACCACTGGTCGCCATTTAATTTACCCCAAGTCGGTGACCTAGGTCGATAACCCGACCGACCAAACGATCTTCCTCGCGGTAACCTCTTCGACCCAAGTGCTACGGCCTACTCCCCTGTGTCTACGGCTTCGAAGTAACACTTCGCAGAAGAAAGGGGTTACCCGAGCAAGAGGCCAAGGCCGGTCGGGACATTCCGATTTAGGTCAGCAGCCCGACCGTTCGAACGATCCATCTCGACCCAGGTCGGCCTCCTGACCAACCGAACCATCTTCCTCGCGGTAACATCCTCGACCCAAGTGCTGCGGCCTACGCCCCTGTGGCTACGGCTTCGAAGTAAGCACGCGGAAAAAAGGAGTTACTCGAGCAAGAGAGGCCAAGGCCGTTCGGGACATCCCGACTTAGGTTAACAATCCGACCAACCGAGCGGGCACTTCATGGAGAAAAGAAGTTTTTTGACCTAGGCAGCCACCGCAATGCCGGTCGGAAGCCCTCCTCTCTCCGCAAAGTAAGCAATCTAAGTCCTCGTCTCATCCCGCGTCTTCTTCAGATGTGATCGGCACAACACCTACGCTCTTGGGACGCCCCTGCGGGTCCTCTGGCTATGATCGTAAGATTGTCCATCGCATAAAAAAGAGACACGAGATGAGCGAGCGAAAACTTAAGCGGCCCAGTAGGCCGGATTCGTTAAAAAACGTATCGTTTATTACAATTTACTCCAAATAAAAACTAAACTATTCGTCTCCTTGGTGGAGGATACTTTGCAGCGAAATCCGCTCGGCGATCTCCTGGGCGCACAGGTCGACCCGAGCCGCGAACGCGTCAATTTCTTCGTCGCTTCGGTTAGCAGCGACCCCGCTCCCGACCATCTCAAGATCGACGCCGTCGTAGTAGGAGATGGCATTGACCAGCACCGAGGAAGCGCTGAGAACCGCCGCCTCCCGCATCAAAGCTTCGAATGCTCCGGGACCCTCCCCAGTAGGACAGAAATAGAGCTTGGGCCCGGAGTAAGCCCAAGCAACCGGTCGCAGACGGCCTGGCTAGCCACCTGGAGCGTGGTCAGCTCAACTGTCGTGTCGGCCGCCTCCCTCTCCGCTACCCGCTGGTCCAAAAGGGCCGTGTCCCGCGACTCGACCACCGCATCCGGCTGCTTCGATGCCAACCTTTGCGACTCCAGCATGTCGCGAAGGTCCCTCCGCAGCTCTGCAAGGACAAAACAGCGTCAGAAGATGCCCACTACGATGACCACCGGAAGGTCGGACTACTCACCAGCCACGGAAGCCTCCTTGGCAGCAAGCTCCTCCTCAGCCTTGACGCGCGCTTCCCGATCAGACGCCGCACAGTCGGCAAGCGCCCATGCCGAGGCCAGCTCCCCCCGAGCAAGGTCTCGCTCGGCGCGTAGTTGGTCGGCCTCCCTCCGAGCCAACTCGCATTCTTCTCAGAAGAGGGCTGCCTCCGCCCGAGCGGACTCCTCCGCGCTGACCGCCGAAGCCTTGGCTCTCCCAGCCTCCGCCAGGGACGACCTGGCCTCCTCCACCTCGCAGTTCAGCGACTGCACTAGTCGCTGAGCCTCTCGCAGGGCTTCAGTGACTTCGCCCAATTGTTGATCGGCGGCGGCGGCCTTCTCTCGCTCGGCGGCAAGCGCCCCCCGGCGTTGCGCAGCTCTTCCTCCACGGCACTCCCCTGACTGTGTAAACGCCGGAGGAAGCCTAATTTCTTCAACGCCCGGGACTGCAGACACTGCAAGAAATCACCTGCCCGGTCAGTCTCAGCTCCGTTCAAAGAATACAAAGAACGAGCCTCTTTCAGCCTTACCGATCCGGCCGGGCGGGACTCTTGGATGATGGAGCTCATCGCCCTGGAGGAAGCTTCGATAGCGTGGAGAAGATCATCGCAAATCCGCCCCATCTCATCCTCGACCTCCTTTTCACTCTGCCCCAGAGTGTTCCAGTCGCGGCGCTCCGACTCGTCGTCCAAGACGAACGACGGCTCTCCGGATGGGTCGCTTCCCGGCCAGGTCAACATGGCGATCCCCGGCCGTGATGTCCTGGCATCCCGCCCTCCTGTAGTGTCCCCCACGACCGGTCACGGGGCCTCGTGCGACACTCGAACTGCCCCAGCCGACGGTTGCCCCGGCGGCAGGGGCGGCAGGACTTCACCAGCTTCCTCGACTAGTGTCGCTGGCGGGAAGCAGGCTCACGGACTTCCCCATGGCGCCACGGTGGCGGCCCTCGCAGCCCCGCCGACGCCACCTCCTCTCCCGCAGACCCCGCCGCGGGGACAGCACCCGTGGGGCCCCCGCTCCGAACGGTCATCGGCGTGGACCCCACCGACGGGAGGGGAGAAACGCGACTCCCCGCTCCCGAGGTGGGGCTCAGCACCGCCCCCGTGCTCGCATGGCCCCTGCACACAGCAATCCGTCAGGGGTCGCACGGAAAAACCAAAGGCTGGTCGGAGGAAGAACCAGACACTTACCGCGTCGAGCGAATGAACATCGCCCCGCGCCCCCTTTTCACCGGACCCCCACGCGGGGGCATGGTGGTCCTCCATCTCCTCAGAAGAAATCCCGATGTCGGGGCGTCCTCCTCGGGATCGCAAGCACCGGCTCCTTGGTCGGAACCCGCGTTAGAGCCGCCCGAGTCGCCCCCGGCGCTCAGGCTACCCTCGCCCGAGGTCGACTCCTCGTCGCTGTCACTCAAGGTCTCGTCGGAAACCTCCTCGCCTCGCGCGGACCGGTCTGCGCGCTCCTTCCTCTTCCGCGGCTTCGCGGCCTCTTTCTCCTCCTTCCACGCGCGGCGGGCGGCGGCGCGCTGTTCCGCGACAACTCGCGCCGCTGCTCTCGCCTCTTTTTCTCCTGGCAGAAGGGCCCGGGAGGTCATACCATCGAGTCCCTGCGAAAGCATACTCGAATAAGCGGAGAGAAGAACAAGTGAAGAGTCACAAAGGCAGAGGCCACCCGACCTACCAGGTTCGGTGGATTCTGCGCCGAGAACGGGGCGGGGACCTCGCCCACCGCCTCGGTGTCGCCCACACGGATGACCGCAGCCACACAAGCAGAAAGTTCCGACCCTGGGAGCTCTACTGCTGACGACCTCGTGGGGTCGGACGTCCCAGTGTACCTGAACATGGGGTGCACCCGATCCTTGAAGGGCTGGATGCGCCTCTCCATGAACGCGCGGGCGACCACCTCGCCCGTCAAGCCCCTCGCCTTCAGACCCGCGAGCCGATCAAGGACCACCTCCACCTTCTTTTTGTCTTTTGAGTTGGGACCCCAAATCCAGTAATGACCCGACTCCGACAGTCTGCCGGTGATGGCCGGGCGCTGTTGCCGGGGTTCTGGACGTAGAACCACTCGCTATGCCACCCCCGGTTCGACAACGGTAGCTTCACGTCGATATAGTACTGCTTGCGGCCGCCACGCAGTTGGATGGCCAGGCCGCCCAAAAGACCGGCCGCGTCCGACGGCGACCGCGTGAAGAAGAAATGCCGCCAGAGCCCCCAGTGGGGTTCGATCCCCAAGAAGGCCTCGCACAGCGTGATGAAGATCGCGATGTGGAGGACCCCGTTCGGGTTCAAGTGGTGCACTTCCCCACGGTAGAAGTGCAGCAGCCCGCGGACGAACGGGTGGAGGGGGAGGCCGAATCCGCGCTCGTAGAAGGAGGCGAGTGTGACGATCTCCCCATCGCTCAGCACGGGGGTTGCGGTCCCCGCCGGCGGCACCCGCCACCCAGACTCATCTCGCGGAGCGAGGAATCCCTTCCTCTCCAGGCCAATGAAGCGGCCGGCCGTAGACGAGTGGGGAACCCACGATATCTTCGAAATGGGCGGGGAGACGAGGTGAAGCGCGAGGAAGCAGGGAGCTTTTCTCTTCTTCTTTCGGCTTTTTTCCTTTTTGCAGAAAGCACAAGCAGTTGTCTCCCTCCTCGCGCCATCGTCGCCCTCCTTTACGGACGCCCCTTCGCGCCAACCGGCACCTCTTCACGTGAACCATGAATGCACGACCGCTCGCTCGCCACCTGCTCACCACCCCTAACGCGTCGTAATCCATTTAATTCCCACCGAGCATTAATCGATTCGACAGATACCGCCTCGCCTCGCCGCTAGCGTGATTCCACGAACCACGCCGGGTGTAACGGGCAAAAGCACCCCGAAAAAAGGTACGAATGGCCCATTGGGCCGCCCGGCCTCGGGACGGCGGATCGCCTTCGGGCTCGCACCCGAGGCCCGGCACCGTGTTGAGGGTTACGAAGGCCAAGTCCAATGATCGAATCAAGCCACCCCAAAGACGTAAAAGCTGGCGAGGGGCGGGCCAGGGCGAGCTCCCAGAGGGCCTCTAGTTGGGTCAGCAGATGACCCGATCACCCTGACCCGCATCCGAGACCACACCTCACACTCTCCCGCGGAACTCATCGATGAGTGGCGGCCAGCCGCGCTCCGGGTTGGAGGACGACCTGGTAGCCCAATACGGGATCGAGTAAGGAAAGGTTCTCATGGGACGCCCCACAATGGGTCGGACGCCCGCGCTGGGACCCACGTCCGCTTGGAAACGATCCCCCTCGAGGGAGATCGCCAAGGTTCCACTCGGATTGCCCGTTAGTAGCTCGCATGAGCACGGCGTTCAAACCGACGAAGGTAAACGCGCGTTCGCTCACCCGACTCTTGGTCCCACAACCGTGGCCAACCAGAGTCCGACCAGGTAAACCCCCGACCGGCTCTCCGACCCGTTCGGGAGCTCGGGGGGCTACACCCACCGGGTGCGCTCCGCACTCGGCCGACACAGCCAACAGGCGGGCTGTTCCAACCAAACCCCGCCGACCTCCGGGTCGGCGGACCGCCTCGACCAGGTAAACCCCCGACCGGCTCTCCAACCCGCTCGGGGGCTACACTGCCGGTGCGCGCCTTGCCAAGACCACTTTCGGCCGACACAAGCCAGTAGGTCAGGCCGACTAACCCCCGCCGACCTCCGGGTCGGCGGACCGCTCGGCAAGGTAAACCCTCGACCAGGCTCTCCGACCCACTCGGGGCTCGGGGCTACACTCCACAAGGTGCGCTCGCGTGCACTGGAGCCACTCGGCAAGACCGACAGGCGGTGTCTTGGCGAACCCCGCCGACCTCCGGGTCGGCGGACCGCCTCGACCGGGTAAACCCCCGACCGGCTCTCCGACCCACTCAGGGGCTCGGGGGCTACACCCACCGGGTGCGCTCGTGCGCACCCCGTCTCTTTGGATGAAGCAATTCCTGACTAGCCGCCCCGACCGGATCATGCCCGTTGACCCCGACGCTACATCGGCCTTGTCAAAACCCCCGACCGGCTCTCCGACCCGAACGGGGGCTCGGGGGCTACTAACGAGTACCCATACCATGGGTACCTCCATCAGCCCGAGACCACGAGCGGGCTGACATCCTTCAAAAGCCCAGTTCTGGCAAAGGTTCGTGGGCCGCGAAGAGTCGGCCTGGCACTGTTCGGAGCCAGCCCCAGGCGGTCGGCGGACTCCGACCTCCCAGGTCGGGCCGCATGGTCGGCCGGCTCCACCAACGCTCGAAGGGCCAAGACCCGCGCTAGCAAAGGGCCGACTGCTCTGTGTACGTGACGTCCTCTGACGTCCGTACCAGGGTAGGCGGTCCCTTCCCGAGAATGTCAGGGGGTGCGCCAAGAAGTCAAAGCCCCGGTCCCATCGTCACTGACACACCGCAGAGAAGCGCCCCCTCCCGAGGCCAAGCTGAGGTCAAATATCATTAACTGCCGGGCTGACATCCATACGGAGCGGTGCGTCACCTCGTCAGCACGGTCGAAGACTCCCCGCCACAGGGCTACCACCTGGCGTGGAGGTAGTCGGAGCCCGGTCGGACGACAAGACAGAAGACCAGACTCCAAGGCATACAGTACCCCTTCCTTTTTCTCTCCAACTCCCATTGTAACCTGCCGCCTCCGGATATATAAGGAGAGGCAAGGCCCCGGGGGGAAGAGAGAGACCGATCTAGCAAGAGAGCAAAAGAACTCACCGAGCGCAAGGGAGATCGATCAAACCCCTTGTCTCGCATGTAACCTTTGGATCATCTCTCGAATACCAAACACCCCAATGACACGAACTGCAGTAGGGACGTTCAGCCCGAACCAGTATAAACCTCTGGCTTCTTGAGTCGACCATTCGGGGAGAGGGAGCGCACGACCCCCACTAACCAAAAATTCGTATTGCCGGTGCACGAAACACCGACAAGTTCTGGAAAGTTTTGAATGTGAGTTATCTTTAGAGCTGTCAGTCTTTGATCCTTAGCTCCTTGCTTCTGAGTGCTGGCTGGTGCAAATCGTAGGGGCTTCTAAGCGGGTTCTGAGGCGTGAACCATAGCTCCCTTCGATTTGGTTGTTTGCGAAGTGGCGTGTCTCGGATTCGAGGTCGAATCCTGTTGAAGGGGGGAGAATGTGACACCACAGAGTGTTGTAATCTTATAAAATGTGGATGTTGAGGTCAAAACATTACAAAATATGTAAATGGAGGTTAAAACTTTACGTTATGCCGTTTATAGCGTGTTTTTGGGCCGTTTTCGGGTGTTTGGGCCTCTCCGGGGGACTTTGGGCCTTGGGGGTTGAGTTGGGCCTCCGGTGGAAGGGTTTGGGCCCAAGGGGGGGACTTTTGGGCAGCCAAATCTGGCCCCCACCCCTTGGTTCGCCCCAAACTCCCTCTCCCAACCCTAGCCGCCACCCCCTAGCCCCCCCATGCGCCTCCACCCTTCCCCTTCCTCTCCATCTTTCCCCATGGCGCCACCACCCCTCTCCTCCCCTCTCCACCTCCCTTGCTGCCCCTAGGGGAGTTCTCCACCTCAACACCTCGAAGATCCATCCATTGGAGCGCTCCGCGACGAGGAGATCCGGTGGATTTGGAGCGAGGAAGGAGATCGCGCGAACCGGGAGGAGATCCGTTGGGTTTTCGGTCGTCGAGCGAAGGTGGTGTGACCCCGGGAGTGCCTTCTACTTCTCGCTAATCCGTCGCCGTGGTTGAGGCAAGTGTATTGGAATGGGTAGCGGGTTATCGTTTGCTTGATCGGTTGTGATTGAAATTTAATATATGATATGTTCACATGCCATGCTTTAATGATTGCCAATGATATGATGAATATGTTTACTATGCTATGAAGCCATGTGTTAATGTACAAGTGATTTATGATGTTGGCATGTTTGCATACATGGCATGATACATGGCCCGGGCGGTGAGAAAGTCATAACTAGTCCGGGGAAGGTCGGTGAGAAAGTTATGACTATTCCGGAGAGCCAATGAGTAAGTCCTACATCGTGATTCCATCCACCGCGGTGTGAGGAAGTGAGGAGTAGGCACCCTCCATCTTCGGGATGGAAGGGGGAGAGGGTGCACACCGACGGGTGTGTACTCAACCATACCGGTATGAGTTTCCGGGAGATATGTGCATCGCATTGCATTGCATTGCATTGCATTATATGAGGATGTTATATGATGATGATATATGATGATCTCAATGATATGCTTACACTATGAATATGAGATGTGTATGATGTTGTATGTGAAAAGTGGTGATGAAGGTATTAGAATGTATATTCTTGTTCCATTGCAATATACTTGCTGAGTGATGAACTCACGCTTGTGTTTATGTTGTTTTTCTTAGGTACCATGAAACCGGCATGCGGGAAAAAGGGCATTAGCTACACATCTACACGTAGCTTCACATTATTATACAGTTTAATCAGTGGGAGCCATGATAATAATGATTAGTGCCATGAATCTTGGTGTATGGGCTTGAGTTCATCGTTTGGTTGGTTATATTTGTTGGAATGGTTGAATTCTTTATTTTAGACATAAGTGATGCTTTACTCATTGTTATTGCTGTTTTAGATGTCTTATGCTATGATATAACTTGCCTTGTTATTACTCTTGCTCCAATTCATGTTAAAACAAAGGAGATGCTGCCGAAATTTCGGTTTTTAGCATTTGCTCCTTTACTGTAATTTACCTTAATTTATGGTATTTAGATGTTGTTTAGCCTATGTTTGGTACCATTCAGGCATGCTAGATGCCGGGGTGTTACAATAGGAGACTTGGTCACATTAGATTTGATCATTTGACCTGAGTTAGTAGCCATGATCTTATTCGTGGTTTTCCCAAACACAAGATGGTCACATACTTAATTTGCTCTCCTTGCTGACATGGTAAGATGGTACCACTTCTCATCCCCAGTCACCATGGTGATGACTAATGCAACAGGATAGCTTTTACACATGGACACAGCTGGTCCAGCTAGAGTACTAGAGTGCAGTCAGTGAGTGGGGAGTCATACATTCTTGTTATCGTTGATGATTTTTTGAGGTATTCTTAGGTGTTTTTCATGGCCTCGAAGGATGAGTCTTTTACCCAATTCAGGGGTTCGGTCTATAGGTTGTCTATTGAGCTCCCGTGTACCTTACGAGCTATACACAATGACAATGACATGGAGTTCCAGAACTACTTTGATAGCTTCTGTGAGGAGTTAGGTATTGAGCATCAGTTCCCTTCTCCATACGTCCCTCAGCAGAATAGCGTAGTGGAGAGGAAGAACATGACCTTGGTCAAGATGGCCAAGGCGATGTTAGATGAGTACGGGGCTGTTTGGTTTGTAGCCATCGGAAGCCATGCCAAATATTTGGTCATGGCCAACTCATGGCATGACCAAATATTTGGCAAACTGAGGCTATTTGGATTGTATCCAATAATTGGCATGGCAACAAAAAATGGTGTTTGGTTCACAGCCCTAGAAAGTAACCAATTGTTGGCATGGCATATTGGCAATGTTTGGTTTGATGCCACAAATATTTAAATGAGCATGAATAAATTTCATTAGGGATCTATTAACGAACCAATAAAATGATAGTTGACAATAATTATAAACATGACGGCACCTACATATCATCATTCCGAACAAGTAGATAATACCATATAGCATAAGTTTGCAATATTTTAACCAAAATACAAGACATGCCACATAACACATAGCAGAAATCGAAGTAATTAAACCATACTCATACTACAAGTTTGCATCATTTTTCATACATCCAAATCAGTAAACCATGACACGTACCACAAAGTCCAGATAATTAGACCATACCACACATAGTATAAAGAACCATGACAACATATCGTTAGTTTTTACCCAAAACATGGCAAGCAAAAGATGGGTTAGAAATGCAGAAGTTCATTAAGCACTCCCTTCAAAGACCACCATTATAATTAGAAGTAATGAAGTCAATAACCCAAGCATCAAGTGTTGCGTTGCTCGCATAATTGAGATAGCTACGAAAAGCTTCTTGGTCGGGCTTGGAAAGGTGAGTAGCAATCGCAAGCTTGTCCTTAGCAGTAATTGTGAGAGCATCTATTCTTCTCCACAACCCGGCATGGGGATCCTCACGTGCGTGTAAAGTAGCATAAGAGGGAGGAGCTACCGCTACAAGAGAGTCTGCAAGATTCTTGATGCTTGTTGCGATGTCATCATTTTATATTTTACTCGGACGCACAACTTTGTCCTTACTATTCTTCTTAGGAGGTGATGTTGCCCACTTGCGTTTCTTGCTTGATGTGGAAGAGGGATCATCGACATCAATAGGACTGTTGTTGGCGATTGTGTCAGACTCATTGCCATCGTTGTCCTCCATGCCCTGAAAGTCCTTTGGGCACTCAATGTCATCCTCGCCACTACTTACATCTTTAATAGTGACATGATCAGCAGCAAAGGAACCATCTGCCTGAGATTGATCTGAGAAAAGCTCTTCTAGCAATTCATACAGTTTGATAGGCCTAGTGAGATAGTTCACGGTTGCTTTCTGAAATCAATATCAAGTTAAAAGCACAACAAAGTTAACAAGAAAAAATCATAAACATATAAACTTAAAAAAAACATGAATAGATTGCAACTTACTGAAAGATGAGCTTTCTCATAATCTGAAATTGTAAACTTGCATAAATTGGTATCAAAGCCATTCCCACTATTATTCATGGCACGACGAATCCAACCATACCTCTCCTTGTGACACCTGTAGTGTCGGTCTACCTGACTTTGAGTTACACCCATGGAAAATTTACCATTAAGAGCATTAGCACATTGCAAGTGGTGTTGTTTCTTAAACTTGAAGGTTGATGGCTTATCCTTTCGAAGATCGATGTACCACTGAAGCATGAACTTGGTATTGTCGTCCGTCCAAGACAAATACCTCTCGCAAGAAGATAAATCTCCCTCGCTCTTGACAACAGTACCTTTCTTTTTTGAGTTGCTCTTGACAGCAGTAGTGCTGAAATTAAAATCAATATTTAATAGCAAATGGTGTAATAATCAGGATTCGAATACATTAGTGCATAGAGAATACAAACTCAATGCTATAATAAAATTGTCATATTACAACAATGATAATCCATCATATAACATTAAAAAGACAACAAATAATTTATTCATCCACCAAGTTGATAATCATGCCACATTTGTTCTGCTATGCCATCACGCTTGGCAGCCCACTCACGTATATCACTATCTCCATCGCTAACACGATTGTTGCTCCTAGGGAGATGGGAGTACCAAGTGGCCTCATCAACTATAAGCTCATCGGGTCCATTTTCTATAATCCAGTTATGCAGGGCACAACACGCTATGACCACCTTCACTTGAGATTTTAGGGGTATATATGGCCTCTCACTAAGTATCTTGAACCTTCCCTTTAGTGACCCAAAACCACGCCCAACAGTGGTCCTAAGTGAGGAATGACGATGGTTGAAGAGCTCTTTGGCATTCTCAGGTAAATGGGAACCCTGAAATTCCTTTAGATGGTAACGAACACCGTGATATGGTGGCAAAATACCAGGTCGTGCTGCATAACCAGCATAGGCAAGGTACAATTTTCCTACAAAGATGGTAAGCCATTATCTAACAGGTACTTCGTAAAAGCAAAATATGTTAACGCCAAAGTAGTAAAATACCTTCTGGTATTTTTAATCCTGTAGGGCGAGACAAAGCATCCTTTAGGACAAGAGAGTCATGGGCTGATCCCTCCCACCCTGCTAGGACATAAGTGAACCGAAGATCGAAATCGATAACTGCTAATACATTTTGTGTTGGATACATTTTTCGTCCTCTAAACTTATCATCCAAGTTTGCTGGGACAGATGCTTTCACATGAGTTCCATCTAGTGCCCCTATGCAGCCCTACAGTTAACAAGAAATATAAGGCAAGATGTAGCATGTGTTTCGATTGAACAATATTAATCTATATAGGTCAATGGCAAATTACCTCAAAGTATGGATGAAATCTTCGGCTATTAGTGATCTTATCGTGTGTATCAGTGGACTTCAAATAGATGAGTTCTTTGGCAAGGACACCCATTGCATTTAGCACGACATTGAAGTATCTGCTAACTGTCTCCCCTGATCGCCAAAACTTAAATGCAACAACAGCATTTGTATGACGATGCCCTACCATGTATAGAAAGAATATAACTTGCTCTTCAACCGACACATGAAATGTGGGTACTAAAAATCCTTTTTGCCTAAGTCGATCACAAAGCTTGCAAAATACCAATCTAGTCATACGGAGTTGACTAACACATACTTGATCAGAGGTTTGAGTTAATCTAACTAATTCATTACTCCTCCAAATGTCCCTGTCCACGAGAGGACCATACTTCAACCCTCTCTCTTTATGTCTCCTACCATCTCTTAATCTCAACCATAGAGCTACCATAAGAAGAAGAACACCTATGGCCTTTTGCTTCCATACATAGAATCTAAGATAATAATGAAACAACTGTTGTTCCTCATTGCAATCCATCTGGACAAATATTACCCAAGTAAATCTGACATGTGCTGATTCAATAAAAACAAAAAGAAATGCACAAAAATAGAAATGTACCTTCAGATCTGGAGAGAGGGAGCGGTGGGGAGCGCTGGAGGCAAGGGGGCGTCGCCGTAGTCGGTGGAGCCGAGGAGCAGTTCGGGGGCGGCGTCGGGAAGGAGCCGATTGGAGGCGGCGCTGGGGAGGAGTAGCTCGGGGGCGTCACTGGGAAGGAGCAGATCGGGGGCGGGCGGCGGCGGGGAGATCTGGAGAGAGGGAGCGGTGGGGAGCGCTGGAGGCAAGGGGGCGGCGCCGTAGTCGGTGGAGCCGAGGAGCAGTTCGGGGGCGGCGCCGGGAAGGAGCAGATTGGAGGCGGCGCTGGGGCGTCACTGGGAAGGAGCAGATCGGGGGCGGGCGGCAGCGGCTTTAGCGGCGGCGAGGAGATCTGAGAGAGGGAGCGGTGGGGAGCACTGGAGGCAATGGAGCAGCGGCGGAGGAGTCAGGTGGTGGCGGGGAGAGATTAGGGAAGCGCAGGAGTGCTAGGAGGTTGTTGCGCACGTTGGCCAACGAATGGCGAACGAAATGGCCGCCCGCGCCATGCCCACTCGCGGTGTACAAATTAAATGGCAAGCCAAATTTTTTAGATGGCTGGCCAAAAGATGGCACTGAACCAAATGGCTTCCAAAACAAGATGGCATGACCAAATATTGGCATGGTTACCTATGGCTTCAAACCAAACAGCCCCTACATTACTCCTAGGAAATTTTTGTGCTGAGGATATAACTACTACTTGCCATGTGTCCAATTGAGTTTTCTTGAGAGCACACTTGCATCGCACTTCATACGAGTTGAGGTATAGGCACAAGCCAAGTGTTGCTCATTTTCATGTCTTTGGATGCAAGTGCTTATTTTTGAAGTCTGGGAAACTAGATAAGTTTGATTCATGATGTTCTAATGGTATCTTTCTAGGTTACTCAACTTCTTCTTATAGCTATATGGTCTGGAGTTGTGAGGCTAGTAGGATTGTAGAGACTCATGAGGTGACCTTTGATGAGGTTAGTCCAGGAATTAGACATGGTATATCAGGTCCTTCTCCTTTATTTAAGACCATCTTTGTAGAGTATATGGATGATGGAGATGATGGTACTCTACCTGATCCAATCCCCTCTACACCTGAGGTGCCTCCTATTTCTATCCCTGCACCATAGGGAGACTAGCCCTTACCTTCAGACTCTTCTACAGCTAGTGACTTTGTTCCTACATCTGCTTCGTGTGAGGTAGATGCCAATTCAGCTTCTGGACCTCCCCACCATATTCAATGGGCTCATCACCTGATCAAATCATTGATAATTTATTTGAGCATGTCACACACTCAAAGAATGGCTTTTCTCTCTTCTATTTTTACTTTGCCTTCGTTGCTCTTTTAAGCCGAAGGATGTTTCTTATGCATTATCCAATAGGTCTTGGATCAATGCTATGCAAGAGAAACTTGAGAACTTTGAGAGGAGCATGGTTTGACAACTTATTGAGCCCCTATGTGATCGTAATGTAATTGGGACCAAGTGAGTGTTCAAGAACAAGCAAAGTAAGGATGTGATGGTTATAAGGAACAATGCTAGGCTAGTTGCACATGGCTTTTCTTAGGTTGAGAGTCTTGACTTTGAAGAGACCTTTGCCACTGTAGCTAGACTAGAGGCCATTAGGATTCTGCTTGCATTCTTGGCATCCAAGGGTTTCAAGCTATATCAGATGAATGTCAAGAGTTCATTCCTCAATGGGTATATGGAGGAAGTGGTTTATGTTAGGTATCCTTTAGGATTTGAGAACCCCAAGTACCCAAACCATGTCTATAGCTTTCCAAGGCTTTTGTATGGACTTATGCAGGCCCCTAGAACTTGGTATGAGAGGCTTAAATCCTACCTTATTAGTCAAGGTTTTGAGATGGGTAAGGTAGACAAGAACTTGTTCGTCAGACACATAGACTCAAACTTTCTCCTTATCTAGATCTATGCGGATGACATTATCTTTAGTGCCTCCTCGCATGCTCTTATCTCTCAATTTTTAGATGTGATGAGCACATAATTTGAGATGGCATGATGAGCGAGTTGAGCTACTTCCTCAGCTTCCAGATCAAGAAAACTTGGGAGGGTATTTTCTTGCATTAAGGCAAGTATATTCGAGAACTCCTGAGACATTTTGACATGTCTAACGGGAATCCGGTGATAACTCCTATGGACACCGTCGCTATCCTTGAGCCTGATGAGGATAGTGAGCTAGTTGATTAGAAGGAGTTCAGGAGTATGATCGGCTCCATCTTGTACCTCACTTTCTCAAGACAGGGCATACACTTTGTTGTGTGTCTGTGTATTCAATTTTAGGCTTCTCCTCCAGCCTCTTACCGCCAAGCGGTAAAGTGCATCTTCAGGTACCTTCAAGCTACTAATAACTATTGTATTTGGTACTCTTTCTCTTCTTGTTTGTCCCTTAGAGCCTTTTTAGATGCAGACTTTGTTGGCTGTAGGATAGGTAGTGTAACAGCCCTAAAATTTCTTAAGTTGGTAAGTCACACATATCATGTTCATGTCATTCATATTTGCAATAGAACCTTCACTTGTTTAAAATTTTGCAAGTGATGAGTCATTAATTTGAAGGGAGATTAATTTCATGAAACCTTAAAAATTATTTTCCAACTACACCAACATTCTTTTGCCCATAGTCTATGGCATGTGGGCCATCCTTGCAAGAGGGGGAGAGTGGACAGCACTTAGCCATTTTCTTTTTCTCACTCCATTCGCCTCTTACCCACTCTTCTTACCTCACTATGACATGTGGGACCAAGCCCCACATGTAAGTGATGGAGTGGGCAACTATATAAGCCTCTCCACCTTGGTTTCTGCTCCCCACATGCCCATTTGCTTCCTTCCAACCAGCCTTAGCAGCAGCAAGAACACATCCACCACTTCCATTTCATCCCCTCAAATCCATCCAAAACTTGAGATTGAGCTTGTGCATGCTATACCATTGGATGCCTCTCATCCCAAACTTCAATTCCATACAAATGGATTATTGATGCACCAAGTATTGGGTGAGTTCTAATCGATTTTCTTCTCCCCATTTCCTGAAATTTTTGCAACTTGGGGCCTCATTCATTCCTTCTCCATGAACTCCATCACCAAATTGTGAATCGGATTGTGCATGTCATGTTGGAAGCTTGAGGAGGAGGAGTTGACGCTGCTACAAGCTCAAGAGGAGGAGGCATTGTTTCTACCATCAAGGAGGAGGAGTTGATACCGGGAAGAGTACTGAAGATTACCTTCATGGCGTCATTCTTGGTCTCTTCATCGAACCGACTTTCCACCAAGTGCAAGGACATCCTTGTGGTGGTAAGGCTCTACCCTAGTTCATTTTTCTATAGTATTTGACCACAATGTGCAGTAGCCACCCAAAGACCTAAACAAAAATCATGTTGTTTTGCACAGTTCAGCACGCATCGAAACATCCGATCCTATAATCGGAACATCCGATGTGGCTAAAACTCCAGATATACTTCAAATCCCAACGTTTCACAACACTGAAATTCACACATATTGGATGTTCCGATACCCTCGATCAGAACTTCTGATGTTTCCAGAGAAGCACCTTTCATGGATTCCAACTGAAAAATTTTCAAAGTCTAGATCAGACTATCCGATCATACGATCGGAACTTCCGACTGAACCAACTTCAAGTGACCATAACTTTTGCATCGTAAGTCCAAATTGGGTGAAACCAATTCCTATGCATTCGTAGGATCGTTCTCTTTCATACCCAATAGAAAAAAAGACTTGGGTTATATATATGTGGATCTATCATAGGATCATTATCAGGCTGTAGTATTATTTGAACCCCAACCGAACTATCTTGTTTTGGTTATAACTTTTCACGCACAAGTTCAAACTTCACAAATTCAAACTGTATGTTCATATTATGACTATTAATCTAAAATCATGAGCATTTCATGCATGATTGAGCATCTTTAAATGGTTTATTGTTTGGTTCTTAATTGGTGTTCATTTGAAATTGGATTTCTCGTTAGGTGTTGACGCCTCGGAAGAGACCCGGAGTACAACTTCATCTATGAACTCAAGAACAAGCAGCAAGGCACTACTTATCCCTTCAACATATTTGATCCCAGTAGTTACAAATTATGCTTCGAAGTTATTTTATCAATTACATGTCTATTTTCAATTACAATTATGTTTGGGTAGAATGCTTAGCTATCGCCATATTGTCACGTTATCCCCTTGCCATGTTCCCTTCATGATCCATTGTTGCCCTAGGTGGTTGGTTTATTATTATGTACGGGTTCGTATGAATTGCTTAGCCACGCTTAGAACATCGTTAGAAACCGCGATAGATTGACTTAGTCCATCGGCCGCAATGATCAAAATGATTATGATGATGATGGTTGAATTGTGGTTAATGAGTAGAGATGTTGGCTAAGGACCTTAAGGATTAAATCCTGGTGCTGTCTCATCAAGTAACTATCGTGCGAGCCACACGCCATTTATGGGACCGGCTTAACCAAGTACTTCTGTATGACTAGGGGTGTTTAAACCATATGCACCTTGGAATTTCTTAAGCTCGTGGGAGCATCAAGGAACGTCCTCAGAATCCCTCAAACTTTGTGGAGTTGGGGATATCCAACAACGGGTGTACTCCTTGATCCACACACATAGAGCACTGGGCACGCGGGATAAAGGGTCACAGTCACCCGGGTGGTTTAAATGCACTACCATGCATACTGGAAAATAGTTTTGTCATGTTTACCTCGGTCGGCACATCAAAGGAAATGTGCTAATAGCTTGGCTTACGAGTGTGGCGTGTCGTGTGGGTAAAGTCGTACCTCTGTAGAGCTCAAACCATTTGAATAGCCGCGTCCATGGTCAAGAACGATTACTTGTTATTGTTAGCTCCTATGCGAGTTTTAAGGACTTGGTAAGAGTGGGATGGGTGTGGAAGTTGACACGAGTATTGGAGTACTCGTGTGAGTAGGCGAACACGAGCGTTGGACTCGTGGTTCAGATAATGCTTGAGGCATGAGATGAATATGTTTATGATGATGTTATATTATGTATTAGACTTTGAAAAGGTTTACTAAATACAAGTTTCAATCTATACATGTCTATATTTTTACTCCAAATGTTGCTTTATGTTGAAATTACCAACTTGCCTCCCTTTGATGTAGCAACCACATGTAGTTAAGAATTCAGCATGTCATTCATTATATTGTGCGAGTACACCCTTTGTACTCAATTGGATTGTCCACTTGCTGCAGGTGAGGATGAGGTACTGCTTGGAGGGGTTTGCCGGGCAGATTTTCGATGACGCTAGTGTTTAGGCCCTGTTTGGTACGGTTCTAGATTCTAGTAGAAACGGAAACGGTTCCAAATTCTTGGTAGAAATGTTTCAAGTAGAATCAGAATTACTATCTGGAAACCGATTAGCTAGTTGTTTGGATTATGTGAATTGGGGTGGAACGGGGTTGAGGGTGATTTGGCCCCAGCGTGGAAAAAGAAGAAACATTCCGAGGAGAATCGTTCCAAGCTTTAGCCCATTTGGCTGGGTTTCTTCCAGATTCTAGTAGAAATGGCCCGGTTCCAAGTTACCAAACGGGACCTTAGTCGCTCGTTCTAACCCTAGTTGGTTACCTACGGGCTATGGCACACTACGCTGGACTCTTTTGTTGTTTATTTTATGTTTCCGTTGTTTGTTGATGTAATAACACTACGTATGTCGTTTTGGACAGCAATCCTACTTTTGTATGTATTATGCTTATGCTTCCGTTAATTGTGTATGTATTGTGATGGCCACTGTTGGATGAGAATGCACATGTTGGTTAACTTTCTTGGGACCAACACGAGTATATTCGTGGAGCAACCGATATTCCCTTGATTTACTTAAATTGTATTGCGCAATTGAGTGAATCAGTGGAGTCCTGGGGATGGCTCCCCACAGATAGGAAGAGCACTTCTGACGCTTACTAATTTATTGGCACTTCTCTTATCTCTTGGTCATCTAGGAAGTAATCCGACGTTGCACAGGAATTCGGTGCAGCACTCTAGGACCAAGCACATAGACATTATATATCACTTCCTTAAAGGGTGTCATAGTGCTCTAGTTTATAGAGAGTGACCACTAAATTGCCGATATCTTCACTAAGGCTTAGTTTGTGGCCTTGAGAGGAGAGCTTGGAGTCTGAGCCATAGTGTTCTTTACATTTTTTTTGGTTGCTTTCAGGGTTAGTGCTTCAATGTTGAGTTCGCTTCACTTAGACTTCTGGCTTGTTTTGCATGAACCTCTCATATTATGCTATAGGTTGTTATCATGCTAATTAGCTATCTCTCTTCTCTTTATGTTGAGTTCCCTCACAATCTTATCGGTAGGTGTTGGGCCCCTAGGTAGACAGAGTATTTGTGTACTTCCTAGCTAGGGTTTGTAGAGTCAGTTTTCCAATATAAGTCATATGAGGAAGATGAGAGTGAGTCCGAGCCATAGTGTTCTTTACCATCTTTTCTATGCTCTATAGATTACCCAATTTTTGGTTTTTCGATTTCCTCTTGTCATTCCATGTTTTTGTTTCAGTGGAGTTCATTTGTGATTTTCTTCACTTAATTCTGCTAGTAACTCAACTTGAACCATATTTGTGCTTAAAATTGATTTACTTGTCGAAGGGGAGTTGCGGGAAGCTATTCATTCTTCATGCATTGCATATAGGCTTTATTTTCTATTTTCAGAGCTTTGTCTATTATGCAATTGAGTTCATGAACATGCTATGCACATTGCTACTTTTCTAAAGATCATTGCTAGCTTAGTCATGCCTAAGTTTATATTGCTTCATCATGCCAAGCTTGCTAAAAAACTAAAATTTGGGGCTTTAATGAAAACTTGATGAATCTGGTAGCTTTTACTTGCTATATTTCCTCACTAGGTGCATATGCCATGCCTTGTGAAATCATGAATTTCTTCTAGAGTCCCTAGAGTAGCTTGGGTGTAGCTAGATTGTTGTGTACTAGAATCCTTCAAATGCTCATGAATCTAAGTGCTAAAATGATGCAATATTGACTTGTGTGTGATAAAATTGATCTCAACATTATACATTCACAAGATTGCTTCCCATTGCACTTGGGATGAATTTGAGATGTATTACGTATGACCAAGACCACTCTTTCAAGTGTTATGCTTGAGATGGTATCCTCCATTACGCCAGATACTTTTCATGATCGCTTGTCATTTGCAACTAATTCGTATGACTCCATCTTGAAGTGATACCTCCCAACCTTCTAGTTCAAGCGATCTCACAAATATTATATTTTATTTTAAGTCGATAACATACCGAACTCCCATCAATGTGTGATATGCTCCATCATATATCTCCAATGTAACTACTCCCACCTCAGCAATTGCAAACTCCTTGCAATCAGCCAAGTGAACAATTTGATGAGTCGAGTGTAGAGATCCTTTGTCAAACATCTCTCTCGCAAAACATAGGTTGAAGCCACAACTTGAATCTAATATCCATCTATCAGAAGTACTTGTTTGACTGATGACAAGTATGTCTAAAAATAAATTTTTTTAGTTCATACAAAGTGAGTGGAATTAAAGTGATGTACAGATTTTAGTGGTTGGCAAGGAAAGCTTTCAATTCACTAAGCATCATATTTTCTATCGACATTGAGCATACACCCTGTCGGCGTATTTTACGCCAGGGTCCCCACTCCCCCGCAATAAAAGAGACCGCCGCGGCAAGTGGTGCGCCCGGCACACCGCCACGGCGGCAAAGAAATCAGCGTGGTCGCCCAGTGGACAGGTGGCGATCAGGCCACACCACTGGGCGCCTAGGAAGGTGGCCGCCCAGGGGGCACATGGCAGTCAGGCCACACCCCTGGGCGACCAGCGAGGTGGTCGCCCAGTGGATAGGTGGCGATCAGGCCACACCACTGGGCGCCCAGCAAGGTGGTCGCCAATGACAGTGGCGTCGAGCCACACCACTGGGCGCCAGCAAGGTGGTCGCCAATGACAGTGGCAATCGAGCCACACCACTGGCGCCAAAGAAGGTGGTCGCCACGACAGTGGCGATCAGGCCACACCACTGGGCGCCCAAGAAGGTGGTCGCCCCGTGGACACGTGGCGATCAGGCCACCCCGGTGGGCGCCCAGCAAGGTGGTCGCCCAGAAGACACATG
This sequence comes from Rhipidocladum racemiflorum, assembly GCA_036346355.1. Taxonomy (NCBI): domain Eukaryota; kingdom Viridiplantae; phylum Streptophyta; class Magnoliopsida; order Poales; family Poaceae; genus Rhipidocladum; species Rhipidocladum racemiflorum. The sequence goes on from CM070574.1 coordinate 59,349,335, forward strand.
GCATGCAGGCCACTCCCCTGGCGTCCACCCCCGAGGCTGTGGCGCCCAGATCAAGGACATTTAATGCGAATCGTGCGCATTAAATGCAAAGCATGGAGGATACAGTATGGCGGCGCGTCTTCCCCAGGCGTGCATTAATTACGTGTGACATCACGGCAGCACCTCGCCCCCTGACGAAACGGGTGGCATTGGCGGACGTGGGGCCCAAGGCGGAGGTGTGACGGCTGCGGCAGATGTTAATGGGATGTAAGAGCAGTGACAGGCGCATTAAATGCGCCCATGGCAGTGTAATGAGTGTGCCTTGCCGTGTAAGCCTCCCATGCGCCCCCGGGAGCCCAGGTATAAAAGGGGGCCGGGGTGCATGGGAGAAGGGGTTCGATCCATGGTTAGTAGATTTCACCCTCTCAAGTTAGAACACAAGCAATAGCAAGAAAAGCAGGACTAGGGCTATTACTCTCCGGAGGGCCCGAACCTGGGTAAAAGTTCTTGCGCCCCCTTGTTCCCCTGAGCTTCCCGGTACTCCGGTCATCTTCTTCCTTTCCCCGGCAATTGCCCCGAAAGCCCCCGTCTGAACCTTATAAGCACCCGATTCGGAGGTGCCTGTTGGCTAGTACACCAACACTGGCACGCCAGGTAGGGGCTATTGGTGGTTAGAATGCCCTCTTCCTTCCATCTCTAGCTCGAAGCACAGCAGAAGTAGGGGCGCTTGTCTGCATGGCGGAGTCGCACTCCAAGCGCAGCAATCTCCCCGAGGAAAGCGGCACCCGTAGCCGGTCCCGGTGTTCGGGGAGGGAGCCGGGCCACCCAGGTCCCTCCGCTTCGGGAGGGGCGCGCGTGGCTCCTACGCCCGGGGGTCAGCCCGTCCAACGGCGCTTGGCGCTGGGGGACGACACCCCCGCGCGAAGCCTTCATGTGGCCCGGCTGCTTCTCGATCATCCCCCAGTAACGCTGGGGGGAGACACCCCAGCCACTCCATGGCTGCGGGATATTGTCCACCTAATCGATGCCGCTCAACAGCAGGTTGAAGCGGCGGCCCAGCCGGGGGCTTCCGGCCTATGGCGGCAAGGAGCGCGCGCAACCGACGCGCAGGGTTCCAGCCGCCACACGACTTCTCCCGGTATCAAGGGCCGGGACAAGGGGAAGGGAGTCCTGGTTGCAGCCCCCTCCGTTATAGGGGGACATGCACACGACTCCGCTTCTTCTCGCGGTCCCCCCGAGTCAAGGGGGAATCGCGAAGATCTCAGATCGCGCTTGGACGAGAGGCAGCTCCAGCGCGACGGTGACCTACGTCACGTTCTCACGAGGCGTCACGAGAGCACACAGCGGCGCGCCAATCCCCAGATATCCGCTGGGCGGCAAGGGGCTTCCCTCTCGGACTCTGGGGAGAGCGCAGGGTCACACTCCTCGTCCTCTCCTCAGGATCGAGGGGCTGGCGAACAGCGCTGCTCCCCCTACAACGTTGGATGCCAGACGTTTTCTCTCCACCTTCGGCAAGCCGCGTGGCCGAAGAGATTCCGCCCTGCCTCCATCGAGAAGTACGACGGCACCACCAACCCGGAGGAGTTCCTGCAAATCTACACTACGGTGGTGCACGCGGCGGGAGGGTCCGAGAAGGTTATGGCCAACTACCTTCCGACGTCGCTGACGGGCTCTGCCCGGTCTTGGCTACTTAACCTCCCGCGAGGCTCCGTGCACTCGTGGGAGGAGTTGTGCGACATTTTCGTCGCCAACTTTCAGGGCTCCTACGCTCAACCAGGCGTGGAGGATGACCTCCACGCTCTGGAGCAGACAGAGGGGGAGTCCCTGAGAGAGTTCATCCGGCGGTTTAGCCATCGCTGCATATCTGATCCCCGGATCTCTGAGCGATCGGTGATCATCGCTTTCGGAGGGTCGGGACCAGAAGATGCGGGAGAAGATGGCTACCCGCATCATCTCAACCACGTCCGAGTTGTTCTCCCTGGCGCACAAGTGCGCCAGGGCGGCTGAGGCTCGGAAGTGCGCGACAAGGCCTACCGACACCGACGACGCCGGCACCTCGAAGTCCTCCGACCGCAAGAAGAAGAAGAAGAAGAAGAAGCGAAAGGAGGCCCCCACTAGAGAAGTCCTGGTTGCCGAACCAGAGACCAAATCCCGGCGTCGTGATGATCAGGAACGGAGAGATGAGCGCTGGGACCGGCGCGGCGACCGCAGGAATCGCCGCTCGCCCCGTCGCAAAGACGATGGGGGCAAGCCCTATTGCCCCATCCATCAAACGAGTGGACACGACTTGGAGGACTGCCAAGTTGTGTCCAAGCTGGTAGACAGGCGACTCAAGAAGCGCCGCGAGAAAGACCACGGAGAAGACGACAACGAAGACTCAGCTCCATTGGCCTTCCAACAGGCGGAGCACACGGTGGCATTCATTCACGGGGGCTCAGCCACCTACTCATCGAACTCGCAGTACAAGCGGGATCTAAGGCAGGTCTGCGCCACCGTATCGTCCTCTGGGGCGAGTAGGCTGCTGAAGTGGTCGGAGCAACCGATCACTTTCAGCCGGGCCGACCACCCGGAGAACGTTTCCGGCCCAAACCATTTGCCGATCGTGGTCTCTCCCACGGTTCATAGCCTTGGCTTCAGGCGGAGTCCTCGTTGATGGGGGTAGCGCCATCAACCTGCTGTCAATTGGGGCGTACCAAGCGCTCCAGATACCGTATGAGGAGCTGCGCCCGGCCCCACTCTTCTACGGAGTCGCCCCCGGGGTGGGCCTCTTGCCCCTGGGGCAGGTCCGGTTGCCTGTTACGTTCGGAAGTGCGGAAAACTTCCGGACGGAGCTGGTCGACTTTGAGGTCGCCGACTTCGACCTCCCTTACAACGCCCTTCTTGGCCATCCGGCCTTGGTCAAGTTCATGGCGGTCGCTCACTACGCCTACATGCTGGTGAAGATTCTCGGGCCTGGGGGTCCAATTACGGTGAAGGTGGATAGACTGGAAGCCCTGCGTCTCAGCAAGCAGCTGCAGGACCTGGCCGGCACCACCTGCTCGGCGCGCGATAAGGACGACAGCCCGAGCTCCCCTTCTGTCAGGACCCGCGCACCGCCCAGACCTTAGGGCGAGGCAAAGGCGGTCCCCGTGGGCGAGGACGGCTCGGGCAAGGTCGTCAAGATCGGCACCGACCTCAGCGCCAAATAGGAAGGCGCGCTCGTCACCTTCCTCCGGTCTAACCTGGATGTGTTCGCCTATGAACCACCAGAAATGACCGGGGTCCCTAGGGAGGTGATCGAGCACCGATTGGCAACGCTCCCTAGAGCACACCCGGTTCGACAAAAGATCCGGCGGCAGGCGCCAGAGCGGCAGGACGCCATTCGGGACGAGGTGGAGAAGCTTTTGTCTGCCAAGATTGTGCGAGAGGCTACCTATCCGGACTGGTTGGCCAACCCCGTGCTCGTAAAGAAGTCCAACGGGAAGTGGCGAATGTGCATCGACTTCACCGACCTCAATAAAGCCTGCCCCAAGGACCTGTACCCCCTGCCACGGATAAACATCGTCGTCGACTCCACGGCGGGGTGTGAAGCCCTGTGTTTCCTCGACGCCTACTCCGGGTATCATCAGATCAGTATGGCGCAGGAAGACAAAGAAAAAACCGCCTTTGTGACTCCTCTCGGTGTATACTGCTACGTCAGGATGCCCTTCGGGCTGAAGAACGCTGGTGCCACCTATCAGCGGGCCATGCACATTGTGTTTCGGCCCCAAATTGGGAGGAACCTCGAAGTGTATGTTAATGATCTGGTAGTAAAAACAAAAAAGGCCGACGAGCTTATCCAGGACCTGGATGAGACCTTCTCCCGCCTCAGAAAATACTGTATAAAGTTGAATCCCGAGAAGTGCGTGTTTGGTGTCTCATCCGGGAAGCTACTCGGGTTCTTGGTCTCGGTAGCGGGATCGAGGTCAACCCAGAGAAGATAGAAGCAATTGAGCGGATGCAGCCGCCTACCCGCCTCAAGCAACTGCAATGCTTGGCTGGCCGGCTGGCCTCCCTTGGCCGGTTCATAGCTCGGCTAGGGGAGAAAAGCCTGCCGCTGTTCAAGCTGTTGAAGAAGACCAACTCGTTTGAATGGACCCCAGAAGCCCAGCAGGCGTTCGAAGGCTTGAAGCAATACCTCTCCTCTCCCCCGGTGCTGGTCGCCCCCGAGCCGGGTGAGCCACTGCTGTTGTATGTGGCGGCTAGCCCCTCCGTAGTGAGCGCGGCGCTGGTGGCAGAGCGAGAAGGCATCCAACGGCCGGTCTACTACATCAGCAAGATGCTTCACGACGTAGAAACATGGTACCCTCAGGCTCAGAAGATGGTCTATGCTGTGGTGGTGGCGTCAAGAAAGTTGCGGCACTATTTTCAAGGGAGAGAGATCACAGTAGTCTCCTCATAGCCCTGCGCGAGATCCTTCACAACCGAGAAGCAGAGGGCCGCATCGCAAAGTGGTCCGTCGAGCTGGGGGAGTTCGGTGTCAAGTTCGCTCCTCGTACCGCGATAAAGAGTCAAAGGCTGGCAGACTTCATCGTCGAGTGGACTCCGGTGAGTCTGGCCGATGAGGTCCCCGCGCCCTCCCCACGGGCGCTTTTCTTCGGCGGGTCCTTCAGGCTTGAAGGCGCGGGGCTGGGTTCTCTGGTCTCTCCGGCCAGGGACCTCCTCAAATGCGTGGTCGATCCTCGACTTCAAGGCCACTAACAACGTCCACCGAGTACGAGGGCTTCTTGGTGGGCTCGGGCCGCATGACCATCGGTGTCCGGCGCCTGCAAGTAAAGGGCGACTCTCTGCTGGTCGTCAATCAGGCAAGGAAAGATTTCTCCTGTCCTAACCCCGTCATGGCGGCGTACCTGGCGGAGGTCAGGAAATTGGAACAGCATTTCGAAGGGTTGGGGTATATTCACATCCCCGTGCGACAACCATCTGGCCAGACGAACTCGCCCGGCTCGCCTCAACCAAATCTCTGTGCGGTCGGGGTCTTTGAAGAAAGGCTTCGCGACCATCCATCGCAGCCCGTTTCTAAGCGGGACGATGGTGATGCCGCCGACCCTCGCCTCTGGAGGAAAGTGGTTACGGCGGAAAGCTTGCCCGGCCAGGAGGAGTGCCGGACGACCACCTGCGTGGTCATTTGTATGACCGGAAGGCACATGGATGGATCCGATTCTGGCCTACCTGCGGGATCAAGTGTGCCCCGACGATGATGCGTCAGCAAAGAAGGTAGCACGAAAGGCCAAGTGCTATACCCTGGTGGGCGGGGACCTGTACCGCCGGGGTAAGAACGGAATTCTTCTGAAGTGCATCACTCAGGAAGAGGGGAGCAGTTTGCTCTCGGATATCCATGGAGGCGTGTGCAAGAGCCATGTGTCCGGACGAACGATGGTGGGAAAAGCTTTCCGTCAAGGGTCGCTTGCTGAGATTATCCAATCTCACTACTTGCTGTTTTGATGTTTTTAGGTAGCGCACGTGAGTCGTAAGCAGGAAGGGTGGGCTAGCAACACAATAAATTTTCTGATGTCATCACGACTCACATGATCTAGTGCTTTAAATAATTCATTAGTTGGATGAAATTTTATTACAAATAGACCCATTGTTGTTCCCTTTAAACTTGTTCTCGTTTATGGTTGTCCCATTAGAGATGTGTTATATTTATGGTTGTTACCTGGTTGAATTAGACTCGTTGTCTCTAGTATTAATGTCGTGATATTATTCCTATTTGAATTGCTTCCGTATTGTCCTGTTTTAGGGGAAATGCTGTCGAATTGTTCCTATACAACAGTTGAGTTTTATGGGGTGTTACAGTTGACCCAAAGAAGGTTGCTGCTGTGGTTGAATGGCGAAGACCGTCTAGTGTGACGGAAATCAGGAGTTTCCTTGGGTTGGCAGGTTATTATCGGCGCTTCGTGCACAATTTTTTCCATCATTGCTAAACCGATGTCAAGGCTCACACAGAAGGGGGTTCCTTTCATTTGGTCAGGGGAATGTGAGGATAGTTTCCAGACGCTAAAGAGCAAACTGGTCAATGCACCTATTTTATCCTTACCTGTGAGTGGCAAGCGTTATACAGTGTATGCAGATGCCTCTAGGATTGGTTTGGGTTGTGTGCTCATGCAAGAAGGCTGTGTCATCGCTTATGCTTCAAGACAGTTGAAGACTCATGAACAGAATTATCCCACCCATGACCTCGAGTTAGCCGCTGTGGTTTTTACCTTGAAATTGTGGAGGCACTATCTTTATGGGGAGTCTTGTGATATTTTCACTGATCATAAGAGCCTCAAATATATATTCACCCAGCGGGAGCTGAATCTACGGCAGCGTAGGTGGTTGGAATTGATAAAGGACTTTGATGTGTCGATCCAGTATCATCCCGGCAAGGCTAATGTCGTGGCGGATGCCTTGAGTAGAACGGGTGTCCCCAAGACTGCTTTGCCTTTGCTTGCAGAGTTGGAAAGAGGACAGGTCACTTCTTGTTTTTACGGGGTTGCGCAAGATGAGACTCGAGATGATCATTCGATCTTGCATACCCGAGCGAGTGCATGAGGCTCAGTGCGGGATCGTTTGCTTCAGGAGGTTCGGCGGAGGATTTCAGAGGGGAACCCTCGGGAATTCAGTATAGACGAGTATGGTTCTATTCGGTTTAGAGGCCGTCTTTGTGTGCCTTAGAAATCGGATGTGAAGATGGACATTCTAAGGGAAGCCCATAGGACTCCGTATTCCGTTCATCCTGGCGAGACCAAGATGTATCGGGATGCAAAGCGAGTTTACGGTGGAAAAGGATGAGGGTGGATATTGCCAAGTATGTGGCTTCTTGTGGAGTGTGCCAACAGGTAAAAGTGAGCATAAGAGACCTGCCGGTGCATTCTGACCATTGAAAATTCGAGAATGGAAGTGGGAACACATCACTATGGACTTTGTGATTGGGTTACCAGCTCACCGCGAGGTAGAGATGCCATTTGGGTGGTTGTGGATAGACTCACTAAGTCCGCACATTTTATTCCAATGAAGACGACCAATTCGGCACCGGATCTAGTTCCCTTGTACATGAAGGAAGTGCTTAGACTCCATGGTGTGCCTAAATCGATTGTCTCCGATCGAGACACTAGATTTGTGTCCCTGTTTTGGCAGAGCTTGCATAGTGCTTTGGGAACAAAACTCTCTCTCAGCACATCTTTTCATCCACAGACAGATGGCCAGTCTGAGCGGACCATCCAGACTCTAGAGGACATGCTTCGAGCGTGTGTTCTTTCTTGGAAGGGAAGTTGGGAGGATCACTTGGCCTTGGTAGAGTTTGCCTACAATAACAGTTACCAGGCTAGTATTCGAATGGCTCCCTTCGAGGCGCTTTATGGTCGAAAATGTGTTTCTCCGCTTTGCTGGGATCTAGCCGGTGAAAAATAATTGCAGGGTCCGGATTGGGTTCAACAGACCTTTGAGAAGGTGCAAGAGATACGGCGGAACCTCCTGGCCACCCAGAGCCGTCAGAAGAGTTATGCCGATAACAGAAGGAGAGATTTGGAATTTTCGGTGGGTGATCAAATTCTCCTCAAGGTATCTCCATCAAAGGGTGTTGTTCATTTGGTACTACCGGCAAGCTTAGCCCGAGGTACATTGGTCCGTTCCCAGTGGTGGCCCGAGTGGGCAGTATGGCATACCGTCTGGAGTTGCCAGACTCTCTGAAGGGAGTGCATGATGTCTTCCATGTCTCTATGTTACGGAAGTATCTCCATGACCCAGAGCATAAGATTGACTTGGAGCCGATTCTGATTGAGCAAGATTTGACTTTGGAGTGCCATCCACTTGAATTTTAGACTCTTGAGCGAGTCATGAGGAGGAGAACCATCAGTTGTGAAAGTTTTGTGGACCAATCGATCTGAGCGGGAGGCAACTTGGGAACACGAGGACGGATCTGGAAGAAGTACCCTACGCTCTTTGAGGACGCTGGGGGTAAGTCGTGGTTTATCTTTTGCCTTCCTTTTCCTTTTAGGTCCGTAGCTAAAAGGAGAAGATTCGGGGACGAATCCTTTTAAGGTGGGGAGATTGTGATGCCGTAGAACTTGAGAGCGATCCTAGGGTTTTCTTTCTTGGTTGTTCCAGAAAGAAGGAGGGTTTTGTCGGGGAATGAAATAATTAAAGAATATGCAGCATTTTAATATTAAAATTAGAGTTTGAGGCTAGTTTTAGCTGGGCTAAGGCAACCTGGGCCTGGGCTGGGAATTCCCTTCCCACCTTCCCCCTCCCCACGCCTTGGTGGGCCGGCCCACCTCTCCCTTAGTGGTGCCACCCCCTTCCCCAAACCCTCGGCGCCACCACTTCCTCCCCTTGGCAGCCACCACTCCCTCCCCTAGGCAGCCGCCCTTCCCCTTCTCCTTCCCAGCGTGGTGGTTCGAGGATCCACCGCGGTTCGCGAAGGAAAATTCGAGAGGAGGACAGATTTCCGTGTCGGGGATCATTGCGCAATCTTTGTGGGTTCTCAAGGGAGAACTCAAGGTAAAATTTCCAATCTTTTACCCCTGTTCTACCTAGGGATTTGGAGTGTATTAGATCTGGTGGTGTTTGGTTTGGATGGATTTTGATGGGGGAGAAGGGTAGTTGTTCACGTGATGCTGTTTCTGAAAGGGGAAATTGTGTAGCGCGGATTGTTTCGCGGTTTAAGTGCCATAGATGATTTTTCCTGCAAAAACCTATAACTATAAAGTTGTAGATAAAATCGAGACCTAGCTTATGTAATTTTTTCAGTATTTTTGGGGTGTCGGTCTGAGAGTTATCGCTGTTGGAAGATGACGAACAGAATCTGGAAACAGATTTCGTCCACTGTGTTGGACGGTTGTTTAGGCATGTTTAACAGCGGAATTGAAATCTTTGACCTTCATGAAAGTTGTAGATCTCGTCAAGATATAGCTACTGTAATTTTTTTGTATTTTTATGAACAGTAGAAAAAAGATACGAAATTGGGAAGAGAGGGTGCTGCTGTTCGATCCGGACAGATCGGGGTTTTCGGCGTTTAAATGGGAACGGGGAGTAGGAAGCGTGTGTTTGAATTGTGTGATGAATTGTGATGTCTCTATGTACTGAAATAATGTTTGTTCAGGTGGTGCCACTGCTGGGCGTAACTAGGTTCATCGTCCACGTCGGTAAAGGCAAGTGGAAGTAGTTGTATTGTTAAGCTATACATTGTTGTTTGCTTCGCCTTCATTATAAACTCCAATTACAGCAATCATACATGGTTTAATCACTTGCTTTGAGGTAAGGTGAAGAATGATGTTGTTTACCGGATGAATTGTCTAAACATTTCATCTCTATGATATTTGCTTTCTATTCATGCTATATGATGATATGCAAACATGTGGACTCAATGGGAGGGGTTATGAATGAATTCATGCACGAAGCATTAACTGCATAATCATGCATTGGAAGTTTGTCGACGCCTTGGCGTCTTGCGCGATCAAGACGGTACAACACCGTGTGTTCTGAGAAAGGGCACGGTGAGGAGGAACATGGCATAAGCATGTGCATCAATCATATGCATTTTCTTGAAGTGGTGTGGACTCTTTGATGTGGTATTGTATATGAGGAATGTGGAATGCTAGATATATGGTGGATGTTTTATTTGTATTAGTTATTCCGCTTCTTTGAGATTATCCAATCTCACTACTTGCTTTGTTTGATGTTTTCGGAGTAGCGCACGTGAGTCGTAGCGAGGAAGGGTGGGCTAGCAACACAATAAATTTTCTGATGTCTTCATGACTCACATGATCTAGTGCTTTAAATAATTCATTAGTTGGATGAAATTTTATTACAAATAGACCCATTGTTGTTCCCTTTAAACTTGTTCTCGTTTATGGTTGTCCCATTAGAGATGTGTTATATTTATGGTTGTTACCTGGTTGAATTAGACTCGTTGTCTCTAGTATTAATGTCGTGATATTATTCCTATTTGAATTGCTTAGTATTGTCTGTTTTAGGGAAATCTTTGTCGAATTGTTCCTATACATGATTGAGTTTTATGGGGTGTTACAATTCTATTGGCCAACCGCCTCCAGGATGCTGCTTGGTGGTGAGGAGATGTGAGGCGTGCGATTCCACGCCAAGCGAGATCCACCAACCAGCCAGGCCACGCAAACTATCTGCTCTCTTGGCCCTTCGCGATGCAGGTGGATATCCTGGGCCCGTTCCCGCGGGCCACAGGGGGCTACACCCACCTGTTCATCGCCATCGACAAGTTCACTAAGTGGGTGGAAGCCGAGGCAGTAAGATCCATCACCGCCGCAGCTGCGGTCAAGTTCATGCAAGGGATTTTCGTCCGTTTTGGGGTCGCCAACCGCATCATCACCGACAACGGCACACAATTCACCAGCGCGGCCTTCTTAGATTTTTGTGAAGAGATGGGCACCAAGGTCTGCTTTGCCTCGGTCGCCCACCCCAAGAGCAACGGCCAAGTCGAGCGGGCCAACGCGCTGGTGCTGAAGGGCCTCAAGACGCGGGCATTCGATCGACTCCACAAGCGTGGGGCCTGATGGACTGAAGAGCTCCCGGTGGTGTTTTGGTCACTTCGGACTACCCCTAGTCGGGCCACCGGGGAAACCCCTTTTTTCCTGGTCTACGGCGCGGAAGCTGTCCTCCCTTCGGAACTGGAACTAGGATCACCACGCGTTGCTGCATTCGTGGAGGAAGACCAGGAAGATCTGCGTCGGGACGACGTCAACCTCCTGGAAGAAGCGCGAGATCGGGCGGCTCTGCGCGCTGCAAGGTACCATCAAAGTCTCAGGCGGTACCACGCCTCCCGGGTCAATGAGAGAACACTGCCAGCGGGCGATCTGGTCTTGCGAAGAATCCAGTCGCATGCCGGGTCGCATAAACTGTCTCCCCAGTGGGAGGGACCCTTCAAAGTGGTCTCAGTCTCTCGTCCCAGGGCGGTCAGGCTGGCCACTGAAGACGGCGAAGAACTGGCGAACTCCCAAAATATAGAAAATCTGCGCAAGTTCTACCCTTGACCGGTTGTAAGTCCCAGGCTCTGTTCCCCAGCCGTAGGAGTGTGTCTTACTCACCACAGCGGGTCGGGGAAGGCCTTCAGTTTGAAATTAAATACTCATATTCCTAATCCGAAATAGATGTTCTTCCTGCCCTCTTTTCGGTCTCTTGCCTTGTCGGGCGGTCTTGGGCACTTGCCTGCAGTACCTGTGACCACTGCAAAAACCCAATAGCAAAGGCGGAATCGCTAAGTGAGAGCGGCGTGCGGGAGTGGGTGATTGGATGGCTAGTTCAGCACGATCCCCAGCACGGTCATGACACTCCGGGTGTCCCTGTGGGAGTCGATGACTTGAACACCATTGCCAAGAACCTAAGGTCCTGCCCCGACTCACTAAGCGTTCGTTCCTTAGAGGCTATCTAGGAGGCAAAATTTTGTTAAGGCAAGGGGTTCGAGGGAAGTGGTTCCCTGGCACAAGACCTTAAGTCTTTTAAGCGGTTATGTGTTGGTTCGCGCGGAACCGGAAAGATTAGGGTAAAAGCGAACTCTAAGTGACATAGTGGGAAGCTTGTGCTTCCATTCCATTTAAAATGTTTTGCATCTGAAGTCTTTACAGGCAAAAGCAAAAAAAAACTACACTATTGGGGGATCCTCCTCGTCCTCCGCTGCCGCCTCGGCAGCCGCCACGTCTTCAGCGACTGGGCCAACGTCCACCCACAGCGCCACGTCTTCCGCTGCCGCCTCCATTTGGGGGTTCTCCATCGCCAGCTGTGCAGCAACCTGCTCGGAGGCGTCGTGGACCCGCTCCTCCGCCTGCGCCCAGTCGCCTTCAACCCCTTGGACAGTGGCCGCGGGATCGAAGTTGGCATCACGGTGGCGCGTGACGGCCAAAGACGCATGCCGCAGTGCGCCGCCAGCTGCGCGCCCCTCCTGAAGCGGGCGGGCGTTAAGCGCGGCGGCGCGTGAGGAAGTCCACGGTTGGCAGAGGCGAAGCAGCGTAATCTGCGGCTTCTCCTCCTGCGGATCCGTTGCTCGGCCCAGTGGAGCAAGGCGCCTGCCGTCGGTTGAAGGCGTGGCGCGGCATCCTGAGGTGTCCGCCTCCGTGAGCCCGATCAACCCTCGCCGCCTCCAGCTCTGCGGAGAGACCCTCTGCGCGGCGGGTGCTTTGCTCCCGCTGCTCTCGCTCCCACCGCAGCTGCAGCTCCAGCCCCGCCCCTCGTTCGCGCAAGTCTTCCACCTCCTTGCGGAGGTGGTTGACCGGCTCCAGCCTCCGTCGGCCGCTCCTGCTAGTCGCCAGGCATTTGCGCCGTCTTTGAGTAGAGCTCGCCAGGCTGCCAGCGAGCGTCGCGTCTCTTGAAGGCGAGGGACGGAGGAGCTCGGGGTAGGGGCAGGGGCCGAAGCGGGCTGGAGTCTGGCGGCGGCGGCAGCGACCACACAGGGATCGCCCCCTCCATCTGCTAAATCCTGGGGCTCGCGACCGGGCGGCGCAACCGGCAACAGCCATGGCGCCCTGATCGTCCCCGTCTTGGGCGGCGGGGTCATCCGGAGTAGGAACCATGGAAAAAGGGAAGAAACAATGGTAAGACACGATCCGAAGGGACTTAACTCTTATATTGCATGTGCGTTTTTGAATGAGTACCTAGGTGACGGCCTCGAGAATCGGGGCACGCTCAGTGAGACCGATCCTCGCGCAGTCTTTGTCGGTGCCCGATCCGGCACCTGAGGGACCGGCGCCGGCGGCGGGGGCCAACGCCGGCTTGGAGGCGGCGAAAGAAACGCCGCGGCGGTGGCGGCGGAGGCAGCGATGGCGGCGGCAATGGCCGTAGCTTGTCGTCGAAGCCGGCGGCGGCAACCGTTGCCCCATCATCGGAGCCGGCGGAGGTGGAAAAAGAATCGGCGCCGGAGGGTCTATTGTCCCCACCCCAACAGGGGCGAGGGAGGACGAGGTCCCGTCGGTCAATGAACCCCCCGCCACCATTGAGGAACCTGCCGCCGCAGCGGAAGAAGTTCCCGCGGCCGCTATGGAAGATCCCGCCCCGGCCGAGCCCAAGAGGCGGGGTCTCTGAGTAGGCCCGCCCGCGGCATCGTCGTCGTCTGGACGCCTGCGTCTCCCTTGGTCACCCCTCCCCTGACCACCGGCGGGAGGAGGGTCCCGGATTGTCAAGGGCGCCTGGCGTATCACAACGGGTGTGCCCATGGTGTCCATCGACGGTATGGCGCGGATTATCGTCGCGCGCTCCCCTGGCGATAACCGGCAGAGCGGAACCGCGCCCTCCGGGAACGGCGGGACGGGGCTGAAAAAGCCCAGCTGCGCCATCCACCTGTCAATCACATCGGCAGCCAAGTTCCCGGCGGTTGACAACAAAAAAGAAGAGAAGAGGGAAGCCCCAGGAGACAGAAACGCTGTCAGCACCAGATTCAGCCAATAAAGAAGAAGGACAAGGGATGATCCAAGGTGAAGCGGGTTACCTCCGGTGATACTCCGGGTCCCGTCGCCCTGGCCCATATCTTTGCCAGGCGGTGACGCGACGGCGCGAGGGCACGACCTCGGAGGCGAAGTCCCGGATAACCATGGGCCCTGTCAGGCCCGCCGTCTGCAGCTGGTCAACGCGGGCTAGCATCGCCTGGAGCTCGGGCAAGGCTTTGACCAATAATTACTCTATTAGCATATAATTTTTATGACATAAAATTGATATTAGCAGATTTGTATTCAAAAGTACTTATATATAATTATGATTTTTTATTGCATAAATGATATATTAATGAAGTAATCGTTGGTCAAAGTCTTGTCCTAACGAAACTAAATACGCCTTATAAAAAGAAACGGAGGGAGTAATGTCTTATTTTGCAGTGGCTAGATTGTATTTCTCAGTTGTTATGTCTTTACCCATCTGCATTTGAGTTCTCATCAGTAAGTCTCCTACTTTCCTTTTCTTCTGCAACTGTATGGGTTCGCTGCAACTAAGCCTCTGCATGAACGTTGATACTCTAAATTGTTTTTGCTGCAGAAATTCCTAGTTGACTTTATGGGATTATGTGTTGTCATGCCGCTTTGGGAGCTTCTTATGCAATAGGTATTTAATCTAGAGATCCCATCTTGGCTATTTTGTTCATATTTGCATTTTGTGATTTGGTGATTTAGTGGAGGAAACAAAAGCATGTCTTTATTCCTGACATGCCTTTCATATTTTGATTTGTTCAAAATGTGAATGAAAGTTCATTTTGGACATAAGTGACACATATAGGTGAATGGAATTGTGGGATGAAGCAGTGTGTGTTTCAGAGAAAGTTATGAATAGAAAAATTTTCAAGGATTGAATTTCTTTTACATTTAGATTGATTTTCATAATTAAAGTAGGCATACATTGAGTCAAACTAGACCTCTATAAGGAGATACGATTTCACATATCAGATTACTGTTGTATGCTTCAAGGGGTTTCCATGATGTCATGTATATGCTATAGGCCATTTGCACTTCAGACCAAGCTGTAGGCTTTGAAGAGAATAATTAAGAGGCCTTTTTTGACACTATTTGGATTAAATTTCTAGAACAAAGTTTCTCTCTAGAAAAAAAAAGTGTTCTTGAGACTCATGATACCTTTGACCTTGTCTTGTCATATCATTCTATTATTGTTAGTTTGTTACTTGTGAAGCAGTTGAGTACTAGCTCATAAAACTAAGTTTGTTTGTCTAAGACCAACCTATTGATAGTGATTTCCATGAAACCGGCTTCTGAACCTATCTACTCATCTTACCTATACAGAGCGGAAGAACAGGAGGAGGATGATGATGACTGAAGTGCTTGTCCTATTTTAAGTTTAGTTATCTGGGATGAATTTAATCTGCTATGTGCTTTAGTGCTTGTCCTATTTTAAGTTTATGTTGAACTGGTTTCATGGTTTGTGGCATATTGTATTTGATATCTCATGTCTGGATGAATTTAATATGCTATGTTTTTGTGATGGAAGGTCAGTTTACATTGCTGTCTACCTGTCTTTGCTATTTTTGTGAAGGTTTGAAGGAAGGGCCGAAGGTTGCATAATTGGCTAGTTGAAGACTGCAGTTTACTTTACTTTTGGTTAACCGAATTCCCTATTAACCGAATTCCCCATTAACCATATCCACTTGCAATTTACTTTGCTATTTTTGCAAACAATTCGGTTAACCGAATTCCCGATTAACTGAACAGAATAAATTTTGGTTAAATCAGTTCGGTTAACCGAATTCCCGATTAACTGAACCGAATATATTTGAGGTAGGGTTTTTAGCCTCAAACACACAAGACAAACGCTGGGTTTGAGCGTGCCAGTCAATTTGACTTGAAATTGACAAAGTAAAAGTCGTAAAATCAATCGAAGCCGATAACGAGCAATTATCGACGTAACTCTAGTCGGCTAAAAGCCAATTAGGAGATAACTAGATTAGCCGATTAAAGCTAATCCAAGGGTAAAGGTAGATTGGCTTTGAGAGACGATGCGCAACAAAACAAAGCAAACCAAACCTGAGGTGAAATAGGCAAAAATCAATAAATTGGCGAAGCACAACTCTTTATTGATCACGTCGACTTACAGAGGAAAGCTTACGAAACTAAAAGGAAACGAAAAAGACTAAAAGTATGTTTGTGGGTGTGTTGGGTTGTTTTTTGCATCTCCTGGCTCAACCCCTTTTATATGCCTCGACCGATCCGAGTCCTCCATGGATACAACGGCCACATAGTCCGAGTCGGCTATGATCCAATATTCGGTCTCCAAACCCATTTACGGCAACCGGATCCACGTCAACTGCGATATAATCGTCGTTCTCCAAATCCCAGTCGTTGTATGGTTATCAAACTCTTCCTATTCCGTATTGGGCCAGTGCTTTCCATACATGTCTAATTTTGGTGCAAACATATGCCCCCCATTTTTGGAAGATAACTTGTTGTCTTCCAAAAATCGTATTGGGTTTTACCATTGGCTTCTTTTTCTCAATCGGCTTCTGAGGGAAAATCGTATTGGCATTTACCAGTGCGCTTTTAATGCACATCATGTCAAAACCATTCTCGCCTTTTCACCTTATTTCACTGCGGTATAAATATGCGGGTCCCTCACGGTCATTTTCACACTTTCGAGCTCTCGACTCAGTGGCAATCGGCTTTCTTTGTATTCTCGTCCAAGTCCAAACCTCCTCCAAAATCGGCTAAAATGGATCCGTCCCAGGTATTTATTCTGATTTCCCAAAGCACTAATCAGCTTTTCCTAGGGCCAGTAGGGACCATAGAAACCGATACGGTTATTAATTAGGAAACCCCTAGACTCCCCTTATCGGCTGCTGGATACAATATAAAAGAGTGGGGAAAAAGCTTTAGAGTCTGGCCTATAGCCCTTAATGGATGGCGATCTTGGTTCATTAGGGTATCGGCTCAAAAAAGAATTTAGTGTGAAAGAATGGGAATAGCCGAATGCCTTCCGTTAAGCCTAGCCAATCTTTTAACGCCTTTCTTTTCCCAACTGGTCCAATCGGGGCGACCCTCCTTGATATAGCCGAGTTATACTGTCTTAGGCCGGATGGTGATCAAATATCGGCTTTTAGTGGGAAGCTCAGATATAAATTGATCCAATCCAAAGGGGAAGACTAGCGCAAGTATATCCAAAACAATAACAAAGTTAATGGGCTAGTATCGGATGAAGAGCATGTTGCTTTTCTCAACCTGTGGGTAGACCGATACTTATTCTGCGGAGCTTCTCTCAGTCCTACCCAAACCTACCAGCTGATAGCAGAGCAACTGGTGGAAGACCGTCGGCTTGCGTTAGGGAAGATGTTTTTGGGGGCCATCTATCAAATGATGCACATATTCGGAGTCGGCTTTTCTCTGGCTTTGCCAAGCTCGTTGTTGGCAATATAGGGGGACCTTTATGGTTCATCCAGATCTGGCTGTATTGCATGTTTAGTCGATCTATCCTTTCTGAGCCCTTAGGAAATTCAGCCTTCCCCGAGAAGATTATCCTGAAACCGTGAACCCCCAATATAGAGCTAGTCGATCTCACGGGGAAAAATTCATCATGTGCTCTGCTGGCGAGCTGAAAATAACTCTGACCGGTCTCCACAAGTACCTCAATTTCTTTTTGAACCTAGACCGGTCCACCTTGGTCCAACAGGATTTTTTCAGCTATATTGATGCAGCCGATCACCCGTGGCCCTCCTTCCTTCACTTAGATGACGATAGTTCTCTGATGCCCCAATCAACCTTGGACCTCTACAAACTCTTCATTTCTCCTAGCATAATCCATGTCAGCTTAAATACCAGGAATCGGACTTTTCAGCCATCATATGAATTCTACCACCCCTCGGTCTATGCCCGTCAACTAGGTTTTGGACAAGCCATCCCTTGTTTTCCTTTACTCGATCGCCTCCAACCTCGATCTTGAGTGACCAACAAGACTGCTGCGGAGATTGTGCTTGAAGCAGCCGATCATCTCCAAATTCTTGCATTGCCGCACTTTTTCCTCAACTCTCGTTGGTCAAGCCCATTTTCACATTGGTGGTCTTCTGTGGCTGAAGCTCTCCTGTTGGACAGATCTCCGTCGGCTATCATTTCCTTGTTCTTGCCTGATTTTCATGAGCTGACGGTAGTTCCTTCCAACAGTTCCAGTGAGAGCTCTGGTTATACCAACTCTTCGGTAGCCGTAGAGGTATTGACCTTCCAATATTTCGCTTTTCAAACGTTCTATTTAATAGTGCTCGTACCTATCATGTCCTCTTATGATGCTTGTTGCCTTCTTTAATAGTGCTCGTACCTATCATGTCCTCCTTGAATTCTTGTATGATACAGCCCATATTGATCTCAACTTTTCCAAAACAATCTTTTTCGATCGGATTTATCTCAATCTCTCATTATAACTCGTATCGGCTAAAACTTTCCAAAAATAATATCTCTGTTGACACGATACTGATTTCAAACTTACCAATATCACAAATTCTTTCTAAATCGGTCATGCGTCAATTTCTGGTGTCAACACAAGCACAAATAGTCGTTTGAAAGTTACTCTCTATGAAAAGATGGCTCTTTATCAATTGACATATTTTGATGAGAAGACACCTTTTTAACGGGAAGACACCTCTTAAAAAATAACAAACTGTCATCTCTTCGTATGCTATAGATAGGAGGCTTCCGTAAGGATTTAAGCCATCATGTTCAAATTTAAGGATAAGAGATTAGTTAAGTTGAATTAAATAATTGTACACTGTACAAAACAACTCTAGCTATATAAATGCAAAAGCCACTCTATTAGTAATAATAGAATTTAGTGGTCAAAATTATGTTTTAACTAGTTACATGCCCGTGCGTTGCTACGAAAAACAAAATTGATAACGAAAAATAAAGTTTAAAAAATAAAAAAAATTATTTCACAAGATCAAACATCTATCTTTAACGCTTCATTTCTTGCGAAAGCTGGCTAATTAAAGCAACGCTTCGTTTCTTGCGTAGGGCAATTAAGCGGCAATTAATGACGTGGAAAGAACGGACCACTGCCGTGCTGCTTTAGAATAGTAGAAATAATCCTGTGTACGTCATTGTGTATAGGTGAACGAATGCAGTACATTCCAAATGCATCCAATTTTGCACCTCACTGAAATTGAGAGGTGTTTTAAAATGCGAGATTACCGCACAAATCATCAAGGAATGGCTCTAGGTGGCAATTTGGCTGAAACTCTGTTGGCAACAATATACAGCATACTAGGAAAGTGAGCGCAGCGCACACCGCGTACGTGAATGAAAAATAAATTTGTGTTGATTTTTCGGAGAAAAAACGGATCACGAAAACATTTTTTTCAGTAAAAACAAGAAAAAATGGACCATGAAAGCATTTTTCTGCGGAAAGCTGGAAAGGTTTTTTTCGGAGGAAAAACAGGCCACGAAAACTTTTTTCCGGGGAAAAAGAGAAAAAACGGGCCACAAAAACATTTTTTCTGGGAAAAAGGAGGGAGAACGGAGCCCGAAAACATTTTTCCCAGGAAAAAGGAGGGAGACCGAAAATATTTTTCCCGGGAAAAATGAACTTCCGTTTTTTTTTGGAAAAATGGACCACGAAAACATGCTCTGAAGAAAAAACGGACCACGAAAATATTTTTTTTCTGGCAAAACGGAGAAAGGACTTGGACGTAAAGTGTGAGGACCTATTTGTTATTATTTTGGACCTGTTCGCTATTTTGAAAAATTAGAAAAGGCTCGTTCGCGATTCGTACTTAACGGGAGGTTCTTTCCGTAAAATGGCGAATGAGGGACCTAAACGCGAACCGGGGAAAAAAAATTCCCCTCGCAGAAAATTGCAAAGGACCTCAGCGTAAATTAAAAGGATCTATCCGTAATTTCAAGAATTAGAGGTTTTTTTGCAAAAAGAGGAGAGAGAGTGGGGGCGGGACGCATGGAGGTGCTGGCTGGGGGCGCTTTCTCCCGATTGTAATAGAGGGATGATTAGACAATTACTCTCTCCAGTTATAAATAGTAGTCGATTTGAGATACGTATAGTTAAATTTTAAAAGTTTAGCTATCGATATTTTTTAAATATTTAGATTGGATGGATGAAAATCATATGTGTAAATTCGTCTCGAAACATACTTTCATAATATTATAATTTTATTAGATATTTTTAAATATATTACAATATAAATTAGTGATCAAAATTGAGTTTTAAGAACCGTATCAATACCCAAAACAACCAGAGGAAGTATCTTTATAAGAAAAAGGAGATTCAAGCACGTGAAAAAGAGAGAGAGAGAAACATTTGACACCCCATTATTTTCCTAAGAAACAATTAGGAAAAATAGTCTTTTTCTGCCTTACCTTTTCTCCAAACTGAAGGATAAACCTAGGGTGAGTCCACCGAAATCGATTCCTCTAACGTCGATATCACTGACGTTAGGTCACTGCACGTGGACCCTCTCAATGTGTAAACCCTATATGTCGTGACCCAACTACAGAAAATTCGAGGTTAAAAATCTCAATACAAGCCCACCCCATGGCCAAACAAACAACTACCGCTGGCAGCACTCCCACTCCCAGTCCCACTACCCTCTCGTCTCCATACTTCCATAGTCCCCGCAGCACTGCCAGCGCCACCACCAGCAAACCCTAATTTATTCCCCCTCCACTGCATCTAGCACAGCCAGCACCCAGGCCAGCAGCATCCGCTCCTCACCTCACTCCTCATAAATACACCTAAAAAAAAGTCCCACGCCTCACACCTCTCCCCAGTCATGCGCCGCAAGAAGCATTTGGACCGCGGCGGCGGCGGCGGGACGGAGCTCTTCATCTGCTTCACCTCCCGCCCCTCCGCCGCATCCTCTGCTTCCGCCGCCGCTGGCGCGCCCGCGTCCCTCCGCCCGTCCAACTCTTCGAAGCTTCTCAGCCCCAGCCGAAGCGGCGGCGGTGGCAGTGCCGGTACCGGCGGTGAAGCGCCGGCCCCGCCGCTCCACCCCTCCCTCAGCCGCCGCCTGCGCAACAGCGGGAGTCTTAAGGGTGGGCAGTCCCCCATGTTCCCGGCGGGATCTTCCGGCGGCCGCCGCGGCCGGGCCGGGTTCGAGCCCGCCGAGCCCTCGTCGCCGAAGGTGACCTGCATCGGCCAGGTCCGCGTCAAGGGCGGCAGGCGCAAGCCCAAGCACGCCTCGGCGGCCGTGTTGCGCTCACGGTCTAGGCGCGGTGGTGTCGGCGGCAGCGCTGAGGGCAGCTTCCGCCGCGCCGGGGACGACCGGGACGGCCCCCAGGGGAAGAACCAGGGCTGGGTTTACCAGATCCCGGTGAACATCTGCGAGGCGCTGAAGACATTCGGCTCATGCGGCGGCCGCTCACTCTGCTCGCCGTCTCGGGGCGGCGGCGAGCGGGGCGGTCTCCCGGCCGGGGCCGCTGGCGACAAGAAACGGAGACGCGCTCCGACTGGCGGGAGCTGGCTGTGCGGCGCTGCCGTTGCGAGGTGCCTCCTGGCGATCCAGGAGGATGAGGATGACGAGGTCGGCAAGGGAGCCGCCGTTGTGCCGGCGGAGGAGGTCAAGGAGTCGGAGGTGGGGCTCGTGATGGAGGGGTGGGACGTGGAAGAAGAGGAGAGAGGCGTGGTTGTCGGTGAGGTGGAGGTGGAGAAGAAGGACGAGATCTTGGTGGTGGGGAAGGAAGAGGAGGGGAGGGTCAGCGTCTGCATCCCACCAAGGAACGCGCTGCTGCTGATGCGCTGCAGGTCGGACCCGGTCCGCATGGCGGCGCTAGCCACGCGTTTCTGGGGCTCCCCGGCCGCGGCCACTGTCGGTCAGGTTGCCAATGAGGAGGATGACCACGACGGGGAAGAAGAGGAAGAGGAGGGTGAGGCCGAAGTAGAGAAGGAATGCGAAGACGAAGCTCGCGATTCAGCAGTTTCCGTCAAAGAAGTGGAATACCGGGATAGTGGTGGTGATGAAGATGGTGGTGGTGAGGCAAGGGAGACATATCAAATGGAGATGGAAGCAGAAGAGAGCTCAATATGCGGAGATCTCGTTGACGAAGAGAAGGATGGAGGCTGCAGAGGGGAGGGAAATGAGGATGAGCCTGAGGAGGCACAAATTGTGGTTGCTTTGTCAGGAGAAGCTGCAGATAAGGAAAGCCAAGTGCCGGCGATGGTGGACATTGTGGCAGAGGCTAAGGAGGAAGACGCTGTTCCAAGACTGGAGAAAGAGGAGGAAGAGGTGAAGGGGAGGAGGTCAATCAGCAGCTGCTCTCCGTCTACAGCATTGAAGGAGGACCGCAGATTGCGGCGGTTGAGTAGTAGGAAGCGCGTTGGTAGCAGCAGCAGGGTCTCATCGGGCAATGATAGGGTAGGCAGGCGGCACAGCTTCTCTGCTGAGACAGATCCACGGCGGTTGAGCATCTCGAGCTTGAAGGATTCAAGGAGGGCTAGTTTTTCCGTTGATAGAGATGGCCGGAGGTGGAGCTTCTCAATTGAGCAGGAGCATCTTGTTGCGGAGCCTAAGGTGCTGATGGGATCCAGGAAGGGGAAGAAAAATTCTTCTGAACCGGAGTCAGAAAAAGATTGTGCTGTTCTTGCTGCACCAAGCAGTGCAGAGGAGGCCCAAGAATGCCAAGATGATGGAAAAGAACAAGCAAAAAAGGACGGGCAGGAGGAAGGAACAACACAAGATGCGGAAACTAGCGAGACAGCTGAGAAGGCGGAAACGGGATGTGATCACGAGGAAGATGTGGAAGAAGAACAGGAACAGAGGAAGAAGAGTGGTGAATTGCCAGATTGCCTCCTCATGATGATGTATGAGCCCAAGCTCTCCATGGAGGTCTCCAAGGAGACATGGGTCTGTAGCACTGACTTCGTCCATTGGAAGTCTTACCAGGGTCAGAACCGCCGTAACCGTCGCCAACAGAAGGCTGCAACCGGTAGTAATGCTGCTGCGTCGGAGGAGCTCAAGGACACGGACAATGGTGAAGGCGCCAGCTTTGCAAAGGACACCGAAGAGAGTGAAGCTCCAGCATCGGTGAACTCGGCACCTGTGCCGCCTCTGGTTGCCCAGAAACCACCCAAGCCAGCCGCGGAGCAGAAGGTGAAGCTAGAGCTGCCGCTGGTTGCTGGTGCGTCGGCGTACGCTCCATTCGTTCTGAAGCGCTGTAAATCGGAGCCGATGCGGTCATCGGCGCGACTGGCACCCGACGCTTGTTTCTGGAAGGACCGGCATCGGCCCCTCAACGCCACCGGGGTCGGCTTCTGATTCCGGCGGAGCCGAACTGCTGGTATGCTTAGCTAGCTAGTGAGTTGACTTGAGTTTGCGAGCTTTGTTGTGCAATAGTAGTGAGCTTCTTTCATGCTTGGTGCTGTTATGTGATGTGGACAACAAATAATAGCTTGTTATGTTACATCAGATAGATTAGGGAGGAGTATATGTAAATCACTTGGGTTTGCTTTGTTCGGTGTGCTAATTCCTTTTCCCTGATGTTGTGCGGTGCTGCTAGTTTTTTTCCGATCACATCTGCATGTTTTTGATAAATGTTTTCCTTGACATGAGACGCTTCGTCTTGACTTCGTCTCTTTGCAAACAAAATCTAATTTCAAACTTCCAAATTGATAGTAGGCCCGGATGGCTTGATTTGCTAAAGAGAATTATTTGCTAAATGCTATCCAAGTCAAACTAACTACTTAATAGCCTCGTCAATCCAAGGTATTGCATAAGATTAAAAGATGTAACTGGGCCTTTGCCTCATTTTAGAGCTCTTTTACGCTAAACTAAATTGAATATGAACTGTTTATTCTTTTCGATGTAATAGATCAGATTAACTAGAGTTTATTTATATTTTATCTGGTAGTAGAGTAGTAAAAACACTTTTAACAAATCAACAATTAGATGCGATTTTTACTACACATTATATACTACCAGTATAATGTATCGTAAAATTTATCTCATTTTAAGGTACAATGATCACTAACTTGTCGTAGCTATTATGCGGAGCCTGTGGTCCTCTAGCACACTTTTTTTTCATCGTTCAGAATGAAATTGCTGCTCCCCTAATGTAACAGTTCGTCGACACCTCAGATGTTCTTCTGCTGAACTTGGGTCACTAGGTATCTACCGTTGTACTCAAGCTTGGCAAGACAAAGGGTACTGCAAAACATTAACAACCAAGACAGGCGTGCGTGTTAGGTTGGCTGCTACGATCCTAACTACCTACCGAACTAGAGAGGCGCCTTTGTTTTCATGGTAGAGAATAGAGTCGTTTTTTCAATTTTGTTTGGACGAGGCTAAATTTTTCACCATTTGATTTCTAACGATTTTTGAGCTATTTTTCTCTCGATATTTTTTATTTTTAAATTTCGGTTTTGTGGTGGTTTTTTCAGTCTTGGTTTGATTGCCTGTTTATGCCCGAGGAAAATATGACTTGTGAGCTCTGATGGAAGCATAAAGATTCCTTTTCCTGTCTGCCATGCCACTTTGTCTTCCCGTCTAGGTTTTCATTTCACCTTTAGCAGCAGGATCGGTTAGCGTTACGTTATTTCTCAACCATTGAAGTGTGCATTGTAATACAGTTGTCGGTGTTCGTCGTGTCAGGCCCAAACTAACATGCTCCGCGACCGTACAAGGCTGTTGTGTTGATATTGTTGATTGCACGAGCGCGAATAATTTCTTTTCATTTCACCTTACGGTGGATCTGGATAGACAGTTGGGATATCAGGGGCCCACCTGTCAGCAAGTGCTACGGTATTTCCAGAGAATTTCACTTGTACATTTGCCGCTCCTTCGAAATACAGGTGGAACCAAGGTATTAAATTTTATTTTCGGTATATATCTCGGAGGTGGCCGAAATCCGAAATTTCGGTGGGTTCTCAGAATTTCAAATAAAATCTGAACGAAATCTAAAAATCAAATTTGAAATCTGGTCATTTTTCAACCAGGAAATTTGAGATTTCGGCCGAAATCACTGATATTTTGTTCAAATTGAAATGATCAAAAAATTGTCAAAAAATTTTGACATTTTTTGTGGATGGTCTTGACCCCAATTGCAATCAAATCCAACCTACAAAAATCAAACTCCGGTTAAAAGGTTTGAAATTTCGGTTGAAATCACCGAGATCTCCCTGAGATTTTGAAAGTACTGTAGCATTTTGAATTTTTTTAATTTTTTTTATTCGGCCGAGGTTTAGGATCTCGGCTCTAACCAAAAAACAAAATCTCGGCCGAGATGAACGAAATCTCGACGAGATTTTGAACCATGGGTGGAACACATCTGAATGACAAAGCAATTTGCCGGTGCGAGGAGATCACGAATCGCGATATGTAAATCACGATTGAACCATCATGGAGATCGTCCGAAACAATTCAATTAACAAATTTGATCCATTAAAGAAATAATCTTTTGTTATACTAGAGATATTTCCGATTCCTCAACATCCATATCTTTCAACAAATCAAATATCACTTTATTCGTATTATTTTTGCTGAAAGATAAGTTGTTGTAGGAAAGATATATACTGATAATAATCATGCAGACATGCTCACCAAGACACTTTTAAATACCAAGTTCAAACATTACTTGGACTTGCTTGGCATTCATGGTACTTAATTACCCTTCAGAGTTTTATTGAGACAATTTCATTATGGATTTTGAATCAAGGGGAGATTTGTTCAAAATATTTCTGAATTCCTCAACATCCATATCTTTCAACAAATCAAATCTTTCCAAATTCGAACTCTCTACTTGGCTATATAATGCTGCCCCCTTGTACATGTGCATTGAACTGAAATAGTGTATTTTGTCTCTCATGGTTTTTTACTACAAGTGTTTTCACGTAAAAATCTTGTGTCCCCTTTTTTATGCGTATGCTTTTGTTCATCTAAATCTAACATGATATTTTTCAAATTTTAGAGGGCATGATTCATAAAATTTTTAATGTACGGCCCTTCTCATTTTTTTTAACAAAAATAGCCTTTACTTTTTTCATAAATAACCCCTGCCCAAGGGCTTGCCTCGTGCTGATGGGAGGCAGGGGCTTGCCTAGGGCAGGTGATTTAAGCTTTTTTTTATTTGTTGATTTTCGAGCCATCATTTTTTTATTTTGTTGATTTTTTAAAAATAAGTAGATTGAAAAATATACCCCGAAAATTTTTTTTTTGGTACTGAGTTGAATATTATTTTTATAATTGAATTTTGTTTTTCACAACCAATGAATAAAATAAAAAATAGTTTGGAGAGAAATAGAACAACGTGGCGAGGGAAGTTTTTTAATTTTATTTGCTTCACCAGTGTACCAATTAATCAATCGTTTTAGAATTAATTTGGTTTGGTGATAAATAGTAAAGTTATTTAATTTTAGTAGATAGTTTAAGAAAAATTTTGTGGTTCAGTGATGAGTAGGGGTGAAAACGGAACGGAAAGTTCCCGACCGTTTCGAAGAAAAACGGAAACGGAAGCTCTTTCTAAGCGGAAGCGGAAAATACTCGATGCGAAACTAAAGCGGAATTTTTTGTCGGAAAGCGGAAGCGGAGAGCCAATTTCGTGAACGGAAACGGAAACGGAAATTCCGTATAAGTGAAACCGGAAACCAAAAACGGAAACGGGCCGGAAAGGGAAATGGGCTTGGCCCAAAAATGAGAAGAGAGTTTATATTTATTTTCGAATTAAAATAATTTCATAAATACAAATGGTTTTATATAAAATACTAAATAGAGTTCAAAAATTCCACAAAAATTCTCAAAAATACTTTGGAATATTTTGAACCTAGAAAAATTATTTTCATCATACTTTTTTTATAAATAAATTAATTTTATAAATCTAAAAAATGCAAAATATTATTTATAAACTCCAGAAAATCCAAGATAAATCTCAAAAAATCATAAATGAACATCGAATAATAATATACAAATTTTAGGGTGCTAAACCTTTGTAGTTGGTGAAGCAATAGGATATCAATGATAATTATATGGATGAGGACATGATAATATGATATGGGAGACAAATAATGTGCTATTAGCTGACAAACTTGAGAAAAATTTTCTAGTGATACCAGTGAACATAGCACTATTCTTGTGTCCACCTTAGAGGTGGAATGGGCTATATTGTTCTTGTGGTCATGTATATTGTAATTCTCTACTATGTTCTTGTGGAATTTTTCGCTTTCGTTGTGATCCGTTAAGATTCCGTTCCGATTTTGTTTCCGTCACTATCCGTGTCCGTATCCGTTTCCGGGGTTTCCGATTTCGTTTCCGTTACCGGTAAAAAATGTGGAAACGGAAACGGAACAGTCATTTACCGACCGTTTCCGTACCGTTTTCATCCCTAGTGATGAGTAGTAAAAAGGAAACGTGGCGCGACGACATGGACAAACAATGAACATAAACTACAACTAAGGTACATGCATGCCTTTGAAAATCTTAAAGTCATGATGGCTGTCGTAGACTCTATTCGGAAGGCTCGAATGAGTAACCATATGGCACCCATATGGAGTATTAATCGTCAAAAAACACAGTGATTTTAGACAAAAGCAATAAATTTATCACTTCGGTCTAAGAAAGCAGGTCGCATCGTGTTGTCTCATCGGTCTTGGAGTAAGTGCTGGTATGTACACATGGGTCACAGACTACGATATATGAGTTCAACAGCATGAGGGCGTAGACAAACATCAACTGGATACATAATTCTTACACCACTAGAAATGGCATCCATAAGCAATGTAGTTTCCTTTGTAGGAAACGAACTAGTTCGCAATTATAGCATAAAAGTACAACAAGGATACCTACAAACACAATCTTCTCTAAACACTTGATATGATTTAAAATGCACTTCATGTTAAATATCAACATGTTACGTCTCTGCTCAAGCATAGGGTCCATCTTCTTCTCTAGCCTAGGTTGCATCCTCTATGGTACTGTGCTATTAGGATGCTCCATCGACGTATCCATGGTGTCTACCCACTGAAAATATTGGCATCATGTGGCCTACATGACGATATGAACAAACTTTGAGGCTGTAGAAAGAAAGATCTCACAAGAAATAGACAACTCGAATAGGAAAATAATCATCAAAACTGAAAGAAATCAAACTACATTTTCACTTACAGAGAAATAAGGGCATTTATAAAACACTCGACCATTTATTTTCCTAGAGTGTTGACGTAGAACACATTAGTTTGCACATGGCAGTTAGGGCAATCAATCCACCTTATAGTGGCAAGTGCAAGGGCCCTTCAATTCCCTGAGCTCGACGTTTCAGACATGGCCTTCACACAAGTGGAGGGCGCTGAAGTGAGATGAGGAAGAAGAGGATATGAGGAAGCGGAGGCAGCATGGAGGCCTATTTATGGAGGCAGTGGAAACATTCGGCGGGAAAAATTGGTGCCAACATGTCGGGACCCGAATTTGCAAATCCGGACCCTCTGTGTATTCAGCACTAGTCCAGGATCACGCTAGTGCACACAGTCTCAACATAGATGAATATCACAATCATACACAGCGGAAAAGAGAAATAGCACAAATATAGAATATAAACTATTGAACGACCTTAAGGTCAACCTTACGTTTGTGAGGCCTTGACGGCTTCAACTCCAAATAAGCAGCAGCGGAACGAAGAACATCGGTGAATCCCATCAATACGCCACAGGCAACTGACAGGGTTCGACTCCTAGATAATCGCCTTCTCACGGAACTTCTTCTTCTTCAACGATGTAGACTTTTGCTTACTGGTGATTGTTTGTTTGCAAGGGGTGAGTACATAAAGCACTCAGCAAGTCATGCACAGAATGCAAGTCTAATAGCTATATGCATGGCTTATTCCAAATGACAGGCTGAAGGGGTTATTTTGCAATAAACAGCATTCACAAATATTCATAATAGATTGTAAAGCGGTAAAGCAGATAATAATAGTAATAATTTCACGATTGTTTCAAAAGTAAACCATTCCACATCCTTAACCAATTATCACTTTTCCACAGTGCAACCGCCTCCAATCCCAAGTTCAATTTTGAGAAAAGCTAACCCTTGACTGTAATCCCGAGCATTGTCGATCACTGTGGACTCGGCTATTCGAATAGGTTTTACACTCTGCAGAGGTTATACACTTTACCCACAAGATACAATCCACTCACCACGTCGGTACCGTGAATCGCCATACAAGAGTATGCGAATGAGCGATCATAACAAAGTCTTTCTAAGCCTCTAACTACACAAGTGGACCTCTCAGGTTTGCCCTACACCATCCCCTCGCCTTAGCTAAGGCGAAGTATGGGACCGACATACCGTTGGATGGGTACCATGCCGCATGACCACAGTACGCTCCCCCTTCAAGCTACACAAACGGTGTAGTTGACACCCCGAGGTACCACAAGTAAGTTATTAGCAACTTAATCAACTAGGTTCGTCCCATTACAGACATGTGGTTGTACGTTTGACTCAGTTCAAAGGCTTGCAAGGTTAAGTCCTTAGGATGACCAGGGCAAGACTACCCGAAGAACCAAATCAACCTTCCCGGTGCCACACCTGGCCCACCCGATCATAATCTTGCCACTTGCCCCGGTCTAAATCATTTTATCACCCCAGTTGATTATTGCGCAACACAATGCCAACAACTCAACATCCTTGAAGAAGTACGAATACCTCCACGTATCAACTTCATCGTGTCAGCAACACGTCACACCGTTCCAAAATACATTGCATATTCCATTAGTCAATATTGAGCTTTTGTATTTCTAAAACGATGTCAAAGGTACGTTGCATGGCTAAGCAAACTACTGACGGTCTAAATAATCCCATGTCGGCAAGGTATTTAAAGCCAACTATTAGTCAAGAAACCTAGGGTGACAAATGAATCATGGCGTACAACTATTATAGACAAGGTGGCAATAACAAGTAGGTTAAATACCTAATCCCAAATTAATTGAAATCAGTTTATATCCAACTAGCATGCAATAATTTGAAACAACATAAGTTCGAAAATGGGATCAACATGGTCAAAGCACAACTTGCCTGGCCCTTGCAAACTTTACTATCTTTTACTCTTTATCCTTGATCCTTGATCCTCGAGCTTCAACTTCCACTTTCTCGATCCTCAGCTCGCTCGAACGACTTCCGGACGACACGTCTAACGATTAAAGAAACACAAGTACAAACCAATTCAAAAGACAAATCGAATAAACTCCAAATAAAGAACGAATAGCATTGGGCACAACGGCTTGGGAGAGATTTGGGAACTCGAACGGATTAGATCGAAGAGTTGACAAAAGAGAACGGGCTTTCGGCAAAACACCGAAAAGGGAAAGATTAAAACTGGGGAAGAAAGAATAATATTCCGAAGAATATTTCTCTCGAAGTTATTATCTTGATTGAACAGACATTGACATATGGGCGCTCGATCTGTAGACCGGGTCCATAAAGATATGTTAGTTCACAGTGAACTAAACTGATTCTCGAAGTTGACTTTTGTTGACCGAACGGACACAGTCAAACAAAAGAGAAGAAGACTGATAGACTGGATTGGGCACAAAGGTATGACACATGGCCATTGGTCTATCGACCAAGTCCACGAAGGAATTCTCGATTAATGGCAGATTAGGTTTTCAGGGATAAGACAAGACAAGTGTCTTATCACGATTGAAACAACGGGAAAGATTGCAAAGATAACAACGCGGTTCACGATAAACTTAGTTCATCAAACCGGTCTTAGGTTAGGGTTTTGATTCGGCTTTGAAGATGATATGACGATGAGACTAGGCTCACGTCATGATGATAGAACAGATGAAGGCATCGCACTAAGGTTTGTACATGAATGCACGCATGCGATGACAACGAAGCGATGAGAGCCAATCGTTAACGATGAAGCGTTAACGACGGAATGTTAACGGCGGGGCGTTAACGGGGAAACATTAACGGTGGAATGCTAACGACGGAACGTTAACGGTGGAGCGTTAATGGTGAAACGTTAACGGAGGAACGTTAACGACGAAACGTTAACGGAGGAACGTTAACGGGAAAACGTTAATGGAGGAACGTTAACGACGGAGCGTTAACGACAGAGCGTTAACGGCAACAGGTAACGGAGGAACGTTAACGGTGGAGCGTTAACGACAAAACGTTAACGGGGAAACGTTAACGGCGAACGTTAACGGTGGAACGTTAACGGCAAAACGTTAACAGTGGATCGTTAACGGCGAACGTTAACGGTGGAGGTCAACAATGATAGGATACTCATGAAACAAGGTAGCGATAGTCGGTGCAACGACATGGCCGCGGTAGAACGCTACCGAGGACGGCTAACCGGTGCGCGAACCGGGGGCACGGGCTAGGTTGAAAAATAACGATTTAAGGCCGGCATCGGCTCCGACGGCAAACGGAGGCCAAAAGAACCTTAATGATGGACCAAAACAGTAAGGGCGACCCACCGGACGTGACAACACAGCCGGAGCGAACCAAAATAGCCGGCGTCAAAAGGCGACGCGCGGCGACGGCAAACGGCGGCCTAAATATATAAAAACAATTCCGGAGGATGGGATGGCAAAGGGAGAATGTCTACTGCGTAGAACGCGGCGAGCCGAACTCAACGGTATAGGCGGATTTTGCGGCGCCCTTCCGGATTAATCACAAACTGGCGATTAACGGGTTTCGGATCAAAACTTTGGACGGCCATAACTTCTAGAATAATGATCGGAACTTAACGAAATTTGACCGAGAGCTAGATGGGACCAAGAGGCACACCGTGACGTAGGTGGCTCGAAGAAATACCTTCTGGAACAGCGGGGAACGTGCGAGGAAGTTTGCCTCTGTCTGGAACGCAGTCTAAACGGAGAATTTATTTTTCTGCGCCAAATCCAGAGGGCAAAACCTTAGGGCAAGATGTGCATCCTGTAGAGGACATCCCCAGGAGTCTACACAAAATATTTCACCGTCAAACTCGAAAAATTGAGGGAGTTATGGCCTCGGCAAGATTCGAGATTGAAACGTCCATAACTTTTGATCCCGTGGACCAAATTGGCTGAATTTTGGACAGCAAGCATATGGTACCTTGTGGCACACCACAGAGAAGACGGATCTCGAAAAGAGTCTACGAGCTGCCCGGGACGCGGCTCCAAAGTTCGGCCGGCGTTGGGCGACGTTCGGGCGACATTGGATGGATCTCGGAGTTTTGGAGATGATCCGGAGGTTGAAGATCCGTGGGAGAGGTCATGGGAGGTCTACATGAGGTTAGGGTGGCGGCTAGGTCAAGAAAAATCAAGTTTAGACGCGTTTGGAGCAAAAACGGGTCTTATAGGCATTTAACCGAGCAGTTGGTGTGCAACTCGGACTCGGAGCTGACGTGGCGCAGCGTGGGGGTGACATGTGGCAGCGGGGGGCAGCTGGCCTGGCGCTGGCCCATGCGGGCGTGCGGCCCAGCGCGGGCGGGAGGAGTGGGGGGGCGAGGTGGGCCGTGGGGGGCGGTGGCGGTGGCGCTGAGCCTCGGCGTGGAGGAGGGAGGGGGTGGCTGCGGTGGGCCCGGCTGGCGGGGTGGGCTGGTGGGAGGAGAGAGAGAGGATTGAGCCCAATGAAATTTCGGAATTTCCCAGCAATTTCCAATAAAAACAATTCCACAAATTCCAATTAAATCATTTGAGGCAATAAAAATACCCGAAAAATTCTAGAAAAATTCCAAAAAATATTTTGAGACATTTCCAACTCAAATAAAATATTTTCAACAAAAATTTACATAAAATTTTCCAAATAATTAATTAATTTTAACAAAAGGGCTTAATACAAAATGATTCCGAATAAATCTAATAAATAGCAAACGAGCTCCGAAAAATCTCAAAAATTACAGAAGAACTTCTTGAAGCACAAGGAACCCAAATAAAATTAAATAAATTTTATTTGAGGTTTAGAATAATCAAATTAAATTGTTTTAGCTTTTAGAAAATTTAAATCAAGCTTTATAAACGCGAGAAAAACAACGAAAATTTTTGGGAAGCTAAACAAAACCAAAATTTTTGAAAACCCAAATTTTGGGATGTTACACAACATGAGGGGAAACATGATGATTATTATTAGGTGTGTATGTACGGGCTTAATTGGAAGAAAGCCAAAGCCAATAGCCTCATCAAATCAAAGGGAAAGGCACCAATGGAACTTTCCGTGTAAGGTCTACGACATGCAGTATGACTTCGTTACAATTCCAAAAGGCACACATGTATCGTAGTTGTACTTCAAGTTCACCGTTCGTCCGTGTCGCCATTTGTACCGTATAAGTACGATGGCTAACATAGGCAACGAATCGAACGGTATGCGCCACGTATATTTACTTATTTTTCGATGTCTACAATGCAACGGTACCATATGCACTATTTATCTTCTCTCATTTTATACGCCTTATGTGTATCTTCAAGTTTATCACATGTACATCGATTTGATTATAATTTCATAATTTTGGAGTGCAACACTTAATAAAAAAGCAGTAACTATCAATTAAAATTCCACAATTTTAAAGTACATCACTGAATCAAAAAAATTTGAAACTATTGATTCAATTCTCTAATTTTGCGGTAAATCAATGAGCCAAAAAATTCAAAAAATATCAATTTAAATTGCCCAATTTTGCGGTACAATCTTAGCTGGTGCATTAGTCAAACTTCACAATTTTTTAGTACATCAGTCAACCAAAAAAATTAGTAAACTATCAATTCAAATTTCACTTTTTTACTACTCATCACTGAACCACAAAAATTTTTAAACTGTCCACTAAAATTCAATAACTTTACTATTCATCACCGAACCAAATTAATTCTTAAATTATTGATTAATTGGTACATTGGTGAAGCAAATAAAATAAACAAATTAAAAACACCCCGCGTCACGCTGTTATATTTCTCTTCGAACTATTTTTCATTCTATTTATTGGTTGTGAAAAACAAAATTCAATTATAAAAATAATATTCGACTTATTACCAAAAGTTTTCTCATGGTATATTTTTCACTCCACTTATTTAAAAAAACAAAATAAAAAAGCAGCGGCTAAAAAATCAACAAAAAAAAAAAAAATAGAAACTCAAATCATCTACCTCTCCCCAAGGGGGCAAGCCCCTACTTGCCTTTCCCTACCTCCCCTACGACGCGGCAAGGGGGCTTGCAGGGGCGGAACTGCATTGAGTTACCCGGTGTCACAGGACACCGGGTCAAAAAAAAAATTAGTGTATGTTAGTCTATATATAAAAAAATTATTGTATGTTAGTCTATATATATAGTATATATGAACCCCTTTGATCTAAATCTTGTGACACCGGGAGCTAAATAACAAGCAAATGGTAAGAATAATAAGTTATTATCACATATATAATGAAGTGGTGAACCCTGATGATTTTGTCTCTAGTTCCGCCCCTGGGGGCTTGCCTCCCCCAGCACGCGGCAAGTCTTTCTCACCGTGCTTTTTTTTTTATATATATATATATGGTATGGGCTATTTTTTGAAAAAAAAATAGTAGATACAGGCTATTTTTGTAAAATTTTTTTTAAGGAAATTAGCACAGTAATAATTCCATGATCCGCTATGCGTCAGTGCGTGTTTTCTTTGAGCTCCTGCTGGATCACATAATCACCCGCTTGAGCGACAAGCGCATCGGACAGAACCAGCTAATAATTAGCGTATCAAAACGCGAGCAGACCCAAATCGGCTCCATTGCATGGGGGACAAGGCACATCAATCAACCGAGCATCTAGAGCACCACCCTATGCCCTAAATGCATCTGCCCCCCTATACTTTTCTCCCAATCTCGTAACTTCTCCCAGTGAACTTGAGCTGCTGCTGCCATTAGCGTGTAAATCTGCAGTTGCCAATCGCCATTGACTGTCTGCCACTTGCTTTGCACCACGCCAACAGCTAGCTTTGGTCACTGCCTGCTCAGCATCGCACATGCCCTGCGAGGCCCGGCTGGTCCAGCATCTTTGAACCGGAGCTAGCTGGGGCCCTGCCCTTGTCTAAATTTATTTTTTTAAAGCTTGGCTTTCGTTGAACCAAATTATAGACTGTGATAGGTATTTATTGTGCTCCTAAACCACGGCAGGTGGATCTGTTATGATCTCACACCGCAATAGATAATACGTGTCGTCTTTCGATCATTCCACGGTCGAAATGAATGTTAGTTTTGCAATTTTGTTGAAGTTGCAAGAAAAAATATATATATATAGGCTAAGGGGAAAAAATTTCGAGTGCACGGCAGTGGTAGTTGCAATATTGCGTGATTGGGTTTGGATTTGGACCTTTGGACGCCAGCCAATGCGGCCATGTCACCGTGTGATTGTCCATGTTCATCCCTTGCGGGTGCTGCTGCTGCTGCATTATTGATGTTTTAGTCCGAGTAAGGCGTTCTGTCGCGATTCAGTGGTCCACATACCAGGTAGCGGATTCGTTCTAATCCGAATAGATGATTGCAGTTGATCCCCATCTCGTAAACATATGTGTAGTGGTTTGTAAAGATTGTTTTCGACAACTCGGCCCTAAATTTCCTTGCCTCCATGCGTCGAACAACTTATGATTCAGCTCTCGGGATCGAACTTTATCTAATGGGAAATTCTTTCCTTGGCCTTTCAATGAGATGTTGGACGTTGTTTGATCTGAATCAGGCAGCCGGGTCGGTTGGTCACGGTCAAGATTCTGCCTGAGTTGCGGCTCTCCTTTCCGGGCTTAGACCGCGGAGAAGGAGAGCGCAAAAGAGGAAACAGGACATTGCGAGGGTGAGATCACGTCGTCGCGGCTTTGTCGCCACCACCGGAAAGACGCCACCTTAACCATGCATTCGTGCATCCCATCAAAGAAAGGAAAAAAAGCAAAAAAAATTTTACCATGTATATTGCAGGTAAATACAAAGCAGATATAACTATTAGTTTATTGTGGATATTCTTACTATTCTATTATTATTGAAGGAGATATAAATAAATACCAGCTAATCTGATCTATTAAATAAAAAAAACAAACGGTTTATATTAAATTTAGTATACCGAAATAAAAGGAAAAAAGTACTATTTTCTATATACTGCTCCTCCCGCTTGACGTACATTGCCTATTGACGGCATAAAGTTTTTCATGGGCCAGGAGAACAGGAAGAACTTTTTGCCTTCTTTTTTCTTTTGTTTTTCCATGTAGAGGCCTCGAACGAGAATAAAGGATTAAGTGCCAATTCATATGACGAGTAACTGCTTGTTAAATCCCTATGTTTTTTTTCTTTATTTTCTGGTTCATAGTTTCGGAAAAAAAATACTTGCTAACAATCTCGATGTTTGCATCCTTATTCAACAACAGAGCAATCAATCTCTCTCTCTCAAAAAAAAAAAAAAACAGAGAAATTATGTTTTTTTTATAGGACTCGCTGTTTCCATTTCGGAATTTCTCCAAGGAGCACGTTCATTAGCCTGGGGTTTTCAAAGCATTACGACTTCACGAGAAGACACTGTTTTCGAGTTTGCTTGGAACATGGGATTGCGATTTGGCAACCCTGTGTCGAAACAAGCTTAAACTATTGGAGATGTAAGAAGATGGATGGGCAGGGTTGCTAGGTCTGGGACCAAGATGTAACTTGAGAGCAGCTATTGATCTTTAAAGCCCTTCACTCTTCACTCGTGCCACAAAGCCTGAAGCTGTACAGAGACAGAGGTCATGATCGCTGCGTGCGGTAGGATAATCATGCAGCTTTCGAATGTCCCATGCGGTGTATGAGGTTGATTCCAATTGATCACCTGTAACGCCGATGCGACCCGATAAAAGCAGCTTGCAGTGCCATTCATAATGCTGATCTGATTGCTGGAGTTTCTTTCCTCTTTTTTCCTCCCCTTTTTCATTCCCGAAAGCAAGCCCGACTCAGACTATCTCCAGCAATTTCCCTTCATTTTATTCCCTTCTCTATATTCATTCCCTTTATTTCCTACTATCTCCAACAGCAACCTCTCGAAGGGAAGATTGGAAAGAGAATCTGTTTCTAAAGGGATTCTCTCTCCTAATCCCTTCTGAAGGGAAGGCTGAAGGGAATCCGCTGGAGCACTTAGGATCTGTTCGCGAAGGGATTTAGAGACTGAAGAGAATCCGCTGGAGATAGTCTTAGGCCCTAAGATTCGGTTCGTGCGAGATGTTTTGCTCTCAAAGCTGCTGTTAGAGATGCTCTTTACGTTCTTACACAAAATAGGCTTTAATCTCCCGCCAATAGCCCCTCCAGTTGCACTTCATTTAGGAGGGCTCGGCATCTTCATAGCTCTGAGCTTAATCGCAGTCCTCTTAAACATATCCTAAATAAGCCTACCTTGGACAAACAAATGCTTTAGAGTCAATTTTTAGCTGTCGTCCAGCAGAAGCCGGTAAAGCATCATTCATCAAGGGGATCGTGGTCCTCAAGACAAACACGTACCGCCAACACTACAATAATAATCAACTAACGATAAGCATCGTTTTACTCCCATGTTCCGACAGGATACCCCCCCCGTCTTCGGGGCGCCCATGTGCTGATTAATTGACCAGATAAGAGGTTAGTAGCACAAGGGAAGCTTGGGTCCAGATGATTGTCCCGAATTAGACAGGAGAAACGATGATTCCTACCATGATCTTTAAGGGCATCTGTCTCTTCTTTCGTCAATTTCAGGACCAGCACCGGCGGAGCCAGGGCCCGGCGTGCTTGGGTTGTTGTCCGGGCTCAAAGCCTAATGACCATATATTAGGGCTAGTAAATTGGTCGCTTAGTGATTTATCCAGCAAAGTTCAGGCCTAGGTTACGTGACAATTGGCAACAGGCACTCAGACTCAGCTCAGGCCATAATTAAATTCACCCAGGCTCTGAACTTTTTCTGGCTCCGCCAGTACTGGGGCCAAGCATTGCATTGGCAGAGCACCGTAAGTACAGCTTGTTCGCACTGTATCAGAGAGCCCAGCCCCGGAGCCAGAGGCTGGCCATTTCCTGCACGCAGCCAGGGACCAGGGCTATACAAGTATCGCGATGGCTCTGAAGATTACCACCGCGAGTATGGACGGGAGCAGTACTGTAGTAAGCAGGAGGAGGAATCATGGAGGGGGTCCATCTCCATCCTTAGATGAAGGGGATATGGGGCCCATCTGATAAACGTGAACAGCCTAATGGAGTGACGAGAGATGAGCTGTTGTAACGAGGGTTCAGTACTTGTATTGCCTCTGTTAGGAAACGAGGGTAGCGACCTGGAAGTAATTTTACAATTTTTCAT
Organism: Rhipidocladum racemiflorum; assembly: GCA_036346355.1. Classification (NCBI taxonomy): domain Eukaryota; kingdom Viridiplantae; phylum Streptophyta; class Magnoliopsida; order Poales; family Poaceae; genus Rhipidocladum; species Rhipidocladum racemiflorum. The sequence goes on from CM070574.1 coordinate 59,386,959, forward strand.
CCGTTCGAATTCAGGGAACTCGCTGTATACATCTAAGATTATATATTAGGGTTTCAGCGTTATCACTAGATGTGCATGTGTGACTTCTTAGAAGCGAAAGAATATTAGAGTGTCGGATCGTGTCAGTATGTCGAGACAGTAGCAGCCTTGTTCCACAAGCATCCACACGAACGAAAAGAAGATCTCGTGCGCCGGTTTGCTAGAACCCCGCAGCACAATCCTTTTGATTATCGCTGGAATTAGTCTCTCAACTTCGGTTATCACCACGCAGTCTAGATGCGTATTTATTTATAATCGAGATGTAGGCTTGTTGATTCGGATTCAAATAATCGGAATCAAACTAGGACTTATTATGTATTCAATAATTTAAATATATTAATTATTCATATAAAATATACAGAATTTATTAACAAACCAGTAGGCTCCCAGTCTTATGTGTGATCCCATAGCCTATTGTGATATTGTTGGCAGTGTACTGAATCACCATTCGAAGCACAAGTCATAAACGGCTTCTAACAAAACATTGACTTTCCAAACTACATGAATATCATTTATCCGACAATCCATCAATAAATTTATGTTCCATCCTTTTGTCACTTTGAAATGTCAAGATTAAACTCAATGCAAGATTTTTGTCATTTTTGTGTTGTTTAATCCATCGCTTTTCAAATCTCCCAAGCTAGACTAAAATAGATGACATCTCAACCTGATTGGGTACATTCATGCATATTCTTTAGTCTATATTCTTGGAGTGGCTTTGAGATATCTTTATACTTGTATGACGAGGAGGGAAAAATTTCATCTTTACCGTACACATTCGTTCACATGTCTCAACAAAATTCTCAAGTGTGACTAATATAATTATCTCGTTACGAATAACGATTAGTAACTTCAAAGAATGTGATTTTCATGTATGCCTCGTATCAGAGGATCAATCGTAAAACATTGTATAGAATCAACGAATGGCATGCATGTAATGCCCAATGTGGTGTTTCATCATGGGTCTATCTAATAACATATTCAGCAACATATTATCCTTATAGTTGTGTTTATATCTCATATCCATGATCTGCAAAATATGATTATCACATAATTATATGCCCGTCTCTGTAAAGAAAACAATTGATGTTCCAACCAATTAAATGACAAGAGACAATTTATAATAATAATACAAATGTATTGCATAGTCTCACGATCAAGCCACATACTTGATAATCTATAAAATAGTATTTATTAAAGGAACACAAAACATAAAAATCTATCAATTATCTCTATGATTGACCACTAAGACATATTTCCAACAGCATCACCTTGTTCCATTTGTATTTTTGGTCTGTTCTTGCTGGGAATGGGTGACAAACTAGTGGTAGTTTATGCGTTTCACACGATTCCAGTGCGATACTTGAATCATAGCCTGTTTCTTGCTCGGTCCTTATCGGTTCCTATTGGACATGTCTCTTCCTCTTATTCCCAAAATTTTGACGTATAATTTCACAGAAATTTTACGGTGGATTATACTTGTAGTATAAAATGTGTAGTAGAAATCACATCTAAACGTTGATTTGTTAAGGGTGTTTCTACTACTCTACTACCAGGTGTAGTATAAGTAAACTCTAGTTAATCTGATCTATTGGATCGAAAAGAATAAATGTTCATTTTCAATTTGGTGTACCGTAAAAGAGCTCTAATTTCAAACTCAAGTTTGAGAAAAATCTTTGATTTCTGCCTCTTAGCCGTGGCAGACTAGAGAGGTACTCCCTCTGTCCCACAAAGAGTGCATTTCTAGTGTTCAAATTTTGTCCCACAAAGAGTGCATTTCTAGTCCGTAGGGTCCAGCTGTAAGTGTATACATGCTCATTTAAGTGCTTGTGGAAACCGAAGCACCAACATGCTTGTGTATGGAGTAATGAGGGTTACATTGGTCATTTACCTTGCACACTAATCTGTCTTAAAAATCCTAGAAATGCACTCTTTGTGGGACAGAGGGAGTAACTAACAACTTATGGGGTGTTTGGTTTGAATGACCAGATGGATTCTAACTTTAAAACTAACTTACTTGTTTGATTTAAAGAATGGAATGGATTGATATATTTGTTAGCGATATACACTTGAGGCAATTATTGTATCACATCTATTTTTATGTAATAATATGATTATTTTGTTACTTTGAATAAATGTCATTAGTGTTGATCAAATATGTGACTTGTTTGTGAAACTCCTTATTTATATTTTTGATATTATTCTGAATTATCCCTAACCTTATATCATTATAGAGGATAATTATGATTTATAGGTCATCACATGAATTGATTGATGATCATGTTCCACGGTTCATGGATATAGGGATATTAAATGAATAATGTGGACATATGTTAGACAACATAGTGTTGGAGTGACCCACCATATGTAACATCCCAATTTTTGGATTTTATCGAATTTATATTGATTTTTTTATTTTTGTGATTTTTTGGAATTTTTAGGCTTTTATTTGGATTTTAAATAATACTTTTGAATTAAGCCTTTTTCAAATGCTAATTAAAATTCTTCAAATTTTAGATAAAATTTTGTCAGAAATGTTTTATTTGAGTTTAGAATGTCTCTTTTTCATAATTTTCTTGGAATTGTTTTGATACTTTTGTATTTATTTGGCTTTATTTTATTTTTAGGAATTATTTTAAATGAAAATCATTAGGAAATCAAACCTTGGTCTTGGACCGATTCCTAAGGCCTCGGCCCATTTCATTTCTGACCAGCTTAGCCTAATTGCTATGAAATCCTAGACCATGGCTATTGGATGGCAATCGTGTGGTTGGGATTAGCCCGTGTTGCCTTAGCGCGTTAGCCGTGCGACGAGTACCACATGGATGGCTCCATGTCCCCAGCACCGTATCGCAGCCAATCTCCATGCCGCCTCCTGTTTCACCATGATTTTCGTGCCAAACATGGACGTCGAGGGGCTATTTAATGCACCTAACTCCCATGTCATGTTCTTTGTTTCACTACGCGCTTTTCCCCCCACGTTGCCGTCGCCTAAGCCGTTGTCGTTTGGTCGCAAGAGCTCGTTGGAGACCTTGGAGCTACCATCGTGTTCTTTTGCTCCGACCTACCTCATTGACGCACATCCGTCGAAGTGAAGGCTGTCGCCGAGTCCCCCATCTCTGTCTCGTCTGGATCCACAAAGACCTGAGTTAGTTCCTTCCAAGTACCGATGATTGCCGTGTCATCTTCCCCAAGTTTGGTGAGCGCGCCACCATCAAGCTCGATGACTTCATCTTTGCGCTGTGGTGCCACATCAGCCGAGCGGTCCCATGCGTCAGCCCTAGCGCTAGCTGAGTTGGTCCCACTAGTCAGTGGCTCCGTATCGATAGCCCAGTCCATTGTGGAGCCGAGTTCGTGGACTTGGTCTATAGACCATGGGTCCACATGTCAGCGAAATAGGATTTTTCTAGATTTAATTTTAATTTAGGAAATAGATTGCTGACATCAGCAATGACATCATAAATCGAGTTTTCTTTAGGAAAGTAATTCGGTCAAATAGTAATTAGCAGGTAACATTAGTAACGATGTCATTAATCCAATTTTTATTAGAAAAATAACTATCAAAATTAGGATTTATTCCTTTTCTTTTATATCAAAATTAGGATTTATTCTTTTTCTTCGCCGGTCGAAGGAATGTGAGTGTCAACTAGAGGCACTCGCAATGCGCAAGAGGGGGCTTTAGAGCTGGGCAGATGGAACCCTATCAGCGGTGAAATCTTGGCGGATGAAGTTAGTAGAAGGGTTATACATTGTAAAGGTCTTGCCACGATTTCTCCGCCGCACACCTAAGGAAGTGTGTTTATCGCATGCAATATGAGAAGATCATGTCTTGTGGGTAGAGCTGTATACACTCTACAGAGTTAAAACTAATCGATTAGCCATGCCCACGGTCAAGCGCGGGCAAGGTGCACTTTCACACTGTAAGGCCCCGTTTGGCAACTTGGAACCGAGGTGTTTCTACTAGACTTTGGGAGAAACCCAGCCAAACGGGCTAAAACTCGGAACGTTTCTCCTCGGAACGTTTCTTCTTTTTCCACACCGGGGTTGAATCGCCTTCAACCCCGTTTCTACTAGTTTCTACTAGAATCTGGAACCGTACCAAATGGTTTGCAGAAAGTGATTCTGATTATACCTGAAACGTTTCTATCAAGAATCTGAAACCGTTTCCGTTTCTACTAGAATCTGGAACCGTACCAAACGGGGCCTAAATCTTCTGGTTTTTTTTTAAAGAAAAATAATTGTTTGGGAATACATGAGTAGTTGAAACTCTCAGGTTATTAGTTTATATTTGGAGTCAGTTAGGAACCTGTGAGTAGTTGGAACTCTTGGCTACTATTTGGCAGTTGGAGCCAATCAAATAGTTGGGATTTTTGGATTTCTAGTTGTAGTTGGAGCCAATTAGGTAGATGGAACTCTTGGATTACTGGTTGGCAGTTGGAGCCAGTTAGACAATTGTAATCTTAATTAGTCATCTTATTAATTTTGATTATTGCAACTATATTTAGTCACATGATGCTTATGAAATTATTAGTTGTATTTAAAGTTAAAATACTATTTTATGCAAAATAGCCATATCAGCCATTCTTTTGGAATAAGCCTTGCATGTAGTATAATAGACTTGCATTCTATAAACAGCTTGTTGAGTGCTTTACGTACTTACCCCTTTGCAACAACCAAATCACCAATTGAGGAGTCTACACCTTCAATAGAAGAGTTTCACGAGGAGGTAAATATCTAGGAGTTGAACCTTGTCAGATGCTTGAGGCTGTTGATGACATTCACCAACATTCTTCGTTCCGCTGTTGTTTATTTATTCTAAGTTGGAGCCATCGAGGCCTAACAAGTGTAAGGTGTTGGAGAACGGGTAGGCTACTCTAGCCGAAATAAAAAAAATTCTACTGCAAACCCAGGAACCATTGCAAGTAATAGATCACAAATTACCACTAGACGCGTAGACCCATAGCGGAAGTAGAGTCGATGTAGCACGTCCCTCACCGAATAGTCCTGACCAGTGCCGACCAGCTCACCGACCAGTTTTGATAAGTACCGAATAGCTCACCAGCCTAATTCGATCATTCCCGACCAGCTCGCTGACCTGATTCGATCAGCCTCGACCAGCACGCCAACCTGATCCGATCAGCCCAGAACAGCACACTGACCTAACATAGTAGCCTTGTGCCTCCACCAAGAAATCCTCATGATTTTCTCTGGCTGCGGATCATCCAAGCGTTGAAGTCTCGCAGCAATGCCTCCAAGGTATCAATACGTATGGGCAGGAGCACCACGCGCTGGAGTGCTAGCGTCGGCTACGCAGCTCTAGGCGAAGGAGGGGTGGCGGCTAGGGTTTTAGGAATTCCAAATTCCTAAATGTTGTCTCTTTGTTCCCTAAAGCTTGCACCCTATCCCTTCAAATAGACGTCCCATAATGGGATCTACATTAGAGGCCTATTACAAATTCTAATCTCAAAAGAACTCTGATCACCTTCCGAATTCTGTTCCAACCCTTTAAGCGTGTGACCCCATAGGTTCACATATATTTGGATATGGCCCGAGTACTCTTACTCGACTAATAATTATTAGTAGTCCTTAGTAGAACGTGCTAACTGATGCGAACGGTGGCCCGATCTTTCGACAGGTAGTAACAAGTCGATTGATGGAGGACTCGACGTTGACTATCCGACTTCGAATCAGACTGATCCGAAATCTACAATCGCTACACCACGGCTCTGTAGGCTATCAACCATGCAAAACACGATTGACTTTGCCAAGAAGGCTTATCCCTGCATGAAAATTGAGAACACAAGCAAGAACGTAGAAGAAGCAATCTAAAATTGTGAATTATACTAAGCATATGAGTTGGGGTTCCACAAACCGATGATCAGCGAAAAAACTGACAGAGTGTCTAGTTGTAATCTAAGAAAAACCCATGTATTCTAGTGACAGCTACTAAATATATATGAGAATAAAGGCAAGGGAGGCGGCCAAGGGGATAGCCGTGCAACCCTAGGTCGTACAAGGCCTTTGGGCCCAAGTGGAGGTGTCGCAACACACTGTAGATTCTGTTTGCCATATAGTTTTGATGATTCCCGTCGATCCAGAAAGAGTTTGAATGTGAAACCACTTCCGTTGGAAAGCTCTCGTCATGGACTTGTCCATAGAGTCCAAGAACGCCTCAATCGGACTTCGTATGACCTAGATATGGTTGTTTTATTGATGTGCTTTCCTGAGACTGAACCGAATTTGGAGTCCAACTTGAGCTCGACTTTGATTCCATGTAAACTTGGGCTTCGAGGGATGATGTCCAGGTAAGCTTGTGATGCTTCTCCCATATTCCTAAGAAATAGTACATCACAAGAATTTAGTAGCAACCTATCTAAGAAAACATGAACAACGAGGAATGAGTTCACCTGGTGGTTTAATTGTCGCGCATGTGCTGTTGTAATCGGTCCTTACATATCTTGAGGAGTCATGTTGCACATATCTGAAGGAGTGATGTCCTCATCATCCTCCCCCTATTGAATTGGAGTCGTCCTCGATTCAAGCTTATCTTCTTCTCCCAATTATGGCTTCAAATATGAAATATTAAATGTGGGACTAACCCCAAAATCTGCAGGTAGATCCAATTTGTATGCGTTGTCATTGATTTTCTCAATTATCTTAAATGGACCAACAACACTAGGCATCAACTTTGATTTTCTTAAATCTGGAAGCCTATCCTTTGTCAAATACAACGAAACCAATTCACCCGGTCCAAATTTTATTTCTTACTTCCATCATCCTATACATATCAGTCATGCACTCTATGTTCTCTTTAGATGTTTCATGCAGCTTAAGAATAAATTTAACACACTTCTTAGCATCCAAATTAGTTTTTTCAGAAGTGGGCGAAGGTAGTAAATCAATAGGAGCACGAGGATTAAAACCATACACTACCTGAAACGGACTTACCTTGGTAGTGGTGTAACACCCCGACATTTAATATGCCTGAATGCTACCAAACATAAGCTAAACAACATCTAAATACCACAATTAAACATAAATTCCAGCAAAGGCGCACATGCTAAAAACCGAGATTTCGGCAGCATCTCCTTTGTTTTAACATGAATTGAAGGAGCAACAACAGTAACACAAGTTATATCATAATGGAAAGCATCTAAAACAACAATAATTAACGACTTAGCAACAATGTAAGTCTAGTTCCAAACATATAATGTCTCCAAGAGTCAAACGAACGAAAAGATTCTCATTTAGCAAAGCTAAGCCTTAAAGCAATGATCATCACACGCAATTTATTATCAACACTAATTGAATGACTTGTGAAATCAAAAGAGTGAAGCTACGTGTGAAAGTGTGACTATTTCCCTTCCTCGCATGCCGGATTCATGGTACCTAAAAGAAAACAACATAAACACAAGCTTGAGTTCATCACTCAGCAAGCATATTGCAATGGACAACAAGAACAATAACATGGCAATAATGTCTCACATCATGTATATCATCTCATTCATGAACACATAACATTATCATCATCATTACGTATGCAATGCAATGCAATGCTCATGTCTCCTTGGAAACTCATACCGGTATGGTTGAGTACACACCCGTCGGTGTGCACCCTCTCCCCCCTTCCATCCCGAAGATGGAGGGTGCCTACTCCTCGCTTCCAAACACCACGTGGATGGAATCACGATGTAGGACTTACTCAATGGCTCTCCGGATTAGTCATAACTTTCTCACCGACCTTCCCCGGACTAGTTATGACTTTCTCACCGCCCGTGCCATGTAACATGCCATGTATGCAATTATGCCAACATCATATTTAACTCGTACATTAACACATGGCATCATAACATAATAAACATGCTCATCATATCATTGGCAATCATTAAAGCATGGCAAGTGATCATATATCATGTAGTCAATTCCATCTATTCTCAACAAGCAACCTACAAATCGGTATCCATTACAACACACTTGCCTCAACCACGGGCAATGGATTGGCGGGAAGTAGAAGGCACTCCCAGGGTCACACCACCTGCACATAGGTATCACACACTCACAATCATGTCCACAAAACAGTACGCAAACCCTCATCTACCCTGACATTGCCAACTACTCGCAAAACCTAAAAACAGAGGTTCTGTCCCGTCGGGACAGCAGCCTTCCAAAAGGCATAACTCGGGTTCTAAGACTCCGAATCAATTAAACGAGTACATCCTCGCGTAGCTTAGGAAATTTACCAACTTTTTCTAGGTATAGGGAAAGACTGATTCGGAATCTAAAGTTGTTTAATCTACAAAATACCGTGATCTGTTCCAATCACGTCACAGATTTTAACACGCTCGGTAAAACAGCCATAACTTTCAAACGGCTGGGCGGAATTTAACGTTCTTTATATCCATGGAAAGATAACAAAATTATATACAACTTCTTCAACGTCCGTACGACCAGATTCCGAATCTAATTTGGTGAAAAACCGAACCCTGGTCGACTGCTCATGCTGCCCGAAACAGAGAACGTGGCAACTTCTAGATCTAATCCAATCTACTCAATTCCAGTACCACCAATTGATCTAAAAACTTGATAAACACCCTTAGAACAGTACCTAGACCAACCCCAAGGATTCCCATGGCCATACCTTTGCCCAACGCACGAAAACCCAATAGATCTCCTCCCGGTTCGCGCAATCTCCTTCCTCGCTCCAATCCCGCCGGATCTCCTTGTCGCGGAGCGCTCCAACGGTTGGATCTTTGAGGTGTGGAGGTGGAGAACTCCCCTAGGGGCAGCAAGGGAGGAGGAGAGGTGGTGGAGCAATGGGGAGCAATGGGGGAGGTGGAGGCGCCACAAGGAGGAGGTGGGGAGGTGTGGGGGGGGGGCGGCTAGGACTTGTGGGGGCGCAAGGGCAGGGGGTGAACGCCTAAAGGGGCTGGGGGAGGCCCCCAACCAGGTCTCCTACTCCTATTAGGACTCAAACTCCATCCCACCAAAGCCCACGACCCTTTCCTTTAGGCCCAAACTCCCCCAGAAAGGCCCAAAACCCCGGAAACGGCCCGGAAACACTATTAAGCCTCATATCATATAGTTTTAACCTCCAATACCATATTTCATAAAGTTTTTTGACTTTAACATTCACGTTAAATAATGTCACACCATTCCGTAGTGTCACAAGTGGAGTGTTTCGACCTGTTGTAAGCAAACTCATGTTAGTGTTAAGCCTTTGAGGCAGTCATATAGATGATTATAACATGACTATGTTTATGAATAATAATATGATTATTGGTCCAATGAATGCATATCATTATATTGATCAGCAAGTATGTGACTTGCTTATGAAACTCTTTACTCATTGATATAATTCTGTAAGTATATCTGATCGGGTATCATCATATAGGACAACGATGAATAGATCAACACATGTATTGATCGATGATCATGTTTCATAGATCATGGGATATGCAGATATCATCAATACATTGTGAACATATGTTGAGGAACATGTGTTAGATAGACCCGCAATGGGACACTGCGAGAATGTTACATTCTTATATGTCATCAGTGTATCTCATACATAGTAGATATATGATCCTTAGACCTGAGATTGTCACATTCCCTACATATGTAATAGTTTACCTTGGGGTTACCAAACACTATTTCCTAACCGGATAGTTATAAAGGTAGCTTTCATGTTTACTATGAAACACGCGGAGGGAAGTGAGCAATCAAGATGGAATTTGTCACTCCAGTGTAACAGAGATATATGTCTAGGCCACTCGTGTGATATGATTAAGGAAGTGCATGGCCATGCTGTGATTGATAAGTCAATCACAACTTATTAATATATCACAGATATGAGAGATGGATTGAACTTGATGGAGCCGTGATGGCAATATGGGTGTCCCGATCTTTCGATGAGAAACACACGATCGATTTGTTAGAGTCGACTTTGACGATCCGACTACACCGTACGACGACGATCGCGCCTTTAGCAATCGCTAAACTAACTCAATGCGGGTTATTGATCTTGCCGTGGGCACGATCAACCTGAACACGAGGTTCAATTCCTGCAAGCAACCGAAGAACAAGCAAGAACAATAGGATAAGCAATCTGAAATGCGGATAAAACTGAAGCGAAACAAAGTGGAGTCTTATTGACGATCTTGACAAGGTGGTCGCCCAAAGACAACTGCAGGATCAAGTTTGTAATTGGCTAAACTAATCAAATAAAACCCAAAACCCTAAGGAGCCGATGTCTGGCTATTTATAAGAGGTAGGGGCGTGGGAAACACGTCCAAAGCAAAGAGGATACCAACTACAACTCTATTACAAGGCCCAAAGCCCAAGTCTTCGACGGAAAAGTGACGCCAATTGTTTTGCAGATTCCCGCTGACTCGGACGGAATTTGGGGATGGGTCGGATCCGCTGGAAAGAGGACGTCGAAACCTTTCCAACCAGTACTCATAGACCTCAAACACCCTTGTGGATCAAAAAGTTATGGTCGTTTGAAGTTGGTGCTGTCGAGGCCGAATCTGAGTTGAACTTGTGCACCGGAAGAATTGGCTTCATGCTTGACGTTGGGAGTCCTTCTCCTTGGTTCCTAAGGACAATAAAATCATCACAAGGATTAAATAGCATTCCATTCATTAAATTATTTGTATGCAGCCCGAGGAACGCATTCACCGTAATTGAATTGTCGTGTCTGAGCTCGAGTAATTGGCCCTTGTATGATATTGTTGGTTTCATTGGGTTTGTAAGTATGGTCAGTATCCATGGTAGTGATGTCCTCATCATCCTCCCTTCTTGCATTTGAGTCGCCCTCGACTAAGTTCATCATCCTCTCTAAGTATGGTTTCAAATCGTAATGTTGAATGTGGGACTAACCCCAACCTCTGCAGGCACGTCAAGCTGGTATGCATTATCATTAATCTGTGCCAATCCTTTGAAAGGACGATCAGCTCGGGCATCAACTTAGATTTTCTTAATTCGGGAATCGATCTTTTCGCAAATGCAACCAAACTAAATCGGTTCAAAAGTTACATGTTTCCTTCCCTTACTACCAAGAAGTTTATATTTAGCATTCATGCTTCTATGTTTTCTTTAGTTGTCTCATGCAGTTTCATAATCAAATCAAGACGTTGTTTAGCATCAAGATTCAATTTCTCCGAAGATGGTAGAGGTAACAAATCAATTGGAGCATGAGGTACAAATCCATATACAATCTCAAAAGGGCACATCTTAGTAGTAGAATGCATAGACCGATTATAAGCAAACTCAATATGAGGCAAACATTCTTCCCACAATTTAATGTTCTTTTTTCAAAACAGCCCTAAGCATAGTAGATAAAGTTCTGACACCTCGCTTTGTCCATCACTTTGGGGATGACAAGTAGTAGAAAATAAAAGTTTAGTCCCCAATTTAGCCCACAAAGTTCTCCAAAAGTGGCTTAAGAATTTAGTGTCACGATCTCAAACTATTGTGTTAGGCACACCATGTAAGCGAACAATTTCACGAAAGAATAAGTCAAGAATGTTGGTAAAGGCGTCATCGCTTTTGTGACAAGGTATGAAGTGTGCCATTTTAGAAAATCTATCCACAACGACAAAGATACTATCCTCCCCTTCTTTTGTTCTAGGGAGTCCTAAAACAAAGTCCATAGAAATATCCTCCCAAGGCACGTTAGGAATAGGCAGAGTATGTATAAACCATGGGGATTAAGTCGTGACTTAGCTTTTTGACATGTAGAAAATGAATGGCGAAACGCTCCACGCCTCTGCCTCATCTGGGCCAAAAGAAATGGCTAGCGAGTATGTCCTCCGTCCTTTTCACACCAAAGTGTCCCATCAATCCTCCTCCATGCGCTCAGAGCAATAACAAACGAATGTAACTAGCTGGAATACATAGTTTGTTTGCTCTAAACACAAACCCATTATTGAGGACAAATTTGTTCCAAGTTTTTCCCTCTTTACAATTGAGCAACACATTTTTAAAATCATCATCATGCACATATTGCTCTTTAATCGCTTTCCAAACCAAAAATTTTGAAGTCAAGTTGTGAGAGCATGGTATATCTCCTAGACAAGGCATCAAGAATGACATTATCCTTTCCTCGCTTTGTGTTTGATGACATAAGGAAATGACTCAATGAATTCAACCCACTTTGCATGTCTACGTTCAGTTTAGCTTGACTTCTAATATGTTTTAACGATTCATGATCCGAATGTATAACAAATTCCTTGGGCCATAAATAATGTTGCCATGTTTCTAAAGTTCGAACTAGCGATATAACTCCTTATCATAAGTAGAATAATTCAAACTTGGCCCACTCAATTTCTCACTAAAATAAGCAAATGTGTTTTCTTTCTTGTATGAACACCACCCAAACCAATTCCACTAGCATCACATTCTAGTTCAAAAGTCTTAGAAAAGTCCGGAAGGCCGGAGTAAGGGTGCATGGGTTAACTTAGCTTTGTAATGTTGAAGGCATCTTCGCGGCTTGCCCCAAGCAAAAGGTACACCCTTCTTGGTGAGCTCATTCATGGTGCAAATGATGGTGCCGGGTCCTTCACAAAACGACGATAGAATCCAGCAAAGAAGTCCTAGAAAACTTCAGACCAGGTGACCGTGTTAGAGTCGGCCAACTCTCAGATTGCTTCAACCTTGGCTTGGTCAACTTCCAATTCCCTGTGGAGTAACAACATAGCCAAGAAAAGATACTCGATCCGTGCAAAAGATGCACTTCTCAAGGTTACCAAATAAGCGTGCATCGCGTAAAGCATTAAAAACAAGACGAGATGTTCAAGATGATCCTCTAAAGATTTGCTATAAATCAAGATATCATCAAGTAAACCACCACAAATTTTCCAATGAAAATACGTGAAAACCTCGCTCATCGCCTCATGAATGTGCTAGGAGCATTAGTCAACCCGAAGGCATCACTAACCACTCATATAACCCGAACTTAGTTTTAAATGTCTGTTTTCCATTCATCTCCTAACTTCATGCGAACTGTGATACCCAATTACGCAAATCCACTTTAGAGAACATAGTAGAGCCACTTAGTTCATCAAGCATATCGTCCTAACAGGAATAGGATGGCGATATCTAATGGTGATATTATTAATTGCTCTACAATCCACACATGCGCCATGTTCCATCTTTCTTAGGTACTAAAATGACTGGTACAAAGACAAGGACTAAGAGATTCACGTGACGCATTCTTTATCAAGCAATTCGTGAACTTGGCGTTGTATCTCTTGTGTTTCTTCAGGGTTGGTTCTCAGTAAGGTGCTCTTGCTAAGCAAAGATGCCCCCGAATGAGATCAATTTGATGCTCAATCCTCTAATTGGTGGCAGCCCCGAGGGGATGTCCTTTGAAAGATGTCGGTGTATTCTCGCAAAAGGTTAGTGACAACAGGGAGGCAAAGAGAGGGACATCTCCTATAGAGAAACAAAGTTTCTTGCAGACCAAAGCATAGCATGTAGACCTACAAACATCCAACTCATTCAAATCAGATTTTGTTGCAAGAAAACAAGCACTTTCAATTTAATCTCATTCGGCTTTAGCACAATCAAGGTTAGATTCTTTACTCGCTTATGTTGTTCAAGTCCTTTGGTGACAATCTGATTTTCACTCTTAGAATTCTCTCGATTTTTCTCTTTGCTAGATCTAGCGATTTCATCCTTTACAATGGCATCAGACATTGGGTGTAGTACAATTTTTCTTTTCTTTATGCACAAAAGAGTATTGATTTGTTCTACCATGATGTAAACAATCCTTATCATATTGCCACTGGTCTACCTAATAACATAGAACATGCTTGCATAGGTACAACATCGCAATCAACATAATCATGATAGGGACCTAAAGCGAAATGTACTCTTACCATGCGAGTTACCTTGAGTTTGCCGTTGTTGAACCATTGAATGTGGTAGGGCCGAGGTGTGGTCTAGTGGAGAGTGCTAGCTTCTCCACTCATGTCCATCTTGGCTAGATTATTGCAACTCCCACCATCAATGATTATTCGAATGGATCGCCTCGATGACGCCTTTTGTGTAAAACAAGTTGTGGCGTTGATTTGGATCGGCATGAGCAACTGAGCACTAAGCACACGCTGTGCAATAATACTCAAATATTGGTCAAAGCATCACCGCCACGCACCTCGTCGTGCTTCGTGATTTGGATCGCCGTCTTCATGTTCAATGAGCAAAGCATATGTTTCGTCATCAAGATCACTTGCCGAGTCATACTCGGCCGTCTTCACGGATTATTAGCACACGCTTGTTCTATTACACTTTCATCATGTGACCGAAACCCTTGCAGCTGATGGCACTTTAACATCTTTGGTGCGCCCCGCTGATCGACGACTACTAACTATTTGTAGTAGCTTGTGTGGCACTTTGGTCGGCTTGGTCGTGGGTGCCGAATTTGAGGTGGTGGACGCTGCTCGTTGATGGAAGAGGTCGGCATGGTAGTACTGGCCATAGGTAGTAGCAGGTGCGCGGTGTCCACTTAAGTAGTTCGACCGCAGAAAAGTTAGTCTTGGCCTCGATTGACGACTTCGCACTTCACGCTCTCAGCTTTGCAAGCAAGATGGAACAACCGAGTCATCAATTATAATCCTTATAGTCTAGAATATCCTGGATTTCTCGAGTTAAACCACCTAAGAAACGAGCCATAGAAGCTTCCTCGCTTCAATTAATCCACAACGCAACATGCCAATTTGCAATTCTTGGTAATATTCTTCCACCGAATTCTTACCTTGTCAGAGGGCGCCGCAATTTAGTCAATAAATCTCTAGCATAGTATGAAGGAACAAATCTATGCCTCATTAGTAATTTCAAGGCTTCAAGTGGTGGGTATATTATTTGGATGAGCACGGCAATGTTCTCTCCACCAAATGTATAAAATCATGAACTCACTTGTGGCGCCTCTAACTCTTCTATTCTCGGGAAATCATGGCACACAAATTTTTGATCCACAAGTAATTCTAACTAAGGTAACCATCGTGGTCATATTTACCTTCAAACGGGCATGTTGAAATTTACCTTAGGGAAAACATCATCTCGTTCTGCTCCTTGGTCGTGGAGGATCACGCCGCATACCTTGGCTGATTGAAGCGAGGTTGATGGTTACGATCATTATCGTAATGGATGGGGTTGACTCCTCCGCATCGCTGGTGTCATCATATTCGTGCTCTTCGCTTCTGTTCTTCTAAATCGCTGGGGCCTCCTGTGGAGCTGAATTGTTGCTTGGACGACGGGAGGTGGATTGAAGTACCGGATGCGCAAAGAAATGCAGTATCAAGTCTAGCCAAAATAGTAGCAAGAGTAGTGTTAGCAACTTGTCAGCGGCCTCGATGGATCTCGAGACGGTCTTCTTGCATTGACATACGCCATTAGTGAGCCGTACATCCTCGTTAAGACCATCGGTGGCTTCCCTCATCTTTTGGAAGTGAGCAATGATGCCCTTGGTTCGTGGAGAGTGATGAAGTGAACTCTCGTCACGACATGGTTAGTTGATGACAAGGAAACAAAAACCACAAGTATAATGTTCCTATCAACTACTAGGTGGCAAGTCTCAAGCGCGCTCAAGCCTATGACCCAAGTTCTTACAAGTTCTTACAATGCAGAGGCGTTGTCTCATTGGCGTTGTCCAAAGGTTCTCGAAGTTTGTGTAGAGCGACAAGGGATCGAACGCAGACGGTAGAAAGTGGAGCTTGACAGGCTTAATTTAGTAGCAAAAAGGTTAGCAATAATCCAATGCTGAATGCAAAATTGAAGAATTGTTCAACGCCTAGTCACTAGTTGGCCGACTCGAGGCTAGCAAGGATCAGACTCAAAGCGTGGCTCTGACAAGACTGTTCCACATTGAGATGACAAATGCGAAAAAAAAAAATTCGCGAAAGAAGGGAACTATCTCAAAAGACTCGGGAATCTTGTGAAAACAGGTTTTAGCACATAAAAATTTTCGGATTCGTTTTTTTTTTTTTTTTTTTTTTTTTTTTTGGAACGATCCGACGCCTTTTCTTTCAAGTGCTATGTGCGGAAGACCGCCTATTATCGTGAGGGCGTACATCACGGCGGCGGCGACATAGGCTATCAGTGGGCGACGGGTCAAAGTGACGATCGACGCACTGGGCCGACGGCGATCACGCAAGGCACGATGGGCTATCTGTGGGCGACGACTGAGGCGACTACCAGGGCGACTGGCCGAGGACTGGTCAAAGGCGACCGGGGGCGACCACTGGCCATCAGAGGGCAACCTGGCCTGACGACTGGCTGGCGTACCAAGCGGCGATCGATCGGATTAAAAGAAAACTTCGGTCCTAACACCTTATCTTTTTTTTTTTTCTTTTTTTTCTCTTTTTTTTTTTCAACAGTTCGAGACCAGGCAGACACAACTCAAAACGGAACACAACTCGAACAGACACAACTCGACACCCATTGGGGAGACAAAAATTTCTTCCGACCTCGACTCCAACTAGACTAGAATTCAAAGAACTCATTACGACGATGCAACCAAAAATTCAATAACGCAGTTTGGAAAGGAAAATGCGAGGCTCAAATTATTTTGGTACGGGGGAGATCCAACTGATGGCATTTCTTTCGACTATAGGAAAGATATCAATCTACTAATCTAGGGTAAAGAATTCTCACCGAAATAACCTGGTTTGCTCGATACCACTTGATGGAGCCGTGATGGCAATATGGGTGTCCCGATCTTTCATGAGAAACACACGATCGATTTGTTAGAGTCGACTTTGACGATCCGGACTACACCGTGATTACGACGATGCGCCTTTAGCAATCGCTAAACCAACTCGGTTATTGATCTTGCCGTGGCACGATCAACCTGAACACGAGGTTCAATTCCTGCAAGCAAATCAAGAACAAGCAAGAACACAGGATAAGCAATCAAATGCAGAGTGCGATAAAATCGAAGCTTAAACAAAGTGGAGTCTTATTGACGATCTTGACAAGGTGGCTACATCCAAAGACAACTCGCAGTGATCAAGTTTGCACTTGGCTAAACTAATCAAATAAAACCTAAAACCCTAAGGAGCCGATGTCCTGCTATTTATAAGAGGTAGGGGCGTGGGAAACACGTCCCAAAGCAAAGAGGGATACCAACTACAACTCTATTACAAGGCCCAAAGCCCAAGTCTTCTCGATTTGGAAAAGTGACGCCAATTGTTTTGCAGATTCCCGTTGACTCGGACGGAATTTGGGGATAAATGGATCCGTTGGAAAGAGGACGTCGAAACCTTTCCAACCAGTACTCATAGACCTCAAACACCCTTGTGGATCAAAAGTTATGGTCGTTTGAAGTTGGTGCTGTCCCGGAGGCCGAATCCGAGTTGAACTTGTGCACCGGAAGAATTGGCTTCATGCTTGACGTTTGGGAGTCCTTCTCCTTGGTTCCTAAGGACAATAAAATCATCACAAGGATTAAATAGCATTCCATTCATTAAATTATTTGTATGCAGCCCGAGGAACGCATTCACCTGGTAATTGAATTGTCGTGCCCGAGCTCGAGTAATTGGCCCTTGTATGATATTGTTGGTTTCCATTGGGTTTGTAAGTATGGCCGTATCCATGGTAGTGATGTCCTCATCAGAACTGTCAAAGGATGACATGCTTCTCGCCTTGAGTTCGATCTTCATGTAGTTTGGCAAAGGGATTATTACATCAGTACTTTGATCATATGCATTTGGGGTTGGCATGCTCTGCAAGGAGCCGCTATCGACTATTGGATTAGAAAAGGGTTTTCCGAAGCTATGTCCAAATGCACATGAACCTACAGGGTCACACACATAACGGGCTAGGACGCATTAATTCGGATTGGATCCATAATTAATGGACCTCGTGGGCCTAGCGCGTAGATGGGCCCTGACTGCCTAGGGTTTCACATCGTGGCTATATAAGGAGGGGAGGAGGCTGAGTGCAGAAATCACTTTCGTGCGATTTAGAAGTGTTTCTCCCGAAACCCTAGCTACCTCCTCTCGTTGCCCCTACCGAGCGACCCAGTGCTTGCACACCGACGTATGGTGTCTCATCCCAGGACGTGTGGACTGTTGTGGTGACGCTGCTGCGACTGCGGCGTGTGAGGATAATCCACAACTGAGGGAGGACGATCCACAACCGAGGGAGGATTATCGACGACCGAGGCAAGGACGATCCACAACCGAGGCGAGGATGATCCACGACTGCGGCGAGAATGATCCACTACAACGACGTGCGAAGGATTCCGCAACTGCGCCTCTAGTGGTAATTGATCTATGATCCCCTTTTTGCAAGTAGCTTTTCTGGTTTTGAAGTAGAAATTTTAATTTGTGCTAGAGTAGCATACCACATTCCTCTACAGTGGTATCAGAGCCATCTTGTATAGATTTGTGATCTAGATGTTGCACATTTAGTATGTGAAGATAGTAGATTGGATCTATTACATGTTCAACCGATTCATGTGATGAATTGGTGGAGGCAGCCGTCGATGAGATTGATCGGTTTAGGGTTTGATGAAATTGCAAACCGAATCAATCTTGATTTGGGTGAGTCCGTTCATGGTACGATGTTGCCCTTACTGATCGGGTTACCACCATTAGGGTTCATGAATCGCAACCATATGGGACCAAGCCAATTAGATTGAATCGGATTGGGTCAATCTGATTGATCCGTGGAAATTTTGAGGGCGTTATATTTTAATAGAACACACGCCTTTAATTTTTTTCCAAGGGCGCTGCCCCTTGGACCCTACCAGGGGCGCTGCCCCCGGACCCCGCTGCCATAGAATCTATTTTGTTTAATTCGTTTTTGGAGGATGTTATGTGAAATAATATGGCCTATGTGTATGTGATGCCTGTAATTATTATATGGCCTGTGTGTCGTGTCAAGCCATAAGGCTATTTTAATTGTATAATGACCTACATGTTGACTTGTGATGTTTGAAACCCTCATGTAAAATTTATTATCAAAGTTGTAAGAAGTTGCATCAACAATGATGAAGATGGTGGCATTGAGCATGACGCCTAGGTGAACAATCAAGCATGATGGCAATGTGAACAATCAAGCATGATGATGGAGATCCTAATGCTAAGGGCCATGCTGTGTCACAGTTTGATTTGATTTTCTGTGGATGTGTGTTTAATCCTTGCTATTTTCTTGATGCTCATTGCATGTGAATGCCATGTTCATAGTAGATATTGTTCACCCACATAGTTAAAATTTTAAATCAAACTTGTCCACCCAATTGTTGCACCTATCAAGAATTTAGATAGTTATTAATATGACTGCCAAAGTAGTATATCAATGGCTATCTTAATATATGATAGGGATGTGTTGGACACATTGTGCATAACAATGGTTGATTTAATCAAGCTATCAAAACGGTTTTGGGCTTGAGGACATAAGTGGTTGGGACTTGATTTTGGTAATGAAAGAATAGATACAAGACAATTGGTGTCTAGAAAAACACACATGAGGCTTGGTTCTTTAATTGGCACCCGGAAACGGGAAGTTCTCCCTCCCTCATGTGAGCCCTAGGGGCGGTTGACCTGGCCATGAGTCGAGTTGATGGAGGCATTCATTACTTGTTTTCATGCTCAACTAACAAGAGTTACATAAGATGTAATTAGCAAAGTTGTTGCTTTACCTATGCCATTGAATTTCTAGCAGTGATGCCAAAGCTCACTAGTGTTTGATGAATATGGATCTTGAATACTCATTATGTGTCCATAAAGGGTACATTAAAAATAGGAGTGTCTTTTGTTAAAATGTTTAATAAAAGTTTCACATAAACATAGTGCTTAGAAACTTTGCATGTTTTTGTTGTAGTTCAATGGCACCTCCTACTCCTGCTCCTACTGCCACACCTAGTTTTGCTTTGAGATCGGTCTTGGAAAGGGAAAAACTGAATGGAACAAATTTTGTTGATTGGTATCGCAATTTGAGAATTGTTCTCAAACACGAAAAGAAGGACTTTGTTCTAGAGAATCCAATTCCTAATGAACCAGCCAAAAATGCTCCTCGCAATTTGAAAGTTGAATATGAAAAACATGTTAATGCTTCTGTAGAGGTCAGCTGTCTCATGCTTGTCACTATGGACTCTGAGCTGCCAAACAATATAAGGACTAGGATGCTTATAATATGATTGTGGGCTTGAAGGGCATGTTTGGGAATCAAGCAAGAGCTGAGAGGTATGGTATCTCGAACCTTATGTTTGCTTCTAAGCTGGCTGAAGGCAGTTCGGTCATCCCACATGTGATCAAGATGATCGCTACATTGGGAGATTGGAAAAACTTGAGTTTCCCCTTAGCATCGGTTTGACTACAGATGTCATTCTTCAATCTCTGCCTCAGAGCTTTGAGCCATTCATTATGAATTTTCATATGAATAGCATGGAGAAGAGCCTAACCAAACTACATGGGATGCTCAAGGCTGCCGAGGAAAGCATTAAGAAAAAACCCAATTATGTGTTGACACTACTACAAAACTGACTATTAGTCCCGGTTGACAACTGCCATCAGTACCGGTTTTTGAACTGGTACCAGCCATTCGGGACTGATGCCTATTGAACATCAGTACCGGTTCCACCAACCGGTACTGATAGTACTAGAAATATTTTAAAATATGTCGAGAATGTATGGGAGAAGCGGGACTCGAACCCGCAACCTCGTGACTCCAGCCTCACCCTTCTAACCAACCCACCCACCATCGCGTACTGATATACATAGAATATGCATTCCTTTTAAACTTTCCTGAAACGAGGCATTAGTACCGGTTCGTAACACGAACCGGTACTGATGCACTCTCATTAGTACCGGTTCGTGTTACCAACCGGTACTGATGCCCCGTGCCTTCAGTACCGGTTCGTGTCACGAACCGGTACTAATGTGAGGGCATCAGTACCGGTTCGTGTTACCAACCGGTACTGAAAGCCCACTACAGCCCTGTAGCTAATGAACCGGTATTGATGTCACTATCAGTACCGGTTCAAATCCAATCGGTACTGATGTGCCGGTATGGAAAGCCAGATCTGTAGTAGTGTGATGGTTCAGAAAACAACTGCATTCAAAAAGAGGAAGGCTAAGGCTAAGGGAAAGGGCAAGGGTTCAAAAATAACAAAATAACAAGAAGAATGGGAGTGTGACAGGACATTGGAAACCCATTCCATCGAGCCTCAAAAATAAGCTTTAGAAGCTTAAAGTTGGTCCTTAGCCTGAAACCCATTGCTTCTATTGCAAGAAGTCAGGACATTGGAAACAGAACTACGAGAAGTACCTGGCAAATAAGAAGAATGGGAGTGTGACTTCCACTTCAGGTATTAATGTTATAGAAATTAATCTTGCTACTACTTCTTCTTCCAGCTCTTGGGTATATGATACTGGATCGGTTGCTCACATTTGCAATTCGATGCAGGGGCTGATAAAGAGTAGAGTCTTGGCAAAAGGAGAAGTGGATCTTTGCGTGGGGCATAAAGCAAGAGTTGCTGGTCTTACCGTTAGCACCTACCCATTGCATTTGCCTTCAAAATTAGTTTTAGAACTTAATAATTGTTATTTTGTTCTGGCTTTGAGTAGAAACATTATTTCATCTTCTTGTTTGGAACATGAAGTTTATGAATTCAGAATAAAGAACTTTGTTTGTTCAATATTTTTGAATGATATGTGTTATGGTCGTTGCCCCATGGTGGATGGGTTGTACGTCCTTGAACTCGAAGAAAAGCCTGTCTATAACATTAACATAAAAAGGCCTTGACCTAATGATTTGAATCCTACTTTTTTATGGCATTGTCGCTTATGTCACGTAAATGAGAAGCACATGAAGAAGCTCCACGGTGATGGACTTCTCACCTATTTGATTTTGAATCATTTGAAATATGTGAGTCTTGTTTACTTGGCAAAATGACAAAAGCCCCTTTCACAGGTTTTAATGAAAGAGCGAGTGAATTGTTAGCCCTAAAACAAACAGATGTATGTGGACCAATGAGCTCGATTGCTAGAGGTGGGTTTCAGTATTTTGTAACTTTTACCGATGACTTTAGCAGATATGGATATATCTACTTAATGAGGCATAAATCTGAAACCTTTGAAAGGTTCAAAGAATTTCAGAACGAAGTACAAAATCAACTTGGCAAAACAATAAAATACTTACGATCAGATCGTGGTGGCGAGTATTTGAGCCAAGAATTTGGTGATCATCTAAAGCAATGTGGAATTATTCCGCAACTTACTCTGCCAAGAACGCCTCAATGGAATGGCGTATCCGAACGACGGAACTGAACTTTGTTAGACATGGTTCGGTCAATGATGAGCCAAATAGATATGCCACTATCCTTTTAGGGTTTCGCTCTAGAGACAGCTGCGTTCACATTGAATAGGGTCCCATCAAATTCCGTTGAGAAGACGCCATATGAGATATGGACTGGGAGAAGTCCCATGTTGTCATTTCTCAAGATATGGGGATGCGAGGCTTATGTAAAACGTTTGCAATCAGATAAACTAGCACCTAAATCAGAAAAATGCTTCTTTGTGGGGTATCCTAAAGAAACAAAAGGATATTACTTTTACAAAAGAAAACAGGAATAAATTTTTTGTTCCTCGAAATGGTGTCTTTTTGGAGAAAGAGTTTCTTTCCAAAGAAATGAGTTGGAGTGATGTGCATCTCGATGAAGTTCGAGAATCGTATGAATATGTTCAAGCTGCCACTGAACCTTCACAAGATGTATAAAGTGTTGTACAACCTGTGGAAGAGACACCAGCCCCACGTAGGTCGGGGAGGCCGCATCATGAACCCATAAAATATGGACATGACGTATTATTGTTGAACAATGATGCGCTCACGACTTATGAAGAAGCAATGATGGACCCAAACTCCGAAAAATGGCTTGGAGCCATGAGATCCGAAATTCAATCCATGCATGAGAATCAAGTTTGGAACCTGGTTAATCCTCCTCATGGTGTAAAAACCATAGAGTGCAAATGGATATTCAAGAAGAACATAGACATGGATGGAAATGTTCAGATATATAAGGCACGGTTGGTGGCAAAGGGTTTCAAACAAGTTCAAGGAGTTGACTATGATGAAACTTTCTCATCGGTAGCCTTGTTTAAGTCTGTCGGGATCATTTTAGCTATTGCTGCATATTTCGATTATGAAATATGGCAGATGGACATCAAAATAGCTTTTCTTAATGGGAATCTATCTGAGGATGTATATATGATACAACCTGAAGGTTTTGTTGATCCTAAATATGCTAAAAAGGTATGCAAGCTTCAGAGACCCATTTATGGGTTGAAGCAAGCATCTCGGAGTTGGAACATTAGTTTTGATGAAGTAGTCAAAGGATTTGATTTCATAAAAAACGAAGAAGAGACTTGTGTTTACAAGAAGGCTAGTGGGAGCGCACTTGTATTTCTGATCTTGTATGTGGATGACATATTATTGATTGGGAATGATATTGCTATGCTTGAAGATGTTAAGACTTCGTTGAAAAGGAGTTTCTCAATGAACGACTTGGGAGAAACATGTTATATCTTGGGCATAAAGATCTATAGAGATAGATCAAAAAGGTTGATTGGATTAAGCAAGGAAACATACATTGACAAGGTATTAAAGAGGTTCAATATGCATGAATCCAAGAGAGGATTCATGCCAATGTCACTTGGCATTAGTCTAAGCAAGAATCAGTGTCCTTTGACAACTGATGAGCGAGATAGGATGAGAAAGATTCCATATGCTTTGGCTATTGGGTCTACTATGTATGCCATGATCTGTACACGCCTAGATGTCTCATATGCTCTAAGTGTCACGAGCAGATACCAAGCGGATCCCGGTGATGGTCATTGGACAGCCGTGAAAAACATCCTGAAGTATTTGAGAAGAACTAAGGATATGTTTCTAGTTTTTGGAGGTGAGGAAGAACTAGTTGTAAAGGGTTACACCGACACAAGCTTCCAAACTGACAAAGATGATTTCCGATTGCAATCCGGGTTTGTATTTACACTAAATGGAGGAGCGGTAAGTTGGAAGAGTTCTAAGCAAAGCACATTGGCCGACTCTACAACAGAATCAGAGTATATTGCAGCTTCAGACGCTGCAAAGGAAGCTGTGTGGATAAAGAAATTCATCTCAGAACTTGGTGTGGTCGCTAGTGCCTCTAATCCAATCGACCTCTATTGTGATAATAGTGGTGCCATTGCACAAGCAAAAGAGCCTAGATCACATCAGAAGTCCGAACACATACTCCGACACTTTCACCTTATTCGCGAGATTATGAATAGAGGTGACATGAAGATATGCAAAGTACATACGGAAGCTAATGTGGCTGATCCGTTAACGAAGCCTCTTCCACAGCCTAAGCATGAGGCACACACGAGGTTTATTGGTACTAGATGCTTAATTGACTGACTCAAGTGCAAGTGGGAGATTATTAGTGTTATGCCTTTGAGGCAGTCATATAGATGATTGTAACATAACTATGTTTATGAATAATAATATGATTATTGGTCCAATAAATGTATATCATTATATTGATCAGCAAGTATGTGACTTGCTTATGAAACTCTTTACTCATTGATATAATTCTGTAAGTATCTCTGATCGGGTATCATTGTATAGGACAACGATGAATAGATCAGAGCATGTATTGATCGATGATCATGTTTCATAGATCATGGGATATGCAGATATCATCAATACATTGTGAACGCATGTTGAAGAACATGTGTTAGATAGACCCGCAATGGGACACTGCGAGAATGTTACATTCTTATATGTCATCAGTGTATCTCATACATAATAGATGTATGATCCTTAGACCTAAGATTGTCACATTCCCTACATATGTAATAGTTTACC
Source organism: Rhipidocladum racemiflorum (assembly GCA_036346355.1). Classification (NCBI taxonomy): domain Eukaryota; kingdom Viridiplantae; phylum Streptophyta; class Magnoliopsida; order Poales; family Poaceae; genus Rhipidocladum; species Rhipidocladum racemiflorum. The sequence continues at coordinate 59,411,850 of CM070574.1, forward strand.
TTGGGGTTACCAAACACTATTTCCTAACCGGATAGTTATAAAGGTAGCTTTCATGTTTACTATGAAACATGCACAGGGAAGTGGGCAGACAAGATGGAATTTGCCACTCCAGTGTAACAGAGATATATGTCTAGACCAGTCGTGTGATATGATTAAGGAAGTGCATGGCCATGCCGTGATTGAGAAGTTAATCACAACTTATTAATATATCATGGATACGAGAGATGGATTGAACTGTCAAAGGATGACATGCTTCTTGCCTTGAGTTCGATCTTCATGTAGTTTGGCAAAGGGATTATTACATCAGTACTTTGATCATATGCGTTTGGGAGTTGGCATGCTCTGCAAGGAGCCGCTATCGACTATTGGATTAGAAAAGGGTTTTTCGAATCTATGTCCAAATGCGCATGAACCTACATGGTCACACACTTAACGGGCTGGGACACATTAATTCGGATTGGATCTGTAATTAATGGACCTCGTGGGCTTAGCGCGTAGATGGGCCCTGACTGCCTAGGGTTTCGCCTTGTGGCTATGTAGGTTCCTTACTTTCGTGTAGTTTAGAAGTGGTTCGCTCGAAACCCTAGCCACCTCCTCTGGTTGCCCCAGCCGAGCGACCTGGTGCTTGCGCACCGACGCACGACGTACCATTCCCGGACGTGTGGACTGTTGTGGTGACACTGCTGCGACTGCGGCGTGTGAGGACAATCCGCAACCGAGGGAGGATGATTCACGATCGAGGCAAGGGCGATCCAGAGCGATGCGAGGACGATTCACGACTGAGGCGAGGATGATCCGCGACTGCGACGAGAACAATCCACTACAACGATGTGCGAAGGATTCCGCAACTGCGCGTCTAGTGGTAATTGATCTATGATCCCCTTCTTGCGAGTAGCTTTTCTTGTTTTGTGATAGAAATTTTAATTTGCACTAGAGTAGCATACCGCGTTCCTCAACAGCTCAATATGTGGTAAACACTCTTCCCACATCTTCAAATTCTTCTTTAAATCAGCCCACAACATGGTGGATAATGTGCAGTTAACGACCTCTATTTGTTCATCAGTTTGGGGATGACATGTAGTAAAAAATAGTAGCTTCATCCCCAATTTGTTCCAAAGTGATCTCCAAAAGTGACTCAAAAATTTTGCATCACTATCCGAGACAATAGTATTAGGTACTCTATGAAGGCGAACAATTTCCCTAAAAAACAAATCAGCTATGTTTGTAGCATCATCGCTCTTGTGATAGGGTATAAAATGTGCTATTTTAGAAAAAATGATCCACAACTACAAATATGCTATCCCTCTCCCTCTTTGTCCTAGGCAACCCTAAAACAAAATTCATAGAAATATCCTCCCAAGGTATACTAGGAATGGAAAGAGGCATGTAAAGACCATGTGGATTTAAATGTGACTTAGCTTTATTGCAAGTAGTGCAGCATGACACGTAGTGCTCGAGATCACGTCTCATCTTTGGACAAAAGAAATGGGTGGTCATCACATCCTCAGTCTTCTTTGCTCCAAAATGTGCCATCAAACCTCCTCCATGCGCCTCCTGCAACAACAAAAGACGAACGGAGCTAGCTGGAATGCATAGCTTGTTAGCACGATAGAGCAAACCATCATTTAGCACGTATTTGTTCCATGTTTTCCCTTCTTTAAAATGTTCATGCACTTCTTTAAAGTCCAAATCAGTAACATATAAATCCTTAATGGTCTCAACCAAACATCTTGTGATCAAGTTGAGATAACATGGTATAACGCCAAGAAAGCGCATCCGCAATCACATTGTCCTTTCCTTTCTTATGTTTTATGATATTTGGAAATGACTCAATATATTCTACCCATTTAGCAAGATGTTTATTCAATTTAGTTTGACTTCTAATATGTGTAACATCCCAAAATTTTGCTTTTCTTAAATTCAAGTGTGATTTGGCACTTTGGTGAATTTTTGGAATTTTCTAGAATTTATTTGGATTTATTTGGAATTTATTTGAATTTATTCCATCTTGAAATAATTAAAGAATTTAACTTTGCAAATAAAATTTTGTTGGAAATATTTTATTTGTGTCCAAAATGTTCCAAAATATTTTCCAGAATTTTTCTGGGATTTTTCTGAGTGTTTTGCTATTTTTTAATGAATTAAATGAATTTTTGGGAACTAATTTGAATTATTTAATTGGATTAATAGCGAGTGGGTTTGCACTGTTCCACCGACCGAGCCCGAGTCAGACTCGAGTTCGAGTCCGACTCGAACCCAACCGAGCCTAACCCTCTCGACCGTCCGATCAAGATCGAATGGCCGAGATTGAGCCACGTCACCCGAGCCCGAGCCCGACCGACCGGCTCGCCGCCGAAGTCGGACCGAGCCCAAACCCTTGCACGTTGGATCTTGATCCAACGCGCGTCTGCCACGCCCCTCGCCCGTGTCCGGGTCGGACTCCGCCGCCCGTACCGGTTTCGCCACGGATTCCGTGGGGATCTCGGTGTCCGTGCCGGTATGTAATGCCTGGACTCGCGCCCGATGTTCGCCTTTACCTCGTGCGTCGTTTGCCCCAGGTGCCCTAGCCCTAGCCGTCACCGTCGACCCGCTATTGCTCGCCGTAGTTGCGTAAAGCTCCGCCGCGGACTTTGCTTCGCCCCGCCGCCGTCCGCCGTTCTCCGCCGCCGTTGAGGTTGGATCCGGAATCGCAAGGCCAAGACACGTCGGGAGGTATCTTCCACTCCGCCGGAGAAGCCCCGAGGCGCTGTCGCCGTGGTCGTCGTCGTCGTCATCGTCTCCGGTGACCCCTGTTCCGCCGCGTCGCCGTCGCCGACCCCGAGCTCGCTCCACCGTCCGATCTAGAGCCAACGCTCCAGATCACGCCACGTCACCCCGGTGAGTTCCACGTTGAAATCCCAGATCTATTTCCAACCGTTGGATCTAGATCCAACGGTTTAGATCGTGCCACGTAGCCTAAACCACACCGAGCTAGGATAGATCTCAGCCGTTAGATTTAGATCGAACGGTTAGGGTTAGCCACGTTGTAAACGTTAGATTGGATCTTGGCCGTCCGATCAAGATTGAACGGTCGGTCGGCGGAGTAGTTTCTTAACGCGAGAGTCGAGATCAATCTGGGCCGTTGATTTCCAAATCAGCGGCGAGATCTAGCCACGTGGCCGGAGGCGGCCGTCGTGATCGGCGCGTAGCGTGGCGCGTGTCTCGACACGCGGGGCCCGCGTGTCGATGGGGCCCACGTCGGCGTCTCGAACAAGTGCACCATAGCGTCACGGCGGCGTCACGGTGGGTCCAGCTATCGGCCGTCCTCGGCCGTGCGTGATGACGTCCTACGGCGTCATCCGAGGCCCACTTTGTCGAGACACGTGAGCAAGTGGACCAGGTCCACGGTGGACCGAGCTGCGCCCGTGCACCAGGTCCATGGACCCGAGGCGACGTGGCGGCACCGGATTGGTCCACGTGTCATGCTGACGCAATAAAAGAATTCCCGAAAAAGAAAATGATTTATTAATTCGAATTATTGATTTCAGATTTTGATTCAAACTTCAAACGCTTATAACTTTTGCATTTTAACTCCGATTTGAGTGATTCAAATTTCTAAATTTGTATAAAATTGAGATCTACCTAATGATGAATTTTATTTAATTTTTGGACTAAATTTTTCCTCTGTAATAATATTTAATTGATTATTTAAACTTCAAAATGCTATAACTTTTGCATTTAGACTCCGAATTTGACGATTCTAGTTTTTAAAAATTCATAAAATTATGCTCTCTCTTTTTATGAACTTTCTTTGGATGTTTGGACGCTTTTGTCTACTGTTTATTTATTTATTTGCTATTTGCACGCTTTACGAGTAGACGTCGAAGTGCCCGAAGGATTCGAAGGAGAAGTGTTGACCCAGGAGCCAGCTCAGGACCAAGAACAAGTACTTTTGAAGGCAAGTTATGCTTTGACCATATTGATCCTATTTTGAAACCTATTTTGATTTAACTTATTGCATGCTAGTTCAATTAGAAAATACTTTATTTAAATATGGGAAAATTAGATAAATGCCAATTTGCTGTATGACACCTTGATTACTTAAATATGTGCCATGACCCCTTGTCACCCTAGTTGTGGATTATTACTTGGACATTATTAAATGGCCAACATGGGATTTTAGACCGTTCTAGCATATTGCTTAGACCTGCTACGTGCTCATGACATGATTTTGGACAATCAAATGTTAATATTGACTTAATGATATATTGAACTGTTTTGGGAAGGTATCATGTGATGTTGATGGCACGTGGTGCATGGTAATCAACTGGGGTTTGATAAATAGTTTTCGAATAGCACTTGTGGGTAAAGTGCATAACCTCTGCAGAGTGTAAAATCTATTCGAATAGCCATGTCCGCGGTATTGGACATCGCTCGGGGATTACAGTCAAGGGTTAGACTTTCTTGAAAATAACTTGGACTTGAAAGGTTGGGTTTGGTTTAATAATGATGTTGATGGAAATGTGAATTAGGATTGGGAAAGATGTTTATTTAACTCCTGGAAAAGTTATTAATGATATACTTATTTCTACTGCTTTCAAATCTACTTATATTATTTGTTAAATGCTGTTTACTGCAAATATACCTTGAGCTATTCCTTTGTATCAAGCCATGCATATAGTATATTAGCTTGCATTCTGTGCATGACTTGCTGAGTACCAAGTACTCACCCTTGCCGCAATACAACACCAGTTGAAGAGGAGACTACACCAGCTTTGGAGGAGGAGCTCCAAGAGGAACCGTCTAATTAGGGAGCGAGCCCAGTCAGTTGCCTGTGGTATACTGGATGGCGCCATGAAGTTATCTTATTTTCCGCTGCTATTATTTCTCTTTTATTAAGTTTCGCCCTGCGAGGCGTATATTTGTAACTTGACCATAAGGTCGAGCAACCAGTTTGTTTATCTAATTAAAAGTACTTTATTAGTATCGAGTGGTATGATTGTGATATTTACCAATGTTGAGACTGTGTGCACTAGCGCGTTCCTGGACTAGTGCTGAATACACAAAGGGTCTGGATTTGCAGATTCGGGTCCCGACAGAGGTGGTATCAGAGCCATACTGACCGTAGGCTCACCCATAGCTAGAATGGTCGTAGTGAGGATAAAACCTATTTTCTAAAGTTAAAAGTGGTCAAGATAATGAATGAATTCTCGACTTACCCCTTTCTTCCTTGTTCATACCCCTTGCTGAGTTCTTTTCATCTTCCGCATTGATTTTAAAATACTGCGTTCTTACGCGAGCGTCTTTTGGTAGATGATGATGAAGAACAACTACACCGAGCGTGAAGGAGTCTATGCCGCCGAGTTGTCGCGTATGCTTCAGTTTCTTGGAGGTTTTGATAGGCCGCTCTACCGAGGGACTACACTTGTGCAAGCAGGACTGGTCACAGGATGGGACGTCCGGATCACGGTGTATGCCCGAGAGAAGACAAAGTTCAGCTGCCCTTTCCACTTCACCGCCAGGAGGTCTACCTTTGAGATGGGAATCCAGGAGGTGTCGCGTCGAGCAATGCAGCAGATCGCTCGCACTTACTCCAGGGAGCTGGAAGGCACAGTGTTCCGTCACCACCCACGCCGAGACAACAGAGCTCAACGGAAGCCGATAGAGGATGAGGATGCTACTGTCACTCACATAGCCAAATTCGTCGCCGCTCAGGAGGAGCTGATTGAAGATACAGTTCAGGAGTTGAAGAAGGCTCGTGAGTAGATCGAGGAGGAGAAGAAGCACTTAGAGAATGCCCGTGAGTATGTCGCTTATGCTGCGGAATGGATCGCAGAGTTGGAGACTGCACTGTATGGCCAGGGTCCCGATCCAGTGTTGGAGTTGGACGCTCCAGACCCAGAGGAAGAACCAGAAGAGGCGCCACCTGCACCCGCACCACAGCCACGATAACGGCGGATCGAGAACTGCAGGAGGACGCCGCGTCGTCAACCACTGCTGCAGTTGTGGGGCATGGCGATTGTTTCGCGCCGATGCCGTCGCACCCGCCGCGAGGAGGCAGTGGAGGTTTTCTCGATGAGTGAGCGTAGGCATTGAGGTTGGGACTTCTTCGTCGAGTCGCGTTATAGAATAAGAGTCACCCTTTAGACGCGTTGGATTTTCATTGTTTGCTGAGTGTGCAGTATGTGTTGCAAGGCCCTTAGGCATTGTAAGCAACCATACCAAGTTATTACTATTATTAATAATAAAGTTGGATTTTGAGTTACACTTTTTCCTCGCATAGTTTCTCTATTACTTGTCTATTCTTGTTCCCTCTCATCTCTAAAACTTGGAGCAATCGACAAATGGTGAACACCCGTGGAAACCTTGGAGGCAATGGGAGTGGTTCTCGCCCAGCTGGAAACCCCAACAATGGAGCACCTGCACCCCAACCAGCACCGCCAGTTGACATGCAGAATTTTGGAGCTTTTCTTGCCGCTCAGACTCAGTTGATGCATGCTATGATGCAACAAATGCAACACGTCACTGCTCAGGCCGCCGCTAATCAAGTCAATCAGGGACAACGCCAGAATACAAGACTGTCAGAGTTCATGAGGACTCATCCACCCACTTTCTCCGGGAATGCCAATCCGTTGGAGGCCGATGATTGGTTAAGGTCAATAGAGAGGAAGCTACACATTGCTCAATGCATGGGAAATGAGAAGGTACTCTACGCTTCTCATAAGTTGGAAGCAACAGCTTGAATGGTGGGAGAACTTCGTGCCACGCAAGAGAACCCTCAAGATATCACTTGGGAGGAGTTTATGCGTTTAGTCGGTATCATGTGCCGAGAGGGATTATGGACCTCAAGAAGGAGGAGTTGAGCACCGAAGCAAGGTAATCACTTTGTGGTGAATACCGAACAAGTTCACACGGCTTGCACGCTACGCTTTGAAAGACGTAGCGACAGATAAAGCAGCAGTCCTCGTTTTATGAAGGGACTTAACTCAGGACTACAGTGGGACCGATCACCCACACCTTTCCAGATTTCCAAGAGTTGGTGAATAAGGCGCTTATTCTTGAGGACAAGCGCAAGGAACCGGATGAGAACAGAAGCGCAGGATGCAACAAAGAGGATCGTGGTCGGGAGCGCGCAGCATCGTTTGAGGGTTGCGCCACATCAATTTTTCAGATTCCAGCCACAGAATGCTACAAGGACACCGTCGCCAGCACCAATACCAGTCAATCAGAATTATCAGACCTCAAAGACCAGCCGAAATGCCGCTCAGGCGCCAACGAGGGACAGTGAGACGCCGCTACAATCGCAACGAGCCAGGACACTTTGCCAACGATTGCCCTAAGAAGGCGAAGGAGTGACCCCACCCGCTTCAATCTGGGATCCACACCAGCCAGGGACGCCTGCACTAGGAGCAAAGCGAGGACAAAGACGGCCAGGAGCAGCACCCCAGACCGTGGTGAGAGGCCGAGTCAACCATGTCACCGCAGATGCACTGCAGAATGCCACGGACATCGTACTGGGTAAGTTACTTGTTAACTCAGTACCTGCAACAGTTTTGTTTGATTCTGGAGCTTCGCATTCGTTTGTTTCTCAAGCCTTTGCTGCTAAAAATGATTTGGAGATTGCAAGACTTAAATGCATGTTTTTAGTTCAAACCCCTGGTTCCGAACTCCGAACGAAAGTAGGATGTTCTGGGGTAAGAATATTAATAGATGGGATAGAGTTCCTAGCGAACCTTATTATTTTGGAGACCCAGACCTTAGATGTTATTTTGGGAATGGATTGGTTATCCAAGCACAAGGCCGTATTGGATTGTGGACGAAGGACTATCTTAGTTGAGAGCCCGTGTGGAAAGAAAGTGGAATTTCAAGCTACCGCCGTTAGAGATGGACAGTTGATGGTTAACAGCACCAAGGCAATCGGCATAGAAGATGCCTCAGTGGTAAATGAGTATCCAGATGTTTTTCCTGAAGATCTACCTGGTATGCCGCCAGACAGAGACATAGAGTTTGTGATAGAGCTTGTACCTAGTACAGCGCCGATAGCAAAGAGACCCTACCGGATGTCCACCGAGGAATTAGTAGAGATGAAGAAGCAGCTTGAAGAGTTGATGGAGAAAGGATTTATCAGACCGAGTTAAATGCCGTGGGAGGGCGCCCGGTTTTGTTTGTCAAGAAGAAGGACGGGATTTTCAGGATGTGCGTTGACTACCGTGCACTCAATGAATTCACCGTGAAGAATAAGTATCCGCTACCCAGGATCGATGATTTGTTTGATCAGCTGAGAGGAGCCGGAGTTTTCTCTAAGATTGATCTGAGATCGGGATACCACCAGTTGAAGATCCGATCAGAAGATATCCCGAAGACTGCATTCTCGTCAAGATATGGACATTACGAGTTTACTGTTATGTCCTTTGGTCTGACGAATGCACCAGCATATTTCATGAATATGATGAATAAGGTGTTCATGGAATATTTGGACAAGTTTGTTGTTGTGTTCATAGATGATATCTTAATCTACTCCAAGACAGAGGATGAACATGCCGAGCACTTGAGGCGAGTTTTGGAAAAGCTAAAGGAACAGCAACTTTTCGCCAAGTTCAGCAAGTGTGACTTTTGGAAGGACAAGGTGGAGTTCCTCGGACATGTAATGACCGCGGAAGGAGTCGCCGTAGATCCAAGCAAGGTAGAAGCTGTGTTACATTGGGAGCAGCCGAAGACCGTGACCCAGATCCGGAGTTTTCTTGGTATGGCAGGTTACTATCGCCGTTTCATTGAAGGCTTTTCGACAATTGCAAAACCTCTTACGCAATTGTTGAAAAAGGAGAAGAAGTTTGCATGGACGCCGGAGTGTGAGAAAGGTTTTCAGGAGCTGAAGAAACGATTGACATCAGCGCCGGTGTTAGTTCTACCGGATGTTAATCAAAGCTTTGACATTTATTGTGACGCATCACGCCAAGGACTTGGATGTGTGCTGATGCAGAATGGGAAGGTCGTCGCTTATGCATCAAGATAGTTGAGGCCACATGGGGAGAATTATCCGACGCATGACCTGGAGCTAGCTGCCGTAGTGCATGCCTTGAAATTATGGCGTCACTATTTAATTGGAAACATATGTGAAGTATACACGGACCATAAGAGTCTTAAGTACATCTTCACCCAATCAGACCTGAACATGAGGCAGAGGAGATGGTTAGAGTTGATCAAGGACTACAATGTTGGAATCCATTACCATCCCGGGAAGGCCAACGTAGTTGCCGATGCTCTGAGTCGGAAGAGCCATACTGTGAACATGTTGATAGCCACAAGTCAGGAGGAGCTATGTGAGGATTTCCAGAGAATGCAGATTGAAGTCGTACAAGAAGGATTCTTGGCAGCGTTGGAAGTGAAGCCTACCCTAGAAGATCAGATCCGAGAAGGACAGAAGGATGATGACAAGATCCGAAGGATTAAGTCCAACATGGATGAAGGCAAGGCAAAGGACTTCAAGTTGGATGAGCAGGGCACATTATGGATGAAGGGTCGCATTTGTGTGCCGAACAAGAAGGAGCTGAAGCAGTTGATTTTAGAAGAAGCCCATGATTCGAAGTATTCCATTCATCCTGGAAGCGCCAAGATGTATGAAGATTTGAAGGAAAGATTCTGGTGGCCGAGCATGAAGCGTGAAGTTGCCGAGCATGTTGCGCTGTGCGACATATGCCAGAGAGTCAAGGCAATGCATCAGAGACCAGCAGGATTGTTACAGCCGTTGAAGATACCTAAGTGGAAATGGGAGGAAATCGGAATGGACTTCATTACCGGTTTGCCGAAAACTCAAGGAGGATATGACTCCATATGGGTTATAGTGGATCGCCTGACTAAAGTCGCCCATTTTATTCCAGTGAAGACCACTTATTCGGGAGATAAGTTAGCTGATTTGTACATGACCAGGATCGTCTGTTTGCACGGAGTGCCGAAGAAGATTATATCGGACAAAGGTACCCAGTTTACCTCGAGGTTCTGGAATAAACTGCATGAAGCCATGGGGACCCGTTTGAATTTCAGTACAGCCTATCATCCGCAGACAGATGGGCAAACCAAAAGAGTTAATCAGATTTTGGAGGATATGTTAAGAGCTTGTGCATTGGCTTATGCTACCACTTGGGATAAAAGTCTGCCGTACGCTGAGTTCAGCTACAATAATAGTTACCAAGCCAGTTTAAAAATGTCACCATTTGAAGCACTATACGGTCGACCCTGTCGGACACCGTTGAATTGGAACGAGACAGGTGAACGCCGTGTCTTTGGGCCAGATATTCTCCAAGAAGCCGAAGAACAGATTGCCATGATCAGGGAGAGATTGAAGATAGCCCAGTCACGACAGAAGAGTTATGCTGACAACCGTCGCCGAGACCTGAGTTTTGAACCAGAAGATTTCGTGTATCTCAGGGTCACGCCACTCAGAGGAGTTAAGAGATTCCATGCCAAGGGAAAACTCGCGCCGAGGTATGTTGGACCATTCAAGGTTCTCAGCCGCAGAGGTGAAGTTGCTTACCAGCTAGAGTTACCGCAATCATTAGCAGGAGTGCATGACGTGTTCCACGTGTCCCAGCTGAAGAAGTGTCTTCGAGTGCCAGATGAGCAAACGCCCTTGGAGTCGATTGAGCTACAAGAGGATCTGACTTACAAGGAGCACCCTGTGAAGATTTTGGACACTATGGATCGAGAGACGAGAAACAAGTCAACCCGTTTCTACAGAGTTCAATGGAGCAACCATGCGGAGAGCGAAGCAACTTGGGAGCGCGAAGAGGAATTGAAGAAAGAGTTTCCGAACATATTTCTTTAGAAAGCCCTGAATCTCGGGGACGAGATTCTGTTAAGGGGGGGAGGTTTGTAACATCCCAAAATTTTGCTTTTCTTAAATTCAAGTGTGATTTGGTACTTTGGTGAATTTTTGGAATTTTCTAGAATTTATTTGGATTTATTTGAATTTATTCCATTTTGAAATAATTAAAGAATTTAACTTTGCAAATAAAATTTTGTTGGAAATATTTTATTTGAGTCCAAAATGTTCCAAAATATTTTCCAGAATTTTTCTGGGATTTTTCTGAGTGTTTTGCTATTTTTAATGAATTAAATGAATTTCTGGGAATTAATTTGAATTATTTAATTGGATTAATAGCGAGTGGGTTTGCACTGTTCCACCGACCGAGCCCGAGTCAGACTCGAGTTCGAGTCCGACTCGAACCCAACTGAGCCTAACCCTCTCGACCGTCCGATCAAGATCGAACGGCCGAGATTGAGCCACGTCACCCGAGCCCGAGCCCGACCGAGCCAGCCAGCTCGCCCGAGTCAGACCCGAGCCCAAACCCTTGCACCGTTGGATCTTGATCCAACGGCTGTGCGCGTGCCACGTCGCCCTCGCCGTGTCCGGGTCGGACTCCGCCGCCCGTACCGGTTTCGCCGCGGATTCCGCGGGGATCTCGGCGTCCGTGCCGGTATTTAATGCCTGGACTCGCGCCCGAGGTTCGCCTTTACCTCGTGCGTCGTTTGCCCCAGGTGCCCTAGCCCTAGCCACCGCCGTCGACCCGCTATTGCTCGCCGTAGTTGCGTAAAGCTCCGCCGCGGACTTTGCTTCGCCCTGCCGCCGTCCGCCGTTCTCCGCCGCCGTTGAGGTCGGATCCGGAATCGCAAGGCCAAGACACGTCGGGAGGTATCTTCCACTCCGCCGGAGAAGCCCCGAGGCGCCGTCGCCGTGGTCGTCGTCATCGTCTCCGGTGACCCTGCCCGCCGCGCTGCCGCCGACCAGAGCTCGCTCCACCGTCCGATCTAGAGCCAACGCTCCAGATCACACCACGTCACCCCGGTGAGTTCCACGTTGAAATCCCAGATCTATTTCCAACCGTTGGATCTAGATCCAATGGTTTAGATCGTGCCACGTAGCCTAAACCGCATCGAGCTAGGATAGATCTCAGCCGTTAGATTTAGATCGAACGGTTAGGGTTAGCCGCGTTGTAAACGTTAGATTGGATCTTGACCATCCGATCAAGATCGAATGGTCCAGATCAGGGGAGTAGTTTCTTAACGCGAGAGTCCAGATCCAATCTGGGCCGTTGATTTTCAAATCAACGGCCGAGATCTAGCCACGTGGCCGGGAGGCCGACCGTCGCGGCCGCGGTCGATGCCGCTGGCGTGAAGCGTGTCTCTGACACGCGGGGCCCGCGTGTCAGTGGGGCCCACGCGTCAGCGTCTCAGACAAGTGCACCATGACATCACCGCTGATGTCACGGTGGGGTCCAGCTGTCAGTCGTCCTCAGCCGTGCGTGATGATGTCACTGCTGACGTCATCCGAGGGGCCCACCTTGGCGTGGATATGTTGCCGAAGTTGTTCTTTGGCTTTTGCTGTTATCCCTGCAATTCTTTTTTTGCCAACATAGCAAGCTGGAACAATCTATTGATAGAATTATATTCCTTGTAATCAATTATGTCCTGAATCTTATGCCGTAAACGCTCATAAAAATGAACCATCTTATCCTCCTCATCCTCAATTACCTCACAATGCAACATACCTATTTGTAGCTATTGATAGTACTCCTCAACAGATTTATTACCTTGATTTAAGCGTTGCAATTTCTTGCCCATATCACGTTTATAAGTAGGAGGAACAAATCTACTACGCATAGCTCACTTTAATCTATCCCATGTATTAGGTGCTAGTCTAGCATTTACTATTTTGTTCCACCAAGTGATAGCAAAATCTTTGAACTCACTATTAGCTTGTCTAACTCTATATCTCAGGAACTAGATGGGAGTTAAATTTTTGTTCAACTGGAATTTCCCAATCTAAGTAGACTTTAGCGTCATAAGCACTAGAAAAGATGGTATGGTAAACTTAACCTTAGCAAAGAAATTAGATTTCTAGTAGTGCATGTCCACAACCATTACGAGGATTAAAGTTGTTACCTCCCATACCTCGACGGTTGAAGTTATGGCTTCGTTGTTATCGTTTGTCGGGACCCGAATTTGCAAATCCGGACCCTCTGTGTATTCAGCACTAGTCCAGGATCACGCTAGTGCACACAGTCTCAACATCGGTACATATCACAGTCATACTCAATGAATAATAAAATACTTTATAGAAAGAAAATATAACGGGTTGCTCAACCTTATGGTCAAATTACAAAAGTACGCCTCGCAGGGCTAAAGTCTTATTCAAAAAGAATCTGCAGCGGAATATAAGGAAATCGCGTGGTGCCAACCAATATGCCACAGGCAACTGACTGGGCTCTCCCCTAGCTTGTCGGCTCTTCCTGGAACTCCTCCAGTGCTGGCGTTGATTCTTCTTCAACTGGTGTTGTATTGTGGCAAGGGTGAGTACTTGGTACTCAGCAAGTCATGCACAGAATGCAACTAATATTCTATATGCATGGCTTAATACAAAGGATAGGTTAACAGGTTCATTTGCAGTAAAGCAACAATTAGCATGTAACATAAGTAGATTCGAAAGCAGTAGAAGCAATGTAGTATCAATAACTTTTCCAGGAGTTAAGTAAACACTTTCCCTTTCCTAATCCACATTTCCATCAACGTCATCATTAAACCCAACCAAACTTTTCAAGTCCAAGTTGTTTTCATGAAAGTCTAACCCTTGACTGTAATTCCCGAGCAATGTCCAATGCCGCGGACACGGCTATTCGAATAGATTTTTATACTCTGTAGAGGTTATGCACTTTACCCACAAGATACAGCCAAACACCACAAAGGCGACTGTCCGTAACAAAGTCTTTTGGAAACTTCTAATAGTACAAGTGGGCCTCCCCGGTTATTGCGCACTAACCCTTCCCTTAGCAAAGGCGAAGTCTAGGCCAATCAACCGTTAGATGGGTACCTGGCCGCAGCACCGGTACGCTCCCCCGTACAACTACACAAAGGGTATAGCTGACACCCCGAGGTCCCACAGGTACATTATTAGCAACTTAATCAACTAGGTCCGTCCCATTACAGATATGTGGTTGCACGTTTGACTCAGTTCAAAGGCTTGCAAGGTTAAGTCCTTAGGTTGACCAGGGCATGACTACCCGAAGAACCAAATCAACTTCCCCGGTGCCAATCATGGCCCTCCATATCATTCTTGCCACATGCCCCTGTTTAAATCTATTTATCAAACCCTAGTTGATTACCATGCACCACGTGCCATCGATAACAACATCAATAACACATGACACTTCTCAAAAACATGTTCCATATGTCATTAAATCAATGTTAACATGTATTTATCCAAAGTCATGTTGTGACTACGTGGCAGGTCTAAGCAATATACTACAACGGTCTAATTACCCATGTTGGCAATTTAATAATGTCCAACTAAATAATCCACAACTAGGGTGACAAGGGGTTCATGGCATACAATTATATTCATCAAGGTGTCATACAACAATTAGGTATTTTAACTAATCCCAGAACTAATCAACATAAATTCTAATTAAATTAGCATGCAATACTTTGAAACAACATAATTTCAAAAGAATGGGCTCAACATGGTCAAAGCACAACTTGACTTCAAAGAGTACTTGTTCTTGGTCTTGAGCTGGCTCCTGGGTCAACACTTCTCCTTCGAAGCCCTCGGGTATTTCAACGTCTACTCGTAATGCGTGCAAATAGCAATAAATAAATAAAATAGTACATGCACATTGCTCAAAACATCAAATAAGGTCCATAAACAGAAAGGGCATAATTTTATGAATTTTTAGAAATTGGAATTGCCCAAATCGGAGTTAAAATGCAAAAGTTATAATTATTTAAAATTCAAAGAATCTATTAATTAAATCAAACAGAGAAAATTTCATATTCAAAAATTAATTAAAATTCATATTTAAGTAGATCTCAATTTTATAAAAATTTAGAAACTGTAATCGTTCAAATCGGAGTTAAAATGCAAAAGTTATAAGCGTTTGAAGTTTGAAAATTCAAATAAATCATTAAACCGAATTAACTCATTAATTTTTCTATTGAAAAATCAATTTATTGCGTCAGCACGACACGTGGACCAATCGGGAGCCGCCACGTCGCCTCGGGTCCATGGACCCGACACACGGCTCGGCTCGGTCCACTGTGGACCCGGCCCACAAGCGCACGTCTCTGACACGCGGGACCCACTACTGACGTCAGCACGGCACGGCTGAGGACGGTTGACACGGGGCCCCACGTGATGTTAGCATGACGTCACGGGTAACGTCATGGAGACGTTGGGCGGCCGGCCGACATCGCGGGCCTCGGCCGACGTCGGCGACGGGCGTGTTGGCCGACCGCGCCGGTCCAACTCCTGGGCACGTGGCAGAATCTGGGCCGTTGATTTGAAATTCAACGGTCCAGATCAAATCTAACCTCACGCGTTTGGAAATAACACGGTTGATCTGGACCATTCGATCTTGATCGGACGGTCGAGATCCGATCGGGTTTCACCGCGTCACTAGGGGTGACGTGGCTTGACCCGACGCGTGACACGTGGCTCAATCTACGCCGTTCGATCTCAATCGAACGACTGGGGTTGCATCTAACGCTTCAACGTGGGTTAACCCTAACCGTACGATCTAGATCTAACAGCTGAGATCTACCCAAGCACGGTGCGGTTACGGCTATGTGGCTTGATCTAACTGTTGGATCTAGATCCAACGGTTGAAAACAGATCTAAAAACTAAAACGTGGAAATTTTACCTTCGGGCGACGTGGACGAATCTGGGCCTTTGGATCTTGATCGGACGATGCACGAAGCTCGCGAGATCAGCGATGTGCACGGCGGAGTTGGCTTTCCGGAGACGAAGACGATGACCACCCGAACGGCGTTGTGGGCACGCTCCGGCGAAGTGGATGCTACCCCCCGACGCGGCTCGACGCGGTGGATCCGGATCTGGGCTCGGTTACGACAGTGTGACACCACGGAGTGTCATAACTTTATTTTACGTGCTTGATATGGTTAAAAAACAGTATGAGATGTGGAATTAAGGTTAAAACTATAGGTTATGGAGGTTAATAGCTTTTCCGGGCCGTTTTCGGGGTTTTGGGCCTTCCCGGGGGAGTTTTGGGCCTTGGTGGGCTTTGGTGGGATGGATTAGGTCTCCGTAACGGACTAGAATTGGGTGTGGGGGCTGGTAAAAGGGGTTTCCCTGCCCCTTTGGGGCGTCCACCCTGCTGCCTTTGCGCCCCTTGAGGCCTTGGTGCGCCCCCCTCACCTCCCCCCACTTGCCAAGCCCTAGCCGCCCCTTCCCTTTGAGCCTTGCGCCTCCCCCTAGCTCTCCTCCATTGCCCCACCTCTACACCACCTCTCCTCCACCCCCTTGCTGCCCTAGGGTGGTCTCCACACCTCTGCACCTTGTGGATCCATCCGTTGGAGCGAGGAGCGAGGAGCGAGGAGCGTGGAGCGAGGAGCGATCCGCGAGGAGATCTATTGGAGATTCGTTCGTTGGGCAAAGGTATGATCATGGGGATCCTTGGGTTTGATCTAGGTACTGTTCTTAGGGTGTTTATGAAGTTTTTAGATCAATTGGTGGTGCTGGGTTGGAGTTCTTTGGGTTAGATCTAGACGTTGCCACGTTTCTATTTTCGGGCAGATTGAGCAGTCGGGCTAGGGTTCGAGTTTTCGTCGATTTAGAATCCGAATCTGTCCGTACGGACTTAAAAGAAGTTGTAGATAATTTAATTATATTTCTGTGGACATAAAGCACGTTAAAATCCGATCAGCCGTTTGAAAGTTATGGCCGTTTTACCGAGCGTGTTAAAATCTGTGACGCAATTAGAACAGATCGTAGTAATCTGTAGATTAAACAATTTTAACGTCCGAATCAGTCTTTCCGTATAACTAGAAAAAGGTAGGAAATTTCCTAAGCTTCGCGATGGTGTACTCGTTTAATCGATTTGGAGTCCCAGAACTCAAGTTATAGCCTTTGCAAGGCTGCTGTCCCGCCAGGACAGAACCTCTGTTTTAGGTTTTGCGAGTAGCGGGCAATGTCGGGTGAGATGGGGATTTGTGTACTGTTTTGTGGGCATTATTGAGAGTATGTGATGCCGTTGTGCAGGTGGTGTGACCCCAGGGGTGCCCTCTACTTCCCACAATCCCGTCGCCCACGGTTGAGGCAAGTGTGTTGTAACGAATAGCGGAATTGTAGGTTGCTTGTGGAGATTAGATGAAAGATTGAATATTTGCTATGATCAGTTGCCATGCTTGCTGTTTTCCAATAATATATTGAGTATGATTATCATGATTCGATGCCATGTGTTAATATTTGTCATGATGAGATGCCATATGTTTATGTACATGTGAAATATGATAATTGGCATAGTTGCATGCATGACATGAGATAGGGCGAGGGCGGTGATAAAGTCATAACTAGTCCGGCAAGGTCGGTGAGAAAGTTATGACTAGTCCGGAACGCCATTGAGTAAGACCTACATCGTGATTCCATCCACGTGGTGAATGGAAGCGATGAGTAGGCACCCTCCATCTTCGGGATGGAAGGGGGGAAAAGGGTGCACACCGACGGGTGTGTACTCAACCATACCGGTATGAGTTTCCAAGGAGACATGAGCATTGCATTACATCTCATACATATTGATGATGACAATGTTAAGTGTTTATGAATAAGATGATTTACATGAAGGGAGATGCTATTGCCATATTGTTGTTCTTGTTGTCCATTGCAATATGCTTGCTGAGTTTCGAACTCACGCTTGTGTTTTTTTTTCTTATTGTTTTAGGTACCATGAGAACGGCATGCGGGAAAAGGGAATAGACACACGCCCACACGTTGCTTCACCTTAATGTTTCCCCAAGTCAATTCTTTTAGATTGATAATAAATTGCGTGTGATGGTCATTAAATTAAGGCTTAGCTTGGTTAATGAGAGTTTTATTGTTCGTTTGACACTTGGAACTTTAAGTGCTAAATGTTAGTCTTTTATTGTCGTTAAGACTCTATTTATTGCTGTTTTAGATGTTTCCCTTATTGCCATATAATGCTATATCGTTGTTGCTCCTTAAATTCATGATAAAACAAAGGAGGTGCTGCCGAAATCTCGGTTTTTAGCCTATGCGCCTTTGCTGGAATTTTATGTTCAATATGATATTTGGATGTTGTTTAGCTTATGTTTGGTAGCATTCGGGCATGTTAAATGCCGGGGTGTTACAGTTGGTATCAGAGCGGGCTGTAGGTCCTTGGAATCAGTATTTTAGTGTTATACCTTAAGTTGCAACTAAAATATGATGTGGAATAACTTAGAAACATGGCTTAGGTTCTAACTAAAACTTTGTTATAGGATAGCAACATTAAAACTTGCAAAAGTGGTATAACTAATCTAAAATTTGACACACTTGGTTGCACAGTAGGATGGGGTCTTGGTTCATCATTGCATTGCGCTTAATTATTTGATGAAGACTATGCTATGATGATGTTTGATCTATGTTCTTGGTTGTGTGATGTTGTGTTTATGTTTTTGTGTTTGGATGGTTGTCTGTCTGAAGCAGCCATGCCGAGGGGTAGAGGCCGTGGATGCCGAGGCCGTGGAGGCCAGGGGCGAGGCTCCCAGGGAGTTGAGGAGTCTGTTGCTGAGGGTAGCGTTTCGCTCAATGCTCGTGGACCAGCTCAGGAGGAGCTTCCAGCTGATCGGGCGGGGTGCCCGCCGCCAATGATGATTTAGTTCGAGGCTCTGCAGAGGAGATTCAGAGGCTGCGCCAGCCATGCGGGCAGCCCTATTGTGGTGCCTCCCCTGCGATGGCTGATTGTTGCCCACGCTACCGGAGCCGAGGATGAGTCTCCGAGAGTGGATGACCCTCCGTCTTGACACTTTTGACGGAGCGGCACGCCGATCGATCCGCAGATTGGCTGCGGTACATGGAGAGGCGCTTTGAGGTTCTAGAATTGACCTCGGTCGGAGGGCTCGCTTTGTGGCCTTTCACCAAAGGCCAAGCCGATATCCGGTGGGAAGGGTGCCGCTAGAACCCACGATCTTGGTCGATCACACAGGAGGACTTTGTGGCTCGCTTCCGAGCCAAGTTCTACCCGGAGTCTTTCCTTGAGAGGATGGAGCATACTCTGACGACTCTTTCCCAGGGAAAGAGGTTGGTGGCAGAGTATGAGGTGGAGTTCAACAGCGTGGTGCGCTTTGTGCCGGCCGTGGCAGCCGACGACAGGGAGAAGGCGAGGAGGTTCCGTAGGGGCCTCAACCAGGAGTTCAGAGTTGTCATGGGGGCGACTGTCCCTCGTGACTTCTGCTCCGTGGTGGAGCAGGTGAAGGGCATGGAGCTCGAGTTGGAGCTCTCCCGGGAGAAGCAAAACCCGGGCGGTTCAGGGGTTCCTGCGGCCCAGCGGGCAGAAGAGGACCTTTGGTGGAGGAGGTGGGTCTTCTCGACCCACCTTCAAGAAGTTCAAGGGGACAGGCTCCTCCTCGTGGGCTAAATGGGGCCGCTTGATGCCTTCTTCGCGAGCGGTTGTCGCCCCGTGCCCGGGCAGGGCATGAAGTGTTTCAAGTGCGGTGGTGAGCACCGTGCTTCAGAGTGTGGTTGGACCGGGAGTTGCAACCACCGTGGGCAAGCCCGGCCACATGGGACGAGTCTCCGGATGAATCCCAAAGAGCATCATCAAGTGGGAGACGGTGCCTTCTCCTCCCACTCCACGGCGTCTTCCAGAGGATTGGTGCACATGATGGCTGCCCCTGCTTTCTCACCGCCCTTTGCGTGGCGCCACCGGGCGCATCTTGGTGCCCGCAGCTGCCTCCTCCTCGATTGCCTCCTCCGCCCCAGCCTTGATGGGGCATCACCGAGTCGGGCTCATACGTCGGCGCCACGAGGAGTGTACGCTTTGCCGACCGCCGAGTCGGTAGGGCATCCAGAGGTGGTTTCAAGTACTCGCTCGTGGATTCCGTTGATGCCTTTGTTCTGCTTTGATTCGGAGCATCCTATTCTTTTGTGTCATCGGAGTTTGCTAGTAGAGCTAAGTTGGGAGTTCAGCGGATTTACGAGTCCGTGTTAGTCGATTCTCCTTGGGGTTGATTGCTAGTTCTTTGGTTTGCCCTGGTTGCACCATTGCCATTGATGATGAGGTTTTCTTTGCCAATCTCATGGTGATCCAGTTGGCTCCTTTTGATGTCATTTTGGGCATGGGTGGCTGCATCGATGCCGTGCTAAGATCTGTTGTTTTTGGAAGACAGTTGCCTTGCAGGCCCTGGCCCGGAAGAGTTGACCTTTAAGGGTGGTATACCCTCCAGCCCGTCTTTGCTTTGACTAGTTTGTTTTACGGTCGGCGTTTGAGGTCATTGGGTTTCCTCATGACTTTGTCTCGAGAAACCATCTTCCTCGATTCCCATTGAGGAGATTTACGTAGTGAAGGAGTTCATTGATGTGTTCCACTGACGAGTTGCCTGGTCTACCTCCCGTGAGGAATGTGGAGTTTCGTATTGATCTTGTTCACGGCACTCGACCTATTTCTATCTCTCCATACCGCTTGGCTCGTCCTTTTCAAGACGAGTTGAAGAAGCGATTGGAGGATCTGTTGGCCAAGGGCTTCATTCGGCGTAGCGTTCGCCGTGGGAGCACCCGTCCTCTTCGTCTCGAAGAAGGATGGAAGTTGGCGTATGTGCATTGATTATCGTGCTCTTAATCAAGTGATCCAAGAACAAGTATCCTTTGCCTCGCATCGAGGATCTGTTTGACCAATCAAGGGAGCAAAGGTGTTCTCCAAGATTGATCTTGATCGGGTACAATCAGATCCGTGTTAGGAGCAGGACATTGAGAAGGCTGCTTTCTCCACTAGGTATGGGCATTATGAATTTAAAGTTATGTCTTTTGGACTAACTATTGCTCTCGGTGTCTTTATGGAGGCGATGAACAGTATGCTACACAAGTATCTTGATGAGTTTGTGGTAGTGTTCATCGATGACATTCTGGTTTACACTAAATCGGAAGAGGAGCATGAGCGACATCTCGAGGCTTGTGCTGAGCACCTTGAGGGAAAATCAGTTCTTTGCTAAGCTGAAAAAGTGCGAGTTACGGATTGAAGTGGGTTTTCTTGGCCACATCATCAATCCAGAGGGCATATCTGTAGATCCTAGCAAAGTCTCAACAGCTTTGGATTGGAAGAGGCCTTCCAATGTCAAAGAGGTGCGTAGTTTCCTTGGGTTGGCTGGCTACTATCGGCGTTCGTGCAGGATTTCTCTATCATTGCCAAGCCACTTTCGCGGTGACTCGAAGGGGATGAAATTCCAGTGGATCGCAGAGTGTGAGCACAGTTTACGCACTATGAAGGAGAAGTTAGTGATCGCCTCTGTTCTTACCCTTCCCGAGCCGGGAAGCGCTTCACGGTGTATTCGATGCTTCTCGGTTGGGACTTGGGTGTGTGCTCATGCAAGAGGGCAAGGTGATTGCTTATGCGTCGAGGCGCTTGAAAAAGCACGAGCGTAACTATCCCACGATATCTTGAGCTAGCCGCCGTAGGTGTTTGCATTGAAGATATGGAGGCATTACTCAGACGGGGAGTCTTGTGACATTTTCATCGATCACAAGAGCCTCAAGTACATCTTTACTCGTAAAGATTTGAACTTGAGGCAGAGGAGGTGGCTAGAATTGATAAAGGATTATGACCTTACTATCCAAGTATCATCCGGGAAGGCAAATGTTGTGGCCGACGCTCTCGCCGCAAGACAATGCCCCCTATTGTTGATTGTCTTGTTGCTGATTTTGAGCGTTTGGGGTCTCCTCTGCTGCGGGGGACCGTGCAAGCTAAAACTTCGATTGATTCTTGAGTCGGCGATTCCCGGCGTGCAGCGGGAGGCACAAGAGCATGACCGTTTGCTCCAAAGAAAGTAGGAACGCTTTGAGGATGGCAAGTCCGGAGACTTTACCATTGATGATGCGGGAGTTCCGAGGTTTCAGGGCCGTCTATGCGTGCCTCGTAAATCTCAAGTGAAAGAAGACATTACGAAAGAAGCTCATCGCACAGTGCACACGGTCCATCCTGGGAGACCAAGATGTCTGTGGACTTGAAGAAGAATTTCTCGTGGAAAAGGATGAGAGTGGATATTGCCAAGTATGTGGCGTCTTGTGGGATCTGTCGAGAAGATCAAAGCCGAGCATAAGCGTCCGTCGGTCTGTTGCGACCATTGGAGATTCTGTGTGGCCATGGGATGACATCTCCATGGATTTCGTGGTTGGTCTACCTCGTTCTCCACGAGGGAAGGATGCTGTTTGGGTTGTGGTGGACCGTCTCAAGCAAGTCTCAAGATTTCATTCCTATCCGCACGACCAATTCATGAGCGAGTTGGCTCCCATCTATGTGCGGGAGATTGTGAGACTGCATGGTGTACCTAAGACCATTATTTACGATCGGGATGCGAAGTTCGTCTCCAAGTTCTCGGGAGAGTTTGCAGAGTGCTTTGGGTACGCAGCCTTCGCCTTTAGTACCGCTTTTCACCCTCAGACGGATGGGCGCCGAGCGTACCATCCAGACGTTGGAAGACATGCTCGTGGCCTGTGTGATGGCTTGGAAAGGTAGCTGGGAGGATCATTTGCCTCTTGCGGAGTTTGCTTACAATAACGGCTATCATTCCAAAGATCCGGCTGCTCCTTATGAGGTACTATATGGCCGGAAGTGCAGATCGCCACTTTGTTGGGATGCGGTGGGCGAGAGAGCGCTTCTTGGACCGGATTGGGTTCAGCATATCGTTGATCGCGTGGCGGAGGTACGGCAGAACCTTCTCGCGCAGAAAGCGCATGAAAAGCTATGCTGATGTGAGGCGGCGAGACTAGGAGTTTGAGGTGGGTGATAGCGTACTCTTGCGAGTATCTCCCACCAAGGGTGTGGTGCATTTTGGCACCAAAGGAAAGCTCAGTCCAAGGTATGTTGGGCCTTTTCCTATCATCGCCCGAGTTGGTAGGTTGGCCTATCGTCTGGAGCTACCGGAAGCTATGCAAGGTGTGCATAATGTATTCCATGTCTCGATGTTGAGGAAATACTTGCATGATCCGGAGTTGGTGGTTCCGTTGGAACCATTAGTACTTGAGCAGGACCTCACCTTCGAGTCCCGTCCTGGGAAATTGCAGGGACTTCGGAGCGAGTGATGAAGAACCGGACGCTCAAGTTCGTTAAAGTGTTGTGGTCACATCAGACCGAGAGAGAGGCAACTTGGGAGCTGGAGTCTCGTATGCGCGAGAAATATCCCGAGCTTTTCACCTCAGGTATGTGATGTGAAAACCTAGCTATCTTCGGTTTTGCTGGGTTGTGTGTTGGTGCGTTTAGATTCGAGGTCGAATCCTGTTGAAGGGGGGAAGAATGTGACACCACGGAGTGTCATAACTTTATTTTACGTGCTTGATATGGTTAAAAAATAGTATGAGATGTGGAATTAAGGTTAAAACTATAGGTTATGGAGGTTAATAGCTTTTCCGGGCCGTTTTCGGGGTTTTGGGCCTTCCCGGGGGAGTTTTGGGCCTTGGTGGGCTTTGGTTGGATGGATTAGGTCTCCGTAATGGACTAGAATTGGGTGTGGGGGCTGGTAAAAGGGGTTTCCCTGCCCCTTTGGGGCGTCCACCCTGCTGCCTTTGCGCCCCTTGAGGCCTTGGTGCGCCCCCCTCACCTCCCCCCACTTGCCAAGCCCTAGCCGCCCCTTCCCTTTGAGCCTTACGCCTCCCCCTTGCTCTCCTCCATTGCCCCACCTCTCCACCACCTCTCCTCCACCCCCTTGCTGCCCTAGGGTGGTCTCCACACCTCTGCACCTTGTGGATCCATCCGTTGGAGCGAGGAGCGAGGAGCGAGGAGCGTGGAGCGAGGAGCGATCCGCGAGGAGATCTATTGGAGATTCGTTCGTTGGGCAAAGGTATGATCATGGGGATCCTTGGGTTTGATCTAGGTACTGTTCTTAGGGTGTTTATGAAGTTTTTAGATCAATTGGTGGTGCTGGGTTGGAGTTCTTTGGGTTAGATCTAGACGTTGCCACGTTTCTATTTTCAGGCAGATTGAGCAGTCGGGCTAGGGTTCGAGTTTTCGTTGATTTAGAATCCGAATCTGTCCGTACGGACTTAAAATAAGTTGTAGATAATTTAATTATCTTTCCGTGGACATAAAGCACGTTAAAATCCGAACAGCCGTTTGAAAGTTATGGCCGTTTTACCGAGCGTGTTAAAATCTGTGACGCAATTAGAACAGATCGTAGTAATCTGTAGATTAAACAATTTTAGATTCCGAATCAGTCTTTCCGTATAACTAGAAAAAGGTAGGAAATTTCCTAAGCTTCGCGATGGTGTACTCGTTTAATCGATTTGGAGTCCCAAAACTCAAGTTATGGCCTTTGCAAGGCTGCTGTCCCGCCAGGACAGAACCTCTGTTTTAGGTTTTGCGAGTAGCGGGCAATGTCGGGTGAGATGGGGATTTGTGTACTGTTTTGTGGGCATTATTGAGAGTATGTGATGCCGTTGTGCAGGTGGTGTGACCCTGGGGGTGCCCTCTACTTCCCACAATCCCGTCGCCCACGGTTGAGGCAAGTGTGTTGTAATGAATAGCGGAAATGTAGGTTGCTTGTGGAGATTAGATGAAAGATTGAATATTTGCTATGATCACTTGCCATGCTTGCTGTTTTCCAATGATATATTGAGTATGATTATCATGATTCGATGCCATGTGTTAATATTTGTCATGATGAGATGCCACATGTTTATGTACATGTGAAATATGATAATTGGCATAGTTGCATGCATGACATGAGATAGGGCGAGGGCGGTGAGAAAGTCATAACTAGTCCGGCAAGGTCGGTGAGAAAGTTATGACTAGTCCGGAACGCCATTGAGTAAGACCTACATCGTGATTCCATCCACGTGGTTAATGGAAGCGATGAGTAGGCACCCTCCATCTTCGGGATGGAAGGGGAAAAGGGTGCACACCGACTGGTGTGTACTCAACCATACCGGTATGAGTTTCCAAGGAGACATGAGCATTGCATTACATCTCATACATATTGATGATGACAATGTTAAGTGTTTATGAATAAGATGATTTACATGAAGGGAGATGCTATTGCCATATTGTTGTTCTTGTTGTCCATTGCAATATGCTTGCTGAGTTTCGAACTCACGCTTGTGTTTTTTTTCTTATTGTTTTAGGTACCATGAGAACGGCATGCGGGAAAAGGGAATAGACACACGCCCACACGTTGCTTCACCTTAATGTTTCCCCAAGTCAATTCTTTTAGATTGATAATAAATTACGTGTGATGGTCATTAAATTAAGGCTTAGCTTGGTTAATGAGAGTTTTATTGTTCGTTTGACACTTGGAACTTTAAGTGCTAAATGTTAGTCTTTTATTGTCGTTAAGACTCTATTTATTGCTGTTTTAGATGTTTCCCTTATTGCCATATAATGCTATATCGTTGTTGCTCCTTAAATTCATGATAAAACAAAGGAGGTGCTGCCGAAATCTCGGTTTGTAGCCTATGCGCCTTTGCTGGAATTTTATGTTAAATATGATATTTGGATGTTGTTTAGCTTATGTTTGGTAGCATTCGGGCATATTAAATGCCGGGGTGTTACAGTTGTGTAGGATCGAAGTATACTAATATAGCAATCAGAGGGGGGTGAATGATTGTGTGGAAGCTAAAACCAAATTCTTGATCTATTAAAAGTTCACCCCAAAACAAAACCAAATAATTCCCTCGTTTTCGACAAAAACAGAATGACAGAGGTTCGGTAAAACACGAATTCTTGGAGATCCAACCGTCCAAACAATCTAAAATTTGGACACGAGAAACTAGATTCCAATACGAATCGAACCCAAAAAGAATCAGCTCGATCGGACTTACGGATCAAAAGTTATGAGCTTCGCAAGCTTGGTGATCCAGAACTTGACGAGAATCAATCTAATCAAAACTTCAAGATTAAACAAGAACGACAAAAGATTGATCAACTAGACTTTGAGAAACACTAGATCAATACCCTAGAACGGTTTTTGATGGATCAAATCAAGATGAAACTCAACGATCAAAAACCAATGTAGAATTAAAACAAGCATGCAAACAAGAACCAAAACAGAAAACACTGTAGCGACGTGGTTATCAGAGCACGCAAAAAATCTTGGAAGAATTGATCTTTATTTCTTGTCTAAAATACTCTCATCAAAAGAGTACAAACCCTAAAACCAAGCTCAAAGCTTGATGCGCTCAGCTCTACTTGGTGCCTTTCAACAGGAGACCCCCCACCTATTTAAAGCACCAACCCACAAGGAGTTCTGAATACGATTCCTATTCCCTAGAAGGAATCCGTATCCAACACTACTCTACTTGGCCCAACCTGGCCGAGTACAACTCTTGCACGCGTATGGCAACCCTACCATACTCACGTGACTAACACTTTGCACGCGTATGGCCACCTGCCATACTCACGTGACTAACACTTTGCACACGAATGACCTCCTGCCATTCTCACGTGACTAACCATTCTTCATGTGCACCATTCTCTTAGCCCGAACGTCCCGCATGACATCCTTGACCACCAAGACCTCAGTTCCTCCTGAACCTAGTCCCGAACCTCAGTTCCTCCATGAACCTAGTTCCGGTCCCGTCATCGACCACATTCGTCTTCGAGCAATACCTGCACATGAACAAACCACAAAACAAATCCGAGCACAAGTCCATGACTTGACTCAATGTCAATCCATGCAACTACTCACATGAGCATTGCATAAAGTCCACTTCAAGAGAAGCATCATGAAATCATCACAAATTTCATAATCTCAAATTCAAATTATTACAATTCTGCTCAAAACCCTAATTCAGCAAAAACGCATTCACGACGGACAAGGAAATATGGTCCGGCGTACACATGAAAAATCACTCAAAAAAACATTCAAAACGGACAGACAAAATCGGTCCGTTGTACAAGTGAAAGTTTCGGTTCCAAGAAGAAATCATTCTGGCGAAAACACGTTCACGACGGACAAACAAAATCGGTCCGTCGTACATGCGAAATCAAACCTCAAAAAGCCATTCACGACTGACCAAAGAAGTTTGTCCGCCGTACATGCAAAACTTACTGGTTTCTTGGAAGATTGAGTTCGACTCATGAGCTCAAAAACACGTTCACGACAGACCAAAAAACTTTGTCCGTCGTACATGCACAACTTACTGGTTTTTGAGGAAAATTGAGTTTGGCTCAATGAGTTCAAAAGCATGTCCACGACAGACCAACAAAGTTTGTCCGTCGTAGATGGGAAACTTACTATTTCTTGAGATCTTGGTCCGGCGCAAAAGCGAAACTTACTGCTTCTTGTCAAATTGACAAAACACATGAATAAACATATTTGCAAATTCAATTCTAAGCCAATTTTTCAGCACATGATTTCGCAAGTTGGTATCAGAGCGGGCTGTAGGTCCTTGGAATCAGTATTTTAGTGTTATACCTTAAGTTGCAACTAAAATATGATGTGGAATAACTTAGAAACATGGCTTAGGTTCTAACTAAAACTTTGTTATAGGATAGCAACATTAAAACTTGCAAAAGTGGTATAACTAATCTAAAATTTGACACACTTGGTTGCACAGTAGGATGGGGTCTTGGTTCATCATTGCATTGCGCTTAATTATTTGATGAAGACTATGCTATGATGATGTTTGATCTATGTTCTTGGTTGTGTGATGTTGTGTTTATGTTTTTGTGTTTGGATGGTTGTCTGTCTGAAGTAGCCATGCCGAGGGGTAGAGGCCGTGGACGCCGAGGCCGTGGAGGCCAGGGGCGAGGCTCCTGTGGAGTTGAGGAGTGCATTCTTGAGGGTAGCGTTCGCTCAATGCTCGTGGACCAGCCAGGAGGAGCTTCCAACAAGATCGGGGCGGGTGCCCGCCGCCAATGAGGATTTAGTTCAGGCTCTGCAGAGGGAGATTTAGGAGCTGCGCCAACAGTTGCGGGCAGCCCCTGTGGTGCCTCCCCTGCAGTGGCCCAGCTTGTTGCCCCGCTGCGCCGGAGCCGAGGATGAGTCTTCGAGAGAGTATGACCCTCCGACTTGACACTTTTGACGGAGCGGCACGCCCGATCCATCCGCAGATTGGCTGCGGTACATGGAGAGGCGCTTTGAGGTTCTAGAATTGACCTCGGTCCAGGGGCTCGCTTTGTGGCCTTCAATTTGAAAGGCCAGGCCGATATCTGGTGGGAAGGGTTACGCCGCTAGAACCCACGATCTTGGTCGATCACCGAGGATTTTGTGGCTCGCCTCGAGCCAAGTTCTACCCAGAGTCTTTCTTTGAGAGGATGGAGCATACTCTGGCAACTCTTTCCCAGGGGAAGAGGTCGGTGGCAGAGTATGAGGTGGAGTTCAACAGCGTGGTGCGCTTCGTGCCAGCTGTGGCAGCTGATGACAGGGAGAAGGCGAGGAGGTTCCGTAGGGGCCTCAACCAGGAGTTCAGAGTGGTCATGGGGGCGATTGTCCCTCGTGACTTTTCCTCCGTAGTGGAGCAAGCGAAGGGCATGGAGCTTGAGCTGGAGCTCTCGGGAGAAGCAAAACCCGGGCGGTTCAGGGGTTCTGCGGCCCAGCGGGGCCGAAGAGGACCTTTGGTGGAGGAGGTGGGTCTTCTCGTGACCCACCTTCAAGAAGTTCAAGGGGACAGGGCTCCTCCTCGGGGGCTAAAATGGGGCCGCCTGGCTGCCTTCTTCGCGAGCGGTCGTTGCCCTGTGCCGGGCAGGCATGAAGTGTTTCAAGTGCGGTGGTGAGCACCGTGCTTCAGAGTGTGGTTGGACCGGAGTTGCAACCACCGCGGGCAAGCCCGGCCACATGGGACGAGCCCACGGATGAATCCCAAGAGCATCATCAAGTGGGAGACGGTGCCTTCTCCTCCCACTCCAGGCGGCATCTTCCAGAGGATTGGTGCACATGATGCTGCCTCGCTTCTCACCGCCCTTTGCGTGGCGCCACCAGCGTCTTGGTGCCCGCAGCCGTCTGCTCCTCCTCGATTGCCTCCTCCGCCCCACCTTGATGGGGCATCACCTGAGTCGGGCTCCTTACGTCCCGGCGCCACCAGAGTGTACGCTTTGCCGACCGCCGAGTCACCGGGCATCTAGAGGTGGTTTCGTGTACTCTACTCGTGGATTCAGTTGATGCTTTTGTTATGTTTGATTCTGGAGCATCCTATTCTTTTGTGTCGTCTGAGTTTGCCAGTAGGGCTAAGTTGGGAGTTCAACGGATTTACGAGTCCGTGTTAGTCGATTCTCCTGGGGTTGATTGCTAGTTCTTTGGTTTGCCCCGGTTGCACTATTACCATTGATGATGAGGTTTTCTTTGCCAATCTCATGGTGATTCAGTTGGCTCCTTTTGATGTCATTTTGGGCATGGACCGCTGCATCGATCTGTGCTAAGATCTGTTGTTTCGGAAGACAGTTGCCTTGCAGGCCCGTCCTGGGAAGAGTAGACCTTCAGGGTGGTATACCCTCCAGCCCGTCTTTGCTTTGACTAGTTTGTTTTAGTCGGCGTTTGAGGTCATGGGTTTCCTCATGACTTTGTCTGAGAAACCATCTTCCTCGATTCCCATTGAGGAGATTTCTGTAGTGAAGGAGTTCATTGATGTGTTCCCCGACGAGTTGCCTGGTCTACCTCTGTGAGGAATGTGGAGTTTCGTATTGATCTTGTTCCTGGCACTCGACCTATTTCTATCTCTCCATACCGCTTGGCTCGTCCTTTTCAAGACGAGTTGAAGAAGCCGATTGGAGGATCTCATGGCCAAGGGCTTCATTCGGCGTAGCGTTCGCCGTGGGGAGCACTCCGTCCTCTTCGCCTCGAAGAAGGATGGAAGTTGGCGTATGTGCATTGATTATCGTGCTCTTAATCAAGTGACGGTGAAGAACAAGTATCCTTTGCCTCGCATCGAGGATCTGCTTTGACCAATCAAGGGAGCAAAGGTGTTCTCCAAGATTGATCTTGATCGGGGTATAATCAGTATCCGTGTTAGGGAGCAGGACATTGAGAAGACCGCTTTCTCCACTAGGTATGGGCATTATGAATTTAAAGTTATGTCTTTTGGACTAACTAATGCTCTCTTTGTCTTTATGGAGGCGATGAACAAGATGCTACACAAGTATCTTGATGAGTTTGTGGTAGTGTTCATCGATGACATTCTCGTTTACACTAAATCGGAAGAGGAGCATGAGCGACATCTCGAGGCTTGTGCTTTGAGCACCTTGAGGGAAAATCAGTTCTTTGCTAAGCTGAAAAAGTGCGAGTTACGGATTTCGAAGTGGGTTTTCTTGGCCACATCATCAATCCAGAGGGCATATCTCAGTAGATCCTAGCAAAGTCTCAAAGAGCTTTTGGATTGGAAGAGGCCTTCCAATGTCAAAGAGGTGCGTAGTTTCCTTGGGTTGGCTGGCTACTATCGGCGTTTCGTGCAGGATTTCTCTATCATTGCCAAGCCACTTTCGCGGTGACTCGAAAGGGGATGAAATTCGGTGGATCGCAGAGTGTGAGCACAGTTTACGCACTATGAAGGAGAAGTTAGTGATCGCTTCCTCGTTCTTACCCTTCCCGAGCCTGGAAGCGCTTCACGGCATTCTCGATGCTTCTCGGTTGGGACTTGGGTGTGTGCTCATGCAAGAGGGCAAGGTGATTGCTTATGCGTCGAGGCGCTTGAAAAAGCACGAGCGTAACTATCCCACGCATATCTTGAACTAGCCCGTGGTGTTTGCATTGAAGATATGGAGGCATTACTCAGACTGGCGAGTCTTGTGACATTTTCATCGATCACAAGAGCCTCAAGTACATCTTTACTCGTAAAGATTTGAACTTGAGGCAGAGGAGGTGGCTAGAATTGATAAAGGATTATGACCTTACTATCCAAAGATCATCCGGGAAGGCAAATGTTGTGGCCGACGCTTCTCGATCGCAAGACAATGCCCCTATTGTTGATTGTCTTGTTGCTGATTTTGAGCGTTTGGGGGTCTCCATCGCTTATGGGACCGCGCAAGCTAAAACTCGATTGATTCTTGAGTCGGCGATTCCCGAGTGTGTGCGGGAGGCACAAAGAAGCATGACCGTTTGCTCCAAAGAAAGTAGGAACGCCTTGAGGATGGCAAGTCCGGAGACTTTACCATTGATGATGCGGGAGTTACGAGGTTTCAGGGCCGTTTGTGCGTGCCTCGTAAATCTCAAGTGAAAGAAGACATTACGAAAGAAGCTCATCGCACCCGTACACGGTCCATCCTGGGAGACCAAGATGTACATGGACTTGAAGAAGAATTTACGGTGGAAAAGGATGAGAGTGGATATTGCCAAGTATGTGGCGTCTTGTGGGATCTGTCGGAAGATCAAAGCCGAGAATAAGCGCCCCGTCGGTCTGTTGCAGCCATTGGAGATTCTGTGTGGCCGTGGGATGACATCTCCATGGATTTCGTGGTTGGTCTACCTCGTTCTCCACGAGGAAGGATGCTTGTTTGGGTTGTGGTGGACCGTCTCGCAAGTCTGCGCAAGATTTCATTCCTATCCGCACGACCACCCTGCGAGCGAGTTGGCTCCCATCTATGTGCGGGAGATTGTGAGACTGCATGGTGTACCTAAGACCATTATTTACGATCGGGATGCGGTTCGTCTCCAAGTTCGGGAGAGTTTGCAGAGTGCTTTGGGTACGCAGGCCGCCTTAGTACCGCTTTTCACCCTCAGACGGATGGGCGATCTGAGCGTACCATCCAGGCGTTGGAAGACATGCTCGGGGCCTGTGTGATGGCTTGGAAAGGTAGCTGGGAGGATCATTTGCCTCTTGCGGAGTTTGCTTACAATAACAGCTATCATTCCAAAGATCCGGGCTGCTCCTTATGAGGTACTATATGGCGGAAGTGCAGATCGCCACTTTGTTGGGATGCAAGGGCGAGAGAGCAGCTTCTTGGACCGGATTGGGTTCAGCATGTTGATCGCGTATGAGGTACGGCGAGAACCTTCTCGCAGCCGCAGAGCGCATGTAAGAGCTATCTTGATGTGAGGCGGCGAGACTTGGAGTTTGAGGTGGGTGATAGCGTACTCTTGCGAGTATCTCCCACCAAGGGTGTGGTGCGTTTTGGCACCAAAGGAAAGCTCAGTCCAAGGTATGTTGGGCCTTTTCCTATCATCGCCCGAGTTGGTAGGTTGGCCTATCGTCTGGAGCTACCGAAAGCTATGCAAGGTGTGCATAATGTATTCCATGTCTCGATGTTGAGGAAATACTTGCATGATCCGGAGTTGGTGGTTCCGTTGGAACCATTAGTACTTGAGCAGGACATCACCTTCGAGTCCCGTCCTGTGGAAATTCTGGGGACTTCGGAGCGAGTGATGAAGAACCGGACGCTCAAGTTCGTTAAAGTGTTGTGGTCACATCAGACCGAGAGAGAGGCAACTTGGGAGCTGGAGTCTCGTATGCGTGAGAAATATCCCGAGCTTTTCACCTCAGGTATGTGATGTGAAAACCTAGCTATCTTCGGTTTTGCTGGGTTGCGTGTTGGTGCGTTTAGATTCAAGGTCGAATCCTATTGAAGGGGGGAAGAATGTGACACCACGGAGTGTCATAACTTTATTTTACGTGCTTGATATGGTTAAAAAACAGTATGAGATGTGGAATTAAGGTTAAAACTATAGGTTATGGAGGTTAATAGCTTTTCCTTGCCGTTTTCGGGGTTTTGGGCCTTCCCGGGGGAGTTTTGGGCCTTGGTGGGCTTTGGTGGGATGGATTAGGTCTCCGTAACGGACTAGAATTGGGTGTGGGGGCTGGTAAAAGGGGTTTCCCTGCCCCTTTGGGGCGTCCACCCTGCTGCCTTTGCGCCCCTTGAGGCCTTGCTGCGCCCCCCTCACCTCCCACCACTTGCCAAGCCCTAGCCGCCCCTTCCCTTTGAGCCTTGCGCCTCCCCCTTGCTCTCCTCCATTGCCCCACCTCTCCACCACCTCTCCTCCACCCCCTTGCTGCCCTAGGGTGGTCTCCACACCTCTGCACCTTGTGGATCCATCCGTTGGAGCGAGGAGCGAGGAGCGTGGAGCGAGGAGCGATCCGCGAGGAGCGTGGAGCGAGGAGCGATCCGCGAGGAGATCTATTGGAGATTCGTTCGTTGGGCAAAGGTATGATCATGGGGATCCTTGGGTTTGATCTAGGTACTGTTCTTAGGGTGTTTATGAAGTTTTTAGATCAATTGGTGGTGCTGGGTTGGAGTTCTTTGGGTTAGATCTAGACGTTGCCACGTTTCTATTTTCGGGCAGATTGAGCAGTCGGGCTAGGGTTTGAGTTTTCGTCGATTTTGAATCCGAATCTGTCCGTACGGACTTAAAAGAAGTTGT
Organism: Rhipidocladum racemiflorum; assembly: GCA_036346355.1. NCBI lineage: Eukaryota > Viridiplantae > Streptophyta > Magnoliopsida > Poales > Poaceae > Rhipidocladum > Rhipidocladum racemiflorum. The sequence goes on from CM070574.1 coordinate 59,445,103, forward strand.
AGATAATTTAATTATATTTCCGTGGACATAAAGCACGTTAAAATCCGATCAGCCGTTTGAATGTTATGGCCGTTTTACCGAGCGTGTTAAAATCTGTGACGCAATTAGAACAGATCGTAGTAATCTGTAGATTAAACAATTTTAGAGTCCGAATCAGTCTTTCCGTATAACTAGAAAAAGGTAGGAAATTTCCTAAGCTTCGCGATGGTGTACTCGTTTAATCGATTTGGTGTCCCAGAACTCAAGTTATGGCCTTTGCAAGGCTGCTGTCCCGCCGGGACAGAACCTCTGTTTTAGGTTTTGCGAGTAGCGGGCAATGTCGGGTGAGATGGGGATTTGTGTACTGTTTTGTGGGCATTATTGAGAGTATGTGATGCCGTTGTGCAGGTGGTGTGACCCCGGGGGTGCCCTCTACTTCCCACAATCCCGTCGCCCACGGTTGAGGCAAGTGTGTTGTAATGAATTGCGTGTGATGGTCATTAAATTAAGGCTTAGCTTGGTTAATGAGAGTTTTATTGTTCGTTTGACACTTGGAACTTTAAGTGCTAAATGTTAGTCTTTTATTGTCATTAAGACTCTATTTATTGCTGTTTTAGATGTTTCCCTTATTGCCATATAATGCTATATCGTTGTTGCTCCTTAAATTCATGATAAAACAAAGGAGAGTCGCCGAAATCTCGGTTTGTAGCCTATGCGCCTTTGCTGGAATTTTATGTTAAATATGATATTTGGATGTTGTTTAGCTTATGTTTGGTAGCATTCGGGCATATTAAATGCCGGGGTGTTACAGACAGAGGACGGCGGACGGCGGCGGAAACAACGAAAAACCGTGGCAGAACCCTACTCCAACTACGACGAGCTCTAGCGGGCGAACGGCGGCGGCTCAGGCGCGAAAATCTAGGGCTACGAGTGCGCACGGAAGAGGGCTACACGACAGGGGTGACGGAGCATTAAATAGGGCCCTCGTCGTCCGTGAAAACCGCAGAAACCGAGGTCGACCCGGCTGCGGCGGCGGAATCCGAATTGGATTCGGATTGGGCGACGTGGCGCAACGGTGGCCGTTGGATCAAGATCCAACGGTCACGCGGCTAGGCTCGGGCGCGACGCGGTTGGGCGCGACCGCGGTCCGGGTCGGGCTCGAGTCGGACTCAGGTCTGGCTCGGTCGCTGGAACAGTACTTGACCTGGGTTGGATTTTCCAAAGATTAAATAATTTAATTAATTTCTATAAATTCAAATAATTCAAGAAAAATAGCAAAATAATCAGAAAAATTCCAGAAAAATTCTGGAAAATACTTTGAGACATTTTGGACTCAAATAAAATATTTCCAATAAAAAATTATTTAAAACTTTTAATTCTTTAATTATTTCAAAAGGGGATAAATTCAAATTAAATCCAAATAAATCTAAATAAATTCTAGAAAATTCCAAAAATTCACAAAAGTGCAAATTAACATTCAAACTTATGAAAAGCAAAAATTTATGGTGTTACATCGTTCATCTTGGGCTGCGGCGTGGGCAGCGTATCGTTGGCAACCTAGTGCAGCGGGGAGTCCTACTGTGGCAGCAGCTCGGTCTTAGTATTCCTCATCCACAGCATCCCCTATATCTAACTCTTCATAATCAGATGCTGCAGCCTTGTCCTCTACCATGATTACATTGGGAGGTGGCTATATCTCAAAGTTCTCCATCCTTGTGACAAGGCTGGAGATGCTTCGCTCTATCCTCTCCAATCTGTGTTCCCTATCTCTATTGCTCTTGGTGATGTTTGCATTGATGACATCCAACAACTTGTGAAGCTCTTGTCAAGTGACACACTCCTCTCCATCCTAACTTCTCATTTGCGAACCTGCCATTATTAGTGAAGACAAGAAACAAATCACAAGTATATGTCCTATCAACTATTAGGATGTGGCGATGCAAAGTCGCTCACACTCAAACGTCTTACCACGCTCTTACAAGGTTCTTACCTGATGGCGCCGTGATGGCACTATGGGTGTCCCGATCTTTCGATGAGAAACACACGATCGATTTGTTAGAGTCGACTTTGACGATCCGACTACACCGTACGACGACGATGCGCCTTAGCAATCGCTAAACCAACTCCGGTAGTTATTGATCTTGCCGTAGGCACGATCAACCTGAACACGAGGTTCAATTCCTGCAAGCAACCGAAGAACAAGCAAGAACAATAGGATAAGCAATCTGAAATTGCGGATAAAACTGCATGCAAAACAAAGTGGAGTCTTATTGACGATCTTGACAATTGTGGCTGTCCAGCACAACTCGCAGGATCAAGTTTTGCACTTGGCTAAACTAATCAAATAAAACCCAAAACCCTAAGGAGCCAATGTCTGGCTATTTATAAGAGGTAGGGGCGTGGGAAACACGTCCAAAGCAGTAGGATACCAACTACAACTCTATTACAAGGCCCAAAGCCCACGTCTTCTCGAGTTGGAAAAAGTGACGCCAATTGTTTTGCAGATTCCCGTCGACTCGGACGGAATTTAGGGATGGGGTCGGATCCGTTGGAAAGAGGACGTCGAAACCTTTCAAACCAATACTCATAGACCCCAAACACCCTTGTGGATCAAAAGTTATGGTCATTTTAAGTTGGTGCTGTCCCGGAGGCCGAATCCAAGTATAACTTGTGCACCGGAAGAATTGGCTTCATGCTTGATGTTTGGAAGTCCTTCTCCTTGGTTCCTAAGGACAATAAAATCATCACGAGGATTAAATAGCATTCCATTCATTAAATTATCTGTATGCAACCCGAGGAACGCATTCACCTGGTAATTGAATTGTCGTGCCCGAGCTCGAGTAATTGGCCCTTGTATGATATTGTTGGTTTCCATTGGGTTTGTAAGTATGGCCGTATCCATGGTAGTGATGTCCTCATCATTACCAAAGCAACAAGTACTACAACCCGCGGCTGGTTCGTGATACCGTGATGGGTGTGAGTGTAGCGATTGCCAGATTGAACCTGAACTGATCAGAAGAAAGTGGAGCTCGGAAGGTAAAGTATGGTAGCAAGGATTAGCAAAATTCAAAAACAGTTAGCAAAGCTAAATAATGATTCAGAGTACTTGTCACAGTTGTTGGCCTAACAGTGTTCCTAGAACTAGTCCAACCAAGCTAGGGATATACTAAGGCACAAAGGACTCAAAGAATGCAACTGAAATTTGTTTTTTTTTATAATTTGCTTCTTCTCTTTTTCTCTATTCTTTTGCTTCTCTGATTTTTTTTCTTCTATCTTTTTGTTTGATAAAAGTGCAGCTCTTCTTCTTCTATGTTTTTTTGTACCGGCCTCTTTTTTTTCTTAGTCAAAAGTATACCTCTGAAATCAGGGGAGAAACAAAAATATCGCTTTTTGAAGCAATAGATAACGTTAAACAAATGACCGAAAGAATTAACAAAATAGGACAACAAACTTTCAAGGCCCAAAACTCAGTTTTAGAGGCTAATTTTGATGGTATAAAAATGCATAGGCCTAAAGATGTGTGTTATTTTCAGACACGCGTCGTCGTCCCCTTCGAAATAAAAAAAGTATGCCCCAATCGGAGTTCGTACGCAAAAGTTATGCCTGTTTTACTAAACACTGCGCAAACTAGAACTATCTAGGGCTTCACTCCAAACTCCGGTTCCAGTTAGGGCTAAATTACCAGTAGGACTGTGGCTGAAAATTGAGGGCCAGCGATGCAGGGCAAATGGCACAAGGTGGCTCGTGACCTATCTAGGGCTTGCGGTGTGGGATATATAACACAAAGCGATGGCAGGGGCAAACCGAGTATGACTCAGTTTGGTTTTGGGTATTGGCGGTGGTGGGCTAAATTAGGGCAACGGGAGGTGTCAGAGACTAAGTTCACGACTTCAACCAGCAACAAGACAGTGACTATAGATCAAGACTCAACAATACAACACTGGAAATGAAATTGCAAGGCTCGAGTTCTGGGATAGGGGTGGTAAAGATGACTTAGATGAACTAATATTTTTGTGGGCCAAATTTTCTGGAGTTCTGGGATGATGGCAAATAAACTTTAGGGAATACAATCAAACCTAATGGGCAACCGAGGCTCTGATACCACTTGATGCAAACGGTGGCCCGATCTTTTGACAGGTAGTAACAAGTCATTTGACGGAGGACTCGACGTTGGCGATCCGGCTTCCAATCAGACTGATCTGAAACCTGCTCTGTAGGTTGACCTTGCCAAGAAGGCTCCGTAGGTTATCAACCACGTAGAAACACGGTTGACTTGTCAAGAAGGCTTATCCCTGCATGCGAATCGAGACCACAAGCAAGGACGTAGAAGAAGCAGTCTGAAATTGCGAATTATATTAAGCACACGAGTTGGGGTTCCACAAACTGATGATCGGCGAAAAAACTGACAGAGTGTCTAGTTGTAATCTAAGCAAAACCCATGTATTCTAGTGACGACTACTGAATATATGTGCGAATGAAGGCAAGGGAGGCGGCCAAGGGGATAGCTGTGCAACCCTAGGTCGTACAAGGCCTTTGGGCCCAAGTGGAGGTGTTGCAACACCCTGTAGAATTTGTTCATCATATAGTTTTGATGATTCCTGTCAATCCAAATATAATTTGAATGTGAAACCACTTTTGTTGGAAAGCTCTCATCGTGGGCTTGTTCGTAGAGTCCAAGAATGCCTCAATCGGACTTCGTATGACCCATATATGGTTGTTTTATTGACGTGTTGTCTTATGACTCCGAACCGAATTTGGAGTCCGACTTGAGCTCGACTTTGATTCCATGTAGACTTGGGCTTCAAGGGATGATGTCTAGGTATGCTTGTGATGCTTCTCCCATATTCCTAAGAAACAAGACATCACAAGAATTTAGTAGCAACCCATCTAAGAAAATATGAACAGCGAGGAACGAGTTCACCTAGTGGTTTAATTATCACGCACGTGCTCTTGTAATCGGTCCTTGTATATCTTGAGGAGTCGTGTTACACGTATCTGAAGGAGTGATGTCCTCATCACTGACTCCCAAATATACGTAAAGATCACATCGGACAAACCTTAACAATGTCCAGTTATATGCATTTCCCTTTGCCTCATGACATTTGTCAAACTTAAGGTGAGTATATGTTATCCTTGTTTAGTTAGCTCGACCACTCTTACCTTGTTTAGTTAGCTCGACCACTCTTTCTCGATCACGTGACTTGGAATACCCAACTACATTTAACTCTTTAACTGCAAGTAGCATGGCCATGCATTTCCGAAATCCGATCACCCGAGAGGGCTAGAAATATCTCTTCCGTTGTATGGAGGGGGCAAATCCCATCTTGATCGATCATGTCTTGCAACTTGCTTCATGACAAATCTGAAAGCTACCTTTATAACTATCTAGTTATAGAGTAGCGTTTGCCAACCCTTAAGTAAGTCATTACACATCTCAAGCACATGCATCAATCTCAGGTCTAAGGATACATCATACACATTGTATATGAGACCAATTGATGACAAGAAGAATACAACGTTCTCGCAGTGTCTCAAGGTGGGTCGATCCAGCTCCATATTCTCTAACATGAGTCCATATTATTGGTTTGATATCTCTATATCCATGACCCGTGAAACATGATCATTAACAAATACATATACTAGTATATACATATGTTTCCTCATATGATTATCGACTAGGGATTACTTTAGAATAATCATCACAAATTCATTATATAGTTTCACTAACAAGTCACATACTTGCTAATAAAAAATGATGAGAATATTCAAGGAACAAGATGAAAAATCATGGACATTATGAAATATAATTGTCTCTATGATTGACCTTGAAGTCGTTCAACTATCTCTTTTTCAATATATGATGTCTTTAATTATGTTTCCCCTATGTATGATTGTGATATTTTACCTATGTTACTCCTGTGTGCACTAGCATGATCTTGGACTAGTGCAGAATACATAGAGGGTTCAATTTTGCATATTTTACCTATGTTACTCCTGTGTGCACTAGTATGATTGTGATATTTATTTGGCTTTATATTATTTTTGGGAATTATTTTAAATGATAAATCCTTAAGAAAAATCAAACCTTAGTCTTGGGCCGCATTCCTGAGGCCTCGGCCCAATTCATATCCAACTGGCTTAGCCCAGTAGCCGCGAAACCGTTGACCATGGCCGTTGGATAGCGATCGTGTGGTCGGGATTAGCCCATGTTGCCTTAGCGCGTTAGCCGTGCGATGAGCGCCACGTGGATGGCCTGGATGGCTCCAGGTTGCCACCGCCGTATCACAACCAATCTCTGCCACTGCCTATCCCACCATGATTTCCATGCTAAACACGGGCGCTGGGGCTATTTAATGTGCCTGACTCCCATGCCATGTTCTTTGTTTTGCTCCGCTCTTTTCCCCCACGTTGCTGTCGCCCGAGCTATTGCCATTTGGTCGCAAGAGATCATCGAAGATCATGGCGCTACCGTCGTGTTCTTTTGCTTCGATCTACCATACCGTCACACCTTCGCTGAAGCGAAGGTCGTCACCAAGCCCCCCATGTCCGTCTTATCCGGATCCACGAAGACCTGAGCTAGATCCATCTCGGTATCGCCAATTACTATGTTGTCTTCCCCAAGTCCGATGAGTGCGCCGCCATTGAGCCCACTGATGTCATCCTTCCGTCGTCGTGCCACATCAGTCGAGCGGTCCCACACGTTAGCCCTAGAGCCAGCCAAGCCGGTCCCACCCGTCGGTGGCTCTATGCCAAGAGCTGGTCCACCGTGGACTGAGCCGAGTTCGTGGACTTGGTGTATAGACCGTGGGTCCACATGTCAGTTGTGGGATGTCCGAGACCGGGGTCCCGCAGAGAAGCTCATGCCTAACTGGGCTAGGACGGTGCATCAGGCCTAGAATTCGAAAGCGCCGTGAAGAGCCCATAGCCACGGCCCGACTTCTTCTCCAAGGCAGCTGGTCGCCTCCTCGGCGAAGCTTCGTGCCGCGTCAGGACAACCCCGCCTAAAGTAAAGCCTGCGACCTGGCGCCTGCAGCCTGCAGCCACCAGACCCTGGCGGATCGGCAGGCGCGGGTCGGGAAAGAGACGACCAAATCCTCTGGACGTAGTTGGGTTCGGCAGACAGAGACAAACAACATACTCATGAGTCCACCTGGCCCAGGGCCAGGTGGCGCCCTCTTGTAACGTGCCCTTCCCCCAGTATATAAGGGAGGAGGGAACAATCCTGAAAAGGAGGGAGAAAACACAAGAAAAAGGGAAGAACACGCTCATATATCCAAGAACACAGGACTAGGGTATTATCTCCTCCGCGAGAGCCCGAACCTGTCTAAAGAGTTGGCCCTTGCATCCTGTGTTACCATCTGGCTTCGACCACGCACGAGCCCCCCTTCGAATCACAAAATCTCATTGCCGACGGAACCAGACGTCGACAGTTGGCGCGCCAAGTAGGGGCGGTGTGCGAAGGTCTCCGTCAAGCTCGATGGCAACCACAAGCGGAATCCCTACAGTTTTCCCCCCAGATCAGGTTTTCCATTTTGGAAGCCTGACCTTCATCGCTGATGACCTCGGGAGTCTCTCCCTCCTTGAGGCGGACGCCTCGCCGCACGAGGAGACCCCCGGGGAGTCATCATTGCGACCACTGCCTGGATCGGGGTGTTCCGCCGTCCCGTGCTTGCAAGCACCAAGCGGGGGGCTAAAACCCCGGTTCCCTCAGGCAGTGGGCGCAACATGCGCCGAGTTCTGGGTGGTGGTGGTCCTCACTGCCGACCACTCGGAACCGCCGATCGCCTTGAACTACCCCGGGCAGGCTCTTCCAGTTCGTCGGTCGGGTCGGAAGAGAGCTTGGAAAGCTGCTGGAGCTTCCGCCGAGTCTACGTGATCGGGGGCTCGCGTGCGGAATCGCAGCAGCGCCATGGCGACTTCGAGGCTACCGGGCACGACAGCGGGCACAAGCCGAAGCTCGACGCACGGGTACAAGCCCTTCGGGGTCGCGCCCGTGTCGTCAACGAAGACATTCTGCAGGTTAAAATGGGAGACCAAGCTGTTTTCCATACACCGCAGCAGAATATCGTCGCGTCCAAAACGCTCCTGGACACCCTGAGCCCGATGCTGGAGGTCGGCGATCCGGCTGCACCGATCGTGGCCCAAATTAAAGCCATGGTGACAGCGGCAGCAATCCAGCAGCAAGATCAGACCGACCAGCCGGCGAGGGCGTGCTCACGCTCCAACCAGACTCAAACGGCCAGCAGTCGGCCGAATCGAGAAACTCACCACCGGGGGCATCGCGTTCCTCCCCACGACGAAGACCTGCACCACAGCCTCAATCGAGACCTCCGTTCTGACCTCGACACGAGGCGCCGAGATCGGGAAAGAGACGAGCAGCGCTGGCACGCCGACGAGTACGAGCGCTTCGGCATACTCCCAACCCATCGGGGCGCTCGTCGGGCCCTCTCTCCCCCGCCTCGCTCACCATCTGCGCGGCGCAACGAGGTCATCGAGGGTGTTCGAGCATTCACCCCCCACCTGCACCGAGTGGTTTAGCCCGACGGGTTTAACCCCAAAGGCATCACTAAATTCGACGGCGATAGGGACCCGGAAGCCTGGCTGCAGGTATACGCACTAGCGGTCAGGGCCGCAGGCGGAGATCAGAACGTGATGGCTAATTACCTGCCAGTCACTCTCTCGCCCCAGGCCCAGGCGTGGCTCACTGGGCTCCCAGCGAACTCTATTCATTTTTGGGGAGATCTATGTGAGCAGCTCATCTCAAATTTCCAAGGTACGTATGAGCGCCCCGGCACCCCCTGAGATTTGTACCAGCTACACCAAAAGAAGAATGAGTCCCTGTGGGAGTTCGTCAAGCACTTCATGCACAGGAAGAGCACGGTTCGGGATGTCACGGACGCGGTCGTAATCGCCGCCTTCCAGAAGGGGGTCATCGACCCCGACCTTATTAAGAAGATGTCCCGGAAGCCTCCAACTTCGGTCCGCGAGTTGTTCGCCTTAGCGGATCGCTACGCATTGGCCTCCGAAGCCTTGGCCGAACGCCATGATGAGAGAGGGGATCACGCTGACTCCTCCAGGTGAAAGGAGAAGAAGCGCAAGGGCCAAGACCTGGTGGCGACTGCCGAACGGGGCAAAACACGCGCCCCTAAGACCGATAGGTACGACAAAGTGATGAATTCGCTTTGTCCCTTCCACCCAAAAGGAAGACACGCCGCCAAAGATTGCTTCACCCTGAAAAGATTCGCCCGGGTGACCAAGAGGCAGCTCGGGCAGGGGCCGAGCGAAGCGGCCGAAAAGCAACCTTCTCTTGAAGCCAAGGAAGACTATCAAGAAGCCGAGTCGGAGGGAAGACGATTGGTGGAGATTGATCAACTCGAGGAAGCCAGAAATGTTGCAGTAATCCGGTCGGCCAGATACCTCTAGGGTCTTCGGCGCTACCACTCCTGCAATGTCCGAAGTCGTATCTTCTCCAAGGGAGATTTGGTCCTTAGGAGGAATAAAAAAAGTGATCATAAGCTCTCCCCGACCTGGGAAGGACCTTACATCGTGGAGGAGGTAGTCCGCCCGGGAGCCTATCGGCTTAGGCGCGAAGACGGCGCAGTCTTGGCGAACACTTGGAACTCCGAACAGCTACGTCGCTTCTACGCTTAAGCTATGTATCCAGCTCCCATGCATTAAATGAATTTGCCGACTATCTGGTTCTTTGATCTATCTCACTATACTGTCACCGAGTCAATCACGAGTGGTTATCACCCTACTAGCGTAGCGTCTAATCCAAAATTTTGCCGATACAAATTATGTGGAAACGCATGTTCGAGGTAAGGCCGCGACAAACGGCAAGATCCGGACGTTTGTATCAGCGCACGAAGAAGGAAAGACGAAGCTAGAAGAAGGCACTAACCGCTCGAGAACGACGATCTGTAGTTCCATAAATACTTCTGGACACAGAAATCCGAATCACTAGTCCCTAATTGGTAGAAATTCGACCCTCCAGCACCTCGCTGTAGGGGCTGAAGCTATTGATTAGAGCAAATAGTATACAAAAAAACGATCAAACACAGAACTATATAAACGGCACCGATCCCATATTTTATTTCATAGTATCAGTAATTTACATTGCTAATCCTTTTTTCTTTTTTCTTATTTTTTCCTCGCTCTAAAAAAAAGAAAAAGGGGGGAGCCAGGTGCTGCAGGGAGACCAGGTGCAGGGAGCCAGGTGCAGGGAGCTAGGTGCAGGGAGACCGGGTGCAGAGAGCTAATTGCGAAGCGCGCGGCCTAGGGCCTCGCGGATCAAGTCCGCGACCACCCAAAGCGAGGGCCTCAACAGCCGCGGCATCGCGGTGCTCGCGCCCCAGCATGTCCTTGATGACGTCCGCTACCTCTTCCAGTGCCGGCACCGCCTCAATTAAGGCAGCAACGGCGCGGGTATCCCTGGCATCCGCCTTCTCCTCCTCCCGCTCCATCACCGTAAAGTCAAAATTCAGCCACAGCTCCGCGTCTTCAGGATCACTGTACATGTCATGGAAACGGTGGCGAAAGAAAGCCGACATTTGAAGTGGCAGTTCAGAAGATCTTCAAGAAGGAAAGGGAGAAGCTTAAGAAAGGGATGATCGCTATATCAGCGGTGACATCCTATTTATAAGCCAACTCCAGCTCCGAAAATTGAAGCGCCTCCAAGGGCATTCAAACGCGCCGCCCAATAATCAATGAGGCACAAAAAACAAGGCGGCTGCGCAAATACGAAAGAAGATCAACACGTTGAACAGAATCAAGAGATATTTCGCCAGACACGTGTCAGGTTTAGTTCAACTTGGTTCAACTTAATTCAGCCTTCCCTCTCATTTGGCCCAATCAGGCGAGAAGTCGGGGGCTGGACACCAGCCACTCTGAAAAGCGTGCCTGGGGCGAGAAGGCGATGACGTAAGCTTAGGGGCTGAACTACTCAGCCAGAAGGCTACGACCTAAGTCCCGACGCTCGAGGGCTGGACGACGTAAGCTTGGGGGCTGAACCACTCAGCCAGAAGGCTACGACCTAAGTCCCGACGCTCGAGGGCTGGACACCAGCCACTCGGAAAAGCATGCCTAGGGCGAGAAGGCGACGACGTAAGTCCTGGCGCTCGGGGGCTGAACCACTCAGCCACGAGGGCGACAAGTGTTATCCCAAGCTCTATCCAACCTAGCAAAGTGCAAATGAGACTAGTCATATGAAAATACCGAACAACGCCTCAAACAAGGGGGGTCAGCATTCGGCACGAAGATTCACATCAAATTCAGAATTCAAGATTCTCCAGCAAAGCATGTGATGTACCGGAAACCTCTTCAAGGAGCGCGTTGGCCTTATCTTCGTCACAGGCAAAACCCTCTTTAATAGCTTCAAGGTCAACTCTCGGATAATGAGATTTGACCACTGCCAACGCCTGATTAGCACTCATGGTCGCCGACTCCATTGCGTAAGCCTTGATCCTGTCAGCTCCTCCCGAGAGAAGCGGAACGGCATCGTCTCCCTGGCTCGGTTCGGCTCCCTCGATACGCAGAAGGTGCAGGACTGGCTCGTAGGCGACGCGGAGCTCGGTGCGGCTTCATTCGGCAGCGGTCACCTTCTCCTTGTATTCTGCACCAAAGCCAAGCTGTCACCAGAAAGCGCACCCGGCTCGAAGCACGTCTAATTCGAATTGAGAAGTTTACCCTCCAGTTCTCGCTGTGTCTTCTCCAAGCTAGCCCGAGTTTCAAGGTTAGAACTTTTTGAAGCCTCTAGCTGTGTCCTGAGCTCGGCGATTGTCGAGTCATGCTCTGAAAGCACGGAAAGTCAGACACGTCTCTGACCATTGAAGAAGAAAGCACCTGCCCCAGGCCCGTGGAGGTTCATACCTTGCAATGACCACTCAAGCTCCGACTTTTCCTCGCGGAGGCCCATGCATTGAGCCTCAAGTTCATGGACTTCCTTCTATCGCGTCTAGCTGAGCTCAGTTAGCTCGTCCTCATACTTTTGGTGGTCCTTGAGCTTAGGCAACACCTTCCGGAAGAAGTCTGACCTCTTTTCGGAGCGGGTTCCCATATCCTGGGCATCACAGCAGACCACCGGCAAGGAGTCAGCGCTTCAAAGATATATTGAGGAAGGAGAGATCGAAGGACTCACCCGGACCAGCCAGTTACACTTCACCGTGAGCTCATACAGCTCCATTCGGGCTGCTACCTCCGCCTTTTCATCCTCCTCCATTCCATCCCAATCGGAATCTTTTCCCCACCACATTGTCCGAGTTGGTGGCTCCGAGAGAGGACCGAGCGGAGGGGGTTCTCGATGAATCTCCTCCACTTCAGGGGCTGACGGACCGGCAGGGTCTTCGCGATCAGAACCTCCGAACGGCCCAGCAGTTGAACGCGTCTCCTCTGCCGGCACGTCCCCCGCCGGTGAGGCAGTGCGAGGAGCAGCCCTCCCAGGAGAAGCCGGCCCTGGAGCCTCCCTCTCAGAAGATGCCCCCACCGGGATGTCTGTGGAGGGGGCCCTAACTCACCAAGCGGACAGTATGTCGGCACACATGCAAAGAAATAAGAACAAGAGTCAAGGGGTAACAAACCTTTTGGACTTCTTGAATCTCATCCCTGGCTTCCTACGGACCCCAACACCACCCGGAGGAGAGCCTAAGTCTGCACCAACATTCGGGGCAGGTGCTGACTCGGAAGACGGAGCTCCTGAACCTTCCTCCCCGCGGCTAACAGCAGTCGATGGCCCGTCCGGGGAAGGGACAGGAACCTCCTCCACCGATGTTCTTTCCCTCTTAGAAGACTCCGGCCCCTCAGCCGAAGAATCCGCCGGACGCTTGGTCGGAACATTCCTCAGCCGAGAGAGGCTGACAATCGGAGCGTTAGAAAGGAAGGCTTCACGCTCCTGAAAAGTGAACAATCACATATCATCAGAACCTCAAATCAGACGAAAACAACCAAGCGATGTCTCGAAGGTGAGGAATACTCACGCGAGGAGGAGCCCTCTTCGCCGAGAACTTGCCCGGACAACCTCTATTGGTTATCTCGGTGCCCGGAATGAAGAAATCTATCAACCGCGCCCCAGGACGTCTCTTCGCAGGGGCGCATTCGACTGCCGGGTGGGATCCTGAGTCCCACCATACCGGAAACCCAAATGGATTCATTCCTTCAAGGGCTGCACCCGGCGCTTAGCAAAGCTGACGGCGACCCCGATGCCGGTCAAGCCCTGGTTTTTCAGATCATCGATCAGCGCCAGAAGTTCAGTGACTTGATCCAATCCGGGCCCCTGCGGGGGATCGCTCCAGCATTGGAGGACTACAGGGGCGCGGCCGGTGAAGGGAGCGAGGAAAGGGTCTGCGTTGGTGCAATAGAACCATTTCCGCTTCCAACCTTTGAGGGAGGTTTTGAAGGGGATAAAGAAGTAATGCCTCTTCAGGCCCTCCCGCGATTGGAACCCGGCTCCCCCAATGGCACTGGGAGAATTTCGATTTGGATGGGGTTTGAGCAGGAAGAGGGAGCGAAACAAATTGAAGTGAGGACGGATCCCAAGATACGCCTCACAGAGTTGAACAAATATGGTGATTTGAAGAATGGAGTTGGGGTTCAAGTTGATCAATTCAATCCCGTAAACGGGTGCGGGTACCACTCGGCCACGAGCCAACCAACTATGGTATGCCCCACGAGGGTCAATTGAGCTCTACGAGCTAGTTGCCGCACACCGTAAACGGGTGCGGGCACCACTCGGCCACGAGCCAACCAACTATGGTATGCCCCACGAGGGTCAATTGAGCTCTACGAGCTAGTTGCCGCACACCGTAAACGGGTGCGGGTACCACTCGGCCACGAGCCAACCAACTATGGTATGCCCCACGAGGGTCAATTGAGCTCTATGAGCCAGTTGCCGCACACCGTAAACGGGTGCGAGTACCACTCGGCCACGAGCCAACCAACTATGGTATGCCCCACGAGGGTCAATTGAGCTCTATGAGCCAGTCGCCGCACACTGTAAACGGGTGCGGGTACCACTCGGCCACGAGCCAACCAACTATGGTATGACCCATTCCTTTGTATGCCCTGCGAGGATCAATAACGAGCATAAGCGCTACTTGGACATGAGATGGGAAACATTGGCAACAATCCCGGCAATTAACAAGTCCTTTATGATCTTTTTTCCCATAAAAATCTTTCTGACAGGACAAGCAGGGGAAATCCGATCTTAAAGCACTTGGGGGTTGCTGTGGGATGTTCGAGACCGGGGTCCCGCAGAGAAGCTCATGCCTAACTGGGCCAGGACGGTGCATCGGGCCTAGAATTCGAAAGCGCCGTGAAGAGCCCATAGCCACGGCCCGACTTCTTCTCTAAGGCAGCTGGTCGCCTCCTCGGTGAAGCTTCGTCGCGTCAGGACAACCCCGCCTAAAGTAAAGCCTGCGACCTGGCGCCTGCAGCCTGCAGCCACCAGACCCTGGCGGATCGGCAGGCGCGGGTCGGGAAAGAGATGACCAAATCCTCTGGACATAGTTGGGCTCTGCAGACTGAGACAAACAACATACTCATGAGTCCACCTGGCCCAGGGCCAGGTGGCGCCCTCTTGTAACGTGCCCTTCCCCCAGTATATAAGGGAGGAGGGAACAATCCTGAAAAGGGGGGAGAAAACAGAAGAAAAAGGGAAGAACACGCTCATATATCCAAGAACACATGACTTGGGTATTATCTCCTCCGCGAGAGCCCGAACCTGTCTAAAGACTTGGCCCTTGCATCCTGTGTTACCATCTGGCTTCGACCATGCACGAGCGCCCCCTCGAATCACAAAATCTCATTGCCGGCGGAACCAGTCGTCGACATCAGTGAAATAGGATTTTTCTAGATTTAATGTTAATTCGGGAAATAGATTGTTGATGTTAGTGTTGACATGATAAATCGAGTTTTCTTTGGAAAAGTAATTCGGTTGAAAAGTAATTAGTAGGTGACATCACCAATGATGTCATTAATCAAATTTCCAATAGAAAAATAATTATCAAAATTAGGATTTATTCTTTTTCTTTTATTTCAAAATTTTGTGAGCCCGTTCTCCCTCATACGAGCTTCGAATGAGATGATTCTAGTTTAAAAAATTTGTAAAATTGAGCTCTATTAGGTAGTGAATTGTTTTATTTTTTTAGAGTTTGTTTTCTCTCTGTTTGGGTATTTATTTGGTGTTCTCTTTTGACTCGAGTAGCCGTTGAAGTACCTGGAGTGTACGAAGTGAATCGTTGATTCAGAGTCAAGGTCCAGAACAAGAGTAAGGGTTTTTTCAAGGCAAGTAATGCTTTGACTATGTTGAACCCAGCTTACAAAAGTTATGTTGTTTTAAATTATTACATATTTACTTTTATGCAATGTACTTTAATTCGGTCTTAAAGCTTAGTTAAATTCTAAATTTGTTATGACCTCTTTGGCATTAATTATTGTGTACCATTGTCATCCTAGATGATATTATCAAATTATTTAGTGATAATTAGTAGGGTAGTATAAAACGGTATAATTGCTTAGTCCTGTTTAAACGCTTCAATATTATGTTATTATTGGGTATTATTTTAATTGTTACTGTTCATAAAATAAAATAAATAGACAAATGGTTTTAGACTGTGGCGGATGGTCAGTCAGGTGGATGCAGGGTGCACGAGACCTTGTAAAGTGCATGTTCCGCTCTAAGGACCGAAGCGTGTGTTACTTCAAACCAAGCACCACTGTACAAACATAAGTCTATATAGGTATGACTTGGCCAATTAATTTGTGCATTTCGTTATTGGCTTCTTCGGTCGGAGGAATGTGTGTGCTAGCTGGGAGCAAGAGGGGGATTTTGAGCTGGCCAGATGGAACCCTATCAGCGGTGAAACCTTAGCCGGCAAAGTTAATAGTAGGGTTGTACATTGTAAAGTCCTTGTCATGATTTTTCCGCCGCACACCTAAGGAAGTGTGTTTATTGTGTGGTAATACGAGATGATCATGTTTTGTGGGTAAAGTTGTACACACTCTACAGAATTAAAACTAATTGATTAGCCATGCCCACGGTCAAGGGCGGACTAGGTGCGCTTTCACACTGTAAATCTTCTTGTTTTGTTTTAAAGTAAAATAATGGTTTGGGAATCCATGAGTTGTTGAAACTCTTGGGTTACTAGTTGTTAGATGGAGTTAGTTAGGAACCTGTGAGTAGTTAGAACTCTCGGGCTATTGGTTGGCAGTTGGAGCCAATAAGATAGTTGGAACTTTTGGGTTATTGGTTGGTAGTTAGAGCCAATATGGTAGATGGAACGTTTGGATTACTGGTTGGTAGTTAGAGCCAATCAGATGATTGGAATCTTTTTTAGTTGTCTTATCAATTTTGATTATTGCGACTATATTTAGTCACATGATGCTTATGAAATTACTAGTTGTATTTAAAGTTAAAATACTATTTTTTGCAAAATAGACATATCAACCATTCTTTTGGAATAAGCCTTGCATGTAGTATAATAGACTTGCATTCTGTGCACAACTTGTTGAGTGCTTTATGTACACACCCCCTTGCAACAAACAAATCCCAGGTTGAGGAGGAGTCTACACCTTTGACGGAGGAGTTACATGAGGAGGTGAATATCTAGGAGTTGAACCTTGTCAGATGCCTATGGCATGTTGATGGGTGTAACACCCCGGCATTTAATATGCCCGAATGCTACCAAACATAGGCTAAACAACACCTAAATACCATGAATTAAGCTAAATTACAGCAAAGAAACAAATGCTAATACCGAAAATTTTGGCAGCATCTCCTTTGTTTTTCCATGATTCGGAGCAACAACAAAACATCACAAGTTATATCATAATAGAAAGCATCTAAAACAGCAATAACATGTGACATAGCAACAATATAAGTCCAGGATAAAGCCTTCAACCACTTCATGAGCTAAACGAATCAAATAGTAAGACCGAGCACACAGTTAAGCAATTCTCCAAGTTTCATGGTAATACTTTCATTATCATGACTCCAAGTGGTAACACTGTCTAATTTGTGTGGAGCTACGTGTAGATGTGTAGCTAACCCCTTTTTCCCGCATGCTGGTTTCATGGTACCTAAGAAAAACAACATAAACACAAGTGTGAGTTCATCACTCAGCAAGTATATTGCAATGGAACAAGAAAACACATCGAATACCTTCATCACCACTTTTCACACACAATATCATACACATCTCATATTCATAGTGTAAGCATATCATTGACATCATCATAAATCATCCTCATATAACATCCTCATATAATGCAATGCAATGTAATGCAATGCGATGCACATATCTCCTGGAAACTCATACCGGTATGGTTGAGTACACACCCGTCGGTGTGCACCCTCTCCCCCCTTCCATCCCGAAGATGGAGGGTGCAAACTCCTCGCTTCCGTTCACCGCGGTGACTGGAATCACGATGTAGGACTTACTCATTGGCTCTCCAGATTAGTCATAACTTTCTCACCGACCTTCCCGGACTAGTTATGACTTTCTCACCGCCCGGGCCATGTAACATGCCATGTATGCATTTATGCCAACATCATATTTAACTTGTACATTAACACAGACATCATCGTGGATAACTTGTACATTAACACATGGCATCATCACATAATAAACATACTCATCATATCAATGGCAAACATTAAGGCATGGCATGTGAACATATCATATATTCAAACTTCAATCTCAATCAATCAAACAACCTACAATCGCTATCCATTACAATACACTTGCCTCAACCACGAGCGACGGATTGGCGGGAAGTAGAAGGAACCCCCGGTGTCACACCACCTGCACATAGGTACCACACACTCACAATCATGCCCACAAAACAGTACGCAAACCCTCATCTACCCCGACATTGCCAACTACTCGCAATAACCAAAAACAGAGGTTCTGTCCCGATGGGAGAGCAGCCTTCCAAAAGGCATAACTTGAGTTCTGGGACTCCGAATCAATTAAACGAGTACATGCTCGCGTAGCTTAGTAAATTTCCCAACTTTTTCTAGGTATATGGAAAGACTGATTCGGACTCTAAAGTTGTTTAATCTACAGATTACCGTGATATGTTCCTCGCGTCACAGATTTTAACACGCTCGGTAAAACAGCCATAACTTTCAAACGGCTGATCGGAATTTAACGTTCTTTATGTCCACTGAAAGATAATGAAATTATCTACAACGTATTCAACATCCGTACGACCAAATTCCAAATCTAAATTGGCGAAAAACGGAACCCTAGGTCGACTGCTCATGCTGTCCCAAAATAGAAACGTGGCAACATCTAGATCTAATCCAATCTACTCAATTCCAGCACCACCAATTGATCTAAAAACTTGATAAACACCCTTAGAATAGTACCTAGCCCAACCCCAAGGAGTCCCATGGCCATACCTTCGCCCGACGACCGAAATCCCAACGAAACTCCTCCCGGATCGCTCCTTGCTCCTCGCTCCAACGGATGGATCCTCGAGGTGCAGGGGGTGGGGAGGCCACCCTAGGGAAGCAAGGGGGTGGAGGAGGTGTGGTGGAGAGGTGGGAAGCAAAGGGGAGCAATGGGGGAGGTGGAGGAGCATGCAAGGGAGAGGGGGAGGTGGGGGTGGCGGCTAGGGCATGGAGGGAGAGGTGGGGGCGCCCAAGGGGCAGGGTGTGGGGCACAAGGGGGCAGGGGGGAGGCCTTTTACCAGCCCCCACACCTGTTCCTAATCCTAAATGGATTCCCACTCCATCCCACCAAAGCCCACAACCCCCTCTTTTAGGCCCAAACTCCCCCGGGAAGGCCCAAAACCCTGGAAACGGCCCGAAAACGCTATTAACCTCCATACCCTATGGTTTTAACCTTAATTCCACATCTCATAATATTTTTGACCTCATCATGCACCATTTATAAGGTTCCGACACTCCGTGGTGACACAACACTTCAAAAGGCCCAAAAACGCGAGTAAACCTCAAGCCGAAAGGTTTTATTCTCTAATTTCACATTCTATAATGTCACACCATACTGTAGTGTCACATTCTTCCCCCCTTCAACAGGATTCGGCCTCGAATCCGAAGGACGCCAAAAAAAACAACAACAAAATCCCCAAGGGACAAAAAACTTCTCTGCAGCACAAAACAACCGCACGAAACCTCAAACTGGAACAAACGACAAGCGAGTTCTCAAAACAAACACTTGGCGAGAAAAGTAATGATCTAGCTCAACTAAGGGCAACCTCTCACAGGTCGACCTTCACTTCCATTCCCAAATAGAATCTGCGTTTCAACCACAAAGGGCTCCATCAACCCAAAACGCTCGAATCCTCACGGCAAACACTTCATACTTCTATCACAACCAACCTAACTACCATACTCCATTAAACTCAACATGACAAAATCAAAGGAAGTCACAATTCCTTTAACGACCTTTCTACATTCTTGAAAATTTCCATCGAGGGGAAAACTCATTAAGGCACACTTGCCCTTCCGATACACGATCATACTAACATTTTATTCCATCCTTTCCCAAACAAGACTCAAATCCAAGAACAACTAGTGACGACAATTGCTCACGGTATACAAATATCACCGAACTACCGTCAACTTCACTTCCACCCATCGCTACTCTTAATAATGGTTAAACCCATACAACATCAACCTCCATCACAAACCACCCTTATACCACTAAAGTTCGACACCTAGCCCCAAGCTAGGATCGAAAAACCTTACCAAACCACAATTGGTTCCTTTCTTAAGAGGGTCTCGCTCTCACACAAAAACACTTAGCTATCAAGCCCAAGTGTACACACGACAACTCAAACCCAAAGCGTTAACAACCATTTTGGAAAGAATTCGGCAACATCCAAGCCAAATCACAAAGGAAGCATAAATCCCCTACACCACAACCAAAATACCATAATTTCTTCATTCTTTCTTTTCATACTAGAAGGAAATGGACATCTCGATTATTGACATGCATGCACACTTTTCAAGAGCACTCCGGATTAGTCATATATCCTTATATGACTTTCTCACCGACCTGGCTCGTCGACTCCTTTATGATTAATTATGCATAAACAATGTTTCGTTTTCCTTTTTCACCCTTCATTCATTATGTAACAACGGCACCGAATAGTCATTCACCAAATGACTTCTTCCTTGGTATCAAATGATGGAAACACAATTAACATCGAAGGTTGCGGAAATTCATATAGACTATGACGGCAGCATAGCTGACAGTAAAACACCACGTCGTAAAAGAACCCACATCAATTGAAAACTGAACTTGCACAACATTGCATTTCATCCAAATTCAACATTTTGGAAGAGAACATCAAAATTTCAAGTCGAGCATCTGCTCCCACAACCATCACAAACTTCCTCAAGGAGAGGGAAACTCATTCCCAAAAGGGGAACACCTCACTAACAAAATCACTTTGTGACACTACGGTATGGTGTGACATTATAAAATGTGAAATTAGAGAATAAAACCTTACGGCTTAAGGTTTACTCGCGTTTTTGGGCCTTATGAAGTGATGTGTCACCACGGAGTGTCGTAATCTTATAAAATGTGGATGTTGAGGTCAAAAAATTATAAAATATGTAAATGGAGGTTAAAACTTTACGTTATGCCGTTTATAGCGTGTTTTTGGGCCGTTTTCGGGTGTTTTGGGCCTCTCCGGGGGACTTTGGGCCTTGGGGGTTGAGTTGGGCCTCCGGTGGAAGGGTTTGGGCCCAAGGGGGGGGGACTTTTGGGCAGCCAAATCTGGCCCCCACCCCTTGGTGCGCCCCAAACTCCCTCTCCAAACCCTAGCCGCCACCCCCTAGCCCCCCATGCGCCTCCACCCTTCCCCTTCCTCTCCATCTTCCCCCATGGCGCCACCACCCCTCTCCTCCCCTCTCCACCTCCCTTGCTGCCCCTAGGGAGATCCTCACCTCAGCACCTTGAAGATCCATCCATTGGAGCGCTCCGCGATGAGGAGATCCGGTGGATTTGGAGCGAGGAAAAGGATTGCGCGAACCGGGAGGAGATCTATTGGGTTTTCGTGCGTCGGGCGAAGGTATGGCCATGGGACTCCTTGGGATTGGTCTAGGTACTGTTCTAAGTGTGTTTATAAAGTTTTTAGATAAATTGGTGGTGCTGGAATTGAGTAGATTGGATTAGATCTAGATGTTGCCACGTTTCTGTTTTGGGACAGTATGAGCAGTCGACCTAGGGTTCAGTTTTTCGCCAATTTATATTCGGAATCTGGTCGTACGGATGTTGAAGAAGTTGTAGATAATTTCAATATCTTTCATTGGATATAAAGAACGTTAAATTCCGATCAGCCGTTTGAAAGTTATGGCTGTTTTACCGAGCGTGTTAAAATCTGTGACGTGATTGGAATAGATCACGGTATTTTGTAGATTAAACAACTTTAGATTCCGAATCAGTCTTTCCCTATACCTAGAAAAAGTTGGGAAATTTCCTAAGCTACACGAGTATGTACTCGTTTAATTGATTCGGAGTCTTAGAACTCAAGTTATGCCTTTTAGAAGGCTACTGTCCCGACGGGACAGAACCACTGTTTTTGGGTTTTGCGAGTAGTTGGCAATGTCGGGGTAGATGAGGGTTTGCGTACTGTTTTGTGGACATGATTGTGAGTGTGTGGTCCCTATGTGCAGGTGGTGTGACCCCGGGAGGGCCTTCTACTTCTCGCCAATCCGTCGCCCGTGGTTGAGGCAAGTGTATTGTAATGGATAGCGATTGTAGGTTGTTTGATTGATTGAGATTGAAGTTTGAATATATGATATGTTCACATGCCATGCTTTAATGTTTGCCATTGATATGATGAGTATGTTTATTATGTGATGATGCCATGTGTTAATGTACAAGTTAAATATGATGTTGGCATAAATGCATACATGGCATGTTACATGGCCCGGGCGGTGAGAAAGTCATAACTAGTCCGGGAAGGTCGGTGAGAAAGTTATGACTAATCCGGAGAGCCAATGAGTAAGTCCTACATCGTGATTCCATTCACCGCGGTGAACGGAAGCGAGGAGTAGGCACCCTCCATCTTCGGGATGGAAGGGGGGAGAGGGTGCACACCGACGGGTGTGTACTCAACCATACCGGTATAAGTTTCCAGGAGATATGTGCATCGCATTGCATTACATTGCATTGCATTATATGAGGATGTTATATGATGATGATTTATGATGATGTCAATGATATGCTTACACTATGATTATGAGATGTGTATGATGTTGTGTGTGAAAAGTGGTGATGAAGGTATTGGAATGTGTTTTCTTGTTCTATTGCAATATACTTGCTGGGTGATGAACTCACGCTTGTGTTTATGTTGTTTTTTTTAGGTACCATGACACCGGCATGTGGGAAAGGGCATTAGCTACACATCTTCACGTAGTTCCAGTCATATTTACCAACCTTGAGTCATGATCATAATAATAGTGCCCTGAACTAGGTGTATGTATTAATTTTAATGTGCTGTTGATCCTCTTTGCTTAGCTATAGATGTTTGTGTGGTTGGTTTTGGTTTAATTGTTTATGATGATGTTTTATCCATTATATATTGCTGCTTTAGATGTCTTATGTTATGAAATATTTTGCTATGATATTGCTATTGTTCAAATCATGATAAAACAAAGGAGATGCTGCCGAAATTTCGGTGTTTAGCATTTGTGCCTTTGCTGAAATTTGTCTTCATGTATGGTATTTAGTTGATGTTTAGTCTATGTTTGGTAGCATTCGGGCATACTAGATGCCGGGGTGTTACACACTTTGTAAACTTTCATAAAGTCCACCTTTTTGAAGTACTCGCAAACATCACACACATTTTCAAAACAACTCCAACTCTAGCCAAAAAGAGTTATAAATTAAATCTCAAGAGTTTCCAACACAGCCCACTAAGTCCATCTGTTTCCTTTAAAATTTATTCCAAAGATAATTTTTGGGGTGTAAATCCATACTCATAGCACCGATTAAACAAATTAGCCAAAACCAAATATTTGCACCAATTTCTACGAGTTTTAGGGAAATTCTGAAACACAGCATATGGAACACCTTGACCGAAAAGCCTTCAACCAAAATGGCAAACAACCAAACCAGTCCAAAAGCTTTTAAACACAAGCTCAGCATAAAAAGAACCATCTCTAGTACTCCACTACGCTTTCCATTAAAAGACTTCAATAATTACTATCTACTCCCTAAGGAGCCCCAACACAATACAACCAAAAGCTTCACAACAAATTCTTTCTCTTATTATCTTCCCCAATACTTATAAATAAAGTTTATGATGCTTACGAAAAGACATCCCACGAAGACTAAGTCAACAAGATCCCCATTGACCAACATAACAAATAACATCATATTCTAGATTTGAAACAAGTGCTCCAACAAAACTTTTAGCGTGACCAACCAATAACTTTCATACCACCTATATGTAAACGTCTCGACAATCAAAACTTATTCAGTTAACAAGCGACTTCAACATGTAAATATTATTTCCACAAGACAAGGTTCGTAAATATGATTCTACGACATACATTCATTAAAGATGAAATTGTACATCATGTTAATTATCCAAAGCTCACTCCATCGCAACATGTTAAAATTTTCCTCTATTTTAACCATGGTTTTCAACAAGTAATCTAAACAATTACCACCACTACTTAGTCATCAATAACAACAAACAGGCATAATCATTAACCAACAACATTACTTTTAGCTACCCTATACATAGGTGATAACCAAATTACCACCACACAACATACTCCAACTATTTAAAATAAATTGAATACTAGCATTAACACTTCCCTTACAACATCATTAACAATAAGTCTTATGTCTTCTCAATTAATATCAATACTAGCATTGAAGGGACACAACTGCATACTTCCAAATATACTAGTAGTTTGCAACAATGTAAATAGCAACTCTAATCAACTTCCAAATTAAAATCACTAGGCAACACGATTAAATTCCTCTATTACTCCATTAGATTAGAACATCTTTAAACAACCAGCAAAGTTTCTTTAACGGTAACAGCAGTCTACATCATCTTAATGTTTTAACTAGGCATTAGGGTTTAAAACTTTTAAACATTATCGGGGGTCATAAGCACTTTTATAACAAAGCAACAGATTCTAAGCATGTACATTAACACATTTAATCATTCTCGCTAAGAGTAAACTACAACACTAGTAGTCTATTTATTCTCAAGCTAGAGATATTAATCACATTGAATTGATTCAACTCAAAATTTAACTTAGCAACACATCTGTGATGCCTTAGAGCGTCAGAGCGATTCTAGGGTTCCTTTTCCTGGTTTTGTTTCGGGAGAGGAATGAAGGATTTGTCGGGGGATGAAATAATTGAAGTTTATCCGGCGTATTAATATTAAATTTGGAGTTGTCGGGCTAGAAACAGTGGGCCGAGGAAAACCTGGGCCTGGGCTGCGAATCCCCTCCCCACCTCTCTCTCTTTTCCCCTAATGGGCCGGCCCACCATATAAAAGGGGTGTCACCCCCCCCAAAAGCCCTAGGGCGCCCCCCTTCCTCCCCTAGCAGCCACACCACCCCTCCTCTTCCTCCCCTTCCGTGGTGGCTCAAGATCCACCGCGAAACGCGAAGGAGCAAGCGAGAAGAGGATCCGTGGAGGCGTGGAGGACGAGCAGATTTCCGTTTCGGGAATCGTCGCGCGTTTTTCGTGGGTTCTCAAGGGAGAACTCAAGGTAAAATTCCCAATCTTTTACCCCTGTTCTACCTAGGGATTAGGAGTGTATTAGATCTGGTGGTGAGTGATTTAGATGGATCTTGATGGGGGAGAAGGGTAGATGTTCACGTGGTGCTGTTTTTCGAAGGGGAGATTGTGCAGCGCGGATTGTTTCGCGTTTTACGTGGCATAGACGATTTTTCCTGCAAAAACCTATAACTAGAAAGTTGTAGATAACGTCGAGATCTAGCTTCTGTAATTTTTTTCAGAATTTTTGGGGCGTGGGTCTGAGAGTTATCGCTGTTGCAAGATGACGGACAGAATCTGGAAACAGATTTTTGTCCACTGTGTTGGACGTTTGTTTAGGCATATTTAACAGTGGAATTGAAATTTGTGATCTTCATGAAAGTTGTAGATCTCGTCAATATCTAGCTACTGTAATTTTTTTGTATTTTTATGATCTGTATAAAAAAAGATACGAAATTGTGAAGAGAGGGTGATGCTGTTTGACCCGGACAGATTGGGGTTTTTGGCGCTTAAGAAGGGAACGGGGATTAGGAAGCGTGTGTTCGAGTTGTGTGATCATTTGTGATGTCGCTATGTACTGAAATAATACTTGTACAGGTGGTGCCCCTTCTGGACGCAACTAGGTTCGTCATCCACGTTGGTATAGGCAACTGGAAGTAGCGGTCTTGCTAAACTATAACTCGCTATTTGTTTCGTCTTCAATATAAACCTTAATTGCAGCACACCTACATGGTTTAACTACTTGTTTATGAGATTACAATATCCTATCCTGCATTGTGATGTGGTTGTTTGGCTTTTGAATCATGAGTAAGAATGAAGAAAGATGTTGTTTGCAAGATGAATTGTGGAGATATTCTATCTCAATGATGTTCGCATTCTATCCATGTTATTTGATGGTATGCAAGCATGTGAATTCAGAGTGGGAAGTTATGAATGTATTTATGCATGAAGCATTAACTGCATAATCATGCATTGGAAGTTTGTCGACGCCAGCGCGGCGCGATCAAGTGGCAGACAACACCGTGTGTTCTGAGAAAGGGCACGGTGAGGAGGATCATGGCATAAGCATGTGCACAATCATATGCATTTTACTGAGGTTGTGTGGACTCTATAATGTGGTATTGGACATGAGGAATTTGGTATGCTAGTTTTACTGTGGCTGTGTTATTCGTTAGAAGTTGTTCCGCTTGCTGAGATTACCCAATCTCACCCCTTGTTATTTTGTTGTTTTCAGGTAGTTCTCGTGAGTCGTAAGCTTGAAGGGTGGGCTTAGTAGCACAATCAACCCTCCGGGGTCATCACGAATCACATGGACTAGTGCATTTAATAATTCATTAGCTTGCTGAAATTTTATTAATCATAGACCTGTTGATGTCCTCTTTGGAGCTGTTTTACGTTTATGTTTGTTTTCTGGTTGATTTAGACTTGTTATCTCTAGTATTGATGCTTTTATGTTATTCCTGTTTATAATGGTTATTATGAATCTTGTTGTCGCTTCCGTTTTGTCCTAATTTTAGGAGAGATGCTGTCGAAATTTTCTTATACGACAGTTTAGATTTGTAGGGTGTTACAGTTGGTATCAGAGCGGGCTGTAGGTCCTTGGAATGTCTATTTTTAGTGTCATACTATAGGATACAACTAAAATGTGATGTGGAATAACTTATAAACATGGCCTAGGTTTTAACTAAAATTTTGTCATAAGATAGCAACATTAAAACTTGTGTAAGTGGAATCACTAATTTAAAATTTGACACACATGGATGCACAGTAGGAAAGGGTATGGGTATCGTTGCCTTATGCTTAAAGGTTGAATTTAAGCTTTGTTGTTGAATGCTACTTTTGATGATGTATAATGCTATATTTATGATAGATTTGATTGAGTTGCTTCATTTGTGATAAAGTGTGGTTGTGGTGCCGAAGGGTTTCGGTCACCTTTTGTTTGTAGTGAGGATGTGGTTTGTGGTGTTGCCGGGTAGAGTCACCACCGAAGAACTATTATACCCCTGTAGGGAAAGAGTACTTATCCGTGTCTGTCGTAGATCGGGTAGTGACTGGAGTCAAATAGAAGAGGTTGGTGATGGATTCCTTCGGATGTTCTTTACCGTGCTGACGGTCGGTTTTGGTTGGTTTTCTGGGTATGTGGTTGGTTCGAAACCGAGGAAAATGCTTAGTTTTGAGCACTCGCTGATTTCTCCTTTTGGCGGTTTGTGGTTTTGTCTCCTTTGAGTGAAGACACAAAAGAAGAGTTCTACGTTGCTCGTCTTTTGGTCACAATTTTGCTTTGGCACCTGATTTATTGTGATGGACTGTCGTTGGGAGGAAATTTCTGTGGTTGTTGTTTCCCCGATTTTTTTTTTAAAAAAGAAGGGGGTTGGAGTTTCTCCTGTTGCAGATCAAGCTGGATGGAGCTAAGTTTGAATCTTTATCGGAAAATTTTAATTGGACATTTGGTCTTCCCTTTTGCATCCGTCTTCCTTTGTGGAAAGTGTAGGTTTTGGATTTCTTGAAGAGTTTTGGCTACTATGATTGGACATTTGAGGGTCGAGCTCTCTTGCATTTATGTTTGGATTTTGCTTTTCTTCCTTGCCTGAAAAGAAGAATTTTTTATCGGTGTTTGTTCTTGATCTAGAACTGTGTTTGTTTTTTTAATGTTTTGGATTGCCTCCTGTTTGTCAAGGGTAGGTGACCCATGACGGTGTTTAGAAATTTTATGTCTGTGTTACGTAGTATGTAACAATGTGGTTTATGGAATGATGTACTTCTAAGTTAATTTGTAAGTTGAATCAATTAAAATGTAATTGTTATCTTTAGCTTGAGATTAAATAAACTTGTAGTATTGTAGATTGCTCTATAGCGATAATGATTGAATGTGTTAATGTGCATGCTTAGGATTTATTGCATTATTTTAATGTGCCCTTGACCATGGACAATGTTTAAAGCTTTAAATCTTGATGCGTAGTTAGAACATTACGATGATGTAAACTCTTGTGAAGGTAATAGAAAATTAGTGGGTTATTTAGAGACATTTTAATATAAGGTCGGTAGAACAATTTAATTGTAATGGTGGACTACCGATATTGTTAAAGAAACCATGTCGGTTGTTTAAAGATGTTCTAATTTAATCGTGTTGGCTAGTGACTTTAACTTGGAAATTGATTAGAGTTGATATTTATGACGTTGCAAACTATTAGTAGATTCGGAAGTATGCGATATGCTCCAATAATGCTAGTATCGATATCAATTGGGAAGACATAAGTTTTTGCCATTGCCGTAAGAGCTTTGTGATGATTTCACCTATTCAGTTCACTTTAAAAAAAAAAAGGCTGGAGTATGTCTTGGAGTGGCAATTTTGCTATAACCCGTGTATAGGGTAGCTAAAAAAAATTTAAAAAAAATTAAATTTAATTTAGCGTTGTTGTTATAAGAGCTTTGGATGGCTTAAATTATTCAATCTATTTTACATAGTTGGAGTATGTTGTGTAGTGACAGTTTGTCATAGCCTATGGATAGGGTAACTAAAAGCAATGTTGTTGTTTTACAATTATGCCAATTATTGATATTGATGACTTAGTAGTGGTGGTAATCGATTAGATTAATTGTTGAAAACCTTTGTTAAAATGGTGGAAATTGTAACATGTTGTGATGGAGTGAACCAGTGATAGTTAGCATGACGCGTGATTTTGTCCTTAATAAATGTATGTTTTAAACTTCTATTTATGATTGGTGCCTTGTTGAGATAATTTTTACTTGTTGAGTCATCTTTTAGGTGAATAAATTTCCATTGTCGAGATGTTGACGCGTATGTGGTATGGAATTTATAGGTTCATCATCTGAAAGACTTGTTGAAGCAATCGCCTTTCAAATTTAGAATATGATGATATAGGTTAATTTGCTCCGTGGGGATCTTGATGAGGTAGTGTTGGTTGGATGTGTTTTTTATAAGCACTGTGAACTTTATTTATAATTGTGGAAAAGGTAATAAGAGTAAGAATTTGTTGTGTAGTTGTTATTAAATCCTGATGGGCCTTCTCAATGAGTAAATAGGGAATATTGAAATCTAAATGGTAAGGGTAGTGGAATGCTATAGATGGCGGGAGTTATGCTGAACTTATGTTTAAAAATTCATATGGATTGGTTTGTTTGTTTGATATTTTGGTTGAATACTTTCGGTCAAAGTATTCTTTGTCTGTGTTTGAGTTTCCCTAAACTTAGAATGATTACGCCAAATGTGGGTTAATTTCGAGGCTTAAAACAAGGATAAAAGAATGATTAACCTTGAAGTAATTTGTGGAGATTTTGGAATGTTATTCTATTAAATATCGTCATTCATTCATCTTTGATAAGAAAACTAGCTTAAGTTATGAATGCGACATTTATGCTCAAGGATGTATGCTTTGACTGTGTCCGTAGTTTTCAAGGTCGAGTTATCGGTTGCATTGTTGATCAAAAGAAGTAGCTAATCCAATGTAAGATTTGGAACTTCATGATCTGGAAATATTTGTATTTCTATTTTGGGCTAGAGTTGTGTTGTGGTGTGAGGTGTTTGACAGTTTTTGTTTAAGAGACGATTCTTCTGTTTGTGACATGAATGATATTCGTGGTTGAAACAATTTTTTATGTTGGGAAGTGAGTTTGGTTCCTTTTTAAGGAAAAAGAGATGGTGGTTGTGTGGAAGCATTTAATTCCTTGATTGGTTTCTTTTGAATGGCTTGGCCTTGGATAAAAGTGAGATGATTTGTTTTGGTAAAAGTGAAATGCATTTGCAGAAGACTTTCGGTGTTTCTCTTTTGAATAGAGCTTCTCCCGAAGAAAATTTTTGGGTGGTTTTGGTTCTATGGAGTTCCTCTTCCAAGTTGAGTTCCGTGTATGTGAATTTCAGCCCTTTGGTTTAAAGGTGGTGATTGTCGTCGTTGTGTTAGTGAGAATTAAGATTTCTTTTACGTTCAAGCTTGGGGGTAAGAAAATGAATGTTTATGTTATGGTTGAGTTTATTCAAGGATTGTACTCCTTGCCCTGGTCCTTGGGTGGAAGAATGTGAAGGCGAAACCTTCTTACAAGGGAAAACTAGTGTGGGTCGCTGATCATAAGTAGTTTAAAAGTGAAGAGTAAAGGAAGGTTGTGTATGACTCAATTCAAACCTTTTTTTGGAGAATTGTTTTCATTGATGTGTTCCTCGGTGGGGTTGCTTAATTTAGTAGTGGACAACTTGGAAGTTGCAGGTAATTACATTAATTTTTTGGAACTTTTATCGCTGGGTTCGAGCGAGTTTGTGTCAACCGTAGTGATTGTGTTCGGTTGTTATTGTTTCTGCGGATTTACGGACCCTGGTTGTAAAGTGGGCTATCTCTGTCGTTGGTAAGGGTGGATATTGGTTCTTTTTGTAAAAGATCAATCACTTGTAGGAGATAGGAGTTTGTGTTTGGGTTGATTTAGAGACTTACCTAGGGCGTTGTGTCTCACATGGTTCGGCCGTCCGTAATGCGACGAACCGTGGTAGAGGAGTTGAGATTGGAATGCGGAGTTTCGCGATCGGGTTGAAGAGAGAAGTGGGAGTTGAGATTCCAGATCGATACCAGATTCACCTAATAGGTGTCCTTTATTTAATAGGGGAATAGTTCGTGTTAGTGTCCAATGAAAGATTTGTGGACCAATTAGTCTGAGCGGGATGCAACTTGGGAACTTGAGGACCAGATGCGGAAGAAGTATCCTACACTCTTTGAGGATGCTGAAGGTAAAGTGTTGATTACCATTTTGCCTTCCTTTTTTTTTAAGGTTCCGTAGCAAAGAGGAGTAGATTCGGGGACGAATCCTTTTAAGGAGGGAGAATGTGATGCCTTAGAGCGTCGAGCGATTCTAGGTTCCTTTTCCTGGTTTTGTTTCGGAGAGGAATGAAGGATTTGTCGGGGGATTAAATAATTGAAGTTTATCCGGCGTATTAATATTAAATTTGGAGTTGTCGGGCTAGAAACAGTGGGCCGAGGAAAACCTGGGCCTGGGCTGCGAATCCCCTCCCCACCTCTCTCTCTTTTCCCTTAATGGGCCGGCCCACCATATAAAAGGGGTGTCACCCCAAAAGCCCTAGGGCGCCCCTTCCTCCCTAGCAGCCACACCACCCCTCCTCTTCCTCCCTTCCGTGGTGGCTCAAGATCCACCGCGAAACGCGCAGGAGCCAGCGAGAAGAGGATCCGTGGCGGCGTGGAGGACGAGCAGATTTCCGCTTCGGGACTCGTCGCGCGTTTTTCGTGGGTTCTCAAGGGAGAACTCAAGGTAAAATTCCCAATCTTTTACCCCTGTTCTACCTAGGGATTAGGAGTGTATTAGATCTGGTGGTGAGTGATTTAGATGGATCTTGATGGGGGAGAAGGGTAGATGTTCACGTGGTGCTGTTTTTCGAAGGGGAGATTGTGCAGCGCGGATTGTTTCGCGTTTTACGTGGCATAGACGATTTTTCCTGCAAAAACCTATAACTAGAAAGTTGTAGATAACGTCGAGATCTAGCTTGTGTAATGTTTTCAGAATTTTTGGGGCGTGGGTCTGAGAGTTATCGCTGTTGCAAGATGACGGACAGAATCTGGAAACAGATTTTTGTCCACTGTGTTGGACGTTTGTTTAGGCATATTTAACAGTGGAATTGAAATTTGTGATCTTCATGAAAGTTGTAGATCTCGTCAATATCTAGCTACTGTAATGTTTTTGTATTTTTATGATCTGTATAAAAAAAGATACGAAATTGTGAAGAGAGGGTGATGCTGTTTGACCCGGACAGATTGGGGTTTTTGGCGCTTAAGAAGGAACGGGATTAGGAAGCGTGTGTTCGAGTTGTGTGATCATTTGTGATGTCGCTATGTACTGAAATAATACTTGTACAGGTGGTGCCCCTTCTGGACGCAACTAGGTTCGTCATCCACGTTGGTAAAGGCAACTGGAAGTAGCGGTCTTGCTAAACTATAACTCGCTATTTGTTTCGTCTTCAATATAAACCTTAATTGCAGCACACCTACATGGTTTAACTACTTGTTTATGAGATTACAATATCCTATCCTGCATTGTGATGTGGTTGTTTGGCTTTTGAATCATGAGTAAGAATGAAGAAAGATGTTGTTTGCAAGATGAATTGTGAAGATATTCTATCTCAATGATGTTCGCATTCTATCCATGTTATTTGATGGTATGCAAGCATGTGAATTCAGAGTGGGAAGTTATGAATGTATTTATGCATGAAGCATTAACTGCATAATCATGCATTGGAAGTTTGTCGACGCTTGCGGCGCGATCAAGACGCAGACAACACCGTGTGTTCCCGAGAAAGGGCACGGTGAGGAGGATCATGGCATAAGCATGTGCACAATCATATGCATTTTACTGAGGTTGTGTGGACTCTATAATGTGGTATTGGACATGAGGAATTTGGTATGCTAGTTTTACTGTGGCTGTGTCATTCGTTAGAAGTTGTTCCGCTTTGCCGAGATTACCCAATCTCACCCCTTGTTATTTTGTTGTTTTCGTGTAGTTCTCGCGAGTCGTAAGCTTGAAGGGTGGGCTTAGTAGCACAATCAACCCTCCGGGGTCATCACGAATCATATGGACTAGTGCATTTAATAATTCATTAGCTTGCTGAAATTTTATTAATCATAGACCTGTTGATGTCCTCTTTGGAGCTGTTTTACGTTTATGTTTGTTTTCTGGTTGATTTAGACTTGTTATCTCTAGTATTGATGCTTTTATGTTATTCCTGTTTATAATGGTTATTATGAATTTTGTTGTCGCTTCCGTTTTGTCCTAATTTTAGGAGAGATGCTGTCGAAATTTTCTTATACGACAGTTTAGATTTGTAGGGTGTTACATCCATAAACCACATTGTTACCTACTACATAACATGCTAAACATCAATTCTTACTAGGGACAAATGATTTCAGTCAAAAGACTACTTACTTTGTTTGCAGCATTTTAGTTTTAAAACTCATCCCAAATTCATAAGGAAACTTGACTCTCAAAATTGCAATGAGACAAACCCAAACTTGGTCATGCAAAGGAACTCTCCAAAACACTTTTCAACCTCAAAGACTCCCACAGGAGGGAACCAGCCGATCAAGTAAACCTTTGCAAATAAAACCTTAACACCAAACCCCAATCTTTCACGAAACAAGAAGGGTTTTTCAATGATGATTTCTTAAACCAGTAAAATAACGAAATCAAACACCACGTACTACTACAAAGCCACAGAACTTCAGCCCTGACAGCCAGGTCTGGTATAACTCTGCAATAACTCCTTTAACCTCGGAGAAAGACAAAGACAGGAATAAATTGAATGCTTCTTCCCCATAAAGCAACCAACAAACTAGGCATCAAAACTGGAAAGGCAACCAAAGGAAGCGCAACACTAGACTCTTCTTCTTCGTCTTCACCCAAGGAAGACAAAACCACAAACCGCTTGTGGATCAAACCGCGAAAATCCAAGACCAAATACTTTTCTTTTGGTTTCAATCGACTAAAAACAAAGAAGACCAACCAAAACCGACCGTCAGAACGGTGAAAAAACATCCGAAGGAAACCACCATCAACTCTTCTTTTTGACTCCAGTCAACTACCCGATCTACGACAGAAAGGGTAAGCACTCTTCTCCTACAGGGGTTAATACTTCTTCGGTGATGGCGCTAACCGGCCACACCGTCAAACCTCACCCTTACTATGAACGAAAAGAGAGGTGACCGAAACCCTTCGACACCACAACCCCACTTTTATCACCATAACAGGAACAATTCAATCATTTATCTCATAGACATAGCAACATGCATTATCAAATGAAGCATTCAATATCAAAGCTTAAATACAACATTTAAGCGTAAGGAAACGATACCCATACCCTTTTCCTACTGTGCATCCATTGTGTGTCAAATTTTAGATTAGTTATACCACTTTTGCAAGTTTTAATGTTGCTATCCTATAACAAAATTTTAGTTCAAACCTGGGCCATGTTTCTAAGTTATTCCACATCACATTTTTAGTTGTACCCTCTAGCATGACACTAAAAATACACATTCCAAGGACCTACAGCCCGCTCTGATACCAACTGTAACACCCCGGCATTTAATATGCCCGAATGCTACCAAACATAGGCTAAACAACACCTAAATACCATGAATTAAGCTAAATTACAGCAAAGGAACAAATGCTAATACCGAAAATTTCGGCAGCATCTCCTTTGTTTTTCCATGATTCGGAGCAACAACAAAACATCACAAGTTATATCATAATGGAAAGCATCTAAAACAGCAATAACATGTGACATAGCAACAATATAAGTCCAGGATAAAGCCTTCAACCACTTCATGAGCTAAACGAATCAAATAGTAAGACCGAGCACACAGTTAAGCAATTCTCCAAGTTTCTTGGTAATACTTTCATTATCATGACTCCAAGTGGTAACACTGTCTAATTTGTGTGGAGCTACGTGTAGATGTGTAGCTAACCCCTTTTTCCCGAATGCCGGTTTCATGGTACCTAAGAAAAACAACATAAACACAAGCGTGAGTTCATCACTCAGCAAGTATATTGCAATGGAACAAGAAAACACATTCCAATACCTTCATCACCACTTTTCACACACAACATCATACACATCTCATATTCATAGTGTAAGCATATCATTGACATCATCATAAATCATCCTCATATAACAACCTCATATAATGCAATGCAATGTAATGCAATGCGATGCACATATCTCTTGGAAACTCATACCGGTATGGTTGAGTACACACCCGTCGGTGTGCACCCTCTCCCCCCTTCCATCCCGAAGATGGAGGGTGCCTACTCCTCGCTTCCGTTCACCGCGGTGAATGGAATCACGATGTAGGACTTACTCATTGGCTCTCCGGATTAGTCATAACTTTCTCACCGACCTTCCTGGACTAGTTATGACTTTCTCACCGCCCGGGCCATGTAACATGCCATGTATGCATTTATGCCAACTTCATATTTAACTTGTACATTAACACATGGCATCATCGTGGATAACTTGTACATTAACACATGGCATCATCACATAATAAACATACTCATCATATCAATGGCAAACATTAAGGCATGGCATGTGAACATATCATATATTCAAACTTCAATCTCAATCAATCAAACAACCTACAATCGCTATCCATTACAATACACTTGCCTCAATCACGGGCGACGGATTGGCGGGAAGTAGAAGGAACCCCCGGTGTCACACCACCTGCACATAGGTACCACACACTCACAATCATGCCCACAAAACAGTACGCAAACCCTCATCTACCCCGACATTGCCAACTACTCGCAATAACCAAAAACAGAGGTTCTGTCCCGACGGGACAGCAGCCTTCCAAAAGGCATAACTTAAGTTCTGGGACTCCGAATCAATTAAACGAGTACATCCTCACGTAGCTTAGGAAATTTCCCAACTTTTTATAGGTATATGGAAAGACTGATTCGGACTCTAATGTTGTTTAATCTACGGATTACCGTGATCAGTTCCAATCGCGTCATAGATTTTAACACGCTCGGTAAAACAGCCATAACTTTCAAACGGCTGGTCGGAATTTAACGTTCTTTATGTCCACTGAAAGATAATGAAATTATATACAACTTCTTCAACATCCGTATGACCAAATTCCAAATCTAAATTGGCGAAAAACTGAACCCTAGGTTGACTACTCATGCTGTCCCAAAATAGAAACGTGGCAACATCTAGATCTAATCCAATCTACTCAATTCCAGCACCACCAATTGATCTAAAAAATTGATAAACACCCTTAGAATAGTACCTAGCCCAACCCCAAGGAGTCCCATGGCCATACCTTCGCCCGACGACCGAAATCCCAACGAAACTCCTCCCTGATCGCTCCTCGCTCCTTGCTCCTCGCTCCAACGGATGGATCCTCGAGGTGCAGGGGGTGGGGAGGCCACCCTAGGGCAGCAAGGGGGTGGAGGATAGGTGGTGGAGAGGTGGGGAGCAAAGGGGAGCAATGGGGGAGGTGGAGGTGCATGCAAGGGAAGGGGGAGGTGGGGGTGGCGGCTAGGGCATGGAGGGAGAGGTGGGGGCGCCCAAGGGGTAGGGTGTGGAGCGCAAGGGGGCAGGTGGAGGCCTTTTACCAGCCCCCACACCTTTTCCTAATCCTAAATGGATTCCCACTCCATCCCACCAAAGCCCACAACCCCCTCTTTTAGGCTCAAACTCCCCCGGGAAGGCCCAAAACCCCGGAAACGGCCCGGAAACGCTATTAACCTCCATACCCTATTGTTTTAACCTTAATTCCACATCTCATAATGTTTTTGACCTCATCATGCACCATTTATAAGGTTCCGACACTCTGTGGTGACACAACACTTCAAAAGGCCCAAAAACGCGAGTAAACCTCAAGCCGAAAGGTTTTATTCTCTAATTTCACATTCTATAATGTCACACCATACCGTAGTGTCACAATGGGATTCACCGACGTTCTTTGTTCTGCTACTATTTATTAATTCTGAGTTGGAGCCATCGAGGCCTAACAAGTATAAGGTTGACCTTGTTCAACTATCTCTTATTCAATATATGAAGTCCTTAATTTTGTTTCCGCTGTGTATGATTGTGATATTTTACCTATGTTACTCCTGCGTGTATTAGAATGATCTTGGACTAGTGCAGAATGCACAGAGGGCACGGATTTGCATATTTAGGTCCCGACACCATGAGACACCGCGGGAATTGTAATATTCTCTTAAGTGTCATCAGTTGGTCTTATACGTAGTGTTTGTGGGATCCTTAGACCTAAGATTGTCATCGTTTCCTACATGTGTAATAGTATTCTTAGGGGTTGCTAAACGTTGCTTCGTAACTAGGTAGCCATGAAGGTAGCTTTTGGGTTTACTATGAAACATGAAGAGGAATGTGAGCGATCAAGATGGAATTTGTCCCTCCTATATAATGGGAGAGATATATGTGACATTACGGAATGTCGGGACACCGTAAAAGGTGAAATTGGAGAATGTGACATTCTAAAATGTGAAAATGGAGGTTAAAATTTTACATTATGCCGTTTAATCGCGTTTCCGGGTCGATTTCGGGAGTTTGGGCCTTCTTGGGGCGTGTTGGGCCTTAGGGGGGACCCCTCGTGGGCCAAAAGTGGGGTTCTCTGGCCCATGAGGGGAGAGGGGGGGCAGAATGATGCCCTTGGGGTGCCCCCCTGCTTCCCTAGCAGCCTCCACCTCCTCCTCTCCCTCCCATAGCCGCCACACCCCTTTTGCCCCTTGCCGTGCGCCTCCCCTCCCCTCCCCTTGCGCCACCACCCCCTCCACCACCTCCCCACCCTCCTTGCTACCCTTGGGGAGCCCCTCACCTCGCCATCCCGCTGATCTTCTCCTCGGAAAGCTCCGCGATGAGGAGATCCGGCGGTTTCGGTGCGAGGAAAGCGATCGGGGAGCACGGGAGGAAGGAATTCGGCGTTCGTCGTTCTTCGAGCTGAGGTATGGCATGGGTGATCCTTGGGGATGGTTAATGTAATGTTCTAGAGGTCTATTCTATGCTTTTAGATCAAGTGGTGGTGCTGTAATTGGGTAGATTAGATGAAATCTAGAGTTTGCCACGTTCTCTGTTTCAGGCAGATTGAGCAGTCGACCTAGGGTTTGTGATTTCGCCAATTTAGAGTCCGAATTTTGTCGGCCGCCTGTTGAGGAAGTCGTAGGTAATTTCAATACCTTTCCGTGGATATAAAGAACATCCAATTCCTCCCAGCCGTTTGAAAGTTATGCTCGTTTTACCGAATGTGTTAAAAACTGTGATGAGATTAGAACAGATCACGGTATTCTGTAGATTAAACCACTTTAGTGGCCGAATAAGTTTTTCCGTATACTTAGAAAAAGTTAGGAAATTTCCTAAGATACGCAAGGATGTACTCGTTTAATCAATTTGGAGTCTTAGAACCGGAGTTATGCCTTTTGGAAGGCTGCTGTCCCGACGGGACATAACCTCTGTTTTTGGGTTTAGCGAGTAGTTTGCGATGTCGGGGTAGAAGAGGGATTGCTTACTGTTTTGTGGACATGATTGTGAGCGTGTGGTACCCATGTGCAGGTGGTGTGACCCCGGGAGTGCCTTCTACTTCTCGCCAATCCGTTGCCCGTGGTTGAGGCAAGTGTATTGTAATGGATAGCGGTTTGTAGGTTGCTAGTTGAGACTAGATGAAATTGATTATATGATATGATCACTTGCCATGCTTTAATGATTGCCAATGATATGATGAGTATGCTTATTATGTTATGGTTCCATGTGTTAATGTACAAGTTAATTATGATGTTGGCATGTTTGCATACATGGCATGATACATGGCCCGGGCGGTGAGAAAGTCATAACTAGTCCGGGGAAGGTCGGTGAGAAAGTTAGGACTATTCCGGAGAGCCAATGAGTAAGTCCTACATCGTGATTCCATCCACCGTGGTGTTTGGAAGCGAGGAGTAGGCACCCTCCATCTTCGGGATGGAAGGGGGGAGAGGGTGCAC
This sequence comes from Rhipidocladum racemiflorum, assembly GCA_036346355.1. Classification (NCBI taxonomy): domain Eukaryota; kingdom Viridiplantae; phylum Streptophyta; class Magnoliopsida; order Poales; family Poaceae; genus Rhipidocladum; species Rhipidocladum racemiflorum. Next base: position 59,483,313 of record CM070574.1, read on the forward strand.
GCCGACGGGTGTGTACTCAACCATACCAGTATGAGTTTCCAAGGAGACATGAGCATAGCATCGCATTGCATACATAATGATGATGATAATGTTATGTGATCATGAATGAGATGATTTACATGATGTGATTTGTTATAGCCATGTAATTGTTCTTTTGTACCATTGCAATATGCTTGCTGAGTGTTGAACTCACGCTTGTGTTTTCTTGTTGTTTTAGGTACCATGAGACCGGCATGCGGGGAAGGGAAATAGTCACACTTTTACACGCAGTTTCACTCATTCGTCTCACAAAGTCATTCAATTGGGTTTTGGATAATAAACTAAATGTGATGCTTATTGTTTTATGGTTTAGCTTTGCGTTATGAGAGTTTTATTGTTTGTTTGGCGCATAGAGACATTGAATGCTTGGAATTAGACTTATATTGTTGTCAAGTCGTTAATTATTGCTATTTTAGTTGTCTCTCATATTGCCTTATATTGCTATGCTATTGTGTTTCCTTCAATTCATGTTAAAACAAAGGAGATGGTGCCGAAATATCAGATTTTAGCATTAGTGCTTTTGCTGTAATTTACTTGATTTTGTGGTATTTAGAGGTTGCTTAGTCTATGTTTGGTAGCATTCGGGCATATTAAATGCCGGGGTGTTACAATGACTTATTTGTGTGCTTGGTCATATTATTTACTTCGTTTTAGATCATGGAGTGGTTAAATTCATTATGCTAGACTTAAATAGTTGCTATATCGCCTGTTACTGCTGCTTTAGATGCTTCCCATTATGATATAACTTGTGATATTATTGTTGATGCTCCGTACCATGGAAAAACAAAGGAGATGCTGCCAAAATTTTTGGTTTTTGCATGTACTCCTTTGCTGTAATTTACCTTTAGATGTGGTTATTAGATGTTGTTTAGTCTAGTTTGGTGACATCCAGGGCATATTAGATGCCGGGGTGTTACAGTATCTCTGGGCCCTCAATGTCGTTGGATTAAGGAAGTGCATGGCCATGTCAAATGTGATTGTGGAGTCAATTGTAACTTAGTAATCCTTAGTAATCCACTACAGTACGACTGAAGGATGGAGCTATCTTAGGGCGGCATGTTTCTTGCTTTGATTTTGATCTAGTATCATGACCCAAAGGCATCAGTACATGAGTACTATATTGGTTGTTTGATATGATCTTCGTATGTATTTAGAAGTCACTATGTCTTACTAGGCATCGCTGCTAACTTATAGGCCGAAAGGAGTTTTGGCCCATGGTTGATTAAGCATGTGCCTACAGGGTCACACACTTAATGGGTTGGAATACAGTGGTTTGGATTTGATACGTCACTAATGGGCCAGGTGTGCTTTGCACCTTGGTTGGGCCCTAACGTAAGGTTCCAATGAAGGGAGGGGGCTATTTAAAAGGAGTTCACGGTCACAATGAGACACAATCACACCCACCGAAACCCTACTGCCACCACTGGAACCTTCCTGTGCGCGCTGGTGCTAGCACAACAATGCATGGCGTTCCTTCCCCGAACGTGTGGACTTCAGTAGAGGTGTTGCTCCTACTGCGATATTGATCAAGACGATCGACTACTGCATGTAGGGGCGAAGCCAGCCCACGCCCAAGCCTCGGGCTGGCACAAAGGTTATTGGGCCTATTTGTGAATTTACATAATTTTTTCATAAATTTACATGAGTATTTTGGGCCAGGCCTCGGGCCTAGGCCTGAGTGGCCTGAGGCCTGGCTCCGCCGCTGACTGCACGGGGACGATCGACCACCGCACGAGGAAGATTGACCACCACAATAGGACACATGCTACATTGAATCGGACTGCATCAACTCTCCTTCCGCTGCACTGTGCGTCTAGTGGTAACAATCCATGAACACTTACTCGCTTACCTTCTTGATTTACATGATAAATTTTTTAATTTGTGCCAGTGTAACCTACCCGTATCCCTCAATATCACCATTTTATCTCATAAGAACATGATTACTATAAGATGAGGAATGATGTCATCCCATCAAATTTCGTAGGATGATCCTATGATAAACCAATTCAACTTTAGATGAGGTGATCTTTCGAATCAAACACCCTATTAGTGGTGCTAACTAGTTAGTCATTGCTAGTAAGCTGAATCCTAGCTGGCTAGTTGCATGATTTGTACCAAATCAAATGACTCTTCACTTACATCCAGTGACAGCCTTCATTACAAAGAGAATATTGCTTTTCTCTAGTTAGTTTCTGACTAAATGCTAAGCTGATCATGTCAAGAAGATCCTATTACTAGGTATGTTGTATAGAGATTGACCATCTGTTTATTCTAGTTCTAATTCTGCCAGTGCTCACATCCTGCATTAAGGATGGTCCCTACAATTCGTGTGCGTGTGTAAATACGGTGCACTAATAATTCTTACTCCCTTTGTCCCACAAAGAGTGTATTTTTAAGTTTTTTAAGACAGATTAGTGTGCAAAATAAATGACAAATGTGACCCCCATTACTCCATACATAAGCATGCTGGTGCTTCGGTTTCCACAGGCACTTAAATGAGAATGCATATACTTACAGCTGGGCTCTACGGACTAAAGATGCACTCTTTGTGAGACAAATTTTAAACATTAGAAATGCACTCTTTATGGGACAAGGGAGTAACTCCTATGCGATTCTTATCCCATCAACAGACAAAAGGCACACCGACTAATCTCGTGAGCCATTGCACGTATTCGCCCATAATTACAACTTGTGTTAAGAAGAAAAACATACAAACACTAGTCAACAAAAAAACCCAGACAAAACACACTCATTAACCGGGTCCATGAAAGTTAGCGTGGTCACTAAGGGGAGGAGAGGCAATGATGAACTCCAGATAACAATGCAAAATACAATTAAAACGCCAACATATACGCAAAGCGCAATGCTTTGCTAGCTAGTCCCACACTATTTGCCGCACAAATAAACCCCAAGCGAAGAGGCAATTGATGCTGGAAGGATGTGACTTTGTGGAGGCCATGGAGCGCTCCATCATCTCGTGCGCTGCCGGCCACTTCGTTCCGGATGGCAATGATGCTGTTCTTATGAGGTCCCCATGGATGAGGCTATGAGCTTGGTTGATTGGGATTTCGGAGCCGACACCGGAATCCACCGCCCTTTCCTGCTCTCCACACGAAGCCATCACTTTTCTTGAGGGAGATACAAGACCCACACACAACTCACCCACACCACACGTTTACCTCTTATAAGCGCATCGTTTTTCTTCCTATTCCAGACGTGGGTTGACAGGGATGAGGGTTAAAGCATAGTTATGAAAAACACGGTTCGTTCGAATCACGATATGAGATTCGAGTTTGCGGTTCGCCATATTTTTTTCCATTGTTCACTATGAATACGAATCTCGTATCCTAAACAGGTTCGAATTCGACAAATCCGATTCGTGATTCGCAGAGATTTAAAGTGAATTCGGTTACTATGGGTTAAAGGCCTGGCCGGATTGCCGTTTCACCGGTCATGCACCATCGTGCACCTGCAGGTGCCTGAATGGAGCAGTTATCTGCGCAGGTGTTCTGGTGAAAACAAATTGTTGGGCAGTGCACTGCAGTTGTCCAGGGACTGATCGAGTGTGCTTCTGTGCAATACTTTCATTCATTTTGACCGTGCGCCGTTTGATCGATGTTTTACCTTTATCACGACTAACCTTGGCCAATAGAAAGTCATGAATTCTAACCTAGCGAATAACCGGTGATCTTCGTCGTCTAAAAACTCAGCGAAGCTGTCACATTAGAGAAGCGTGGAAAATTATTTTACACTTGAAAGTGCCTAATGTAATTAAATAGAATGATTTTAATAAAAAATAGTCTCGTGTAATGGTTGCTTGACTCAAGGAATTAGGATCACTACTCGTCAACACGTGCATATTCGCACAGGCTAATTTATAAATCTTTTTATATACTGACTAATTCTTCGTAAATTTCCAAATAAAATATTGCTAAAAATAATATAGAATATATCAAAGTGGTACCGGTAATGTAGATTCAATTTTACTCAAAGCACATGCTCTCAGATCTTTCATACCCACAATCCCAATATTGGGTTTCTGTTGTCCGCTCAACTGCTCGTCACAATTTTGCTGTTTCGATTTGCCTAGAATATATCTTTTTGCAGCGGTGCGGCACTTCGTGGCAACAGAGGCTAGGATCGTAAGACTTCTATCCTTTTTTAGGCACTAAAGGAAGAGCCATTGAAGTCTCATGCTCGTTCTTCCCCTAAGGAAAGCTGAAAGTTGGGGTAGATACTATTCCTTAGGATATCGATTCTTCAGAACGTTCTAAATATTTGTTCGTTTTTTCTACTTGTTGGGATACTATTTGTTAAAGGATTTTCATGTAACACTCTTCAGAGCGTCTAAAGTATGCTCAATATCCTAGTCCACTAGAGGCGGATCCACGCATGCATAGCGAAATAATAACACTTTCTTGTCCGTGGTTAACTCAGAGGTGCTATATTTAAACCCAACAGACATTATCTTAACTATTATAAGAATGAGTTGGTGGTGATGGTGAGTCCACAGTGGGCTGTAAGAGAGGCCCAAGGCGATGGGTGAGTCAATATTGCTTTGCTAACCTATAGTTGTAAATCTGCAGGACAACTCAATATAGATGATTTGATTTATTTACTAGCTTACAAAGATATGTTTTGTTTGATATGTGTGTTACAAAATTGATTTATTATATGGTTTAAGATCCTGCATTATAATTATGTATTATTCTCTTTTGAAATTCCGTTGCAACGCACGGGCATCTTACTAGTATACTACTATAACTCACTTTATGCAAGCAATGTAAGAATAATCCCACCACTGCTCCACATAAGCCATATAGACCTTCACATTAACGAACCGGGGTATTACACTCACTCCCTTAAGGGTTGACGCTCTCGGTAGCACAACGTGTACACGGCAGATACCTAGTGCATCCAGTGCTATCACATATGCCATGCCATATGGCCACTCTAGGCCCATGCATGCCATGCGCCATGCCATGCTATGCGGCCACTCTAGGCACTTGTCGCACACAGATTCGTGTAGCGAAGATTAATGATCTGATACCATCTGTAACACTCTGGCCGAAATTCGTTCAGTGCTCAGTTCACCCATAGGGTGGATCCACACACATAGCATCCCGCTTACACTTTCATCCCCGCTTTGCGTGAAAATGTTTAATCTGGAGGTGCTATATTTTGCACCCAACAGGTATTGTATATTGCCACACCTCATTTTTTATAAGCAACGTATAACTAATCCCACCATTACTCCATAGGGACCACATGGAGCTTCAAATTAATAGGATGGGGTATTACAATAAGACACAGAGGCAGAGCTTCCGAGGCTAATGACAGTTATTTGTCTCAAAAATATGATCGGAGGTACAGCTTTAGCCCTCATATTAACACCCTTGCTCCCGAAGGAATTGGAGCCCAACCGGAGTGCCCACGTGTCCGCACCGTTTTTTACCAAAAAAAAACCCTCCGGTTCTTCGAAATTACGAACAGGTCCACACGCGATTTTATGTGAGAGGAAAATATTTTTTCCCGATTCGCGTTTAGGTCCCTCGTTGGCCGTTTTACAGGAAGAACCTCCCGTTAAATGCGAATCGCGAACGAGCCCTTTCCTAATTTTTCAAAATAACGAACAGGTCCAAAATTATAACAATAGGTCCCCGCGTTTTACGTTCAGGTCCTTTCTCCGTTTTGCCCCCAAAAAATGTTTTCATGGTCCGTTTTTCCTGCAGGGCATGCGAAAAATATTTTTATTGACCGTTTTCCCCCAAAAGAATAGAAAATCGTTTCCTTTCTCCGTTTTACTCGGAAAAAATGTTTTCGTAATCCGTTTTTCCTCCGAAGCATGGGAAAAATGTTTTCGTTGCCCGTTTTCCAAAAAGAATGGAAGACCATTTTCTTTATCCGTTTTGCCCGGAAAAAAATGTTTTCATGATCCGTTTTTTCTCCAGAGCATGGAAAACATGCTTTCATTCGCCGTTTTCCCCCCAAAGAATGGAAATTTGTTTTTCGTCCGCCGTTTCTCCATTTTTGTTCTTTTTCCTCATTTTTCCCGTGAAAATTGTTTTCGTGGCTCGTTTTACCCGAAAAAATGTTGTATTCGTTGGCCGTTTTTCCAAAAAAAAAAATTGTAAATTTGTTTTTCGTATGTCGTTTCTTCGTTTTTGTCCGTTTTTCCTCGCTTTTCCTGGTGAAAAATCAAGGAAGATAAATTTTTTTGCAGCTCGATCTCTTATATTACCCGGTGAACGCATAGGGTGTTAAACTCGGCATCTATAATTTTTTTGGAAACTCAAAATCTAATATTGTCCAGAGCGATCTCTAATATTTTTCAAAATGTGTATTATCTTCAATATTCCTGCCTTTTTTCAGAAATAAAAATTTCGATCAAATTTTGCACGGCGCGGCGTAGTGCGCAAATCTTCCTAGGAATACTATATGAGGCAAATGTCACTTGCGTCACAATCATACTCTGGTACAGGTAAAGAATTTTTTTTTAAAATAATACTTTTTTTAAACTGAATTGAGGTTTAAATACTCGAAAAATAAAAATTGCAAAATTAATACGTCTTCGCCAAACGGTACGGCGAATACCCTATTTTCGCCATGCGGTACGGCGAATACCCTATTTTCGCCATACCGTACGGCGAAAATATGCTAATTATCCAATTAAAGCCGGTTAACCATAGGCCAGGGTATTATCGCCGTACCGTATGGCGAAAATATGGAAATCGCCGAACGGCACGACGAAAATATGGAAATCGCCGATCCATACGGCGAAAATGTCTTGTCGCCAAGCCATATGGCGAAAATATTCAAATTATACAGCAACTATATAAAACATGGCTCCAAAAATCATAAAATAATTATTACATATTCATATGGTGTTGGATGTTCCATTTGTGCAAAAATATGTAGGAATCAATTGAGTTGAATAAAGTAAATAACGTTAAGAAATTTGAAATGCATGAAATACTTAAGCCCTTTCGGCAGCTTGTAAAATATCACGTTTAAATGTAATTTTTTGCAAGCATACTGCAGATTTGCTCTTTGATATATGGAGTACTATATTATGGAAAAATATTTTATTTACGCTTTTCTTTGCTACAAAAATATACTGCCACAATAACCCTAAGTACTATTGTCAACGCTAACTTTTAAGCCTTTTCAGCAGCCCATAAAATATCACGTTTAAATGTAATTTTTTGCAAGAATACTGCAGATTTGCTCTTTTATATATGGAGTACCATATTAGGGAAAAATATTTTATTTACGCCTTTCTTTGCTACAAAAATATACTTCCACAATAACCCTAAGTACTATTGTCAACGCTAACTTTTAAGCCTTTTCAGCAGCCCATAAAATATCACGTTTAAATGTAATTTTTTGCAAGAATACTGCAGATTTGCTCTTTTATATATGGAGTACCATATTAGGGAAAAATATTTTATTTACGCCTTTCTTTGCTACAAAAATATACTGCCACAATAACCCTAAGTACTATTGTCAACGCTAACTTTTAAGCCTTTTTAGCAGCCCATAAATATCACGTTTAAATGTAATTTTTTGCAAGAATACTGCAGATTTGCTCTTTTATATATGAAGTACCATATTAGGGAAAAATATTTTATTTACGCCTTTCTTTGCTACAAAAATATACTGCCACAATAACCCTAAGTACTATTGTCAACGCTAACTTTTAAGCTAAAAAAGCAATAATCACACGAGGTTGCTATGACAAAAGCTGAAAAAGCAATAATCACACGAGGTTGCTATGACAAAAGCTGACAGAAATAGATGGTAAAACATAATATGAGAAAGTACCCAAAAAGGACAATAACAAAATAATGTTGTCACGGACGGACATCCGAAGTGTTTAAATCATTACAAGCATTCTGAAAAGCATGTAGATGCAGCCAGCAACCTTAGTACGCAAACTCAACCTTAGTAGGGCAGATACAACGAAAGTTCAGATGATATTACACGGATATTACAACAGTGACGACATTGCTAGGAGAAGTGCCAATAACACTGATTGTATTGGTGGAACAAGTGATCGTCCCGCCTATGTTCGTAGAGTGGGAATGATGACATACATTTTCTACATATTACATCACCCGTCAATCTTGTGCGATTTATTCTCGGACATCGCTCAATCTCTCTTATGAAAGAGCTCCATGGGCGTGCGCGGTGCTCCCAACTGCTAACCAATGAGTAGCCTATGCCATACGTCTCTGGGGTGTAAGAAGTAACTTGTTTGTGTGCATTCTGTGGAGTCCTGCCCTCCCATATGGGTATGCCATCCCGATTTCCGGCGCCCCCTATGTTAAAACCACCCGGGTTCCCGGATGGTCTTTGTAATGCGTCAAGGATTTGTTGCGTACTGCGGACCTCGGCCTGCTGCTTCCCCTTATCCCGTACCATTCGAGAGGACGAACCCTCTTGCCCTTCCGGAGACTTGCCAAGACGCCTCCTCTGTTTCGGCTCGCACTCCACTATATGGTCTAGGAGGTGTGTGTTGGGCTTCTTGTTGTACAACCGAAAACGTGCCCTGCTGTCAATGCAGTATGCCCGCTGTGGTGGTTGAAGAATACCGTATGCGTACTCGGGGTCCGGCATTTCTGGGAGGTAGTAGCACCACGGCGAGGGTTGCTCTCCCCAGTTATCAAATACGGGAAGTTTGAGATGTGGGTGGTACGTCTCCGGGTTCACCCAGTTGAAGTACCAGCACCATGCATCCTCGGACAAAGGGCACCGGTAGAATCTTCTATTCGCTAGATCCTCGTGGCCGGTATGAACCACTGCCTGGAGGCTGTGGTCGCACAGTTCGGGGCTTTGGGGTGGCCCCTGAGGAGGATGTTCCTGCCTTGACTTGAGCCATTTTGCAAGCTTCTTTTTGAAGTCCTGTATGCGATGAACTGGTTTAGAATGGGTACTTTGTGGCTGAAACATGAGCATGTCGCATGAAACTCACCGATTGGTTAGTCCCTTGCCCATCGGCCCTTAACTCCGGTCGTTCTAGGTAGGGGACATATCCCGGCGGCCTATCCCACCGTGTGAAGTTCTCAGGCGAAGTGGGGTAGGCGTCCTGGCAGTTGTAGAGAAATTTGTAGTCACGTCGTTCTGGCCCATCGATCCATTGGAAGAAGCAACAACGGTCCTTGTCCTAAAAAAACAAAGAACGATGCATGAAATGGTAGTGTTACCCTAATTTGTATGGACAACATTTGGTTTACCCGGCCGCGAACAACTTGAAGAGTGGCGCGGGCGGCCGTATCTCCGTGCGTAGACTGCATAACCTTCGCTAGCAGGTTGCAGTCACATTTCGGGCGTGGCAGCTCCGGCAGAACTGGGGCGTCAACTCTACTCTCATCCGGGGTACTGGGGGGTTAACCTTCGCTTGCTGAAGAGGCGACGGTAGAACGACATCATGGCCTACTGTGTGTGTGGGGAAATCAGGCTAAAGTTTATTGCAGTTCTGGCAGTGTGATGCACATATCCCTCCCTCGTTCGGTTTATAAAGTGCTGGCGAGGGGGCAGCCAAAGGAGAGTCTGGCGGACTTCAGAGTATTTCAAATCCACGAGCATCGGATGCTTCTACAGCTTCCCATGTGATGGGACATGAGCCTGGCTATGCCCACAGCTTTAGACAGGGAATCTCTACTATAGTCGGCTTTAGGCAGCATTATGCAGATGAAAAAGATGATATGACAAAAGCTGGAAAAGTTGATATGACAAAAGCTGAAAAAGCAATAATGACACGAGGTTGATATGACTAAAGCTGACAGAAATATATAATGGACCACATATATGAGAAAGTACACAAAATAGATGGTAAAACATAATAGGAGAAAGTACCCAAAAAGGACGCACAGCCTAATCCTGATCACCCCCAGTGGTGGATCCTGACCCCTACCCCTACCCCTAGCGCGACCTCTCCTTTGCCGACGCGCTGAAGGGGGTGCATCGTCGAAAGGTCATGGGCGAAGCACCCGCGACGGTCCCGCCTGGCCGTAGTCCGAAGGGCTGTACCGATCCGCCGGGCGACGCACGCGGGGAGGCAACGTGTCTGGAGGAGGCTGCTTGAACTGCGTGGATGGAGGAGGCGACGTGTACTGCGTGGCTGGAGGATGCTGCGTGAACTGAGCCCTTGTGAAGAACTGATCGGTCCAGTAGTCAGGGACATCATATCCTGACTGAGTGTCCGAAGTAGAGGCATGTCCTAGGAGGCCTACAGTATAGACATTAACATTTCATTATAGTGAGAAGATTAGATTCGAAACGAGATCAGCTGAATATTTATCGGCTTACCGGGTGTGGGGACCATGGTAGGCCCGTGTGCTAGCGCCTGCCAACTGGATCCTCGGTAGTGCTCGAGCTGGAGGCACACTGGGTGTGGAAGGCTGGACCAGGTGTAGTCTTTGGTCGAGAAGGTGGTGTCAAGGAGCTGAGCCCGGGTGGCGGCCTGGACGTGGTGCCACCCGAAACAGTCGGGGCTGGGACGTGCCAAGCAGCACCAATCTCCACGATCCATCAGGACTGCACCTCCACACGCCTCATGACCTCTGATACCTGGTCTAGTGTGAAAATGGCCCCCTGCTGTAGCCTAGTCAGAAAGTAAGTGGCATGCTGGTGCAAGTCCCTCGCCTCGTCCACCTATCGCGTACAAACAAACGATAAACATAACGACATGGCATTGAAATTACAATTGCATTAATGAGTAAAAACACAACGAGACTTACCATCTCGTGCAGTGCCACTCCTGCGTGGCTCGAGTACAAGTCTGCGACGCTAGGAGCAAACACCTGGGCCTGCAGCTCCTCGCGTAGGAGACGAGTACGGGTCCGGCGCACGTACCAGGACAAGTACTCCTGGTAGGAGGTGGAGTCGTAGGGCGCGACCTCCTCAACAACGTCCTCCAGCGCCCCCTCCCACTGCGCAAGCCATGGCGCCATCCTCTGCAGCAAGGTCACCATGGACTTCTGGGGTCCCTGGGTGGAGTACCTGCATAAAAGACCTCATTATTACAAATATATCATAAGTACTTAGCATACTTGTAGTGGCGAGTAACTCACGAGTGCATTTTCGCTGGCACGCGTTCCCCCAAGGGAACAGGGACCACCTAGCATAGTCCGAACTGCCTGAGGACTCGGTGCGGCGCGTAGTCCTCTACGAAGACGTTGAAGACGAGCTTCCTCCTCGTCATCCAGTAAGCCTGGTCCCTGTAGCACAGCAGCGACAGCCCCCCCCGCAGCTCTCTCTCCTACATGCTCGTCGCTGTAAGGGTCCCAGACGACCTGCCCCTCCCTCAGGTGGTCGAAGGCCTCCGTGAAGGAGAGGTACGCCGCACGTACCTAGACACCTGCCTACTGTGGTTGCAATAGAGTAGAAATAACTGTAAGCACATGGCATTGAAATTACAATTCCATTAATGAGTAAGAACATGTACCCGTCGCCTGTTCCAGAGCGAGCCCATCGGCGGTCGGTCCAGCGCATCATCGCCGTACATGTCGGGGGTGTAGTGTCGAGGGTCGACATGGGGTCGACCCACGGAGAAGCGCTCGAATGACCACAGCTGAAGAAGAAGTGGCATCCCGGTAAGATTGGGGTTCCTTCCTTTCTTCACGCACGCGTCGCAAAGGGCGCGGTACGTGGAAGCAAGAACCACCGAACCCCAGGATACCTACGGTACGTCGTCAGGCTCCGCGTCCGCAATAGCCCGTGCATAGGCTATCCAACGCGCATCCACGGTGTCGCAGTGACTCGACGTGAACATCACCCAGCCGAACAACCAAAGCAGATAGGCCTCAAGGTGCCTAGCAACCTGGTAGTCGGTGGGCTGAGCGGCCATCCGCTGGACCTGCGACAATTGAAAGAGTGTGATATCACGTTAATGTTATGCAAAGCTGGAGTAACATAGTAACATGTACAATCACTAACCTCGAACTGCGACAACCATCTCCTCTATGGCCCGTGCCTCTGGCCTATCGGTATTTGTGGGTCAACATCCGCAACCCCGGTGAAGCGCGCCTGCAAGTTCGCATCCCACCCAACAGGAGTCACGGAGGGTCCGATCGGTGCCCCGGCGATCGGCAAGCCAGTGAGCATGGTGACGTCTTGCAGCGTCACCATCACCTCCCCGAAAGGAAGGTGAAAAGTGTGCGTCTCCGGCCTCTAGCGGTCGACCAAACACGCTATCAGCGAGCTGTTGAACGGGAAACATCGTGACCGCTGTGGGTCGTCACCCTTGGCCTGGGGGTCATGCTCACCGGGGTCGGCAGCTGAACCCTCCACCATGCGGACTAGCGGAAGCAGCCCGGCACGTGCCAGCCTAACGAGGAAGAACATAGTTGAATCAATTGAATGTTATAAACACTAATTGTACGAACAATGTAACATGTACAAGTACTGCAACTAACCTGGTGTGGAAGCGAGGGTCAACGCACCATGCCTTATTAGGCACACGAATCCGCAATAAGGCCAACTTGTCATTACCCTGTGTCGTGTGGATGTGCGCACGGTGCCGCACATCCAACACAGGGTCCAGAAGTGAGTCGACCTGCTCCATCCCTGCACATAGAAATGTTTCAACGTAAATAATACTACACAACATACGGGAAACACGACATATATGAATAAAAGTACACAACGTATCTGAATAAAAGACATGAGGGTTGAACATAAATAAAAGTACACAACATGTGAGAAACACAATATATATGAATAAAAGACACAACATATATGAATAAAAGACATCCAATCGCGTCAATATTACAATACATCCAATTAATGTGAAACATGCATATAATTACATATTTCGATACATAGCCACCACCACGTTCAGAACCAACACCCTATGTGCACTAGTTTGCCTTGTGGCCATACTCGCCGCACTTAGAATACCTCCTAAGGGGGCCACCCACTTCAGATTCATCCATGTTGTTGCGAATGCGCCTAGTCTATGGACGACCAGACTGCCCTTCCGCACACCTCCGCAAGGTTGGATCCGGCAAACAGATGCGCTCATCTCTGTTAATCGCAATGAAATCACCGTGTGCACGAAAACCACGAAACTCACCATACCAGGTATGGACAACATGATCCTTCAAGTAGAAAGGGGACATGTATTGCGACGTGTTCATCCCAATTTGCCCACAAGCAGCCATCACGTGTGAGCAAGGGATATGGAGAAGTCTTGGCTTATTGCAGGTGCATTCACACCATCCAGATGCCCCTTGGCCTAGATTAAACTCGTGCGTAATAACCGTTGTGTCTGTTCCCAATCCCCTTTTGCACCGAAGAGTCACCTCGAAACGGTATTCAGTGACCCCGTAGCTAAGCACCATATGCTGCTGAGCTTTCATGGTTCGTTCCTCCATGTAGGTCATCATCCGCGAACAATACGGCGTTTGCAATGTCGAAGCATGAAGTACCGCTTCCGCATGCCTTTTCTGGAAGTAGGCAACGATGCCGTGCAACATGCCTTCAATGATGGACACAAGCGGTAGCGGACAGAGGCCTCGGATGACCCAATTGTAAACCTCAGCTATGTTCGTTGTCATGACACCAAACCTGTTCAACGCATAACAGTTTAGAACAACATCCCCATTTGTTCAGCGGTGATTTGATATTTTAATGTGCCATACTAACCTGGCGCCTCCGGTGTCATGGAGCAATGCCCACTTCTCTAGAGGCTCAGCCTCTATCCAGTGCGAGAAACACTTAATATTCTTTGACGTTCGTCTCCTCATATTAGGAGGATCGAGCTCCCCAAGGGGTGTTAGCCTTTTGGGTGGGCATTCGTTCGGCGTAGGTGGTTGCTTCTTCATCTCTTCGATATGCGCACTGGTGTGCTTATCCAACTCGGCAAATAGCGCATTGAACTTACGTGCCTGATTCTGCTTGCATAACCTCTTAAATAGGTTCATTAGTTTCTTGCTTTTGAACTGCCTGAAGAAATTGGCACCCAAATGTCTCATGCACCACCTGTTCTGCAAGTCAGGCCATGAAAATGGTTCATCTCGGTCCTCCTGTAGAGTCTTAATTGCCGAAAGGATACCTTTGTGACGATCATGAATGATGCACATGCTGAGCCGATCACCAACAACCCCCACCTTCAGATGTCTGAAAAACCACAGCCAGCTATCCCGATTCTCACCCTCAACAAAAGCAAAGGCCAATGGAAGTATGTGTTTGTTCGCATCAACTGCAATGGTTGTTAGAATCTGCCCCTTGTATTTTCCAGTCAAAAATGTCACAAAGCAATAGACGACAGTACCTGAATGACGCAATGCAAGGCCCCAATGAAAAGAAAGCACGACGAAATGTACAGATCCCATTTGCATCTGCTTTGTTTTTCTTTGAAAGCGGTGTATGTGCCAGGATTGGTTTGCTTCAATACTTCAAGCACACGAGGTAGGTTGCAATACGAAGCCTCGTATGTGCCAAACCTCTTCTCTAATGCTTTCTGCTTCGCACGCCAGGCCATGGAGTAGCTTATTTGATACTTAAATGTTCGTAACATTGCTTTCTGAATATACGAACACTCGATATCCCGCTTTTCAATTATTTCTTTAAACATCACGCTAGCTATTAGAGCCGCACTCAAGTTACGGTGTTTGACAAGAACATTTTCTAGTCTGCATGTGTGCTCGTCCACTCTTGATGCAATCCAATACGTCTCACACTTCGGCTTGTATGCATGTACTCGAAATTCACAACCATCGATTACGCACTTCACTGTGTACTTATCTGGGCTAGACAGGACAACCCGGAACTCTCTTTGCAGCGATAGTGCCCACAAGCTCACTACCAACTTCAATTCAGAATTATTCGGGAACATTTGATTCAACCGAATGCCACCAGTACCATACTCACAATGCGAATCATGGCCCCACAAAGCTTCCATACCAGCTTTGTTCTGCCTGTTCCATTCATCGGGGATGGGTACCTCTGCTGAGCCAGTACTATCGTGCATTTCATCATCTTCCTCCTGTTCGTCATCTTCGCCGATGGTATCGACAGGGTCCAACATTTCAGCTTCCTCTTCTGTCGCCATGCGGTCCACCCAATCCAATTGATCCACAAGTTGATCGATATCCTCCCCTTCATCAGCCCGACCTTCTGCGCTTGCTGCATCCATGTGATCATCCCTCGCCGCCTCAACCGACACCACTGGCTGAACTTGTTCAGCTGTAGCCGATGTGCTGCTCTCGCTCACACCAGTAGTACTCACCTCTTCCCTAGGGCAAGCTTGCACCAGCATCACACATTCGAGGCTAGATCCCTTGCACCACCTTAACCATTTCTGCCACAACTGTGTTCGATCTACTGTCTTCAACTCCCACACAGCCGGGTCACCCTTGCTACGCGTGAATACGATTTGGGGTAACAGAATAAACACTTGGATTAAGGGAAAAAAATTGGGTCAACCAAAGTTTTATATCACGAATGCTAACAGTATCGGGGGACAAGTGCTCGGCCATGATGACCGCAAAACCGCTTAAATCCACTCCATTCTGCCATATTTTTACTTCACCATCGCCATAATATACCCTGAATTTCACTGGTTCCGACATCACTGCGACGACATAGACACAGATATAATTAATTTTTCCTTCCCTACTTAAAATGGAAAATCAGAACCGTAAATTCAACAACGCTAATTAACTATCGCGCTATCGATACTATAGTATTATAATATTATAGTGCATGTGTAATATGTCTATTTGCTACTAATATGCAATGCTCAAAAATATCGGCCAATTAGCTGATTAACTGGCCGATTAGCTTGTGATCGAAGACCTGAAGATTCCATTTTTATGTTTTCGGTGAAAAAACATGGCCGACCGATAAAACATGATTAATCGGGATTAATCTCACTTTTTGAATATTTTAGTAATTACATCGATATATTGCCCTTGCTGACCAACCGACTAATGATTGACCGATTAGTTCAGTTAATCCTAGATCGACCAATTAGCTACCGATTAATGATTTCTTCAACATTGCTAATATGTAAATTCATTACTGTAAATTTAACAACGTTTAAATATGCAAACTAATATCAACACTCTAAATTAAATAACTAAAAATGCTACTCTAAATTAAAGAACTACAATCGCTACTGTAAATTGCACTACTCTAGATCGCTACTCTAAATTGCACTACTCTAGATCGCTACTCTAAATTGCACTACTCTAGATCGCTACTCTAAATTGAAAAACATGAAATTATACAAAATTGCGATGTTACCTCTTCTTCTTCTTCTTCTTCCTCTCCTTCTTCTTCTTCTTCTCCTCCCTTCCTCTTTCTTCTCTTCTTCTCCTCCTCCTTCCCTTCCTCTCTCTCCCTCTCTCCTTCCCTTCCTCTCTCTCCCTCTCTCCTTCCCTTCCTCCGGCGGCGGCTCACTCACCCTCCCTTTTTTTTCTCTGGCTGCGGCGGCGCAACGAGATCAATCGATCGATCTGGCTTCGGCCAGATTTCTACCGACGAATTTTCGCCGTACGGTTCGGCAAAAATATGGTTTTCGCCACACCGTGTGGCGAAAATAGCCTTGATTCCCGTGTGGCAGGGTAACTGCGAATTTAAGCTTTTGTTGCCGTACAGTATGGCAAAAATAGGGTATTCGTCGTACCGCATGGCGAAAATAGGGTATTCGCCGTACGGTTTGGCGAAGACGTATTAATTTTGCAATTTTTATTTTTCGAGTATTTAAACCGCAATTCAGTTTTAAAAAAGTATTATTTAAAAAAAAATTCACGAGGTAAAGCATTCAAATTTGAGGCAGCCGTTTTTGCCCCTGGAATATTCTGAGGCTGACTAGCCGTGCTTGCCTCCAAACATATTGATATGGAGGCAATTAAAGAATAGGAATTAGGCAGGTGTTATCGCAAACAGTGCTGTTCTGCATGCAAGTATTTTCGTGGGAACCTGTAATTGTTGGCAGGGTTCACTAAATCGTTTGGTGCGATTTTCGCATGAACAGTGATTTTCGATAATTGCAAAAATCGAGTCGAAAATCGGCCGAAAATCGTTAAAAATCGTATGAATTCAAAAACCAAATTTTTTCAAAAAATTTTCAAAAATCGTCGATTTTCGTGGAAAATCGACCGGTTTTCGTGGAAAATCGACGATTTCATGTGGAAAATCGACGATTTCATGTGGAAAATCGACGACCTTGTTGAACTTTTTTGTGCGATCGATTTTTGTAGCGATTTTCGACGATTTTTTGCGAAAATCGACCGATTTCCACCGATTTTCGACCGGTTTTTGACACGTAAATTTTTGAATTATTTTTTGAGTTGGATCGGTTTACCGACCGGTTTTTGATATCGGACCGCGGCGATATGGCCGAAAATCGCGAAAATCGAGCGATTTTCGTCGCTTTTTTGAACCCTGATTGTTGGTAGCTGTCGTGAGTAGAACGAAAAGAAAAAACAATTACTAGGTACCTGCTACTAATTGGTACAATATATATATATATATATATATATATATATATATATATAGCTATTCTAATGATTGTATTTGCTGCATAGCTTGCACCAATTACTTCTTATTCTTGTAAGCATCGGAGCAACTCTTCTGAGTATTACTTCTATTTACTTCTTACAGGCTGTAATTTTGCGTCATACAGCTCGGGTGCTACTCATTTTCAGTTGTCTCGTAGCAAATTTGGACTAAAAATATAGCAAAACTTTTTGGTTTAACTTTACACTAATACAGATCTGGCCTTCCATACCGGCTCATCAGTACCGGTTATGCATGAACCGGGACTGACCTTTACAACAGTCCCAATTCAACGATCTACAGGTCTGTGGGGATCATTAGTACCGGCCAAAAATACCAACCTCTAATGCAATCCACGCTTCGTCTCCCGTGCCCCCCTCGATCCCGCACGTCTTTACAATGTCAAAACTCTTAATTCGTGTTCATCCGATCTAATTCTTGGTTTTCCGATCCAGCCACCTATAAAGCCATCGATCGAGTGAGGGAGACGTACATCAGATCGAGTCATTTTGTTAGCCCAATTAACAATGGCAGCTTCTTCTTCTCCCTCTGGCGCGCCATCACCACCTCCAAAGGAGGAGGAGCGGGAGAAGGAGGTGGTGGTGGAGGAGGAGCGGGAGGAGGAGGATGAGGACAATGATGATGATGATGATGATGATGATGATGAGGAGGAGGAGGAGGAGGAGGATGAGTCCAAGATCCGTTGGGGGAGCTCGTCGGCGAAGGATGATGACGATGAAGACGTCATCCACGACGACGATGACTACAGCCCCTCGCCTGACGACGACGACGACAGCCCCCCGGCAGTGACGACGAGTGGTGGTATCAGTGATCGCGCCACCCACCACCTGCGCGCCGCTCCACCGCTATATATATTGTAATTAATATATTGTTATGTTATGAAATATTGTAATTAATATAATATTTTATGGTCTACATATAATGTTTTACCTCCCCCTTCTTGAATCTCCACCGCCTTAACCGTTAAATTCAAATATCCAAAAAAATTATGAAACGAAAAAAAAATGTTCAAAAAAAATTATGCCACAATGAGAAAATCGTTCAAAAAAAAACGACTTCAAGGAACATTCAACTGGACAGTGAAAATCAGGAGGAAATCAATCAAAATCGGAAGAAAAATTATGCCACAATGAGAAAATCATTCGAAAATTATGTCAACTAGAGGTTCAACGGTTACAAGGCACATTAGTACCGGTTGATAAGACCAATCTGTACTGATCTCTACCATCAGTACCGGCTAGTTACATCAACCGGTACTAATATTAGAGAGTCAGTATCGGTTCGTAAAATCAACCGGTACTGAATCCCCCATAGGCCGTTACCCTAAAGGACATCAGTACCGGTTCGTCTCCCGAACTGGTACTATCTATCGGTTCAACAACTAAAGGGCTACGGGGGATATCAGTACCGGTTCAAGGAATCAACCGGTACTAATGGTCTAACATCAGGGCCGGTTGGTACGTTGAACCGGTACTGATGTCAGACCAATTTAAACTTCTTCGTCCTCCCGCTCTCTGCCAGAGCAAGAACAGTTCATCGCGCGAGAAGAACAAGAGCTTCGGCCAAGAGCTTCAAGAGAGGGCAGGTGCTGCCAAAATTTTAATTTTTTTGGTCATTTTACTCGCAACCAAGGTAACTAAGATTAGTAACAACATTCCTCACTACATTTGGTCTTGAATAGAGCCTCTTCTTTGCTTGAATCATGAAGAAATTTTGATTTTTTTTTCCATAATCATGAAGAAAATTTGATTTTTTTCCCCATAATAGAAAATATAAAATGAGTTTAAAATTTGAGAAAAGCTTTCAAAAATAATATCTAGACTTTGATCTACCAATTCTTACAATATAAATTAGTAGTCAAATTTTTGTTTTTTGATGTCAATGTAGAAAACATGTTTTTGTGATTGGAGGGGCTAATTGTATGTTTAACCATTTGGTGGAGATATAACACCTTGCACACCATTTTTGGCTTGAGCACCTAATCGACATGAAAAATATGAATTTTGAGAAATGTTCAAAATTTCATTATTGGAAAATGAGCTAATAGCTGTCTTGATGTAACATAATGTAGATGGACCGGTGATGGATGTACATGGACCGACGCTCCCCGGAGTTCTTGCAGGGTTTGCAAGCTTTTCTTCGTGCAGCCGATGCATACACGAAGTCAGGCTACATATGTTGTCCATGCATATAGACTGCAACAATGAGAAGGAGTGGCCAAAATCCAGCCACCTTCACTTTCATTTGCTCTCAAGAGGTTTCATGCCAAACTATATCTGTTGGACCAAGCATAGTGAAGAAGAGATTATACGAGAAGATGGTGAAGAAGAAGAGGAGGACAATAATATACTAGATGCTGTCCAACATGTGAGACCCCGGATCAGCTATCCGAAATCTCCTGTGTATTTCTGTACTAGTCCCAGATCAGTAGCTAGTACACACAGTCAATAGTGATACATCATTGCCGAACATAACGAAATTATAACATAATAATAAAGTATGGGCCACATGGCCACTTATTACAATACTCGGTCCCGAGACCGGAGACACGACAGCGGAAGCAAAAATGACAAAAAGCGAAAACCAAAAACACCACAGGCGATGACAAGACACGCGCCTAGCTCTCATGGTGATCTCCCTCGAATTCCTCGGAGTAGAACTCACCGTCTTCAACGTCGTCTTGTTAGTTCTTTCATGATGACAATAGGTGTAGCACGTGAGTACAAAAGTACTCAGCAAGTCGGGGAAAGCATGCATATGTGGGGCTTGCCAAGGAAGGCTTAGTATGGTTCTTTTGCACAAAGCCAAATTTCATTAAACCATACTTGCTAATAAGTTTTATAAAGCATATTTTAGCAATTCTTTTTAACAATTGAATTATTTAATATTTCAGTGAAGGTTCTAGTCACCATCACCAGTATAATGGCTCTATTCGCCACAAGTTTTGAAGATCAAGATTATCCATACATGACTCTATCCGTCATGACATAAAACAGGTTCTTTCTACTTGGTTGGCTCAATCCGCCAATTCAACATCCGAGAGTTCTAACCACTCCCGAATCCCAAAACAAACCATTGTTTAGTTTGAAACCAAAAACCAAAGTCTACCAGTATGAAAGCATTATTTACTTTGCCCTTGACCGTAGGCATGGCTATTCGAATAGTTTTAACTCTGCAGAGGTGTACAGCTTTACCCACAAGACATGATCAACTCTTAATGCCATGCAATTAACACACTTTCTTTGGTGTGTCGGCAGAGGGATCATGACAAGGCCTTTACAATGTATACGCCTAACCCGACTCACCCGCTGAGGTTTCACCGCTGTTAGGGTTCTATCTACCCAGTACAGAAGCCCCCTCTTGCGCTGTGTGGGGAGTACAACTTGCCGCTATCTGGCACCCACATTCCACCAACTGGCGAGTCTAAATTAGGTTTCTACAAATTATTTAGCCAGGTCGTACCATGTTAGACATGTAGTAGTACGGTTATGCTTAGAATGGATAGTTATAAGCGTCGGTCCTTAATTGACTTGGGGCGGCACTTGCACAATGCAACTAGTGCTCAATCCGCACCCACCCGACATTCCATTCCGCACAAGTCCAAACCCATTTTCCTTTTTAGTTTAGAAAAACAGTACCAAAATCTTTATAATCATTTCCAAATCACGCTTTAAATCATCATTTTTGTATAATCCCACCCATGGGTCATTTTCATCAATATTGGCATAGCAAATATCCTAGGGTTACAATTAAGCATGGATTTCAATAACAAAGGAGGTAATCACAAATGGGATTAACTAGTCACCTATATTTGACATATGATGATAAACATAGCATGCAAGTTTATAAAACCTTGTAAACACATTTGTAAACATAGGATCACCATGCGTCAAGGAGACTTGCTTTCGGTCGCGGTGGGGATGTCGAAACCTTGGAGTTCGGCGGCGGGGTCGACAGACTCGGACGGTTCCTCGGCTACGCGCAAAACGAGACAACAAATAAATAACAAGAAAATAAATAAAATCCAAAAATAAAATAAGTAGTACTGACAGGAAGGTATTGATTTTAGATGAATTTAGGAATTTGAACGGAGTCAATCGGAGTTCGGACGGAAAAGATATGAGCTTCCGAAGTTCGAAAATACTAAAAAATCGAAAACAAGGGAATATTCCTCGGAATATTCCTTTGGCTGACTTTTGACTTTTGCTTGAGTCTATTACAGGTGGGCCCCTACTGTCATCCTCATGGGGTTCTTCCCCAAGGCCAAATAACAGAGGGGCCATGGGGCTCCTCTATGCGCACGCCGGTGTGGCGGTGGGGGCCTGGCGGCGAGGAAGGGCGGCGGCGACCCAGGGTCCGGTGGCAGGAGTGGCGCCGGCTGGAGCAGCAGCGGCGCGCGGCGCATGGTGGCACGCACGGTGGCGGCCGGCGGCCACGCACGTGTATAGCCCCAAAAACAGAGGCTTCCAAAACTTTCCAAATTCCAAAATTTTTCACCAATTTTGAACATGGCACTACCAATTGGATGATGAATTAACTAGATAACAAGTACATGGACTCAAGATTGCAAGGAATCGAACTCAAACTCACCGGAGGAGATGAAATCGACAAAGAACGACATTTTGCCCGAAACGACCAAAACTCAAAATTCGTCTTCAAATCTTGATGAAACCTAAAATTGATGGATGAGTTAGAATCTAGGCTCCCATGCTAACACGAAGAAACAACCGGAACGAAGAATGAACCACCGAAGAGGAAGTTATGGCTAAGAACACGAAGAACACAATGAACGGCGTGTCCTCGTCGGTTTTCTCGATCTACCGGAAGAACGAGTATGATAAGCAAGGGATGGATGCTACCACCGGGAAGAGGGTTCTAATACAGAGCAATGAGAGGTGGAAGCACGCCGTTTGGGGAAGAAACGGCCGATTTATTACCATAATGGCCATTTTCGGTTTTGGAAGGATCGTTCAAATTCCGGCGAGATCCCGGGCTAATGATGGTGGGGGATGGAAAGAGCTCATCGCTACGGATTCAACGGACCCGGCCGTTCGTGATTTGGAGGTGTAATGGAGAAGTTATGGGAGATTAATTAGGGAAGGGAGCCATTGATGGAATGAGGAGCTCCCTGTACGTTTCCAATGACAGGAGGAAGGAGATGATGAACAGTGCGCGACACGTGGCAGCTTTTGATTGGCCGGGGATTACACAAATGAACCACCCTAGAGAAAAATTAGCAAAAATGGTCTAAAAATTCCGGAAAAATTCCTAGAACTATTTCGGAATATTTGGAACCCAATAAAATTGGTTTCGTGGAATTTGGATGAAATTTGTGGATTTGAATCTTCTGGAGCGAATAGCGGGCATTAAACAAAAGCCGTGCGGGATAAAATACCAGAGAGCCTCCAAACATCTAAGGAAAAATTCCCAAAATGTTTTTAGAATATTTGGGACCTAATGCAATAGGTTCCATGATTTTTGGAGCATTTTTGGACTCGGGTGAAATTTCGGGTACTGACGGGAATCTGGAAATTCGATTTTTTCGAACGGAAGGGAATCGAATTCTGATTTTTGGATGGATAAGGATGCCAGTTTAAATTAAACACCTATTAACTCCAATTTTTGAATTTACTTAATTTAAATTAGATTTTCTCCAGAAGGCGAAAACGAGGATGTTACAAACCTACCCCCTTAGAGAGAATCTCGTCCCCGAGATTCGGACGGAGAAAGAAAGAGATCGGGAAACTCTGCTCGAAGGTCTTCTTCTCGCTCCCAGGTAGGTTCCTTCTCAGAATGATTACTCCACTGAACCTTGCAGAATTTGATTACACGATTCCGAGTTCGACGTTCGGCTTCATCTAACATCTTGACTGGATACTCCGAATACGACAGGTCCTCTTTCAATTCCATTTCTTCATACGGTAGCTGATGCTCGGGTACTCGGAGACATTTCTTCAACTGATACACATGAAAGACATCATGCACCCCTGACAGCTGTGGAGGTAATTCCAACTTGTATGCGACTTCTCCTCTTCTGGCAATCACGGGGAATGGACCAATGTAGCGGGGCACTAACTTCCCACTAACTCGGAATCGGCGTATACCCTTCAGCGATGAAACTTTCAGATACACATGATCACCAGGTGCAAAGCTTAATTCCCGTCGACGATGATCAGCATAGCTTTTCTGTCTCGACTGGGCTGTCCTCAGATTCTCCCAGATTATTTTGACTTGCTCTTCGGCTTCCTTTAAAACATCAGGTCCAATTATCTGTCCACCTTTTGTCACTTTCCAATACAATGGTGTTCGGCACTTTCTCCCGTACAGAGCCTCAAAAGGTGCCATCTTCAAACTTGCCTGATAGCTATTGTTGTACACAAATTCAGCATAGGGCAAATTCTGATCCCAAGAACCCTTATAAGTCAAAGCACAAACTCTTAACATATTTCTAATATTTGATTTACTCTTTCCGTCTGTCCATCTGTTTGAGGGTGATATGCCGTACTAAAATTCAAATTTGTACCCAAAACCTCATGCAACTTCTGCCAAAATCTTGAGGTAAACTGGGAACCTCTGTCAGACACGATTTTCTTCGGCACACCGTGCAAACACACTATTCTGGCCATGTATAACTCTGCAAGTTTATCCCAGAATAAGTGGTCTTCACCGGGATAAAGTGGGCCACTTTGGTCAATCTGTCCACAATAACCCAAATGGAATCATAACCGGACTTGGTCCTGAGGAGTCCAGTTATAAAATCCATTCCAATTTCTTCCCATTTCCGAATAGGAACTTGCAGCGGCTGCAACAAACGGGCTGGTCTTTGATGTTCTGCCTTCACCAACTGGAAAACATCACAACGAGCTACAAACTCAATCACTTCCTTCTTCATACTGGACCACCAATACTTTTCTTTCAAATCTGAGTACATCTTCATACCTCCCGGGTGAATGGAATACACAGAATCATGAGCCTCCTTCAACACTATATCTTTGATTTCCTGTTGGTTAGGGACTACTATTCTTTTTCCGAACCAAACAGTACCTTTCTCATCTTCGGAAAATCCTGGGTGTTTTCCTTTCTTTAACTCTTCCTTGAGGTTCGCAATATCCTTATCCTTCTTCTGAGCCTCGCGGATCTGCTCTTCTAGGGTTGATTGAACCTCTATATTGAAAATACAACCTTCGTTCACCAATTCCATGTTAAGGCGTTGGAATTCTTCATGAAGCGCTGGTTGATTTTCCTGTACCATAACATTATTGCAGTAGCTCTTCCTGCTTAATGCATCCGCAACAACATTAGCCTTGCCAGGGTGGTAATGGATTCCAACATTATAGTCTTTCACCAATTCCAACCACCTTCTCTGCCTCAAATTGAGATCTGACTGGGTGAAAATATACTTCAGACTCTTGTGATCCATATAAATCTCACATCTATTCCCAATCAAATAATGCCTCCAAATCTTAAGGGCATGCACAATTGCGGCTAACTCCAAATCATGAGTTGGGTAGTTTTCTTCATGGGGTCGCAGTTGCCTTGAAGCGTAAGCTATAACTTTTCTTTCTTGCATCAAAATACAACCAAGTCCTTGTTTTGAGGCATCACAATAAACTTCAAAGTCCTTATGAATACCCGGCAGGACAAGCACTTGTGCTGAAGTTAACCTCTTCTTCAATTCCTGAAAACTTTGCTCACAAGACTTAGTCCATTCAAACTTCTTCTCTTTCTTTAAAAGCTGAGTGAGCGGTCTCGTTATCCTTGAGAATCCTTCAATAAATCTTCGATAATAACCAGCTAATCCTAGAAAACTTCTGATGTCCGGGACTGACTTGGGCTACGTCCAATCCAACACACCCGTCACTTTCGCCGGATCCACAGCTACTCCTCCAGTAGAAATGCTATGACCTAGGAAAGAAACTTCCTTCAACCAAAAGTCACACTTACTGAACTTAGCATATAGCTGATGCTCCCTTAACTTTTCCAAAACTATCCTCAGATGGTCTTCATGTTCTTTGCTGCTCTTTGAATAAACAAAAATATCGTCAATAAAGACTACAACAAACTTGTCTAAATATTCTATGAACACCTTATTCATCAGATTCATGAAATAGGAAGGGGCATTTGTCAATCCGAAGGACATCACTGTAAACTCGTACAGTCCATATCTGGTAGTGAAGGCTGTCTTCGGAATATCTTCTTTCCTTATCTTCAGCTGATGATATCCGAACCTCAAATCTATTTTGGAGAAAACTTGGGCTCCTTTCAACTGATCAAACAGATCATCTATCCGAGGTAACGGATACTTGTTCTTTATGGTTACCTCATTCAAAGATCTGTAGTCTATGTACATCCTCAGACTACCATCCTTCTTTGTGACGAAGATTACGGGCGATCCCCAAGGCGAAGAACTGGGCCTGATGAATCCTTTTTCCTGTAGTTCTTCAATCTGCTTCTTCATCTCGACTAACTCATTCGAAGGCAGTCGGTAAGGCCTCTTTGAGATCGGAGCCTTACCAGGTACAAGCTCGATCACGAAATCAATATCCTGGTCTGGTGGCATACCAGGCAATTCCTCGGGGAACACATCTGGGTACTCATTGACTTATCGGCACATTTTCCAAAGACGTCCCCTTCACACGGTTCAGGGTACTACCCCCCTTAGAGGAAAGATTAGACAAGAACTCCACTCTAATTCCCTCAGGGTTGGTAAGAGAGATAGCTCTACTAGCACAGTCTATCTGACCCTTATAATTGGTTAACCAATCCATTCCAAGGATTACTTCTATACCCTTAGTATCCAATAATATTAAGTTCGCTAGGAACTTTACCCCTTTTATTACTATATCCATTTTCGGGCAAACAGCAGTTGTTCTTAATTCTTTACCAGGGGATTGAACTAATAAAGGGTTTCTTAGCTGAACTGTTTCCCAATCATGCTTTTTAACCAAGTATTCTGATATGAAGGAATGTGTTGCCCCAGAATCAAACATAACTGAAGCAGGTACTGAGTTGATGAAGAACTTACCATAGACCACATCTGGCGCATCTTGAGCCTCCTCAGCAGTGATGTGGTTCACGCGCCCTCTTCCAGCCGTCCTCGGTGTACGCGGGGTCTGCGGCGTACCTCTTCCTTGCGTTGGTGCTGGAGCACGGGCTGGTGTAGATCCCAGGTTAAACCTCACTGGGGTGACGCCAGGAATGGCAACGGGTCTATACCCGGCGGGTATCACTGCCCCAGACTCGTACCCGTGTTAGTAAAATTCACCCGCTACAATACCCATACCCGCCCGTGGGTACAAAATTTACCCGTACCCGTACCCGTGCGGGTAACGGGGACCCGACGGGTAACCCGCACCTGAAACCTAAGTTTTCAACCAAGCATAATAGCAAGAAACTAAAAGCATATACTATAAAGAACATTGGCAGAGCATGCTGAAAAACCCAACCTTTTCTTATTTGATTCGACTACCCACAGGAACATAAGCATACCCATTGTGCTCTATGCCAAGTTCCTTGATCTCCCATTTGGCATTCGCAATCTTATCTGGATACCTGAAAAACATATTTGGTAGGTGATCTGATTGAGTATATACAAGTGGTGATTCAAAACATCAATGCGGTAGCTGAGCAAGATACTATACTTCTAAACTTCCAACAGCATTGGCCAAAAGAAATAACGACAAAAAAAAATTAAGGTGATTAGCAAAACACATGGAGATTTTATCTAACATACCCATTGATATGCAAAAGCATTCATGCACTTGTCCGATGAATGTGCTCAGCCAAATCTGGAATAGAGTCCACCAATCACAACCAAGGGAAAGGGCAAATTTCAGAGTTATCGATTGCATCTTGTAACCTGCGGCCTGCAGCTGTACAGTTGAACAAATTATTAGTGGATCATACCCACGGGTGAATGGGTACGGGTAATAGCAGAACGGACCCGTACCCACTCTACCCGCTGGGTAGTAAATTTTGTCCATTAATAGACCCACGGGTATGAAAAATAGTTCATACCCGGCCCCTAATGGAGTAAATACCCATTGGGTTTCGGGTCCCCGTTGCCATCTCTAGGTGACGGGCTGACGCTTCTGTGGGCAGTTGCTGGCATAGTGCCCCATCTCTCGGCAGTTGAAGCATTGCACTCCTGCCGTTGCGGTTCCACTCTTCTGGGCTTGGGCTCCTGCATTGTCAGCAGGGGCTTGACCAACTTGGCGAGGGGTGGATATTGGGGTCCTCGGTACATTGGAGGCTGCTGGCCTACTGGGCTGCTGCTGGAAAGTACGAGGCCTAGAGCTGCTAGCACCTCGCTGACTCTGAAACATCATTTTTCTCTTCCGCGATTTAAAAAGTTGGCGCTGAGCATCTTCTTGGATCAACGCCTTGTTCACCATGTGTTGGAACGACGGGAAGTCGTTCGAGACCAGCTGTGTAACACCCCGGCATTTAATATGCCCGAATGCTACCAAACATAAGCTAAACAACAACTAAATATCACATTTAAACATAAATTCCAGCAAAGGTACATATGCTAAAAATCGATATTTCGGCAGCATCTCCTTTGTTTTTCCATGAATTAACACAATATCAATATCATGGCAAGATATATCATAGCACACGACATCTAAAACATCAACATAAATGGATGTATCATCACACTACGCCAATAATACCACGCTCAACCACTTCATAAACTATAACGAAGCAAATAAGGGATCACAAGCATGCTAGATTAAACCATACATTAACTTTATGGCACAACTCTTAAAATCATGTCTCCAAGTGATTAATCATAGACTATGATGGTGGAGCTACGTGTAGAAGTGTAGCTAAACCCCTTTTTCCCGCATGCCGATCTCAAAGTACCTAAAAACAACATAAAACACAAGCGTGAGTTCGAAACTCAGCAAGCATATTGTAATGGACAACAAGATCATTTACAAGACAATAATACCTCACATCACATATAACATCTCATACTTGAGCACATAACAACATCATCATCATTAAAAAAAATGTATTGCAATGCAATGTAATGCTCATATCTCCATGGAAACTCATACCGGTATGGTTGAGTACACACCCGTCGGTGTGCACCCTCTCCCCCCTTCCATCCCGAAGATGGAGGGTGCCTACTCCTCGCTTCCACAACCCATGGTAGATAGAATCACGATGTAGGACTTACTCTAATGGCTCTCCGGATTAGTCATAACTTTCTCACCGACCTTCCCGGATTAGTTAATGACTTTCTCACCGCCCGGGCCATGTAACATGTCATGCATGCAACTATGCCAATTATCATATTTCACATGTACATAAACATATGGCAACTCATCATGACAAATATAAACACATGGCATCGAACCATGATAATCATACTCAATATTTCATTGGAAAACAGCAAGCATGGCAAGTGAGCATAGCAAGTGTTCAATCTTTCACCCAATATCAACAAACAACCTACAATCCGCTATACATTACAACAAACTTGCCTCAACCGCGGGCGACGGATTTGTGGGACGTAGAGGGCACTCCCGGTGTCACACCACCTGCACATAGGCATCACACACTCACAATAATGCCCGCAAAACAGTACACAAATCCCCATCTAACCCGACATTGCCCACTACTTGCAAACCTAAAAACAGAGGTTCTGTCCCGGCGGGACAGCAGCCTTGCAAAGGCCATAACTTGAGTTCTGGGACTCCAAATCGATTAAACGAGTACACCATCGCGAAGCTTAGGAAATTTCCTACCTTT
The DNA here is from genome assembly GCA_036346355.1 of Rhipidocladum racemiflorum. Classification (NCBI taxonomy): domain Eukaryota; kingdom Viridiplantae; phylum Streptophyta; class Magnoliopsida; order Poales; family Poaceae; genus Rhipidocladum; species Rhipidocladum racemiflorum. Next base: position 59,512,644 of record CM070574.1, read on the forward strand.
TTCTAGTTATACGGAAAGACTGATTCGGACTCTAAAATTGTTTAATCTACAGATTACTACGATCTGTTCCAATCGCGTCACAGATTTTAACACGCTCGGTAAAACGGCCATAACTTTCAAACGGCTGATCGTATTTTAACGTGCTTTATGTCCACAGAAAGATAATTAAATTATCTACAACTTCTTTTAAGTCCGTACGAACATATTTGGATTCTAAATCGACGAAAACTCAAACCCTAGCCCGACTGCTCAATCTGCCCGAAAACAGAAACGTGGCAACGTCTAGATCTAACCCAAAGAACTCCAATCCAGCACCACCAATTGATCTAAAAACTTGATAATCACCCTAAGAACAGTACCTAGATCAATTCCAAGGATCCCCATGATCATACCTTTGCCCAACGAACGAATCTCCAATAGATCTCCTCGCGGATCGCTCCTCGCTCCACGCTCCTCGCTCCTCGCTCCTCGCTCCAACGGATGGATCCTGTAATATCCCGAGTATTTCTATACTCAAGCCACTGTACATTTGTACTCAAACGCTGTTCAATAATACACTGTGCTTGTGTATTTTCGTGTCTTGAGTGAACATACTTGCTTGGGATCAGAAAGAACCCTTCAACTTAAGTAATTTCGCTCATAAGTAAATTCGAATTAGGTTGGGCAAGTGCCTGTGACCCTATTAACTTCCAAAATACTTTGGGACAATTAGTAATCAACCCTGGAAGCGTTAGCCGTCAAGGCCCAAGTTCAAAAGTTCTGGGATGTCCGGAGTATCCGGATCCAACCCGAATGTCCGGACAAAGTCCGAGTGTCCGGATTGGGCTGGCCGAAGCGGTCCAACCCGAGTGTCGGACCAATGTCCGAGTGTCCGGGTTAGTGTTACCGAAGACCCCAACCCGGAGTCTCCGGGTTGAGTCCGGAGAGTCCGGTATTGGCGTGGGGTTTTGTATAAAAGTCCCATTTCGTGGCTCCCTTCCATTCTTTCTTCTTCTACTTTGGTTTCCCACATCCGTGGTGTTCTCTCCACCACCCCGAGCTCCTCTCCGAGCCACTGGCCGGTGACCCTCCCCGGTGACTCCTCCATCTCGGTGTGCTCCTCCCTGCCGTCATTCCCCATCCTCCACCCGGCGTTGCTCCTCCTCCATCTTCCTTGGAGGTAAGCTTTTCTCTTAGGGTTTGATTCGCGGGATTCTTGGGTTCTAGAGTCGTTCATGGTGGGATTAGGACTTAGGTTTGGATTTGGGAGGCTAGGGTTGAACTTGGATTCTAGGGTTTTGGGTGTAGTGGTTCTAGGGTTGAAAATGGGATTTGGATTAGTGAATGTGGTATGCTAGAGTGGTAGATCGGGTAGTAGTAATGTCGATTTAAGAAGTTGTTGGTGTGAGTTAGAGGTTTGGCGGGTTAGCGGCGTTTTCTCGTAGAATCGGCTAGTTCGAACTCCTTCCGGTCGCTAGGTGTACGAAAGTCGTAGATCGGGTCGCGTGAAGTTGTAGGAAGTGGTAAGGTCTCCGTCTCCTCGTCGAGTTGGACCACACGCCCTAGGACCGGAGTATCCGGCATATGGTCCGAGTGTCCGGATTGTCCGGAGTATCCGGACGAAACGGTCCGAGTGTCCGCCTATCCGGATTTGTCCGGATGCAAAACCCGATGGCCGGTTAGGCTCTGTCCTGGTCGTGTTGTGTTGTCCGAAAAGTCGTCGTTTCTTCAGGGGTTTCTTGGTTGTACTTCATTCTTGTGTATTGCATGCACTTCATGGTGCATTTAAAACTTTCTTTGCTAAGTTGTATTTCTTTACATCGTTTTTGTTGCTTTGACCGATTAGAGGCTAGCGAGTCAAGCTTCGCCTCGAACAACCCGAGCATCATCCGGACATCACCGAAGTGCAACAACAAGGCAAGCACCTCCTTTGACCATCTTGAAACCTATATTTCACGATGTCTACTTTGATTTCTCAAACCATATGCATTGTTTATATTCAAGAAATTGCTAGTTTGTGGGAATGGTAGATATACCCTGATTTGGTGGTTTCCCTCAATTTAATTCCCGAGATCATTGATAACCTTTGTAGGGTTAGACAATTTAATAAAATGTCAATTGGGTATAAACGATTTAGTAATTGCATACGCTTATACAATTCAAAAGAGATGAGCAAAGTCAGTCATTAAAAAATGCTCAAAATAATGATAAATGTAATTGGTTTTGGAAAAGTTTTTGATATGTGAATCGTAAATGTATATTTGTAAAAATGTGAAGTGTCTATTTGGTAATTAGACTTGGCGGTATTTATAATATGTGATAGTTAAACATGGTGGTGATTGGTTGGCGAGTTAAGTGGAGTTCCCGCTTGAGTCACTAGGCAAAAATATAAGGACCGAACTTGTGACGGTTTTTGAATTGAACACCGTGCAACACAAGAATGCTGGGATGGGGCAGCCTATTCTAGTACTTGAAGTGTGAGGGGATAGCCATGCCTGTTGGTAGGTCGAAGAGTGGACCTTTTCCTGTGTTGAGCAAAGCGCGGTGTGTGTGTCCTCACGACCCGCCGTATGCGCCTTCGTGTGCGCTTGTACTTTGCAGCAGGGAATCGCTCAGTTCATGTTTGTTGATACAACGGTGTACGCCTTTGCTATGGGGTAATGCGCGCCAACACCCGTCGTCACGATGAGTATTCCGTGGCCGCCGAGTGGTGGTTGGCCTCTTATCGCCATAGTAGTGGATTTGTCGTCACCGGTCTTTGGGTGTGGCTATAACCTCAACGATGGGAAAGAATAGATCATTCTTGTATATCGGATACCTCGTGTATCGCGTGTACCCTGGATGACAGGGATGCAAGTCCGAGTTGTGTTTGGGTAAAGTGCGCAAACTCTGCAGAGTATCAAATAATTCTAATCGATTAGCCGTGCTCACGGTTATGAGCAATCTTCTCTAATCATATCAAGTATAGAGATTTGGTTTGGTTTTGAAAATGAAAATCTATTTTGAGTCGGTATAAAGTATGTGGTGGAATGGTACTTGATGGAATTGTGGATATGTGTATATGATTCTCGATGGGATTATGAGTATGTATGGATGTCGATTCGTATCGATTGCGACCATGGATGGTGGCATTTGTGGAGCTCGATTATTCATTATCTTTGTAAATATGTTTTATTCAAACTGCTTGTCTTTCAAATTAAGTATTACTTTTCGATGAACTATTTTAAATCCAAATTCTGCAATTAACCCAGTGTAGAAGCTTTATCCTGTTGAATCAGCCTGCATTTATTTATATTTCCATACACTAAAGTCTTGCGAGTACATACGTGTACTCACCGTTGCTGCTAACCCTTTTTTCCACAGAGGAAGGTAATGATGATGTCGGATGATGGCGAGCCCCTTTTCGCGAGTGTTGCGGCTTCAGAGTCCCTCCTCCACAAGAGCCTGTGGGGTGGTCCAGGCCGCTGGTTGTCTTTCTTTTGTTTCCGCTGTCGCTTTACTTCTTTTGGTTTCTGTAATACTCTTGTTCAAGGTTTACACCCAGTTATGTAAATTACCGTAGTTTATCCTTCCGTGCCTTGGTACTCGTGTTGTTGGTACGCGATATCGGGCTCGATCCAGAGGATCGATGATCGAGATCGTCTGACAGCACCGTCCGAAGCTAAGGGTTCGATCCGTCGATCGAATTTTTAGGTTCAGATCTTCGGTGTCGAGGCTTCCTGTTGCTATACGGTGCTATACGCCACAAGAGACGGCGTCTGATGCGGTATAGGAAGAGGGGTCCCCACAGGCGTTGGTATCGAGCCATTATGCGCAGGAGGACTTAGTTAGCCTGGACGTTAGACTTAGGGACAGATTTTTCTTCTCAAAATTTATTTTGAAGTACAAAACTCTATTTTCAAAGTGTAGAATGCTATTCTTGTCCATTCTATAGCTTTTCGCTTATCTACTCTTCAAAATGAATCGATCTTAATCCAAATTTCAAAAATTTGTTTCCTTCTTCTATCTTGTTCAAAAGGATTAAGAGGAATGCGGTTTTAGCTAAGAATGGGTTAAGGATAGATGTTTGTGGTTGTAATTAGGGGTTATTTGTCGTTTCCTGAGTTGGTTTTTGAATTGGTTCTTATGCTTCTTTGAATGAATGCTTGTAGTGTGTTTGTGTTTGTGAGTGCATCCTTTGGGATCAATCATTCTCGCACTTGATTTGCAGTTTAGTTGACTCAATCATTTCAGATGCCTCCCGAAAAGAGAATAGCTCGTGGCGCTTCCAAAGACATTGATGATGCTGGGAGCGTGCAAAGGCAGTTGGGGAGCTGGGGGCCCAACAATGCTGGTCCCTACCGGGTGGGTCACCTGGGTTCGGCCTCGCCTACATGCCCAGAGTGAGCTCCTCTCCACCTCCCTCCCGCTCCCATATGGCCGCACTCATGTTCTGCGGCAGGCATCACCATGGAGCTTGATGGTCCAAAGCGTCAGGGCAAGAATACCAAGAAGAGAGCCTCGTTGCTCGAGTTCCAAATAACTCGACCGCCGAGCTTTTCTTCAGCCTACGAAGATCCGATGGAGGCAGGATTGGCTTAGCGACATGGAGGGGAAGCTGGAGTTAGTCGTTGCACTGCGATGAGAAGGTTCAAGATAATCGCCATTACCTCCAGGGACCGGCAGTACTTGTGGTAGGAGCAAGTGGTCGCTCGCCTGCAGTATCAGTCACCACATGGGTAGTTCAAGACGCCGCTTCCTTCCATGTTCCAATGGCTTGATCGAGATCAAGAAGTCGGAGTTCTACGACCTTCGCCAGTCTATGGCGTTGATGGACTACCTCCACCGCTTCAACCATTTGTCACGCTATGTTGTCGATGAGGTGACCACCGAGGCTAGGAGAGTGACATTGTTCAAGGAGCACCTCACCGAGGAGATCCGCTTTCACCACGTCATGACATTCCTAGCCTGCAGGTCTTGTGGGCAAGGCCATTAGCATTGAGGATGGCGCTAAGGCGCTTATGGAGAGCCGCAAGCGCAAGTGGGCAGCTCGCCACACATGGACCTTCCAGACTCAGACTTTCACTCGGCCTGCCTCCACCTTAGCCGCCTAGAGAGGTCCCGTGGCTTACCTCCTCGCCCCGCCCAGAGTTCGTGCAATACCTAGCCGCCAAGACACAGCTTGGGGTCCTGTAATCCATTTGGCCATATCACTTGCTTCTCTCGCGGAAGGGCTACTTCACAAAGGTTCGTCGAGCAGCAAAGAAAGAATGACCAGTGGTGCACCAATGGGCCCTCGTGGTCACCTGTGGGGCGTAAGGGGCAGACGCCCTGTTCCCGTGCAGCTTTTCCGCCATGCCGGGAATGTAGCCACCGCAGAGAGGCAGCAGCAGCCTGTGATGTGGTGTTGGGTACGTGCTATTCTGCTCATTCTGCACTCCGCCTTAGTATTATTTGACTCGAGCGCATTCTTTATTTCTTCAGCTTTGTTGTTCAAAGATGAGGTCTGCTTCTTGTACTCGAGAAGTACTTGTTGATCCGCTCACTGATCCGCTTTGATCGCCGAGCTTGTGAGTCCAGGGGTTAGAATTGAGATCAATGGGGTAGAATTTCGGTGATCTTATCAACATTGAGACGCCAGTCTTGATGTGATTCTCGGTATGGATCGGCCGGCCCAAGCATCTGGGGCATATTGATTGTGCCAGAGATCCGTTTCATTAGTCAACCCTCGATGGCATTGTCACCTTTTCTTCTGCTCCAAGAGCAAAGCAAGTGCCTTTGCTTTCAGTGCCCGGGACCCGACAGGTACCGTGGTGTGTGAGTACTCCTGATGTGTTCCTCGATGAGCGCCAGTTTGCCACCGATCGTGATTTGGAGTTCATCATCGATCTCTTACCTGGCACTTCTCCAATTTCTAAGCGTCCACAGATGCCCGGGCCGATGAGCTGATCGAGTTGAAGATTCAGCTCAAGGAGCATAGAGAAGGGGTTCATTCGCCCCAGCTTTTCTCCGGGGCAGCCCGCTCGCTTTGTGAAGAAGAAAGACGGCACTTTCGTGATGTGCGTTGATTACCGGTCGTTGAATGAGGTCATCAAGAACAAGTATCCTCTCCTCGGATCGATGATTTGTTTGACCAATTAGCGAGCTCGAAGTTTTCTCCAAAATAGACTTGAGATCCCATTTATTTTCACCAAGATCCGCCCCGGAGGATATCGTGAAGACCGTATTCACCACTCGCTACGCCTGAGCACACAGCTTGTTACTGCTTGGCCTCACCAATGCACCAACCCACCTTCATGAATCGATGAACAAAGTCTTCATGGAGTTCCTTGATAGATTTGTGGTGGTGTTCATTGATGACATCCTCATATACTCAAGGATGATGATGAGCACGCACTTCACTTGCATATGGTGCTTAGCAAGCTTCAGAGCATCGCCTGTATGCCAAGTTCGGTGCAGTGCGAGTTCGGCTCAAGCAAGTGGAGTTTCGGGGCATGTCCCGCTGAAGGTGGGGTAGCTGATCCACGCAAGGTACAAGACGTACTCAATTGGGAGCACCCGCAATGTCCCCGAGATTCTGAGTTTTCTGCCTTGCCGATACTATCGCCGGTTTATCGAGAATTTCTCCAAAAATTTCTAAACCATTGTCCGCCACTCAAGAAGGAGAAGAAATATGAGTGGTCACCGGTTGTGAGTCCGCCAGAGTCAAGAATAGACTCCACCATCGCACTGCATGTTGGTCCTTCTGACATTCACAAGAACTTCGATGTCTATTGTGATGCATCCCGCCTTGGACTTGGTTGTGTGTTGATGCAGAGGGCAAAGTGGTTGCTTATGCTTCTCGACTAAAGCCTCATGAAGCCAATTACCCGGACGATGATTTGGAGCTTGCACCGTTGTTCATGCTCTCAAGTTGTGGCGACATTATCTCAGAGGGAAACAGATGTGAGATCTACACCACCACAAAGCTTAAAGTACTTTTCAGCCTAGATCTGAATTCTGAGACGGCTCGATGGCTAGAGCTGATCAAAGACTATGATTTGGGTATTCATTACCATCCTGGCAAGGCGTAATGTGGCTGTATGCCCTCACTGCAAGCTGCACGATTGAATGCCTTGGTGTCATTGGCCGCCTCACCTGGTTGAAGAGTTTTAAGCTCAATCTAGAAGTGGTTGAGTATGGTTACGCTTCTCGCTTTATGCAACCCAATTTCTAGAGTCTCGATTCAGCAGCTCAACTACAAGATGATGCTGATTGAGATTAGACGCCATTGACTCAAAATGGCGATCTCCGTGTTTTTCTCGAAGTCCAATGGGCTGATCTTGCATGGGCAGCAGTGTATGTCCTCGATAATGTTGAGATCAAGGGTTGATCTCGTCGAAGCTCATGATACCTCTCTGGCTCCATCCCGGCAAAGCACCAAGATGTACCAGACCTTCGCAGCAATTCCGTGCTGTATGAAGAAGGAGATCGCGGCTCATGTGGCGCATTGATGTGTGCTAATGTCAAGGCTGAACATCAAAGGCCACCGGATTACACCATTGCATCCTCGAGTGGAAGTGGGAAGAGATTGGGATGGATTTCATTACCGGTCACTAAGGTCCTCCACCGGCCACGACTCTATTTGGGGTGATCATTGACCGTCCTGACCAAGGTAGCTCATTTCATTCCAGTTCATACCACCTATTCTCGAGCCAAGCTAGCGGAACTCTATTTGCGTATCATTGTTCGGCCCATGGAGTTCCAAAAGTCATAATCTCCGACCGTGGTTCAGCAGCTTCACCTCCGCATTTTGGGAGAGTTTGCAGTCCCATTCTTGGCACTAAGCTATCCTTCAAGATAAATTTACCATCCCTAAACTCGACGATGCAGGAAAGGGCAACCAAATCCTGAAGACATGCTAAGGGCTTGTGTGGCCGCAACAAGTAAGTGGGGAGAAATGCTTGCCATATTTATTGAGTTCTCCTACAACAGCCATCAAGTCGGCCAGATGTCGCCGAGGCTCTTTATGGCAAGAAGTGTAACACCACTGCTTTTGGTCCGAGGTTGGTGAGAGGCAATTCTTCGGGCCAAACCCATGATTGAAGAGGAAAGGCAAGTTAGCTTGATTCGAGACCGGCCGAGAGAAGCCTACCTCGTCGAAGAGCTATGCTGACGTCGACGCCATGAAAGTTGAGTTTTGAGGTGGGTGACTTTGTTTATCTCTGTCTCACCACTCCGCGCAGACTCGCAGATTTCCAACCGTGAAGCTAGCCCCGCGATACATCGGTCCGCTCCGGATTTTTGAGAAGGTTGGTGTTGTGGCTTATCGGCCGCTTGAGCTACCGCCACATCTTTCTGGACATTCACGATGTGTTCCACGTGTCCCAATTGAAGAAGAGTCTTCTGTTCCATCGGAAGTTACCCAATTGGACCATCTTGATTTGCAAATCGATCTGTGATCGAGAGTATCCAAATATTCTCGAGACAAATTTGAGCCACACTCTCGCAAATGTGCTATCAAGATGCTCAAGGTCCGGTGGAGCAACCATTCAGGAAGATGAAGCCACGTGGGAGCGTGAAGACCATATTCAAAGGTATCCCTGAATTTCTTCGAGAGAATTAGCAATCTCGAGTGACGAGATTTTGTGGGGGGTAGACTGTAATATCCCGAGTATTTCTATACTCAAGCCACCAGACATTTGTACTCAAACGCTGTTCAATAATACACCGGCTTGTGTATTTTGTGTCTTGAGTGAACATACTTGCTTGGGATCGTAAAGAACCCTTCAACTTAAGTAATTTCGCCATAAGTAAATTCAATTAGGTTGGGCAAGTGCCTCAGACCCTATTAATTTCAAAATACTTTGGGACAATTAGTAATCAACCCCTGGAAGCGTTAGCACAAGGCCCAAGTTCAAAAGTTGGATGTCCGAGATCTGGATCCAACCTTAATGTCGACAAAGTCCTGAGTGTCCGGATTGGGCTGAAGGGTCCAACTCCGGAGTGTCCGGACCAATGTCCGAGTGTCCTGGTTAGTGTTATCGGAAGACCCTAACCCGAGTCTCCGTTGAGTCCGAGAGTCCGTATTGGCGTGGGTTTTGTATAAAAGTCCCATTTCGTGGCTCCTTCCATTCTTTCTTCTTCTACTTTGGTTTCCCACTTCCTTGGTGTTCTCTCTCCACCACCGAAGCCTCTCCAAATGAGCCACCGCACGGTGACCCTCCCCGTGACTCCTCCATCTCGGTGTGCTCCTCCCTTGCCGTCATTCCCCATCCTCCACCCGGCGTTGCTCCTCCTCCATCTTCCTTGGAGGTAAGCTTTTCTCTTAGGGTTTGATTCAAGGGATTCTTGGGTTCTAGAGTCGCTCATGGTGGGATTAGGACTTAGGTTTGGATTTGGGAGGCTAGGTTGAACTTGGATTCTAGGGTTTTGGGGTGAAAGTGGTTCTAGGTTGGAAATGGGATTTGGATTAGTGAATGTGGTATGCTAGAGTGGTAGATCGGGTAGTAGTAATGTCGATTAAGAAGTTGTTGGTGTGAGTTAGAGGTTTGGCTAAGGGTTAGCGACGCTTTCGAGAATCGCTAGTTCTAACTCCTTCCTGCTTAGGTGTACCAAAGTCGATCGGGTCATGAAGTTGTAGGAAGTGGTAAGGTCTCCGCCTCGCCGAGTTGGACCACACGCCTAGGACCGGAGTATCCGGCATATGGTCCGAGGTCCGATTGTCCGAGTATCCGGACGAAACGGCCCCGGAGTGTCGGCCTATCCCGATCCGCCTGATGCAAACCCGACCGTCCGGGTTAGGGCCGTCCTGGCCGTGTTGTGTTGTCCGAAAGGCTGCTTCTTCGTGGTTTCTTGGTTGTACTTCATTCTTGTGTATTGCATGCACTTCATGGTGCATTTAAAACTTTTTTTGCTAAGTTGTATTTCTTTCATTGCTTTTGTTGCTTTGACCGATTAGAGGTTAGCGAGTCGGGCTTAGCCTCGAACAACCCGAGCATCATCCCGATATCACCAAGTGCAACAACAAGGCAGCACTTTGACCATCTTGAAACCTATATTTCACGATGTCTACTTTGATTTTCAAACCATATGCATTGTTTATATTCAGAAATTGCTAGTTTGTGGGAATGGTAGATATACCCCTCGATTTGGTGGTTTCTCAATTTAATTCCCCGAGATCATTGATAACCTTAGTAGGGTTAGACAATTTAATAAAATGTCACTTGGGTATAAACGATTTAGTAATTGCATACGCTTAGACACTGCAATAGAGGTGAGCAAAGTCAGTCCTTACCAAATGCTCAAAATTATGATAAATGTAATTGGTTTTGGAAAAGTTTTGGAAATGTGAATCGTAAAGGTGCATATTGGTAAAATGTGAAGTGTCTAGTTGGTAATTAGACTTGGCGGGAGGTATAATATGTGCTAGTTAAACATGGTGGTGATTGGTTGGCGAGTTAAGTGGAGTTCCCGCTTGAGTCACTAGGCAAAAATATAAGGACTAACTGTGACGGTTTTTGAATTGAACACCGCAGGCAAATCACGCAATGCTTGGATGGGGCAGCCTATTCTAGTACTTGAAGTGTGAGGGATAGCCATGCCTGCTGGTAGGCCGAAGAGCGGACCTTTTCCTCGTGTTGAGCACTAAGCGCGTGTGTGTGTCCTCACGACCCGCGTATGCGCCGTGTGTGCGCTTGTACTTTGGCAGGAATCGCTCCAGCCATGTTTGTTGATACAACGGTGTACGCTTGCTATGGGAGGTAATGCCGCTGCCAACACCCGTCAGCACGATGAGTATTCCGTGGGTCGCCGAGTGGTGGTTGGCCTCTTATCGCCATAGTAGTGGATTTGTCCACCGTGTGGGTGGCTATAACTCTCAACGATGGGAAAGAATAGATCATTCTTGTATACTGATGCACCTCGTATCGCGGTGGTAATTCTGGATGACAGGGGATGCAAGTTCCGAGTTGTGTTTGGGTAAAGTGCAAACTCGCAGAGTATCAAATAATTCTAATCGATTACGTACTCACGGTTATGAGCAATCTTCTCTAATCATATCAAGTATAGAGATTTGGTTTGGTTTTGAAAATGAAAATCTATTTCGAGTCGTGGTATAAAGTATGTGGTGGAATGGTACTTGATGGAATTGTGATATGTGTATATGATTCTCGATGGGATTATGAGTATGTATGGATGTCGATTCAGATCCCTGGCTAAGTACCATGGATGGTGGCAAATGTGGAGCTCGCTTGTTACGATATCAGAAATATGTTTTATTCAAACTGTCAGTTTTTCAAATTAAGTATTACTTTTCGATGAACTATTTTAAATCCAGCTCGCAATTAACTAAAGGTAGAAGCTTTATCCTCGTTGAATCACCGCATTTATTTATATTTCCATACACTAAAGTCTTGGCGAGTACATACGTGTGTACTCACTGCTGTGCTTAACCCTTTTTCCAGTTGCAGGAAGGTAATGATGATGTCCTTGATGATGGCGAGCCCTTTTCTCGCGAAAGTGTTGCGGCTTTCAGTAGTCCCTCCTCCTCCAAGGTAGTCTGCAGGTGGTCCACACTGCGCTGGTTGTCTTTCTTTTGTTTCCGCCGCTTTACTTCTTTGGTTTCGTAATACTTTGTTCAAGGTTTACACCAGGCTTATGTAAATTATCGTGAGTTTATCCTTCCGTGCCTTGGTATCGTGTTGTTGGTACGATATATCGGGCTACCGATCCAGGAGATCGTGATGCGCACAGCACCGTGTCCGGTTAAGGGTTCGATCCCGCCGATCAATTTTAGGTTCGGATCTTCGGTGTCGAGGCTTCTGTTGCTATACGGTGCTATACGCTACATGAGATCAAGCAGACAAAGACGCAGATAGGAAGAGGGGGTCCCCACAGATCCACAAGGTGCAGAGGTGTGGAGACCACCCTAGGGAAGCAAGGGGGTGGAGGAGAGGTGATGGAGAGGTGGGGAGCAATGGGGCAAAGGGGGAGGTGGAGGCGCACAAGAGGGAGAGGGAGAGGGGGTGGCGGCTAGGGCTTAGGAGGGGGAGGTGGGGGCGCCCAAGGGCAGGGGGAGCACGCCCAAAAGGCTGGTGGGGAGCCCTTTTACCAGCCCCCACACCCAAACCTAGTCCGTTACGGAGACCTACTCCATCCCACCAAAGCCCACCAAGGCCCAAACTCCCCCGGGAAGGCCCAAAACCCCGGAAACGGCCCGGAAACGCCCCGGAAAAGCTATTAACCTCCATATCCTATAGTTTTAACCTTAATTCCACATCTCATAATGTTATTAACCTTATCATGCACGTTAAATAAGGTTACGACACTCCGTGGCGACATAACACTTCAACCGGCCCAAAAACGCGAGAAAACCCTAAGCCGAAAGGTTTTATTCTCTAGTTTCACCTTCTATAACGTCACACCAAACCATAGTGTCACATTATTCCCCCCTTCAACAGGATTCGACCTCAAATCCGAAGGACTCCAAAAACAACAACAAGTCCCCAAGGGACAAAAGGCTTCTCTGCAGCACAAAACATTCGCTGCTTGACTAGAGCAGGAAACAAGCGACAAACGAGTTCCCAAAACCAACACTTAAAGAAAAAGTGTTGATCTAGCTCAACTAAGGGCAACCGCTCACAGTTCAATTTTCAATTCAAATCCCAAACAGAATCTGCGTTTCAACCTCGAAGGGCTTCAACAACCCAAAACGCTCGAATCCTCACGACAAACACCTCACCCTTCTATCACAACCTACCTGAGTACACACTGCAATAAACTCAACATGACATAATCAAAGGAAGTCACAATTCCTTTAACGACCTCTCTTCATTCCCGAAAGTTTCCATCGAGGGGAATAACTCATTAAGGCACACTAGCCCTTCCGATACACGATCATACTAACATTTTATTCCATCCTTTCCCAGGCAAGACTCAAACCCAAAAACAACTAGTGAAGACAACTGCTCACGGCAGGGCAATTATCACCGATCTACCGTCAACTTCACTTCCACCCATCGCTACTCTTAGTAAAGATTAAACCCATACATCATCAACCTCCATCACAAACCACCCTTATACCACTAAGGTTCGACACCAACCACTACGAGTTTTGGGGAAACTCTGAAACTCAACATAAGGAACACCTCAACCGAAAGCATTCAACCGAGATGGCAAACAACCAAACCAGTTTCAAAGGTTTTTAGACAACAGCTCAGCATGAAAGGAACCATCTCTAGTACTCCACTACGCTTTCCATTAAAGACTTCAATAATCACTATTTACTATTTGAGGAGCCCCAACACAATTCAACCGAAAGTTTCACAACAAATTCTTCCTCTAGTTACTATTCCCAACATTTTTAATAAGGGTTTATGATGCTTATCAAAAAGGCACCCAACCAAGACTATAATGACATGATCCCTACGGCTCACCGAATCATAATACATCTTATTCTAAATTTGAAACATAGTACTTCCACAAATCTTTCAGCAAGATCAACCTATAAATTTCATACCACCTATATATTCACGTCTCGACAACCGAACCTTATTCAGTTAAACAACGACTTCAACATGTAAATATTATCTCTACAAGACAAAGTTCATAACTAGGATTCCAAGGCATACATTCATTAAGGATGAAATTGTACATCATGTTAATTATCCAAAGCTCACTCCATCGCAACATGTTAAAATTTTCCTCTATTTTAACCATGGTTTTCCTACGATTATTCTAATCTGTTACCACAACTACTTTGTCATCTTTTACAACAAATGGGCATAATCATCAACCAACAACATTACTTTTAGCTACCCTATACATAGGTGATAACAAAATTACCACCACACAACATACTCCCACTATTTAAAATAGACTGAATACTAGCATTAACACTACCATTAACAACATCATTAACAATAAGTCTTATGTCTTCTCCATTGATATCAATACTAGCATTGTAGCGACACAACTGCATACTTCCAAAGATACTAGTAGTTTGCAACAACATAAATAGCAACTCTAATCAACATCCAAATTAAAGTCACTAGTCAACACGATTAAATTTCTCTATTAATCCATTAGATTAGAACATCTTTAACAACCAGCAAAGTTTCTTTTACAATAATATCAGTCTACATCATCTTAATGTTTTAACTATGCATCAAAGTTTAAACTTTTAACATTAACAAGGATCATAAGCACTTTTAAAGCAAGGCAACAGATTCTAAGCATGTACATTAACACATTTAATCATTCTCGCTAAGAGTAAACTGCAACACTAGTAGTCTATTTATTCTCAAGCTAGAGATATTAATCACATTGAATTGATTCAACTCAAAATTTAACTTAGCAACACATCAATCCATAAACCACATTGTTACCTACTACATAACATGCTAAACATCAATTCTTACTAGGGACAAACGATTTCAGTCAAAAGACTACTTTGTTTACAGCATTTTAGTTTTAAAACTCATCCTAAGTTCATAAGGAAAAATTTGACTCTCAAAATTGCGATGAGACAAACCCAAACTTGGTCATGCAAAGGAATTCTCCAAAACACTTTTTAAATCTCAAAGACTCCTACTGGAGGGAACCAATCGATCAAATATACCTTTGCAAATAAACCCTAACTCCAAACTTTCACAAAATAGGAAGGGTTCTTCAAAGATGATTTTCTTAAACAAGCAAAATAACGAATCAAACACCACTTACTTCTACAAAGACACAGAACTTCAGCCACGACGGCCAGTGTCCGGCACAACTCATAATAACTCCTTTAACCTCAGAGAAAGACAAACACAGGGATAAATTGAATGCTTGTTCCCCATAATGCAATCAACAGGCATCAAAACTGGAAAGGCGCCCAAAAGAAGCGCAACACTAGTCTCCTCTTCTTCATCTTCAACCAAGGAAGAGAAAACCACACACCGCATACGGAACGATCCGCGAAAACCCAACACTTTTCATTTGATTCAAATCTACTAAATCCAAGAAAAGCAAAGAACACCGACCGTCAGAACGGCAAAGAACATACGAAGGAAACCACCATTAACTCTTCTATTTGACTCCAGTCAACTACCCGATCAACGACAGAAAGGATAAGCACTCTTCTCCTACAGGGGTCAATAGTTCTTCGGTGGTGGCGCTAACCGGCATTTTAACATGCTTTATGTCCACGGAAAGATAATTAAATTATCTACAACTTCTTTTAAGTCCGTACGAACAGATTCGGATTCTAAATCGACGAAAACTCGAACCCTAGCCCGACTGCTCAATCTGCCCGAAAACATAAACGTGGCAACGTCTAGATCTAACCCAAAGAACTCCAATCCAGCACCACCAATTGATCTAAAAACTTGATAATCACCCTAAGAACAGTACCTAGATCAATTCCAAGGATCCCCATGATCATACCTTTGCCCAACGAACGAATCTCCAATAGATCTCCTCGCGGATCGCTCCTCGCTCCACGCTCCTCGCTCCTCGCTCCAACGGATGGATCCACAAGGTGCAGAGGTGTGGAGACCACCCTTGGGCTGCATGGGGGTGGTGGTGTGGTGGTGGTGTGGTGGGGAGCATTGGGGCAATGGGGGTGGTGGAGGCGCACAAGAGGGAGAGGGAGAGGGGGTGGCGGCTAGGGCTTAGGAGGGGGAGGTTGGGGCGCCCAAGGGCAGGGGGAGCACGCCCAAAAGGCTGGTGGGGAGCCCTTTTACCAGCCCCCACACCCAAACCTAGTCCGTTACGGAGACCTACTCCATCCCACCAAAGCCCACCAAGGCCCAAACTCCCCCGGGAAGGCCCAAAACCCCGGAAATGGCGGAACGCCGGAAAAGCTATTAACCTCCATATCCTATAGTTTTAACCTTAATTCCACATCTCATAATGTTATTAACCTTATCATGCACGTTAAATAAGGTTACGACACTCCGTGGCGACATAACACTTCAACCGGCCCAAAAACGCGAGAAAACCCTAAGCCGAAAGGTTTTATTCTCTAGTTTCACCTTCTATAACGTCACACCAAACCATAGTGTCACAAGCTGAACCTTCAGATTAGGGTCAAGGCCCTCCATAAAACGCCAGATCTTAGCCTCATCCATGGCGACATCCGCAGCCGCATAGCACGACAGCTGTGTGAAGCGGTTCAGCTACTCCGACACTGAGAGATTCCCTTGTTGCAGCTTGTGGAACTCACACCGCTTCATCTCCATAATTCCTTTCGGAATATGGGTAGCCCGAAAAGCTTCAACGAATTCATCCCAAGCGATATTCTGAGGATCAACATGGGCAGCACAGTAATTCACCCACCAGCTAGCTGCGGTTCCTTTTAGCTGGTGCGACGCAAATCTTACACTCTCCACATCGTCACATTGTGCCAGATGGAGTTTCCTTTCCACCTCCTTCAGCCAGTCGTCCGCTTCCAACGGATCCACGGCTCCCGCAAAAGTCGGGGGTCGGGTCCTCATGAATTCCCCGAACTTAGATTGAGGCGGCTCCGCTGCGGCCGGAGCTGGTGCAGCCTGCGGTTGGTTGAGGACATTCTGGGCTAAAGCTTGCAAAAGTTGAAGTTGCATTGCCATCTTCTATTCCATATTGGGTGGATGAGCTGGGGGTGGAGGTGGTATCGGCTCTTGCTGGGCTGCCGGGTGTTGGACATGCTCTTGCTCGTGCTGCTGCTGTTCCACAACCTCCTCCTGAAAGTGTACATGTCCACGACCGCGTCCACGGCCTCTTCCTCTTCCCCTTGCACGACCACGACCTTTGCCTGGGTTCTCCATCTGAAACACGGGCGGCCAAAGCAAAAGGAAAGAGGGAAAAGCAAAGATAAGAAACGGGGAGCTAACCAACATCCACAAAGCCAAGAGCACACAATAGAAAGGGAAACCAGCAAACTCTTATTAAATCAAAATAGTTTGATAATGCTGGCTGGATCACAACGCCCAAGGCACGACCCAGACCAACACAAGCAATTATTAATCGTTCTAATCGAAGCAAAAATGAAGGCCCTCCAGACTAGAACATCTAGACGCTCGCGTCACTCTCGTAGACACGCGGGGATGGGTCCTCCTCCTCCTCGCTCCTGCTGCGGGAAGGTGTAGCTACTGCAGAAGGTCCTGCACCTCCAGGGGCAGCCAGGAAACTCAGAGAAACCCCCAAAGGTGACTGGCGACGAACCGACTTGCGCGCGGTCTCTCGAGTCTTGAGGCCTCGACGACGCTTGGCTGGCGAAGCATCCGGAGTAAATCCTCTCACCAGCAGATCCTCCGGATCGAATCGGTGCTCTTGGTGTGCACTTTGCATAGGGGCGGTGGCGGAAGAAGCGGTACTGCTGAGCCTCCTTCAGCTGGCGTATCTCCTCTCGAGCTGCTGCCAACCGCTAGTACACATCCTGGAGCTCATGCGTGGTGCTAACATACGCCTCGTCCTAGGCTCGGATGAGCGATCCCATATGCACAATCGTCGGATCCCCTTCCGCATCCGTACTGCGAAACCTGCTGTGGTACCTCCCTTCCTCATGGCACGGAAACAGACGGTACGGTGAGGCCTCCAGTCTGTCGTTGTAGGTGCTGCCTAAGTGGATGATAGCCTGCCTTCCCGCATCATGCAGCGCGTCTCCCATTTTCAGCCTCTCCGACGTGAAGTAGAAGGGACGATCGTCTACCAGACTCCGACTCTTGGCGTGCACCAAAAGCAGCACCTTCCACGTGCTGTAGCCAAAGCTAGGCACGGAGGTACAGTGGTACTCTGGCCGGTGCGGAAACTCGAGCTCCTGGAGCATCAAGGACAGCTCCGCGTAGAAACCTCCAGCCAAAGCCGCATAAGTGGCGCAAGACGACATCTACAATTTTGAAACAAGTTGGGATTAGTAAACAAATTTTAAACAACAGATAAGATAAGCTCAAGACACTAAGATAGGGGAGATAGAAGCAAAGGAACTTAAACTTTTGTAAGTATATTTTTATGAAAATATTAGTCCTTAAGGCTTTGCCATTCTAACTAGGTCACGGCCTACGGTCATCCAGGCTCTGATACGACCGCTGGGAGACCCCGGATCAGCTATCCAAAATCTCCTGTGTATTTCTGTACTAGTCCCAGATCAGTAGCTAGTACACACAGTCAACAGTGATACGTCATTGCCGAACATAACGAAATTGTAACATAATAATAAAGTATGGGCCACATAGCCACTTATTACAATACTCGGTCCCGAGACCGGAGACACGACAGCGGAAGCAAAAACGACAAAAAGCGAAAACCAAAAACACCACAGGCGACGACAAGACACGCGCCTAGCTCTCATGGCGATCTTCCTCGAATTCCTGGGAGTAGAACTCACCGTCTTCAACGGCGTCCTGGTAGTTCTCTAATGATGACAATAGGTGTAGCACGTGAGTACAAAAGTACTCAGCAAGTCGGGGAAAGTATGCATATGTGGGGCTTGCCAAGGAAGGCTTAGTATGGTTCTTTTGCACAAAGCCAAATTTCAATAAACCATACTTGCTAATAAGTTTTATAAAGCATATTTTAGCAATTCTTTTTAACAATTGAATTATTTAATATTTCAGTGAAGGTTCTAGCCACCATCACCAGTATAAGGGCTCTATCCGCCACAAGTTTTGAAGATCAAGATTATCCATACATGACTCTATCCGTCATGACATAAAACAGGTTCTTTCTACCTGGTTGGCTCAATCCGCCAATTCAACATCCGAGAGTTCTAACCACTCCCGAATCCCAAAACAAACCATTGTTTAGTTTGAAACCAAAAACCAAAGTCTACCAGTATGAAAGCATTCTTTGCTTTGCCCTTGACCGTAGTCACGGCTATTCGAATAGTTTTAACTGTGTAGAGGTGTACAGCTTTACCCACAAGACATGATCAACTCTTAATGCCATGCAATTAACACATTTCCTTGGTGTGTCGGCAGAGGGATCTCTAAGGGGGTAGGTTTGTAATACCCTCGTTTTTGCCTTCTGGAGAAAATCTAATTTAAATTAAGTAAATTCAAAAATTGGAGTTAATTGGTGTTTAATTTAACCTGGTATCCTTATCCATCCAAAAATCTTAATTCGATTCCCTTCCGTTCGAAAAAATCGAATTTTCAGATTCCCGTCAGTACCCGAAATTTCACCCGAGTCAAAAAATGCTCCAACAATCATGGAACCTATTGCATTAGGTCCCAAATATTCTAAAAATATTTTAGGAATTTTTCCCAAGATTTTTGGAGGCTCTCTGGTATCTTATCCCGCGCGGCTTTTGTTTAATGCCCGTTATTCGCTCCAGAATATTCAAATCCACAAATTTCATCCAAATTCCGTGAAACCAATTTTATTGGGTTCCAAATATTCCGAAATGGTTCTAGGAATTTTTCCGGAATTTTTAGACCATTTTTGCTAATTTCTCTCTAGGGTGGTTCATTTGCGTAATCCCCGGCCAATCAAGAGCTGCCACGTGTCGTGCACTGTTCATCATCTCCTGCCTCCTGTCATTGGAAACGTACAGGGAGCTCCTCATTCCATCAATGGCTCCCTTCCCTAATTAATCTCCCATAACTTCTCCATTACACCTCCAAATCACGAACGCCCGGCTCCGTTGAATCCGTAGCGACGAGCTCTTTCCATCCCCCACCATCATTAGCGCGGGATCTCGCCGGAATTTGAACGATCCTTCCAAAACCGAAAATGGCTATTATGGCAACAAATCCGCCGTTTCTTCCCCAAACGGCGTGCTTCCACCTCTCATTGCTCCGTATTAGAACCCTCTTCCCGGTGGTAGCATCCATCCCTTGCTTATCACACTTGTTCTTTCGGTAGATCGAGAAAACCGACGAGGACGCGCCGTTCATCGTGTTCTTCGTGTTCTTGGCCATAGCTTCCTCTTCGATGGTTCATTCTTCGTTCCGGTTGTTTCTTCGTGTTAGCATGGGAGTCTAGATTCTAACTCATCCATCAATTTTAGGTTTCATCAAGATTTGAAGACGAATTTTGGGTTTTGGTCGTTTCGGGCAAACCATCGTTCTTCGTCGATTTCATCTCCTCCAGTGAGTTTGAGTTCGATTCCTTGCAATCTTGAGTCCCTGTACTTGTTATCTAGTTGATTCATCATCCAATTGGTAGTGCCATGTTCAAAATTGGTGAAAAAGTTTGGAATTTGGAAAGTTTTGGAAGCCTCTGTTTTTGGGGCTATACCCGTGCGTGGCCACCGGCCTGCTGCCGCCGTGCGTGCCTCCACGCGCCGCGCCCTGCACCGTTCCGGCCGGTGCCACTTCGGCCGCTGGACCCTGGGTTGCCGCCGCCCTTCCTCGCTCTGGCCGTAGCCAGGGCCCCTACCGCCACGCCGGCGTGCGCATAGAGGAGCCCCATGGCTCCTCTGTTATTTGGCCTTAGGGAAGAACCCCATGAGGATGACAGTAGGGGCCCACCTGTAATAGAGTCAAGCAAAAGTCAAAAGTCAGCCAAAGCAATATTCCGAGGAATATTCCCTCGTTTTCGATTTTTCAGTATTTTCGAACTTCGGAAGCTCATATCTTTTCCGTCTGAACTCCGATTGACTCCGTTCAAATTCCTAAATTCATCTCAAATCAATACCTTCCTGCCAATACTATTTTTGTAATTTTTGGATTTTATTTATTTTCTTGTTATTTATTTGTTGTCTCATTTTGCGCGTAGCCGAGGAACCGTCCGAGTCCGCCGACCCCGCCGCAGAACTCCAAGGTTTCGACATCCCCGCCGCGACCGAAGGCAAGTCTCCTTGACGCATGTTGATCCTATGTTTACAAATGTGTTTACAAGGTTTTATAAACTTGCATGCTATGTTTATCATCATATGTCAAATATAGGTGACTAGTTAATCCCATTTGCGATTACCTCCTTTGTTATTGAAATCCATGCTTAATTTTAACCCTAGGATATTTGCTATGCCATGTTTACCTTATATGGTGACCTTTGTTGAATAGTACGGTAGAATTGCTTAGGACCAATATTGATGAAAATGACTCATGGGTGAGATTATACAAAAATGATGATTTAAAGCGTGATTTGGAAATGATTATAAAGATTTTGGTACTGTTTTTCTAAACTAAAAAGGAAAATGGGTTTGGACTTGGGCGGAATGGAATGTCGGGTGGGTGCGGATTGAGCACTAGTTGCATTGTGCAAGTGCCGCCCCAAGTCAATTAAGGAGCGACGCTTATGACTGTCCATTCTAAGCATAACCGTACTACCACATGTCTAACATGGTACGACCTGGCTAAATAATTTGTAGAAACCTAATTTAGACTCACCAGTTGGTGGAATGTGGGTGCCAGATAGCGGCAAGTTGTACTCCCCACACGGCGCAAGAGGGGGCTTCTGTACTGGGTAGATAGAACCCTAACAGTGATGAAACCTCAGCGGGTGAGTCGGGTTAGGCGTATACATTGTAAAGGCCTTGTCATGATCCCTCTGTCGACACACCAAAGGAAGTGTGTTAATTGCATGGCATTAAGGGTTGATCATGTCTTGTGGGTAAAGCTGTACACGTCTGCACAGTTAAAACTATTCGAATAGCCGTGCCTACGGTCAAGGGCAAAGCAAACAATGCTTTCATACCGGTAGACTTTGGTTTTTGGTTTCAAACTAAACAACGGTTTGTTTTGGGATTCGGGAGTGGTTAGAACTCTCGGATGTTGAATTGGCGGATTGAGCCAACCAGGTAGAAAGAAACTGTTTTATGTCATGACGGATAGAGTCATGTATGGATAATCTTGATCTTCAAAACTTGTGGCGGATAGAGCCCTTATACTGGTGATGGTGGCTAGAACCTTCACTGAAATATTAAATAATTCAATTGTTAAAAGAATTGCTAAAATATGCTTTATAAAACTTATTAGCAAGTATGGTTTAATGAAATTTGGCTTTGTGCAAAAAAACCAAACTAAGCCTTCCTTGGCAAGCCCCACATATGCATACTTTCCCCGACTTGCTGAGTACTTTTGTACTCACGTGCTACACCTATTGTCATCATCAAAGAACTACTAGGACGCCGTTGAAGACGGTGAGTTCTACTCCGAGGAATTCGAGGAAGATCGCCATGAGAGCTAGGCGCGTGTCTTGTCATCGCCTGTGGTGTTTTTGGTTTTCGCTTTTTGTCGTTTTTGCTTCCGCTGTCATGTCTCCGGTCTCGGGACCGAGTATTGTAATAAGTGGCCATGTGGCCCATACTTTATTATTATGTTACAATTTTGTTATGTTCGGCAATGACGTATCACTGTTGACTGTGTGTACTAGCTACTGATCTGGGACTAGTACAGAAATACACAGGAGATTTCAGATAGCTGATCTGGGGTCTCACACAACACCATTCGTTTGAAGATACGTTGGGGGAGTTTGGCGATGATGACCTAGACCAGATGCTGCTTGATGAAGAGGGAGAATACACCGATGAAAGACATTACAAAAAGTTTCAGTGCCTGCGAGAGGACCACGAAACACTACTGTACCCAAACTACCGACAGGGCCACAAAAAATTACGTACCACACTAGAATTGATGCAATGGAAGGCGACCAATGGATTGTCTGATAAGGGATTCGACGAGTTGTTATGTCTCATAAAGAAGTTGCTTCCAGATGGTAACACGCTGCCTGAAACTACGTACGACGCCAAGCAAGTTGTCTGCCCTTTGGGGTTGGAGGTAGAGAAGATACATGCATACCGTAATGATTGTATCTTTTATCGCAATAAGTACGAGGATTTGGAAGCTTGTCGGGTGTGCAAAACTTCGCGGTATAAGACCAGGCGTGATGACCCAGGTGAGGAAGATGGACAACGTAAGAAGAAGAGACCCCCGGCTAAGGTGGTGTGGTATTTCCC
Source organism: Rhipidocladum racemiflorum (assembly GCA_036346355.1). Classification (NCBI taxonomy): domain Eukaryota; kingdom Viridiplantae; phylum Streptophyta; class Magnoliopsida; order Poales; family Poaceae; genus Rhipidocladum; species Rhipidocladum racemiflorum. The sequence goes on from CM070574.1 coordinate 59,535,442, forward strand.
TATAATCCCCCGGTTGAAGCGTTTATTTGCGAACAAAGCGCATGGCCAGATGATGCGGTAGCACAAAGAAGATCGTAAGGACGATGGAAGGCTAAGGCACCCCGCTGATGGCTCCCAGTGGAGGAAAGTCGATTGAAAGTACCCGGACTTTGCTGAGGATGCAAGGAACATAAGGTTTGGGTTGAGTACGGATGGGATGAACCCATTCGGCGAGATGAGCAACAGTCACATCACTTGGCCCGTGACTCTATGTATCTACAACCTTCCTACTTGGTTGTGTATGAAGCGAAAGTACATTATGATGCTGTTGCTTATCCAAGGGTCGAAGCAACCTGGAAACGACATCGATGTGTACCTCAAACCGTTAGTTGAAGATCTGCTAATGCTATGGAACGATGGTGTACGTGTGTGGGATGAGTACAAAAGAGAGTATTTCACCTTACGTGCATTGTTATTCGTAACCATCAACGACTGGCCTGCACTTGGTAACCTGTCTGGCCTATCTATCAAAGAAATTTTTAAAAAATCCTACTTGTACCGGGTCATAACATCAACCGGTACTGATAAGATATTATCAGTACCGGCTGGAGGCTCCAACCGGTACTGATAATAGATCATCACTACCGGTTTGAGGATTTAACCGGTACTGATGGGCATATCAATACCGGTTCCACCAACCGGTACTGATGCCCAATGGGCATCAGTCCCGGATGGCTGGTACCGGTTCAAAAACCGGTATTGATGGCGCTTATGAACCGGTAGTGACGGCGAGTCTGTAGTAATATCTGAGAAGCTGTACATGACTCGACTCAACTCGGCTGCATACTCACTGGTTGAGCAGTGTACAACTCATAAAGTAGGAAAACAACGAAATAAGAAAAGACCAAACTAATTGAAGAAAGAAAAGATAGCTATCCAATGTGGATAAATATGGAGCCAATGCAGAATCCCGATCCATGTTTGCCCTCACGCAAGCAATCCTTCTGGTTCTTAACTCTTGGTTCACGTTTCTCTTTCCGACTCTCTTCCTGTTCCACGCACAGGACACATGCACGCATCCCTTCTGTTCCTCGCACAGCAGCAGCACCCCCAATCGTGCACGTACGGGCCATGTACCATGCGCAACTTTGCTTGTGCTTCATGCTTGGAGAAAACTCTCTCACGCACATCAATTTTTGCTCCTCGTATCGATCTCCCTCTCGACATCAACAAGTGTATCTCGAACTAGAAAATAGGTAATACTAGTTCAAGTGTTTACGATTTTTGGGCCCATGCATATATCTCCTCTCCCTTTAAGCAAAACCGTCCTTGGCTTTGGAGTATTCTTCGTAGCTTTCTGTTTGCACCAAAATTTAGCAAGGATGATCTCGTGGAGACCGATTTTGATAAGGGATATGTCGGCTATAGCAAGTTGATACCGTTTCGGATTGGAGGACCGCGATTCAAAGGAAACTGAGTCCGATACGGGTAAGATAAGAGATTGAGTCGGATACGATCGGACTTAACATGGTAAGTAGAGATTGAGGCCGATACGGGTGATTGAAGAGACCGAGGAGGATACGTTCAGACCGAGTGCTATATAAGAGGACTAGAGGCGAGAAGGAAAAGGAGCCCAGAGCCAACCCACAAACACGCTTTACTTTTCCCTTATTTTCTTGTCAACTAGGAGTAGTCTCTAGTTTTGTAATCCTTCCTTTGTAATTCGCTCAATCAATAAGAGTTGCGCATCGCCGATTATTGATTCCGCCGACTTATGCCAATTCGGGTCTGTCTTTTCTCTAATCTTGCTACGCATCGCCATTTTTGGGAAAAGCCACCTCTACCCCCATCCAATCAACTCCACCAGGTTGATTAGATTTATCAGTTACTTTTGTCTCAATCGTCTTAAATAGCCGAATTGAACTTGATCTTCATCGATTCTATCCAGCTGATCAGAGCCAGGCCGACCATCGAGTTGGTATTGCCCTTGATCCGATTCACAATTCTTATCAATTGCAGAGATTTATCGGCTTCTTGCCGATTCGATCTAAGCCGATTCTCGTATAATCGGTTTCGAGTGATTTTTACCTTCTCCTTATATGTTACTCAAGTCAAACAGATTGGCACGTCCACGCTAACGTCAAACCCGGCGTTTGTCTCATGTGTTCGAGGCTAAGAACCGAACTTCACGTTTTTAGCGCGAACATATTGTTAGACAACCTCGCTATCGAATAGTCCGGGGTTGCCTAATAGATCTCAAGTGGAGAATAGACAGGGAGAAAGAGAGACACAATATGAGGAGGAACCAGGCCTGCTTTATTATTCTGTATGCTTGTGTGTACAAAGGGGTAGCCCACCTCCTATATATAAGCGGTTACGCTAGAGATAAGGAAGAGTCCATATAGGATCTGAATCCGGTTTCCTAACACTCCCCCTTGGACTCTTCACTGCGAGATGCATATGCCTCATTAAAACTCCATAAAAACCCAGTGGGAAAAATAATTGGAGAAAGAGTACATAGCACACGCTTGCTGTGTTGCACGGATTGCCTCATTAAAAACCTTATGTAAGAAAACTTCAATGAAAAACTTACTTAAGGAAAAGAGTACAATCCACCCAAACTTCAATGTTAATCTTCAAGATTCACGTTGGGTACTCAATCTTCATGTTTGAGATTTATGTAGGACTATGTGAAAATTCTCCCCCTGAAATCTGCACTTCTCTAAGCCTCATCATCCCGATTCTTCTAACACATCTTTCAAAGGAAGATGCCGGGAGTGACTTAGTGAATAAATCTGCGAGATTTTCACACGACTTAGTATGCAGTATCTTTATCTCGTTCATCTTATGCAATTCATGGGCATAAAAGAACTTGGGATTGATATGCTTTGTGAGGTTACTCTTCACATATCCCATTTGCACTTGAGCAACACAAGCTGCATTATCTTCATAGATAATGGTGGGGGTTTGTTCCATGTTCAAACCACATGACTTCTGGATGTGATGAACCATTCTTCGAAGCCATGCACATTCTCGAGATGATTCATACAAGGCAATTATTTCTGAGTGGTTTGTCGACGTTGAGACAAAAGTCTGCTTAGATGACTTCCACGAAATTGCTGTTCCACCGCAAAGGAAAATATACCCAGTTTGTGACTTGCCAGTATGTGGGTCTGATAGGTACCCAGCATCTGCATAGCCAACCAAATTCAATTCATTGTTTCTTCTGTAAAACAAGCCAAGGTCTTTGCTTCCTTGAAGGTAACGGAAGATGTCCTTCACCCCTTTCCAATGCCTTTTGGTGGGTTCTGCACTGTACCGCGCTAGCAAATTCACGGCGAACGCAATGTCCGGCCTAGTGCTATTTGCAAGGTACATGAGCGCTCCAATTGCACTCAAGTATGGGAATTCCGCTCCCAGGACTTCCTCCCCCTCTTCTTTAGGCCTGTACGGGTCTAGGTCTGCTTGGAGTGACCTTTCGACCATTGGGGTCTTTGCGGGGTATGCCTTTTCAAAACCAAATTTCTCCAACACTTTCTGCGTGTAGGAAGATTGGTGTACCAAGATTCCGCCTTGGACATGTTCAAGCTGCAAGCCTAAACAAAACTTGGTTTTACCCAAGTCTTTCATTTCAAATTCAGACTTCAAGTATGTGCATGCTTCTTCAATTTCTTCATCCGTCCCAATGATGTTCAAGTCATCTACATAGACGGAGATTATACAAAATCCATTCGGGGATCGTTGTATAAACACACATGGACAATCTTCGCTGTTCGTGTAGCCTTTCTTGCAAAGAAAGTCACTTAAGCGATTGTACCACATTCTTCTGTTGCTTGACCCATATAGTGATTTCTCCAATTTCACACTGTATAGGTTTCTGTTTGCTCTGTCTTGGTTCGGGATAGGGATACCTTCCGGTACTTTCATGTATATCTCCGAATCCAAGTTTCCATACAAGTATGCTGTGACAACATCCATTAGCTTCATTTTCAACTTCAAGTTGACTGCCATTGAGATCAAGTATCTAAAGGTAATTCCACCCATGACCGGAGAATAGGTTTCTTCATAATCAACCCCAGGACGTTGAGTGAAACCTTGAGCGACAAGCCTTGCCTTGTACCTTACAACTTCATTGTTTTCATTCCTCTTCCGAACAAAAACCCATTTGTGCCCCACGGGGTTTATATGGGGAGGCGTGCGGCACACAGGCCCAAACACCTCTCTTTTGTTTAGAGAGACTAATTCTGCGGTGATTGCCTTCTTCCAATCTTCCCAATCGAGCTTTTTCTTGCACTCTGCGAGAGATGCGGGCTCGGGATCATGATTAATGATCGTGGCAATCTTCTTTGCAAAGTATGCATCGACATTGGCTGTTGCTCTATTCATCGATTCTCCCGTTATTACAAAGTTTATGGCCATTTCATCATGGGGTGCTTCGTGCACTTCTACTTGCTCTTCATTGCTATTTCCCATTCCAGGAGCAAGTTCCTTTAGTTTTTCTCCGCCAATGTGTGCGCACACATTATTTCCGGCGGCTTCTTCCAATGGAAGGTTCAGATCTGGAATTGCCTTTTCCACAGGCTCCTTTACAGTGCCAAATCTCAACTGGCTCCCCTTATTGCTTTTGGGCACTTTTGTGATTGGTGTGGTAAGTCCTCTTGCCCAGTTTTCCCAGGCGTCTCCGGTACTTTGGGTTTGAGAAGCCAGATTTCCTGTTCTTTTTCTTTGAGGCCTCTGAACAGGATGAGGGATACCTTCTGCTTTCTTTGGTATTTCCACCCTCTCTGGTGCATTTCTTGCTGGTACATGCGACTTAACCACGCTCTTCAGATCACAAAAATGATCAGGCAGTTCATTTGCTAAATTCTGCAAATCAATTATCTTCTGGACTTCTTGATTTGCTTCATTAGTGCGAGGGTCATGCGGGGATCGAGTGGAATGCCATATTATTTCGGCATTTTTCATCCAATGGTTGATTCTCTCCCCTAATGACGGAAAGCGGTCCTCGTCAAAGATCTGATCGGCGAATCGGGCTGTATGCAAGTCTCCAGTCATGGGTTCTAAATACCTGATTATGGATGCACTCTCATAACCAACGTATATCCCAGACTTGCGGAGAGGGCCCATTGCGATCCATTTGTGGGGGTGGTATAGGTACATATACCATACAACCAAAATTTCTAAGATGGGAAATCTTGGGATGACCCCTTGCACTAGTTGCATAGGTGAATGGATGTTGTAGGCCGATGGTCTATAATTGATAAGTCTTCTTTGCGTGCGAGGCTGCGTGTCCCCAACAAGTGTTGGGCAAGTTACAACTCTGCAAGAGCGGTATGGCAATGAACTTAATCCTCTTTATTAGTGCTTCACTAGCCCATTTTGCGTATGGGCGTGCGATGCGAGTGCTCCATGATTATTCCGTTCTTTGTGCAATAATCATCAAATGCCTTGGAAGTAAATTCGCCGGCATTGTCCATTCGAATGGACTTCACACGATGATCAGGAAAAGCATTCTTAATTCTGATGATCTGCGAGATCAGTTTTGCGAATGCATGATTCCTTGTTGACAACAAACATGTATGCGACCATTTCAAGGAAGCATCAATGAGCACCATAAAGTATCGAAACGGCCCTGACAAGGGCTGAATCGGGCCGCAAATATCCCCCTGAATGCGTTCCAGGAATGCAGGGATTTCATGTTGCACTTTCATAATAGAGGGTCTAGTTATTAATTTCCCGGTGGCACATGCATGGCACACAAAATCTTCATGATTCGGGAAATTTTTAACATTGATGCCATGACCTTGTGAGTTATTAACTATATTTCTCATCAATCTAAGACCAGGATGACCTAATCTACAATGCCATAAAGAAAATAATTCAGAGCTTCTAAAGACAGTCTTTAAAGAAGTATACACTGCGTGTGCATTGATTTTCGTGTAGTACAACCCAGATTCATATGAGGGACATTTTTCTAGTACCATCTTTCCATATTAAGAGTGATTCACAATGCACAAGTGATCTTTGACATTTTCTTAATTGTATTCTACGTGAAACCCATTGGCGCGGATATCCTTGAAACTTAAGAGAGTGCGAGTTGATTCAGGGTACAAGAGGGCTTCTTCAATTACCAAAGTTGTACCCATTGGCAATATAATTGTGGCTCTTCCTGAGCCTATTATATGCATATCGCTTCCTGCGATAGTCGTAATCCTTCTAGCGTTCTTCGTGATCGTCTGGAAGTATTTTGACTCTCTTAAGATGGTATTTGTTGTGCCACTATCAACAATGCATATTTCCTCCATTGGGCGCTACACGATTTCTAGATGAAAAGAAAAATAATTCTAATCATACAGTGGCTAAGTAATTCAAAAATTGCTTTGTAAAGAAAGAATACTGGAATAAAGAATAAATTGCAATTCTATTCATGAGAAAAAGTATGCTCTTCGAGAGCTTACTATTCATTATGCAATCTGATGTCTATGTGAGATAATTCTGACAATTCATGTCAGTTCTTCAAAAACTCACGTTAGATAATGCCACACCTTTGCACATTCATAAGGTTCTTCCATTAGATTACTACGTGCAATCTAATAGGAAATGGCTGCTAGATTCAATAAAATGCATAATTGAATTCTCATGAGTTTCCAGCAAACTAAAAGAAAGCAATAATATCAAGATTCATATATACAAAGATAAATGCAAAATTCATAAGTACAAGATTCATAGATGCGAATTCATAAATGCAAAATTCATAAGTGCGAGATTCATAAATGCAGGATTCATAAATACAGTATTCATAACTGCAAAATTCATATATACACAGATTCATAAATATTCATAAATACGGAAAAAAAATCCCACATAAATTAAATGCGGTGTAATGCTAATTACAACTTATGTAACTCTCGTTGGTTGGGAGCGAAAACAGGTAACGAATATCTCCGTCAATTCGACTCTTGGCCAGGTCAACCTGCCCCTAGGGCTCACATGAGGGAGGGAGCACTTCCCGTTTCCGGGTGCCAATTAAAGAACCAAGCCTCATGTGTGTTTTCCTAGACACCAATTGTCTCATATCTGTTTATTCATTACCAAAATCAAATCCCAACCACACAGGTTCTCATTTTATGCCATATGAAATATTCTGGAATTTTCCTAGCACTTTTCATAATTTCTGCTAATTTTCAAGCAATTTTCAGAATTACTGTACAACAGAAAAATTTAATTTCAGCAAATATCAACATGACATAATTCATAAATTCATAAATACGAAAAATAAATTCTCATGGATTCCGGTATTCTAAACATGGCAATTATTGCAAAAATTCATGCAAAAATTCATAAATGCAGAAAATAAGGCTAAGAATAAATTGAAAACAGAGCCATAAAATTTTCTGCAATTTTCTAGGAATTTTCATATTTTTCTAGCAATTTTCAGAATTTTCCGGGGTTTTTAATCAAATCACTGGATTTCTGATCAATACGGAAAAGAAAACAGAAATGAAAAAGAAATAAACCTCGGGGGCAAGGGGGTAAATTTCCCCTCCCCGTGCGCCACACAAACCGGATTCAATGCGCTTTTGGATTGGTTCGGGCCCGCCGCTAGTGCATTGTCTGAACAATGGACTTCAAGTCATCCATTATTGGACTCCAATGGAATCAGGCAATTTGGGTGCATCCCCTTGCAGCGGCTCGGTGGGAGCAGTCGCGGTGGCCGTCTTGTCGAGGCCGGCCGGCAGGGCCTGGCGAGCGCCGTGGCCTATCGGCTTCAAGCACGGCGTCGGTCGGTGTCTGGCCAGACACTCTGCGGCCTGCAGCGATTGGAGCTTCGCTGGTAGGCTGCCGGCGGCCGTGGCTCTGGCGCGATGGCGAGGAGGCCCGGTGGCCTTATGGCGCTTCGGGAGCTGCGGCGGCGGTGGGGCAGCTGGCGGGAACAACCGGCCGGCAACGTCGCGGCGATCGGTCAGCGGGCGGCATCGGTTCGGCCAGAGGAGATGTGCCGTGCACATGTTGCGGCGGTGTCGTAGCGGCAACCGGCTTCGGTAGCGGCAACTTGTCACGCAGCGACAAAGGTGCTTTCGATTGCGATCTGCGAGTCGCGGCGGCGGACGGCGATGCTGCGCGATGTCGGGCTAGGTGCATGAGTCACCGATTCAGCGCGAAGCGGCGATCGCTTCGGCCATCTTTGGGCGGCGAGCCATCCGGTGGCCGGGCGCGCCGGCGACACTTCATGGTCATCGAATAGCGGTTCCTTCGGCCGGTGAAGCGCGGCGTCTTGTATGTATCCACTTTGGCAGACGCGCCGTTGTCGCCGATTGGAACTTCAACGCACGCGCGGCAACGGCTGTTCCGACCGGGACTTCATGTCCAAAGCGTAGGCGACTGCGTGTGCGTGCTTGGCGGATGCAGCCCGACCGGGTACTTGCGCCGCGACAGCGCCGCGAACAGCGGCGACTTGCGGCCTTCGAGGCGAGTGCGGCAGCGTGCGGCGCTGTATGCCTGTGATGACGCTTGCATTGCTAGCTGCCGCCTTTGTGCATTGCCGCCCTTGCAATGCTAGTTGCACGATGCATGTGTTATTACTAATTGCTTGCATGATGCATGCATTATTACTGATTGCTTGCAATGCTAGTTGCATGATGCATTTACGTATCCATGCTTGCTTGGAATCCATATGCATGTATTTACAACTTTTCTGCACGCCTACATGCATACGGGCATGGCTCGTTCGGGATTCATGCGCGCAATAGCCGGGAGAAACGCATCGTGCGTAGTGGTGGCCGGCGGCTTCAAGGCGCCGATGGGCTCGGCGCTGCGGACTGGCCGACGTATGGCGGCCGGCTTCAAATCGTAGCTTCATGCTACTAGATACGCAGATTAGATGCAAATACAAGCGAGCGATTAGATTTAATCACCCAATTCTTACCGTTTCTCACCTTTTCAATCTAATCTCCGGTAGAGCTTCGTGCTGATAACGTGTTAGACAACCTCGCTATCGAATAGTCCGGGGTTGCCTAATAGATCTCAAGTGGAGAATAGACAGGGAGAAAGAGAGACACAATATGAGGAGGAACCAGGCCTGCTTTATTATTCTGTATGCTTGTGTGTACAAAGGGGTAGCCCCTACCTCCTATATATAGCGGTTCTGCTAGAGATAAGGAAGAGTCCATATAGGATACGAATCCGGTTTCCTAACACATATTTTGGCACGCCCAATGGGACACGAGAGAAGCCAATATGACATCAACCGGAAAATCTGCAGCGACTGTTGACATTGACTCCGGCCTGATAATCGTACCAACTTTGGTCGATCTGACGCTGGAGCAACGCAAAGAAATTGAAGACAGGAAAGCAACACTAGAGGAAGTGATGCTGGGGTGCTATCAGAAGACCCGATGGGGTGTTACCCAGAAGACCGCGCTCCCAACGCTCGACCCCATCGGCGACGGTAGCATCCCGATCAAGCCAGTAAGCCGATACATGCTGGCTCAAGCCGAGTTATCGGCTTTGATTGAACAATCTATGCATCATGCATTAACTAGCCAGTCATCGGCTTTGGTTACAACTTTAAAGCCGATGATTGAGAATAGCGTCAAGACAATTGCCTAGGAATTGGCTTCATCTGGGGAACTGCTAGACCCCTTACAGCCACTCCCATCATACCCCTTTTTCTCCATAGCACAAAACACCAGTACGACAAAAGGGTCGGCTCTGACACCTGCGATGATGCCGACCCAATCTACGGTGTTGGCACCCAATGTTCGTTTGGACGGGATTACACATTACCACGCATACACCGATGCGGCGAAGTTAGGTACAACGACCAACTTGCCATCGGTGGTTCCGGCCAACACTTTCGTCCAATTGGTTCCCCAGCCGATTGAGTCAGTTAAGGTTACTCGATCTCAAGGGCCGATCCCGCATAGGATAGTCTCATACATCGAACCCTTTGTTCCTATACCCGATTCACCGGCCGTAAAGAGAGAAGAGCACAACCAATCACTACAATATCAGCCGGTTCCGTCTAGCCGACCGCCCAAGTTTACACTCGGGGGGCAGGATGCCAGTTACCACAATTGGCAGAACTCTAACGCCCAGTCGGCCCGAGCTAGCCGACAACCCGAGTTTGCACTCGGGGGGCAGGATGCCAATTTGCATAATTGTCATAACCTCAATCCACCATCGGCTCGATTTAACCAACGGCCCGAGCTAGCACTCGGGGGGCAGGATGCCAGTTACCCTGATTGGCAGAACCTTGGCACCATATTGGCTGGTGGTGTTAATTGGGCCGACCAGATTTCCACCATACTAAGGGAGTAATTTGGCTTACAGCCAAAAGTGTGACACTACGGAACGGTGAGACATTATAAATTATGATATTTGGGAGTGAAACTTTGCGGCATGAGATTAAACCATATTTTCTATGTCGTTTTGGGTCGTTTCCGGGAGGTTCGGGCTGTTTTCTGGGTGATCGGGCCGTGGGGGAAGCAATTGGGCCGAAGGTGGAATGAATTGGGCCCATGAGGGAGAGCTTTAGGGCAGCATACCCTGCTGCCCTGCCCTGTTGGTGCGCCCCTCCCCTTGCCCCCAAGCCGCCACCCCTCTCCCCATCTCCTCCTCCCTCTAGTTCTCCTCCTCCACCTCAAGCCGCACTCCCCCTCCTTGCGCCCCCAAGGACGCCTCCTCACTGCCACAACTCGCCTCGCTGCTGCCCTTGCCGTGGAGGAGCTCCGCGACGAGTGGATTGGACGGGATCGGCGCGTGCGAGGAAAACCGGGGGAAGAACGCGAAGATTCGGCCGTCGATTCGTGATTCTCCAAGAAGGTAATGGGGGGATCTTGTGGGGTAGATCTTTTGCTGCTGTAGAGGGTGTTTACCATGTTTTTTAGATCAAGGGAGGTGCTGCCATGGGGTAGGATTGGTGAAATTTAGAGTTGTATTCACGTTCTGGTTCGGGCAGTTTGGGAAACCGAGTTAGGGCAGGCGTTTTCACAATTTTAGAGTCCGAATCTGGACGACCGCCTGTTGAAGAAGTTGTAGGTATCGTCGAGACCTATTTTGTGTATTTTTTTGAGAATTTTTAGAGTTACGGTATGGAAGTTATGGTCGTTTTACCGAGCGCTGTCCAATCTGTGACGAGGTTGGGACAGTCTGTGTTCAACATTAGATTAAACAATTTTAGAGGCCGATCTGGCTTTTCTCAATACCTAGGAAAATCTAGGAAATTTCCTAAGCTTCGCGATGGTGTACTCGTTTAATCAATTTGGAGTCTTAGAACAGGAGTTATGCCCTTTGGAAGGCTGCTGTCCCGAATGGACAGATTTGCTGTTTTCTGATTTTAGGAGTTGTAAGCGAGGTCGGGGTAGTGGGATGTATGTGTACTGTTTTATGGGCTTGTTTTGAGTGTGTGGCACGTGTTTGCAGGTGGTGTGCCTCCGGGAGTGCCCTCAACCTCTCGTCACTCCGTTGCCCGCAATTGAAGGCAAGTGTGTTGTGTGGATTGTATGTTATATGTGTTGCTAGTTGTGCTTCATAGTATTTGGACTAGATAACATGTTGTCTTGCCATGACTTACATGTATTGCTTGATCTGAAGCCATTATGCCATGATTTAAATGTACTTAGTGTTGATAAGCGGATTACATGCCATGTGATGATATGCAATACTCCTATATATGTGTACGTTGTTGTCCATTTTGCATACATGGCATATTTTCATGGCCGGCCGGTGAGATAAGTCATAACTATTCCGGGAGGGTCGGTGAGAACCGTTATGACTAGTCCGGGGCTATTCTTGAGTAAGACCTACATCGTGACTCCATCCACCGTGGTGAATGGAAGCGAGTGATAGGCACCCTCCATATTCGGGATGGAAGGGGGAAAGGGTGCATGCCGACGGGTGTGCACTCAACCATACCGGTATGAGTTTCCAAGGAGACATGTGCATTGCATTGCATTAATGAAATATGTATATGATGATGTTTATGAGATGACGATGTGAATACTTATGAGTTGCTCACAAGATGAATACATGGATGCTTAAAAGATGTTTGGAATGCTAACCATGTTGTGTTATGATGTGCTTTTGGAGATTGGTGATGATGGTTTGTTGACTCGATCTTTGTTTTTCCATTACAATACACTTTGCTGAGTTTTGAACTCACGCTTGTGTTTTATGTTGTTTTAGGTACCTTGAGATCGGCATGAGGGAAAAGGGGAATAGTCACACATCTCAACGTAGGTCACACAATTGTTTCCACAATGGAATCATTTGTAGTCATGACAATAAACTTAATGTGATACAATTGATGTTTATGGTTTAGATGTGTGCTAGGATTGCCTTATTCGTTTCATTTGGCTAATGATGACTTTGGGATGCTTAAAGTGGACTTATATTGCTTCCGTGTCGCTTATTATGGCTGTTTTAGATATTTCATATTATGTCATATTCTGCTATGCTATTATGACTGCTCGAGATCAAGATTAAACAAAGGAGATGCTGCCGAAATTTTCAGTTCTAGCAATTGTTCCTTCGCTGAAATTTTCTTTTATTTGTAGTATTTAGATGATGCATAATCTATGTTTGGTAGCATTCAGGCGTATTAGATGCTTAGGGTGTTACTGATTGGTATCGAGGCGATTTGTAGGTCCCTGGAATGTGTATTTAGTGTCATACTATAGGTTCAACTAAAATATGAAGTGGAATAACCTAGAAACATGGCTTAGGTTTTATTTAAAACGTTGCCATAGGATAGCAACATTAAAACTTGTGTAAGTGGAATAATTAATTTAAAACTTGACACACTCTATTGCACAGTAGGAATGGGTATGGGTACCGTTGCTTTACGCTTAAATGTTGTATTTAAGCTTTGGTGTTGAATGTTACATTTGGTAATATATGTTGCTATGTTTATGAAAGAATTGATTGTGTTGATACATTTGAGATTATGTTGGGTTTGATGGTGTGGCCGGTTAGTGCCATCACCGATGGACTTTTAACCTCCTGTTGGGAGAGTGCTTATCCTTTCTGTCGTAGATTGGGTAGTTGGTTGGAGTCGAGTAGTAGAGTTGTGGATTGACCCTCCGAATTTCCTTTGCCGTTTTGACGAACGGTTTAGGTTGGTTTTTGGTTGGTCGAAATAAAAGAAAAAGTGTTCGGTTTTGGATACTCACCGATAGTCTTTTGGTGGTTTTGGTTTTTGTCTTCTCTGGTTGAAGACCAAAGAAGAATTTAGGGTTGCGCCTCTTTTGGTCGCCTTGCCCGGCTTTGGCCTTGATTTGTGTTTGTCTTATAGAGAAACTTATAGATTGATTCTTGGGTTACCATTCTACAATTTGAAAAGAAATTATTGAAGTTTCGATAAAAAAAATCTAAGTCGCATGGATTTAGGTGTCAAGGTTTGTCGAAAAGGATGTGGTTGATCGGTTGCTTTACGGAGAAAGTTTTCAATTTATTCTTGTGTTTGTCTTTCGCCGAGGTTTAAAAGAGTTATTACGGTGTTGTGCCCGACCTCGTTGTCGGGGCCTAAGTGGTGTTTGATCGCAATGATGACTTGCTTGGGAATTCATCTTTGAAAAACCGTTTGTTTCGTGAAGGTTTGAAGTTTGGGGTTATGGTCTTATCTGAAAAAAAAAAGATTTGGTTAATCGCTTGGTTTTTCCTCTTGCAACCATCTTCCTTCGCGGAAATTGTTGATCTCGAGAGTTGTGGAGTAGTTGCGTGTCTGCATTTGGGAATTTAAGAGTTGACTTCTCTTGTGATTTATGGTTGAGCTTTCCGGAAGGAAAGGTGTTTTGGGTGTTGTTCTTTTCTGTAGCAATTATGGTTTCCTTAAGAGTTGGGTGCGTGATTCACGCGGATGTTTAAGAAGTTAAGTGTATGACGAGAAGTTAGAGTTTTCGGATGATATGAGCTAGTGGTTCGGTTAAAGTGAATTTGTTGTTTGTTTAAAGTTAAACTAAAATATTGTGTTGATAAGAGATGATTAAACGAGACGTCAGGTGATCCAAAGTGAAAGTTGATTAGTGGTGTGTGCAAAGTGATGCGGGTTATGGAATCTAATGGATGTTTGAGATTAGTTAGCATATAATGTCTCGGTTGATGAACTTGTTATAGCAAGAAGATGGTGTGAAATTCTACCTATTGTAGCTGGTGGGTCAGTTAATATTGTGGGTCGACAATGTGACTTAAAATTACGTGTAATCAAGTAATGAGGATATATGGAATGATTGTAGGAAATGTTGAATTATTCTTGTGGATATGCATGCAGGGATCCGTATTTATGAGGGATGTCTAGTGGAGATCGTGTCGCGTGGTTAGTATTAATTATTAGTGGAATGAGCAGGTGATATGGAATATGTGACTTAGGGATTATACCAGGGTAATTGTTGATTACGCGGAATAATTTTAAAGAGATGTGTGCTACGCTTGGGATAATAAGTTGCATGAATAATGGTTCGTCATGGTTAGTAGACCAAAAGAAGTTGTTGATATCGTCTTATGTTGGATTAAGCGATAAGATAATTGTCTTTGGAGTTGTGAGCGTGGTTCTCCTTGTTGATTGTCATACGGTAGATATGGTCTATGGTTCGTTGGTAATATAATCAATTGTGGTTATATGAGCAGTGAAAAGTGATTTTATTAAGGCGAGATGTTGTAGCTTGTGTGCACTTGATGTTGGATTTCTCGGGTTTTGGGTGATTATGACATCCGTATTGGCTAAGAGTATTGGAATCACGAGTAATGGTGGGATTTGAGTCGAACTTTCTTTTGAAGGTTTATGGATTCAAATGAATGTATAAATTTGCAGGAGTGCTGCCTCTTTGTTTAGGCGTCTTGATTAGTGTGCAATAAAATCTCCCCTGATTAAGTGGCATTTTGTCAAGTTACAAACTTGACTCCGATGATTGGAAATATGGAGGAAAGAGTAGTATTTGAAATAACCGGCTTATGGGTTCCAAATGTGGTGTGGTATTGAACCATGCCAATCTTTGGTTTTGGGCTAATCTGTTTAGTCTATGCTATGAGTATGGTTTAACACCCAAAGCTTTGGGGTGGGACGCTCTCTTTAGCGTTCAACTGATTTATCTTTGGTAACCCTGGAGTTAAGTGCTTAAATTGTAATTCTTTCGTGACTAGCGTTGGATTTATTTGGGAAACGTGTGTGGTGTTTGCGAGCGTTTCAAAAAAAAAAAGTGAATCTTACGATTGTTTCATAAGTGATTTTGTTGGTAAGGTGTTCCCTGCTGGGAATGTGTTTCCTTTCTCTTTAAGAGAATTGGTAGCGGTTATTAGGCGTAGATGTTTGAGTTGAGAGTTGATGTTATCTTACATTATTGGCTTTGGTTAAAATGCGATGTTTTGCGCGCGTGCGTCTGATGGTTGTTGGGTTGTGATGCGATATGGTATTTTTCGGTTAACGCCGTCGTAGTTTATGCGAAATTGAGCAATCATCGATGTTGTTGGGTGTCAATCATGTGACAAAGAGAATGAAGTCTCTTTGTGAATGGTTAATGGGTATCGTGGTTTCATGACTAATAAATGGTGAAAAAGATTCATGACATCGTTTTTATAAGCATAAAAGAGTTGTTGAGCCAGGACGGTGAGGAAGTCATATAGAGATATATGACTAATCCGGAGTGCTCTTGAAGAATTCGCATCCGTGTTATGAATCGAGATTTCCATTGCTCTTTAGCATGAAAAGGAATGAATGGATAAATGCTGGTATTTTGGTTATGTTATGCAAGGGATTTGAGTTTCCCTTTCTCTTCGAGAGTTTTTGTGGCAGTTCTCTTCCAAGATGTTGATTTTGGGTTAAAATGAAAAGTTTGGCTGTGGTGAAAGCGAGTCGAGTTGTCTTTAGTTGTTGAGAACTTCCGTCAAGAGAATTGTGTGGAGTCTTTATTTGTTTGAGTGCTCCCCGATGCAAATTGTATCGCGTTGATTGGAGATTTGAGTTTTCCTTTGCGGCTTGACTTAGGAAAAGCAAAAGGGTGGCCTTTCAATGTTATCAGGGTTCTTTCCAAAGTGATTTTTTGGCGCTTTGAGGTTCGAGATGTTGTATGTGGTCTACTTGGATTCAAAAGAATCGTACTGCTTTTGCACTATTGATAGGAGCGAGAATAAGAAGGGCATCGGGTTATTGTTGAGTATAATCTAAGAGCTATACTCGTGGGCTTCGTTGTTTGTGTGATTTGGTTGTGAGGGCGACATCCTCTTGGGGAAAAGTGCCAATTGAGAGTTAGTAGTGAGTTACGGTCCTAGCTGGGGCTAGGTGATGGACATTAGTGGTATGAGGGTGGATGATGATGGAGGTTGTTGGTGTCGTGGTTTGAATTTGGTTGAAAGTATCGTTGGGTGGAAGCAAATGTTATAGAAATTGTGATGCAAAATGCTTTGTCATGGATATTGTCTTAGCTAGACGTCCCTGGGTGTGCGTTATGCCTGGGAGAGGATAGAATGAAAAGTGTAATGTGGTTGGCAGTCGAAAGGAAAGTATGGTCGATGTAGGTTATGAGCGAAGATGACATTAGTACATTTTGATTCCTTGCGAAAAGGGGTCAAATAATTGGAAGGAATGAGGAAAGTTGGTATTCTGTCATTCTGAGTTTATGAATCATGATAGAGATCGAAGTAAATGAGGAATCATGTTAAGTGGTGCTTAGTTAAGCTAAGTCAAGTCACTCTTGTTAATAGATGGATTTGGAGATTTGGGTTGTCGTTGCTACTGTTTGAGTCTTTGCGTGGGTGTGTTGAGTTCGCAAAGAAGATGAGACCCTAGTGGACATTGTTTTAGAGTTAACGTGTAAGATTCGAGGTCGAATCCTGTTAAGGGGGAGAGAATGTGACACTACGGAACGGTGAGACATTATAAATTATGATATTTGGGAGTGAAACTTTGCGGCATGAGATTAAACCATATTTTCTATGTCGTTTTGGGTCGTTTCCGGGAGGTTCGGGCTGTTTTCTGGGTGATCGGGCCGTGGGGGAAAGCAATTGGGCCGAAGGTGGAATGAATTGGGCCCATGAGGGAGAGCTTTAGGGCAGGACACCCTGCTGCCCTGCCCTGTTGGTGCGCCCCTCCCCTTGCCCCCAAGCCGCCACCCCTCTCCCCATCTCCTCCTCCCTCTAGTTCTCCTCCTCCACCTCAAGCCGCACCCCCCCTCCTTGCGCCCCCAAGGACACCTCCTCACTGCCACAACTCGCCTCGCTGCTGCCCTTGCCGTGGAGGAGCTCCGCGACGAGTGGATTGGACGGGATCGGCGCGTGCGAGGAAAACCGGGGTAAGAACGCGAAGATTCGGCCGTTGATTCGTGATTCTCCAAGAAGGTAATGGGGGGATCTTGTGGGGTAGATCTTTTGCTGCTGTAGAGGGTGTTTACCATGTTTTTTAGATCAAGGGAGGTGCTGCCATGGGGTAGGATTGGTGAAATCTAGAGTTGTATTCACGCTCTGGTTCGGGCAGTTTAGGAAACCGAGTTAGGGCAGGCGTTTTCGCAATTTTAGAGTCCGAATCTGGACGACCGCCTGTTGAAGAAGTTGTAGGTATCGTCGAGACCTATTTTGTGTATTTTTTTTGAGAATTTTTAGAGTTACGGTCTGGAAGTTATGGTCGTTTTACCGAGCGCTGTCCAATCTGTGACGAGGTTGGGACAGTCTGTGTTCAACATTAGATTAAACAATTTTAGATGCCGATCTGGCTTTTCTCAATACCTAGGAAAATCTAGGAAATTTCCTAAGCTTCGCGATGGTGTACTCGTTTAATCAATTTGGAGTCTTAGAACAGGAGTTATGCCCTTTGGAAGGCTGCTGTCCCGAAGGGACAGATTTGCTGTTTTCTGATTTTAGGAGTTGTAAGCGAAGTCGGGGTAGTGGGATGTATGTGTACTGTTTTATGGGCTTGTTTTGAGTGTGTGGCACGTGTTTGCAGGTGGTGTGCCTCCGGGAGTGCCCTCAACCTCTCGTCACTCCGTTGCCCGCAATTGAAGGCAAGTGTGTTGTGTGGATTGTATGTTATATGTGTTGCTAGTTGTGCTTCATAGTATTTGGACTAGATAACATGTTGTCTTGCCATGACTTACATGTATTGCTTGATCTGAAGCCATTATGCCATGATTTAAATGTACTTAGTGTTGATAAGCGGATTACATGCCATGTGATGATATGCAATACTCCTATATATGTGTACGTTGTTGTCCATTTTGCATACATGGCATATTTTCATGGCCGGCCGGTGAGATAAGTCATAACTATTTCGGGAGGGTCGGTGAGAACCGTTATGACTAGTCCGGGGCTATTCTTGAGTAAGGCCTACATCGTGACTCCATCCACCGTGGTGAATGGAAGCGAGTGATAGGTGTCGTCGAACCACCGGGTCTCTTCTTCTCTCTTTTTCTTATGGGACTGTTTCTTGTTTTTTTTTGGGGAACCTGCCTCTTCTCTTTCTTCTTCTTCTCTTTATATGGCAGGCCTGGGGGCATGCACATATTGACCGGCCTTCTTTTCTCCTACCTGACTCTCGCCGAGGGCTATCCTGACTTTTCCTTGAGTCGCGTCCCACACGTATGGGGCTTTTTGCCCTCTGTTCGTACACCTTTTGTGGGGGTTCGGCGGGAATTTCACGTGTATTGGGGGTCTCAGATTGGCCTGACATGTCCTTGTGTACTCGGGAGGGGTTGTTGGAGGGTGTCAGACATTGGTGATTTGGCATTAGGTTCGCGTTGGAGGGGGACACGGCTGGGAGTGATTCCCTCCGGTTCCCTCCTTCGCCACGGAAGGGTACTTCCCCTCGTTGCGGGGGAAAAGGGGTAATCCTTATCCATCTCCTCCTTTTACCGGGGGTTGACCCCCTAGAATATGGACTCATGGCTTTATCGAAGGAAAAGGTTGGCGTTCATAAAACCGTTCATGTGGGTCACTAGATGCGTGGTGTTTCGCTTAGTTGGCCGAGGGGAGGGATGAGCCTGGCTGGCCCACCACACTAGCCCCTCATGTCAGCGGGTAGAAGTCGATTACGCTCATTTGGGATGCAACATTAAACGTCCGAGAGTTTTTTTTTTTTGTAGAGATAGGGTTTTCCGACGGTGGCGAGGTACATCTTCTTTGGCTCCGCATTTCGTCCGTTTTCTTTTCTCGTTCGTGTTCTCCTCTGGTGCCTGTCTCCCTGATCTCCTACCCACCTAGATCTCCATGGGTCCTAGGCGCCCTCCTAAGATAAAACCAGTTCTGAGCGAAGAGGATGCCGCGGGATTATCCCCCATTTTGGGGCGGTCGGCGTTGAGCTCTGCCGACCTCGATGCATTAGCGGCTGATTTTGGGGTAATACGCCCTTCCATGCGCCTCCCGGGTGGTGAAGAAACCCCTCAGCCTCAGGCGAATGAAGCAGTGGTGTTCGCGGCATTTCTCGAGGCAGGACTTCGTTTTCCGTCTGCCCCTCTACTGTCGTCAGTACTCCGGGTTTTCCATGCGGAGCTGTCACAGCTTACCCCTAACGCCATAGTGCGATTGGCAGTGTTGGAATGGGCGTTCCGCCCGGCTGGAATCCACTTGACAGGGCGCTTGTTTTCTCTTATAGAAGACGCGTTTTGGCAACCGAAGCAACAGAAAACAGGGAACGAAGGTCGTAAGTCATGTTTCGGTTCTCTGAATTTTCAGACGAAGAGATCTCTTATAAAGGAAATCCCAGTAGCGGCCGCCAAGGGGAAATGGGACTCAGGATGGATGTCACGGTGGTATTATCAAATTCTCGTGGGCACGGACTCTCCTCTCCATACTTCGATGGGTCCCGTCCGCGCGATTCGATCCCCTAATTGGAGCGCGACCGCGGAAGAAATTGGACATCTCGACTATCTGAAGGCCCTTCGTGCCCAGAGTACAATGCGAGATTTGGTGGAAGAATACTGCCTATGTCGTATCGACCCTTTGGCCAGGAGTTCCCCCGTTACTCTGGAGGCGGTCATTTGGGAGGTACGGTGTCCGTGATTCGACCTGAAGGGGTACAAGACCGGGGGCGCGGGGCGGCCGAGAGATTGGCTCGCAAGCTTCTAGGCCCTTGCCAGGCAACGGAGTATGAGGCCGCTATGGGCGCCGTGGGGGCCACCCGATGCTCTCGTTTTCGATCGGGGGCGCCGCGGCGCCTCATCCCCGAGGGTCGTTGGTTCTCCCGCCCGCCAAACGAGCAAGGTTAACTCGTCTTTGCGCTGCCCCAGCTCTGCCGCCGGGTGGGAGCGAGGATTTGGGGGATGATGACGACGAGGAGGCGGATTGGGATTCGGAGGAATCCAGCGACGAGGGTGATTCCTCCGGCTCTGTGGCGGCTACGTCTCTCCTGCCTCCGCCCCCTTCGGGTTCTGTGGGTGCGGGGGGCCCCTCCGAAACGATTCCCTTGGCTGTTGTGGGCGAACCCCCACATATGCCATCTGCCCCAGATACGAGCTTTCCCGGGGCGACATCAAGTCCGGCTGCTATGGGGGAGGTTCCCTCGGCCCTCCCACTTGACCCTTCTGTTAATGTGCATGTTGACGGGAGTCAGTCCCCCGGGTACTCATTTCTGGGGATTCCCGGAGTGGAGACTATCGACGTATATGAGGAGGATGATGATGATTCTCCGGCTGCGGAGTGCGCACGAGGGCAACTTGAAGATGGGACCGCCCCCGCGACAGAGGAGACTCGGGGTTTGCGGTTGAACATTTCCACTCCTGACACCCCCACTGGGGGAGAAGGTCTTACTCCTGATACTTTTCCCGCCAGCTCGTTAGGGTGCGATATTCTTTCAGGTTTTGATGAGGTTAATGCAGGAGGTAATAATGCGGAGGAGGCGGAGGCTTTAACACCGTTGAAACAGGTCCAAACTGGGGCACTTGCCAGCCCTTTGCCCGCCGCGGAGGAAGAGGGTCGAGAACCTCCGATTCCAAGTACTCAAGGCGCCCCCCCCGGATGAGGGGATTTTGCCTTCGAGCCAACCAGCCCCTGCGGGTGGTGTGGGCTCTTCCTTTGTCCGCTTTGATTTGTCGGATTTTTCAGCCTCAGATTTTGAAAGGGGGGCGGCTGTATCTCCGTCTTTAAGAAAGATGCGTGCGGCCTTTTCTCCTTACAATAAATCTGTGGCTTTATTTGAGGAAGTCAATGACCTTTCTCTCTGCGAGATCTCGATGGACCATCATCTAAAGGTACCCTTCTTTTTGAGCTTATCCTACTGGTATCAATGTCTTTCAATACCCGGCTTCATATCTTCTCCATTTTTAGGGGGCTGTACTCGCTTCAGAAATATCGCGTCGATTTCGGGCGTACTTGGGTCAGTTTAACAAGGGGGCCCAGGATTGCGAGGCCGCGAAGGAACGGGTAGCGGAACTAGAGGCGGAGAAGGCTAATCTTTCAAGGGCACTTCAGGACTCTGAGGACTCGTTGGCCAAGGTGCAGGCTGAAGCATCCCAAAGTCGGGATTTGGCTGCGAAAAATGCAGAACTCGAGGGGGTAATTTCTCTGATGAGGGACCGTCTCGCCGAGGAGGAGCGAGCCCGCATGGCGGCGGAGCGAAACGAAAAGAAGAAAGATGATCGAATAGAGGAATTGAAAAACCTATTGGTGGTTGCTGAAGAGGGCAAGAACATGTTGAAGAAGCAAGTAGAGGAATTCCCCTCTCAACTCGCAGCGCGCGGAGCGAGGTTCAAATGCACCTTCGTAACACTCAACGAGCGGAGGAGCGTCACGACATGGTTCAGAAGGAATTGGAATCCGTTGTCTCGGGGATTCACGGGGCTACAGAGGCCTTCCTTCAGCAACTCCCTCGGTTCGGTATTGATGCGGCTCCGAGTCGCATTCCCTCCTCCAGCCTGGAAGCTGTCTCCTTCCTTGAGAAATCTACTAAGATTTTTGGGGATTCAGCACTGACCTTCGGCGATTACTGCGCAAGACTGGGCTCCGTCAAAATGGCTCAGCTATTGGAGGCAAAAGGATGTACTCATATACGCGAGCACTTTGGTTTTTCTTCTGCTGCTCCGTCGTTACCTGGGTTCGGAGATATCCCTTCGTCGGTGAAGCCTTCCTCCGCCGCATCTAGGCTATTGTCAAGTTTTATGTCAGATTTCTGGAAGCAGCACGGGGAGCCCACTGCAAGGGAGTCGGTTCGTCAAGCTCGTGCTGTGATGCGCGACTCGGGGAAAGGCAAAGAGAAGCCGCCTCCTTCATAGTTGGTGTATCTTCGTGTGAGGGAATTTTTGTAGACACTTGGGTTAAATCACCCATTTTATCAAATGACCATGTATGTTCGTTCGCTCCACGGGTCCCTTCGTCCGAAAAAGCGTTTAGCTTTTCCCAACGGAGACCAAGCGTCAGTGACGAGTATTAGCGGGACTTAATGGCCCGGCGAACTTCTTGGGGGACGTGTGGGCGCTTGGGCTTCCCGCGTTCTTATTTAACTCTGGCCTTTTTCACCTTCCTCGCCCACGTTGTTAGTATCAGAGTAGACGATCACTCTCTACCTATGTCTTCCTTGGCCCTTTATATGGCTGACCTCCCCGGGGAAATCATGGAAGAAGACCCCATTTTTGCCAACCTGGATGAGGGGCCGCCTGTGGCAGAGATCCCGCCACTGCTGGGGGAGGAGGGAGCCCCTATCATGGTTCCTGATCTTCTGGGTGACGCTCTCGCTCCCGGGGGTCTTCCGGCCGTCGACGATCTCGAGGCCTTCATTGAAGGTCTATGGGCGGATTTCGACATGATAATGGTCGCGGAGGAGGCCCTCGCTCGAGACCTCGCCAACCTCGACATATTGATCGGGATGGTGCCGCGGCTGCTGGAAGCCAAGGATGCCCTCGCGGAAGCCATGGCGCGTGCTAATCGCATCTAAGTCCGCTTCGTTTCGTATAAAAGCTTCTGTTGGATTGCTGTACTATGTATGCTTGGGACGATATTATGTAATTCCCAGTCGGGGATCTGCACTTATATCTGTTCTTTGTCTTCTCTGTTTGGAATTCCTTCTGATCTTGCATTCTTAGCTTCCTATCGTGCCTTGTGTAGTAGTCGTGAAATGGTCTCGTATGGTCGCATAAGGCGTAAGCACCCCCTCCTTCCTTGCCGAGGGAAAGACGGGATACCGGCTTGGGTGTATTTTCTCAATGACTTGGCAAGTGTAGTACGGCGTGTTCTCTGGTCCTTCGGAGCGAAGGTGAGCTTGGCACCTTAACCCGGACGGTTATTTCGTGAATAGATGAACTGGGACAACGAACGAATTGTAATGTCGGTGCGACTAACTATCCACGAATTCTTACCCGGCGCGGGGCAACGGGTCTCCGGAGCGAGGGATGGGGGGACTTTGGCCCAACCAAGTATCCGCGAACTCCTACCCGGCGCGAGGCAACGGGTCTCCGGAGCGAGGGATGGGTGGGACTTATGCCCGACCAAGCATCCGCGAAATCCTACCCGGCGCGAGGCAACGGGTCTCCGGAGCGAGGGATGGGTGGGACTTTTGCCCGACCAAGCATCCGCGAAATCCTACCCGGCGCGAGGGATGGGTGGGACTTTTGCCCGACCAAGCATCCGCGAAATCCTACTCGGCGCGAGGCAACGAGTCTCGGAGCGAGGATGGGTGGGACTTTTGCCCGACCAAGCATCCGCGAAATCCTACCGGCGAGGCAACGGGTCTCCGGAGCGAGGGATGGGTGGGACTTTTGCCCGACCAAGCATCCGCGAAATCCTACCCGGCGCGAGGGATGGGTGGGACTTTTGCCCGACCAAGCATCCGCGAAATCCTACTCGGCGCGAGGCAACGGGTCTCCGGAGCGAGGGATGGGTGGGACTTTTGCCCGACCAAGCATCCGCGAAATCCTACCCGGCGCGAGGCAACGGGTCTCCGGAGCGAGGGATGGGTGGGACTTTTGCCCGACCAAGCATCCGCGAAATCCTACTCGGCGCGAGGCAACGGGTCTCCGGAGCGAGGGATGGGTGGGACTTTTGCCCGACCAAGCATCCGCGTACTCCTAATAGGTTTCTTGATTTGAATCCTGGAGAATATGAAGATGGCTCGAACTCGCAATGTCTTTCCATTATTTTATTGATAAGGATCGGTACATTTCTTTCCTTCGGATTCCACCACCTACGGATAAAATTTTTTGAGTGTGTCGGTGTTCCAGGTCCGTGGTATCTCTTCTCCTTGAGGTAATGAGCTTGTGTGCACCCTTCGCTGTTGACTCTTGGATGATGTATGGTCCCTCCCAGGTCGTTTCTAGCTTCGCGAAGGCCGGAGCGGCCCGCTTGAGCACCATGTCCCCAGGGTGTATTTCACGTTTCTTCACCTTCTTGTTGAAGCTTCGGGTGGATGCCTCCGCGTAGGCTTTCATAGTCTTTAAGGCTTGAAGCTTGTGTTCTTCCTTTAGATCACACGTGATGTCAATTGCCTCATGGGTCGGGGTTTTGATTACTCGTAAGGATTTTGCACAGATCTCCGCAGGTGAAACGGCTTCTTCCCCGAAAAGGAGGCGGAAGGGGGAGAACCCGGTCGCTCTTGAGGCCGAAGTGCGGGTTGCCCATAAGACGTGATCCAGCTCGTCGGGCCAAAGCCCCTTCTTAGAGCCGTAAAGCCTTTTTTTTATGCCATCAAGAAGTAACCCGTTCGCCCGTTCCACCGCCCCGTTCGACTGAGGATGACCCACTGAGGCGAAGCAGATCTTTATCCCGAGATTGTCACAGTAATCGCGGAATTTCCAGGAGTCGAATTGAGTCCCATTGTCGGTCACGATCTGGTAAGGGACCCCGTATCGGCAGATAATCGTTTTCCATAGAAATTTGACGGCGGCCTCTGCGGTTATCTTCGCAACCGGCTCTGCCTCGATCCAGCGGGAGAAGTAATCGATGGCGACGATTAAAAACTGAAGGTTTGCTCGAGCTTTAGGAAGCGCCCCAACAATATCTATTCCCCACTTGGCGAAGGGCCAGACCAGAGTACCGCATGCGATTCATTGGGCGGGGCCCTCGTTTGCTTGGTCATCCATTGGCACGCATGTGATGTCGGACCATGTGCTCCGCATCTTGCAACGCTGAAGGCCAGTAGAGCCCCATCCGGAATAGCTTTCTCACGAGATTCCTAGGGGCCTGGTGTGCTCCGCAATCTCCCTCGTGTGCTTCAAGTAAAGCTTGAACTCCTTCTTCTCGCGAAATGCAGCGTAGCCATGGAGCGCAGAGGCCGCTACGGAATAGGAGGCCGTTAATGATGGCGTACTTCTTTGCTCGTCTTTCGACGCGCCTCGCCCGTGTCTCCTCGTCTGGCAAAACTCCCTCCAGGAGGTAGTTGTATATCTCATCCCTCCAGTCTTCATCGGCTGCCCGAACGATGAGGTTTATCTGGGAAGGAATGGAGGGGGTGCGAAGTATCTCGAAGAAGATTGTCGAAGGTAGGCTTCCTCCGGTGGCTGCGATCTTGGCTAGCTCGTCGGTAGCGTTCATTTTGAGACACAGGAATTGCATTAACGGTGAACCGGTGAAGCCCTTCTCCATTGTCAGGATCATCTCGGCGATATACGGAGCTGTTCATCCTTCACTTGATATTCTTTGGTGATGTGCCCCTGAATGAGTTTCGAGTCGGTGTATATTATCGCCTTTCTTGCTCCCATGATCTTTGCTTTTCTGATACCCAATAATAGCGCTTCATACTCGGCTATATTGTTGGTTGAAGGAAATTCCAGCCTTGCTGCGAACTCCACTTTTTCTCCTCTAGGTGTGCGTATCACCGCCGCTATTCCCGCCCCACTCGCCCCCCAAGACCCGTCAGAGTGGATGGACCACATTGTTGGAGTTTGGTTGTTCTCCGGGGCTGGGGAGGTCCATTCTACCATGAAATCGACGAGGGCTTGGCTTTTGATTGCCGTGCGAGGAAGTATGGTTAATTCAAAGGGAGCTAGCTCGACCGCCCACTTGCTAATGCGCCCAGTGCTTTCCCTACTGAAGAGCATAGACCCTAGGGGATATGTAGTTGGCACCTTGATGCGGTTGGCTTGAAAATAATGCCGGAGCTTTCGAGATGCCATTAACAGAGCGTATGCCAGTTTTTCCATTTCCGACTATCGTAGCTTCGCTCCTTGGAGGGCTTCAGAGACGAAGTAGACCGGCTGTTGTTTGGCGCCTTGAGGCCGCACTAACACAGCGCTTACGGCCGAGGGGCTAGCTGCTAGATATAACAGAAGCTCCTCACCTTGCTTCGGGCTTTGTAGGACAGGGATTTCCATGAGGCTCTGCTTCAAATTATCGAAGGCGCGTTGGCATTCCCCTGTCCAGACGAAACTATCGTTTGTGCGCAAGGCTTTAAAGACCGGCAAACTTCGCTCCGCGGATTTTGGCAGGAATCGGCTAAGCGCTGCTATCCGCCCCGCCAACCTTTGTACTTCCTTTAGACTTCTTGGAGGAGCCATGTCTTGTATGGCCCTTATCTTTTCTGGGTTCGCCTCAATGCCTCGTTGGGAGACCAGGAAACCTAGCAACTTCCCTGCGTCCACGCCGAAAACACATTTTGACGGGTTAAGCTTTACCTTTCCTTTTATCAAATTTCTGAAAGTTTCCTGGAGATCCCCGATGTGATCGTCTTTCTTTTCACTTTTGACAATGATATCGTCAACGTAGGCTTCCACATTTCTTCCCAACTGATCGGCGAAGATCTTCGTGATGAGTCGAGCGAAGGTAGCACTGCGTTTTGAGCCTGAAAGGCATCCGCGAAGCAATAGGTGCAGAAGGGAGTAACGAATCTTTGTCTTGTCTTCGTCTCCTTCTTGCATACTGATTTGGTGATAACCGATGCAGCGTCAAGGAAGCTCATCCTTCGACCGGAGGTTGAATCAACCAGCTGGTCGATGCGGGGCAGGGGGAAGTCATCTTTTGGGCATGCTTTGTTTAAGTCAGTGAAGTCGATGCACATCCTCCATGCCCCGCTAGCCTTCTTGACTAGGACGATGTTGGCCACCACTCAGGGTAAAGGGTTTAGCGGATTATTACCCCCAGGAGCAGTTTAGTCACTTCCACCTTCGCAGCTTCTTGTCTTTCTGCTGCAAGTTTTCTCAATTTCTGCTTCCTAGGCTTCACGCTTGGATTAACAGCGAGAGCATGTTCGATAGTTTCTCTCGGGACGCCCGGAAGGTCTTCAGGCCCCCATGCGAACACGGTTTCATATTCCTGGAGAAGCAGCATCAAGTGTTTTTCCTCCTCTGGAGACAACATGGCGCCGAGGCTTACTGTCTTGCTGCTTCCTGGCCTGAGCGGTATCCGTTGGGTTTCTCCCTGGGGTTGTGGTTTAGGGAGCCACCGGCTGCGGCTTGCAGGTACGACGGGATCTAGCTCAGTAATGCGGACGTGTTTGACTTGAGGTGGGTTCTCCATATCTATCTTCCTCGCCAAGGCTTGGTCTCCTCGCACCGTGATGACACCATCTTCGGAGGGAATTTTCATGCATAGGAAACCGTGATGAATTATGGCCCCCATGGTTGTCAACGAGCCCCTGCCTAGGATCGCATTGTATTGGAATGGCATGTCTACCACATCGAATGTGACACGACTCGTGACGCTGGCTTGTGGCGTCGCGAATGTGACTTCAAGCTCCAATTGCCCAGTCTTGACCGTGCTTCCTCCGAAACCCATCAGCGGCGCCTCCGATTTTTTCAACCGATCTTGTGGAATCATCATTTGTTGGAAAGCCTTCATGGATAGTATGTCCGCAGCGCTCCCTCCATCTACCAATATTCGACGTACTTCGCAGTCAGCGATAATGGCGGTTACTACCAAGGAATCTTGGTGCGGGAAGTGTACCCCCATGGCGTCCTCCTGTGTGAATGTGATTGGCTCGCATTTTACCGGAGGAAGGGTGGTGGGGGTAATTGCAATGTGGTTAATTTGCCGGGCGTACGCCTTCCTCTGTCTTTTTGACGAGAGATGTGATGAGGAGCCCCCCGCAATGACGTTGATAATGCGACGAAGATGATTCATTCCTACTCGAGGGGGGTGTTGTCGTCCAACAGGAGGTGCTTCCGGCGGCGCAGGATGCGTCTTGACTTCTCTTTGTTTCGCCTCGAACCGCCGATATCCGTTGATCACTTTGCATTGGATGGTGTCGTGAGTGATATTTTCCCCGTGATATTCACAGAAATGCTGCCGGGCTCTGTCCCTTCCTTCTTGTTAACTCGGCTTCCCTCGTATTGCTTTCCTCGGCAGGGGTGGTCCTCGTCTCTGCTTGCTCCATGGGCACATCGCCCGTGGCTTGCCGATCTCTTGGCTTTTCAATGTGGTGGATTCTCCTCCTCTCGTCTCTTCTTCCTGGCTCTGGGTATCGTTCCCTCATTTTTGGGTTGGGCGGGAGGTCCTTCCCTCGCCCTCTCTTGCGCGGAGCGAATTCTTGCTTCTCCTGTTGGGGCCCGTCTTCCCTTCGGAAGTTGTCTTCCTCCGCCCGCGCGTACTCCCTCATCTTCGCAAAGAGTTCTTCCACCGTGCGCACCTCTTTACGAGCGAGCCTTTCCGCCAGCGGTCCCCTACGCAGGCCGCAACGTGCCGCATTGATGATAGTAGTGTCGCTTACTCCTCGTACCTGGCACTTAATCCGGGAGAAACGCTGGAAGTAACTTTTAAGGGTTTCCCCTTCGCGTTGTCTGACTGCAAATAGGTCACTTTCCTCTTTCATTCCGTCGAAATTACCCTGGAAGTTGCCTTCAAGCTTGCAGCGGAGTTGCGGCCAACAGGTGATTGACCGGGGCTCCAGCGAAGAGTACTAGGATAAGGCTATGCCTTCGAGGGCTAGAAGGAGCCCCTTCGCCTTGATATCATCATCTCCTCCCGCGGCTTCAATCGCTGTATCATAAACGCGGAGGAACTCCCTTGGGTCCGTCCGACCGTCATACGGCTTAACGGTGGGGAATTTGAAACTTCCCGGGGAAGGCCATTTCTTGGTCCGTAGGCGGGCGCTGAGGGGGTTTGGATCGTGGTCTTCCCTGTGTGCCGTCGCGACCGCTGGAGATAGTACCTCACGGCTCGGGCTTTCGTCTTGTGATTCGTATTGAACCCCGTCAGATAGTCCTTGCAGACGCTTCAACTCTGCCATGAGTTGTTCGTTGGCTTCCATCAGAGCCCGCACGTTGGGGTCCATCTCCTCCTGAGCTCCGGTTCCTTCTCCATGGGTTTCTTCGTTTCCATGGGTCTTCTGGCGATGAGCTGGATGCGTCGACACTTCCGCCACATCTCCTCCCGTTGTCGAAACCGTTCGACCTGTCGTCGGAGGCCGTCGTTTGGGGGCTCGCTTGCGCACGGCCGCCGGAGTCTGTGGAGGTAAGGTTCCCGCCATGTTTCGAGTTTCTGTTGCGGCTGGCATCCGCGTCTCATCATGCAGAAGTCGAGGGGGATCTCCAGATTGGCTTCTCGCACGCCGCCTTGGTTCTTCTGCTCCTGCCGTCGTTGCCGCCCCCTTGGATACTGCCTCCTTTCCTTTCTTTGGTGGCATGGTTGCAGGAAACTTACCCTTGGGCTTGATCGGCAGGTGGTGGTTTCACCTTGCGGTTGGG
This sequence comes from Rhipidocladum racemiflorum, assembly GCA_036346355.1. Taxonomy (NCBI): domain Eukaryota; kingdom Viridiplantae; phylum Streptophyta; class Magnoliopsida; order Poales; family Poaceae; genus Rhipidocladum; species Rhipidocladum racemiflorum. The sequence goes on from CM070574.1 coordinate 59,564,943, forward strand.
TTCCCCACGGACGGCGCCAGTGTGGTGTCGTCGAACCACCGGGTCTCTTCTTCTCTCTTTTTCTTATGGGACTGTTTCTTGTTTTTTTGGGGAACCTGCCTCTTCTCTTTCTTCTTCTTCTCTTTATATGGCAGGCCTGGGGGCATGCACATATTGACCGGCCTTCTTTTCTCCTACCTGACTCTCGCCGAGGGCTATCCTGACTTTTCCTTGAGTCGCGTCCCACACGTATGGGGCTTTTTGCCCTCTGTTCGTACACCTTTTGTGGGGGTTCGGCGGGAATTTCACGTGTATTGGGGGTCTCAGATTGGCCTGACATGTCCTTGCGTACTCGGGAGGGGTTGTTGGAGGGTGTCAGACATTGGTGATTTGGCATTAGGTTCGCGTTGGAGGGGGACACGGCTGGGAGTGATTCCCTCCGGTTCCCTCCTTCGCCACGGAAGGGTACTTCCCCTCGTTGCGGGGGAAAAGGGGTAATCCTTATCCATCTCCTCCTTTTACCGGGGGTTGACCCCCTAGAATATGGACTCATGGCTTTATCGAAGGAAAAGGTTGGCGTTCATAAAACCGTTCATGTGGGTCACTAGATGCGTGGTGTTTCGCTTAGTTGGCCGAGGGGAGGGATGAGCCTGGCTGGCCCACCACAATAGGCACCCTCCATCTTCGGGATGGAAGGGGGAAAGGGTGCATGCCGACGGGTGTGCACTCAACCATACCGGTATGAGTTTCCAAGGAGAAATGTGCATTGCATTGCATTAATGAAATATGTATATGATGATGTTTATGAGATGACGATGTGAATACTTATGAGTTGCTCACCAGATGAATACATGGATGCTTAAAAGATGTTTGGAATGCTAACCATGTTGTGTTATGATGTGCTTTTGGAGATTGGTGATGATGGTTTGTTGACTCGATCTTTGTTTTTCCATTACAATACACTTTGCTGAGTTTTGAACTCACGCTTGTGTTTTATGTTGTTTTAGGTACCTTGAGATCGGCATGAGGGAAAAGGGGAATAGTCACACATCTCAACGTAGGTCACACAATTGTTTCCACAATGGAATCATTTGTAGTCATGACAATAAACTTAATGTGATACAATTGATGTTTATGGTTTAGATGTGTGCTAGGATTGCCTTATTCGTTTCATTTGGCTAATGATGACTTTGTGATGCTTAAAGTGGACTTATATTGCTTCCGTGTCGCTTATTATGGCTGTTTTAGATATTTCATATTATGTCATATTCTGCTATGCTATTATGACTGCTCGAGATCAAGATTAAACAAAGGAGATGCTGCCGAAATTTTCCGTTCTAGCAATTGTTCCTTTGCTGAAATTTTCGTTTATTTGTAGTATTTAGATGATGCATAATCTATGTTTGGTAGCATTCAGGCGTATTAGATGCCGGGGTGTTACAAAAAGGCAAGACCATCGGCTATAAAAAGCCGTACCCCGATTGCATAGATCGGATGGCTTACCCACACAACTATAGAATCCCTGATTTCGTCAAGTTTTCAGGAGACGACTCTGTTTCCACCCTTGAACACGTCGGACGGTTCATTGCCCAATGTGGCGAAGCCTCTCGGTCCGACGGGTTAAAAATCAGGCTATTCCCTTTATCTTTGTCGGGGACCGCTTTCACGTGGTTCACGAACCTACCCCCAAATTCGGTCCATTTTTTGAATGATTTGGAAAGCCGATTCCATGAATATTTCTTTTCTAGTAGTTCCGAACTCAGAATTTCGGACCTTAATTTAGTCCAACAGAAATTCGGCGAACCTGTGTCGGACTATATCAGAAGATTTAGAGATGTGCGAAATCGGTGCTTCAGTGTCACACTACCTGATGACCAATTAGCCGATTTGGCTTTCTAAGTGTTAATTCCCCTATTAAAAGAAAAATTCAGCGAACAAGAATTCGCTGATTTAGGTCACCTCCTGCACCGAGTATCGGCTCAAGAAAGTCGTTTCTCTAATAGTAATGGCTTCCAAGATGAATTCAAGAGTAATGGAGACAATATACAATCGGCTATAGAAAATGGTCGATTACAATTTTTGAAAGAGCCGATGATGCAGCTGAACATCAATCCTTTTCCTATCAACATGATCCAATGCTCACGCAAAGGAAAAGAACCGATGGGCGAAGATAATAAGCTGACTCAGCGAGTCGATAGTCAAGCAGGCGTCCATGGCGAGACGATAAAAATGACGATTGGCTCAATGGAAATAGAAGTCGATCGGGACAGTCAGAACTCTAGGACCATCAAGTCAAAGGGAGAATTGCAAGTCAGTAGATGGTATAAGACTGAGAGGCCTTCACCAAAAAGGGCAGCGACCAGGCCTAAACCAACATTCTCTTAGCTCCTAGAAAAGTACAAGAGAATAAGCCATCAGCGAAAACAACGTCCTCAATGGCCAGATAACTTATATCGGCCAAATAACGAGAAAGAAGCCCATCGGCAGTGTCCCTTTTGGCAGTTCTGTTGGGAAAGAAGAATGGCATTGCCGACAGCGCGATCTTGTCCAATGCAGCACCCCGAAGGGAATTGGCCAAGGCGATCGGTCAAAGACAGAGTATCCAGACCGGCGCACAGTCGATCAAAACCGGAGAATAAGAAGCCGATTCATGAAAGGCTATCCACGTCAAATCAAGGCAAGTCCTCTGAAGCCCCAAGTTCTCCGGGATCCGACGACGCTCCCAAGTCTTCGAAATCTAGCGGCGAAACTAGCAATCTGGCCGAAAAATCCAAAAGCCGATTGAACCCAAGCCGAGATGGTGCCCATCTAGTCTTAGTCGATCGCAGCACAGATGGCTCCCCCGCTTAAGGACGTAGGAAGTGAAAGAAGCCAACGACGTAAAGCCGACATGATTTTTGGAAGATAACAAGTTATCTTCCAAAAATGGGGGGCATATGTTTGCACCAAAATTTGGCAATGATGATATCGTGGAGACCAATTTTGATAAGGGATATGTCGGCTATAGCAAGTTGATACCGTTTCGGATTAGAGGACCGCGATTCAAAGGAAACTGAGTCCGATACGGATAAGATAAGAAATTGAGTCGGATACGATCGGACTTAACATGGTAAGTAGAGATTGAGGCCGATACGGGTGATTGAAGAGACCGAGGAGGATACGTTCAGGCTGAGTGCTATATAAGAGGACTAGAGGCGAGAAGGAAAAGGCGCCCAGAGCCAACCCACAAACACGCTTTACTTTTCCCTTATTTTCCTGTCAACTAGGAGTAGTCTCTAGTTTTGTAATCCTTCCTTTGTAATTCGCTCAATCAATAAGAGTTGCGCATCGCCGATTATTGATTCCGCCGACTTACGCCAATTCAGGTCAGTCTTTTCTCCGATCTTGCTGCGCATCGCCTTTTTCGGGAAAAGCCACCTCTACCCCCATCCAATCAACTCCACCAGGTTGATTAGATTTATCGGTTACTTTTGTCTCAATCGGCTTAAATAGCCGAATTGGACTTGATCTTCATCGATTCTATCCAGCTGATCAGAGCCAGGCCGACCATCGAGTTGGTATCGGCCTTGATTCGATTCACAATTCTTATCAATTGCAAAGATTTATCGGCTTCTTGCCGATTCGATCTAAGCCGATTCTCGTATAATCGGTTTCAAGTGATTTTTACCTTCTCCTTATCTGTTATCCAGGTCAAACAGATTGGCACGTCCGTGCGAACCTCAAAGCCGGCGTTTGTCTCGTGTGTTCGAGGCTAAGAACCCAACTTCATGTTTTTAGCGCGAACACTTTCTTCTTTGTTGAAATTTCCGGATCTACCTTGATAGCTAGCACTCTCCGCCATCGGTTTCAATATGTGTTCCTTTCCATCCTGCACAAAAGAATATGTGTTGGACCTGCCCTCATGTGTGGCATAGTGACCTATTCAACAACAAACCGCATGCATCCATCGGCACAGCGTCGCAAACCACCTTATCAACATCGATCTGCACCCATAGCAAAAGATATGTTCACCTTGTGAGTTATCTTCAGTCCCCCGGAGTTGTATAACCACTCCATGCGGTGTGGTTGCAGATGCCTCCATGTGGACAACCCTAAAGCATACAATAAGTCCTTGCTAATCATGTTGGTAAGCTCTCACCGTCAATTATCAACTTGCATGATTTATCCTTAATCTTGGACTCCATGTGGAAAACACTCCACCATTGCCCCTTGGTTTCAATTTCAGCACTTGCACCTTCCGGGCCAAAAGATTAACACTAGCTTCTATTTCTCAATCTCTCCACGCAGTGAACCGGCGCCAATGGGTTAAGCAAATGACAGTTCCTCTTCGACCAAAATAGCAGCAGCAATCTGGATGGCATTGTCTCCGGGCCCTTGGTAGATATTCTCCTGCCCAAGCGCACCTCATAGCACGTACAGAAGAAGAGATCAACGATGATCAGCTCTTGAGTTTGATCCTCGGGGGTCAGTTCACTGCTATAAAAAAATTTATATTAGACCTTTTATTATTTACGGTTTTGAAAAACCATCTATAATAACCATTTCTCAGTGACCCTTCTAACCAAAAACTGTCTACGATGATCATAGTGATCATCAGAGATAGTTTTTGGCTAGAAGGGTCATTGATATGCACTCTTATCACTGATTTTTTTTTAACAAAAAACCGTCAGTCACTACTACAGAATTGCCCATCAGAGACGGTTCACAAATATCATCAGAGACGGCTTTGTGAACCGTCTCTAACAATGGGTCAGTGATAATAGAGCCACTTCACAGACGGTTTTATTAACCGTCTGTGATAATAATCTTCTGAGGCGGTTCTTATTTAGAACCGTCGGTGATATATTAAATCACGACGGTTTGTAATATGAACCGCCTGCGTGATATAAATCCTATCACTAACGGTTCCTTATACCAACCGTGCGTGATAGTGTATATCACGATCGGTTTAGTGTATGAACCGTGCATGTTATACAAACTATCACAGAAGGTCCACATGTATGAACCGTGCTGTGATATTTATATCCTGACGGTACTTAGTTGTGAACCGCCTGTGATATGGTTTTCATACATACACCTTTTACGTTTATTGGCTAGCCTCAGGAAATGTTAGCCATGCCCTCTGAAACAGACATAACACAGAAGCTACATTGCAGTTATTAGACAGAAGCATTATTTCAGCGATCACAGATTTGGGATTCATTTAGCAATTGTTCCAAGCTGATTATAGCACTATCATTACATCCATTTCAGCAAATAAACTGAAAAAATATCCACACAAACTGCAATGTAGCTATATATACTACGCAAACTGCATCCAAGAGATCTTTTACATCCCCCTCGATACTTGCATGTAAGCCTCTCTCTTCCGCAAGAACCTCAGGGGGTGGTTTCTCATACGCACCTAGCCCGGTCCAAGGCATCTCTTTTCCGAGCCTCACCTAGCTCCAGTCCACATACAACCATGAGCGCTGATGGGTTTCAAATTAAATTGAGTCAACAGGTATGAACATTCTTGAATCTTGCCAAGTAGATGAACAGAGCAGCATGAAATCAAATAAACTTAACAATAACATATTGGTGCTTCCTGTCATATCAGGAACTTGCTCTCAAACTTTATTTAGATTAAGAATATATCCGGAATACTACACCATGCAATATTTTTGCCAAATAGAATCTAACATATCAAATATCAAAATAGTGTCAGCTGAAGATCCTGCCCGCTACTACTTAGGATTGTACAGTTTCGGTATTAAGCTCATCAGCATCAATATGGTGAGTATCACTGTCATGCCCATCACGTTCATAATTATTCAGGAAAAGGGCATATTAAAGGAGGGTAAGATATAAGACATGTACCTCCCAATACTTGACATTTATTTGGCTTTCCCTGTCCAGATCAAGATGCATCTTAATGTGATCACGTAGCTCTTCCATCTCCTTCACTGCTAATCCCTTCAATTTAGCATATTACATATGCTTCAACAAGTGTTAAAGGAAAACAGGTCTCGTTCAAATGTGGGATTGTCGTTGGAGGTAATGGGAACATATGCTATGGTTATTTTTAAAATCCATTGAGAGAACCAAACAGGGATCCCCTCTCTCTCATTTCCAAGCCAATTATTGATGGGTTGCTAGTAATACTTAAGGCAAATGAAGCTGAAATTTGTATAAGGACAAACCCACACTTGTGACAAAGGAGGTTCTAAATATGTGACATGCTGCTATGGACCCATCCTTCTCAAAGAGAATGTTAAGGGTGCAAACGTGGAATGCACTTGTATGAGAACAAGTCTGGCCTGAAAATTAACTTATGAATGAATGAAGATTACGTGGGTGAGAATAAGGAGAAACAAGACATATATGAAAGCCATATACCTTGAACACTAAGTAGGGCTCATTTAACTCAACATCAAATTCTTCTGTGAAATTAAGATTCTTCAGGAGAACATCAATAGGTTTTGTACGTCCCTCCCGTAACCTGATCTCAGACCTAACTTTGCTTTGATCAAAATGAAACTGCATTCCAACATGAAAACTGTTAGATTAACAATGGATCCATGTTAATGCAATGATAATTACATGTCGTTTGTCAGGTTGTACAATACAAACCTCTTCCTCTTTCTTCTTCCAATCTTGAAATTCAGCACGTGCTCTCTTTCTCTGGCTAACAATGCCTACAAAATACAAAATTAGACATTTAGTTCCATAAGCAATACTTGAAACTAAGATATGATTTATGATAACCAGGGATATATACATACCATTTCCTCCTCATGCTGTGCTTTTTCAATTGCTCTTTCCTCTCTTCTTTTCTTAACCTTCCCTATTTCAGCCTGTATTTGATCGTGCAAGAGCAGGGATTAGGCACTAGAAGAAAAGCATAGACTTCAACATTTTTTAGAAAAAAAAAGAAGGTTGCACACTAGTGACCTATTAGGGATATGTATTTGTATACAATGGCCACCAAACATAGACAACTCGTACAAAGAATAAAACAAGCTAGCAGGGAACATATCAACCCCGCCGAGGGGGATTTAAGCAAGAGTGAGTACAGGAGTACTCAGCAAGCATTATTAGCAAAAATGCAATAGATGAATTTCTCTCAATCCAATCCAAGTCTACCTAATGATCACCTTCTCTCAAAATCCATTTTTACTGAAAGTAGGTTTTCTTTAAGGATATATGTTCGCACTAGTGGTAAGATATAGTATGGCATATGTATACTTGGAAAATCCTATATAGTACCTGAAGATGGCTCTTGATATGAGATATCCTATATAATACCTGGGACCGAGAGCAACAAGTAGCTACGGATATCATGCGTCTTCCTCCTCATCTTGGCCTTATAAATACACAGGAAGATATACATGAGCATAAAAATGAAATATATTAGTAGAAGGATATCTTGTAGACAATACGGACCTGCTCCACTAACCCTAGATTTTGTGACGAGTGTCTGAAGCTGCCGTGTTTCCATCCTGTGACGCATAAAAATCTAAAAAAGAAAGCACATATATACGCCAAGATATATGTCCACAAGATATATGCGATCAACACAGAAGCATTATTACATCCATTTCAGCGGTCACAGAGACATTACAAGCATCATTACATCCATTTCACAGATCAGCAATACAGAGAAAAACTGCGTCCACAATCTTCACAAATTACAGCACAAGTTTCATAAATTAAAACAGTACAAGTGGCAATCTGAGAGAAAAACCTAACTCTTGCGGTTAGGCACTGCGTAGAACTCGCCTTTTTACTAATGACTTCGTGACTAGGAAAAAACAAAGTTTTCCTCGAATGGACTCCAGATCCTTGTCTTGCAACGAAGTTTTATCCTTACTCATTTGTGTTGCATTGACGAGGAGATGCATGTTATGGCAAACGTAAAATCCACATCGGTTATTGCCCTGTCCCTGTTGGTGGCACTGCAAAAATAGAATTGCTTAGTTCCAGAATCATGGCTACGGAGTTTGATATAGGATTATACTGTATAGAGGATACCGGAAACTTGAAATCGTGCTGCAAAGCCTTATCCCCGCCTTGAACAGAAGGATCTCGCAAAGCTTTGACCGTCCTACGTGATTTTGAAAGGTTAGCCTCAGCTATTCCAGGAGCAACAAGCACCTTAAACAACGTGGTTACCTGGTGATTAACCGTGTGATAGGGTTCAAGTCGTGGTTGCCGGTATGTGAGGAATCAACGTAAATAACCCGGTTCTTGGCCAGATGAATTACAATTAGAACCCAGTGAAACTCGTGATAGGTATGTTGCCATGGTCAATTAGCACCAAAGTATTGTGTGCACATTACAAATGAGAGTATACCAAGTCGGGCAGCACTTACCCTGGGTTAAAGGGTAAAAGTATGAAACTTTTATCTTTCTGAGCATCCAAGGCATGTCGTACGTATTCCTCTACTGCTTTTGCATCTTGGTTCATTGTTGGCTGCAAGACTAAGAGTGGGTCGAGGAAACCCACCGATCTATTGTTCGTTCTCGCTTCGCGTATCATGAATCTATATATACAAAAGTTAGGCAAAGGGGTCACTTCATATATATATATATATACTAGTTACATGCCCATGCGTTGCTACGAAAAACAAAATTGAGAACGAAAAATAAAGATTAAAAAATAAAAAAAAATTATTTCACAAGATCAAACATATATCTTTAACGCTTCGTTTCTTGCGAAAGCTGGCTAATTAAAGCAACGCTTCGTTTCTTGCGTAGGGCAATTAAGTAGGGCAATTAAGCAGGGCAATTAAGCGGCAATTAATGACGTGGGAAGAATGAACCACTGCCACCAACTGTTGCTTTAGAATAGTAGATATATATATATATATATGACATTTATCGGTATTACAGGGAAGACACACTCACAATGTCCAGCATCTTAAGAGCGAGGCGTCGAGGGCGTCAAGGTTGAAGAGATCGAACAGGTCCTGGAAGCCGACCGCGAAGTAGCCCCCCGCCGACTGCTGAATGTGATGCTTAGGCTTGTAGCGGACCATGATACTTGTTGTACGTTCGTTCTCTGGCTTGTTAGCTTGTCTCATGTTGTATGTATGCAGGCTTTTGCAGCAGTAAGTCAATGTCTTCATGCGATCTTCCGTTATTAAAGGCTCTCCTAGCTTGAATAACCGGGCCAACGGGGCCATCGGATAGTACTCCAAGGCCTTCGCTATCTTTTTCGATTTGCCCTTCCCTTTCTTTGTTGGAACGGAAATCTTCGGGGGAGACGAGGGGAGTAGAGAGCAATCAAAGTCAAAGTCAAAATCAAACTCACTGTCAATGTTTTTGGGTGGGGAGGGCACGATAACCGATTTGGGGGAATTGGATCAACTTCTGGTGGAGGAAGTAGAGGTACTTCTGGTGGAGGATGGATGTCTAGAGATATGTCGCTGCTGGGCCACTGGATGAATGTGCCAATGACATCCCCCAGTGTCTGAAGCTCGTCATTTGGAGGCAATTGTAGCGTGACGATCTTGAAAATGTCATGAACGCCGTCCACATTGACCTTCGTAAAATCCGGCGCTAGAAGGGTACCGTGCACCATCGCCCCTTCAATGGATGGATACGCGAGGCCCCAAGCAGCCTGTATAGGAAGGGAGCAATTGGCAACTCTCACCTGAAGATTGCACCGCGTGGGCTCCTACACAACGGTACCCAATTAGTTAATGTGTCCAAAAGATATATCTATGGAGCATTCAAGAGATCTAAATTAGTATACCTTGATGTCACAGACAGGGAATTTGCCGACGTGTTTACCCTGGTCAGGGGCGGACGCACAGCTGCTCTTATGTGTAGTGGGGCTGAACCCTTGGCCTTCCACAGGCTGTGTGTTTTGAGCATTGAGCCTTTCCTCGAGGCTTCTTATCCTATCATCGAATTCTCCTCTCAGCCTATCCTCAAGATCCTTCATGATCTTTTTCTCGCGCTCGTCTCTACCTCTCTTCTTACTCCGGTACATGTGAGTGTCTTCGAAGCCCGTTTTCCAGGGAACGAAAACCCCTTTGCCTCGCTTGCGACCAGGGTGTTCCTTGTTTCCCAATGCCGTGGAGAGTGCATCTCTCTCCCTGTTTGGGACAAAAGATTCACCGGAAGATTGTGCACTCAACTCTGCCTGCAAGATCGCAGCAAGTTATTTCACTTATGAAGTTAGGAACTAAATACGTACCAAAATGGTGGTTCGATATCTTACCAAACGTTGGCAGACTTCCTCGTCCGCAGGGTTTGTAAAGGAGATGGTGCCAGATGGTGTGGCACATGACCTCGCTCTTAGCCAGTCTCTGGCGCGCTGGTCAACAATCGATGCAAATGGCGCGGAGTCCCCCTCGTCCTCCCTATCCCATTGCATCCTCTTCCCCGCGTAGCCAGCGGTGCCGAGTCTGTGGGGGTGGGTGTTCCTTGCCTGCAGGGCCTTGTGTGCTTCGCTTTCAATCAAGAATTGATCTGTCGTCTTCAACTGAACAAAACGTCGCCATGAATCCTCACTAATGAACCCGTACTTAGAGTAGGGAGTCCTATCCTTATTGACGTATTCATTGACAAGTGTGCTCTTAAAGGTCTTCCACGCCTTTCCTGCCACTAGCAGTGCATACCGTCGCACAGGGGCCTCGAGTTCTTCTGGGATATCGAAGGAGGAAAGGATTTCTGTAAGCAGGTCGTTGCGGCCCTCGTCAGATAGCAACTTCCAGGATGTACATGTGATGGGGACCCGTTCGCGTGCAACTATCCCGCACATTGTTCGTAATGCATTCACTACTTTTTTACTTCCGGTAGGGGACCCATCTTTCGGATCGATCGCCGTGATGCTATGTCGGCCTGTTGGCCTTTTGTTTGCTTTTCTTGGAGCGCGAGTTGGTTTGACTTGACTCGGCTCATCACATCCTTCAGTTGGGCCTAAGGTGGGAATCAATTAGAAGCATAATCAACTTCATTGAAGCAGTTCTTAACTGTATCGATATCTTAATAACAAAAGACAGTGCCGCATAGGGAAGGGAATGGAATGAAGGGAAATTGCTGGAGATAGTCTAAGCTCACAATGTTTGCACTTTGCACTCCAGCACACATACATATATACAGTTCTGAGCTGGAGAATGCTTTCAGGTTGGCTGTAGATAATTCTTGCAAACAAGCAAGAAATAAAATTCCTCCAAGTCTACAACAAAGTGACTACTCGCTCCCTTCGGTTCAAAAAAATTTGTCGATCGGAATACATACGGTTAAACTTTCGAAACTTTAGCTAATGATATCTTTTTAAATATTTAGATTGGATGCTTGAAAATCATATATGTAGATTCGTTTTAAAACGTACTTCCATAATATTATAATTTTATTAGATTTTTTTTTAGAATTCAGCCATGTCATCAAATTGGGGGGAGCTGTGAGGATGTTCATGTTGGGCGGACCAGTGGCCCGCGAAATCAAATACTTCTATGGGTTCGATGAAAGTGTAGCCTTCTAAAACGGTCGTTGGAAATAAATTTAGTTTGTGATATAAATTCTTTAAGATTAAGGTTTTGTGATAATATAAATCTTTAAAACTACGATTCTGTGTTAATTTTGACTGCCTAGCGTCATTTTTTTTGGAACTTACGGCAAGATCAATGTCGATGCATCGGTGGCGCTACAGGCTGACGTGACAGTTTGGAGGACTTTTCAAGCTGCCATTTCGCTAGCTTACCTGCCGCTGCTACTGCTGCAGCTGCGCTCTCTCTCTCTCTCTCTCCGTAAGCTTACCTCAGCTCTGTGTAAAATCTCTATAAGCGGTGGCTTCTTATGTTTTAAAGCGAAACCAGAATATGTTTCTGATCTTACTACTCTGCAAACATCAGGCCAAGTGGATTACGACACTAACATATACTAGAGTACTTGCATAATGAGAATGAATAGAATCCACACACACACAAAAAGGAAACAAGGAAAATTTCCATGAATACAGAGTAAATAATATAAGAATTGAATAACCATAGATAACTGTGATATAAAAGAAACAAATAGCATTCAAATTTTATTGTTCCTAGTGGAAGTATTCCTTCTAATGCTAATGAATAGTTTCAAATTGGAATAGTTTCAGCTTAGAAGTATTCCTTCTAATGCTGCAGCTTGGAAGTATTCCTTCTAATGCTAATGAATAGTTTCAGCTTGGAATAGTTTCAGTTTGGAAGTATTCTAGACTGTATGCCTCCTTCCAATGGAATAGTTTCAGCTTAGAAGTATTCCTTCCAGTGGAATTTATTTATAGACTGTATGCCTCTGTTTTGTAGATTGTAGGTTAGAATGAATGTTATTTTGTGGTTGTAGTTAAATGGGATGTGTACTAGCATTGCTATGAACTGTTGACAGCTACTATTTCCGATTAGCTACTATTTTCATATGAATACTTTATTCTGCTGTTAAGCAATCGCATTTGGGAGCAATCTGAGAACCAAATTATTATTAGAGTGTATGGATTGGCTTTGGTTGTTATTTATGATCTTTGTTGATGATATTTTAAAGAACAACACTAGAATGACAGTTCATAATATACTAATTCACAATATGTTATATTTGTATGTATTAACTCCTGTTAAAATTCGGAATCTAGACCTCTGCAGAGCTTGCACTATTTTCATTCTAACTAATTTACACAATTTATAGAGAAGACATGGAAGGAGAAATGGTACAGAAAGACTTGCAAAACACTACAAATAAAAAAAAATATAGAGAGAGGCCATAAAATATATGCAGAGAATAATATAGGAACGGAGGCAATGAATATTATTCAATTGTTAGTAGCACCTACAATCTACAAAACAGAGGTAATGAATAATATAGGAACGGAGTTCATTCTCAGTTTGCTTTACAAACCATCCAAAAGGCCACCATCTTCTCTTTGAGGTGCCCTTCTTATGCAATGTTTCCTTTGATTTCACAGTTTCAACCTTAGCACACACATCCACAAATCTATTGTTCTACCACGGGGGAGGAGGAGACCAACCTTGTGATGGAGGAGGAGACGTTGTTGGGGGAGGAGGAGACGCAGCAGTTGGGGGAGGAGGAGGCGCGTTCGCTGGGGGAGGAGGCGCCAACGCCGCGATGGGGCTTGGGGAGGCGGCGGCAGTCTCCATCAGTGCGGTTAGGGTTTGAAGTGTGCGTAGGGTTTTCAGTCTGATCGAAACATTTTCAGTGTAGAAGTTATATAGAGGCACCTATCACAGACGGTTTTAAAAAACAACCGTCTGTGATATATATTTCACAGACGGTTCTAAAACACAACCGTCTTTAATGTTTATCTATTACAGACGGTTCTATTTAACAACCGTCTGTAATAGTAACTACCACAGATGGTCCTTCAATATAACCGTCTGTAATAGATAAATATTCAAGACGGTTGTGTGTACGAACCGTCTGTGAAATAGATATCACAGACGGTGCTCATAAAGAACCGTCTTTAAAGGACACAAAAAATTACTTTTAGTTCTTATTATATACATTGCAGAATATTGTTTTTCCAAAGCACACAAAATATTACAGATAAATACAGAAGTAATTGTAATGAGTACACAGAAGTACAGAAATATTACTTTATTATGCATACATGCATGCACTTGCTTACAAGTTAACATTGTAATTATACAGTGAAAATTATCCCTTCATGATGATCGACGCGTGTGTAGCTGACTTCCTCAGTTTGTTCTTCTTGGACCATGCTGGCATTTCCGATAGGAGGCAAATCATCAAATTGATTGTACTCTTCCTCATCTACTACATTCTTAACTTCGACAATCCTCCTTTTTCCCTGAACAACTACGTGGCGCTTCTTGTTGGACGGGTCGGTAACATAGAAGACTTGAACAACTTGGTTTGCGAGCACGAATGGTTCATCTTGGTATCCGACACGTTCGAGGTCCACAGTAGTGATGCCGTACTTGTCAACCTTCACGTGCTGGAGGTGGACCCAATGACACCGAAATAGTGGGATCTTGAAAAGTACGTAGTCAAGCTCCCAAATCTCCTCTATGAACCCATAGTAGGAGCTCCTTGTTGACCCAGCGGTATTGAATGCATCTATGCGGACCGCTACTGCTCGGTTTGTGCTCTTCAAATCCTGATCTATCGTGTAAAATGTGTATCCATTTAAGTCGTATCCTTTCCATGTGACAACTGTAAAAGCTAGGCCTTTTGCCAGCCATTTCAGGGTGTCATATGACGAGCTCCCAGTGATGGGTCGCTCTTTGAACCAATTGTTGAACTGAAGGTTATGTTGTCTTGTGATCCAAGACTCCTGTCGTGCTGGATTCTCTTGCCTTAGCCATTGCTTGTGCTCGACGATATACGGGGACACTACAGCCATGTGTTGTAGAACCGTGAAATGGCCTTGAGCACACGCAACTGGATCAGGCGTGATTGCTTTCCTTCCGATGGTCCCGATACCCTGGAGCCTCCCCTCATGGCGAGATCGAGGCACACCAATTGGTTGGGCCTGAGCCATGTTATCGATGCAGAACTCGACGACCTCTTCGGTTGCATAACCTTCGACAATGCTACTCTCCGGACGAGATCGATTTCGTACGTAAGACTTAAGAATTCCCATGTACCTCTCGAACGGGTACATGCTACGTAGGAACACAGGCCCGCACATCTTTATCTCTATCACAAGGTGAACAATGAGATGGACCATGATATCGAAAAATGACGGAGGGAAATACATCTCAAGATTACATAGAGTCATCACCACCTCAGCCTGCAAAGTATCTAGTCCTTCGGGATCGATGACCTTCTGAGCGATTGTGTTAAATAAATAACTGATGGCGCCGTGATGGCACTATGGGTGTCCCGATCTTTCGATGAGAAACACACGATCGATTTGTTAGAGTCGACTTTGACGATCCGACGACGATGCGCCTTAGCAATCGCTAAACCAACTCCAGCGGGTTATTGATCTTGCCGTAGGCACGATCAACCTGAACACGAGGTTCAATTCCTGCAAGCAACCGAAGAACAAGCAAGAACAATAGGATAAGCAATCTGAAATTGCGGATAAAACTGCAAGCAAAACAAAGTGGAGTCTTATTGACGATCTTGACAAGGTGGTCGCCCAAAGACAACTCGCAGGATCAAGTTTTGCACTTGGCTAAACTAATCAAATAAAACCCAAAACCCTAAGGAGCCAATGTCTGGCTATTTATAAGAGGTAGGGGCGTGGGAAACACGTCCAAAGCAGTAGGATACCAACTACAACTCTATTACAAGGCCCAAAGCCCACGTCTTCTCGAGTTGGAAAAAGTGACGCCAATTGTTTTGCAGATTCCCGTCGACTCGGACGGAATTTAGGGATGGGGTCGGATCCGTTGGAAAGAGGACGTCGAAACCTTTCAAACTAGTACTCATAGACCCCAAACACCCTTGTGGATCAAAAGTTATGGTCATTTTAAGTTGGTGCTGTCCCGGAGGCCGAATCCAAGTATAACTTGTGCACCGGAAGAATTGGCTTCATGCTTGATGTTTGGAAGTCCTTCTCCTTGGTTCCTAAGGACAATAAAATCATCACGAGGATTAAATAGCATTCCATTCATTAAATTATCTGTATGCAACCCGAGGAACGCATTCACCTGGTAATTGAATTGTCGTGCCCGAGCTCGAGTAATTGGCCCTTGTATGATATTGTTGGTTTCCATTGGGTTTGTAAGTATGGCCGTATCCATGGTAGTGATGTCCTCATCATCCTCCCCTTCTTGCATTTAAGTCGTCCTCGACTCAAGTTCATCATCCTCTCCCAAGTATGGTTTCAAATCGGTAATGTTGAATGTGGGACTAACCCCAAAATCTGCAGGCAATTCAAGCTTGTATGCATTATCATTAATCTTTGCCAATACTTTGAAAGGACCATCAGCTCGCGGCATCAACTTAGATTTTCTTAATTCGGGAATCGATCTTTTATAAATGCAACCAAACTAAATCGCCTGGTTCAAAAGTTACATGTTTCCTTCCCTTACTACCAGCAAGTTTATATTTAGCATTCATCGTTCTATGTTTTCTTTAGTTGTCTCATGCAGTTTCATAATCAAATCAGCACGTTGTTTAGCATCAAGATTCAATTTCTCCGAAGATGGTAGAGGTAACAAATCAATTGGAGCATGAGGTACAAATCCATATACAATCTCAAAAGGGCACATCTTAGTAGTAGAATGCATAGACCGATTATAAGCAAACTCAATATGAGGCAAACATTCTTCCCACAATTTAATGTTCTTTTTCAAAACAGCCCTAAGCATAGTAGATAAAGTTCGATTAATCGACCTCGGTTTGTCCATCAGTTTGGGGATGACAAGTAGTAGAAAATAAAAGTTTAGTTCCCAATTTACCCCACAAAGTTCTCCAAAAGTGGCTTAAGAATTTAGTGTCACGATCTGAAACTATTGTGTTAGGCACACCATGTAAGCGAACAATTTCACGAAAGAATAAGTCAAGAATGTTGGTAGCGTCATCGCTTTTGTGACAAGGTATGAAGTGTGCCATTTTAGAAAATCTATCCACAACGACAAAGATACTATCCCTCCCTTCTTTGTTCTAGGGAGTCCTAAAACAAAGTCCATAGAAATATCCTCCCAAGGCACGTTAGGAGCAGGCGAGGCATGTATAAACCATGGGGATTAAGTCGTGACTTAGCTTGTTGACATGTAGAACAGCGGCGATGAAACGCGTTCCACGCCTCGCCTCATTCTGGGCCAAAAGAAATGGGTAGCGAGTATGTCCTCCTTCCTTTTCACACCAAAGTGTCCCATCAATCCTCCTCCATGCGCTTCTGGAGCAATAACAAACGAAACGAACTAGCTGGAATACATAGTTTGTTTGCTCTAAACACAAACCCATTATTGAGGACAAATTTGTTCCAAGTTTTTCCCTCTTTACAATTGAGCAACACATTTTGAAATCATCATCATGCACATATTGCTCTTTAATCGTTTCCAAACCAAAAATTTTGAAGTCAAGTTGTGAGAGCATGGTATATCTCCTAGACAAGGCATCACAATGACATTATCCTTTCCCTGTTTGTGTTTGATGACATAAGGAAATGACTCAATGAATTCAACCCACTTTGCATGTCTACGGTTCAGTTTAGCTTGACTTCTAATATGTTTTAACGATTCATGATCCGAATGTATAACAAATTCCTTGGGCCATAAATAATGTTGCCATGTTTCTAAAGTTCGAACTAGCGCATATAACTCCTTATCATAAGTAGAATAATTCAAACTTGGCCCACTCAATTTCTCACTAAAATAAGCAACGAGTTTTCCTTCTTGTGAGAACACCACCCAAACCAATTCCACTAGCATCACATTCTAGTTCAAAAGTCTTAGAAAAGTCTGGAAGTTTGGAGTAAGGGTGCATGGGTTAACTTAGCTTTCAGAATGTTGAAGGCATCTTCCTGCGGCTTGCCCCAAGCAAAAGGTACACCCTTCTTGGTGAGCTCATTCATGGTGCGGCGATGGTGCATGAAGTCCTTCACAAAACGACGATAGAATCCAGCAAGTCCTAGAAAACTTCGCTGTGTGGACCGTGTTAGAGTCGGCCAACTCTGTATTGCTTCAACCTTGGCTTGGTCAACTTCAATTCCCTGTGGAGTAACAACATAGCCAAGAAAAGATACTCGATCCGTGCAAAAGATGCACTTCTCAAGGTTACCAAATAAGCGTGCATCGCGTAAAGCATTAAAAACAGCATGTAGATGTTCAAGATGATCCTCTAAAGATTTGCTATAAATCAAGATATCATCGAAGTAAACTACCACAAATTTTCCAATGAAAGCACGTAAAACCTCGTTCATTAGTCTCATGAAAGTGCTAGGAGCATTAGTCAACCCGAAAGGCATTACTAACCACTCATATAACCCGAACTTAGTTTTAAATGCTGTTTTCCATTCATCTCCTAACTTCATGCGAATCTGGTGATACCCACTACGCAAATCCACTTTAGAGAACATAGTAGAGCCACTTAGTTCATCAAGCATATCGTCTAACCGAGGAATAGGATGGCGATATCTAATGGTGATATTATTAATTGCTCTTCAATCCACACACATGCGCCATGTTCCATCTTTCTTAGGTACTAAAATGACTGCACAAAGACAAGGACTAAGAGATTCACGTCGTACCCTTTATCAAGCAATTCGTGAACTTGGCGTTGTATCTCTTGTGTCTCTTCAGGGTTGGTTCTGTAAGGTGCTCGGTTGGGCAAGGATGCCCTGGAATGAGATCAATTTGATGCTCAATCCCTCTAATTGGCGGCAGCCCTGAGGGGATGTCCTTTGGAAAGATGTCGGTATATTCTGCAAAAGGTTAGTGACAACAGGAGGCAAAGAGAGGGACATCTCCTCTAGAGAAAACAAAGTTTCTTTGCAGACCAAAGCATAGCATGTAGACCTACAAACAGCCAACTCATTCAAATCAGATTTTGTTGCAAGAAAACAAGCTCCTTTCAATTTAATCTCATTCGACTTAGCACAATCAAGGTTAGATTCTCTCTGTTTATGTTGTTCAAGTCCTTTGGTGACAATCTGATTTTCACTCTTAGAATTCTCTCGATTTTTCTCTTTGCTAGATCTAGCAATTTCGTCCTTTACAATGGCATCAGGCGACATTGGGTGTAGCACAATTTTCTTTTCTTTATGCACAAAAGAGTATTGATTTGTTCTACCATGATGTAAACAATCCTTATCATATTGCCACGGTCTACCTAATAACATAGAACATGCTTGCATAGGTACGACATCGCAATCAACATAATCATGATAGGAACCTAAAGCGAAATGTACTCTTACCATGCGAGTTACCTTGAGTTTGGTTGTTGAACCATTGAATGTGGTAGGGCTGAGGGTGTGGTCTAGTGGAGAGTGCTAGCTTCTCCACCATGTCCATCTTGGCTAGATTATTGCAACTCCCCCCATCAATGATTATTCGAATGGATCGCTCCTTGATGACGCCTTTTGTGTAAAACAAGTTGTGGCGTTGATTTGGATCGGCGCGAGCAATCTGAGCACTAAGCACACGTTGTGCAATAATACTCAAATATTGGTCAGCATCACCAGCTCACGTGCACCTCGTCGTGCTCGGCATTTGGATCATTGTCTTCATGTTCAATGAGCAAAGCATATGTTTCGTCATCAAGATCACTTGCCGAGTCATACTCGCCGTCTTCACAGCATTATTAGCACATGCTTGTTCGGACACTCCATCATGTGACCAAAACCCTTGCAGCGATGGCACCGAACATCTTTGGTGCGTCCGTTGATGTGACCGACGGCTACGAACTATTTGTAGTAGCTTGTGTGGCACTTTTCGTCGGCGTTGGTCGTGGTGCCGAATTTGGCGGTGGTGGACGCCGCTCGTTGATGGAAGAGGTCGGCGTGGTAGTACGGCGGCAGGGGCAGCAGGGAGTGCGGTGTCCACGAAGTAGTTCGACCTGCGAAAAGTTAGTCTTGGCCCTCGATTGACGACCCCGCACTTCACGCTCAGCTTTGCAAGCAAGATGGAACAACCGAGTCATCGAATTATAATCCTTATAGTCTAGAATATCCTGGATTTCTCGAGTTAAACCACCTAAGAAACGAGCCATAGAAGCTTCCTCATTCTCAATTAATCCACAACGCAACATGCCAATTTGCAATTCTTGGTAATATTCTTCCACGAATTCTTACCTTCTTTGTCAGTAGGCGCTGCAATTTATTCAATAAATCTCTAGCATAGTATGAAGGAACAAATCTATGCCTCATTAGCAATTTCAAGGCTTCCCAAGTGGTGGGTATATTATTTGGATGAGTACGGCAATGTTCTCTCCACCAAGAAGCAAAATCATGAACTCACTTGTGGCAGCCCTAACTCTTCTATTCTCGGGAAATCATGGCACGCAAATTTTTGATCCACAAGTAATTCCCAACTAAGGTAACCATCGTGGTCATATTTACCTTCAAAAGGTGGCATATTGAAATTTACCTTAGGAAAACATCATCTCGTTCTCGTTCCCTTGGTCGTGGAGGGTCACGCCGCATACCTTGCTGATTGAAGCGTGGCAGTTGATGGTTACGATCATTATCGTAACGGATGGGGTTAACCTCCTCCATATCGCTGGTGTCATCATATTCGTGCTCGCGTTCTCGTTTCTTCTAAATCTGCCGGGGCCTCCTGTGGAGCTGAATTGTTGCTTGACGACGGGGAGGTGGATTGGAAGCACCCAGATGCAAGAAATGCAAAAGTATCAAGTCTAGCCAAAATAGTAGCAAGAGTAGTGTTAGCAATCCCTTGTGCGGCCTCGATGGATCTCGAGACGGTCTTCTTGCATTGACATACGCCATTAGTGAGCCGTACATCCTCGCTAAGACCATCGGTGGTTTCCTCGTCATCTTTTGGAAGTGAGCAATGATGCCCTTGGTTCGTGGAGAGTGATGAAGTGAACTCGTCACCTGACATGGTTAGTTGATGACAAGGAAACAAAACCACAAGTATAATGTTCCTATCGACTACTAGGTGGCAAGTCTCTCAAGCGCTCAAGCCTATGACCCAAGTTCTTACAAGTTCTTACAATGCAGGCGTTGTCGGTTAAGCGTTGTCAAAGGTTCTCCAAGTTTGTGTAGAGCGATTGCCAAGGGATCAACGCCAGACGGGTAGAAAGTGGAGCTTGACAGCTTAATTTAGTAGCAAAAGGTTAGCAATAATCCAACTGAATGCAAAATTGAAGAATTGTTCAACGCCTAGTCACTAGTTGTCGACTCGAGGCTAGCAAGGATCGTGACTCAAAGCGTAGTCGACGATGACAGTTCCACAATGAGATGAAAAAAAACAAAAAAATTCGCGAAAGAAGGGAACTATCTCAAAAGATCGGGAATCTTGTGAAAACAGGTTTAACACATAAAATTTTGGATCTGTTCTGGACTCTTTTTTTTTTTTTTTTTTACTAACGATCCGATTCGCTTTTCTTTCAAGTGCTATGCAAGCGGAAGACGATCGGCTATCGTGAGGGCGACGATCCAAAGCGACGAATCGGTGGGCGATCACGATGGCGACGATCGGGCGACGATGGCGATCAGGTGGGCGACGATCGCGGCGACGATCGGCGACGATCGAGCGGGCGATCAATGGGCGACGGTCGACGGGCGACACGGGGCGACGATGGGCTATCAGTGGGCGACCGGAGGCGATCGGCGATCGGGAAGCGACGGGCTAACAGAGGGCAACCGGCCGGACGACCAAGTGGGCGATCAAGCGGCGACGATCGGATGAAAAGAAAACTTCGGTCCGAACACCTTTTCTTTTTCTTTTTCTTTTCTTTTTTTTCAACAGTTCGAGACCGAAGCGGAAAACAACTCAAACCGAACACAACTCGAAACCGTGGGAGACAAAAATTTCTTCCGACTGACTCCAACTAGACTAGAATTCAAAGAACTCGACACGACGATGCAACCAAAAATTCAATAATGCAGTTATCGGAAAGGAAATTGCGAGGCTCAAATTGTTTTGGTATGGGGAGATCCAACTGATGGCGCTTCTCCGGACTATCGGAAAGATATCAATCTACTAATCTAGGGTAAAGAATTCTCACCGAGCAACCTGGTTTGCTCGATACCACTTGATGGCGCCGTGATGGCACTATGGGTGTCCCGATCTTCGATGAGAAACACACGATCGATTTGTTAGAGTCGACTTTGACGATCCGACTACACCGTGACGATTTACGATGCGCCTTAGCAATCGCTAAACCAACTCCGCGGTTATTGATCTTGCCGTAGGCACGATCAACTGAACACGAGGTTCAATTCCTGCAAGCAAATCAAGAACAAGCAAGAACAATAGGATAAGCAATCTGAAATTGCGGATAAAACTGCAAGCAAAACAAAGTGGAGTCTTATTGACGATCTTGACAAGGTGGTGTCGGCCCAAAGACAACTCGCAGGATCAAGTTTTGCACTTGGCTAAACTAATCAAATAAAACCCAAAACCCTAAGGAGCCAATGTCTGGCTATTTATAAGAGGTAGGGGCGTGGGAAACACGTCCAAAGCGAGGGATACCAACTACAACTCTATTACAAGGCCCAAAGCCCACGTCTTCTCGAGTTGGAAAAAGTGACGCCAATTGTTTTGCAGATTCCCGTCGACTCGGATGGAATTTAGGGATGGGGTCAGATCCGTTGGAAAGAGGACGTCGAAACCTTTCAAACTAGTACTCATAGACCCCAAACACCCTTGTGGATCAAAAGTTATGGTCATTTTAAGTTGGTGCTGTCCCGGAGGCCGAATCCAAGTATAACTTGTGCACCGGAAGAATTGGCTTCATGCTTGATGTTTGGAAGTCCTTCTCCTTGGTTCCTAAGGACAATAAAATCATCACGAGGATTAAATAGCATTCCATTCATTAAATTATCTATATGCAACCCGAGGAACGCATTCACCTGGTAATTGAATTGTCGTGCCCGAGCTCGAGTAATTGGCCCTTGTATGATATTGTTGGTTTCCATTGGGTTTGTAAGTATGGCCGTATCCATGGTAGTGATGTCCTCATCAATAACACAGCCTCGTGATTGAATCTCGGACCTTGACTGGCAAAATACTTCTAATTGCAATAGGGAGCATTTGTGTCATCAACACATGACAATCATGAGACTTCATGCCAATTAATTTTAAATCTTGCATTGAAACAAGTCTCTTCATGTTGGACGAGTAGCCGGACGGAACTTTCACACCATGCAAGCACTGGCAAAGTTCAGTTCTTTCGGCCTTTGACAAAGTGTAACAAGCTGGTTCACAATACGTACCACCTTTAACGGTCTCTTTTGGTGCTAATTCAGGTCTTATGCCCATATCGACTAAGTCAAGTCGTGCGTTGATACCATCCTTTGTTTTGCCCTTAATGTTTAGTAGGAGACCAATCAGGATATCACAGACATTCTTCTCCACGTGCATGACATCGATGCAGTGGCGAACTTCTAGGTGCTCCCAGTAAGGTAGGTCCCAAAAGATTGATCTCTTCTTCCACAACCTCTTCTCACAGGTCGACCTTGCTTTACGTCCCTTTCCATACGTAACATCCAAATCCTTTACAAAGTCATGAACATCTCTCCCGCTAAAAGGCCTTGGAGCTGAACCGCTGCAAGGCCCCATCGAATAGTTTCTTCATCTTGCGGTATGGGTGTTTCCTCCCAAGGAACCTACGGTGACGCATGTACACGGTTTTACGCGAGTGATTCAGCCACACACTCTCAGTATCGTCTAGGCAGTGAGTGCAAGCCTTGGCACCTTTTGTACTCTGGCCCGACAGGTTAGCAAGTGCAGGGTAATCATTTATGGTGCAGAACAACAAGCAGTGTAAAGTGAAGTTCTCTCATTTGTATGCATCCCAAACCTATACCCCAGGAACCCACAATGTTTTTAGATCTTCCACCAATGGAGCTAGGTACACATCAATATCGTTCCCAGGTTGTTTCGGTCCTTGGATAAGCACAGACAATAAAATGTACTTTCGCTTCATACACAACCAAGGAGGAAGGTTGTAGATACAGAGATTCATGGGCCAAGTGCTATGCCGGCTGCTCATGTTACCGAAAGGATTCATTCCATCTGTACTCAGTCCAAACCTTATATTCCTCATTTCCGCAGCGAATTCTTCATACCTCCTATCGATGTTTCTCCACTGGGTGGAGTCAGCAGGGTGTCTTAGCATTCCATCGTTCTTACGCTTCTCGGAATGCCAACACAGCAGTTTTGCCTCCTTTGGGTTAGCCAACAAACGCTTCAATCGGGGAATTAGAGGCAGATACCATGCCATCTTAGCAGGAGTTCCTTTCTTCACCTCCTCATCTGAATGACTCTTACGCATGTTGTGACACCACGGAGTGTCGTAACCTTATAAAATGTGAATGTTGAGCTCAAAAATATTATAAAATATGGAATTGGAGGTTGAAACCTTACGGCATGAAGTTTAATAGCGTTTCCGGGCCGTTTCCAGGAGTTTGGGCCTTTCCGGGGAGTTTTGGGCCTAAGGGAAAGGACCGTGGGCTTTGGTGGGAAGGTGTTTGAGTCCATGTGGGAGTAGGAATCCTGTTTGGGCTGGTGGAGAGGCCTCCCCCTGCCCCTTTGTGCACCCCCACCTCTGCCCTTGCGCCCCTCCACCCCTTGGTGATTGCCCTAGCCGCCACCCCCCACTCCCCATGCGCCTCCACCTCCCTCCCTCCTTTCCCCCATTGAGCCACCACCTCTCCACCTCCCTTGCTGCCCCTAGGGGAGTTCTCCACCTCTCTACCTCGAGGATCCATCCATTGGAGCGAGGAGCGAGGAGCATGGAGCGAGGAGCGATCCGGGAGGAGTTGCGTTGGGATTTCGATCGTCGGGCGAAGGTATGGCCATGGGACTCCTTGGGGTTGGGCTAGGTACTGTTCTAATGGTGTTTAGCATGATTTTAGATCAATTGGTGGTGCTGGACTTGAGTAGATTGGATTAGATCTAGATGTTGCCACGTTTCTGTTTTGGGACAGCATGAGCAGTCGACCTAGGGTTAAGTTTTTCGCCAATTTAGACTCCGAATCTGGCCGTACGGACGTTGAACAAGTTGTAGATAATTTCATTATCTTTCAGTGGACATAAAGAACGTTAAATTCCGTTTGAAAGTTATGACTGTTTTACCGAGCGTGTTAAAATCTGTGACGCGATTGGAATAGATCATGGTAATCTGTAGATTAAACAACTTTAGAGTCTGAATCAGTCTTTCCCTATAACTAGAAAAAGTTGGGAAATTTCCTAAGCTACGCGAGGATATACTCGTTTAATTGATTTGGAATCTTAGAACTCAAGTTATGGCCGTTGGAAGTCTGCTGTCCCGGCGGGACAGAGCCTCTGTTTTTGGGCTTTGCAAGTAGGGAGCGAAGTCGGGTTAGATGAATGTTGTGTAATGTTTTGTGGGCATGTTTGTGAGTGTGTGATGCCTATGTGCAGGTGGTGTGACCCCGGGAGTGCCCACTACTTCTCATCAATCCGTCGCCGGAGGTTAAGGCAAGTGTATTGGAATGGGTAGCGAGTTGTAGATCGCTAGTTTTGATGAGTTGAAATTGAATTTATGATGCGATAACATGCCATGCTTTAATGCTTGCTATTGGTATGATGAAAATGATCCATTATGATTCTATGCCATGATTGGTTTAAGTAAATGTGCAAATTATTTTATGATGTTGGCATCTTTGCATTCATGGCATGAGACATGGCGAGGGCGGTGAGAAAGTCATAACTAGTCCGGTAAGGTCGGTGAGAAAGTTATGACTAGTCCGGAACGCCATTGAGTAAGACCTACATCGTGATTCCATCCACGTGGTGAATGGAAGCGAGGAGTAGGCACCCTCCATCTACGGGATGGAAGGGGGGAGAGGGTGCACGCCGACGGGTGTGCACTCAGCTATACCGGTATAAGCTTCCAGGAGATATGAGCATTGCATTGCATCGCATTGCATACATGATGATGATGATATGTGAACAATGATTTTGAGACATGAATATGATGTTGAATATGAGATTATGACTTGACCATGAAGTTGAGCATGGTATGTAGTGATGTTACATTGAATTGTTTTTTTTGGCCCATTGCAATATACTTGCTGAGTGATGAACTCACGCTTGTGTTTTATGTTGTTTTTAGGTACTTTGAGACCGGCATGCGGGAAAGGGGTTTAGCTACACTTCTACACGTAGCTCCACATTCATAGTCTATGTTTAATCACTTGGAGACATGATAATAAGATTTGTGCCATGAAACTTGGTGCTCGGCTTGGTTTTGAGCCTAAGTTCAACTTTTGCTTCACTATAATTGGTGAAATGGTTGAATTCGCTGTTTGTAGATATAAGTGTTGCCATATCAATTGTTATTGCTGTTTTAGTTGTCATTTACCAAGCTATATCTTGTCTTATTGTTGTTGTTGCTTCGAAGCATGAGAAACAAAGGAGATGCTGCCAAAATTTTTGGTTTTAGCATTTGCTCCTTTGCTGTAATTTATGTTAATTTGTGGTATTTAGATGTTGTTTAGTCTATGTTTGGTAGCATTCAGGCATATTAGATGCCGGGGTGTTACACTTGTACTGGGATGCGTTGCACACCGGACATACATACAAGTTTGCATACTCTTTGCGGTATAGGATACAATCGTTCGGACATGCATGTATTCTTTCTACCTTCATTCCCAAGGGACAAAGAACCTTCTTGGCTTTGTAGGTTGTTGTCGGCAACTCATTTCCCTCTGGAAGCATGTCTGCCAATAGACGTAACAGCACTGTGAAACTCTTGTCTGACCAACCATTGCTTGCCTTCAATTTCAGCAGTTCAAGCACGGACGACAACCTTGTGTATTTCACCTTGCAACCAGCAAACAAAGGTTTCTTCGAGTCCTCCATCAAACCCACGAATTTTTCATATTCCCTTTCATCACGGTTCCCTTCTGCATCGCGCAGCATCTGGTCCAGATTGTCATCATGCAACATATCCTCGTCGGAAGCAGAATCAATGTGATCATCCGGCATATCGTTGACTTCGTCGAAGATGTTAACAGTACCACCTACTTCTTGTATATTCTGCTCTTCGCCGTGACTGGTCCAACATGTATACCCCTTTTTGAAACCTCGCATAATCAAGTGTGCTTCGATTTGTGCTGAGTTTCGAAACATCATCAGATTCTCGCAATCGATGCATGGACAAGGCATATACTGCACTCCCTTATTAAACATGTCCTCCTCTACAACTCTTCTAAAAGTCGAGACGCCATTAATGTACTCCACACTCGTACGGTCCTCAGCGTACATCCAGCTTCGATCCATCTATGCTACACATGTAATATTCGATCCAATTAGAACCCTCTTTTGAACTGATTAAGTACAATTTCCTTAACAAGTTAAAGCTTGAAAATAATATTGCAATTATAACATCCAATTAGTAGCTAGCTTAGATCACCACCAAAACATGGATCTATAAGCTAGATCTAAACAATCTTAAATTTCTTACATAACCAAGCTAGATATTGAATTAATATATATAAGGCAATTTTATATCCATTACTAACCTTAGATCTGAATTAATATATATAATGCAATTATCCATTACTAACCTTAATTAGATCACAAGAATCACTTATTATATAAGCTTACAGACGGTTCTATTGCCAAACCGTCGGTGATATAATGGTCTTAGCATTTCATCCCAGCCAGGGACCACAAACTCGAACTTGCGCTCGGGCCTATATATAGGAACTTTATCGCAGACGGTTCTATAAAATAACCGTCTGTGATATAGGGAAGATTACAGACGGTGATGTG
The DNA here is from genome assembly GCA_036346355.1 of Rhipidocladum racemiflorum. Lineage (NCBI taxonomy): Eukaryota > Viridiplantae > Streptophyta > Magnoliopsida > Poales > Poaceae > Rhipidocladum > Rhipidocladum racemiflorum. The sequence continues at coordinate 59,592,254 of CM070574.1, forward strand.
TACAAACCGTCGGTGATGTATTATACACTAAACCGTCTATGATAGTTAAGTATATCACAGACGGTTATTTCATAAAACCGTCTGTGATAAATTCACAGAAGGTTTTGTATTCAAACCGTCTGGGATGGCAGACGAGGAATGGTCTGTGATAGTTTCACTGACGGTTGGTTTATAGAATCATCTGTGATGTTCTATATTACAGACGGTTTTTTAAAACCGTCTGTGATGGTGAGTCTAATATAAGCATTTCTGTAGTAGTGAGTGACAACCATGGTAGTCATCAGAGATGGTTTTTGGCTAGAAGAAGGGTCAGTGATGTTGTATGTGTTATAAATAATAAGATGTATGTATTATAAATAAATAATGAGATGTATCTATTATAAATAATGAGACGTATGTGTTATAAATAATGATATATATGTGTTATAATGAGATGTATGTATTATAAATAAATAATGAAATATATGTGTTATAAATAATGTGACGTATGTATTATAAATAGAGATGTATTTGTTATAAATAATAAGATGTACGTGCTATAAATAAATTAAAGAGATGTATGTGTTATAAATAATGTGACGTATGTATTATAAATAAATAATTATAAGATGTATGTGTTATAAATAAATAGATGTATGTATTATAAATAATGAGACATAGGTGTTATAAATAAAGAGATGTATGTGTTATATAAATAATGAGATGTATGCATTATAAATAAATAATGAGATGTATGTACTGTAAATAAATAATGAGATTTATGTACTATTATAAATAATGAAATGTATGTGTTATATACAAATAATGAGACGTATGTGTTATAAATAATGAGACGTATGTGTTATAAATAAATTAAAGAGATGTGTGTGTTATAAATAAAGAGACATATGTAAATAAATAATGAGACGTATGTATTATAAATAATGAGATGTATATATGCATTATAATTAAACATGAATTATTCATCAGAGACGGTTCGTATAGAACCATCTCTAATGTTCCTTTTTATGTCGCTGGCCGCCCGTTCCTACGCACAACCTCTGCGCAAAACCCTAGCTCCCTCCCCCTCGGTGCGCGGCTCCCTCCTCCACGGCAGCTCCCCCTCCCCCCTCGACAGCACCTCCTTCCCCATGGCCCCATCCCCTCGGTGGAGCCCCTCCCCCTCATCGGCTCCCTTCCCCACGGCAAGTACTCCATTCTACAGTTCTTTGGCATTTGAGTTAACACTGTCCATTAGTCTTTGAGTAGGAAGCAAGAATCGAACTTTTAATGTGTTAACATAGAGCAAATAGTTGAATTCCTTTAGCTGTGATAATTTATGGTAATTAATAGTTCAGTGATAAAACTCAATAGGTTCTCATTAGCTATTAAGGCATACGACGAAGTGGCTCAACCATGAGGGATTTAGATCTTTTTGCTTGATATGGCATGGATATCACCCAACGTTACATAATACTCTGTAATAAATTCTTGTAAGCTGAAATTAGAGTACCGGCATTCATGGTTTGCTGAGAGCATCTCAAGTAGAATATAATGAAAATTTTCAGGTACATGAGGCTAAATTAGGTCGTATAGATTTTGCAACATACGAAATCGTATGAATCTTGTTGTTTGTAACTTTTTTTTGCATATGATCAGTATGTTGGCATGTTGATTAAATATTGCATGAATTATGTAATGATGACATGTTGCTCATCTCGTCATGCTGTTCCATTTACATCAATAGAAAACTAACCTTTTATGCACTATATGTTGAGCAAGTTAGCCATAATACGGGAATCAGTGATCTTTTCAAAGGTGCCCTTAACACGAACCCTTATTGTGGAAATAAATTGTTTAACTTCCTGCATAACATCAGCTGCCAACTTGAGTTATTATTTTTATGTAAGATTTGAGTGAAAGCCATCACTTAGGCGATTTCATGGACCAATTTATATATATGGTGATTGGTCAACTCCATTAGAAAAAAATAGGGCTGTGTACTCACTACTACAAAACCGGGCATCACAAGCGGCCTATTAGAAACGGTTTAGTGCGAACCGGTTGTAATGCTTACACCAGAAGCGGTTCGTGGCAACAGGCCAGAGGGGATCTCTAGAAGCGGTTCGTGGCACGAACCCCTTCTAAAGCCCCACCTTTAGAAGGGGTTCATGGCACGAACCCCTTCTAAAGATCTTTACAAGCGGTTCGTGTCCCCAACCGCTTCTAAAGCTTTAGAAGGGGTTCGTGTCACGAACCGCTTCTAAAGGTGGGGCTTTAGAAGGGGTTCGTGACACGAACCGCTTCTAAAGACCCCCTTCAGAAGGGGTTCGTGTCACGAACCGCTTGTAGAAGCCCAGTTTTAGAAATAATAAAAGGAATGCGTGTCCTATTCTATCAGAGAGCACGCGTGGGTGGGTTGGCTAGATGGATAAAGCGGGTCACGAGGATGGAGTGCTGGTCGTGGGTTCGAATCCCATTCCCACGATATTATTGGTAGTCTTTTATCGCTTGGTGTCGCACCACCACAAGCGGTTCTAGCAACCGCTTGTGATACCCTTTGGGGTATCACTCGCGGTTGCTTAAAAGCAGTTGTAGAACCGCTTCTGGAAGCCATTTCTGTAGTAGTGACTATTTACATGGACATTTGGATTTGGTGAGCATTTTGCAGATTAAAGACAAACACTAGCCCATAAGTTGAAAACTTGAAATGGAAATAACATGTTTCTGTGCAGGTGTTCGCGCTAAAAACGTGAAGCAGGGTTTTAGGCCTCGAACACACAAGACAAACACCGGGTTTGCAGAGCGTGCCAGTCGATTTGACCTGAAATCGACAAGGTAGAATTTATAATTTGATCGAAGCCGATAAACAAGGATCTATCGGCTTTTCACTAGTCGGCAAGAACCGATTAGGAGATAACTAAATCAACTCGTTACAGTTGATCCGGATAAAAGGTAAAATCGGCTTCGAGAAGGCGATGCGCAACAAAACGAAGCAAATCAAACCTGGGTGAAATCGGCTAAAATCAACAATCGGCGTCAGCTATGTTGATTCCGTCGACTTGCAAAGAGATCTATGAGGCTAAAACAAAGTGAAAGAAAAGCTTGTAAAAAGTAGTTGTGTGTTGTTGGATTTGATTGATTCTTGCCGCCTGGCACCCACCTCCTTTTATAACATGCCTGGCCGATCCGAGTTGTACACGGATACGGTGCGTTTATCCGTATCGGCCTATTATCTGATTTCCTTCCCTTTTTAGAAACGGATTCCTTTTCCGATTCGTTTGATGATTTCTTTCCATGCGAACGCTTCCTTTCCGTCTCGGGCTGATTTCAATACACATCGAATTCCGATGCAAACACATACAATTGCTTTTATCCGATTCAAACCCATTTTGCCATGTACAGAATTTTGGCGCAAACATATGCCCCCAATTTTGGAAAGAACTTGATACTTTTCAAAAATTGCAATCGCTTGTAGTCGAAAATTCTTGGTAACTTCCCATTAAATGGCGCCGTAATAATCTCGATGCGTTTTAATGCAGCAAGCTGCTCCCGCTCGCCTTCTTTCATCGCGGTATAAATATGGGGTCCCCCCACGGTCATTTTCACGCTTTCAAGCTCTCGGATCAGGCACCATCGGCTTTGATCATCCTCTCTTTGTCCTTTCGAAAATCGGCTGACATGGACCCCTCACAGGTATTCATTCCGATTCCTCAAAGTTCCAATCAATTCTACTTAGGACCGATAGGTAGTATGTCGGCAGACACAGTCATCAATACCGAGATCCCTAGACTCCCTTTATCGGCTGCTGGATACAATATTTCTGAATGGGGAAAAAGTTTTAGGGCATGGCCTACTAGCCTGAAAGGATGGAGATCTTGGTTCATTAGGGTATCGGCTCAAAAGAGGGTAGAATGGGAGAGGATGGGTATAGCCGAGTCTCTATCTTTGAGTCTAGCCGACCACAAGCCAATGAACCCTTGGTAGGCTGCGGCATGTTATTTTTGGTCGGATTCTTTCAATGCTTTTTATTCCCATCCGCCCAATCGGCCCCACGCTAGATGTGACCCATTGTCTTTGCCTTAGGCCAGACGGGGATCGATTATCGGCTTTCAGTGGAAAACCCTCTTTTAAATTAATCCGCAAAAAAGGCGAAGGTTGGCATAAATATATCCAAAATAACAATAGGGTCACTGGTCCAGTATCGGCTGAAGAGCATGTTGCTTTCCTTAATCTTTGGTTAGACCGATATCTTTTACGTGGTGCTTCCCTTGGCCCTACCCAAACCTTTGATTAGTAGCGGAACGTCTCGGAGGGTCATCGGCTTTCCCTTGGCAAGATGTTCCTAGAAGCGATATTTCAAATGATGTATGTGATCCGTAGCCGACTTTTTCGGCTTTGCCAAACACGTCGTTGGTAATATAGGAGGTCCTCTTTGGTTCATTCAAACATGGCTTCATTGCATGTTTAGCCGATCTATTCTATCCGAACCCTGCAGGAGCTCAACTTTCCCTCGGGAGGATTACCCAGAGCATGTCGTTCCACAATATAGAGCTAGCCGATCCTATGTCGAGAGGTTAAACATGACTTCGGCCGGAGAGTAAAAAATTTACTCGATCGCCTAGCACAAAAACCTCATATTAATCCTTTCATTAGATAGGGCTTCCTTCGGCAAACAACACATTTTAAAATATACCGATGTAGCCAGATTGTCCATACCCAACATTCCTTCACCTTGATTCTCGATAGCTCCTTGATGCCCCAATCTACGTTAGATTTGTACAAAATCATCCTCACTCCTTGTATCTTAAATGTCGGATTGAACACCCGCAACCGAACATTTCAGCCATCTTTTGAGTTTTACCACCCTTCGGTTTCACGCTCGTCAATTAGGCTTTGGGCAAACCATTCCATCTTTCCCCTATTATCTTGTGTCGAGCCAGAGCCCGAGTGACCAACAGTGTTCTTCTTTGAGGTCATCCTTGAAGTAGCCGATGGTTTGCAAATCCTCTCAACGCCACATTTTGTCCTTAATTCCCGTCGGTCGATTGCGTTCTCATGATGGTGGACTAGAATATCGAAGCCATACTAATGGACAGGACTCCGTCGGCTATAATTCATTTATTCCTTCCGATTTTCATGAGCCGACGGTAGTTTCGGGTCCAGCTCAAGCTCGGGTTATAGCGACTCTTCAGTAGCTGTAGAGGTACCGTGGTTTTTATATCCCTTCGTTTTCACCAGCTGTCGGCTTTTATTTAGAATGCCTTTGATCTTTCCAGGTCGGTACGGGGTGAGCCATCAACCGATCCCCATGTTTACGCGAGTAGCCGACAACGACGTCCAGGTCAGTCTGTTGGCACCACTGGGTATACTTCAGGAAACTTGGATATTCAAGCTCCATCCTTAACGGACTTGACTCGCCAGCGCGCCCCCAGTAAGTTTCTTTTGTGTCGACTATCATGTTATTGACGTAGTTAAGGTTTTAACTTGAGTCGACTTCAGAGAGGAGGAAGAAATCTGCCAGGCGTTCACCCAGACCCGTGAGGCGACAATCCGATGGCTCTCCGGAGCACTCAGCTACTGATGTAAGTTTTGTAGTCATCGTGAGTTTGTGTAGTCATTTCCTTTATGTCTGTCTTGTGATGCTGACTTGCTTTTGTTCTTTAGCAATCTCCATCAGTACAGATAGCGGGGGTTATAGCCGATCCCCAAGGTGCTACATCCTGTCCTCCATCGCTTCTCTCTACCACCGGCCGTTCGCAATGCGATCGAGATCCCGATCCGACCCCAAGGTGCCATCGATTGATCTAGCCGTCCGCTTGGCTTTTCCTTGGACGATGACGGGCGACCGGAAGTCATGGCTACCGACGACTATCGGTGACATTCAGCGTATCATAGCACCTGCGCCCGGCATCGCGCCGTTCTTGCACTGGTATGCAAGAGCGACTTGATCGTCTTTTGGGCGAGGTGATGCAACGAGGCGGCTCTGGCCAATACGCAACCATTGAGGAATGCTATGGCGGCCATGCAAGCCGATCTCCTCTGCCGCCATGAATGCACTTTGCTAGAGGTACGCCACACTGACGATCGTCGGCTGGGCGTGGAGTTAGCCAAAACAAGAATCGAGCAGAGGAAAGCCCGACAAGCCGATCAACGGCTCTTGGACAAGCTCATAGCAGATGCCAAACATCGGAAGAGCGTATTTGATCAAGGTCTTTGCCGTACTCAAATCGGCTAAAAGCGAGCTCAAGAACTTGAGTCAACCAAAGCTAAGCTTGAAGAACAATTGGCATTGGTCACAAAAGAACTTGCATTGCCAGATTGGCATTTCAGACTCTACATCTTCGCTGGCCGTTCGAGGCGGGAGATTGGCGAGGTTTTTGCACAAGTTAAAATTCAATCGGCCAAACTAGTTCCGATTCGGGTGATGCATTGGCCGACCAACAACTTGTAGATAGTGTCCAAGCTACCATTGGCAAAGCGGCGACTATCGGCTTTGGGAGCCCATTTGCGGATCAGGACTACATTAAACTTTAATTCATCGGTATCATGTGTGTGGTCAATCTTTTTTGTAATATTGCCTTAACCTTGGGATGACTCACGAAAACTTGCTTGATCGGCTATGTAACCGATTTTTGTAATTAATCTGGATGGATGTTCAATTGACTCGATCGGCTTTATGGCCGCTTTTATGTCTGTAATGGACCGTTTTCCTTCCCGTGGTCGACCCGACCCATATGCTTGGGTATCGCCTTTAGATATTTTCCATTGATCGCTTTAGGTAGGACGAATCCATCTAAGGACTCCAAGATATCACAATTTCCGTCAATTGGCGATTGATCTTATAGGGCCCTTCCCACGTTGGAGACCATTTGCGAATCGGTTATCTTTAGACCCAATCGGCAACACGGTTTTCCATACTAAATCGGCTTGATTGAATGATTTAAAAATCACTTTTTTATTGTACGACCTGGCAACCCTCTCTTTGTTCCTTTTAAGCCGATCTAATGTGATCAGCCTTTGTTCACCCAAATCATCTAGATTGTCGATCGCTGCTTTGTATTCATCGGCTGATACCTTATCTTGCTCGTGTAGCCTTATTGAGCCGATGTTGATTTCAACGGGTAAAACGGCTTCTTGTCCGTATACCAACTGAAAAGGTGACAATTTGGTTGATCCGTGCTGAGATAGCCGATAAGCCCATAAAGCTTCTGATAGTATCGAATGCCATTTCCTTGGTTCTTCCTCAATTCTTCTTTTTATTAGCTTTATCAACGTTTTGTTCGACGATTCGGCCTGTCCGTTGGCCTGAGCGTAGTAAGGGGAGGAGTTGAGCAATTTTATCCCAAGACTTTCCGCAAACCCTTTGAACTCGTTGGACATGAACACAGTACCCTGATCAGTAGTGATCGTTTGTGGAATCCCAAACCGATGGATGATGTGTTCATTTACGAAATCGATTAGTTCCCTGCTAGTAACCTTCTTGAGTGGTACAGCCTCAACCCACTTTGAGAAATAATCTGTGGCTGCGAGGATGAACTTATGTCCTTTGCTGGATGACGGAAATATCTGGCCGATTATGTCTATACCCCATCCTCTAAATGGCCATGGCTTGATGATTGGATGTAAAACCGATGCTGGTGCTGACTGTATGTTACCAAACTTTTGACATGTTTGGCACCCTTTATAATATTTGAAGCAGTCTTCTAACATCGTCGGCCAAAAATATCGATTCGTCTCAGTATCCATTTCATCTTATGAGCCGATTGATGTGACCCACAAATGCCTTCATGAACTTCACCCATCGCCACTTTGGCTTCCTCGGTTCCCAGGCATCTTAATAATAAACCTTCCATAGTCCTAAAGTACAATACGTCTTCTAGTAGAACGTATTTGAGTGCTTTGCGCCTGACCTTTGTTCGGTCGGCTTGGTTGGATCGACAAATAATCCCTTATCTCTCGTTCTCCATCGGCAGGTGAACACATAAAACCGCCAAACGCGTTTAGCTCGATTGGTCCTTGTCGGCTTTCCACCTTGTACCCTGATGCACATTGTGCCAATCGGTTTGCTTTATCATTAGCTTCTCACGGGGATATGTTCTATGGAAAATGTAGTGAACATCTCGATGATCCGGAGGCATTGATGCAAGTCTTGGTTTAGTGCATCATCATTGCATCGGTATTCTCCTCGACTTGCTGTACAATTAACATCGAATCTCCAAAAGCTTGGACGCCTCTCACTCCGATGCTCTCTAACAATTGTAGACCCCTTAGTAATGCTTCAGATTCGCTTGATTATTTGAACATCGGCTATTTAGCCGATACATGAAGTCATACTCCTGCTTTCTAGGTGAAACTAATATCACGCCAATGCCTTCGCCTTCTTGGCAAACAGACCCATCAAAATACAATTGCCAAGGAGTTATACTAGTTGTTCCTACTAATGTTTCACTCCTGTGATAAAATCGGCCTGACTTGCCCTTTCACAGATTTAGCGATTCATAGGATAACTCAAACTCTGTTAAGGCATATGCCCATTTACCAAGCCGACCCGCAGGATGGGCGCCGATAATATGTATTTAACTACATCGGTTTTGCATATTATAACGCATTTGGAAGCCAAAGATATAATGTCTTAACTTGGTGCAAGCAAAGTATAATGACAAGCATAACTTTTCTACTAAAGGATACCTGGTTTACGTATCTAGAAGACGTCGGCTTAAGTAATATATTGCTCGTTCCTTCCTATCGGTATCTTGTGTTAAAACTGCTCCAATCGAATCACCTTCAGCCGATCTATATAGTCTAAAAGGTATACCGTGTTTTGGCGCGGCCAATACTCGTGGACTCATCAGATAACATTTTATGTCGTCGAAGGCCCTTTGCTGATCGGCTTCCCACTTAAACTCTTGGTTATCTTTAATTTTCAGCAGCGGTGTGAAGGCGAATCGTCCCCGACAAGTTTGAGATAAAACGTCGCAAGTAATTGATTTTCCGATCAACACCTGCAGCTCCCTTGTACTTGTCGGTGGTTTAGTATCGGCTATGGCTTTCACTTTGGCTTGGTTTACTTCAATCCCTCCTTCATGCACCTTGAACCCAAGAAATTGTCCAGCCGATACGCCGAAAGCACATTTGAGAGGGTTCATTTTTAACCCATGTAACCTTGTACTTTGAACATTTTTCCCGGATCGGCTAAATGTTGCCGTCTTCTTTGGACTTTACCACTACGTCGTCGATGTATATTTCCACAAGATTGCCGATCAAATCATGGAAAATATGGTTCATAGCACGCTGATAAGTAGCACCGGCATTTTTAAACCGAAGGTCATAACTTTCCATTCATATAGCCCTAAAGCCCGGACATCGAAAGCCGTTTTGGGTATATCGGCCCGACCATGAATATCTGATTGTATCCGGCGTTCCGTCCAAAAAACTTATGATTTTATTCCCAGATGCAGCATCGATAAGCATATCGGCTATGGGCATCGGGTACTAAATCTTTGGCGTAGCTTTGTTCAAATCTCTAAAATCGACACATACCCTAAGTTTGCCGTTTTCTTCTTCACAGGGGCGATGTTTGAGACCCACTCGGCAGATCGGCATGGCCGGATAAACTTCGCCTCTAGCAATCGTCCTACTTCCTCCTTTATAGCGTCATACAACGTAGGGTTAAACCGCCTAGGGCTCTGTTTGAACGGCCGATATCCAGGTTTTATAGGTAGCCGATGTTCAACCAGCTGTCGGCTTAAACCTGGCATTTCATAATACTCCCACGCAAAGCAATCCTTATATTCCTTGAGTATTTCGACCAACTTTGCTTTATAACCGGGTTCTAGTTTGGCACTCACAAACGTTGGTCTTTTGTTATCACCTTCCCCAATATCAATCTCTTCGAGCAAATCGGCAGAAGTAAATCCTAACCCTTTTCTTTCTTCTTCAAAATCCTCGACGGCTTCCTCGTATTCTTCTTGCCGATAGCTTCTTACCCTTTCCTGCAACTTTGCTAGTGTCTTGTGCTCCATCTTCTTACTACTTCGTCTGTCCGATCAAACGTGTTAGGTTTAACGCTGATCGGCTTGAATCCTGACTTCTCGACGCAGATAAAATCGCAATTGTCCAAGGCTTTCCTCGATATACATTCGGCTTCTTCGTGTGGCCAATTGGTGTCGTGGCTAGCCATGGCGATATGAGCCGATGTGTCGGCGATGCGACTTCAAGCTGTATCATCGTTCCCTGCACCAATTTTTGGTGCATAGTTGATGGTATACTGACAATTGGCATGGATCGATCCGCCGAGGAGCACGCTGTAATTACCTTTGGCTTCAATCACAAAAAATGCAGTCGGCAAAGTTTTATTACCGACTGTCAGTTCTGACACCATTACGCCTTTAGCCTCAGTCGGGTCTCCCGTGAAGTCATTTAGCACCATATTGGTTTTGATCAAGTCTTCATCGGCTTTACCCAGTTTTCTGAAAGTACTTAACGGCATTAGATTAACTGTTGCCCCGCCATCGACCAACATACGAGATATCGGTCGGCCATTAATATATCCTTTCAGATATAATGGTTTCAGATGCCGATGCATGTCTTGTGGCTTTTCGAACACAGCGTCTGGTGCTCCGAGGCATAACTGGGCGAACACTTCTTCAGCCGATTCTTCGGTTTTGAACTCGGCAGGTAGAGCGAATACCATGTTTATATCCATTGGTGGTGTATCATCCCGGATCATCGGAGAACCGGACTCAATCGATTGTTCTGAATCACTATCGATCTGTTCCTTCTTTCTCCACTCTTTTTTCAAAACTGGTATCGGTCTTAACTTGTTGAACATCCGATCCCTCTCGCTTTCCTTGTCGGCCTCCCTTTCTTCTTGTGTTTTCAATCGCTGAAGCCTTCGGCGTTGTGACTTGCTGAGACCTGGAGGGCACCACCGAGGTTTAGGTTCTATCGGCCAGATCTTTCCAGCCTAAATTGCTCATCTCATTGCCGATTCCATTCTTCCTGTGTTAGCCGATAGTTCCTGCTTTTGGGAGGACTCGCCTTGCTCTGTTGACAACCTTTCATGGATCGGCCTACTGCTTCTCATATCTGGATAATTGTATATCGGCCTAGACAACCTATCTTTTACAGACTGGTTTGGCCGATATGCAGACGAGTGTTGCATAGGACAAGATACAACTGTTGGTAAGGTCATCCCTCTCTCCCAGCAAAACTGCCAAAAGGGACATCGCCGATGTTTCTCTTCCTCAGTAGCCGGCCGATACGGCATATCTAGCCGCCACTGCTCGTCCCTCCTTCGTCTCAGTTGATGAGGATTCTGGTGGTGTTGAGTGTTACCCCTCCGACTTATCCTCTCGTACTTCCCCAGGAGTTGTGAGAAGGTCGGTTTTGGTTTGAAATCAGCTTTTCTCGGAGCCCTCTCAGCCCGATACCATCTACCGACCTCCAAGTCCCCTCTTGGTTTTACCGTTCTTGAGTTTTGTCCATTCCTATCGGCTTCTATTTGTATAGAACCGATAGTGATCTGTACTGTCTCGTCTCGTGATACGACTCCCTTCGTCGGCTTATCTTCTTCCGCAGGCCTCTTTTCTTTTCGCGAACATTGAACCATGTTGACTTGAAAAGGGCTCATATCTATCTGCATAGCCGACTCTTCCGCGAATTTTAGCCTGCCATCGGCGATGGCCGATTGAATCTGTTGTCGAAAAATATTGCAATCGTTAGTGTTATGGGAGAATGAATGATGCCATTTGCAATACCTTCGCTTTTTAATTTCCTCGGCCGATGGTATGATGTGCCCTTCTGGTAATCTTATGAGTTTTTCTTGTAGTAACAAATCAAATATCCTGTCACACTTTGACACATCATACGAGTACTTGACTTCCGCCTTATTCTTTGTCGGCTTAAGTAGAGAGCATACGAGTGGCTTTTAGAACCTTTGGCCCACTCGGCTATGTTCACCTCTGCTTCGTCCTCGAGGTATCGCCGAGTCGTACTCTATCATGTTTATTTTAGCCTTTTCGTTTGCTATTTGGTTTAAATCTATCTTTAAACCCTTTGATCTCTGCATACCGCTCTCGTGGTGCCGACACGCGATGGAGTAGGTGGCCTAAGCTCGGGAACTCTTGGCCTGATAATTTCTCTTTTAATGGAGGGATCAACCCTTGGAACGCTAGGTCGGCCAATTGATCGTCGGGTAATGTTACACTGTAGCATCTATTCCGTACGCCCCGAAATCTCTTGATATAATCAGAGACCGATTCCCCGTACTTCTGTCGGACTGAACTGAGATCGGAAATCCTAAGCTCCATAGTTCCCGAGAAGAAGTATTCATGAAATCGGCTTTCCAAATCGTTCCATATATGAACTGAATTTGGTGGTAGATTTGTGAACCAAGTGAATGCAGTGCCAGACAACGATAAAGGGAACAATCTGATTCTTAATCCATCGGACTGTGCAGCTTCCCCACATTGGGCCATGAACCGCCCGATATGCTCGATTGTGGTAACAGAGTCATCACCTGAGAATTTAGCAAAGTCTGGTATCCTAAAGTTGTGGGGGTATGGCATTCGGTCTATGTAATCGGGGTACGGCTTCCTGTAGCCAATCACTCTCCCTCTGGGTTGTAAGCCGAACTGTTCCCTCAAAACATTGGCAATTTGTTACGCCCAATTAACATTGTCGACGTAGGTGCAGCCGGACATCGCCAATTCTCATTCGTGCCTGCCCCGAGTCGCGAACTCGGCTCAGGTCCAAATTGCACCGGAGGTCTTGGTACCGTGTCATAACCTAATGTATCGGGTAAGGGTGCGTCTGGCGCTACTCTATATGGTGCTTGCTTCATGGTCGTGGCTCCTCGTGATCGCGGGACTGCTCTGTTTCGATCGGTGATAAGCCGATATCCGATGCTATTGGAGGGCCCATCTAACTGATTCGACGCGTTTATTTTGGCCCCATCCGGTGTGCCCATGGTAGTGTGTGAATCCATCTCTCTGTATGCTTGGTTTCAAAACAGTAGGTTGAGTCGGCATCATAATAGGTGCATGAGCCGACACGCTTACTGTTTTGGCGTTGGGCGTTATGGAATATACTGGGTACGTAGGGATGGTTTGTGGTGGATCTAGCATATTTCCAGACGCAGCTAATTCCTGAGCAATCGTTTTCACACTATTTTCTATCATTGGCTTTAATGTGGATACTAGAGCCGATGACTGGTTAATCAATGCGTGATGGACAGATTGCTCGATCATACTTGATAAATCGGCTTGAGCGGGTGCGTATCGGCTCACCGATTCGGCTGACGAATCTCCGATAGGGTTGATGCTTGGGAGTGCAATCTTTTGAGTAACGCCACGGCGCGTTTTCTGGAAGCACCGTAGCATCATTTCCTCCAGCGCCTTTCGGTCTTCGATTTCTTTCCGTTGCTCAGGGGTTAAATCGGCCATCTGAGGCGCGATTATAGCATCAGTGTTGATATCGGCGGTGACCGCGGGCTTGTCGGTTGACATTTTTTTGTTGGTCCCACCGGGCGTGCCAAAATATGTTCGCGCTAAAAACGTGAAGCAGGGTTTTAGGCCTCGAACACACAAGACAAACACCGGGTTTGCAGAGCGTGCCAGTCGATTTGACCTGAAATCGACAAGGTAGAATTTATAATTTGATCGAAGCCGATAAACAAGGATCTATCGGCTTTTCACTAGTCGGCAAGAACCGATTAGGAGATAACTAAATCAACTCGTTACAGTTGATCCGGATAAAAGGTAAAATCGGCTTCGAGAAGGCGATGCGCAACAAAACGAAGCAAATCAAACCTGGGTGAAATCGGCTAAAATCAACAATCGGCGATGCGCAGCTATGTTGATTCCGTCGACTTGCAAAGAGATCTATGAGGCTAAAACAAAGTGAAAGAAAAGCTTGTAAAAAGTAGTTGTGTGTTGTTGGATTTGATTGATTCTTGCCGCCTGGCACCCACCTCCTTTTATAACATGCCTGGCCGATCCGAGTTGTACACGGATACGGTGCGTTTATCCGTATCGGCCTATTATCTGATTTCCTTCCCTTTTTAGAAACGGATTCCTTTTCCGATTCGTTTGATGATTTCTTTCCATGCGAACGCTTCCTTTCCGTCTCGGGCTGATTTCAATACACATCGAATTCCGATGCAAACACATACAATTGCTTTTATCCGATTCAAACCCATTTTGCCATGTACCGAATTTTGGCGCAAACAGCAGGTTTAAAGCCTTGAAAGTAAAATCCTAATGACAGCTTTTCAAAAATACTTAGAAGTGCAAGTGTACCTTGTGCGATATACTCATTTGCGGACCGTGCCCATTTTCATTTCTAGAAATAAGAATATGACTTTGCAGCTGGACTTTTTTTGTTTTATGCCAACCTAAAATCCTAAATGCTATAGTTTCAATGATGATGGTTTTCAGGGAATATATCTCATATTATAACAACAAAGAAGAAGGGAATGACTTTTGTTCTTTCTGTGTTGATTTTATTTGATCTTATGTCATTGGAGTTAGCTCGTATTTTTGCATCTGTACAATACTTTAATATGTGGACAGCATGGCCTTTACCATTTTTCTGTCATGAAGGAGAGGACCATTTTAAATTTGGATGCATTATTTGTTTCAATAATTGTTGGCATATTCTTTCGTTCATCCCAACCTCCGTTGTAGTTTCAATTATCAAGGTAATCAGATACATATATTGAATCACTTGATACTACAGCAAATAGCCAAAATCAAGCTCTTCTAAACCAACATTGGCTTATAATTAGTTGGAACTTGGAAGCAAAATTTGGTCTAAAAGCAACATCACTATTTGTGCAATTGGGTTAACTGTTAACTACAGATTTCTGCACCTTGAACCTTAATTTGTTATATTTTGAAGTAAATATAATTGTAGTGTACACCTCACAAATCTCTACAGGAAAAATACATGGGCTGATCTTAAAGCTACAGTTATTCTAACAAAACATGATTTTCATCAGATGAGCACTGGAAAAACTAACAAACATGATGAATTAAAATCAATTCAATAAAGAAATGTCATATAGTCTTTCTCATGCATATGAATGTTCAGTAATCACCTTGTATGATTAAGAGTACTTATGCTTGGATTTAAAATCATAATAAATATGTGATGTGTGTATATATATGTGTGTGTGTGTGTGTGAATAGCTTATTACAACAAATAGAAATAGGGCGAAAGAGAGCAAGACAATCTAATTTACTTTCTCTACTTAAACCAAAACTATAAGGAATTCTCAAATCTGTATTCTTAACTTCAATATAAGACAACTAGTTTCTGATAATAATTATTTCTTTCTCTGGTTATTAATTATGCTTAGCATTAAAGTTAAAAGAAGATGATGTTCCCTTATTCATCATCGCCGAATGGATCTGATGAGCCGAACATAGCAAAACCCACCCACGGTCCAAGAGGACTGAATAAAAGGACCGAGAGCCAATACGCCATCACGACGATCGATCCATGGGATGGGGCCCCTACCTAACTTCTAAAAGCAATGGCAATATTTTCGGAGATTGTGTGGGATAGTTGGATGGGAACGGGTCCCCATCACCTATCCATCCTGGAAATCACTGACAGATGAGGAGCACAATAGCTTAGTCATGGAAATTTTTGCATCCTTCGAGATCCCATGAGACGTTGAGTGCATGGTGTGATGGTATGTGTTGCTAGTGGCAGCAAAGGCATGGAAGAACTTCAAGAACAAGCTTGTCAAAAATTATATCAATAAGGAAATGACTCCCTTCTCTAAGTATGAGTTCATTGATGAAGACGTATGGCAACAATTTGTGGAGATGAAAGACGATGAAAGAATTTATCTATCAAAGTGAAGCGCACAAGGGCATCTAGGGAAGGAACACCCACCCCCATAGATTCGGAACAATAGGGTACATGGGTACACTGCACAATGGAGTAGGGAGGACGAGTCGGCCTCCCCGCCATTTGCCTCAATTGTTGCCCAGCATACCCGAAACTGGCTAAGAGCAAGGTCACATACCACATCTTCTGGCGCCGTATTCTATACACACCACAGATGAGGAAGTATCCAAATACCTAGAAAGATATTGAGTTACTTAGTTTGTAATTGGTCCATAGCTTGACAAGTGAAATAACATGTCCAGATCTTGCAGGAAGTGTTGAGTACACAATCTTCCAAATGCTATTTTTTGCCTGACAGGGAGAAAGATGTACTCTCCATAGCCTTGGAAAACAAGGAGCACCCTGATTGTATGTGAGGCAAAGGGGCTTTTGTTCCCTGAAAAACGGGATTCCTAGACAACTCCGACACATACCGGAGTCGAAAGAGAGCCAAAGCTTCGCGCAAGGAACGGCTAGTACGAAAGCTTGAGGAAAGGCTTTGAGATGAATTCAGTAATTAGATAAGAAGCCTCGAGGAAAGGTTCAATAATCAACTAAGGTGGCCCGTGCAAGCCTAAAACGTACCTATGCAATCCAGCCCCACTACCCATCGGAGCAGCTATGCGTCTACCCCTCACATAGATGAAAATGATAGTAAATTTCCTATCGAAGATATAAAGGTAATATATCTCTTGAATGCTCCATAGATTGACCCGTTAGACGTCTTAGCTAATTGTGTGTACCACTATATAGGTGGCCATGTGATGTAATCTCCATGTGAGGCTTGTTAATTGCCCTGTTACCCTTTAGTCTGCTTGGTGGCTCGTGTGTCCATCCAATAATAGGGTGTTGGTGCATGGTATAAAGGTAGCGCCGGGTTTAACAAATGTCAATATGAATGGTGTACATGATAATTTTAAGGCCATCACGTTGTAGATGCCTCCAAATGATGAGATCATGACCCTAGAGGATGCCATTAGCACATTCATCCAGTGGCCTAGCAGCGACATCTTCCTAGTCGCGGATCCTCCAGCTCCGGTGGTACCCACAATACTGGAGGTACCCGCACTATCGGAGTTAGCTGCTGCACCGAAGCAGGCCACCAAATTGGCTACATCACTTTGTGCCCACTTGTCTCCTGTGAAGACGACCTATGGTAGAAACCAAGAAAATGCAAATCAAAGCAAATATCAGAGGTTCTTGTCTATCGGTTCACCCCGTTGGCCTTTGACTACCCGTTTGCTCTGTTGGCCTAGAGATACAAGCTAGGAGAGCCTTTCTTACCGGAAGCGCACCTACAAAATCTTTCACTGGCTTGCATTACATTGCATGAATGGTACATAGAACAAGACAGTGGCACAATGGATATCATATATCTTGATCAGCTTCATAGATAAGCATTTGCTCCACCATTCATCAGGGGGGCTACTTTGGAGTCGACTTCAGCGACTTGTTCGTTCTCTACAACCTCGACGCTTCACTCTTGAGATGTTGGACATTGTAAGTGTAAGCCTTCACAGTCTAATCCGTGCAATGCCGCTAAATGTCACATATATACGCCTTGCTTTTTGTACATATAGATACATGATCAGTGTAGCCAAAAAGAAAAATGAACTAGTAGGTTGCCATCAGCAGGGAAAGGGAAATAACCTGTGTGGATTCTACGTTTTCCACAACATGCAACTCATCATCGATACAATGAGGACAAATGTCCTGAAGGTTTGTCAATCTTTCAATAATTACTTATCAATTTATATATATATGCACGACTTTAATCTTCCCATCAACAGGTTGTGGAAATCGCTACAACTGCGTTGGAACAAGCTGATATGCACAAAATTCAAGGATAACTCACTTACTTCTTGCTACATAAGGTCATAAAGCCAGAAGGCGAGTTCCACTGCCTAACCTGATGAGTTGTATATTGCAGTGGTATGTGTACTTCTGCTGTGGATTTGTGAATTGTAGTGGCATGTGTACTTGTGCATTCAATTATTTAATATATGTGAGTTAATTTCTGAAATGGATATGCTATGATACTTGTGCATTTAATTGTGGATGTGTAATTTGTAATTGTGCATTTACTTTGTGGATGTGTAATCTATATTCTGCTTATTTTAGAGGGCATGGCTACCATTTATTCATGAGGTCAGCCAACAAAATAAAAAATCTTCAAAAATACAAACCCTCATCAGAGATGATTCTAGGCTCTAAAACCATCTCTGAAGGTACCCTCATCAGAGACGGTTCTAGTCTAGAACCGTCTCTGATGTTAATTTTTATTGACTGTTTAAAAACCATCTATGATGTACCTCTCTTATCATTGATGCATGTTTATATATAATTTATAAAACTATCTATGGGATAAAATTTTCTGTAGTAATGGTTCCAAGATGCAATGGATAAAAACCTAGATCAGTTTTCACGTAAACGAAAGGCACGACGTGGTTGCTTCGCTTGAAGTGTTCTGGTGTATATTATCTCAAAAACAAAAGTAATCTCCAATTTACACGGCCGAAGCCTTGTCCTTATATATGGCCAACGTCCATACACAATTCTAGAGATAGGCTCAGAATCCTATTAATTACCGATCAAAACTCGATCCCCTAAAATAAACTAAGATGGTTTTTCTGAGAAGGTATACATGACTCGACTCAACCACTACTACGGAGAAAAATATTACAGACTGTTCAAAAACGTCATCACAGACGGTTTTTCGAATCGTCCGTAACTATGTGTCTATAATAATCGTTGCATATCACATATGGTTTTTAAATCATCTGTAAAAAAACACATCACGAAATATGGAGCCAATACAGAATCCCGATCCATTTTTGCCCTGACGCTCAATCCTTCTGGCTCTGAACTCTTGGCTCACGTTTCTCTCTGACTCTCTTCCTGTTGCACGCACAGGATACATGCATGCATCCCTTCTGTTCCTCTCAGAGCAGCAGCACCACCAATCGTGCACGAGAGTTTTCAGAATTTGACACACTTTAAAATTCACATTTCGGAATTTGACACTCTGCCCCACTGTCATACACACAGACGGTCCCATATGTCATCCAAATGAGCTGAAAGGCTTGCGAATTAAGTGTCAAATTCTGAAATAACTCATCGTGCACAGGCCATGTACTACTCCATGCGCAACTTTGCTTGTGTTACTTCATGCATGCAGAAAACTCTCAGACGCGCATCAACTTTTGCTCTTCCCATGCCGGTCTCCCTCATCACCTTTTTGGAGTAATTAACACTACTTGACGTGTTTATGATTTTTAGGCTCGTATTAATATCTTCGGAGGCTAACCAATATGTGCGCATGGTTAAAAAAGATATGTGTTACAGTAGCTCCACATCTTAAATACTGATTGTTCCTAGTCCAACAATAAATCTCTTTTATGCTTCTGCTATGTGTGAGGGAGGGATACTAAGATCAGGCTTATCGGGAGTGTCTATGTTCATATAAAGTTTTCAAAAGGTTTTGTTATAATCTTCTTAGTCACACATCTACGGGTACGTATCATTCCATAGCATTATAAGATTGATCATATCTTGTGGGTAAATTGTATAACCTCTACAGAGTATCATCTATTCAAATAACCATATCCTCAGCTATGTACAATGCTTGTGAATTTCAGTTAAGGGTTAGATTTTATAAAATGAAACTTGGAAAGTGAGACTATGTGCTAATGAAAGTAATAGAATTTGGTTTATGTTGTAGGCTAGTTCATTTCAAGAAATAATTGAGAAATTTATTATTGTTGCTATTTATTTTATTACCTATTTAATCTAATTACCGTATTCAATTGAAATTGCAGCTTTACTACAAATAGCCACATTAGCCATTCTTTTGTAATAAGTTTTGCATATAGTTATAATAGACTTGCATAATGTGTATAAATTGTTGAGTATTTTATGTACTCACCCTTGCCATAACAAATCTATTAGTTGAAGAGGAGTCTATACTCCGCTGCTGTTTTATTAAGAGTTAAAGCCCTGTGTGGCCTAATAGTGTAAAGTTGACCTTAAGGTCTTGAAACAATATTTTATTCAATAAATATAGTATTTTTTGTGTTTCCGATGTTTATGATTGTGATATTATATCTATGTTGCCACTTTGTATACTAGCATAATCCTGTACAAGTGCAGTATACACAGAGGGTCCGAATTTGCATATTCAGGTCCCGACAGATGATCCAGGTACCGGATGATACTTTAGGTATATAACAGCTAGTTTTTTTTACTGTTGAACTTTAAGCTTTAGGATGATCCAAAAAGGCTTCGAATGATTCGAAAGGTGTTAATTTCTAGGAAAATGAGAGTAACGGCTAGTTTCTTCAAGGTGGACATCTTTGTGAGGATTCTTGACCACTTTACATGTTCATCGAATTCTAAGGGAAGAGCAAGAGCACTCAAGAGCAGTGAAGAGCATATTTTGAGAGATTTGAGAGGTATAATAGGTCTTTAGTGTGCATCACTCTAGTTACTTGACATCTCTAAGTTCAAGTGATTATCTTAGCTTATTACCTTTGGAGATCGATGTTTTCTATATGGCTTGGAGTGGTTCTTGGTCACTTTATAAGTAGGAGCACGTGGAAATGCACTGGGGGTTTATGAAGGTTCGCAATCCACCTATCCGAACTAGAGAAAGTCTACCTTGAGTGGATGGCTTGATTCTTTGTGCGGTTTCAAGTCAGAGCGGTATTCTTGCGAGAGTGCTCCATCGCTGTGTTGGGGAGATCGTTGAATCTCCGAGACCTCAGAAAAAATTTGTTGTGCTCCTTGTTTGTTTTAGGTTTTTGTATTTTTACTTCCATGTATTTCAATTCCTATATACTATACTTGTGTAGGTTGGAACTTTGGTTACAAAACTTCGCTAGACTTGTGTACGATTGCAATTTAGGTTGCAAAAGTTCACTAAAATTGATTACAAGTTGTTTGGCTACACTAGAAACCATAGGCATATTGGTTAGGTTACGAAAGGTTTAGTTTTTAATTTGACCATTAGCAATAATAATCCCAATTCACCATCCCTCTTGGCATCCGGTCCACTTCAAAGGCTTTGGAGGCAGCCTGCTTGCTTTGCCCAGGAAGGCTTTCAAGATAGCCAGTTTGTCTTGGAATACTTTTTGCAACAAGGGTACACGAGGAAAGCAATGTTAGCCTCAGAATCTCTTGTGAGACTTACTTTGCTATTTATGAGGCTTATCATCAAGGAAACACTGATATGAGAAGGAAGTGAAAATAGAAAGCACTCTACAATGGTAGCCTACACTGTATGGAAAAGGTACCCCTACATGTAGTAAATGGTTGGATCGAGCGACGTCGATGAGGTTACAAAAATTACCAATCCTTTAATTAATCAAATTGTGGTAAAAGATCATGAAATATTATGGTTTTCGCTTAGAAAGCGAACATAGAAATTGTTGTTCTAAATAGCTAGCTATAGCTACGCTATCACTTTTTTCAACCCCAAACGAGAAGCTACAGGCCAGTGTTCCACTATATTAGCTACAAGCAATATAGCTAGTAATAGCTTCACTATTTGATGTAGCTTATAGGTAGAGATAGCTCCGCTATTCTACATAGGTATCTATGGGCCAAAACATTGGCCCCATTTTGAAATCTAATGTTACTAAAATGCCTAAATGCATCTCGTATAAGCCTGAACTATGAAAAAGCCAAGTAAAGGACCTCATTTCACCCTTTTTCAATAATCCCACATTCATATTTTTAGTGATAAAATACTTGTTGTTAAGAACATTAGGATATAGTTATCATTTATGGTCTATTGGATAAGTATTAATATGTTTGTTGATGTCGGACTTATTCAAATTCTTATTATAAAAATATTAGTGCCTTCTAAAGCACCATGTTTTTATGATTTGTTTGGAGGTGACTTGTATTACTGTTGACATCAGAATTTGGTAGAAGTGACCGATTTAGAAAGATAGAGTTAAGTGATATCATTTCAAAGTGGAATTTAAAGAATTAGAGAAGGATACGATCGGCCTAGGCACTATATAAAAGGGTCGAGAGGCAAGATGAGAATCATCATGAAAGAAAATATGGAGATCTACCCATATTTATGATGAGTAATTGACTATATTTGAGCTTATGATGCTCAAGTTTGAGTTTGATTTGAATTAGATTTGTATTTTGAAGCAATTTGAGTGTTGTCAGCTTCAAGCGGTACTACTGGCCCTCATGCAGTGGTAGCACTGAGGGTGCGGTCCTACCGGCCCTCGAACAGTTGTAGTACCAGCCGAGCAGTACTACCGGCCTCCATATGGCCGTAGTTATATTCCAAGAGGGTTTCTCAGGGTTTTCAGAGTGAGCGGTACTACCGGTGCTAGGGAGTGGTAGTACCAAACTTGCAGTACTATCGGCCTCTAGTTGGTGGTGGTACCGGGTTTCCTAATTTTCCAGTGAATTGAATTGCATACTGTATAGGACAATGCTATGTGATGTGTTTCATTGTCTATCATGGTTGTAGGACTTCAGTGCTACGTCATGGTGAGACGGAGGAGACCAAGACTAGGATAGGAGAGCTGAGGTCCAGACAGTCGGGTTACGCTGAAGATGATTGAGGCCAGGGAGTCGCTGCAAACTGGGAAGACAAGTGGACGGATGGAGATGCTAGCTTAAGCCCTACTCAAGCGAAGGAGGATCGTTGGATCACAGTTTTCATGGGTGGAGTATGTAATATTCCAGATGAACTTTAGGGAGAATGTGATTTCTCAGATGAACTTTAGAGAAAGGAATTTGATATTTTAGGAGTTTTTCAGGTTTGGGCTGGTAGTGGGCCCTCATGCCAGGTTTTGAGCCTAAAAGGGGGCGTTTTCCACCCCCAAACCCTTGTTTTTCCCCCTAGCCGCCTTGGACCCCCAACACCTCCCCTTCCTGCCTTGGAACCCCCCAACCGCCTCCTCCCTGCCTCCTTGTGCCCTAGCCAATCGACGCCAAGGAATCACGCGAGCGGGAAGGATCGAGTGGCGGGATCGCTCTCTGAACCTCTCCGTGTAGGTATAATTTTAGGGCTAACTCTTGTGGCTGTTTTCCCTTCCTTAGAGTGTTGCTAGGATGTAGTTCCTAGTTGGGGAAGGTTGGAGTGTTGCTAGGGCGAGATTGGAAGAGGTTCAGTTTTGCGCAAATTTCTGGGTCAGTCTTATGGTCGCGTTTTGTAACACCCCAAAATTTTGCTTTTCTTAAATTCATGTGTGATTTGACACTTTGGTGAATTTTTGGAATTTTCTGGAATTTATTTGGATTTATTTGGAATTTATTTGAATTTATTCCATTTTGAAATAATTAACGAATTTAACTTTGCAAATAAAATTTTGTTGGAAATATTTTATTTGAGTCCAAAATGTTCCAAAATATTTTTCAGAATTTTTCTGAGTCTTTTGCTATTTTTAATGAATTAAATGAATTTCTGGGAATTTAATTGAATTATTTAATCGCTGGAAAATAGCGAGTGGGTTTGTACTGTTCATCCGACCGGACCCGAGTCCGAGTCAGACTCGAGTCCGACCCGAGCCAACCGCTCGGCCGAACCCGCCTAGAACTCCTAACTCGCTGCGGACCGTTGGATCTTGATCCAACGGCCACGATTGAGCCACGTCACCCGAGCCCGAGTCCGACCGAGCGCCACTAGCCCGAGCCGCACCGAGCCCAAACCCTCGCACCGTTGGATCTTGATCCAACGGCTGACGTTGATCCACGTCACCCAATCCGAATCCAACTCGGATTCCACCGCCGCAACGGAGTGGGCCTTGGTTTTCGCGTGTTTCACGGACGCCGAGGGCCCTATTTAATGCGCCGCCACCGCTGCCATGACGCTGACTTCCGTGCGCACCCGTAGCCCTAGCTCATGCCGCCAGAGCCACCGTGGTTGCGCCGCAATCGCTCGCCGGAGTTGGAGGAGCGTTCCGCCGCGTTCAATTGCAGTTTCCGTCGCCGTTGAGCCCAGATCCGGAACCGCAAGGAAGAGCCGCATCGGTGAGGACCTTCCACTTCACCGGAGGAGCCCCGCAACGCCGTCGCCGTGGTCGCTGTCTTCGTCTCCGGTGAACCAGCCCCGCCGCAAGCCATCGCCGGACCTCGAGCTCCACCAGCCGTCCGATCCAGATCCAAGGGTCCAGATCGCGCCACGTCACACCCCGGTGAGATCCCACGTGCTTTCCTCAGATCTATTTTCAACCGTTGGATCTAGATCCGACGGTTTAGATCGTGCCACGTAGCCTAAACTGCACCAAGCTGGAATAGATCTCAGCCGTTAGATCTAGATCGAACGGTTAGCGTTAACCCACGTTGTTTTCGTTAGATTGGATCTTGGCCGTCCGATCAAGATCGAACGGTCCAGATCAGCGGAGTAGTTTCTTAACGCGTTAAGCCAGATCCAATCTGGGTCGTTGATTTTCAAATCAACGGCCGAGATCACGCCACGTGGCCGGGAGGCCGATCAGCGCGCCGGGCGCGATCGCTCGCGTCGTGGGGCTCACCGGCCGCCCAGCCAATCGCACCATGACGCCACGCCGACGTCATGGTGGGGCCAACCGTCACCGCCCTCGGCCTCAAGGCGTGATGACGCCACCGCCGACGTCATCCGAGGGGCCCACTCCGATGTGACGCTGCGAGCCGTGGGATCAGTCCACGGTGGACCGAGCCGCGCGCCATGAGCCGGGTCCATGGACCCGAGGTGACGCGGCGGCACCCAATTGGTCCACGTGTCATGCTGACGCAATAAAAGAATTTCCGAAAAAGAAAATGATTTATTAATTCGAATTATTGATTTCAAATTTTGATTCAAACTTCAAACGCTTATAACTTTTGCATTTTAACTCCGATTTGGGTGATTCAAATTTCTAAATTTGTATAAAATTGAGATCTACATAATGATGAATTTTATTTAATTTCTAGACTAAATTTTTTCTCTGTAATATTATTTAATTGATTATTTAAACTTCAAAATGCTATAACTTTTGCATTTAAACTCCGAATTTGACGATTCTAGTTTCTAAAAATTCCTAAAATTGTGCTCTCTCTGTTTATGAACTTTATTTGGTTGTTTGGACACTTTTTGTCTATTGTTTATTTATTGGTTGCTATTTGCACGTTTTACGAGTAGACGTTGAAGTGCCCGAAGGCTTCGAAGGAGAAGTGTTGACCCAGGAGCCAGCTCAGGACCAAGAACAAATACTCTTTGAAGGAAAGTTATGCTTTGACCATGTTGATCCCATTTTGAAACCTATTTTGATTCAACTATTGCATGCTAGTTTAATTAGAAAATACTTTATTTAAATTATGGGAATTACATAAATGCCTAATTGCTGTATGACACCTTGGTTAATTAAATATGTGCCATGACCCTTGTCACCCTAGTTGAGGATTACTAGTTGGACACTATTAGATCGCCAACATGGGAATTTAGATTGTTGTAGCATATTGCTTAGACCTGCTACGTGCTCATGACTTGATTTTGGACAATCAAATGTTAATATTGACTTAATGATATATTGAACCTGTTTTGGAAAGGTATCATGTGATGTTGATGGCACGTGGTGCATGGTAATCAACTGAGGTTTGATAAATAGCTTTTGACCGGGGCATGTGGCAAGGATGATCGGGTGGGCCAGTTGTGGCACCGGGAATGTTGGCTTGGTTCTTCGGGTAGTCTTGCCCTGGTCACCCTAAGGACTTAACCTTGCAAGCCTTTGAACTGAGTCAAGCGTGCAACCACATGTCTGTATTGGGATAGACCTAGTTGATTAAGTTGCTAATAACGTACTTGTGGGACCTCTGGGTGTCAACTATACCTTTTGTGTAGTTGTACGGGGGAGCGTACCGGGGCTGCAGCCAGGTACCCATCTAACGGTGGATTGGCCTAAACTTCGCCTTCGCTAAGGGAAGGGTTAGTGTGCAATCACCGGGGAGGACCACTTGTACTGTTAGAAGTTTCTGAAAGACTTTGTTACGGAAACTCGCCTTTGTGGTGTTTGACTGTATCTTGTGGGTAAAGTGCATAACCTCTGCAGAGTGTAAAATCTATTCGAATAGCCGTGTCTCATGGTATTTGTCGGACCCGACCGCAAATTCGGACCCTCGTGTATTCAGCACTAGTACAGAACGCGCTTAGTGCACACAGCCTTAACATCGGTAAATATCACAATCATACCACTCGATACTAATAAAGTACTTTAATTAAATAGTCAAGCGGTTGCTCGACCTTATGGTCAAGTTACAAATATACGCACGCAGGCGAAACTTATTAAGAGAGAAATAATAGCAGCGGAAAATGAAATAACTCGTGGCGCCATCCAAGATACCACAGGCAACTGACTGGGCTCGCTCCCTAAGTAGACGGTTCCTCTGGAAGCTCCTCCTCCAAAGCTGGTGTAGATTCTTCTTCAACTGGTGTTGTATTGTGGCAAGGGTGAGTACTTTGGTACTCAGCAAGTCATGCACAGAATGCAACTAATATACTACATGCATGGCTTGGTACAAAGGAGTAGCTCAAGGTGTATTTGCAGTAAAACATCATTTGACAAGTAGCATAAGTAGATTCGAAAGCAGTAGAAACAAGTATAACATAAATAACCTCTCCAGGAGTTTAATCAACATCTTTCCCATTCCTAATCCACATTTCCATCAACATCATTGTTTAACCAAACCCCACCTTTCAAGTCCAAGTTATTTTCAAGAAAGTCTAACCCTTGACTGTAATTCCCGAGTGATGTCCAATACCGCGGACACGGCTATTCGAATAGATTATACACTCTGCAGAGGTTATGCACTTTACCCACAAGATACAGTCAAACACCACAAAGGCGAGTTCCCGTAACAAAGTCTTTCGGAAACTTTTAACAGCACAAGTGGTCCTCCCCGGTTGTTGCACACTAACCCTTCCCTTAGCTAAGGCGAAGTTTAGGCCAATCAACCGTTAGATGGGTACCTAGCCGCAGCCCCGGTACGCTCCCCCGTACAACTTACACAAAGGGTGTAGTTGACAACCTGAGGTCCCACAGGTACGTTATTAGCAACTTAATCAACTAGGTCCGTCCCATTACAGACATGTGGTTGCAAGATTGACTCAGTTCAAAGGCTTGCAAGGTGAAGTCCTTAGGGTGACCAGGGCAAGACTACCCGAAGAACCAAATCAACATTCCCGGTGCCACAACTGGCCCACCCGATCATTCTTGCCACATGCCCCGGTCGAAAACTATTTATCAAACCCCAGTTGATTACCATGCACCACGTGCCATCAACATCACATGATACCTTTCCAAAACAGGTTCAATATATCATTAAGTCAATATTAACATTTGATTGTCCAAAATCATGTTATGAGCACGTAGCAGGTCTAAGCAATAAACTACAACGATCTAAATTCCCATGTTGGCAATTTAGTAATGTCCAACTAGTAAACCACAACTAGGGTGACAAGGGGTCATGGCACATATTTAATTAATCAAGGTGTCATACAACAATTTGGCATTTATCTAATCCCCATATTTAAATAAAGTATTTTCTAATTAAATTAGCATGCAATAAGTTAAATCAAAATAGGTTTCAAAATAGGATCAATATGGTCAAAGCATAACTTTCCTTCAAAAAGTACTTGTTCTTGGTCCTGAGCTGGCTCCTGAGTCAACACTTCTCCTTCGAATCCTTCCGGCACTTCAACGTCTACTCGTAACGCGTGCAAATAGCAACAAATGAATAAAACAGTAGACAAAAAGTGTCCAAACATCCAAATAAAATCCATAAACAGAGAGAACATAATTTTATGAATTTTTAGAAACTGGAATCGTCAAATTCGGAGTTTAAATGCAAAAGTTATAGCATTTTGAAGTTTAAATAATCAATTAAATAATATTACAGAGAAAAACTTTAGTCCAAAAATTAAATAAAATTCATCATTAGGTAGATCTCAATTTTATACAAATTTAGAAATTTGAATCACTCAAATCGGAGTTGAAACGCAAAAGTTATAAGCGTTTGAAGTTTGAATCAAATTTGAAATCAATTATTCGAATTAATAAATCATTTCCTTTTTTCGGAAATTCATTTATTGCGTCAGCAGTGACACGTGGCAGCCCCTGATTGGCTGGCTGACGTCAGCCGGTCCATGGGCTCAGCCCACGGTTCGGCTCGGCCCACCGTGGACTCGGTCCACGGCTCACGTGAGACTGACAGGTGGGACCCATTGGATGATGTCAGCACTGACGTCACCACGCTCGACGACGCTACTGACAAGCGGGCCCCACCGTGACGTCAGCGATGACGTCATGGTGCGGTTCTGCTGTCCCGCTGACACGCGGGCCCCGCGTGTCAGAGACACGCGCTCGCGTGTGTGTGGCGCGGCCAGGGTACACGTGGCACGATCGTGTCCGTTGATTTGAAATCAACGGCCGCGATTAGATCCAGGGTTAACACGTTGAAAACTACACGGTGATCGTGGGCCGTTCGATCTAGATCGGACGGTCCAGATCTAACCCTACGTTAACGCTGATACGGCACGTGGTGATCGTGGGCCGTTGGATCTTGATCCAACGGTCCAGATCTAATCGGGTTTGGAAGCACGTGAACTCACCTCAATCGCACGATCAAGATCGGACGGCGCGCAGAGCTCGCGAGGGCTGATGGCGGTGCGGTGGTCGGGGACGAACGGAGCTGGGGAAGGCGACCTTCGAAGCGGCGTTGCGGTGCTCCTCCGGCGAGATGGGTTCACGGCTCGGGCGCGTCTCGGCGAGGGGTTTTCGGATCCGGGCTCGGTGTCGACGGAGCGGCTCTGGACACGGCGGGAGACGGCAGAAACCACCGTGGAGACCCAACCAACTCCGGCGAGCAATCGGGCACGAACG
Organism: Rhipidocladum racemiflorum; assembly: GCA_036346355.1. Lineage (NCBI taxonomy): Eukaryota > Viridiplantae > Streptophyta > Magnoliopsida > Poales > Poaceae > Rhipidocladum > Rhipidocladum racemiflorum. The sequence continues at coordinate 59,621,002 of CM070574.1, forward strand.
GCGGCGGCTAGGGTTTCGGGAGGTGGGGCAAAAGGTGCGCACGGTTGAAGCGAACCTCGGAGGCGGCGCGGGGCTTTAAATAGCCTCGGCATGCGCGCGTAGGGCGGAGCCCTATGCCCACACGGCGGAGCAGTCCGAGCCGGATTCGGCCGGGGAAGACGACGCCTCCACCGTCCACGTGGCGCGATCCACGGCCACGATGGCCTGGCGCGCACGGATCCGGATCGGATCCGATCGAACGGTGCGGCGCGGATCCTGACCGTTGGATCTTGATCCGACGGTCCACAACGGTTAGGGTTTGGACGCGGTTCGACCGAATCACGTGGCTCGGGTCGGACTCGAGTCTGACTCGGACTCGGGTCCGGTCGGATGAACAGTACTTGACCCGACTCGATTTTCCAGCGATTTAATAATTAAAATAATTTCCAGTAATTCATTTAATTCAAGAAAAATAGTAAAATACTCAGAAAAATTCCAGAAAAATTCTGGAAAATATTTTAGGGCATTTGGAACTCAAATAAAATATTTCCAACAAAACTTTATTTGAAAATTTAATTTCTTTAATTATTTCAAAATGGAATAAATTCAAATAAATTCCAAATAAATTCAAATAAATTCCAGAAAATTCCAAAAATTCACCAAAGTGCCAAATCACACATGAATTTAAGAAAAGCAAAATTTTAGGGTGTTACAGTATTGGACATCGCTCGGGAATTACAGTCAAGGGTTAGACTTTCTTGAAAACAACTTGGATTTGAAAGGTTGGGTTTGGTTTAATAATGATGTTGATGGAAATATGGATTAGGATTGGGAAAGATGTTTACTAAACTCCTTGAAAAGTTATTGATGTTATACTTGTTTCTACTGCTTTCGAATCTACTTATGCTACTTGCCAAATGCTGTTTACTGCAAATATACCTTGAGCCACTCCTTTGTATTAAGCCATGCATGTAGTATATTAGCTGCATTCTGTGCATGACTTGCTAAGTACCAAGTACTCACCCTTGCCGCAATACAACACTAGTTGAAGAAGAATCTACACCAGCTTTGGAGGAGGAGCTCCCAGAGGAACCGTCTAACTAGGGAGCGAGCCCAGTCAGTTGCCTGTGGTATACTGGATGGCGCCACGAAGTTATCTTATTTTCTGCTGCTATTATTTCTCTTTTAATAAGTTTCGCCTTGCGAGGCGTATATTTGTAACTTGACCATAAGGTCGAGCAACCCCGTTTGGTTAACTACTTTAAGTACTTATTATTTCGTTGAGTATGATTGTGATATTTACCAATGTTGAGACTGTGTGCACTAGCGCGTTCCTGGACTAGTGCTGAATACACAGAGGGTCCGGATTTGCAGATTCGGGTCTCGACACTTTTCTGGGCACCTACGCTCATTTCCTAAGGGTTTGGTTGTAGACAAAGTTGTAGATCTTCGTCTTATCTTTCATTAGAGACAGAAATCATATAGTTTCATTCACCCATTTAGAAGTTATGACTATTTTACCGAAGATTGTACAGAGTCTATCGCGGCTGATAGCACCTGCGGTAATTCGTAATTTAGAGCAATTTAGAAACTGAATTAGATTTTCTGAGTACTTAGAAAAAGTTGGGAAATTTCTTGTAGATCACTCAAATGTCTTCGTTTACTGGATTTGGAGTTTTAGAACTCAAGTTATGGTCGTTTGAAGTCTGCTGTCTCGTTCGGCAGAAAACTGATTTCAGAGTTTCGGAGTGGGATCATAGGTTTGATGCCTTTTATGTTTTGTGCTTGCTGTGGCAGCATGATTTTGAGTTATATGCAACTTATTTCAGGTGGTGTAAACCCATGAGTGGCATTAACCTCTCGCCACACTACTTCTTGAGGTTAAAAGCAAGTGCATTGTGTTGATTGTTGCTTGGTAGTGCGTTGGTTGCTTGTTGTTTTGTGACCTAACGGTGTATAGAATTGATATGTTTTGTTACCCTGTTTTCACCCATGAATATGACCAGGATAATGTGAATGGTAGGTTTATGGATGTGAGGATATGTTAATGTTTATGTATTTGCTTATGGCTATGAGAATGTTGGAAAAGAATGCAATTTGTGGTTTGTTCATAACATTTGCATATGTGCTTTCATGATGGAAAAGCTAACCCATGTGGATGTGGGCCTCTGTGCTCACACGTAGTGAGCACGAAAGACCTACCTCGTAGTCCCATCCACAGGGATGGATGGGAGCGAGTCAGTAAGAGTAGGCCCCTCCACGGGATGGAAGGGAATGAGAGGGTGCATAATCACAACCCTTGATATGGTTCCTTATGGATGAAGGAAGTTATCCAAGGGTGGAGATTGCTCCGGTTAGGTTACAAAAAGAGGGGTAGTGGTATGCCTCCACCACCAAGCTTATGAGAAGGATTTTGGTTTCTTGGTGCCTCCACCACCAAGCTTGTGAGAAGGATTTTGGTTTCCTTGTGCTCCTTAGAGCTTTGCTCACCTAGTTGTGAGGCTTTGTAAACCTTCCACTCAAAGCAATGCAAGTTATATTTTTCTCTCATGTTTTGAAATTTATTTCAATTCTTGTGTTTTTTGCTTCGTTCCTTTTTGCACTTTGGATTTTCCTCCTCTCCTTCTACGTGCTTATGGATCTTTGTTCCAAGGATGACTGAATATTTTGAAGATCATGTTCCAATCATCTAGACAAGCTTCCTTTTGATTTTCTCTCAAGGACTTGTTTTTGCCTTGGAAATGAAGGATTATTGGTAGATCATATTCTTGCTACTTAGAGGGGCATTTCTTTTGTGTTCTTGCTTGCTATGATATGGGTAGGTTATCTAGGATCATCAAAGTTTTGGCGCACCGTTCATTCAAATGGCAAATGGTTGGATTTCTGATGTCAATCATGCGATTAAAGGTTCGAATAGGTCCCTAACATCCAAATGAAGGTGCATATAAAGTTTCACATGTTTTAGATCAGCCAATCAAATGATACACCGATTTTTTATTTTGAAGTCGTGCTGATTTCACTGTTTATTTGCCTGTTTTTGCTGTTCATCTGGTAGTACCAATTTCTAGTTGGTGGTAGTGCTGCCTCCAGGCTGATCTTCTTTGAAAACCCATATTTCAGTCGAAATTTGAGGTTTTGGTTGGTTCTTTTTGGGGAAAAAATTATTTATTGTCATTCACCCCTCCCTCTAATCGCCATTTTGGTCATTCAATTGGTATTAGAGGTGCTTTTGCTCTTTTTAGATCTTGACTGGTCTCAAGAGCCACAACAACGGACAAGTATTCCCCCAAGCCTCTAATCTTTTCTAGGATGGATTATCCTTTTTGGGGATCCCAAATAGAGTTGTACATCACTGCTCAAGGCTTCATGATTTGAAAGAAGGTGAAACTTTCGTATAAGATTCTTACTAATGAAAACGTCATGTATGACCACCCACACGTACCATTATCTCTCATCCTTTCACAACAAAAAAAAAATGGAAGGGGACTCAAGTCATTTTCTCTTGTGGATTCCTCAAAATATGATTTTTCTCAAGTTTTTGTTTGGGCATTGCACTATATGTCACCATATTATCCTTCACTTATATCTGGGAGAATCCCTCAAAGCTCACGGTGCCACCTCACCCCCACCCACTCTCTCTCCCTTTTTTGCAAAGAAGTCCTCCGGTTCTTTGGAATTGCGGATAGGTCCTTTCTATTTACGAATAAGTCCTTTGTAATTTCCTGTGAGTGTAATTTTTTTTTCCCGATTCGCGTTTAGGTCCTTCGTTCGCCGTTTTACACAAAGAGCTTCACATTAAATACAAATTGCGAACAAGCCCTTTCTTACTTATTCGAAATAGCGAACAAGTCCAAAATTATAATAAATAGGTCCCTGCACTTTTCATTCAGGTCCTTTCTCCATTTTTCCCGAAAAAAATATTTTCGTGATCCGTTTGCTCTCCGGAGCATAGGAAAAATGTTTCCGTTGTCTGTTTTTTCTCCGAAAAAAAAACAAAAAATATTTTTCGTTCACGCGCGCGGCGTTTTTCCCGAGAAAAATATTTTCGTAATCCGTTTGCTCTCCGGAGCATAGGAAAAATGTTTTCGTGGTCTGTTTTTTCTCCAAAAACAAAAAAACAAAAAATATTTTTCGTTCACGCGCGCGGCGTACGCCACGCTTGCGTTTCTAGTAACTTCATATGTTTCACTGATATGTGGACTCAAGCGTCACAATGAGCAGCATATTGAGAAGCATGTAGTTATGTAATGGAATGTTGTAAACCCTCTTTTCTTAAACATTGTGCCCCGGTCAAAATAGACCTTGTAAAATAGACTGAATGGAGTATTATAGTGTCATTTGTATGTTGCCAACACATTATGATTAAATTTAATGGTCAAATTTAAATCTTATGACTGTGCTTGTGTCCAAAACTACATACGTATGTAATCAGATGGAGTATTTCCTACCCTATGTTCTGTTGTGATGTTAATGTGCTCTCCATCTCAATTCATAGGTTTGCATGGGAAAGTTGCTCAGTATTTAATGTATATAGATATAGGCACATACTTTTTTCAAATAATTTATGTGCGAGTGGCACTTCTCAATCAACTAACCATTTTGAAACAGTATTTTACAATATACCCTCGTGCATTTTATTTTGGGCCAAGTGGACCATGCGGTCTAGTAATAATTTGGGTGACAAAATTTATGGGTAGACTTTTATTTTCCAAAAAAGAATGTTTTAGTGTAAGTTTTAGCAAATATATTTGAATATGTTATTTGGCTAGGACAGTGTTATGTGATTATCATGCTTGGTTTTATCCAAGTTATATCCTAAACTAGTCAAATAAGTTTCTTTTAACAGTTTGGCTCCGATTCTAGGTTAACAAAATCTGATCTTTCGAAACCTTAATATCCAAGTCCTAGCAAGTAGCAACCCCTTCGAAATGTTGAGTCAAAAAAAAAAAAAAAAACTCAGTCAACCTACTGTCAGAGCTGGTAGAGCTGACAAATTCTGGAGTGTGGACAGACTGAATAGACGTGGGTGGTGAGCACAGCAAAACCATACCAAGCTGTCTCCTGAAAACTTAGGAGGTTAGGATGATTACACGTAGGGTAAATCGACTTTCAAGTTCAAGAATTTTGACACTTTCAAGTCGAGCAATCCGAAGCTTTCATGTTTAAATTTTTAAGTCTTAACTGAACTCCGAAGGGAGGTGATTCTACTCATCATTAAGTCTGGACTTTCAACTTAGATTCGAGACCGCTTTCAACCAAATCAGAAACCTTCATCTAAAAACATTGAACAAAATTTCAACTTTTACCTTGTGTCTGAAACAACTTTCAACTCAATTCTAGAAACTTGCAATTCAATTAGGTCAAATTTTAAACAAAAAATCTTTCAATTTCAAAGAGCTTTCATGCCAAATCCCAAAAATTAGGGATACCTTTGAACTTGGTCTAGCGGGAGGTTCCCGCTGTCATGCCGCGTCCTCCCGGCGACGAGGGCAATGGCGCGCTTCCTATCTCAAGGGTGACATTTGTCGACGGTGGTTCCACCACGCATCCTGACGGCGTTAAGGCATGACGCAGCGGCAACCACTGACTCCTTTGCCATTGCAACAGCAGCCGCTGCATCGCCACCCCTCACCACGAGCTGAGTCCACCGTGGCCTCTTCGCCACCAAGCTTTGCAGGCACAACTGCTGACCGAGTTCAGCTTGTCTCAGTCGGTCCGGCCATCTTCAACAGTATTTTCTAAATTTGGATCCCTATATTTCCATATATATAATTCCCTATTTTTTTTTCCCTATATCTTTTCTCTCTTAACAGCATTCTCCCTCCTATATTATAATGATATTCCAAAACTGCCATATGAGCAACGTTTATTTTTTATGAAAAAAATCGAACAGCTATTTTTTAATGCGGAAATTTAAAATTTGAAATTTATTCTAATAACCATAGTAACGGCTATATTGTAATGGATATATGGTAATAGCTATATCGTAATGGCTATATTTTAACTGCTATATTTCTTTGGGATAACACCCTTCAGTATATAAATTTTTTGAAAAACATATTCACTAGGATTAGAGAATGCACATCAGGCAACAAACCTGATAAAACTAGACTTGACGCACTAATAAAACTGGACCTGAGAAACTTTCTGAATTGATTTCTGCAATCTGGAGGTATTGCACAATTGAAGCACTGACAAAGAAGATTATGATGCATTGTATTGATCCCTAAATTGAGTTGCCGAATAGGGTCCGCTATTGACTAAACAATTGCACGCACATCCGGAATTGACACAATTTCGAGCATATATGGAAGAAAGTATTAAGTCTAAATAGTTGGTAAGGACATATTAAGTACTTAAGTCAATTGTCAAGAACTTATTTATGATAGTAGAGAAATTACGCAATGCCAAGTCAAAACAAATTATGCCATGCAAGCAGATTACTGAATGCAGCATTTTTTTAGGAATGATAGCATGAATTTTCTCAGTACATAAATTTGGCCAGGACTAGAAAATTGGTCTCTGGATATAGCAGCATGGCTATAATTTTTATAGGTTTGCACATGCCAACAAATTCATAAGGTGCTAGCCCAACCCTTCTAATAACAACCATAAATATAAATTAGATAATTGACCAAACATATGCTACATTGCTACTTCAACAAATGACCTTGTGAACATCTGGTATCTGGATAGTAGTAGGGCAGCTGCATACCCTGCATACACAGAACAAGAACCCAGATTAAATCAGGCAAGAATTTGTCGTGTAATCAAAATTGAGACGCGCTCACAATTGATCCAGAAAAGATTTGACATTGCATTTTTTGAGAAAACTACAAGGGATGGGAGGGAATTTGCCTAGTGGAGGGTAGGATTCATGGGGAGGGACTTTCTGGTAGCTCATTCTCTCGTCGTTAGCCTTGTTTCTCCTCTTGATCTTCTCACGATCTAGTGAGGACACTGCTTCATTGTAACATCCCAAATTTTGTTTTTTATTGAATTTATTGAGTTATTTGAATTTTTAGAATTTTCTAGAATTTATTTGGATTTAATTTGAATTAATTACTCTCTTGAATTATTTAAATATTTGAAAAGTTTATATAAAGTTTTGTTGAAAATATTTTATTTGAGTTCAAAATGTCTCAAAATATTTTTCAGAATTTTTCAGGAATTTTTCTAGCTTTATTTGAATTACTGGAATTTATTTCAAATAACAAAATCAAAAGTAAAATTCGGAAAACCCTAACGGGTTCAACCCGTGCCGCCAAACTGGACCAGTTAACCCGCCGGAGACCTCCACCCGCAAACCCAATCCGCGCGACCGTCGGATCTCAATCCGATGGCTGAGAGTGCGCCACGTCGCCCCGACTGGATCTGGATCGGATCCGATCGCGCCGGTTGGATCTGGGCTGTTGATCATCCACGTGTTTGGCTCACCATGTTCGTCTCTGACTCGGACTGCTGCTCCGCATAGCCAACGCGTCCGCTGGTATTCCGCGTCGCGCATGCCTTCCTAAGCCGCTATTTAATGCTCTAAACGCCTCTCGAGGTTCGCCGTTTGCTTGCGCGTCATTTGCCCTAGCCCCTAGTGCCCCATCTGCCGCCAGTTGCCTGCGATTGCTCGCCGAAGTTCGTGGGAAGCCGCCGCAGATTTTCTTCTTCTCCGACGCCGTCCGTCGTTTGCTAGGGATTTCGCGCCCAGATTTGGAGTCCTCGCATTGAGCCGCGTCCGTGGAGATCATTCACTTCACCGAAGTTGCACCGAAACGCCGCGCGGGTGGTCGTCGTCCCCAGCTCCGGTAACTTAGCCACGCTGCATCATCGTCGGTCTTCGCGAACTCCACTAGCCATTCGATCTTCATCCAACGTGCGAGGTAAGTCCACGTGTCGTCTATCCGTGTTGTTGGATCAACCTAGGTTAGATCTATTTGGAATCGTAGGATGAGGTTAGATCCGGACCGTTAGATCTTGGATGTGTGGCATAGATTTAGTCACATGGATCTGCGCTGTCGTCTACTAGATTCGGTTCCAGCCGTCGGATCCAGGATAGATGGCTAGGATTGTGCCACGTAAGTCTCTCTCTGTGTCAGATTAGATCGGTTCGTGACCCTTAGGTCTAGATCGTACGGTTTAGATTAGATCAAGCAGTACTGTTTAGATCTGTTTCCAACCGTCGGATCAAGTTTGAATGACCCAGATTAAGCCGCGTGGTCCCATATTGTGGCGAGTTAGATTGGATCTTAGCCATCAGATTTAGATCGTACGGTTAGATTCGATTCACGTGTTAGCATGACATCTAGATCGTAATAGTTCGTTTTAGATCGGACGGTGTAGATTGAGCCACGTGGACATCACCGGGACTATCCACGTCGGCGTTGATATCGCGCCGTTGGGATCAAATCTGAGCCATCGGATTTTGAACCAATGGACGAGATCACGCAACGCCCGAGCCAATTCGCGCGTGCCACGTCGTGGACGGGATTCGAAGCGCTAGGGTCGAGCGGCACCATCGCCGCTGATGTCATGATGACGTCATAGCCAGGCCCGCATGTCAGTCGCTGGCCACCCGTGCACGTGACGTCAATGATGACGTCATGATGGCATCATGGTGGGGCCCACCTGTCGGCCGAGCCGAGCCATGCGTGCTGACGTCAGCATGACATCATCCCAAGCGGGCCCACATGTTAGTGACACGTGGTCCGGTGGACCGAGTCCACCGTGGACCTGAGCCGAACTGTGGACCAAGTCTATGGACGGATGACGCAAGCGTAACGCAATAAATCGATTTTCCTTTAGAAAAATAATTCGACTGAAAAAGGAATTCGGAGTTGACGCAAGCATGACATCATAATTCTGATTTTTTTAATAGAAAAATAAATCTGATAATTCAGTTTATTGTTTTTAATTGATTTTCAAACTTCAAACGGCTATAACTTTTGCGATTTAACTCCGATTGAGGTGATTCTAGTTTCTAAATTTTTGTAAAATTGATCTATATTTAATGGTGAATTTTATTTAATTTTTGGACTTGAGTTTCTCTTTTTATTTATTTGTTGTTTATTTATCCGTTTCGCGTAGACATTGAATTGCCCGAAGACTTCGAAGGAGAGGTCTTGACCCAGTAACAAGTCCAAGGGCACGAACAAGAGATTTTTCAAGTCAAGTTGTGCTTTGACCATTTTGATCCCACTTTTTGAAACTATGTTGATTTAAATTATTGCATGCTAGTTTAATTAAAATGCTTTTAAATAATTCTGTGAATAGTTATTGTAACACCCCGGCATTTAATATGCCCGAATGTTACCAAACATAGACTAATCAACATCTAAATACCATAATTAAACATAAATTACAGCAAAGACGCATATGTTAAAAAAAACCGAAATTTCGGCAGCATCCCCTTTGTTTTAACATGAATTAAAGTGATAGCAACATCATGGCAACATATATCATAGCATAAGACAACTAAATCAGCAATAAAATGGATAAACATCATCATAAACCAATTAAACCAAATCCAACCACACCAACATCTATAGCTAAGCAAAGAGGATCAACAACACACTAAAATTATTCCATACACCTAGTTCATGGCACGATTAATATGATCATGACTCAAAGTTGGTAAAAGTGACTGGAACTACGTGAAGATGTGTAGCTATTGCCCCTTCCCACATGTTGGTGTCATGGTACCTAAAAAAAATAAACAACATAAACACAAGCGTGAGTTCATCACTCAACAAGTATATTGTAATGGTACAAACACAAACAATTATATGGCTACAACAACTCACATCATGTATATCATCTCCTTCATGATCACATATCATTATCATCATCATTATGTATGCAATGCGATGCGATGCTCATATCTCCTTGGAAACTCATACCGGTATGGTTGAGTACACACCCTTCGGTGTGCACCCTCTCCCCCCTTCCATCCCGAAGATGGAGGGTGCCTACTCATTGCTTCCGTTCACCGCAGTGAATGGAATCACGATGTAGGACTTACTCATTGGCTCTCCGGAATAGTCATAACTTTCTCACCGACCTTCCCCGGACTAGTTATGACTTTCTCACCGCCCGGGCCATGTATCATGCCATGTCATGTATGCAAATATGCCAACATCATAAATCACTTTTACATTAACACATGGCATCATAACATAGTAAGCATATTCATCATATCATTGGCAATCATTAAAGCATGGCATGTGAACATATCATATATTAGATCTCAATCACAACCGATCTAGCAAACAATAACCCGCTACCCATTCCAATACACTTGCCTCAACCACGGGCGACGGATTGGCGAGAAGTAGAAGGCACTCCCGGGGTCACAACACCTGCACATAGGCACCAAACACTCACAATCATGTCCAAAAAACAGTACACAAACCCTCTTCTACCTCAACATCGCAAACTACTCGCAAAACCCAAAAATAGAGGTTCTGTCCCGTCGGGACAGCAGCCTTCCAAAAGGCATAACTTGGGTTCTGGGACTCCGAATCAATTAAACGAGTACATCCTCGCGTAGCTTAGGAAATTTCATAACTTTTTCTAGGTATACAGAAAGACTGATTCGGAATCTAAAGTTGCTTAATCTACAAAATACCGTGATCTGTTCCAATCACGTCACAGATTTTAATACGCTCGGTAAAACAAGCATAACTTTCAAACGGCTGGGCGGAATTTAAAGTTCTTTGTACCCACTGAAAGGTGTTGAAATTACCTACAACTTCTTCAACATCCGTACGACCAAAATCCGACTCTAAATTGGCGAAAAACCAAACCCTAGGTCGACTGCTCATGCTGCCCGAAATAGAGAACGTGGCAACTTCTAGATCTAATCCAATCTACTCAATTCTAGCACCACCAATTGATCTAAAAACATGGTAATGACCCTAAGAACAGTACCTAGCCCAACCCCAAGGAGTCCCATGGCCATACCTTCGCCCGACGCACGAAAACCCAAAAGATCTCCTCCCGGAACGCTCCTCGCTCCTCGCTCCAACGGATGGATCTTTGAGGTGCAGGGGTGGGGAGGCTACCCTAGGGCAGCAAGGGGTGGAGGAGAGGTGGAGTGGTGGGGAGCAAAGGGGGCAAGGGGAGGGGGCGCACGGCCACAAGGGAGAGGAGGAGGTGGGGGTGGCGGCTAGGGCAAGGAGGGAGGGGAAGGGGGCGCACATAGGAGGGGGTGGGGCGCATGGCAGCAGGGGGAGCCCCCTTTTTAACAGCCCAAACAGGATTCCTAATCCTAAATGGACTCATACTCCATCCCACCAAAGCCCACAACCCTTTTCCCTAGGCCCAAAACTCCCCGGAAAGGCCCAAACTCCCGGAAACGCTATTAAACCTCCTACCATATGGTTTTAACCTCCAATACCATATTTCATAAAGTTTTTGACCTTAACATTCACATTAAATAATGCCACACCATTCCGTAGTGTCACATTCTTCCCCCCTTCAACAGGATTCGACCCCGAATCCGAGACACACCACTTCGCAAACAACCAAATCAAAGGGAGTTATGGTTCACGCCTCAGAACCCGCTTAGAAGCCCCTACTATTTGCACCAGCCAGCACTCTGAGGCAAGAAGCTAAGGATCAAAGACTGACAGCTCTAAAGATAACTCACAATCAAAACTTGCGAGATCTTTACTCAACATTGAAACACAAAGTACTCACACACGGTCTCAGCACGACCCCAAGCGATAAGATAAATCCTCAAACAACCCACAAAAGAAAACGGTCTCATACTCCTCGTTCTAAGCATTCCTTGGCGCTGAAGTGCCTGATCCCTTTAACTCATGCTATTCTCCAGAAAAACACGGTACCAACCTCCCTTCTGTGGTTCCTTGTACTCAAGACGACGCGAAACAGGAGAGACACAACGCTCTAAGATTACCACCAGAACGAACAACCTACTTTATATCCAGGATCCGTAAGACTCGCGTAACAGAAACGACCAAACGTTCCTCTGCGGTTGACATAACTCGCTCATTGCCCAACGACAAAAAGATCCAATACACTTCAAAAGGAAAAGTGATTACTAGCAACCACCAAATGGTCCACTAATAATTTAATCAACCCTACCGAGGAACACCTCAACGACACAATTCTCCACGAAGGTTTGCATTGAGTCATACACAACCTTCCACTCAAAGGACCACGATAAAGAGCACAATCATAAACATGAACCCAAGTGGCCCTCATCTAACAACTCAAACCCCAAAGCGCTAAAACCACTTTGGAAAGGATTCGACAACAACCAGATAGTATTCATTTTAATTTCCTAAGCCAAAACGCAAAGGAAACACAAATCCCTTCACCACAACCAACACAAGAAATTATTCATTCTTTTCTTTTCATACTAGAAAGCAAGAGAAATCTCGTTTCATGACATGAATGCACACTCTTCAAGAGCACTCCGGATTAGTCATATCTCCATATATGACTTTCTCACCGACCTGGCTCAACGACTCTTTTATCATTTAACTTCTAAAAAAAAGGATGTCATGTTTACTTTTCACCATTCCTTCATCATGTAACAACACTACCGAATAGTCATTCACGTGACGACTTCTTCCTCGGCATCAAATAATGGAAACACAATTAACATCGAAGGTTGCGGAAATTCATTTGGACTATGACGGCATCATAGTTGACAGTAAAACACCACATCGCATCACATCCCACATCAATTGAAAACTGAACTTGCAAAACATCGCGTTTCAACCAAAATCAACATTTGGAAAAAAAGACATCGACTCCAAAGTTAAACATCTACACAAACAACCACCATAAATTTTATCAAAAGAGAGGGAAACTCAATCCCAAAAGAAAACTCTTCACCAACCAAATTCACTTATGAAACATTCATAAAAAAATCCAGACTTGTGAAACATCCGCACACCAGACACATTTTCCAAATGACTCCAACTCTAGCCAAACAGAGTTACACATCAATGGCTTAACTCAAAAGTTTCCAACACAACCCTTTATGATCATCTGCTTCCTTTTAAAATTAATTCCAAAGATAATTCAGTGCGAACGCGAAAGGGCGCGATCAACTCAAAAACTTTTGGGGTGTAAATCCATACTCATAGCACCAACTAAACAAATTAGCCAAAACCAAATATTTGCACCAATTTCTACGAGTTTTAGGGAAACTCTGAAACACAGTATATGGAACACCTTGACCGAAAACCCTTCAACCAAAATGGCAAACAACCAAACCAGTCCAAAAGCTTTTAAACACAAGCTCAGCATAAATACAATCATCTCTAATGTTCCACTACGCTTTCCATTAAAGACTTCGAAATTCACTACTTACTCATTGAGAAAGTCCAACCGGTTTTAACAAAATTGACGTAACAAATTCTTTCTCTAGTTACCATTTCCAACACTTTTAATTAAAATTTATGGTGCTTATAAAAAAAGACACCCAACCAAGACTACATCGACATGATCCCCACGGATCATCATATCATAATACATCTTATTCTAAATTTGAAACATAGTACTTCAACAAATCTTTCAGCAAGATCAACATATAAATTTCATACCTCCTATATATTCACATCTCGACAACCGAACCTTATTCAGTTAAACAACGACTTCAACATGTAAATATTATCTCCACAGGGAAGAATTCGCAAGTGAGACTCTAAGTTATACTTTCATTAAGGATAAAATCATTCATCATGTTAATTATCCAAAGCTCATTCCATCGCAACATGTTAAAATTTTCCTCTATTTAACCATGGTTTTCCAGCGAGTAATCTAAACAGTTACCACCACTACTTAGTCATCAATAACAACAAATGGGCATGTTCATCAACCAACAACATTACTTTTAGCTATCCTATACAAAGGTGATAACAAAATTACCACCACACAACATACTCCCACTATTTAAAATAGATTGAATACTAGCATTAACACTGCCCTTAACAACATCATTAACAATAAGTCTTATGTCTTCTCAATTGATATCAATACTAGCGTTGTAGAGACACAACTACATACTTCCAAATATACTAGTAGTTTGCAACAACGTAAATAGCAACTCTAATCAACTTCCAAATTAAAGTCACTAGTCAACACGATTAAATTTCTCTATTAACCCATTAGATTAGAACATCTTTAAACAACCAACGAAGTTTCTTTAACAATAACAGCAGTCTACATCATCTTAATGTTTCAACTATGCATCAGGGTTTAAAACTTTAAACATAATCGGGGGTCAAAAGCATTTTTTATAACAAAGCAACAGATTCTAAGCATGTACATTAACACATTTAATCATTCTCGCTAAGAGCAAACTACAACACTAGTAGTCTATTTATTCTCAAGCTAGAGATAACAACCGCATTGAATTGTTTAAACTCACAAATTAACTTAGCAATACGATCCCATAAACCACATTGGTACATGCTACATAACATGCTAAACAACAATTCTTACTAGGGACAAACGATTTCAGTCAAAAGACTACTTACTTTGTTTGCAACATTTTAGTTTTAAAGCTCATCCCAAAATTCATAAGGAAACTTGATTCTCAAAATTGCAATGAGACAAACCCAAACTTGGTCATCCAAGAGGAATTCTCCAAAACACTTTTTAAATCTCAAGGACTCCCATAGAGGAAAATGGTTGAAAGACATTTTTTTTCTCGATAGGGAACCAAGCGCTCAATTAAACCTTTGCAAATAAAACCTTAACACCAAACCCCAAACTTTCACGAAACAAGAAGGGTTCTTCAAAGATGATTTCTTAAACCAGCAAAATAACGAAATCAAACACCACTTACTCCTACAAAGCCACAGAATTTCAGCCCTAACAGCCAGGTCTGGCAAAACTCTGCAATAACTCCTTTAACCTCGGAGAAAGACAAACACAGGAATAAATTGAATGCTTCTTCCCCATAAAGCAATCAACAACTAAGCTTCATAGCTGGAAAGACGACCAAAAGAGGCGCAACACTAGACTCTTCTTCTTCATCTTCAACCAAGGAAGACAAAACCACACACCGCATACGGAACAATCCGCGCAAAATCCAATACCAAACACCTTTCTTTTGGTTTCACTCAACTAAAACCAAGAAAACCAACCAAGACCGACTATCAGAACGATAAAGAACATACGAAGGAATCCACCACCAAACTACCCGATTTACGACAGAAAGGGTAAGCACTCTTCTCCTACAGGGGTTAATAATTCTTCGGTGATGGCGCTAACCGGCCACACCGTCAAACCTCACACTTACTATGAACCAAAAAGAGGTGACCGAAACCCTTCGGCACCACAACCCCACTTTATCACCACCACAAGAACAATTTAATCATTTATCTCATAGACATAGCAACATGCTTTATCAAATGAAGCATTCAACATCAAAGCTTAAATACAACATTTAAGCGTAAAGAAACGATACCCATACCCTTTCCTACTGTGCATCCATGTGTGTCAAATTTTAGATTAGTTATACCACTTTTACAAGTTTTAATGTTGCTATCCTATGACAAAATTTTAGTTAAGACCTAAGCCATGTTTCTAAGTTATTCCACATCACATTTTAGTTGTACCCTATAGCATGACACTAAAAATACACATTCCAAGGACCTATAGCCCGCTCTGATACCAACTGTAACACCCCGGCATTTAATATGCCCGAATGTTACCAAACATAGACTAATCAACATCTAAATACCATAATTAAACATAAATTACAGCAAAGGCGCACATGCTAAAAAAAATCAAAATTTCGGCAGCATCCCCTTTGTTTTAACATGAATTAAAGTGATAGCAACATCATGGCAACATATATCATAGCATAAGACAACTAAATCAGCAATAAAATGGATAAACATCATCATAAACCAATTAAACCAAATCCAACCACACCAACATCTATAGCTAAGCAAAGAGGATCAACAACACACTAAAATTATTCCATACACCTAGTTCATGGCACGATTAATATGATCATGACTCAAAGTTGGTAAAAGTGACTGGAACTACGTGAAGATGTGTAGCTATTGCCCCTTCCCACATGTCGGTGTCATGGTACCTAAAAAAAATAAACAACATAAACACAAGCGTGAGTTCATCACTCAGCAAGTATATTGTAATGGTACAAACACAAACAATTACATGGCTACAACAACTCACATCATGTATATCATCTCCTTCATGATCACATATCATTATCATCATCATTATGTGTAACACCCCAAAATTTTACTTTTCTTAAATTCATGTGTGATTTGGCACTTTGGTGAATTTTTGGAATTTTCTGGAATTTATTTGGATTTATTTGGAATTTATTTGAATTTATTCCATATTGAAATAATTAAAGAATTTAATTTTGCAAATAAAATTTTGTTGGAAATATTTTATTTGAGTCCAAAATGATCCAAAGTATTTTCCAGAATTTTTCCGAATTTTTCTCGAGTCATTTGCTATTTTTAATGAATTAAATGGATTCATGGGAATTATTTTAAATATTAAATCGCTGGAAAATGCGAGTGGGTTTGTATCGTTTATCTCATCCGACCGAGCTCAGTCGACTGAGTTCGAGTCCGACCTGAACCACGGGTCGAGCCGAACCCGCTCGCCAGCCCTAGTTACGCGACCGCTGGATCAAGATCCAACGGTTGATTGGCGCCACGCCGCCTAGTCCGAGACCGAGTCGAACCTCGCTCGTGCACATGGCGATCGTGGTCGCCTGGGCGTGCCGCGTGGGACGGCTAGGATTGAGCGTCGCCTCGCCGGTCCGGAAGCCGGACTCGCCTCGCACGCCTCGCCATGGAAACCGTGGCGCATCGACGCGTCCGGAGCGGTATTTAAGGCGTGAGGCGTGCCGAGGATCACCGCCACTGCGGCGCACCTTTTGCCCTAGCCGCCATCGGAGCTCCTCAGTGCTCGATTCTCGCCGGAGTTGATTAGGGTTAATTTAGGGTTTTGGCGCTGCTCCGCCCCACCGCTTCTCCGTCGTGTTGGTGGCCAGATCCGAGACCGCCGCAGGGCGCGGCCTGGGAGTAGCGCCATCACGGAGACGCCCTCAACGCCGTGTGGGAGGTCGCTTTCCCGACTGACGGAGCAGCGCCGCCGCAACACCATAAATCGCCAACCCCGCACGCCAACCGTCCGATCGAAATCCAACGATCCGGGTGAGCCACGTGTAACCAAAACCCTGAATTCCCGGATCGGATCCCGGGACCGCTTGGATTAAGATCCAACGGCCCACGATCGGCCACGCCCGCTTCCAACACATGAGCCTAGATCAACTGAAGCCGTCGGATTTCAAACCAACGGCCAGATAGCGCCACGCGGTACTTCTAGTCGTACACTCGGCGAGCGCTGCAGCTTCTGACACGCCGGGCCGCTGCCTCAATGGGGGGCCCACGCTGGCACGTACGCTGCGCCAAAGATGAGCCCAAGCCGACAAGTGGGGTCGCGTATGTCGGTGACACGGCCCTGGACCGGATTCAAATGGGACCAAGCCGTGCGCGCGCCCGATCCCACAAAGACAAGAGGACACGTGTCATCACCCGGTGATGCCGCGTGGCATGATGACGCTAAGCCGACGCCATCGCGGAGCCGTCCGAGCGTCGACGCATGAAAACACTGTGGACCAATCAGAGACTGCCACGTGTCCATGCCGACGCAATAATTAATTTCGAAAAGAAAATGATTTATTAATTCGAAATATTGATTCAAATATAGATTCAAACTTCAAACGCTTATAACTTTATGCTTTCAACTCCGATTGGAGTGATTCAAATTTCTAAATTTGTATAAAATTGAGATCTACCTAAATATGAATTTTATTTAATTTTGGACTAAAGTTTTCTCTGCAAAATTATTTAATTGATTATTTGAACTTTAAATAATCATAACTTTTATGGCGCTTTAACTCCAAATTTGACGATTCCAGTTTTCTAAAAATCCAGAAAATTATGTTCTCTCTGTTCATGGATTTTATTTGAGTTTTGGGATGTTTTTGCCTATTGTTTATTTGTGTTTTGCTATTTGCACGCTTTTACGAGTAGACGCTTGAAGTGCCGGAAGGATTCGAAGGAGAAGTGTTGACTTAGGATCCAACTCAAGACCAAGAGCAAGTACTTTTGAAGGCAAGTTGTGCTTTGACCATGTTGATCCTATTTCAAATCTATTTTGCTTAAACTATTGCATGCTAGATCAATTAGAAAGATACTTTGTTTAAACATGGGGAGTTAGATAAATACCAATTTCTTTGTCAGATGACACCTTGATTATCTAAGTATGTGCCATGATCCCTTGTCACCTAGTTGTGGATTACTAGTTGGACATTATTAAATTGCCAACATGGGTTTAGATCGTTGTAGTATAACGCTTAGACCGCTCACGTGCTCATGACATGATTTTGGACAATCAAATGCTAATATTGACTTAATGATATATTGAACCTGTTTGGAAAAGTATCATGTGATGTTGAGGGCACGTGGTGCATGGTAATCAACTCGGGTTTGATAAATGATTTCGATCGAGGCATGTGGCAAGAGTAATCAGCCATTGTGGCATTGGGGATGTTGATTTGGTTTCGGTAGTCTTGCCTGGTCACTCTAAGGACTTAACCTTGCAAGCCTTTGAACTGGTCATACTTGCAACCACATGGTCGGAATGGGACGGCCCTAGTTGACTAAGTTGCTAAGGACTCGCCAGGAGCCTCAGGGTGTCGTTACACCGTTTGTGTGATTGTACGGGGAGCGATCGTGGCTGTGGCCAGATACCCATCTAACGGTGTGTTGGTCCCATACTTCGCCTTGGCTAAGGGAAGGGATGGTGTAGAGCGCGAACCTGAGAGGACCACCTCGTGTTGTTTGAGGCTTCCAAAGGCTTTATTCTGGGGAACTCGCCTTTGTGGTGTTTGATTGTATCTTGTGGGAAAAGTGCATAACCTCTGCAGAGTGTAGAATCTATTTGAATAGCCGAGTCCACGCATCGACAATGCTCGAATTACAAATAAGGGTTAGATTTTCTGAAAATAACTTGGATTTGAAAAGTTGGGTTGGTTTAATAATGAAGATGATGGAAATGTGGTTTAGGATGGGGAGAAATGCTTATTAAACTTCTTGAAAAGTTATTTATGCTTTATTTATTTCTCTTTCGAATCTACTTATATTACTTGTCAAATGTCAAGTTTCATCGCAAATATACCTTAAGCTATTTCTTTGTACCAAGCCATGCATGTAGTATATTAGCTTGCATTCTTGCAGATGACTTGCTGAGTACCAAGTACTCACCCTTGCCTCAACACAACACCCGATTGAAGAGGAGACTACGCTACTTCAGAGGAGGAACTCCAAGAGGATCCGTCTACTTAGGGATGCGAGCTCAGTTACTGTGGTACACTGGATGGCGCCACTAAGTTTATTTGATTTTCCGCTGCTATTATTTTTCTCTCGAATAAGTTTCGCTTGCAAGGCATAAATTTGTACCTTGGCCATAAGGTCAAGTAACCTTTGGTTATTTAAATAAAGTACTTTGATAATATCGATTGGTATGATTGTGATATTTACCGATGTTAAGGCTGTGCACTAGCTGCGTTCTGGACTAGTGTCAATAATGAGGGTCCGGATTTGCAAATTCGGGGTCCCGACATTATGTATGCAATGCGATGCGATGCTTATATCTCCTTGGAAACTCATACCGGTATGGTTGAGTACACACCCGTCGGTGTGCACCCTCTCCCCCCTTCCATCCCGAAGATGGAGGGTGCCTACTCCTCACTTCCGTTCACCGCGGTGAATGGAATCACGATGTAAGACTTACTCATTGGCTCTCCGGAATAGTCATAACTTTCTCACCGACCTTCCCCGGACTAGTTATGACTTTCTCACCGCCCGGGCCATGTATCATGCCATGTCATGTATGCAAATATGCCAACATCATGAATCACTTTTACATTAACACATGGCATCATAACATAGTAAGCATATTCATCATATCATTGGCAATCATTAAAGCATGGCATGTGAACATATCATATATTAGATCTCAATCACAACCGATCTAGTAAACAATAACCCGCTACCCATTCCAATACACTTGCCTCAACCACGGGCGACGGATTGGCGAGAAGTAGAAGGCACTCCACCTGCACATAGGCACCACACACTAACAATCATATCCACAAAACAGTACACAAACCCTCTTCTACCCCGACATCGCAAACTACTCGCAAAACCCAAAAACAGAGGTTCTGTCCCGTCGGGACGCAGCCTTCCAAAAGGCATAACTTGGGTTCTGGGACTCCGAATCAATTAAACAAGTACATCCTCGCGTAGATTAGGAAATTTCATAACTTTTTCTAGGTATACAGAAAGACTGATTCGGACTCTAAAGTTGTTTAATCTACAAAATACCGTGATCTGTTCCAATCACGTCACATATTTTAATACGCTCGGTAAAACAAGCATAACTTTCAAACGGCTGGGCGGAATTTAAAGTTCTTTATACCCACTGAAAGGTATTGAAATTACCTACAACTTCTTCAACATCCGTACGACCAAAATCCAACTCTAAATTAGCGGAAAACCAAACGCTAGGTCGACTACTCATGCTGCCCGAAACAGAGAACGTGGCAACTTCTAGATCTAATCCAATCAACTCAATTCCAACACCGCCAATTGATCTAATAACATGGTAATGACCCTTAGAACAGTACCTAGCCCAACCCCAAGGAGTCCCATGGCCATACCTTCGCCCGACGCACGAAAACCCAATAGATCTCCTCCCGGAACGCTCCTCGCTCCTCGCTCCAACCGATGGATCTTCGAGGTGCAGGGGTGGGGAGGCTACCCTAGGGCAGCAAGGGGTGGAGGAGAGGTGCTGGAGTGGTGGAGAGCAAAGGGGTAAGGGGAGGGGGCGCACGGCCACAAGGGAGAGGGGGAGGTGGGGGGTGGCGGCTAGGGCAAGGAGGGAGGGGAAGGGGGCGCACATAGGAGGGGGGTGGGGCGCATGGCAGCAGGGGGAGCCCCCTTTTTAACAGCCCAAACAGGATTCCTAATCCTAAATGGACTCATACTCCATCCCACCAAAGCCCACAACCCTTTCCCCTAGGCCCAAAACTCCCCGGAAAGGCCCAAACTCCCGGAAACGGCGTGGAAACGCTATTAAACCTCCTACCATATGGTTTTAGCCTCCAATACCATATTTCATAAAGTTTTTGACCTTAACATTCACATTAAATAATGCCACACCATTCCGTAGTGTCACAGTTATGCGACCTAATTGTTTTATACCACCTTGTTTATAATAATTGTATGCCATGAATCATTTGTCACCCTAGATTATGGAATATTAGTTGGACATTAATAATTTGCCAACATGGGTTAAATAGATCGTATGTAGTATGCTTAGCCCTGCAACGTGTCGATAACACCGTTTCGTATTATTAAATGTTAAATTTGACTTAATGAGATATGAAACATGTTTATGAAAGATGTAACATGTGTTATTGATGATGTTGATGGCACGTGGTGCATGGTAATCAACTGGGTGATAAAATGATTTGGACTGAGGCAAGTGGCAAGATTATTTCTAGTGGACCAGGAATGGCACATGGGAGGTCGTATTTGGTTTTTCCTGTTTTGGACACTTGTGAATTCTCTGGGTAGTCTTGCCTCGGTCACATTAAGGACTTAACCTTGCAAGAATTTGAACCGAGTCTAACATACAACCACATGTCTGGAATGGGACAAACCTAGCTGATTAATTTGTGATGTCTAGATTTCGGTACTATCATGGTGGTGTGAGTTCCGGTGTATGGATAGTCTCACATGGCGCAAGAGGGGGGCCCTGAGTGTGGTAACTAGTCCCTTCAGTGTTGAAACCTTAGCGGGCAGTATTTTGTCTATAAGGAGCATTGTAGAGGCTTTGTTACGGTCACTCACCTTGGTGGTGTTTGATTATATCTTGTGGGTAAAGTGTATAACCTCTGCAGAGTGTACAACCTATTTGAATAGCCAAGTTCACGGTAATGGACATTGCTCGGGGATTACAGTCAAGGGTTAGACTTTCATGAAAATAAATTGGGAATGGTTGATACTTGGTGTGGAAATGATGAAACTGATTAAGGAGGATAAATGCTTTACTTGAGAAATTGATTATGAAAGTTGTTATTGTTATTACTGTTTACTGCTTTCACTCTACTATTGTTAATTGCAAATGTTGCTTTACTGCAAATGAACCATTTTAGCTTGTTACTTGGAATAAGCCATGCATATAGTTATTAGACATGCATTATGTGCATGACTTGCTGAGTGCTGTGAGTACTCACCCTTGCAACAACACAGACATCAGTTGAGGAGGAAACAACACCAGCTCTGGAGGAGGAGTACCAGGAGGAGCCGTCCAGCTAGGGAGCGAGCCCAGTTAGTTGCCTGTGACATATTGGTTGGCGCCACAAGTTTATTTATTTTCCGCTGCGAGTTTATTTAATTAAGACTCTGCCCTGTGAGGCGTACTTTTGTAAGTTAACCATAAGGTTGACTCAACCGCTTTGATATTAATAAAGACTTTATTTACTAATCCACTGTGTATGATTGTGATATTCATCAATGTTGAGACTGTGTGCACTAGCGTGATCCTGGACTAGTGCTGAAAACACAGAGGGTCTAGATTTGTACGTTCAGGTCCCGACATTCATGTTGTTGACCTTGCCCCGAAGCTTCAAGTTGAGGATGCTGCCCCTGCGGATGCGCTTCCACAGTAGTGCCACGAGCATGCGGATCTTCACCGCGAGCTGCCTCCCCCACCCTAGCTCCTCCACCTCGAATGTTGGCGCCACAGGTGGCGTATCTTGGGTCTCGTTGGTGGTCTAGAGGAGGATCCTGCTTGGTGGGCCTGGTGGAGGACTCGATGGTGCGGTGTACGATTAAGCATAACCGACTAGAGGGGGGAGAATATGAGGTTTTTAAAATTCTCGACTTTAATTACACTAAGTAAGAAAATAATACTAGAAATGAGAATTTTAACTATAAAGGCCTAAATCTTCTAGGTTTCGCTAAAGTGCACTAACAATGCTAAGTCTAAGCAATCTAACAATTCTAAATAAATGATCACACTAAAATATATTAGAATTGCTAGTAATTACATTGAGCACAAAAGGAAAACCACAAGATGATGACATAAGAATTTATCCCGTGGTATTAGAGACCTACTGGTCTCCCCTAATCTATGTTGAGGTATTTTGACTCACTTCAAGCCAACTTCTTTGCGCAAAAGAGCCTTCCTTGATCACTAGCGGTAGCTCTTTGCCACTTCGGCTAGGCGAGCTCCTTGCCTTCACAAACAACTGAGCCTCCTCATAAGCTTCTTAAGGTGGTCACCAGTTCAATACGCCTCCAAGCCATCTAGGAGATGGCAACCTCTAAGAGTAATGAACAATTCCAGTAGTCCTTCCACTTCCCCTTGTATGCATGTACCCGCCATGGGCACGAATCAACTACGCACTTCACGTCGTACTCCTTTTTGCTAGACTTCACTACCCTGAATTGCCGCCGAAGAGACATTGCCCAGTACTTCACCGCATCCATTACAGCCTCCTTATCTTTATATATGGCCCCCTGCGTGACCTCATTCTCATGATACTCCCATGCATCACTGTTCCCATCCTTCATTGTTAGTTCTTCGAAATTATAATTACTCCACGCACCAGGGACAGGCACCTCAGGAGTATTGTCCTCCTCGTCCGAGTTTTCGCCATCAGGGATTTCCTCATCCGCACGGTCCTCCTCCATCATGTCAACTATGTTCTCCACCTCCTCCCCCTCGTTGGCCACCCCCCGCGCCTCCATGCCTGTCTCCTCACCCACCTCGATCCCCTCCCCACTGTTAATCTCTTGTCCCCCATCTCCGGGCTCCTTGCCACCTTCATCATCGCATTCTTGCATATTTGTCTTCCCCTCCTCCGTAATATCTACCACAACTTCACGAACTTCCGACACCGACGGAGCTACTGGGTAGCACTGTACCAGCAACATGAGCGGCCAGCCACGCTCTACGGCAAACCTAACATAGCTCTTCCACGATGATGTCGCGTTAATAGGAATCAACTCTGAAAGGATCTAGGCCCCCTAATTCCTTATTTGTAATAATTATTGGTTTTGGTGTTGATGATCAACTCTCATACCCTTGATGAAGTGAAGATTTTATTCAAAGGAAGGAAAAAGGTTAAGGTCTCTTTGTCTCTAGTTTTGACTTGGGAGATGATTCAAGTCATGTAGCTAGATTTATTTTAGTTAGCTGTACTATAAAGAGGGATTATGCATAAGTTCAGTACCTTGGTTCATAGGCTACTTATTTAAGATTATTTGGAACAAAGATTATTCCTTTTCCCTCTAAAGTAAAAGAATTTCAGTCTTTTATCAAGTTTAGCAAAAACACATTCACGCCGGACCAACTCTTTTTCAGCCCGGCGCAAAAGCCTTTCTTCTGAACTCATACTGAGCGCACACCATTCATGCCGGACCAAGTTTTTTGGTCCGGCGTAGTAAACAAATCTCTTTGAAATCTAACAAAGCATGTGTATTTCACGACGGACCAAGTTGTTAAGTTCACGACAGACTAGCCTTTTCGGTCCGGCGTAAATATGAAACTTACTAGAAGTTGTTGTTGAATCTAAGTTTTTCTCGAATCAAAACCAGTGAGTTTGCCATCTACGACGGACTATGTTTTTGGGTCCAGCACAAACTTGTTTTTCAATGTTTCACGATGGACTGATTTTTGCTCTACTCGTGTACGACGGACAAACTCATCTTGGTCCGGCACAAATGGATTTTTCATTAATGTCAGTCCGACATGCATTGAGGCAATTGTAAAGTGTTTCAAATCTTGTTAGATGCAGTCATTTTGACATGTCTTATCATTCTGATATTGGCAAACGGCTATTTCTTAGCATTAACGGCTATATTCGTGTTATAGCCTATATAAGCCGTTCCAGGCCATTCCAAAAGTAGAACTTTGACATCTCTTTGATATTCTAGTAGTCTAAAGCTCAAAATCCATCAAAGAGACCAAGCTCAAACTCTATTATTCAAAATTCAGTGTAATCAATGCTTCAAGTTTAGTCTAGAATCAGAGTGTCTAGTGAACCAAGGGACAGGGCTTGCGGATGGTCTATTACTCTTGGAACTAGTTGTTCCTAGACGGCTTGAAGGAGTTCATAGTGCGACCTGTCCAACTGTGATTGTGGAAGGCCACTATCTTTGTGAGAGGTTGGAACTCACCTCATCGGAGTGGTGAAAGAGTTACACTAGTGAAAACCAGAACTACAGCTGTTAGTTACTGGTGGAGCCATACTTTGTTTGAACTGCTTTAACAGGGATGTAGGAGAGATTTTCTCTGAACCTCGATGAAAATTGTTCATGTCTCTGTGTTAATTCTATTGATTGTGTTCTCTTGCATCTTGTCACTTGGTTCTCGACAAATTTGTGTTTGCACTGTTTCGACTCTTAATTTGTGTAAGGTTTGCTCAAGTAGTTCTGTAATTATCAGATCTTTGCTTAAATTTGTCATTAGTTTTAAAAGTTGCCTTTTCACCCCCCCCTCTAGGCCAACCCGATCCTTTCAAACTCTCCATAAAAATAGTGCTGCGCACGGCTTACTACTGCTCTAACCCGCAAACGAACAGTCTAGACATCCAAATTGAACATCCGAAACATCCACTCCAACAATGCCATGTATGTCCTATCGCTTGGTCTAGATATGCCCCGTACGACTCTTGAAAATGATGACAAATCCACTCCATCGACCCCCTATGCTATCTCCCCATCTCCATAAAAAATTTGAAAATACAATTTATCCGACATGCTGCCTGCAACGTCGACCCGAGAAATTCATCAGTTGTCTAGCCTTAAAAACTGCATATCTACATGATATATCATGCTTCCTTTAATTTCTACGTCGCTATGTCGCTGAGTTGCTAAATCGCTGAGCCGTTGTGCCGTGGCAGATAACAGCAGTGACAGTATTAACGAAAACGTTGCCACGATAACTCCTATTTTTAAGTCGCTAAAACGCTAAGTCGCTAGGTCGCTAAAACGCTAAAACATTAAGTCGTTAAAATGCTAAGTCGCTAAAACACTAAGTCGCTAAAACGTTCAAACGCTAAGTCGCTAAACGCTGAGTCGCTAAAACGCTATGTCGCTAAAATGCTAAATTGCTAAATCGCTAAAACGCTACGTCGCTAAACGCTGAGTCACTAAAACGCTAAGTCGTTAAAACACTACGTCGCTAAACGCTGAGTCACTAAAACGCTAAGTCGCTAAAACACTACGTCGCTAAACGCTGAGTCGCTAAAATGCTACGTCGCTAAAATGCTAAAACGCTAAGTCGCTAAGTCACTAAACGTTGAGTCGCTAAATCGCTAAAACGCTAAGTCGCTAAAATGTTAAAACGCTAGGTCGCTAATTAATCTAATCGCTAAGTCGCTGATTAAAATCAAATGCACAAGAAAATTACCTACGACATCCTTCTTCTCCTCCTCCTCTTCTTTCTCTCTTCTTCCCCTCTCCTTTCTTTCTTTCCTTCCTTCTTCTTCTTTCTTTCTTTCCTCTTCTTCCTTCCTTCTTTTTTTCTTCTGCTTCTGGCTCGGTCGCTAGGGGCTGGGGCTGGCGTAAAGACCACTTATCGCTCATGTCTAGGGCGATAGCCCCCTATTGGGGCTATTTTTCAAACGACGTTAGTAAACGCTGTCGTGGCAGCACTTTTCCCTGCCGTCACAGACCTTTTCCGTGCCGTGGCAGAGCTTTCACCCGAGAACTGGGCGATCGCCCCAATAACAGGCGACAGCAGGCCATTTCAGTCATTTTGGTTTTTCGTCGATTAGTTTTGTAAAAAAGATTTAAATTAAATATTAAATAAAAAATTTCACAAAGGTTTACCAACCTTATCCCTCCAATCAAATATTATCTTGAACCATCCTGTACCATTCCATCCAAGCAACCAAACAAAATCTTGTAGCATCCTGTACCATTCCATCCAAGCAACCAAACAAAATCTTGTACCATCCAGGATGCACTCAACACATGACCGGCTCATCAAGGATATTTACCTCAGTAGAAAAGGAAGGTAATCCAAGTCACAAAATCACTTTTGGTGATAACAGCAAAAGAAAGGTAAAGGGAAATGGTAAGATTGCTATATCCAATGATCACTTTATTGATAACGTGCTACTTGTCGATTCCTTGAATTTTAATCTGTTGTTAGTTGCTTAGTTGTGTGATCTCGGATTCCATTGCACTTTTTCCTTTGATGGAGTAACTGTTGTTGACAAAAATGAAAAGCTTATTTTCAAAGGTTTTAGATTTCAAAATCTCTATCTTGTTGATTTTAACTCTAACTCCTCATGCATATCGACTTGTCTGTTGGCTAAAGTCTCACTTGGGTGGATTTGGCACAGACGTCTTGGGCATGTAGGTATGTCTAAGCTTAAAAAGCTTTTTAAAAATGAGTTAGTGTTGGGCTTGAGAGATGTTAAATTTGAAAAGGATAAATTGTGCAGTGCTTGTCAAGCTGGCAAACAAGTTGCCAATTCTCATCCTTCCAAAAATATCATGTCCACCACTAGGCCCCTAGAGCTTCTGCATATGGATGTGTTTGGCCCAACTTCATATGCTAGCATAGGTGGCAACCCATACTGTTTGGTCATTGTGGATGACTTCTCTCGCTACACTTGGGTGTTCTTTTTACCAAATAAAAGTGAAGTTGGGAAAACCTTTAAAACTTTTGCAAAAAGAGCTCAAAATGAATTTGATTGCCCCATCAAAAGAATCAGAAGTGACAATGGAACTGAATTTGTTAATTCTAACATTATTGACTATTGTGATGAGTTAGGGATAAAGCATGAACTTTCAGCCACATACACTCCTCAACAAAATGGTGTGGTTGAAAGGAAAAACAGAACACTCATTGAAATTGCAAGGACAACGCTGGAAGAGTATGGGACTCCAAATGCCTTTTGGGCTAAAGCCATCAACACAGCGTGTCATGCCATCAATAGTCTCTACCTTCATCTACTTCTCAAGAAGACATCATATGAACTGCTGGTAGGGAGAAAACCAAATGTCACCCATTTTCGTGTGTTCAGATGCAAAGTCTACATCTATAAAAAGAGGACACACTTAGGTAAATTTCAAAAGAGGTGTGACATTGGTATTATGTTAGGTTATTCTTCTAAATCCAGAGCCTACAGATTTTTTAATAATTCAACTGGTTTAGTCGAAGAGACCTATGATGTTAAGTTTGATGAATCTAATGGCTCACAAGGTGAGCATGAGAATCTAGCTGATGCAGGTGAAGAAAGCCTTAATGGAAGCAATGAAGAAGATGGAAGTTGGAGAAGTCAAGCCTAAAGAAGACAAAGATGAAACACCAACAACTTCCATGATGCCATATGACGGATCACAACAAGATGATAAAATGGATCAAGAAGGACTAAATCTAGTAAAGAGCCATCACACCATTGCCAAGGATCACCCCGTGGACCAAATTATTGGTGATTTTAGCAAGGGTGTTCAAACTCGCTCTAGACAAGCTTCATTTTGTGAACATTACTCTTTTGTTTCTTGTGTTGAGCCTAGGACTGTAGAAGAAGCCTTAAATGATGCTGATTGGATTATGGCAATAGAAGAAGAGCTCAACAACTTCAAAAGAAACAAAGTATGGAACTTGGTGGAATGTCCTAAAGACCACAATGTCATTTGCACAAAGTGGGTGTTTCGAAATAAGTAAGATGAGAGTGGAATTGTTACTCGCAACAAAGCAAGGCTAGTGGCTCAAGGATTCACTCAAATAGAAGGGTTGGACTATGGAGAGACATATGCCCCTGCTGCTTGACTTGAAGCCATATGGTTTCTTCTAGCCTTTGCTTGTCATTTTAATATTACCCTATTCCAAATGGATGTGAAAAATGCTTTTCTTAATGGAATTATTGAAGAAACTGTTTATGGAACTTAGTTTCTTTTGTTTTGGTGTTTGCGTAGTGGCATGTCTTGGATTCGAGGTCGAATCCTGTTAAGGGGGAGAGAATGTGACATTAGAGAATGTGACATTACCGTACAAGTTATTTCATGTTTTTGGGCCATTCAGGGTGTTCGGGCTTCTCCGGGGGAATTGTGGGCCTTGGGGGTTTGAAATTGGGCTTCCGGTGGGATGGTTTCAGCCTAAGTGGGCTGGTTTGGGCCCAAGAGGGGGTGCTTGGGGCAGCAAACCCCAGCCTTCCGCACCCCTTGGGCACCACCCCCCTTCCCCCACTTCCTCCCCCTCCTAGCCGCCACCCCCTCACCCCCTTGCACCTCCCCCCTTTGCTCCCTTCCTCCCTTGCGCCCCCCTTTGCTAGGGTTTCCCCCCCATAGCCGCCTCTCCCTCCCCTCTTCCCCTGTTGATCTTGCATTGAAGTCCATCCAACCGAGGAGAAGTCGGCGGTTCCCTACGGTTTGGAGGAGAAGCGTAAGCGGGAGAAGGGATCGTTAGTCGGTTCTTCGTTTTGTCAAGGAGAGGTATGCATTGGAGAACTTGTTTGTAAAGTTTTGGTGCTAGTTAGATGGGGAAGATCATGTTTTAATTTGGTGTTTAGGTGCTGTGATTAGATGGATTTAGGGTGATTGCAAATTTGTCATGCGTTCTGTCCTCGGGGAGATTAGGTCATCGGTCTTCAGACGAGAATTTGATAATTTTAGAGGAATTTTCTAGAGGCCCGGCTGTTGCGAAAGTTGTAGGTAATCAAATTACCTTTAATTGGGCACCGAAATTGTTAAATTTCATTCAGTCGTTTAAACGTTATGGTCATTTTACCGAGTGCTATCTAATATGTGACATGAATGGTACAGTCTGTGATCAACTGTAGATTAGAGGATTTTGCAAGCCGAATCAATTTTCGCGAATACTTATAGAAAGGTGGGAACTTTCCTGAGGTTCGAGAACATGTACTCGTTTACCTGATTTGGTGTTATAGAACCCAAGATATGCTTGTTGGAAGCCTGCTGTCCCGTTGGACAGATTCTCTGTTTTTTGGGTTTTAGGAGTGGGTTGCAAAGTCGGTGTAGTTGATAGTTCTTGTGTTGTTTTGTTGGCATGTTTTTGAGTGTATTGTACCTATGTGCAGGTGGTGTGACCCCGGGAGTGCCCTCAACATCTCGCCACTCCGTCTCCCGTGGTTGAAGGCAAGTGTATTGGAATGGTTTTGGCTTGGGAGACCATATGGATTCGTAGCGTTGCATTATAACTAAGTGATGTGTTAATTTGCCATGTGAGATGATGATCATGTGTTTACTTATGGTTATGAAAGTTGTTAAAATGAGTACATGTGCAAGTTATTCATGTTTATGGCATATATGCATTCATAGCATGAGGACAGGCCAGGTCGGTGAGAAAGTCATAACTAATCCGATAAGGTCGGTGAGAAAGTTATGACTAATCCGGAGCGCCACTGAGAAAGGCCTAACTCGTAGTTCCATCTGCAGTTGTGAATGGGAGCGAGTTAGTAAGAGTAGGCAACTTCCACGGGATGGAAGGGAAAGAGGGTGCACACCGACGGGTGTGCGCTCGGCAATACCGGTATGTGCTAAGCAAAGAGACATATGCATTGCATTGCATGAATGAAGATGTTTATAAGATGCTTATGAAGATGATTTATGAGATGTAATGATGATGTTAATGAATACTGTTATTGTTTAATTCCATTGCAATACACTTTGTTGAGTGATGAACTCACGCTTGTTGTTTTATTTTGTTTTTAGGTACCATGAATTCGGCATATGGGAAAGGGAGTTAGCGTCACGTCTCCACTTAGTTTCACTCATCTAGACAACTACACACCCTCATTTGTAGTTGTGATGGTTTATTTTATTGCGCTAAACTTGGACTATGTTATATCGTGTGCTTGGTTTTAGTATTCACTCCGTATTGGTTCATGAAACGTTTGAATTTACATTCTTGGCTTGAACTGATGCTATAACTCATGTTATTACTGTTTTAGATGTCATCTGTTATGCTATTGAGTTATGATAATATTATTGTTGCTTCAAACCATGGAAAAACAAAGGATATGCTGCCGAAATTTCGGTTAAGCAATTAGCATACTTGATGTAATTTATTGTTAATACGTGTTTTTGGTTGCTTCTAGTATCGTCTGGGTGACATTCGCGGCATACTAGGTGCCGGGCTGTTACAACGTGCCTGTCTTGTGTGATAATGAAAGTGTTGTCAAAATAGCAAACAATCCGGTCCAACATTCACGAACTAAGCATATTGAGATCCGACATCATTTCATTCGTGATCATGTTGCTAAAGGTGACATTATGCTTAGTCATGTTAAAACTGAAGACCAATTGGCTGATATTTTCACCAAACCACTGGATGAGGCTAGGTTTTCAAAACTTAGAAGTGAATTAAATATTCTTGATCTCTCAAATGTTGCTTAAATTTGTGCATCATTATCAATTCTGTCTGCTTATTTATTTGGTATTCATTGATTTGGTTCTTGGAAGGATTGTCACACTAAGGGGGAGTCAAGACTGCTCATTATACAGTTTTTGCTACCCATTTGTGATCAAACTAATTCAAGGTGCTGAAGTTGGTTAACTATCTTTATAAATATTTTTTTAAATAAAAAACTAAAAATTGCTAAATTGCTGCTGGAAGTCTTCTTTGTCTACATCTCTATCTTATCTCATCTAAATAGTAGAAAATAGGTTATCATAACTCTAATAAGCATCTGTTTTCAAAAATTTCAAGTATCTAGCCACTCAGCACATGGGTTCTCATTAATAAGCTTGAATTTTAGATATATTCATGCTTAAAAGGGAAGAACTCATATATGTCAAAAGGTTCCAAAATCCTTCCTTCCCTTACTTGATGTCTATTGATTGATCTTATAATCAAGATTATTCTAAGATCCACCTTATTTGTTTTTATTTCCTTCTCTCGAGAGGATCGTTGAAAAGCTCTAAGAGTCTAGTTATTTCTTATTTTATTAATAGAAAATTGCACATGTACAACGGACTAAGTTCGTCCTCTATTTCAGAAAAACCGAGAGTTTCCCATCTACGACGGACCAACTTTGCATCATAATACTGTTACGACGGACAAAGAAAATCGGTCCGACGAAAATGTTATGTTTTGCAAAACCAGTCCGGCGCAAATAAGAAACTCTTAGTTTTTCGCTAAAATCGGTCCAGCGTATATTGCAAAAACAAAATCTGTTTCTCACTTCTTATGATATTCAAAAGATTTCATCTATTTTTTTAAAAAAAAAATCACTTATCTAATTTGAAAATTTCAAAATCTTGTCTAATCTTAGGACTTATCTCTGCTAAACTATCCTTGATCCTAAAACCTGTAACCTTCTTGGATCCTACTTCATGGGTTTCACCAATCAGAGTAAAATGAGGAAATTGCCTTTCACCTACCAACCAACTTCTTAAAGGCGCCCTTTCCCAATGTGGAGTTTCTGGCTTCTGTAGCAGTTACTCATTCTGGCAGTCTTCTCTTCCAAATCAAAAGGGTTCTTCAAATATCTCTTTTGCGTTTTCACTCAAGCAGCATTCCTCTTTTCACCAAAGCAAACCCTAATCAGGTAGTGTCAACGGTGCTCAAGCCTGCTCCGAGAAGATCCCTAGGAATCAGTAAGTTTCTCAAAACATTCTCTTTCTTTTGTGCAGAAACTTAACCCTAGACTTAGAAATCTGTTCTTGGTCTGAAGGTCAAGTTGAGCCTGTTGTGTTCGACAAAATGCCTAGTTGACAAAGTGAAAGGAATGAAACAGAAATCAACTAGTTCAGGGCAGTCATTTCATTATCAAGGGCCAGTTCATTTAGAGGACACTCACACCTCTGGCAGGGTTACAAAAGTAACAACCTCAAAGCCACCAAGAAAAGATAAACAACCAGTGCTATCTGACCATGATCTCTCTTCCGAATCTGATGATGAAGAATATGAGCCAAGTAATTACTCTAGCTCTGAAGAAGAGAACTTAAGTCCTGAAGTTGATATGATGGCTGGTAATGAGTTAGCAACACTTGGAGGGAAAAAGCTGAGATCAATTAGGATTGTAAATGAAAGAAATTGGTTTCCCTTTGACAGTCCCCCACTAGATGAGAAATTCATTACAAACTTGCAAAAGAACATCTCTTTGGGATACAAGAAAAGAAATAACAAAAAGGGAAAACCACTCTCAGCTTTAAGCAAACACCAGTATGTAGACTGGAATCAGATTTGTTCTGTTACTGGATCTTACATAATTCTTGATTGTGTGAGATCAACTCCTGGTCTAGCAGAAATGATGTTAGGAAGAAGCTCTTTATGGAACGAAGATATAATCCTAGAATTCTCTGCCTCTCTGATAGTCAATAAGAAAAGGCACTATCTGTTATTTACTATAAATGGAAAAATCAGGAAAGTGAGATCACCACACTTTGAAGCTGCAATAGGTGCCTCTAGTCCTCAGGTCAACAAGACCAGAATCCATGATAGAATGTTCCCTGGGAACAGATGGAGACAAGTTGGTGATATGCCAGACTTGCAGTTATCGGCTCACATTTACAGAAACATCACTGAGGAAAACTTCAATGCAAATAGAGTAAATTTCTTGTCTGCTGAAGCTAAGGTACTCTTGCTGTTGCTTAGACTTCTTTCCCAAGTCTGGATATAAGGAAGGTGTGACTCCAACCTTGGCTTGGTTGCTGCATTTGATCCTCTCCAAGCAACCTATAGACTTAGTGGACTACATTTTTGGAGAAATGGAGGAAGCCATTTACAAAAGAATGGGAAGTCCACTACCCTTTGCACAACAGATTTCACAAATGTTACAGGCTCAAGGGATAATTTCTTAGCAGGAAATGAGCAAGTCATTCAGCTGTCGGCAAAATCAATACAAAATGCTCAAGTTGCCTACTGAAGAAATTGCCAAAAGACCAAGAGTTCCTACTTCACCTCCGGCACCTGATAATGAGCCAAGTGCTCATGGAGATGATAGTTCTGATGATGATGATGATGGAGGAGATGGACATGTTCCAAGTTATCATGGTTTGAGTCATCACAGTCATAGAAGCCCCAGTCATCATAGTACAATTCAACATACTCCTAGCTGTCACAGCCATCAGCTTGGACTTCATTCTCCAGTGTCAAATGTGACAGCTGCATCTTTTCAGCCTGAAAATTATGAAGAGATAGAAATTCTAGGTGATAGTCCTTAGAGGTCTTTGCAACCGTCGGTAGGAGGAGATGCAGCAACTCAGATTTACTTGAGCTCAAAATCTCATCGTGAAGAAGAACCTGTGCACAGCTATGGTGGACACTTATGTCCTAGACATCCTTCTCAAATTCCAAGTCATCATAGTCTACCCCCAGCAGAACATTCGGCCATGGGATTTTTCTCTCAACATGATGAGCAACTTGAAATAGATGAATATCAAGAAATTGACAGATTCAGGGAGCTTGCTGCAGCCTCAAGATTTGTAGAAGAACAGTAATTCAGGCCTGCAGCTCATGATCATGAAGCAGTTGGTTCAGCTTTTCCCCATAAATATGCAGCATCACATCATTCTCCTTCTCCTGAACTTTATCATCAGCAGCCCTTAGCATGGAGCACCCAAACTGAATTGTTTCACGCCTTTGAGGAACAGTTCAATGCAGATTTAAGAACTGCTCAAGATAGGTTTGCTGAAGAACAAAGGCTAGCTGATCAAAGACATCATGAGCATAGGGCTGCTCTTCAGCACCACCATCAAGGCACTCAGGAAATGTTAAAGAAAATCCATCAAGACCAAGCCTTGATCAGAGATGAAAATTCCAAAAGGTTCGACATGCTCAGAAACAATCAATGGGATCTCCGAAGATGGATTGGGGATCTCAAGACAAATCAAAATGTGATCAAGGATAGACTCTATGATATCAACAAAAAGCAGAATGAACAATCACTAAGTTAGACCAGTTTGAAAAATCTACTCATAGAAAACTTGATGCTCAAGGAGAAGTCTTGGATTGGCAAAGTCAATTTTTAGAAGATCAAAATGACTACCATCACCAAGCAAATAGTTATTTTGTGAATGCCCTGGATAAGATTGGAGGTAATTTTAATGAACAGCTTCAAGAAATGAATGACTCCCTAAGGCAGTTGCAACATGACTTTTTTCAATGGACTGTGGGAGATCAACCTGGAGACCCTAATTATCCCAACTGGCATGATCAGGTTATGGGTCAGCCTCCATCTGAGCTCATGAGTCCTGTGTCTCAAGATCTTTCTCTTCAGACAATCAACCCTCTTCCTAGAGATCCAACTTATCCTAGTTGGCACGATCGAGCAATGGCTTCTCCAAGACACTCAGTTGACGAAGAGAAAACTCAGACTTCACCAGATCACTCAGAGCAGTCTCCTCACTGGCAGCATGTGTCTCCTCCGAGGCAGAGCACTAGCTCCAGACCCTCTCACCTGTTCAAGAGGACCTTTTCACGACACAAGAAGTGACCTATTTGGCTATTTGAAGCCAAAGGGGGAGTAAATAGAAGTTTCTTAGACTTAGTCTTAGAATATCTAAGCTTAAGGCTAAAGACTTGTACTGTTTTGTCTTATGATGTGTTAACTATCTGCAATGATTTGCGCTGTTATGATCTATTTGCTTTTGTCCCCTCTTTTTGTGATAAGTTACTCTCAAATGTCTTTTTATCCTAAGCACTTTTTCAGGGGGAGCATAGACTGTTACTCTTGTTTTTAAAGATTATATGCTTGTTCTATCAGACTAACTTTTCCTTACAGAAGAAGTTAAGTTTTTCTTATTCAAAATCAAGGGTGTTGTCATCAATCACCAAAAAGGGGGAGATTGAAAGCATCTAGGCCCCCTAATTCCTTATTTGTAATAATTATTGGTTTTGGTGTTGATGATCAACT
This sequence comes from Rhipidocladum racemiflorum, assembly GCA_036346355.1. NCBI lineage: Eukaryota > Viridiplantae > Streptophyta > Magnoliopsida > Poales > Poaceae > Rhipidocladum > Rhipidocladum racemiflorum. Next base: position 59,656,922 of record CM070574.1, read on the forward strand.
CTCATACACTTGATGAAGTGAAGATTTTATTCAAAGGAAGGAAAAAAGGTTAATGTCTCTTTATCTCTAGTTTTGACTTGGGAGATGATTCAAGTCATGTAGCTAGATTTATTTTAGTAAGCCGTTGTAACACCCTAGCTTCTACTAAGCCCAGAATGTCACCAAACATAGACCATAACACATTTAATACCATAATTTAAAGTAAATTACAGCAAGTAATCATTTAGAATAATTGAAAATTTTGACAGCATCTCCTTTGTTTTTGCATGAAACTTAACAACATAATCATCATATCAATAAGTAGGATAAACAAGACCTTCACACGCAGCAATAATGATAACCAATCATCAATTAAAACATCAATAGGCATCGCTAGCAAAAGAATAAGCATCAATTTAAATCTAGGAAGATATAACGATTCACTCCATAGCCCCACATGATACACATGGGGGAAACAACCAAACATTAAGACCATAAACTAATGATTATTGCAATGTCTCCAAAACAGGTGAATTAGCTAGATTATGATGCTACGTGGAGGAGTGTAGCTAAATCCCTTTCCCGCGCGCCAATTCATGGTACCTAAAGAAAAAAACAACGAAAAACACAAGCGTGAGTTCAAAACTCAGCAAGGTGTAATATAATGAATAGACAAGGATCAAAACAACAAACCATCATACCAGTCTCCACAGTTATACCACAACACATCATACTTAACATTATACACACTCTTTAAAACAACATGATAATCATTTCATGAACACCTCATGAGTACTCTCATCATTAATTCATAAACTTCTTCATTCATGTATATCATTCATGCAATGCAATGCACATGTCTCCTGGAATTCTCATACCGGTATGGTTGAGTGCACACCCGTCGGCATGCACCCTTTTCCCCCTTCCATCCCGAAGATGGAGGGTGCCTATCACTCACTTCCATTCACCGCGGTGGATGGAATCACGATGTAGGTCTTACTCAAAAGTTTAGCCCCGGACTAGTCATAACAGTTCTCACCGACCCTACCGGAATAGTTATGATTTATCTCACCGGCCGGCCATGAAAATATGCCATGCATGCAAAATGGACAGCAATGTATACACAAATAGAAATATTGCATATCAACACATGGCATCTCAACATGTAGGACCGTATTCAACCATCGACGGTGCCCATTCACAACATAGCATGTAAATCACTTATCATCATCAAGCATTTTAATCATGGCATGAAGACATCATATCATCGACAATATTTAAAACATGGCATAAGGACATCATATCAATTATAACATGTAGTTCATGGCAAGACAGCATGTTATCTATCCCAAACACTATCAAGCAATTCTAGCAACACGTATAATGTTCAATCCACACAACACACTTGCCTTCAACCGCGGGCAACGGAGTGACGAGAGGTTGAGGGCACTCCCGAAGGCACACCACCTGCAAACACGTGCCACACACTTAATTTGACTCCTCAAAACAGTACCCACTACACCTAATACGCTAAATACTCCAAAACCCCGAAATCACAGATTTTGCCCCGTTCTGGACAGCGGCTTCGAAAAATCATAACTTGAGTTCTAGAACTCCAAATTGAATAAACGAGTACATCCTCGCATAGCTTAGGAAATTTCCCAACTTTTTCTAGTTATAGGTAAAGACTGATTCGGACTCTAATGTTGTTTAATCTAACGTTGAACACGAACTGTCTCAATCTAGTCACATATTTGACAGCGCTCGGTAAAACAGACATAACTTCCAAACGGCTTGGCGGAATTTCAATTTCTTTATATGCACTGAAAGATATTGAAATTATCTACAACTTCATAGAAGTCCGTACGGTCAGATTAGAACTCTAAATTAGTTTAATCTAATGTTGAACATAGACTGTCCCAACCTCGACACAGATTGGACAGCGCCCACCAAAACGGCCATAACTTTCAGACCGTAACTCCAAAAATTCTCAAAAAAATACAAAAAATAGTTTTTGACGATACCTACAACTTCTTCAACAGGAGGTCGGCAAAATTCCGAATCTAAAATTGCGAAAACGCACCTCCTAAAACGGACTCCAAATCTGCCCGAAACTGAGTACAATACGAACTCTAGTTCTTTTCAGATCTACTCCATGGCAGCACGTCCTCTTGATCTAACAACTCCAAATCTACCATGAGAACAGCACCTAGACCTTCCCCAAGGTTTCCCCATGGACATACCTTAGTCCGACGAACGACGAACACGAAGAATGCCTCTCGATCGCCCGATCTCGCTCCCACGCGTCGTGGCCACCGGTTCTCCTCGTCGCGGATCCTCCTACCGGCGAGGGCAGCACCATGGCGTGGCATGGCAGCGAGGGGGATGCAGCAAGGGCACGTGGTGGAGCAAGGGGAGGCGCAAGGGTGAGGGAGGGGTGGCGGCTAGGGAGGAGGAGGCAATGGGGTGGAGGGGAAACAAGTGGGGGCTAGGGCTAGGGAGGGGACTTGTTTGGGGCGCAGGTAGGGCTAGGGCAGCAGTTTTGCTGTCCTAGACCACCTCCAAAAGGCCCAAATATGTCCCACCTTCGGCCCATATGGACCCCCCAAGGCCCGAACTCCCCCGGAAGGCCCAATTCCCCTCCGGAAAGGCCCAAAATCCCCCGGAAAGGCCCACACTTGCAGAAACGGCGCAAAAACATGTTACAAGAGTCGTACCTTATGGCCGAGATCAAAAATGACTCATACCGTCATTCCGTAGTATCACATTCTACCCCCCTTAACTGGATTCGACCTCGAATCTTATACGTCAACTCTAAAACAATGTCCACTAGAGACTCATCTTCTTTGCGAACTCAACACACCCACGCAAAGACTCAAACAATAGCAATGACAACTCCATTCTCCAAATCCATCTATTAATAAGAGTGACTTGGCTTAGCTTAACTAAGCACAACTTGACATGATTCCTCATTTACTTCAATCTCTATCATGATTCATAAACTCCGAATGACACAATCACCTTGAAACACATCACTTTTTCATCATTAGTATTAAAACGGTCAACCGAGGTTCCAAACTAGAACCCCCCCAAAAAGACCATTTACGCAAAACGCCATCTCTCCCAATTATTTGACCCCTTTTCGCAAGGAATCAAAATTTACTAATGTCATCTTCGCTCATAGCCTACATCAACCATACTTTCCTTTCGACTGCCAACCACAATACACTTTTCATTCTATCCTCTCCCAGGCATAACGCACACACAGGGATGTCTAGCTAATACAATGTCCACGACAAAACATTTTATATCACACTTTCTATAACATTTGCTTCCACCCAACGATACTTTCAACCAAATTCAAACCACGACATCAACAACCTCCATCATCATCCACCCTCATAACACTAATGTCCAGCACCTAGCCCAAACTAGGACCGTAACTCACTACCAAATCTCAATTGGCACTTTTCCCAAGAGGATGTCGCCCTCACAAACAATTCACACAAACAACGAAGCCCACAAGTATAGCTCTTAGATTATACTCAACAATAACCCGAGGCCCTTCTTATTCTCGCTCCTATCAATAGTGCAAAAGAAGTACGATTCTTTTGAATCCAAGTAGACCACATACAACAACTCGAATCTCAAAGCGCCACAAATCGCTTTGGAAAGAACCCGATAACATTGAAAGACCACCCTTTTGCTTTTCCTAAGTCAAGCCGCAAAGGAAAACTCAAATCTCCAATCAACGCGATACAATTCGCATCGGGGAGCACTCAAACAAATAGAGACTCCACACAATTCTCTTGACAGAAGTTCTCAACAACTAAAGACAACTCGACTCGCCTTCACCACAGCCAAACTTTTCACTTTAACCAAAATCAACATCTTGGAAGAGAACTGCCACAAAAACTCTCGAAGAGAAAGGGAAACTCTAATCCCTTGCATAACAAAACCAAAATACCAGCATTTATCCATTCATTCATTTTCATGCTAGAGAGCAATGAAAAATCTCGATTCATAACACGAATGCGAATTCTACAAGAGCACTCAGGATTAGTCATATGTCTCTATATGACTTTCTCACTGTCCTGGCTCAACAACTCTTTTATGCTTATAAAAACGATGTCATGAATCTTTTTCACCATTTATTCATCATGTAACCACGATACCCATTAACCATTCACCAAGAGACTTCATTCTCCTTGTCACATGATTGACACCCAACAACATCGATGGTTGCTCAAATTCGCATAAACTACGACGGCGTTAACCGGAAAATACCATATCTCATCACAACCCAACAACCACTGCACGCAATGCGCGCAAAACATCGCATTTTAACCAAAGCCAATAACAGAAGATAGCATCAACTCTCCAATCAAACATCTACGCCTAATAACCGCTACCAATTCTCTTAAAGAGAAAGGAAACACATTCCCAGCAGGGAACATTTTACCAACAAAAACACTTATGAAACAATCATAAGATTCACCTTTTTGAAACGCTCGCAAAAACCACACACGTTTCCCAAATCAATCCAACTCTAGTCACGATAGAATTACAATTTAAGCGCTTAACTCCAGGATTACCAAAGATAAATCAGTTGAACGCTAAAGAGAGCGTCCCACTCCAACGCTTTGGGTGTTAACCCATACTCATAGCATAGACTAAACAGATTAGCCCAAAACGGATGTCATAATCACCCAAATCCCAAGAAGTCCAACATCCTTTGTTGCACACAAGCTACAACATCTCGCTCTTGATAAAATCACTTTTCACTGTTCATATAACCACAATTGATTATATTACCAACGAACCGTAGACCATATCTACCGTATGACAACCAACAAGGAGAACCACGTTCTCACAACTCCAAGACAATTAACTTATCGCTTAATCAAACATAAGAAGCATATCAACAACTTCTTTTGGTCTACTAACCATGATGAACCATTATTCATGCAACTTATTATCCCAAGCGTAGCACACATCTCTTTACAATTATTCCGGCGTAATCAACAATTACCCTGGGTATAATCCCTAAGTCACATATTCCATATCACCAGTTCATTCCACCAATAATTAATACTAACCACGCGACACGATCTCCACTAGACATTCCTCATAAATACGGATCCCAGATAGACCTCTGTCAAGAATAATTCAACCTTTCCTACAATCATTTCATATATCCTCATTAATTGATTACACGAATTTTAAGTCATATTGTCGACCCACAATATTAACTGACCCACCAGCTACAATAGGCAGAATTTCACACCATCTTCTTGCTATAACAAGTTCATCAACCGAGACATTCTATGTTAACGAATCTCAAACATCCATTAGATGCCTTTACCCGCATCACTTTGCACACACCACTAATCAACTTTCACTTTGGATCACCTGACGTCTCGTTTAATCATCTCTTATCAACACTATATTTTAGTTTATCTTAAACAAACAACAAATTCACTTTAACCGAACCACTAGCTCATATCATCCGAAAACTCTAACTTCTCGTCATACACTTAACTTCTTAAACATTCGTGTGAATCACGCACCCAACTCTTAAGGAAACCATAATTGCTCTAGAAAAGAATAACACCCAAAACACCTTTCCTTCCGGAAAGCTCAACCATAAATCACAAGAGAAGTCAACTCTTAAATTCCCAAATGCCGACACGCAACTACTCCACAACTCTCGAGATCAACAACTTCCACGAAGGAAGATGGTTGCACGAGGAAAAACCAAGCGATTAACCAAAATTTTAGGCCATAACCCCAAACTTCAAACTTTCACGAAACAAACGGTTTTTCAAAGATGAATTCCCAAGCAAGTCATCATTGCAATCAAACACCACTTAGGCCCCAACAACAAGATCTGGCACAACACCGCAATAACTCTTTTAAACCTCGAAAAAGACAAACACAAGAATAAATTGAAATCTTTCTCCGTAAAGCAACCGATCAACCACATCCTTTCCAACAAAACCTTGACACCTAAGTCCATGCGACTTAGATTTTTCATCAGAACTTCAATAACTTCCTTTCAAGTTGGAGAATGGTAACCCAAGAATCAATCTATAAGTTTCTCTATAAGGCAAACAACAAATCGGGCGTTAAAGCTGACAAGGCGACCAAAAGAGGCGCAACCCGAAATTCTTCTTTTGTCTTCAACCAAAGAAGACAAAACCAAAACCACCAAAAGAACCATCGGTGAGTATCCAAAACCGAACACTTTTTCTTTTATTTCAACCAACCAAAAACCAACCAAAACCGTTCGTCAAAACGGCAAAGAAAATTCGGAGGGTCAATCCACAACTCTACTACTCGACTCCAACCAACTACCCAATCTACGACATAAAGGATAAGCACTCTCCCAACAGGAGGTTAAAGTCCATCGGTGATGGCACTACCCGCCACACCGTCAAACCCAACAATACTACAAACAACGAGAAGGTGACCGAAACCCTTTCGGCACCACAACCCACATAATCTCAATTGTATCAACACAATCAATTCTTTCATAAACATAGCAACATATATTACCAAATGTAACATTCAACATCAAAGCTTAAATACAACATTTAAGCGTAAAGCAACGGTACCCATACCCATTCCTACTGTGCAACAGAGTGTGTCAAGTTTTAAATTAATTATTCCACTTACACAAGTTTTAATGTTGCTATCCTATGGCAAAGTTTTAAGTAAAACCTAAGCCGTGTTTCTAGGTTATCCCACTTCATATTTTAGTTGAACCTATAATTATGACACTAAATACACATTCCAGGGACCTACTGACCGCTCGATAGCAACTGTAACACCCCAGCTTCTACTAAGCCCAGAATGTCACCAAACATAGACCATAACACATTTAATACCATAATTTAAAGTAAATTACAGCAAGTAATCATTTAGAATAATTGAAAATTTTGACAGCATCTCCTTTGTTTTTGCATGAAACTTAACAACATAATCATCATATCAATAAGTAGGATAAACAAGACCTTCACACGCAGCGATAATGATAACCAATCATCAATTAAAACATCAATAGGCATCGCTAGCAAAAGAATAAGCATCAATTTAAATCTAGGAAGATATAACGATTCACTCCATAGCCCCACATGATACACATGGGGGAAACAACCAAACATTAAGACCATAAACTAATGATTATTGCAATGTCTCCAAAACAGGTGAATTAGCTAGATTATGATGCTACGTGGAGGAGTGTAGCTAAATCCCTTTCCCGCGCGCCAATTCATGGTACCTAAAGAAACAAACAACGAAAAACACAAGCGTGAGTTCAAAACTCAGCAAGGTGTAATATAATGAATCGACAAGGATCAAAACAACAAACCATCATACCAGTCTCCACAGTTATACCACAACACATCATACTTGACATTATACACACTCTTTAAAATAGCATGATAATCATTTCATGAACACCTCATGAGTACTCTCATCATTAATTCATAAACTTATTCATTCATGTATATCATTCATGCAATGCAATGCACATGTCTCCTGGAATTCTCATACCGGTATGGTTGAGTGCACACCCGTCGGCATGCACCCTTTTCCCCCTTCCATCCCGAAGATGGAGGGTGCCTATCACTCGCTTCCATTCACCGCGGTGGATGGAATCACGATGTAGGTCTTACTCAAAAGTTTAGCCCCGGACTAGTCATAACAGTTCTCACCGACCCTACCGGAATAGTTATGACTTATCTCACCGGTCGGCCATGAAAATATGCCATGCATGCAAAATGGACAGCAATGTATACACAAATAGAAATATTGCATATCAACACATGGCATCTCAACATGTAGGACCGTATTCAACCATCGACGGTGCCCATTCACAACATAGCATGTAAATCACTTATCATCATCGAGCATTTTAATCATGGCAGGAAGACATCATATCATCGACAATATTTAAAACATGGCATAAGGACATCATATCAATTATAACATGTAGTTCATGGCAAGACAACATGTTATCTATCCCAAACACTATCAAGCAATTCTAGCAACACGTATAATGTTCAATTCACACAACACACTTGCCTTCAACCGCGGGCAACGGAGTGACGAGAGGTTGAGGGCACTCCCGAAGGCACACCACCTGCAAACACGTGCCACACACTTAATTCGACTCCTCAAAACAGTACCCACTACACCTAATACGCTAAATACTCCAAAACCCCGAAATCACAGATTTTGCCCCGTTCTGGACAGCGGCTTCGAAAAATCATAACTTGAGTTCTAGAACACCAAATTGAATAAACGAGTACATCCTCGCATAGCTTAGGAAATTTCCCAACTTTTTCTAGTTATAGGTAAAGACTGATTCGGACTCTAATGTTGTTTAATCTAACGTTGAACACGAACTGTTTCAATCTCGTCACAGATTTGACAGCGCTCGGTAAAACAGGCATAACTTCCAAACGGCTGGGCGGAATTTCAATTTATTTATATGTACTGAAAGATATTGAAATTATCTACAACTTCCTTGAAGGCCGTACGGTCATATTCGAACTCTAAATTAGTTTAATCTAATGTTGAACACAGACTGTCCCAACCTCGACACAGATTGGACAGCGCCCACCAAAACGGCCATAACTTTCAGACCGTAACTCCAAAAATTCTAAAAAAAATACACAAAATAGTTCTTGACGATACCTACAACTTCTTCAACAGGAGGTCAGCCAAATTCCGAATCTAAAATTGCGAAAACGCACCCCCTAAAACGGACTCCAAATCTGCCCGAAACTGAGTACAATACGAACTCTAGTTCTTTTCAGATCTACTCCATGGCAGCACGTCCTCTTGATCTAACAACTCCAAATCTACCATGAGAACAGCACCTAGACCTTCCCCAAGGTTTCCCCATGGACATACCTTAGTCCGACGAACGACGAACACGAAGAATGCCTCTCGATCGCCCGATCTCGCTCCCACGCGTCGTGGCCACCGGTTCTCCTCGTCGCGGATCCTCCTACCGGCGAGGGCAGCACCATGGTGTGGCATGGCAGCGAGGGGGACGCAGCAAGGGCACGTGGTGGAGCAAGGGGAGGCGCAAGGGTGAGGGAGGGGTGGCGGCTAGGGAGGAGGAGGCAATGGGGTGGAGGGGAAACAAGTGGGGGCTAGGGCTAGGGAGGGGACTTGTTTGGAGCGCAGGTAGGGCTAGGGCAGCAGTTTTGCTGTCCTAGACCACCTCTAAAAGGCCCAAATATGTCCCACCTTCGGCCCATATGGACCCCCCAAGGCCCGAACTCCCCCGGAAGGCCCAATTCCCCTCCGGAAAGGCCCAAAATCCCCCGGAAAGGCCCACACTTGCAGAAACGGCGCAAAAACATGTTACAAGAGTCGTACCTTATGGCCGAGATCGAAAATGATTCATACCGTCATTCCGTAGTATCACAGCCGTACTATAAAGAGGGATTATACATAAGTTCATTACCTTGGTTCATAGGCTACTTATTTAAGATTATTTGGAGCAAAGATTATTCCTTTTCCCTCTAAAGTAAAAGAATTTCAGTCTTTTATCAAGTTCAGCAAAAACACATTCACGCCGGACCAACTCTTTTTCAGCCCTACGCAAAAGCCTTTCTTCTGAACTCATACCGAGCGCACACCGTTCACGCCAAACCAAGTTTTCGATTCGACGCAATAAACAAATCTCTTTGAAATCTAACCGAGCGTGTGTAGTTCACAATGGACCAGCCTTTTCGGTTCGGCGTAAATATGCAACTTACTGGAACTTGTTGTTGAATCTAAGTTTTTCTCGAATCAAAACCAATGAGTTTGCCATCTACGACGGACCGTGTTTTTAAGTCCGACGCAAACATGTTTTTCATCATTTCACAACGGACTGATTTTTGCTCTACTCATGTGTATGACGGACCAACTCATCTTGGTCCGGTGCAAATGGATTTTTCACTGATGTTAGTCCGACGTGCATTGAGGTAATTGTAAATTGTTTCAAATCTTATCAGATGCAATCATTTTGACATGTCTTATCATTCTGACATTGGCAATTGGCTATTTCTTGCCATTAATGGCTATATTCGTGTTGTAGCCTATATAAGCCATTCCAGGCCATTCCAAAAGTAGAACTTTGACATCTCTTTGATATTTTAGCAGTCTAAAGCTCAAAAGCCATCAAAGAGACCAAGCTCAAACTCTGTTATTCAAAATTCAGTGTAATCAATGCTTCAAGTTTTGTCTAGAATCAGAGTGTCTAGTGAACCAAGGGACATGGCTTGTGGATGGTCTATTACTCTTGGAACTAGCTATTCCTAGACGGCTTGAAGGAGTTCATAGTGCATCCTGTCCAACTGTGATTGTAGAAGGCCACTATCTTTGTGAGAGGTTGGAACTCACCTCACCGGAGTGGTGAAAGAGTTATACTAGTGAAAACCAGAACTACAGGTGTTAATTACTGGTGGAGCCATACTTCATTTGAAGTGCTCTAACGGGGATGTAGGAGAGATTTTCTCTGAACCTCGGTGAAAATTGTTCTTGTCTCTGTGTTAATTCTGTTGATTGTGTTCTATTGCATCTTGTCACTTGGTTCTCGACAAATTTGTGTTTGCACTGTTTCGACTCTTAATTTGTGTAAGGTTTGCTCAAGTAGTTCTGTAATTATCAGATCTTTGCTTAAATTTGTCATTAGTTTTAAAAGTAGCCTATTCACCCCCCCCTCTAGGCCAACCCGATCCTTTCAAACTCTCCATAAAAACAGTGTTGCGCACAGCTTACTTCTGCTCTAACCCGCAGTCGAACAGTCTGGACATCCAAATTAAACATCCGAAACATCCACTCCAACAAAGCCTTGTATGTCCAATCACTTGGTCTAGATATGCCCCGTACGACTCTTGAAAATGATGACAAATCCACTCCATCGGCCCCCTGTGCTATCTCCCCATCTCCATAAAATATTTGAAAATACAATTTGTCCGACATGTAGCCTGCAACGTTGACCCGAGAAATTCCTTAGTTGTCTTCCCTTAAAAACTACATATCTACATGATATATCATACTTCCTTTAATTTCTACGTCGCTAAGTGGCTGAGTTGCTAAATCGCTGAGCCGTTGTGCCGTGGCAGATAACGGCAGTGGTAGTAGTAACGAAAACGTTGCAACGACAACTCCTATCGCTAAGTCGCTAAAACGCTAAAACGCTAAGTCACTAAGTCGCTAATACGCTAAAACATTAAGTCGTTAAAATGCTAAGTCACTAAAACGCTAAGTCGCTAAAACTCTAAGTCGCTAAAACGCTAAGTCGCTGAAACGTTCAAACGCTAAGTCGCTAAAACGCTGAGTCGCTAAAACGCTACATCGCTAAAACGTTAAGTCGCTAAATCGCTAAAACCCTGAGTCGCTAAAACACTACGTCGCTAAACGCTGAGTCACTAAAACGCCATGTCGCTAAAACGTTAAGTCACTAAACGCTGAGTCGGTAAATCGCTAAAACGCTAAGTCGCTAAAACGTTAAAACGCTAGGTCGCTAATTAATCTAATCGCTAAGTCGCTAATTAAAATCAAATGCACAAGAAAATTACCTGCGATAGCCTTCTCCTCCTCCCCCTCCTCCTCTTCCTCCTCCTCCTCTTCTTTCTCTCTTCTTCCCCTCTTCTTTCTTTCTTTCCTCTTCTTCCTTCCTTCCTTCCTTCCTTCCTTCTTCTTCTTTCTTTCTTTTCTCTTCTTCCTTCCTTCTTCCTTTCTTCTACTTCTGGCTTGGTCGTGAGGGGCTGGGGTTGGCGTAAAGGCCACTTATCACCCGTGTCTAGGGTGATTTTTCAAACGGTGTCAGTAAATGCTGCTGTGGCAGCACTTTTTCCTGCCGTCACAGACCTTTTCAGTGCCATGGCAGAGCTTTCGCCTGAGAACAGGGCGATCGCCCCAATAACAGGCGACGGCAGGCCATTTCGGTCATTTTGGTTTTCCATCGATTAGTTTTGAAAGAAAGATTTGAATTAAATATCAAATAAAAAATTTCACAAAGGTTTACCAACCTTATGCCTCCAATCAAACATCATCTTGAACCATCCTGCATCATTCCATCCAAGCAACCAAACAAAATCTTGTACCATCCAATTCATGCAACCAAACACCCTCTCTGTATCATCTCATCCAGGATTATCCCATCTATCATGTACCATTCCATCCCATTCTTCTTCGTTCACACAACTAAACACACCCGTGTGTTTGGTTGCCTGTACCAAGTGGTACATATATGAGATGGTTCAAGAAAAAAGTCATCCATATGTTTGGTTGCTTGAATGGAACCATCCCATCTTGGACCAAGTGATACAAATTTGAGAAATATTCTCTTTAGATGCTGAACTATTCTATTCACCCAAAATAATGGAACAAAATAGTATAGGACCATCCAATCTCATTTAACTTCATCCCATCAACCAAACGCACCCTTAATTTCCGACAATGATCCAATCACAGAGGAATTCTATCCTTGAGTTACCAACATTAGTTTGTTGTCCCTCGCAACAAAAAAAAAAGAAAAAAAAATTATTGTCAAGAAGAACTGTGCAGACCTGTCGGGTGGCACCCTAGTTTACCCCATACATATATGCATGTATCTTTCTAAACTCATTTGGACATGCCAGTTTGTAAATAAAAAAAGCATGCCAGACTGGATTCCTTGGGTTACATGCACGGCTGGTTTTGGAACAGACAATGCAAAACCGTGACCTGCCAGAAAATATCCTATTGGCCTCATCCTCTGCTGCAACACTATACTATGGATTTGTATATGTACACGGCGAGTCGCGACGAGATTGGACAAGAATGTACTTTGACTAGTACCAAAGCTCCCAACACGAAGATGGCCTTCTGCAGCACTAATTCTTCTTGCAAGGGTTTATTGTTGTTTATTACACACTGAATCATCAAGCGAGTCACAAGCAAGCGCCATTTTTTTACACTAATATGGACTTCGAAATATGGATTTGGTCACCCATTACTAATGTAAAATAATTATAAAATAAAATAAAATTATGGCGTCGTAAAAACCTTTCCTAGACAAAATACTCGTACCAATTTCGTATATCCGATATAAATATTCGTGAATACTCTCGGTTCCAGAATACTTGTCATTATAGCATTTAAATTTTGTTCCTAAATACTCCCTCCACCCATGTTTATAAAACATATTTCTTCTTGGCACATATATCAAGAAGATATTGAAAATAACTAGATTATTCCTAATCATTATCACTAAGCACTACACTCAATATATGCATGCATGAAGAGAATATAAATTAAAGATTGATATTTATTAGGGTATAGAGCGAGCATCACATTAATTGTGCATTAGAATATGAAATACTCATATATTTGTGGACAATATCATTAAAATAATAAGCCTTACAAACTTGGACAAAGAGAGTACATGTCATTCTATAATTTTGAGATAATTTTTAACTATTTTTTTCTTTTCATATCTCTACTATTCATTATTTCCTATGTTATTTATTACTATATATTAGAGTACACGCCATATAAAAGCAATAAGTGAGACAACAAAGGAGTACATTTGATCATTTCTACATGTAGCTTGTTTGGAGTGCAAAATCCTATAACATCATGTATTTAGGAATAGAGAGAGTACATTGTTGGTCAAAGTTAAAGAAATTTGATCGACACGTATTTTTTTTTTTTACCACTGCTGGGAGTAAATAAATGAAAATAGTAGAAGTATTGGATCAGTGCGGCAATATTAGCGGGTTATACAAAAATATTGCTCAGCTGTGATGACATATAAAGGAAAGCTTGGATCAATTCAGTAGTGGAATTAGAGGACTCGGAAGGTTGCGGTGGTATAACAGAGGCAATGAGATTACTATGACGATCATGTTGCTAGCCATGGATTTGTCCCATGGACCACGTGTTAGATGTGTGATTTGTGTGGATTTTCTATTACAATTTTTCGGGATTTAATCTTCTCGCGTATCTTGTGAGACTATTTATATTGTTCTCACACTCTTGATAACGAACGTTGTTATAGGTGTGACAATTTACTCGACTTGCAAAGGTACTGAGGTAGTTAATCTTTGCTCTTTTGTTGATAGGTGTTAGACAACCTCGCTATCGAATAGCCCGGGGTTGCCTAATAGATCTAAAGTGGAGAACAGACAGGGAGAAAGAGAGACACAATATGAGGAGGAACTGTTCTGCTTTATTATTCTCATTGCTTGTCTACAATGGGGTGACCCCCTGCCTCCTATATATAGCGGTTCTGCTTAGAGATAAGGAAGAATCCATATAGGATACGTCAATCGGTTTCCTAACACTCCCCCTTGGACTCTTCACTGCGAGATGCATATGCCTCATTAAAACTCCATAAAAACCCAGTGGAAAAAATAATTGGAGAAAGAGTACATAGCACACGCTTGCTGTGTTGCACGGATTGCCTCATCAAAAACCTTAGGTAAGAAAACTTCAATGAAAAACTTACTTAAGGAAAAGAGTACAATCCACCCAAACTTCAATGTTAATCTTCAAGATTCACGTTGGGTACTCAAACTTCATGTTCGAGATTTATGTAGGAGTATGTGAAAATTCTCCCCCTGAAATCTGCACTTCTCTAAGCCTCATCATCCCGATTCCTCTAATACATCTTTCAAAGGAAGATGACGGGAGTGACTTAGTGAATAAATCTGCGAGATTTTCACACGACTTAGTATGCAGTATCTTTATCTCGTTCATCTTATGCATTTCATGGGCATAAAAGAACTTGGGATTGATATGCTTTGTAAGGTTACTCTTCACATATCCCATTTGCACTTGTGCAACACAAGCTGCATTATCTTCATAGATAATAGTGGGGGTTTGTTCCATGTTCAGGCCACATGACTTCTGGATGTGGTGAACCATTCTTCGAAGCCATGCACATTCCCGAGAGGCTTCATACAATGCAATGATTTTTGAGTGGTTAGTCGACGTTGAGACAAGAGTCTGCTTAGACGACTTCCAAGAAATTGCTGTTCCACCGCAAAGAAAAACATACCCAGTTTGTGACTTGCCAGTATGCGGGTCCGATAGGTACCCAGCATCGGCATAGCCAACTAAATTCAATTCATTGTTTCTTCTGTAAAACAGGCCGAGGTCTTTGCTTCCTTGAAGGTAACGGAAGATGTCCTTCACCCCTTTCCAATGCCTTTTGGTGGGTTCTGCACTGTACCGTGCTAGCAAATTCACGGCGAACGCAATGTCTGGCCTAGTGCTATTTGCAAGGTACATGAGTGCTCCAATTGCACTCAAATATGGGAATTCCGCTCCCAGGACTTCCTCCCCCTCTTCTCTAGGCCTGTATGGATCTAGGTCTGCTTGGAGTGACCTTCCGACCATTGGGGTCTTTGCGGGGTATGCCTTCTCAAAACCAAATCTCTCCAATACTTTCTGCGTGTAGGATGATTGGTGTACCAAGATTCCGCCTTGGACATGTTCAAGCTGCAAGCCTAAACAGAACTTGGTTTTACCCAAGTCTTTCATTTCAAACTCAGATTTCAAGTATGTGCATGCTTCTTCAATTTCTTCATCCGTCCCAATGATGTTCAAGTCATCTACATAGACGGAGATTATACAAAATCCATTCTGGGATCGTTGTATAAACACACATGGACAATCTTCGCTGTTCGAGTAGCCTTTCTTGCAAAGAAAGTCACTCAAGCGATTGTACCATATTCTTCCCGACTGCTTCAGTCCATACAGTGATTTCTCCAATTTCACACCGTATAGGTTTATGTTTGCTCTGTCTTGGTTCGGGATAGGGATACCTTCCGGTACTTTCATGTATATCTCCGAATCCAAGTTTCCATACAAATATGCTGTGACAACATCCATTAGCTTCATTTTCAACTTCAAGTTGACTGCCATTGAGATCAAGTATCTAAAGGTAATTCCGCCCATGACCGGAGAATAGGTTTCTTCATAATCAACCCCAGGACGTTGAGTGAAACCTTGAGCGACAAGCCTTACCTTGTATCTTACAACTTCATTGTTTTCGTTTTTCTTGCGAACAAAAACCCATTTGTGACCTACGGGGTTTATATGGGGAGGCGTGCGGCACACAGGCCCAAACACCTCTCTTTTGTTCAGAGAGACTAACTCTGCAGTGATTGCCTTCTTCCAATCTTCCCAATCGAGCCTTTTCTTGCACTCTGCGAGAGATGCGGGCTCGGGATCATGATTAATGATCGTGGCAATCTTCTTTGCAAAGTATGCATCGACATTGGCTGTTGCTCTATTCATTGATTCTCCTGATATTACAAAATTTATGGCCATTTCATCATGGGGTGCTTCGTGCACTTCTACTTGCTCTTCATTGCTATTTCCCATTCCAGGAGCAAGTTCCTTTAGTTTTTCTCCGCCAATGTGTGCGCACACATTATTTCCGGTGGCTTCTTCCAATGGAAGGTTCAGATCTGGAATTGCCTTTTCCACAGGCTTCTTTCGGTGCAGGTCTCAACTGGCTCCCCTTCTTGCTTTGGGGCACTTTTGTGATTGGTGTGGTAAGTCCTCTTGCCCGATTTTCCCAGACGTCTCCGGGTACTTTGGGTTTGAGAAGCTAGTTTTCCTGTTCTTTTTCTTTGAGGCCTCGGAACAGGATGAGGGATACCGTCTGCTTTCTTAGGTATTTCCACCCTCTCTGGTGCATTTCTTGCGGGTACATGCGACTTAACCACGCTCTTGAGATCACAAAAATGATCGAGCGGTTCATTTGCTAAATTCTCGCAAATCAATTATCTTACGGACTTCTTGATTTGCTTCATTAGTGCGAAGGTCATGTGCGGGGATCGAGTGGAATGCCATATTATTTCCGGCATTTTTCATCCAATGGTTGATTCTCTCCCTAATGACGGAAACGGTCCTCGTCAAAGATACTGATCGGCGAATCGGGTGTATGCAAGTCTCCAGTCATGGGTTCCAAATACCTGATTATGGATGCACTCTCATAACCAACGTATATTCCAGACTTGCGGAGAGGGCCCATTGCAGTCCGCTGTGGGGGTGGTATAGGTACATATACCATACAACCAAAATTTCTAAGATGAGAAATCTTCGGGATGACCCCTTGCACTAGTTGCATAAGTGAATGGATATTGTAGGCCGATGGTCTATAATTGATGAGTCTTTGCTGCGTGCAGTGCGTGTCCCCAACAAGTGTTGGGCAAGTTACAACTCTGCAAGAGCTGATGCCGGCAATGAACTTAATCCTCTTTATTAGTGCTTCAGCTAGCCCATTTTGCGTATGGACGTGCGGTACAGAGTGCTCAACAGTTATTCCCGTTGTTGTGCAATAATCATCAAATGCCTTGGAAGTAAATTCGCCGGCATTGTCCATTCGAATGGACTTCACGCGATGATCAGAAAAAGCATTCTTAATTCTGATGATCTGCGAGATCAGTTTTGCGAATGCATGATTCCTTGTTGACAGCAAACATGTATGCGACCATTTCGAGGAAGCATCAATGAGCACCATAAAGTATCGAAACGGCCCTGACAAGGGCTGAATCGGACCGCAAATATCCCCCTGAATGCGTTCCAGGAATGTAGGGATTTCATGTTGCACTTTTATAACAGAGGGTCTAGTTATTAATTTCCCGGTGGCACATGCATGGCACACAAAATCTTCATGATTCGGAAAATTTTTTAACATTAATGCCATGACCTTATGAGTTGTTAACTATATTTCTCATCATTCTAAGACCAAGATGACCTAAATATACAATGCCATAAAGGAAAATAATTCAGAGCTTCTAAAGAAGTATACACTGCGTGTGTATTGATTCTCGTGTAGTACAACCAAGATTCATATGAGGGATATTTTTCTAATACCATTTTTTTCATATTCCGCGTGCTTCACAATGCACAAATGCTCTTTGTCATTTTCTTCATTGGTTTCTACGTGAAACCTATTGGCGCGGATATCATTGAAAACTTAAGAGAGTGCGTGTTGATTCAGGGTACAAAAGGGCTTCTTCAATTACCAAAGTTGTACCCATTGGCAATATAATTGTGGCTTTTCCAGAGCCTATTATATGCGTATCGCTTCCTGCGATTTTCGTAATCCTTCCAGCGTTCTTCGTGATCGTCTGGAAGTATTTCGACTCTCTTAAGATGGTATTAGCTTTGCCTACTATCAACAATGCATATCTCCTCTATTTGGGCGCTACACAATTTCTCAATGAAAAGAAATATAATTCTAATCATACAGTGGCAAAGTAATTCAAAAACACTGCTTGCAAATATAGAATACTGGAATACAGAATAATTTGCAATTCTATTCATGAGAAAAGAAGATGTATGCTCTTCGAGAGCTTACAATTCATTATTCAAAATTCATTAACAACCACTGTTCTGTAGTTTGCAAACTTCAGGAGAACCCAATCATGCTGTGCTTGGAGCAAGATGGTGGATTTGAGCTTCTCGAACTGCTTCTAAAATGCAGTCCGTAACTCAAGTGCACTCACCTCAGCCACGTATTCATCCTTCATAGTGGCTGAAAGGTGATACCTGGGAGAGTACAAAATTTGATCGTTTTGCTCGGTAGTAGGTTACTTGTCCTTCGAGGACCCTAAACCGATGACAATTCGGAGCTTCTTGCTCCTAAGCACGATCTTCTCATTTGATGCCTATGTGAGATAATTCTGACCATTCGGCCAATTCTTCAAAACTCACATATGACAATGCCAGGTATTTACATATTCATAGGATTCTTTCATTAGATTACTTCGTGTAATCTAATAGAGTGGTTGTAAAAATTCATAAATGCATAAATCAAATTCTCATGAATTTCCAGCAAACTAAAAGAAAGCAATAATTGCTAGATTCATAAATACAAGATAAATGCAAAATTCATAAGTACAAGATTCATAAGTATAAGATTCATAATGCAGGATTCATAAGTATAAAATTCATAAATACATGATTCATAACTGCAAGATTCATAAATATTCGTAAAGATTCATAAATATTCGTAAAGATTCATAAATATGCTTCATGCATATATGTGATCGGCTTCATGCAATCGATCAGATTCATGCGCGCGATCGGCTTCGTGCGATCGGTGCGGCTTAATGCACGTGGCGCATCCAGTTCCATGCGCGTCGGCCATCCTGGCGCGACGGTGGCCGCTTCGTGCGGCTTGCTTGAATTTCCAATGAAATATATTAAAGCAATAAGTATAATGCATGGAACAGAATAATAACTGCATAATTCATAAATTCAGAATAAACAATAATTGCACAATTCATAAATTCATAAATACGGAAAATAAATTCTCAGAAATTTCCGATATTCTAAACAGTGAAATTATTGCAAAAATTCATGCAAAAATTCATAAATACAGAAAATAAGGCTATGGAAAATTAAAAACAGAGCCATAAATTTTCTGGATTTTTCTGGCTATTTTTCATAATTTTCTGGTAATTTTCTAACCATTTTCTGAATTTCTAATCAATTTTCAGAAAAGAATAATAAAAACAGAAAAGGAATAACGGACCGGGGGCAAGGGGGTAAAATCCCCCTCCCCCCGTGCGCCAAAACCCGGACTCAATCCGGTTTACTAATGTTTTGCTCGGGCCCGCAAGGATTCATTGCCAGATTGAATAGATGGACTTCATGTCCAAAAGTTGTTGGACTTCATGTCCAAGTGCGGCAAGAGCGGCGGCGATCCGGGCGCGGCCGACGGCACGCCGCGAGCGCGATGGGGGGGCCGGCGGCGCAGCTTCGGCGGTCAAGGGGACGCAGCGGGCCGCCAAGCGACGCACCTATCTGTGGATCGTCCCTTGTCCGTACTATTGTTCGATTGCCGATCGGCCGACCATGCAGAAACTAGCTAGATATATGCCCATGCAGAAACTAGCTAGATATATGTACGTACACACACGTAATTAGCTGCTGAATTAACTAGTATACGCTTTTAATGGTAAAAGAAAAGGAGACCTAGATGCACGTACGGCAGATGTAGTCATCTCGATCAGAGGCTGCCAACCAACATATATGGGCATCCACCAGCTATCATCGATGGATGGAAAAACGGCGCTTCGCACGGTTACGGGTGCGGGCTGGACCGGCGACTTCAAGTCGTACGGGGCGCATGAGCGGCGACCACGGCCTCGGGCGCTTCAAGCGCACGGCTATGCTCGACGGCGGTTCAGGGTGGTGCAGCGTCGAGCGGTGCTGCGAGCGCCAGACACCAGCGTGCTACATGTACGGGACCCAAGGCAACGCTTCGTGGTTTCGGCCAGAGGGCTTGTAGATTAGAAATCTGTACTGTAGTTCCATACCATGTGACTTCGTGCCACAGATTGCAAGAATTGTTGCGTATTGTAGCTTCGTGCTATGATCTGTAAAAGAATACGTAACGTAGCTTCGTGCCACGTAGAATTAAATGCATGGATAGAACGAGCGATTAAATTCAATCACCTGATTCTCACCTTTTCAAACCTTTCAATCTATTCTCCGGTAGAACGTCGTACTGATAACGTGTTAGACAACCTCGCTATCGAATAGTCCGGGGTTGCCTAATAGATCTAAAGTGGAGAATAGACAGGGAGAAAGAGAGACACAATATGAGGAGGAACTGCTCTGCTTTATTATTCTCATTGCTTGTCTACAATGGGGTGACCCCCTGCCTCCTATATATAGCGGTATGGCTTAGAGATAAGGAAGAGTCCATATAGGATACGTCAATCGGTTTCCTAACAATAGGAACTGTTTTTTTTTCAGTTTTTTCTGTAGTGAGGATCCTTGAGAGGAGCGGTCTTGGTAAATCTTTTGCTGTTGACCTGCTGTGTGGTGCGCACGTGAAATCTTGCAGGGATTGCTCAGTGCTGGGCTCATGTTTTTCTGTATTAGTTGCTGGGCCGGGCTGATTAAATAGGGAGAAAGAAAGAGGGTGAAAAATTGGGTAGGAGTTTGTTGTTGCCGGCCCATTGATCTTGTTTTCCCTTCTTTGGATTGTCGTTTCTTGGCCCATGCTATACGAGCACATTTGGCCTGTCTCTAACCTTGTTCTTAACTATTAATAGCAGCCTAAAAAACCTATTAATAACCGAAGACGAACTTATCGTTTGACATACACGAGCACCGCCACTTCTACATAAACGAAAGTGATGTGAAACTTGTTAAGAAACCGTGCTACCAGATTAGTCTAGGGTGTCCAAACAAATACAAAAATGAAGAACAGAGTGAGAGAGACACACAATATGAGAGGAGAACAGAGATAAAGACACACAATATGAGAGGAATATAGATTGATCTATTATTTTCTGATTGCATGTACAATGGGGGACCCCCTCCTCCTTGTATAGCTTACAACTAGGGTTTTGGCAAGGGACTATATTGAGCCTTCGTGGGCTATATAGTTTCCCAACACTTCCCCTTGGGCCCTTTGCCGTGAGATGAATATGCCTCATCAAAACTCCAGAAAAACCCAGTGGGAAAAATACTTGGAGAAAGAGTACATAGCATAATCTCGCTGCATTGCACGAATTGCCTCATTAAAACCTTACGTAAGAAAACTTCTGTGAAAAACTTACTAAGGAAAAGGAGTAGAATTCACCCAAATTTCAATTTCAATCTTCGAGATCCACGTTGGGTACTCAAGCTTCATGTTCGAGATTTACTTAGAGTATGTGAAGATTCTTCCCTTGAGATCTTCACTTCTCTAAGTCTCATATCCCAATTCCTCTAACGCACCTTTCAAAAGTAGATGCTGCGAGTGACTTAGTGAATAAATCAGCGAGATTCTCACTCGACTTAGTGTGTAGTATCTTGATCTCGTTCATCTTATGCATTTCATGGGCATAAAAGAACTTGGAGTTGATGTGCTTCGTGAGATTGTTTTCCGCATAGCCCATTTGCACTTGAGCAACACAAGCTGCATTGTCTTCATAAATAATAATGGGAGTTTGCTCAATATTCAAACCACATGACTTCTGAATGTAGTGAACCATTCTTCGAAGCCATTCACATTCCCGGGAGGCTTCATATAACGTAATGATTTCCGAGTAGTTTGTCCGAGACAAGAGTCTGCTTAGACACTTCTAAGAAATCGTTGTTCTACTACAAAGGAAAATATACCCAGTTTGTGACTTGCCAGCATGCAGGTCCGATAAATATCCAGTATCGGCATAGCCAACCAAATTCAATTCATGATTTCTTTTGTAAAACAAGCCAAGATCTTTACTTCTTTTGAGGTAACGGAAGATGTTCGTGATCCCTTTCCAATGCCTTTTAGTGGGTTCTACACTATACCGGGCTAGCAAATTCACAACGAACGCAATGTCTGGCCTAGTATTATTTGCGAGGTACATGAGCGCTCCAACCGCACTCAGATCTGGGAATTCCGCTCCTAGGACTTCCCCTCTTCTCTAGGCCTGTATGGGTCTAGGTCTACTTGTAATGACCTTCCGACCATGGTGTCTTTGCAGCGTATGTCTTTTCAAAACCAAATCTCTCTAGCACTTTCTGCGTGTAGGACGATTGGTGTACCAAGATTCCTTCTTGGACATGCTGAAGCTACAAGCCTAAACAAAACTTGATTTTACTCAAGTCCTTCATTTCAAACTCAGACTTCAAGTATGAGCAAGCTTCTTTTATTTCTTCATCCGTCCCAATGATGTTCAAGTCATCTGCATAGACGGAGATTATATAAAATCCATTCGGGAATAGTTGTATAAGAAACACATGGACAATCTTCGCTGTTTGTGTAGCCTTTCTTGCAGATAAAGTCACTCAATCGATTGTACCACATTCTTCCTAACTGTTTTAGCACATACAGTGATTTCTCTAATTTCACACTTTACAGGTTTTTGTTTGCTCTGTCTTGGTTCAGGACAGGGATAACTTTTGATATTTTCATGTATATGTCCGAATCCAAGTTTTCATACAGATATGCTATGACAACATCCATTAGTTTCATCTTCAACTTTAAGTTGGCTGCCATTGAGATTAGATACCTAAAGGTGATTCCTCCCATGATCGGGGAATATGTTTCTTCATAATCAACGCCTGGAGCCCTGGACGTTGAGTGAAACCTTGTGCAACAAGCCTTACCTTGTACCTTACAACTTCATTATTTTCATTCCTCTTCCGAACAAAGACCCATTTGTGATCAACAGGGTTTATATGGGGAGGCGTGCGGTATATAGGCCCAAATACCTCTCTTTTGTTCAAAGAGATTAATTCTGCAATGATTGCTTTCTTCCATTCTTCCCAATCTAGCCTTTTCTTGCATTCTACCAGAGAGTAGGCTCGGGATCATGATCAATAATTATGGCAATATTTTTTGCACAATGTGCATCAACATTGAATGTTGCTCTATTCAGAGATTCTCCTGTTATTACAAAGTTTATGGCCATTTGAAAGATCAGAATGACGATCAGCGGGGGGGGGGGGGTGAATGATCCCAAATTGGCCAAAATAAAACTCCCCCCTATGTTTGGACAAATAGCAACCAAGAAGAACTCCTCCAACAGAATTCGTGAACATTGGAACAAATAGATCGGCAAAAATCCTAAGGCCGACACTACCGCAGTGCAAAATGCGGTACTGCCGCTTGGCTGGCACTACCGCTCTTCAGGGGCGGTACTGCCGGGCTCAAGAACAGGATGCAGAAAAACAGCCCGAGGACAAGACCAAAGTTGATGAAACAATTGATCCACTCGTCAAGACCTCATGAAACTTGGTAGATACCTTCTAAAGGATGTCAGGAACTTATTCGAACAATCAATCGCAAGAATTGACATCAAAGTTTCGACCTTTAACCATTTGAGGAGGGAATGTACCAAGAACGCAAGAAAATGCAACTCTGCGATCTAGCGTTGCTCATGGGGATTCAATGATCAAGATGAACTTGGATATACTCCCACTAGTCACAGCAACCTAGAGTATGCAAGAATCAACCCAAAAACTCGATCTACGAATATTTCTCCATGAAAACTCAAGAGATCGGTTTCTCGCAAAAACTTGAAGAGTTGCCTAGAGGATTGGGATATGATCTCAAGGAAGACTCATCCGATCAATCACTCATCATAGGCATGAAGAACCAAGAGCAAGTAGAAGGAGGGGAGGCAAAAATCAACTTGCGGAATTTAAATTGCGAGAAAATAAAGACTGAATTTAAATTGCGGGATGTAAAAACATAATGTAAATGCAGAATTTAAATTCAGAAATGAGGAAAATATTTTTGTATTTTCTTTTTTTTGAAGTTTTTACAAAGCCTCACTTCATGTGGGCAAAGCTCAAAGGAGCACCAAAAACTTCTCTTAAACACACTCCTGGAGAGGCTACCCCTACACATCTATTTATAGTGTTATAGGATCAATTCCCACCCTTGGATGTCTTGCTTCAATCCTAAGCTAACTTCCAAGGGCCAAGATTTGATCCCACACTTTCTCACACATGGGTTACACTGATCCTGTTTTACACATGCTTTCTCAAAGCATCTTTAAGTGATCAGCCCAACAACCCTCTTACAAAAGCTAACTTGACCACTACTTTAGCTCTAAAGACCAACAACTCTCTGGTCTACTAGACCTAAAAAGCCTCAAGCTTAGAAGACACTTTGTCTCCTTGCCTCCTTGGACTGCACTGGTTCCATCTCCGGCCATCTTCCGGCGACCTCGGGCCATCTTGAACCTTTGGCAACTCTTGCCTAGTTCCGGCCTCCCTTCGCCTCATTATGACCACCAAATAGAGCCCTGCATCCATCACAGACAAGGAAAACACATCACATAGCATTGCTCAAGAATAATATGCAATTTTCGTCAAAGCTCAACACAGCACAAAGCATCTATGACAAACCACTTTTTGGTCCGGTGTCACTCACAACGGACCAAACAATTGGTCTGGCGTACACAGGGACTAAACCCTGGAATTTGCCGTTCACGCCGGAATGAAACTTTGGTCTGGCATCACTCACGACAGACCGAACAATTGGTCCGACGTATACGTCGAACTCTCAGTTAATTGAAAAACTTGGTCCGACGCAAAAGCCTCAATTTCATGTTCACGGCGGACCAAAGAAAATCAGTCCAGCGCAAATGCGAAAAGTCATTTCTAACTTGGTCCAACGCAAACAAAGGTCATTGCTAAAGTCTGACGCAAATGGGAAACTCTCTGTTTCTTGATTCCTTTGGTCCGGCGTAAAACAAAATGCTTTCAATTCAAAATCCATTTCAAATCCAAATCAAATCAAACTCAAACCTGAGCAACCCAAGCTCAAAACAAGTCAAATACTCATCACAAACAAAGATGGACCTCCACATGGTCCTTCAATCTCCCCCTTGATGAGTATATTGACAAATCACACAAAAGGCATAATTTTAGTTTGAAATTAACGAAAGAAAGCAATTTGATTGCCAAAAATCATACTTGGTCCATTAGAAAGAGAAAGCAAGTTCACGACCAAAAGATGAAACAAATTTTAGAGCTTAACCAAAAAAGAACAATTTTTCCAAAAAAAGGCTCTAAAATTATTTGAAAACCTTCCAAAGCTCCAAATTTCAATCAAATTGGCTCATGACCCGAATGCAAGAACAATTGGTCAACATGATCATGAGTAAGCATTTTTTTAATACCCCTCTGTGATGCCTTTTCTATGTTTTCTCCCCCTTTTGTCAATATAGGCATCAAGAGAGCAAATATGGATGAAATGCAACCTTAAGGAGCTTTGAGGATTATGCAAGTGACCATCTAGACAAAGTATGACACCAAGCTAGTCGAGTTCAGAATATGTCATACTAAGTCATATCCAATGGCATATTTCAATTTTTGCTAACTAGATCAATAGAAATTATTCTAATTTTGCATGATTTCAACAAAAGCATTACTTAACTCAATTTCTAGATTAGAAACAAAGCCAATCCAAAGGACATATGGATATACTAGAGTTCAACCTAGTCAACACTTTGGGAAGCTACAAGACCATTAGAGAACCCTCATGCTCGAACATCTCTTTTAAATGCAAATTTTTGATTAAAGCTTATGAGGTGGTATAGAGAGTTAGGCCTAGTAAAGCACATCCTTGACTAGGCGCCATCGACAAAGGCTTCCTAAGCTTCACTCTCCTCCGCCAACATCTGGTTCATTTTGCATTTTTCAGTGTATTGACTCAAGCCATTAGCAATCATCTCAAGCAAGAAGCTTAAAAGAGTGGTTTTGGTCATACACGCTTCATTCCAAGTTCATCCCAAGTGCAATGGGAAGCAGTCCCGTGAATGAAGTGTGTTGAGTTCAATTTCAACATAAATGAATCAATTTGTATTTTCTGCACTTAGATTCATGAGCATTATTAAGGATTCTAGAATGAAACAATGTGGCTAGCCCAAGTTGCTCTAGGGACTCCAGTAGAAACCCATTATTTCACTTAATCATGGCATAAGCATCTAGTAAAGAAATCTAGCAAGTAAAAGCTAAGTTTCATCAAGTTTTCAGGAAAGTTCAACTTTAAATATCGGCTAGCTTTACATGATATACCAAATTGGATATGACCTAGACTAGCAATTATCCTCAGAAAAGTAGCTAGGTGCAACATATCACAATTTTATCATTTGCATAATAGACAAAGCTCGGAAATGAGAAACAAGTCTATATGCAATGCAAGAAAGTCAGTTTCACGAACTCCCCCTCAACAAATGAGTCGATTAAGCACAAAATCTGATTCAAGTTGAGTTATTAGCAATTTTAGATTCCAAAAATATGAATTGGACTCAACTGAAATCAGAAAGACAGAAATGAGGAGAAGGAATCAAGAACCTGACAAATGGATAATCTATGAGCATAGATAAGATGAAGAGAAACACTAACACTCAGACTCGCTCTCACCTTCCCCATACGACTTATATAGGAAAGCTACACCTCCAACTCCAACCCAGGAGCAAACTGTAACGTCGCGGAGTTTCGAAAAAGAATCGTCTCGGGGGTTCGTTCGGAGTCTCATTGAGAATTCTTTCTTGTTTGGGAGGTTGGGTGATCTGTCGGTGGTTCTGTGGGGTGGTTGATTTTCATTTGGTGTGGGAGAGGAGAAGTACTCACCTAAACTTTTTCCCCACCTATTCTTTTCTCCCCTAGCTGATCCCACCCATTTTGGGCTGCCCCTTCTCTTGTCTCTTGCGTGTGGATGACAGAGGGAGGAAGCACTCTTTGGTTTCTCCTCCAAAGCCAAAACTAGCAGCTCCCCTCCTCTTGGTGGTGCCTCCCCACCTGTAGCAAGCTTCCTCCCCCTCCAATGGAGCTCCCCTTGGTGCCCTCCTCCTCAAGTTGGCGCCCTGCTGCTCCTCCTCCCTTAGCCGGCCGGCGTCCAGCACCAAACAGCAGCTCCACCCCTCCTTCCTCCCTCTTATTTGTTGGAGGTAAACTTTGGGAGCTTGCTTACTGCTTTAATGGAGTTCCTAGTCTTCCTAGATGTGTTTCTAGGGTTCCTAGGCTAGCTATTTTGGAGGGAAACTAGCTATTTTGGAGGGAAACCTAGGATCTGTTTTTGAGCAGATTTTTGATCTGTTTTGCAGCTCAGTTTTGGGGTATTTTGGTTGGTCTAATGCTCAGTCAGCTGAAGAGGAAGTTGTAGCCTTTCCTTTTACCTTTAATTGGAATACAAGAAGTAGAAAATCCATAAAGCCAATTAAAAGTTATGCCATTTTTAGTGTTTGCTGTCCCGAGTAGATTGTTTTGTGAGCTGAAATGTTCAACTGCGTTTTAGACCTGGCTGCACACCGATTGAGCTTTTCTGTTTGCCTAGAGAGTTGTAGGAAATTTGCTCTAGTTTTAGAAAATGTACTTGTTTCCAAGATTTGGAGTTAGGAATCAAAAGTTATGCAAGAGACAAGTTGCTGTCCAGAATGCTGTTTTTGCTGAATGTTCAGAGTTTGGTATGAAGTTTAGAGTTCAGTATGAAGGCTTTAGTTTCAGTTATTGAAAAAATGGTTTTGGGGAAATTGTAGTTCATCCTCTTGTGCTCATTTAGAGTCCAATAACTTGAATTTTGGTCGAACCATTAGAAAGTTATGCAAGTTTTACCTCTTTGCTGTCCAAATTGCGACTATTAGTAGATTCAATTTTGAGTTGTAATTTAGAGTAAGTTGGAAGCCGATTTGGAATTTCCATTTTCCTGGAGATAGGTAGAAATTTTTATGTAGTTCATGAAAATGTCTTCGTTTGCTCAATTTGAAGTTGTATAGCAATTTTTATGCTATGGCAAAGTAGGCTACCCAAACCAGTTTTGCATGAAAATTCAGATTTGGGGCAAATTTGATTTAGGGAGTAATTATGCGGTTTGTTGTTGTTTGTTGACTCTAGAACTTGTGAATTGAGTATGTAATTATGTTTCCAGATGGAGTAGCTTCGGGAGTGACTCCTTCTCGCCACTCCATTCCTCTCGGTAGAAAGCAAGTGCATTTCTAGTAGGATGCTAGGATTTGATTCTTGCTAATCCTTACGAATATGTGCATGTTGAAGTGAATTCATGAATTGTGATGGCATTATAAGAGTAAATGATTATGCATTTAAAGTTGTTTAATGCTAATGAGTGAGTGGATGATGATGATGATGATGATTATCTTCATGATTGTGAGAATGCATGGCTATGTACGTATTCAAATTTTGTACATGTGAAAAGATAGAAATAAATGTAGTTTGCAACTTAATTGTGTTAATTGCATTTGTGCATTCATAATGGAAGAGGCGACCCATTCTGATGCGGGCCTCTGTGTTCACACGTAGTGAACACGAAAGTCCTACCTCGTAGTCCCATTCATCATGGTAAATGGGAGCGAGACAGTAAGAGTAGGCACCTTCCACGGGATGGAAGGGACGTGAGGGTGCACACCGACGGGGGTGCACTCGGCAGTACCGGTACGTGCATCGAAAAGAGCATTCATGTGCATAGCATTACATGGCATGGCTAATGTATTGTGTGGTAATGGAAATGTGAGGTTTCGGGAACGAGTTGTGGACTCCTCCCAAAAGTTTAACGAGGTATGTTGTGAAGTAAGAAATATGGTAAAGGGTATTGATGCAATATTATTGTACCTGTTGTTGATTTAAATGCATTACTGTTGATATTGTAATGTTTTGATGCACTTTGCTGAGTTTTCGAACTCACGCTTGTTTGTTTAATGTTTTTAGGTACCCTGACAGCAGCAGTGCCGCGATGGGAATTTAGCATCACGTCACTCCCTTAATCACATTTAATTAATAGTTTGGAAGATTGTCTTGTGGTAGCATGTTTATACTTGTGATTATTGTAATCTTCCAAAGATTGTGTTTATTATATGCTAGAAGGTTACTTTAGATGCTTAGTTGTTGCTTACATGTCATGATGGTTGATTGATGCCATGACATGTTGTTTAAATTGTGCTATTATGTTATTGTGATCTTTTGCCTGCTGAGTGGATGTCCACCTAGCAGGGGAGGTCTTGCCGAATTTTTTTACTAGTTCGGCAATCTCCTAGCATGTTTAGATAGGTTTTGGTAGCATTTTGGGCACGTGAGGTGCTGGGGTGTTACACAAACACAGACCCTGTCTACCTAGGGGGCCCAACACCTGCTAGACCTAAAAGACTGTGGTGAGCTCAACCGAGAAGAAGAGAAGAATAGCACTGTGGGATGTCAGAGACAGGGGCCCCACAAGAGGGGCCTACACGTGGCCCCGGGCCTGACAAAGCGAGAAAGCCCAAAGCCCAAGCGCAACGGGCCCAGAGGAAACCTTCGACTTGCTCCCCAAGACAACTCCCCGATCCTTCCACGGAAGCTTCGCTAGCCAACAACCCGCCAGGAACAAAGCATGCGGCGACACCGCGAACTGCGAGATCTTGAGATGCCGGGACAAAGCGGCAGCGTGGGTCGGAGAAAGCATAACCACCTCTCGGGGACGTAAGCGTGAAGGCGGATAAGGACAAGGGACATGTCGCTCAGGCCACTATGTTCGAGGCCCGGTGGCGCCCAACTATCATGTATTCTCCCCAAAGATATAAGGGGAGGAGGGAGAAACAAGAAAAGAGAGACAATACATCCAAGAACACAGGACTAGGGTATTATCTCCTCCAGAGAGCCGAACCTGTCTAAAAGCCAGTTGCCTCGCATCTGTGTTACCATCAAGCTCGGATCCCGCACAAATCCCCTAGAATCACAAATCTCATTGCCAAAGCAGGATCGTCGGCGGTTGGCCATGCCAGCTGTAGGGCTTGTGTCAACATCTTCGTCCAAGCTTGATGGTCGCGACGAGCGAAGTCTCCAGTCTTCGCCGGGCCAGGTCTTCCGCTTTAAGCCTTGACCTTCATCTCCAACGACCTTAAGCCTCTCTCTCTCCAAGGAAACGCTACAGGGTGAGGTTTCCGGCGATCCATCGTCGCGACTTACGCATGATCGGAAGGTCCCCTGCTCGTACTTTCTAAAGTACCGGCGGGGATCCGAAGACCCGTTCTACCCGCGGAGTCGCTCGAGGGACGCCGAGGCACGAAGGGTGGGAGTTCTCACCGTAAGCCACTCGGCACCCCGAGCGCCTAGGTTTGTCTTCTCGGACTCACCACGCTCGGTCGAGTCGAAGAAAGCCTAGAGAGCTGCTGGAATTTCCGTGAAGTCGTGTGATCGAGGCTGCTCATGCGGTCGCGGCAACAGCCGACACCTCGATCGCCACCGATTTGGAAGGAGGCCGAGTGATCGCCAGCGGAGCGGCGTACTCTCGAGACGCGCCAACGGGCTGTCAATGAAGACATCTCAAGCCAAGATGGGGGACCAGGCTGTTTCGTACTTCACGCAGTAATATCGCCGCCTCAAGACACTCCTCGGATACCACGGCCCTATCTTTGCGCCGGGCGATGATCCCGATTGCCCGATCATGGCCCAAGTAAAGGCCATGGTGACCGGGCAGCTATCCAAAGATACTCAAACCGACCCGGCGAAGGAGCTATCACGTGGTCGGCGAGGACCAGACGGCTGACCTTCTGGCCAGGTCGGTCGAAGCCCGTCGAGATACATCATGTTCTACCTCGCGGAGGCGACTTGCGACATAGCATCAGCCGCGACCTCCGTTCGGACCTCGACGCCAGGCGCCGTGATCGAGAAGGGAGGAACAACGCCGTCAAGCCGAATTTAATATGAGCGCCGGCATCCTTCCACGAGGCCGCGAAATACGCCAAGCGCGATCCCTCGCGTCGATCACCTCCGGGGTATCGCGAGTCATCGAAGAAAAGTCCGTCGTTACTCCTCACCTACGCCGAAAGTGGTTTGGCCTCGATGGATTTAATCCTAAAGGCATCACTAGGTTTGTGGTGAGAGAGACCCAGAAGGCTTGGCTACAAGTATACGCTCACAGGGTCGGGGCGGATCAGAGGGGATCAGTAATGGCAAACTACTGCCGGTTACCCTCTCGCCCACAGCCCAAGCATGGCTCACCGGACTTCCAGCGAACTCTATAGATTCTGGGAGATCCGTGTGAGCAGTTCATCAAATTTCCAAGGCACTTACTTAGCGCTGTGCACCCCGGGGACCTATATCAGCTACACCAAAGGAGGAGCGAATCCCTCCGGAGTTAGTCCAAGCGCCATGAGCAGGAAAAGCACCGTTCGGGACGTCCACAGGATGCGGTTGTGATAGCGCTTCCAGAAGCGAGTCCGCCGACCCCGACCTCATCAAGAAGATGTCCCGGAAGCCACCCACGTCCGGCCTCAGGGAGCTGTTCGCCCTAGCGGATCGTTACGCTTCAGCCTCCGAGGAGCTCGGGCGAACGACGTGATGAAGGAAGGATCACCGAACCCCTCGGCGTGAAAAAGAAAAGAAGCGCATGGCGAAGAAGCTAGTGGGGTCGCGCCAACTCATCCTCGCTCTCAAAGAGGATGGATATGATAAGGTCATGAACTCACTGCCTCTTTCCATCCAAAGGGAGGCATGCCGTAAGGATTGTTTCACCTAAAGAGGTTCGCCACGAGCAAGAGGCAGGTGGACAAGGTCCGAGCGGTCATGCCGCGACAAACCGCCTCCCGAAGCCGAGGAAGACTATCGGGAAGTCGACCTCGAGCTTAACTACATATTCGGGTTCGGCCAGATATGAGTCCAAGCGGAAGCAAAGCTCACCGCTTCCGGGACATCTATGCAGGTAGAGCCGGAGACCCCGATATGTCCGGTGGTCCGAGGTAATAACTACGCACCATACGGATCACCCAGATCGCGTCCCATTCTGCAGATACCAGCTGTCTTGGCGCCCGGTTGTCCGCGGCATCAAGCTCACAAGGGTGTTGATTGACGGTGAGCGTGGAGCTCAACGCGTCCTCTTCGTGAAGACACTCGACGATATGGGAATCCCGCGGTATCGACCTCAAACGCTGGGTCGTCGCCTTTTCATGGAGTGATACCGGGAACGTCGGGTACCACTCGGACAAATCACTCTACGATCCACGTTGGCCAAGCAGGGACAACTCTGGGGTCGAGAGCCTTAGCTTCGAGGTGGGCACGCGGCGGCGAGATCACGCCATCTTGGGGAGACTACCGGCCAAGTTCATGGCGGTGCCCCACTACAGCGTATCGATGGCGCCAAGATGCGGGTCCGAAAGTGGTATTATCACTCTACGGCGATGTTAAGCGATCTTTCTCTTGCGGCTGAGAGAGAGTTGCGAATGGCCGAGTCTCTGGAGGCGCCCGGAGACGGGAAAAGGATTAGTCAAGAGGCGGATTCGACAAGCCGGAAGGCGTGTCCCTACCACCGAACTCCGGGATCGGCCCCGAGAGGGCACTAAGAGGATTCTCCTCGACCCGCCTCGATCCGGCCATGAGCCGTCCTCGACGGGACAAGG
The DNA here is from genome assembly GCA_036346355.1 of Rhipidocladum racemiflorum. Lineage (NCBI taxonomy): Eukaryota > Viridiplantae > Streptophyta > Magnoliopsida > Poales > Poaceae > Rhipidocladum > Rhipidocladum racemiflorum. The sequence continues at coordinate 59,689,744 of CM070574.1, forward strand.
CTCGAGGATGAATAGGAAAACGCGCTTCGTCACCTTTCTACGGCAAACCAAGACGTCTTTGCCTGGAAGCCGCCTCGATATGCCCGGGTCCCCGTGGAGGATCGAGCACGACCGAATGTAAACCAATCCGCCAGGCCCGTCAAGCAAAGGTTACGACGGTTTGCTCAAGATCGCCGAGAAGCCATCGGAGAGAGATCACAAAGCGCTAGGCCGCAGCTTCATCAAAGAAGTGTATCATCCCCGATCGTTGGCGAACCTGTACTCGTCAGGAAGAAGAATAAAGGCGGCGCATGTGTGTTGATTACACCGACCTCAACAAGGCTTGTCAGAAGATCCCTTTGGTCTCTCGTATTGATCGGGTGTGGTAGACTCCAGCGCCGGGATCTCGGCTACTCACTTCACGGGCCTTATTCAAGCTATCATCAAATTCAAGCCGAGAGGAAGATGCGAGAAGACTTGCTGCGATCACTCCATTCGGAGCATATTGCTATATCACCATGCCGTTCGGGCTCAAGAATGCCCAAGAACGTGCCAAAGAAGACGCCCGTGCGGCAAATGTTTTCACCATCGGCTCGGGCGCAACGGTGGAAGCTTATGTGGGATGATGTGGTAGTTAAAACGCAGACACAAGATAGCCTTATCTCCGACCTGCCGAGGCGTTCGAGTCTAAGGCGTTCCGGATGAGGCTAAACCCGAAGTGCGTTTTCGGAGTGTCTTAGGAAACTACTCGGGTTCATCGTCCCGTCGTGAGATCGAGCGAACCCGGAGAAAATTGGAGCCATTATGAAAATGGCCCGCCTACCAGCCAAAAGGAGGTCCAAAAGCTCACCGGATGCATGGTAGCGCTTGGCAGTGTTTATCTCACGACCGGGGTCAGAATGCCTTTCTTCAAGCTCCTTAAGAAGCAAGATCGCTTTGATTGACGGAGAGGCACAGCAGGCCTTGAAGAACTCAAGGTGTTTCTCTCCACTCCCTAGTCTTAGTATCGTCGGCGCCAGGTGAACCTCTTCTGCTCTACATAGCGGCAACATCTCATGTAGTAAGTGCGTGATAGTTGTGGAGGCGGGAGGAATGTTGGACACCGCCACGGCGTGCAACGCCAGCTTTATTTCCGTCGGAAGTATTAGGCTAATCCAAGACAAGATATCCTCAAATCGAGAAGAATTGTCAGACGCCATTTTGATCTCGCTACGGAAGTCGAAGCATTATTTCCGGACATTCGATTTCGAGTAGTCACTTCTTTCCCGTGGGAGAGGTCCTCCGCACCCGGGAAGCTCGGAAGAATTTCAAAGTGGCTGAGCTTGAGCTTTGACATCTCATTCAAGCAGCGACCGCCACAAATCCGTGCTTTGGTGACTTTTACGGCCGAGTGGACCGAATCGGACTCGCACCGAAGAAGAGCTGAATATTGGGTCATGCACCGACGGATCTCTCATGCTTGGAGGAGCAGGGGCGGAATCCTCCTTATCTCGCCTAAGGGTGACGGTGAAGTATGTCCTTCGAATTCACTTCCCGGCCTCAAACAATGCCGCGGAGTACGAGGCCCTCATCCATGGGCTTCGTATCGCCACATCACTCGGAATCCGATGGATGGCGGTTCGAGGCGACTCCCAGTTGGTGGTGAATGAAGAATCTGAAGGACTGGTTGTGCGTGGATCGAGAATATGGCGATACCGCCAAAGAAGTCCGAGAATTGGAAGGCAAGTTTAATGATGCAGTCAGTTCATGTCCTCCGCCCATAATAATGAGCGGCCAGAGTTGGGCTAAGATGGGGAGCCACTCGAGCGAGATGTCCCAAGTGATATCTTCGTGCACAGATCTTCCACGAGCCAAATCGTTACAAAACGGCAAAAGCAGCGAGGGTCCTAACGGCAGGGGTCTGCTCATCGATCCAATCGACTACCCTGCCTTGATTATCTCCCTGAAGGACAAACTCCGGAAGCAACCACTCTGGCAGGCGCATCTCCCGACAAGCCAAATCCTACGTGGTGGTGGGCGGCAGAGCTCTTCCAAAAGTGCCTCGGTGTCCTCAGGCACTGCATTTCGGGACAAAGCGGGAAGAGGCTGCTCCAAGAAATCCATTCGAGGATGTCACGTGCCATCACACCCACATCAAAGCGCCTTGGTTGGGAAAGCCTACCGACCAGGGTTTCTTCCGCCAAGCGGCTGAACTGACGCCAAGGAGATAGTTCGAACTGCGAGGGCTGCCAATTCTATTCAAGAGCAGACACACTTGCCGGCACATGAGCTACAGACTATACCCATTTCTTGGCCTTTGCAGTCTGGGGCTCGACATAGTGGGCCCGCCTCAAGAAGGCTCAAGGCGGTTTCGCTTACCTCTTCGTCCATTGACAAGTTCACCAAGTGGATCGAAGCCAAGCGATCAGTAACTATCACTGCAGCTTAAGGCCAAGGAGTTCTTCCAGGATATTGTAGTCGATTCGGAGTGCCCAACCGGATCATCACGGACAAGCGGCACCAGTTCAGGAGTGAAGAATTCCAAGAATGGTGCGAAGGCGTCGGGATCAAGATCTGCTTGCCCTCGGTGGCTCACCCACGAAGCAATGGGCAAGGTGTCGAAGCGAGCTAACTGTCCTGGTCCTTCAAGGCCTCAAGGCCAGGATCTTCGACCGCCTCAAACCATACGCCTCTCGATGGGTGAAGGAGCTACCGTCACGCACTCGGGACTCGAGAACCACCCCGGCCGAAGCGACTGGCCAAACCCCCTTTTCCTGGTCTATGGCGCAGAGGGCGTTCTCGCTGATTGAGCGGGATTGAATCCTCGAGGGGAACTACATGGCCGAGTCCGAGGGAAGCCGAATGGTGGAGCTTGATCAACTCGAGGAGGCTCGAACGCTGTCGCCCTCCGGTCGGCTAAAGTACCTCAGGACTTGGCGCTACCACTCGCAACGCGTCGGCGTAGACCTTTCGTATGAGATCTGGTCTGAGGAGGAACCGTAAAAGCGAGCACAAGCTCTCCAATTTGGGAAGGTCCATACATCGTCAGGAAGACAACCCACCGGGTGCTTATCGACTCAGCGAGAGACGGGCGAGGTTCGTGAATACTTGAACGCCGAACAGCTCCGTCGCTTCTCACGCATGAGTTATGTATCCCACTCTTACACATTAAATAAAATGGTGGTTCGTCTTATTTTCCTCAAGGGTTGTGTAATGCTAGCCCGAGTGGTTATTACCCGATCGTGAGCGCCTAACTCGTGGTCAGTGCCCGATATAGAATGCACGGAAATAACAAGCCGCTGATGAGCACAAAGCCTCGGGCGGTTTGTACCAGCACGCTGTGAATCGGGTAGAAAGCACTAACCACTCGGATCGCACTGGCAAATTTAATCCAAAAGATTTGCCTGGTCGCCAATTTCTAATCAGTCAAGCTCGAGCCCCGACCCCTCGTTCGGCAGTAATTAGAGCCCGACTAGAATGAGTTGATCAAAGTGAACCACTAAGTTCGGGTTAAATGTGATAGGCACGAACTGGATAAAATTTCGCATTTCATTCCATAATGTTAATAATTTACATTGCTAATTTTCTTTTTCTTTTTCTCGCTAAAAAAAAAAAAAAAAAAAAAAAAAACTACCTTTTGGTCGCCGCCAGTTGGTACTCCTGCCGCTGGCCGCTTTAGTCTTTAGTCTTCGCCAGCCGACGCCGGGAGACCGGAGGCGAGATCGGCCGAGTTGGTCGCGACCCACGCCGACCCAAAGTCGCCGAATCTCTCGTCAACCACCCACAAGGGGGTACAAGGCGACAGGGCCCTGACGACAAGGTTGCCGTCGACGACGCGACCAACCATCTCGAGGATGATCTCCAGCCACCTCGTGAGCTCCGGTGACCTCCAACAAGGTGGCCATGGCGTGGCGCCTCGCCCGCCTGGCCCTCCGCCTCCGCCTCAAGGTGAAAAAGTCAAGGTCTTCCCATGCTTCCGCCTCCTCCCGGTTATTGCAACATCCCGAAGAATCGATGGCGAAACAACGCGCGAAGGGGACCAACGAACCTCCCGTAATAGAGACATGGAAGGAAATCGGAAGAGAGGAAGGCGAAGGACAAGGCAAGAAGAAACGGGCGACGCTCATTAGCGTGGCGCCCCATTTATCTACCCCAAATCGGAAATTGAAGCATCTCAAAGGCAATCAAAACGCAGCGCCACCTCACAATCAATGAAGCGCAAAAAACAAAGCGGCTCTGAATACCAAGAAGATCAAGACGATTGAACAAAATCAAGGAGAATTTCTGACACGTAAATGGCAGTTCAAGCTCATTAGGCCTTCCCGCTTAATTATACCAAATTAAGCAAAAAGGCCCGGGTGGCGAGCTAGCAAGCGATGCCAGCCGGGGCTAAACCACTCACCAGGTGGCCACAAATGAAGTCCCGACGCTCGAGCGACGCCAAATTGACCTCGGGGCGATGTTCGGCGGGAAAGCGCTGGGCCAAGGCCCTGGCGTTGAGAGCTTAACCAAGCCGATGCAAGCCGGGCTAAACCACTCACCAGTGTACAACAGTAAGTCCCGGCGGCCTGAGAGTCGCACGTCGACCTCTCGAAAAAGCGTGAACTGGGGCAAGAAAGCCAAGGGCCAAGGTTCCTGGCGTTTGAGCTGATACCATACGATCAGTGAAACTCACCTTAAAGGCGCTGACGGGATCCAAAAGGCTGCGGGCATATATTCTAACTCAACTCAAAGAGAAGAAAGTGGAAGAGGTCCAAGACCACTCGAAGAAGACAATACAGCAAATCATATTGAAGTAAGAAGACACAATATTTCGGACAAGGAGGGCGAGCACTCTCGACATCAAGGCCTACATCGAAGTCGAATTCTAGATTCTCCAACAAGGCTGCGTGCAGGACACCTCTTCAAGGAGCGCGTTGGCCTTGTCTTCATCAGCAAAGCCTTCTTTCACTTCGAGGTCAATTCTCGGATAATGAGACTTGACCACCGCCAATGCCTGGTTCGCACTCATTGTTGCGGACTCTTGGCGTAAGCTTCGATCCGCCTGTCGGCTCCTCGGTAAGAAGTGGAAACAAGATCGCCCCCTGGCCCGTGACTCCTTCAATGCAGCGAAGGTGCGAGGATTGGCTCAGCAGCGACGCAGAGCAGTCACCGCCCTGCTCGAATGACCATCTTCTCCTTCTTGCATTCAACAAAGTCAAACGACCATCAAGAGCACACCCGACGCCAAGTATGTTCAACCCAAGTCAAATAAATTTACCCTTCAGCTCTGCATCCTTTCCAAGTCGACTCGAGCTTCGAGGCCACTTCTCTGAAACCTCCATCGGGCCTCCTCAATAGCGGTGAGTCGCTCAAACAACAGAGTGTCATCATCCTCTCCAACCACCCAAAAGACATCTAAATCAATCCAGGGAGAATCTCACCTTCGAGCATATGCTCAAGCCCGTCTTCTCCTCCGGATCTCACACTAGCCCCAAGCTCGTGGACTTCTTTCCAATCGTCTGGCGATCTCGCTGAGTTGTCTCCGCATCGCTTCGCTTCCTTGAGCTTGGGAGCACCTTCTGAAAAACCGCGATCTTTGCTCCGAGGCGCTCCCCATGTCTGGGTAGCAGGCGAGAATCTCGAGAGAAGTCAAGTGCAGCGATGGAAGACAAGAAGCTCACCCTCGACGAGCGTGCTACACCTGGCGGTGAGCTCATAAAGCTCCGTCGAGCCGCTTTCCATCTCGTCGTCCTCTTCCATCCCTTTCCGGTGAACTCCTTCCCACCATACGGTCCGATTCGGGGAGCTTGCGAGAGGGCCGAGCGGCGGTGGCTCTCGGCACTTCCTCCACGGCGAGACGGTGCGCGGTCGATCTCACGACGGACGGACCATCCGGGGTTCGGCCGCTGGCTCCACCGGCGCCGGCATGGCGGCTTCTGCCGGCGATCGGCGAACGCGGCGACCTAGCCTCCGCTGAGGCTCTTTTAGAGACCCCTCCACGTGGGACGTCCATAGTGTGGGGTCCTGAATCAAAAGGGAAGACACTCAAGACAGCAAGAACAAAAAGTCAAGGATCACCCAAAAGAATACCTTTTGGATTTCTTGAATTTCATCCCGAGTCTCATCCGAGACCACACCACTCGGAGGGAAGTTACGCTGCGATCGGGGCTACCCTCGGGACAAGGCCGATGCCCGGCGCTGCGATCCCGGGTGCACCGAAAGTCGAAGGCCGGCGACGAAAGATCGACGACCTCCTCCGCCGACTCCGCGCAATGTCGACCGATGTGTCGACCACTCGCCGCGAGCGTGTTTGTGAGAGAGGCCGACAACCGAGCATCGAGAAATGAAGGACGCGTTCTGAAAAAAGGAACGATCGCACCTGTTGAATCACACATCGATCGAAGAAACCATGGAACGCGCTTCAAAGGATAGTGCACTCACGAGGGGGAGGCCTTGCCGAAAAAGCTTATGAGGGCAGCCTGTTGGATTATTGTGCCAGGCTGCACGAAGAAATCAACTACCGTCTTTGCCGGCGACTCCATCGACAGGGCCACGTCCGACTCCCGGTGGGGTCCAGAGGCCCGTTGTATTGGAACCCCAAATGGACTCTCTCTTCAGGGCTACACCGGCGCTTCACAAAAGCGATCGCTGATCAGGGACCCGTCAGCCTCGTTCTTCTTCAGATCGTCTATCAACGCCGGAAGCTCGGGGATTTGCGCCAAACCTCCTCCGTCCGGCGTCGCTCGACATCGGGAAGCTTTAGGAGCACGGCCGGCAAAGGGGCGAGGAAAGGATCAACATTGGCACAATAGAACCACTCCCGCCTCCAACCTTTGAGGAGGTTTGAGAGGAAACGACAAAATATCGCTTCTTGAGCCTCCCAGCGGTGGAGTCAGCGCCCCAACGACGTTGGGGAGCGGCCCGGTTGAGATGAGGCTTCGGCCGTAAGAAGGAGCGGAACAAATCCAAATGAGGACGTATCCCAAGATACGCCTCGCGAGCTGAGCGAAGATGGCAATGTGGAGAATCGAGTTGGGGTTCAAATTGATCAACTCAATTCTCAGAGAAGTGGAGGAGCCCTGAGGAAGGCGCTCCGGGGATGCTAAATCCCGCTTGAGAAGAAGGACTCAAACACCACAATCTCATTCTCTCGAGGTGTGGGGTAAGGGTCACTGCGGCGGGACGTGGCGGAGATCAACTCCAGCGGAGGAGGACGCCCGTGGCGACCATCCCCTCCAAGCGACGCGTCGTCGTGATGGAGTCTCCACCACCGCGCCGCAGTGGTCAGTTGCTACCTTCGATGACGAGGAAGAAGACATTGCGAAGAAGAAGACACAGTGGGAGGAACCGCCGCCATAAGTATGCGAAACCGGAAACCCTAAATCGCCAAAGGAGGTTTGAAGGTTTCTGCCAATGTGGTGGGAAGATGCAAGGAGGCCGTTGTTCCAATGAGGTCCCTTCGACTTATAAGAAATGGGCCCCACTTCCACCTTATGGTGGGAAGAAACGAGGGCCCTCCTGTTCTCAGTCTGGGCGGATCGAGGCACGCCCCATGACGGGCCAATAGGCTGCGTCGCAGCGCCAGTGTCAAATCTGGTCCAAAGTTTGGGATAAAGTCGCCCACGATGGGCACGCGGCCGCCGCAGGCTTGGGGTGGGCACTTTTCGAACATCCTCTGACGCCACGCCATAATTTGGGGTCAATTGCTGGTCATTTGTCTCATAATGCGATTGGGTGTCGCGAGAGGATCTACAACCAACACGGTCTTGAGAATGCGCCCCATGAGGTCTAAAGCGATCTTGTACTGGCGGCACAGGCATTACTCGTATGACCAAGGTATGCCCCATGAGGGTCAGCCGGCGACACGGGTTGCAGCGCCAAGGGCAAGCCCGACCCGCGAGCCAAAAGACCAGAGTCGCCCATGAGGTCGGCGAAGCGACGGGCGGTTGCAGCGCAAGAAGCGCGCTGGTACCACTCACACGAGCCAAAAAGACCAAGGTACGCCCCATGAGACCGAGACGACAGGCGGATGCCGCCAAGACCGTGAACGCTGGTACCACTCGGCCACGAGCCAAAAAGACCAAATCGCCCCCATGAGGTCGTAGAAGCGGGCGGTTGCAGCGACCGTAAATGGGCGCGGTACCACTCGGCCACGAGCGAAAAGACCAAGGTACGCCCCATGAGGGTCAGAAGCGGCAGTAGGTTGCGCAAGACCGCGAATGGGCGCGGTACCACTCGACCACGAGCTAACTAACTAACCGCGGTGGCTTCATACTACAAGTTCTTTATGATCTCTCTCCCGCATAATCCTCATGACGGGGCAAGGGGCGGAAAGTCGATCCTAAAGCACTTTGGGCTCGCGTGGATGTCGAGACAGGAGCCCCACAAGAGGGCCTACACCGGCCCCGGGCCTGACGGGCGGTAAAGCCCAAAGTCAGGAAAGCGCGGCGGGCAGAGGAAACCGACTTGCTCCCAAGACAACTCCCGATCCTTCACGGAAGCTTCGCCCGCCTCAACAACCCGCCAGAACAAAGCATGCGGCGACACCGAGCACTGCGGATGCCGGGACACGACAAAGCGGCGGCGTGGCCTGAGAAAGCATAACCACCTCTCCAGGGCGTGAGAGCGTGAAGGCGGATAAGGACAAGGGACATGTCAGTGCCACCATGTTCGAGGCCTGGTGGCGCCAACTATCATGTATTCTCCCGGTATATAAGGAGGAGGGAGAAACAAGAAAAAAGAGACAATACATCCAAGAACACGGGACTAGGGTATTATCTCCTCCGAGAGACCCGAACTTTGTCTAAAACAGATTGCCCTGCATCTCCGTGTTACCATCAAGCTCAGATCCCGCACAAATCCCCTAGAATCACAAATCTCATTGCCGGCGAAACAGATCGTCGACAAGCACCCTAAAGCATAAGGTGATAGGTCCATGCTGAGGCATGCCAGAAGTCTAGGTGAAGTGGACTCAACAACGTGAAAACTATCCCATAGATACCCAGAAGAAGAAGGCAATGCTGAATATACATATAAACCTATAATACACACCAGCTCCCCCTCAATATATGCCATATGGGCTCATAATCCCAAGGTCTCCTCTCAGGGCAACAAACCTGGAGCTATCCAAAGGCTTGGTGAAAATATCAGCCAACTAGTGGTCACTCTCTACAAACTGAAGCACTATATCACCCTTCTCCACATGGTCTCTAAGGAAGTGATATTTGATATCAATGTGCTTGGTCCGAGAATGATGCACTGGGTTCTTAGCAATGTGAATAGCAGAGGTGTTATCACATAAAATGGAACACACTCTGCAGCTAACCCATAGTCCCATAGGGTCGATCTCATCCAAAGTACCTGGCTACAGCAACTGGCTGCAACAACATACTCGGCCTCTGTGGTGGACTGAGCAACTCCGGATTACTTCCTAGAGGACCATGATATAAGAGAAGTGCCAATGAATTGACAAGTGTCAGATGTGCTCTTCCTATCTATCCTACAACCAGCAAAGTCTGCATCTGAAAAGGCTCTAAAGGATAGACAAGAGGAAGAAGAGTACCAGATACCATAGTTAGTGGTAGCTCGAAGGTACCTGAAGATGCGCTTCACCGCCTGAGGGTGAGAGACGCGGGGAGAAGCCTGAAACCGAGCACAAAGACATACAGAGAAATGTATGTCAGGTTTAGAGGCAGTGAGATACAAGAGGGAGCCTATCATGCTTCGGAACTGCTTCTGATCAACTGGCTCACCATCCTCGTCAGGCTCGAGAACAACAGTGGTGGCCATAGGAGTCATAACTGGCTTCCTATCAGACATATCAAAGCGCTTCAGGAGGTCTCGAGTATACTTGCCTTGATGCAAGAATGTACCCTCCCGTGTCTGCTTAATCTGGAAGCCAAGGAAGTAGCTCAAGTCGCCCATCATGCTCATCTCGAACTCAGTACTCATCACATCTGAGAACTGAGTAACGAGCGAATGCGAGGAACCACCGAAAATGATGTCGTCGACACAGATCTGGACTAGGAGAAAGTCTGAATCAGAATGTCTGACGAACAACATCTTGTCCACTTGACCTCATACGAAAACCATGACTCAAGAGGTAGGACTTAAGCCTCTCATACCAAGCGGGGGGGCTTGCTTAAGTCCATACAAAGCTTTGGAAAGCTTGAAGACATGGTTTGGGTACTTGGGGTTCTCAAATCCTGGAGGCTGTCTGACGTACACCTCTTCCTTAATGAACCCATTGAGAAATGCACTCTTGACATCCATTTGATAAAGCTTGAAGCCTTTGGACGCCGTGGATGCGAGCAGGATCCTTATGGCTTCTAGTCTGGCTACAGGGGCAAAAGTCTCCTCGAAGTTGAGGCCCTCGACCTGAGTGAAACCCGGAGCGACTAGTCTAGCCTTGTTTCGAACTACAACCCCATCCTCACTTTGCTTATTTTTGAACACCCACTTGGTCCCAATGATGTTGTGGCCAGAAGGGGACTCGACAAGTATCCAAACTTTGTTCCTCTCGAAGTTTTCAAGTTCCTCATGCATAACATTGATCCAAGATTCATTAGATAATGCATGAGAAACATCCTTCGGCTCAAAAGAGGCAACAAAGGCAGAGTGGAGGAAGAAAGTGGACAAGCCTGACTTAGAGCGAGTGACTCGCTCAAACAGATCTCCAATAATCTAGTAAGGTGGATGAGCCTGCTGAATGTGGCGGGGAGGTCCAGAAGCAGAAGTGACCTCTACTTCTCTCGTGGGAGAAGTAGGAACAGAGTCACTAGCCGCCGAAGAGTCTGAGTGTGCGGGCTAATCTCCCTGAGGTGCAGAAATGGAAGTGGGAGGCACCTCGGGAGCAGGAATGGTGACTGGATCATGCAAGGTGCCTTCATCTCCGTCATCAACTTCCTCAGAGAAAATAGACTAGGAAAGAGGAGAAGAGCCTGAAATGTCTGGTCTAGCACTAGGGTTAGCCTCATCAAAAGTCACCTCACAGGTCTCTATGACCCTACCCAAGGCTATAGCCTAAATCCTATAGCTACGGGCAGAAGTCGAGTAACCCAAAAAGATCCCGTCAGTAGAGCGTGACTCGAACTTATCTAGGTTCCCAGATTTCAAGAAGAAGCACTTGCAACCAAAAACACAAAAATGAGATACACTAGGTTTTCGCCCATATCTCAACTCATAAGAAGTACGGTGCAAGTGTGCCCTAAGAAAGACTCTGTTGGCAACATGGCATGCCGTAGCTACAGCCTCAGCCCAAAATTTTCTAGGAGTATTGTACTCATCTAGCATCGTCCTGGCCATCTCAACCAAGTTTCTGTTCTTCCTCTCCACTATACCATTTTGCTGAGGGATGTATGGAGAAGAGAAGTGATGCTCTATGCCTAACTCCTCATAGAAATTATAAATTAGGAGTTCTTGAACTCTGTGCTATTGTCATTGCAGATCGCTCGTAAGGCACCTGGGAGCTCAAGAGACAACCTACGAACCAAACCCCTAAAATGAGAAAATGACTCATCCTTCGAGGCCATGAAGAAAACCCAAGAATACCTCGAAAAGTCATCGACAATTACAAGAATGTACCACTTCCCTCCCGCTGACTGCACTTTAGCTGGACCAACAGTATCCATATCCAAAATCTATCCTGGTGCATCAGTCATCACTTGGGTGACTGGGGGATGAGAAGCAGCAACCATCTTGCCATGTCTGCAAGGAGGGCATACTACATCTTTGACCATCTTGAGTTTGGGCAAACCACGAATGAGATCATGGTCGCTAACTCAGGTCAAATAATCAAAGCCAATGTGACCATGCCTCCTATGCTAAAAGGAGAGATCACGGGACTCTGAAGCAATAAGACAATGGAGAGAGTCTCGAGAAGTAGAAGAAAAATCAGCACGAAAGACTCCCAAAATGAGAAATCCCGCAAATCAACTCCCCCATGAGAATTAAGGATTCTACAGCCACTAAACTTGAAGCTTACATCGATATGGTCATTGATAAGCTAAGTAACAGAAAGCAAATTGAAATGCAGCTTACTCACTAAGGCAACGTCCTTAAGGACAAATTGATCATTAATGCAGACAGTACCTTTAGCGATAACTCTACCTGAAGAAGCATCCCCCAAAAGTGATCACCTCATCACCGGGAGCTCGTTCTAGGGAAGAAAACCAACAGGAGTCTCCGGTCATATGATGTGAACAGCCGGAGTCTACGATCCAAACCTCCCCCTTCCCTATCCCACTTACCTAAATCAATGAGAGCGAAAGGCAGATGTCTCAGTACTAGGACAGATCAAGGTTGATCTAGGAACCCAATACTGAGTCACCTGAGCAGAAGTAGAAGTAGTCAAAGGAGCAGTAGAATGCAATCTAGCGCCTCTCCTAGACTCAACTCTCACAAACTCAGAGACAGCTCAAGTAGAACGTCTGGGAGCAGTGCCGGGTTGGTCTGCCGGCGTGCAAAGTCCAGATGTCGGGACCCGAATCAGCAAATCAGGACCCTCTGTGTATTCTGTACTAGTCCAGGATCGCACTAGTACACACAATCGAACATGGTTAAATATCACATCCATACACAGCGGAAATATAAATAAAGTACTTCAAAACATTAATATAAATTGTTGCAAAGACCTTAAGGTCACCTTACAATATTTAGCCACGCAGGGCCTATAAAACAAAAGTAAATAATCAGCAGTGGAATGAAGAACGTCGGTGACTCCCATCAACATGCCACAGGCAACTGACAAGGTTCAACTCCTAGATAATTGCCTCCTCGTGGAACTTCGCCTTCTTAATTTCTTCGAAGTTGTAGTCTTCTCCTCAACTGATGATTGTGTTGAAAGCAAGGGTGAGTATACAACATACTCAGCAAGTCGTGCACAGAGATGCAATCCCATTACTATATGCATGGCTTGTTTCAAAGGAAGGGCTTAAGTGGTTAATTTGCATCAAATAGCGTTTTGCTTTGATAAAATAATCTTAATAGATTCAAAAGTAGTAAAACCTTATTATATAATAAGTTACCAATCTCTTTTCAACAGTTTGGCACAAAGCCCTAAATCACTTTAGCAATTATCTCTGGCATACAGCCACCCGTTCCCACATTTTTATTTTAGAAAATCTAACCCTTGACTGTAATCTCGAGCGATGTCCAATACCGTGGACTCGGCTATTCGAATAGTTTGTACACTCTTTAGAGGTTATACACTTTACCCACACGATATAGTTAAACACCACATAGGCGAGTAACCATAACAAAGTCTTTCCGAAACTTCCATCCTCGCATGCATACCTCCCGCTATATATAGTTCCCATTGTCCCTTCCCTTTTGCGGAGCGGAAGTACAGAGCCAACGTATACCGTTGAAGAGATGTAAGACCAATACGGTAAACACTACACCCTTCTTTCCACATTTATAGCTACAAAAACCACCTGAGTTCTCACATGCTAAAACTTCGAAATCATACTCAACTAGGTCTGTCCCACTCCAGACATGTGGTTGTATGTTAAGCCCAGCTCAAAGGCTTGCAAGGTTAAGTCCTTAGGTTGACCGTGGCAAGACTACCCAAAGTTCACAAAACCAAATTCAACAACATCTCTCCTAGGTGCCACATCGGGCCCGCCCATTGATCACTTGCCACTTGCCACAGCCTAAACCATTTTCCCACCAAGTTTGATTATTGTGCAACACATGCCAACAATAGTACCAATTACCATGTAGAACCACAAAGGTACCTACACTTCACATCACAACGTGGCAAGATTACACTATTTCCAAAATTCATTCCATATATCATTAGTCAATATTATTTTGCCATTTGGAACATATTTCACGTAAGCATAGCTAAGCAACTACTCACTGTCTAGCCTCCCGTGTTGGCATATTACTATAATCCAACTAAATAAACCAACTTAAGGTGACAATGGAATACATGGCATACAAATATTAATCTTCAAGGGTGGAATTAACAATTAGGTTTATTGTAACGCCCTAGTTTTCGCCTTCTGGAGAAAATCTAATTTAAAGTAATTAAATTCAAAAATTGGAGTTTCTTTGGTGTTTAGGTTAATCTAGCATCCTTTCCCATCCAAAATCGGAATTCAATTCCCTTCCGTTCGAAAAATTGAATTTCCAGGTTCCCGCCGGTACCCAAAATTTCACCCGAGTCCAAAAATGCTCCAAAAATCCCAAAATCACTTCAATTAGGTCCCAAATATTCCAAAATGATTTTTGGAATGATTCCCTGGATTTTTGGACCTTCGCTCCTATTTTATCTCGCACGGCTTTTGTTTAATGCCCGCTATTCGCGCCCGAATATTCAATTCCACAAATTTCATCCAAATTCCGCGAAACCAATTTTATTGGGTTCCAAATATTCCAAAATGGTTCTAAGAATTTTTTCGGAATTTTTAGACCATTTTTCCTAATTTTTCTCTAGGGCGTCATTTTCGCGTAATTACCGACCAACCGGGAGGAGCCACGTGGCGGTACTGTAGCGTCGGCTACTGTAGCATCGCGAGACTGTAGCTCCACCTTCTCCATTTGGCTGGGACGTTACTGAGGAAGCTTGTAACTCCTCATTCATGGCGTCTTAACTTCATAACCTTGTAACTCATGCATTTCTTCACCAAAATGCGAACGGTTTGTTCCGGTGTGAAGGTGGAGACGAGGAGATCCCATTCCTGCTGTCCATTCACCTTCAATCACGCCAAAAATAGTTCCACGAGTGATTAAACCGAAATCACTCTTTCCTCCATATCTTGGCCATTTCTCCATGAAACTTCGAGCTTCCACCTCTCCACTCTTCGTCTCGGAGCCCTATTTCCAGTGCACTCATCCTCCCTTTTCCTCTCCAACTCATTCGACCGGGAGATCAAGAAAACCGGCGCTGGGACACATTTTTACGTATTCTTCGTGTTCTTCGTTGTAACTTTCTCTCCGGTAGGTCAATCTTCATTCCGGTTGTTTCCTCGTGTTGGTATGGGTGTCTAGTTTCTAACCCATCAATTAATTTTAGGATTCATCAAGAGTTGGCGATGAATTTCGTGTCTTCGTCGCGTCGACCGAAACTCCGTTCATCGTCAAATTCATCTTCCTCGGTGAGCAATTGTTCAATCCCTTCCATTCCTAGGTCCAGTTAGATGTCCTCTAGGTGGTTCACCAATCATTTGTGGAGGTCATGTTTAAATTTGTTGCAAATTTCGGATTTTTGGAAGAACGTGGGGCTATTTGTTTTCTTGTGCCCTTGCGCGCGTGGCCGCCGGCCTCCGGCCACGTCGCCGCCGTTCCAGCCGGCTCGTCGCCGCCCCCGCGCCCGCCGGTCTCGCGTCGCCCCTCGGCCGGCCGTGCCGCCGGCTCGAGTCTGCCGCGTCGCCGCCGGCGCTTTCGCCGGCCAAGGCCGCCACCGGTTTCGCCTGTACATCGCTCGCCGTCGCCACCGCGCCCGGCTAGCCGTTGCCGACGCCGCAGCGTCTTGCGCCCGTGCGCGCTCGCCGCCGCTGCCGCCGCTTCGGCCGGCCAGCGCTACCGCCGCCGGTCGGCTACCCGCCGTGGTCCTTGTCGCCGGCGACCAAGGAGCTCCCAAGCTCCTCTGTTTCTTTGCAATGGGGAAGAACCCTCTCTCTATGACCAACCGGCCCCACTTGCCATCCACTCCAACCCATCCAAAAATCAGAAAATCAAGAAAAAGAATATTCCGGGAATATTCCTTGATTTCGTATTTTCCTGATTTTTCCAAACTTCGGAAGCTCATATCTTTTCCGTCCAAACTCCGATTGACTCCGTTCAAATTTCTAAATTCATCTAAAATCAATACCTTCCTGCCAGTACTACTTTGGTAATTTTTGGATTTTATTTATTTTCTTGTATTTATTTGTTGTACCGTTTTGCGCGTAGCCGACGAGTCCGCCGACCCCGTCGCCGGACTTCAAGACCTCGAGACCCTCGCTGCGATCCAAGGCAAGTCTCCTTGACGCATGTTGATCCTACAATTTATAACTGTTTCACCATGTTTTACAAATTGCATCGCTATTTATATTAAAGGATGATGTTAACGTTAGGTTGTTAGTTATACCTGTTGTCCAGCTCCTTGATATTGTTATCCATGATCCTTTGTCGCCCTAGTATAGTAATCCACCAATATAAATGTTTTTGGAAAAATATTCTTTTATTAAGGAAATAACTATTTGGAAGACAGTGTGAATGGAACATATTAGTATAGAATGTAGATTGAAGCTAGAACCCAACTTGATTGGAGATTACATGAATATTAGTGTTGATAGGGATTATTAGTTATGAAATTGATTTATGAACATTGATGGTTCAAATATTGTGAAGTTGGATTGTTATAGTAGTTCACACTGTAATGAATTGTGGGAAATTGTGGAAGATGTATGGTGTTGTGAAGTATTTATGATGGATTAAATAAATCATTGCAAGTAAATAATATGTTGAATTGGATTCCTTAGGCTGATAAAATAGTATCAAATGGGAATCAGAGTTAGTTGGATTATTCGTGTTTTGTTGGGAATTATTATTAAAGGACTGATTAAGAAATAGATGATTATGGAAATATAGACATGTGATAATCAATTATGGAGAATTGTGAATAGTCTAGAATAATCGGTGGTTTAGTAAATAATAATATTACGTATTCTTGGTGGATTAAAGTAGATGATTTAGAGGTGGTAATGTGAAGGATTAAAGATATGATGTTATGAAGTATTATCGGTTGATTATATTCTAGATGATTAGAGATGATATTGTGAAGTATTCTCGGTGGTTTAGTAGACGATTTTGTGAAATATTCCTAGTGAATGCTAAGATGGATTGTCGTATGAATGAGGGATAAATCAATAATACAAGTTATAGTTCAAGGGAAATATTTCATGTATGAACATGATTGGGGTTCCATACGATTTTGGAGTTATGTTAGTACCATGATATACTTCTTACTTGTTGGATACTATATTGAATTGGATTATCTGTATGATGGTAGAATTTTGGCAATAGAAGGATTATTGGAGAATACACAATTGATTATAAGGATTGTAATCAAACCCGGGGATTTGTATATTATAAAATAAACTATTGGTGGAATAGAACAGTTCGGTAGAAATGCTTAGACTCGCAATCGGTCAGTATTCACCTCTGGGTGGGAAATTCTTATAACTTTTGAAAACTTGTGTTGGAAATTATAGGCAAAGAGTATTGCCGTTGGTTTACAAAATAAAAATAAAATGAAAAATGGTTTGGACTTGGGCGAATGGTTTGTCTGGTGGGTGCGGATGGAGCGCTAGCTTTCATTGTGCAAGTACCGCCCCAAGTCAGTTTAGGACCGACGCTTATGACTGTCTCCATTCTAAGCATAACCGTACAACCACATGTCAAAGTGGGCACGACCTGGCTGAATAATTTGTAGAAACCTAACTTAGACTCACCAAACGGTGGAATGTGAGCGCCGGATAGAGGCATTGTTGTTGTTTTTCTTACACAGCGCAAGAGGGGGCTTCTATACTGGGTGGATATAACCCTAACAGCGGTGAAATCTCAACGGGTGGGTCAGGTTAGGTGTATACATTGTAAATGCCTTGTCATGATATCCCTGCCGGCACACCTAAGGAAGTGTGCTAATTGCATGGCATCAAGGGAATATCATGTCTTGTGGGTAAAGCTATACACCTCTGCAGATTTAAAACTATTCGAATAGCCGTGCCTACGGTCAAAGGCAAAGCTTGCTGAATGCTTTCATACTGGTAGACTTTGGTTTTTGATTTCAAACTAAACAATGGTTTGTTTTGGGATCCGAGAGCGGTTAGAACTCTCGGGTGTGCTTCTGGCGGCTAAAGCCAGGTAGGTGGAATGAACCTGATTTTGTGAACCGTGGCAGATAGAGCCATGTGATTGGATTGAACCCTGATCTTGTTGAGATGTGGCGGATAGAGCCTGTATATTAGTGAGTGGTGGTTAGAACCTTCACTGAAATATTATATAATTCAATTATTAAAAAGACTTGTTCAAATATGCTTTGTGAAACTTATTAACAAGTATGGTTTACTGAAACTTGGCTTTATGCAAAAGAACCATATTAAGCCATCTTTGGATAGCCTACATTGTACATAATTTTCCAGACTTGTTGAGTACTTTATGTACTCACGTGCTACATTCTAATCTTATCTCAGAAGTGAAAGAAGCTGTCAAGGAATTCCAACGACTAGGGCACGCTCCCCACTCGATTGCCTGTGGGCATTTGGATGGGTCGCTTTCTTTGTTTCGTCTTCATTCCGGTTGTTCAAGTTGTTCAGCCTGTTCAGGCCGTAATGGTAAACCTTGACCATAAGGTCTTTGCTTTTATTTGGTATTATTCTCATTTAGTTATATGTATTCGTGATATGGTTGTTGATTCATCACTGTTTGACTGTGTGTACTAGCTACTGATCTGGGACTAGTACATAAATACACAGGGGATTCTGGATAGCCGATCCGGGGTCCTACATTTATTAACTATTTTATCCAAATTAATTTAGATTCATTTTAATCAACATAGCATGCATAATTTAAATCAAAATAAATTTCAAAAGCTGGGAACAATATGGTCAAAGCACAACTTGCCTTCGTAAGGCAGCGAGTCTTGGTCTGGAGCTTGATCCTTGAAATTCGCATCCTCACACAGCTCGACGTCTACCGTAACAGATAAAGAACCAAATAAACACGCAAAACAACGTACAAACACACATTCAGAGAAACGCTGCAAATTAAACTAATTCATAATTTCATGAAAACTTCCAGATAATTAGTCTAGCATTTTCTAAGATTTATAAAATTTATTTTGTTATTTTTGAACGTATAGTTTAAGATCTACAAAATTCATAAGTTTGGACTTTCCGCAAATAATTGAACAGTTTTAATTATAAAATTTCATTAAAATTACTGTAGAAAGGTATTAATTTCTACTAATTAACAAAATTTGTTGCAAGCGATTTGGACCTAGAACGAATTTGTAGTTAAAAAGACAAAACTCGCAATTCTAGAAATCAACACATACAAGAAAACTCTCATTCCATCTATGCATGGTACTGTTCATGGCGTTGGCTATTCATCACCATGTGTGTGCAGTACTGGTTCGGCGAGAGCACAACCACCTGCATGCGCACGGCCTGCTACACAAGAGCATATTTAACATACTCCTACACACAATATACAGATATATATATCTATATATACGTATACACGCGTAAATACACGACGAAATCCACCGATCAGTAAAGATAGAGCAATCGCGAAAGAAAAGAAATACCACCGAACGGCAGTAGCAACGACGGCGGTGATGCAGGGGATGGTGACGGCGACGGCAGCGACAACGTAGACGACGGCGGAAGCGACGGCGTTGGCGACCAACGGCGACGGCGAAGACATCGGCGGCGACAACGTAGACGACGATGTAGATGACGACGACCAACGGCGATGACGGTGACGTCAACGACGCAACAACCGGCGGTGCTAGTTCAGGCGTTGCTAGAGAATGGAAATGGCTGGTAGAAGGAATCGACTGGAATGAAAATGGCTTCATGTGTGTGGAGTTCATACATTGCTAGCTAGCAAATGCCTTGCGTTACCAGCAAATGGAAATGACTAGAGAAAAAAAATGAAAAGGCTTCAAACGTTGGAATGAAGGGACTAGTAACAGCTTGGAGTGATTGGAGGAAGGTATATATGCATTACTAATTATTTCCTCCCTGCATGTACGTTTGGAAAAGTATGAATGGCTAGAATGGAAACGTCTGCTAGTAATGGAGTGCTATTGCATGGAAAAGGAAAACGACCAGGAGGTGGAACGCTCATGCATGGGAAGTGGAAACGGCTGGGAGATTTGGCTAGTAATGGAAATGGTGGAAGAACGTTCATGCATTCCAGAGAAAATGAACAGCTGGAAGGTTCAAGCCTTCATGTGCTAGTAAATGGAATTGCTAGAAGAGGCAACGTCCCCTGGTGTACACACGTGGATGCAACGGCCGAAGCGCAAATGTTCTCCTCGAATGAAACGTCCACATGTAAGTATATATACATATATGTTTCAAAACATATTGAGAAAAAAAACAAATGGGTTCTAAAAATCTGGAAAATTCCTCTAAAATACTAGGAACTATTTAGAACTTAACAAAGTTGGTTTCGTGATTTTTCAACGTATAGATTTTTCGTAAAAAATCTTTTAGTGAATCAGACACCTGTACAAATTTTTGTAAATTCAACGACTAACGTTTTAAAACATGTTTTTCGAAAATATTTGAAGAGAACACTCTCGTCTTCTAATTATCTTTATTTTAAACAAAATTTTAGATTTTATGTTTATGCAAAAATGCATTATCTTTATTTAATGCGAATAGTTCAATAAGCTTGAATTCAAATTAACCTCGAGGATTTCAAATAAATTCTAAAAATTCCAAATAATCCCAAAAACACACTAAATATATTAAAATGAATTTTTGGGATGTTACACCAGACCGTCCAAAACACGCTGCTTAGACCTCCTACTGGAGGAAGCAAGCTCTCGTCGCTGATATCCACCTCGATGGGAAAAACGAGGAATATCATAAGGACGGCAGAAAGACTGGCTCGGAATAGCTCTAGGGCGAAAACCAGAAGAAGCCTGAAAACCAAGCCCTATACACTGTCCCAAAACAAGCAACTGTGAAACCTACCAAGAAGCCGTGTGTGCCTCAGAAGCACTCAGAGTCTGAGGATAACCCTGAATACCCCTAAGGGCACTGTAACATCCCAAAATTTGGGTTTTCAAAAATTTTTGGTTTACTTTAGCTTCCCAAAAATTTTCGTTGATTTTCTCGCGTTTATAAAGCTTGATTTGAATTTTCTAAAAGCTAAAACAATTTAATTTGATTATTCTAAACCTCAAATAAAATAAATTTAATTTTATTTGGATTCCTTGTGCTTCAAGAAATTCTTCTGTAATTTTTGAGATTTTTCGAAGCTCGTTTGCTATTTATTGGATTTATTCGGGATCGATTTGTATTAATCCCTTTTATTGAAATTAATTAATTATTTGGAAAAGTTTATATAAAGTTTTATTGTAAATATTTTATTTGAGTTCAAAATATCTCAAAATATTTTCTAGAATTGTTCTAGAATTTTTCGAGTATTTTTATTGCCTCAAATGATTTATTTGAATTTTCGGAATTGTTTTTATTCGAAAATGCCACGTGTCGCCACCACAGTACGCCAGGTGTCAAGAGTCCGGCTGGTGCACGCCAACTGCTCGGTAAAATGCCTACAAGGCCCGTTTTTGCTCCAAACGCGTCCAAATTTTTTTCCCTTGACCTAGCCACCACTCCTAACCTTTGTAGACCTCCCACACGTCCCCTAGACCTCAGATCAATTTTCTAAAATTCCAAAACGCCGCGAGAAGCCCGGATGTCGCCCGACGATGGCCGAACTTTGGAGCCGCGTCTTGGGCATTTCATCAACTATTTTCGAGATCCGTATTCTCCATGGTGTGCTCCTAGGTACCATATATTTGGCTTTCAAATTTCATCCAATTTGACCAAGGGAATCAAAAGTTACGGCCGTTTCAATCTTGAATCTTGCCGAGGCCGTATCTCCCTCAATTTTTTGAGTTAGGTGCTCAAATTTTTTGTGTAGACTCCTAGGGATGTGCTCTACATGATGCACATCTTGACTCATAGTTTTTCCCTCTAGATTTTGTGCAAAAAAATATTTTCTCTGATCAGACTGCGTTTCATACTGCCACAATCATCCTCGCGCGTTCTCCGCTGTTCTAGAAGGTAATTCTTTGAGCCATCTGCGTCACGGTGTGCCTCTTGGTCCCATCTAGCTCTCGGTCAAATTTCGTCATGTTCCGATAATTATTCTAGAAGTTATGGCCGTCCAAAGTTTAGATCCGAAACCCGTTAATCTGTAGTTTGTGATCAATCCGGAGGGGCACCGCAAAATCTACCTATACCGTTGAGTTCGTCTCGCCGCGTTCTACGTGGTAGACATTCCACCTTTGCCATCCCATCCTCCAAAATTTTTTATATATTTAGGCCACCGTTTAGCCGTCACCGCGCGTCGCCTTTTGACGCCGGCTATTTTAGTTCGCTCCGGTCGTGTTGTCGCGTCGGTGGATCATCATGTACTGTTTTGGATCATCCTTAGAATTCTGTTTGTCTCCGTTTGCCGTCGAAGCCCGATTCCGGCCTAAAACCGTCGTCTTTGACCTAGCCGTTGCCGCCGGTTCGCGTATCAGTTAGCCATCCTTTGTAACGTTTTATCGCGGCCATGTCATTGCACCGACGGTTGCTACCTTGTTTCATGAGTATCCTATCATTGTTTGACCTCCGCCGTTAACGTTCCACCGTTAATGTTCGCCGTTAACGATCTACCGTTAACGTTTTGCCGTTAACGTTCGCCGTTAATGTTTCCCCGTTAACGTTTCATCAATGTTTCGCCGTTAACGCTCCGCCGTTAACGTTTCGCCGTTAACGTTCCTCCGTTAACGTTTTGCCGTTAACGTTTCACTATTAACGCTCCGTCGTTAACGTTCCATCGTTAACGTTCCACCGTTAACGCTTTGTCGTTAATGTTTCGCCATTAATGTTTCGCCGTTAACGTTTCGTCGTTAACGTTTCGCCGTTTACATTCCGCCGTTAACGTTTCACCGTTAACGCTCCACCGTTAACGTTCCGTCGTTAACATTCCACCGTTAATGTTTCCCCATTAACGCTCCGCCGTTAACGTTCCGCCGTTAACGTTCCGCTGTTAATGCTTCATCGTTAACGCTTGGCTCTCATCGCTTTGTTGTCATCGCATGCGTGCATTCATGCAAGAGCCCTAGTGCGATGTCCCCATCTTCTCTATCATCATGACGTGAGCCTAGTCTCATCGTCATATCATCTTCAAAGCCGAATCAAAACCCTAACCTAAGACCGGTTCGATGGACTAAGTTCATCGTGAGCCGCGTTGTTATCTTTGCAATCTTTTCCGTTGTTTCAATCGTGGTAAGACACTTGTCTTGTCTTATCTGTGAAAACCTAATCTACCATCGATTTGGAATCGTCCGTGGACTCGGTCGATAGACCATTGGCCATGTGCCATAACCTTGTGCCCGATCTAATCTATCAGTCTTCTTCTCTTTTGTTTGACTGTGTCCGTTCGGTCAACAAAAGTCATCTTCGAGAATCAGTTTAGTTCATTGTGAACTAACATATCTTTATGGACCCGGTCTATAGATCGAGAGCCCATATGTCAATGTCTGTTCAATCAAGATAGTAACTTCGGAAGAAATATTCTTCGGAATATTATTCTTTCTTTCCCAGTTATTAATCTTTCCCTCTTCGGTGTTTTCCCGAAAGCCCGTTCTCTTTTGTCAATTCTTCGATCTAATCCATTCAAGTTCCTAAATTCTTCCAAGCCGTTGTGCCCAATACTGTTCGTTTTTAATTTGGAGTTTATTTGAATTGTCTTTTGAGTTTTGTTGTATTTGTGTTTCTTTATCGTTAGACGCGTCGTCCGAAAATCGTTCTACGGGCTGAAGATTAAGGAAGTGAAGATCGAAGGTCGAGGATCAAGAATCAAGGATAAAGAGTAAAGAACAGTAAAAGTTGCAAGGGCCAGGCAAGTTGTGCTTTGACCATGTTGATCCCATTTTCGAAACTTATATTGTTTCAAATTATTGTATGCTAGTTTGAGTTAAACTGATTTCAATTAATTTGGGATTAGATAATTGTGATACTACGGAATGTCGAGACTTTATAATTTGTGATAATAGGTTATAAAATGTGGTAAAATGGGATAAGTTCGGGTTTTTGCAAATAAAACCCTGAGATTTCACGTTTTAACGCGTTTCGGGCCGTTTTCGGGCGTTTGGGCCGCTCCGGGGAGGTGTTGGGCTTGAGGGAAACTTCGTGGGCCGGATGGTGGGACTCCATTGGCCCATGTGGGGGTGAGGGGGGGCAGAAAACCCTGCTGCCCTAGCTCTCCCCACCCCCATGCGCAGCCCCCCTTTCCCCATCTCCTCCTTCCTCTCTAGCCCCTCCTCCTCTTCCTCCACACCCCCAAGCCGCACCACCCCTCCTCCTTGCGCCTCCTCCCCCACCACCACGTGCCCTTGCTGCATCCTCCTCGCTGCCACGCCTTGCCACGGTGCTGCCTTCACCGGTGGGAGGATCCGCGACGAGGAGATCCGGTGGGAAGAAGAGATCGGGTGGAGATTCGCGCGAAGAGAAGCGGTTGATTCGTGGATCGTCAAGAAGGTAATGGGGGGATCCTGTGGGGTAGATCTCTTGCTGTTGTAGAGGGGGATTACCATGTTTTTAGATCAAGGGAGGTGCTGCCATGGGGTAGAATTGATGAAAAACTAGAGTTGTACTCACGTTTTGATTCGGGCAGATTGGGAACCCGATCTTGGGCAGGCTTTTTCGCCAATTTAGAGTTTGAATCTGACCGTACGGACTTTTAGTAAGTTGTAGATAATTTCATTATCTTTCCGTGCATATAAAGAACGTTAAAATCCGCCCAGCCGTTTGGAAGATATGGCCGTTTTACCGAGCGCTGTCAAATCTGTGACGAGATTGGGACAGTTCGTGTTCAACGTTAGATTAAACAACATTAGAGTCCGAATTAGTCTTTCCCTATAACTAGAAAAAGTTGGGAAATTTCCTAAGCTATGCGGAGATGTACTCGTTTATTCAATTTGGAGTCCTAGAACCAAAGTTATTCCCATTGGATGGCTGCTGTCCCGAAGGGACAGATTTGCTGTTTTCTGATTTTAGGAGTTGTAAGCGAAGTCGGGTAGTGGGATTTATATGTGTGCTGTTTTGTGGACTCAATTTGAGTGTGTGTCACGTATTTGCAGGTGGTGTGCCTCCGGGAGTAGCCTCTATGTCCCGCCACTCCGTCCCCCCCCCCCCCCCGGTTGAGGCAAGTGTAATGGAATGAGTAGAGAGTTTAGGGTGTTTGATGATGAGATGCAATGGAATTTATTTTGAGTACTTATGCCATGCTTTATATGTCATCATCGATATGATGTCCTCATGCCATGATTTAAATGCTTGCTGTTGTTATGATGTCCTCATGCCATGCTTGAGAAGGTTGCCGTTGGTATGTGTTTTGAGCTATCTTGATGTGATGCCATGAGACAATATGCAAGATGTATTTAAGTACGTTGCTGTCCATTGTGCATACATGGCATATTTCCATGGCCGGCCGGTGAGATAAGTCATAACTATTCCGGTAGGGTTGGTGAGAACAGTTATGACTAGTCCGGGGCTATTCTTTTGAGTAAGTCCTACATCGTGATTCCATCACCGAGGTGAATGGAAGCGAGTGATAGGCACCCTCCATCTTCGGGATGGAAGGGGGGAAAGGGTGCATGCCGACGGGTGTGCACTCAACCATACCGGTATGAGAATTCCAGGAGACATGTGCATTGCATTGCATGAATGATATACATAAATGAAAATGTTTATGAGATGATGATGAGAGTACTCATGAGATGCTCATGAGATGATTATCATATTGTTTTAAAGGATGAATATAATGTTAAATATGATGTGTTGTGATATAAGCTGTAGGCTAGGGATGATGGTTTGTTGTCTTGCACCTGTTTTTCATTACATTACACTTTCTTTGAGTGATGAACTCACGCTTGTGTTTTATATTGTTTGTTTATTTAGGTACAATGAAATCGGCACGGGAAGGGAAATTAGCTACACTTCCTCACGTAGCACTCATAATCTAGATAATTCACCCATTTCTATGGAAACATGGCAATAAGTTATGTGGATTTTGGTGTATGGATATTATGTGTGTTGGTTTCCCTCATGTGTGTCATGTGGGTCTTTGGAGCGATTTGTTTTATCATCCTCGTCTTAGTTGATGCTTATTCCATGATTATCATTGCTTGCTGTTATTCTAGTTGATGCTCATCTATTGTTGTCGATGCATATTGATATCTCGATTGATAGATATATTGATATGATATTGCGATGTTCAAATTTATGCTAAAACAAAGGAGATGCTGCTGAAATTTCCCATTTAATCATGGTATTAATTGTTGTATGGTCTATGTTGGTGACATTCTGGGCTTAGTAGAAGCTGGGGTGTTACAATAATCAACCTAATTGTTATCGCCACTGTCAGCGTATTAAACGCTGGGGTACCCACGCAGCCGCATTAAGTACTCACGCCTGAGGGGCAGGTGGCGTTCGGGCCTCCTCGGGCGACCGGCAAAGGTGCTCGCTAAGAGGACCGGTGGCGTCAGGCCACTCCTCGGCGACCGGCGAAGGTGCTCGCCAGGGGCAGTGGCGTTCGAGCCACTCCTCCGGCGACCACCAAGGTGCTCGCCTGAGGGGCAGTGGCGTTGAGCCACTCCTCAGGGCGACCAGCAAAAGTGCTCGCCAGGGGCCAGTGGCGTTGAGGCCACTCTCCGGGCGACCCGGCAAAGGTGCTCGCCAAGAGGGCGAGGTGGCGTTGAGCCACTCCTGGGCGTAGTTCCCAAGAAGCAACCCCGCAACTGTACTCTGGGCGAAGGGTCAAGGATATTTAATGCGAGACGTGCGCATTAAATGCGAGATGTGTAAGCAGTGGTATGGCGGCGTGTCTTCCCAAGCGCATTAATGATGGGTGGCCCCGAATCGACATCCCTCTCTCTGGCGAACTGCGCAGGGTGAGCAGCGGGACCCAAGGCGAAGTCTAAGTCGGCTAGGACAGGCATTAAATGTGATGTAAGAGAGTGTGACGGGTGCATTAAATGCATCAGCTTGTGATGTCAGGCACGCTTGCTTCATAGCTTAAGCCCCATGCTTGACCGGCCCGAGTATAAAAGGGAGCTAGGGTGCATGGGAGAAGGGTTGTTGATCCTTGGTTGGCAGAACCTCAGAGGGTCTTCTTCCCCAGCCTTGTAAGAACTCTGAAAGCAGAAGAAACCACCAAGCGAGGACTAGGGTTATTACTCCTTTGGAGGGCCCGAACACTGGTAAGCTCGACCGTTTTCTTGCTTGCTCGACATCCGTTCTTCCTGTCTTTGGGCGGTTGCCACAAAGCCCCAGTCGATCTCTCAAGCACCCAATCTTAGGGTGCTGTTGTGATAAGCGGCGATGGCGCGCCAGGTAGGGGCTTAGTGGTTAGATCGTTCCGTTCTTCCATTCCTTTTTGAGAAGTTTGCAAGAATCCGAAGATCGTCCGGTATGGCGGAATCTCATCGCCCGTGAGCGCCCTCCAAGCGGCGCGAAGCCGATCTCGGCTCCGGTAAGGTCGGGTCGGTACGAGTCCTTCTGCGGCGGGAGCGCGACGCATCAAGCCGAGCTCGGCCGGTCAGCGGCGCTTAGCTGTTGGGGAAGATACCCCAATGCAAAGCCTTCATGCGGCCGGTTGCTCTGGATCATCCCTCGGTCAAGCGACGGCGACACCCAGCCACCCTTGGCTCCAGGACATTGCCGTCCTAGTGGACTCGGCCAATGGCGATTCTTTGTGGCAATTCAGCCGGGAGCTTCCGGCGTCCTCCGCCAAGGAGTTCGTATGGTGGATGCCCAAGCTTCGATGCGCTCTTTAGGCGACCTCTCGGCGCGAGGCCGGGATAAAGGAAGGAGTCTGGTTTGCAGCCCCTGCACGAGGGGCGTGCACAAGCTTCCGCATCTTCCCGCGGTACTCCCATGCCGTTGGAGAAACCGCGAGGATCTAAGAGCACGCCTCGTGGCGGCTCCAGCGAGAGATGATTCGCGTCAAGTTCTTGAGCGTCATCATGGCGCGCCAAACCCAGCACGGTCGATCGAAGGCTTCCCTCTTCGACTGGGAGAAGTGTAGATGCGCTCCTCGACCCATCTCGAGGTCGAGTGGTGGGCGACACTACTCCCCATATAATGTTAGGTGCGGAAGCGTTTTCCCTCCGTCGCCAACGGCGTGGCGGAAGAGATTTAGTCGCGCCCATCGAGAAAAGTATGACGGCACCACCAACCCTGAAGAATTCCTGTGATTTATACGACGGCGGTGGTGCGTCTTTGCGAGAAGTCGAGATAGAGTTATGGCCAACTACTTCCGATGTGGCGCTGAGCTCAGCGCTCTGTTGCTGAACCTTCCTCGAGTTCGATGCGGCTGATGGGAGGAAGCGTACGACATTTTGTCGCCAACTTTCAGGGCTCCTCGGCTCAACCGGGTGTGGAGGGCGACCTCACGCTTTGGAGGCGAGAAGGAGGGGAGTCCACGAGGGTTTACCGGCGGTTTAGCCATTGCACTTAACCACGATCCCGGATCTCTGGCGGTCGGTTATTGTGCGTTCGGAGGGGTTAGGGATCGAAGATGCGGAGAAGATGGCTACCACTGCTTTATCGCTACCACTTCCGAGCTCTTCTCTACGGCTCACAAGGAAGTGTGCGAGGCGTGAGGCTCGGAAGGGTGCAACATGGCCCTCAAACCAGCGAAGCGGGCGTCGAAGTCCTCCGAAGTAAAGAAGAAGCGCCAAGGAGGCCGTCGCCGAGAGGTTTTGGTGGCGATCCGAGCCAAGCTTCGGTAGCGGCGATCGAGGCGAAGAAGAGATCGCCGGACCAGCGAGACAATCGCGAGGACCGCCCGTTCTCTCGTGTGAAGGCGATAGGGGCAAGCCATACGCCCCATCCACGCGCACAAATGAGCGCGACTTGGAAGATTGCGGGAGTTGTGTCAGAAGTTGAGTGAAAAGCGGCTCAGAAAGCGCGCGAAAAGGATGTGAAGATGATGGCGACGAAGATGACACCCCACGGCTTTCCAACAAGCCGAGCACACGGTGGCATATATTCATGGGGTTGACCACCTACTCTTCCAACTCGCGGTACAAGCGAGAGCCGAGTGTGTGCCACCATGCGAGGCAGGGACGAGTCGGCTGCTGAAGTGGTCGGATCAATCGATCACTTTCGATCGGGCCCCGACCACCCTGGCGAACACTTCGAGCCCAAACCATCTCCCGATCGTGTGCCCCTCACGATCGGGAATCTGAAGCTTAGGCGATACTGATTGGCGGAGGAAGTGCCATCAACTCTTTGTCCTAGGCGTATCAAGCACTCCAAATACCTTATGAAGAAGCTGCGCCGCTTTTTTATGGAATTGCCCGGGATGGGCCTAATGCCCACTGGGACAAGTCCATCTGAAATCACGTTCGAAGCGAAAACTTCCGGACGGAACTCATCAACCGAGGTCGCCGACCCGACCTCCCTTACAATGCAGCAGCGGCGGCGCTAGTCAAGTTCATGGCGATTCTACGCATCATGCTTATTTGGTCGATGAAGATCACTGGGCCGTGAGGGCCCAATTGTAGTAAAGGTGGACAAGCTCGAAGCCTTGCGCCTTCGATGGCAAGTGCAAGACTTGGCTGAGCCGCTGTTCGGCGTGCCTGAAGACCCCTCGGCGCTCCCCGGCCAAGGCCGCGCTTCACCCAGTCCCTCGGGTGAAGTGAAGGTGGTCCCGTGGGTGAGGAAGGCTCGGGCAAATTTTGTGAGAATCGGCGATCTCGCCAAATAGGAAGACGCGCTCGTCACCTTCCTCCTGGTCTAATCTAGATGTGTTCGCTGGGAACCATCACGAAATGACCAGGAGTCCCTAGGAGGTGATCGAGCACCGATTAGCTACGGAGCGCACTGATCGGCGAGAAGGTCGGAGGCGGCGCCAGAGCGACAGAGGCCATTCGGGAAGAAGTGGAGAAGCTATTGCAAGCCGGAGTTGTGCGGGAAGCCGCCTACCACGAGTGGCTAGCTAACCCGTGCCTCGTGAAGAAGTCAATGGGAAGTGGCGAAATGTGTATAGACTTCACCGACCTCAATAAAGCCTGCCCTAAGGACCCTTACCCTCACGCGAGGATTGACCTGCGTTGTCGATTCTACTACGAGGATGTGAAAACTCTATGTTTCCTAGGCGCCTACTCGGGATATCATCGATTAGAATGGCGCAGGAAGGCGAAGAAAGAGCGGCCTTTGTAACCCCTTTTTGGTGTATCTGTTACGTTCGAATGCCCTTCGGGTTGAAGAATGCCGGATCTACCTACCAATGAGCCATGCATATTGTATTCAAGTCACAAATTGGGAAGAACACGGAGGTATATGTTGATGACTTGGTGATAAAAGCTAAGGCGATGGGTTGGTTGAAGATCTGGAGGAAACTTTCTCCCACCTCGGCACTCGCTAAAGTGAATCACGAAAGTGCGTGTTCGGGTGTCATACTGGAAAACTGCTTGGCTTCTGATCTCCACCAGCGAGATCGAAGCCAACCAGACATAAGATTGAAGCAATAGAGCGAATGAAGCCACCTATCCAGCTCAAGCGGCTTGATGCTTGGTAGTGCTGGCCTCCTCGGCCGGTTCATAGCTTTGGGGAGAAAAGTCTCCCATTGTTCAAGGCGATGAAGAAGACTAATTCCTTGAGTGGACCGGAAGCCCAAAGCAGGCATTTGAAGATCTGAAGAAGTATCTCTCTTCGCCTCTGTCTGATCGCCCCTGAGCACAGTGAGCGCTTCTCCTTTATGGCGGCAAGCCCCTCGCGGTGAGTGCAGCACTAATGCAGACGGAGGCGTCGTGGCAACCGGTCTATTATGTGAGCAAGAGTCTTTGCATGATCTTTGAAACTAGGTATCCCGAGGCCAGAAAATGGTGTATCTTGTCTTGGTGGCATCAAGAAAACTGCGACATTATTTCCAAGGAAGGGAGATCACCGTGGTCTCCTCGTATCCTCTGCGGGGAGATCCTTCACAATCGTGAAAAGTGAAGGTCGCTATCGCCAAGTGGTCTGCCGAGCCGGGGAAATTTGGCTTCAAATTTGCCTTGCTTATCAAGAGTCAAAGATGGCGGACTTCATTGTTGAATGGACTCGTGCAGATGGGGAAGATAAGGAAGTCCCGTGCCCCCTTGGGCGCTCTTCTTGATGGATCCTTCGAGGCTCGGCCGCGGGCAGGTTCCTCTGGTCTCCCCGACGGGGACCCTCAAATATATAGTCGTCACGGACTTTAAAGCCACCAACAATGTTGCGAATACGAGGATTGCTTGGCTGGGCTCATGCCCATGACCATCGGCATCTGGCGCTCTGATTAAAGCGATTCTTTCTGGTCATCAACGAGGCAAGGAAGGACTTCACCTACGATCCGTCATGGCAGCTTACAGCGGAGGTTAGAAAGATGGAGAGACACTTGAAGGGCTAGGGTATACACACATGCCGGCGCGACAATTATTTAGCGACGAGCTCGGCTCAGCTCGCCTCGACAAGAGCCCCTGTTCGGTCGGAGTCTTTGAAGAAAGGCTTCGCGGCCCGTCCATCTCAGCCCGTCTGCGGTGGGGAGGATGGTGATGCACTTCAGCCCTCACCCGGATGGGAAAGCGGCGGCGCCTCTCGCAACCCCGTTTCGGTGGGGGCGATGGTGGCGCCGCCTCACCACGTGCCGAGAGGAAAAGTGGCACCGTGAAGGAAACGCTTTGGCGAATGCCGGAGTCACTCTGTAGATCGCGGGTCGTGCTTGGCCGGGAAGGCACATGGATGGACCCGATCCTGGCCTACTGCGGGATCAAGTATGCCAAACGATGATCGTCGGTAGAAGATAGCTGAAAGGCCAGCGCTACACCCTGCAGTAGATGGGGACACATCTTGGCCAGGGGTGGAAGCGGAGTTCTGAAGTGCATCACTCGGGAAGAGGAAGCATTTTGCTTTCGATATCCATGGAGGCGTGCGGGGAGCCATTTTTCGATCGAACACGGTGGGAAAAGCTTTCGCCACGCAGGTTCTATTGGCCAACTGCCCTCCAGGATGCTTGCGGTGGTGAGAGATCGGCGTGCGATTCCGCCTAAGCAAATCCACCAACCACCAAGCTCGCAAACCATCCCATCTCATGGCCCTTCGGCGGTGCAGTGGATATCTGGTCCGTTCAGCGGGCCACGGAGAGGCTACACTCATCGTTACGTCGCCATTGACAAGTTCACCAAGTGGGTGGAAAGGCTGAAGCCGTGAGAACCATTACGGCTGCAGGTATGGTCAAGTTCATGCGAGGGATCTTAGCCCGGTCGGGAGTCGCCAACCGTATCATCACCGACAATGGCGCTTGAGTTCACCGCCGCTTTTGGACTTTGCGAAGAAATGGGCACGAAGTGCACTTTGCCTCGCTGCCCATCCAAGAAGCAACGCTGAAGTTGAGCGAGCCAATGCACTGAGTCTGAAGGGCCTCAAGACTTCGGGCGTTTGATCGGCTTCACCAGCGTGGCTCACGGTGGGTTGAAGAACTCCGGCGATCTTGTGGTCACCCTCGGACCACTCGGTAAGACACAGGAGACTCCATTCTTTACGGTTTCACGGAGCATTTGTCCTCCCTTCGAGAA